>JARDYH010000004.1:192461873-193695801 GCA_029215795.1 Anniella stebbinsi
TGTAAGGTTATATTTTCTTAATCTTCTTTTGTCTATATCATCCACTACTCTGAGTGCCAATTCCTCCCCCCCACACACACACTTGCAAGAAGGACAAGTGTTTACTCTGAAGCACTGACATTTTAGCCTTTTTTGTTTTTGAACAAATGGGAGCCTTAATAAAGGGAACAATTATGAACATCCTTTAGATTGCCCCTTTATATAAACCGCCTGTGATGTGTGATTCAATAAAGTACAGTCCTGCAGTGGCCCTTTGATGCTGGCTCTTATCTACCTGTCTTCACCCATTCATTGAATGCAGGCAGCCAAGTGAGATTTAACGCTTCAGCAGCAGCAGTTAACTCCTGGCCACTTTAAGCCTTAAAAGCCACCAAACCAGAAGGGGGGGGGAACGTTCCTTTTTCTCATATTTGAATTTTAACCTCTATTTCACCCCAGTTCACAGCTGAATCTCTTGGAAAATGTAAGAATCAAAGGGCACTCCAAACTCCACATATATGCACATGAGTACAAAACTTTCCAGGGATATCTGGATACAACACAGTTATATTTCCATTTTCTGTCCAGATCTACACTACTGCTTTATAGCAGTATTGAAGTGCGCTGATAACTGTTGCGGCACAATCCACATTCCATATACTGCTTCCATAGTGTTATATCCTGCTTTTTAGTCCACATTCATAATGATTTAACACAAGGTGTAGATCTGGCCTAACTGGTTCTGATTTGAATAGGCAAGTGGGACCTGCAACAAAATGTTGCAACATGGAGTGCTGCTGTTCATGACTGAAGCCAGGGATGGGGAATGTGCGGCCCTGTAGATATTGTCGGACCACAGTTCTCATAATCTCTCACCATTGGCTATGCTGGATACAGCTGGAGGGAGTTGGAATCCAACAACATCTGGAAGACCAGATGTTCCTCACCACTGGCTGAAACCCTCCACTCTTCCCTTCCTTCTGCTTTTCCAATTTTTTTCCTAACTGCCAACAGCTAGCCAACCACTGGCCATGCTCAGTTCTTCCTGGGCTGTAATTGCTGGGTGGGGTGTGGGGGATGTCCCCACTCTGAGCTTTTTTCCCCAAAAGATTTCTTATACTTCAGCAAACTTCAGATTCTCCCCCCCCCCCGCCCGCCCCCGCCACGGAAGTCTGCTGGTATCTCCGTCTTATGCATGCAGTTTTGGTCATATAAAGACTGGCGCTTAGAGAATTCAGATTGTTACTATGATATATGATTAGCGAAATGACTGGTTTTGCCATCGAGTGAGTGACAATATGCAGTTCATTTGCGCTTAGAAAGTAGGCTCCCTTAAGTCAGTTGTTCCCTTGACAAAGGCCACAACACAACACACAAACATCTTCCCAAATATGTACTTGAACCATCCATGCAAAATGTATGTTCGGCATGCAATGACAAAGCAGAATGCACTTCCAGTAATAAATTCTTAAACTTGGTATAGAAACAGAAAAGAAACATTTCAATACTTACTTTTTGTGCATGTGGAGGTGCTGAAAATGCTGTCAGTTTATCCTACTGTGCAAGAAGATGGGGGAGATTAAAAGAGTCCTTCAGTTCATTTAACGTGCATTAAACCTTCGGTGTTTGCTGACAATATCTTATGCACACTTTCTGTGCATCTGACAGGAAATGGTTGGAATAGCTATTGCCTTGCAAACTTTTTCCATATCTGCTCCATCCTAGTGGTGGAATAGCGATTTCTTACTTACATTTGGTATGACAAGATGGAGCTAACGTCTACAAGCTACATCAGCGTAAGTGATCATCAGCACTTGCTCTTCATCAGTCTCCTACAATATGCACATCCTAATGCATTTTAAGATACATTGGTAATTGTGGAGGAAAGTGAGGCTGCCGGAGGATGGCTCTCTGCTTCAGATAAGAACATATGCCCAAACTTATTCATAATTCATATAAATTTTTAACAAAGAAAAAACAGGACAGAAGTCTCTCAGTTCTTTGGTCTGATAATGGAGATATCACTCTTTTCCTCTCATGAAGTGTATGACTATTTCTGCATATTTGCTGACAGAGTGTATAAAACACTTTCATCATGTTACATGTACCAGGACTGATCTTGGGGTTTGAAAAGGTTCTGAAGCCACATCCCAGCAAAACCAAGTAAGGTCTTGCCCTGTGCACTGTCTGATACACCCTTAGCAGAGTCCTTCACATTCCCCACCCCCACCCCCCTTTTACCAAAGAGTAGAGGATGGCATGCATGGAATTAATTCTATAATATAGACAATGCACCAGCGTTTATGTTAGGGTCCGATTCTGAACCATGAGACCATCTGGATATGTCCAGTCATATTTAAACATAACTACAAATCAAAGCGTGTGTGTGTGTGTGTGTGAGAGAGAGAGAGAGAGAGAGAGAGAACATGTCATAAATAATAACTAGAGTAGAACAATGGTTAAGATACCAAGCAGGGAACCAGAATGTCCTTGGTTCAAATCTTCTCATAAGCTAACAGCCCCATCTCCATCACCATCATTTGTAATATGTGGATCAGCCTTCTCTAACCTGCTGTCCTCCAGAATTTTGGACCAATTCATCAGCCCCAGCCAGCATGGCCAATGGTCTGGAATCTTGGAAGTTGTAATCCAAAACTTCTGGAGGACACCAAATTGGGGAGGCTGATGTGGATAATAAAACTGACATATCTTGCAGGGTTTTTGGAAGGATTATTGTGGCTAAACTTACTCATGATATTCAGTTGCATGATGGTCCTTTCCACCCAACTTTTTTAAAAAAATGCTAAGCAGCCATTGGAGGCTGCACTCTTGAGTGGAGCAGTGAAAGCTGCTTAACCCATTCACCTCATACCATTTGCCTATTCCAAGTTGGATCATCATTCCCTGAAGTGCCTTTCTCTTCCATAGGGGAAAAGAAAGGAAGGAGAAATTTTGAACAATAGCAAGAAGGGCAAAGGTTAAAGAGCCCCTCCTCTGCCCTTTTTACTCTAGATAACTGTGGGTGCTTTACATTTAAAAATACACCGAAGGAAATAATTGTGCAACCAAGTGTCATTTGGTCCTGGAATAAAATGCATGAAGTGTTATAAAACACTCCAAAAGTGTTATATAAAATGCAAAAACTATTATTAGATCATTAATTGTTTCTGGCACATCATAATTTACCCCAGCATTATCACTGAATTGATGGGCTCATCAACTCAAAATAGCAAGAAATATTTATTTTTTAAATTTTCCTTACGGTGTCCATATCTTGCAATTAGTTTGTAAGTAGCATACTGCTGTTACTGGTTAGTACAGAAATATAATCAATGGGATGTGTGCCAGGAGGTGGAAGGGGAAACTAAAAATATCCAATTGCTATTATCAGTGCTGAAGCAGTGACTAAAAGTAACATGTTTCTGGATTAGCTCAGAGCATGATGTGAGCATTCTTGGGGAAAAAACAGTCAAATCCCAGAAATAATCATGAAATCTCACAACATGCCCTGCCACATAAGAGGTGTGCAGAGAACAAATATATGTTTGGGGGTGGGGGGTGGGGGACCCCTGCCCACTTTTGTAGCTGGTCACTCTAGTATAGCTCCTGCAGCTTCAACTGTTGTGATGAAGAGGGAATTTCACCAGGTGCTGCATACATACAAATGACACCTGCTGAAATTCCCTTTTCTCTACAACTGTTAAAGATACAGGAGCCCTGTCCTCCTTTTCAGATGGTCACCCTAGCCATGAACCACATGTGAACTGGCATGTAGAGGTATGTCCAGTTGGCATATTATTCCGTCCTTCCATACATTTGTTGAATAAATGACAGGGGGGTTAATAACATAAGAACACATAATGACATAAATAGAGCCATGCTGGATCAGACCAAAGATCTATCTAGTCCAACATTTTGTTTCCACAATGGCCAACCAGATGCTAGTGGGAAGTTCACAAGAAGGAGATGAATGAAATAGCACCCTCCCCCCCCCCACTCCTGTTTACCAGTAAGTGGTATTCAAAGGCAAACTGCCTCTGATACTGGAGATAATACAAAAGCCATGTTTATTTTTTGGAAATGTCTCCACACACACCTATGCCATGCAGTGCACTTGATTCCATGTGTAGTGAGCTTGTTCACACCCCAGAAGTCTGACTGTATGAATCAGCAATCAAGCGTCAAGCCATCTCTACTCAGCAGCTATAACTTGAGAAGCAAGTCTGATTACTCCATATTTTATTGAGACTATAGGTATATAAAACAGGTCTGCGTAGGAATCAACAGCAAACTGTGTGGTGTTTTAAGTCAGCTTTTGGAGAGTGGGAGGAGGGTTGCTTCAGAAGTTGAGCATTTAACTCAAGCAATTTTAGTAAGTATGTCATATTATATTAGCACTTGGATTCTTCTGTCATCCAGTGCTTTGTGACCAAGATTTCTTTGATTGAGGCAGTGCCAGAAACTGTTCTTTAGTACAGGTTAAGTAGCAATGGGAAACATCTTAACCTCAAGCAGGGACCCATTATGCTGCACTGGCTTTGTTTGCTGTTCTTTTGTAATGCTATCAATGGGCAGATTATAGAAATGTCTGTATGGATGTTATTGGTAATTTAATAAGTATTTGCTTCAAATATTTCTACTCAAAGCCATTTCAATTTTTTTTAAAAGCATTTAAAAAACAACAATAATAAATAAATAAATGATACAAAATAGTAGAAAACTGAACACCAGGGGGAAAGGAGCCTTATAAAATCATCAATCAAAATTGAAATGTATTAAAAAGCCTTGGTGCATAAAAAGGTCTTAAGGTGGTGCTGAAAGGAAAGCAATCAGTGCCTTTTGATGTTTACACTGTAAAACAATGACAACCAGTGTGCACCACTGCTCACTTCCTCTGTGCTACCTGCAAAAACTTTTGCTTTGCACTGTCAAAGACAGAATGATGCTTCCTGGAGTCAAGGTACTAAGGGGCCATTTTGAGATAGCAAAGAATCTGCGCTTCTCAGTAACACTACTCGGATTTCTAAAGATAAGGTTGATTCTAATAACACCCAGGACTGAAAGCCAGATCCTTAAGGGAGAGTGCAACCCCAGGCAGAACAGGCAACACACCGTTTCCCAAGTCAGATGAACCACTGTTGCCATATGTCCTTGAGCATACATGTATGTAAACATGCATATGTACATGTGTATGCAAAAAAATGGGGAAATACTTTGTAAAGACAGGGTGTGCACATGTACACTGATCTAGACACAGTGGGGAAACCGGCCCTATAATACCTGACAAAGCTTAAACTTAAAGCATATGAAGGTGCAATCCTATGCATGTTTAGACAGAAAAGGGTGCAATCCTATGCATGTTTAGACAACTCCCAGCATCCCCCAACCAGCATGGCTTATAGGTCCCTTATAAGTTCCTATTCATTCCCCAGGACCAAGCTATTGAATATTTTGTTTAACCTTGTGGAAACGTTAGGATTGGTGTTCCTATAATCCAGGGGTGTGCAACAATACTGTGTCAAAAATACTGGACTAGATGGACCAATGGTCTTACTCAGTATAAGGCAGCTTCCTATGTTCTTATGAAGGAATCAGCATTCTCTAGTGTTCCCACTTTCTGTCTATTTGCATGAGGACAACTTCAATTAATTACATTACAGTAGAGAACACATAAGTCATGAATCTTAAGTGTATTAGGTGCTAATAGTTGCACATTACCAGCAGGAGCCTTCTGCACCAAGCTGCCCTGTGAAACCTTCAGGAAGAATCTAACATATTAGACAAGGTACTAGCAGAATAGATATGTAAAAGCTAGCATGGTTGTGCATCTCAATTAAAACACCCATATATGGCATCTTCTTGTCAGGATTGAGCTAAATTTATTGGCCCTCATCTAATCCATGTTAGTTCTGAGGAACTGGTTCAGTATCTCAACAGCTTAATATGAAAGGAACACCTATAGCTAGTATTTGTATTGTGTATTCTGCATTTGCTTGCCTGTTTAGATTTGTAGGTTTGGCTGTAGGGATTAGTAGCAGTAGTATTAATAGTATTTTTATCCCACACCTCAGGCCAAAAGGGCTCCAGGAGCACCTCACAATAATTAGTAAAGAAGTCAGCTTTTCCTCCAAGGACCTCAAGGTGGCATACATGGCTCTCCCACACATCCCACTGCCATTCATCTGTATTAATCAAGAAAGGCCAAAAGCATGGAAGTATCTGTACATGCAGGCTAACTAGTGCTCCAGCAGCCCTGCTGAAGACCACCTCCATGAAGGCTCCTCCTCCCTCAATGTCACCACCAGCAGGCATTCCAGCAGGCTGTTCGGGAGATGAGAGTGGAAAGTAGGACCATTCTACCACCCCAGCTGAAAGACTTCTCCCTATAGGTGTGTACAAGGGGTGTGCCCAGACACACCCTAATGTCTCAAACAATAAGCACCAAATTGAGGGGGTCATTGAGTAGGGATCCAGAGGGGGGTCCAGAAGCAGTGGGAATGGTCCTCCTGCTGCCCGGCAGCAGGAATAAAAAGGAATTGTTCTGCTGGGAGCCTCCCTGTCAGGAGCAGCACTTCAGAGAAGCCTGAAGGAGGGCCCTGAAGGCTAATATCACCTTGTAACAATGCTGGGGCTTGAGAAGTATCTCCTCATTCCCCACCCCCTCGCCTGCAACAGCCCTCCTGCAGTCAGGGAAGTCAAAAGTAGGGCATCAGTGTCTATAGTATTTAATAAATAAATGAATACAAATAATTTACTTTATGATTGAATATTCAATAGATGTTCACCTTAAAACAAAATATTCCTGGGTGCACACTTTTATGAAATGAGCTGTGCACGCCTATGCCCCCCCCTTCCTTCTCCATTTCTTTTTCCTTGTATGTCATGCCTTTTTAGATTGTAAGCCTACAGGCAGGGAATGTCTCATTCTACTGGTTACATGGTTATTTTCACATGGTATTCCACCATTCTTCTGCACACCAAAGCAGTTTTTCTGGCTCTGTACCTGATTACTGCCTACATGTTTGAGACGACTTTCCTAGGGAGAGCCAACATATGATAGGCGGGCAGCCTGTCAAGCAACAATAGCAATCAGCATGCGAAAAACATACTGGGGTAAATCCACCATTGGTCTTTACAGCATTTTTAACCAAAAGAAAATAAACTGTACACTGCTTGGCTCCTGGCTTTGCTAATGTGAGTGATGGCATATTCCTCAAAGCAGCATGTGTATCCCAGCTCCACCAAAAATATTGTTTACTACATTTGGCTGGTTGGTACCTGCATGCTCATTGCTTGATGACTTGATCATGACCATAGTAATCAAACACCATACAGAGAGAAACACAATGCTTTTCAGTGAGAATTGGTTCACATAGTTAGCTACTGAGCAATCAAGTAAGGAAAAAGCAAGGAATGTGCATGTATGTGAATTGGGCTAGGTCAGTGATCTTCATTATTTTTCAAGCAGGAGCTCTAGGCCTCTGTCCTCCATGTAGTGCACTGGACTCAGCTGGAGGCCTTTTTTGGGACTCTGCACCCTCCACATGGTCCAAACAAGGCCTCATCAGGTTACCCAAGGAAGAAAATGTCACTGCGATGTTCATCTGCAGCAAAAGTACTTATCGGAGCTTGGAGAACTGAAGCCCCATGTTTGCAAACGTGCCAGTTAAATGTGGGGTGGAGACATGGATGCTCATGCAAGCCTGGCCCCCAACTTTTCCACTCCTGACCATTGAGTTATCAGCCTACCCATCTTGAGATGGAAGGTCTGAAGGGAGCTTGTACTCGTGTTTGCTTGAACACGAGTACAAGCCTCCACACAATCTGGAATCCTACTTTGCCACTGATCGCACTGAGGCTTCTACCCATGTTCAAGCAAATGTTAATAGAAGCTCCCTTCAGATCTTCCTTCTCACTACAGCAGAGGTGGGGAACCTCAGGCTTGGGAACCAAATCTGGCCTCCTGAGGTTCCTCAGATGGCTACATCATTCTTCTAGAAATCTCTTGCTGTGGTCATAAAATCCAATTTTTTCTTCTTCTTTACATTTTGTGGTCTTCATGTTTGTCTGTATTTGGGTTGGATCCAATCCATTTTAGGCACATCACTGCAGGCAGAGGAATTGCCATTGGGAAATGGTACTGTTCCCTCCTTCTCCTCAATGTGTGCACATGCACTACACAGGGCCCCTACTCCACCTCCTCTGGTCAAGGAATTATACATTCCATGCCCAAGGAGAGGGGGCAAGTAGGAGGAGAATGTGGAAGGAGTGCACAGACCTTCTTTTCCAGATAGCACATGCCGGCGTGTGTATGTGTGTGACAGAAATCCATTATGCCCTCTGATGATCCCTTTGCACACAGGTGCTACAACCCATGGTTAAGTGGATCAAAATCTTTTAACATTTGTTCAGTCCTTCAAATAGTTGAAACTGATAAATTCACCACTATTGAAACAAAATGGTATATATTGTGACAGACTTGCTTGGGGTGGACAAGGATGACACCATTACAATGCATACTGAATTCTGAACTATTCACCATAATTTTCAAACATGCCGTAATTTTCAGTTCATTAAATGATTTTGCACAAGGACACATGCCACAGATGTGGGGGTGAGCATATCTGCTAAACTTGCAGTCTACCTCTAGGCTATACATATGTGCCAAATTTGAGATCGATCCCTCCAACTCTCAATTTTATATGAATTTATTAAAGATCGTTTCCGTTCTGACAGTTCAGAATGACAGCTCGCCAGACCTGTCAGAATGGAAACGATTGTTTAAAAAAATCATATAAAATCAGGAGTTGGAGGGATCGATCTCAACTTTCATACACATACTTAGGAATACCCCAGAAGCACTGTGACCAAGTTTTAAGCCTCTAACTTTTAAAATACAGAAGTTATAGGCATTTTTTTTCTTTCTGCCAAAAATATCATTTTTTAACGATAATTATCGTGAAGACGATACGGATCACCTACGATATGTATGAAGATGATACATTTTTTGGTCCGAAATGACGATAACGATAAAAAACTATATTTTTTGGCATGCACGCCCCTAATGTCAGTCATAATGTGAAGTATGGTCAAGTATCTGCATAGGCCCAGTCCTGGGTGCTCCCATGCATAGGCTGACCATATGAAAAGGAGGACAGGGCTCATGTAACTTTAACAGTTGTAGAGAAAAGGGAATTTCATCCAGTGTCATTTGTATGCAATTAGTTCCTAGTGAAATTCCCTCTTCATCACAACTGTTAAAGTTGCAGGGGCCCTGCCTTCTTTTGTATATGGTCACTCTAGTATAGTGCCTGCAACTTTAACTGTTGTGATGAAGAGAGAATTTCATCAGGAACTAATTGCATACAAATGACACTGGCTGAAATTCCCTTTTCTCTACAACTGTTAGTTATATGAGCCCTGTCCTCTTTTTCATATGGTCAGCCTACCCATGCAATTCCAGTCATGATCACTTTCAACAATCCTAGCACAGCATCTCAGGCAGCCCCACCCTTATATACCTTGGAACAGACAATAAAGGCAGACTTGGGCTTAATTAAAATGGAGAAGGAGGACATCAAACATAGTCTCCAAGAACTATCACTATTTCAGAGCAGATGTTTCCTATAAGCCTCATGGGACCTGGGCAAAGACACACTGACCTAGTTTGCACAGTCAAAATTAGCCAGTGTGGCTTATTTATTTAAGCCACGGTGGCTTATTTGAATTGTGATGCATGCCAAGCCAGGTGTGGTTTCCATATTCACTGCCCAGGTTCGGCTTGTTGTGTTGGCCGAACCTGGGCAGCTTGGCTTGTTGGAGGGAGAAACAACTCTTCAATACGCTAAAATAGCCAATGGGTTATTGGGGGGCTGTTTCCCTGGGTTTGGACAACTCAACAAGCAGGGTGGTGATTATGGAAATCATGACCTGCTTGCCCCCTACATGCACCATGATTTAAATAAACCATAGTGGGTCATTTTGATCATACAAAGAAACCCATTGATCCTCTGCCTCTCCATAGGTGCTTCCAGATAGGCAGCTCCTATGGCTACCCATTAAAAGGCATTGTGCATTGATTCCATCTTTCCCTCCTAAATTGATTTTTTGTGGAAAGAAAAAATATGGAAGCAGTGGGAAAACACAGCGTTATTACAAGTAGAAGATAAAGTCATCTGACACCACCACCTCTCCATAAAATTCCACCAATGAGGCTGGACAATTACCTTGTTTGAAAGCAAAGCCCTCCCCCATGGCAGTTATGGTGAGTCGTACCCTGTGTATGGACTGGAGAACAAGCAGTTCACATTTGCAAAATCCTTCAGTACCTCACTCTAATGCATTTTGTACTGATACACAGACATCAAGAGCATATCCTGCTCCCATGTGGCTATGACCATGGATCATTTTGGGTTTTGTCAGCATGCATGACAAATTCCCTCTTCTTTGCGCTTTTTCTTCTTTAGCATTTTAATGTATTAAATATAATAATAAAGAAAGCTCAAAAAAGAAAAGAAACTCCAGTATGACAATATAATTAAATTACTTTAGTATCCTGCTTATCTCCTGGTTTTCAGATCTGTGAGTTAAATATAGTGCCAATTCAATTTCCTTAAACACTTGACAGGACCTATTTTCTCTGAGATTTCCTGCTAACAGGCTTTCAGTCACATTAAGTGCTCAGAAAGTGCACCAAAGTTGTATTTTATCGCATAGGCCTAATTGAGCTGTCTGGACTAAAGTAGCTGAATGTTACAGAAATGTTTATTATACAAACCCACTTCAGTTGAAGCTAGGAAAAAAGAGCATTTTTGTAATTTATTCCTGCAAAGGGCTAGAAAAGGGCCTTTTATCACCTTTTTTCATTTTAGTGAATTATGTTTATAGAGTTCCCCTACCTCTGCAAATCTGGTTTTGCTCTAGCCAATAGACAAGAGATGCCTCAAACATTTCACAGCTGACTCTCATTATGCTGGTTGGCCCTTGTTTAATTCCATATTGTATCCAGTGAAACTAACTATATCTCTCTAATTTACAACCAGTTTCTATTCCTATCCTTATCATCACATCCTGGTGATAATGAAATGAGCTTGACTTAAAACCTGCTCTAATTTCATCTCATGCTCTTTGGGGTGACTTATATATATATCTTTTTAAAATCCTGGGTGGAATGCTCTTGGCACCGAAGGTATCAATTGCCATCTTTGCAGCAAATTGGTCACAGGAGACAACACTGATTGTTTTGCAGTTGGCTTAAAGCACTGGAAAAGATGAAAAAATCCACCCAGGCCTATCCCCAGCCTGTCTCTCTCTATTACCATAGTTAATGTGCCTGTTAAAGGTAGAAGCAAGTACCTGACAGAAATAATGGAGTGGGGGTTGTCCAGGACCTTAGAGGAAGAAAGTGGTTAACCTTCCTGAACTAAGTAGCCCAAAAGTGAGGCATCTGAATAAACATTTTAAAATATTGACCACAAATTGAAACGTGATCTGTATCACATTCCTTAGTGAGGTCCCTGGAATCAAGAGCCATGAGAACAAGAAAAGGAGAGAGTGCATGACTTCTGGTGTTGAAGGAGTTCTTCCACTGGGGTCCTTCAACAGGGACATGGGAACTACAGTGGTATTGTATGGTAAAATAGGAACTTCCTACAATGGTTTTCAGTTTTTATCATCATACAGCACTGAGTAAATCATCTTCCAGGGAAGTTTGCCACAGTGAGGTTTTATTCTTTGCTTTGTTAACTTTGCCCAGTAATGATGCTACGTTAACTTGTGTGCTTTACTAGTGCTTCTTAACACACCACAGGCATACAACAAGGGCCTATAAACATTGTATGCTATTTTTGTTGGTAATAAACCTGTAAACAATCAAGGCTGCCCAAATTGTAACCTACAACACTACCAAAAAGGCAGCTGGGATCAAGAGTCACTGACTGCTGTGGGCCCTGTTAGCAATGAAGACATGCAAAGAAACAGAGGGTGCAAAAGCCAGTGGAGGAGCAAAATAGGAAGTGGGTAGGGGGATGAAGCAATGTGGTGTAGATACGGAAGTTTCCATACCCCCCCCCCCCGGTATGGAAACAGCCATACCGGGGGGGGGGGAGGTAAGAACATAAGAAGAGCCATGCTGGATCAGACCAAGGGTCCATCTAGCCCAGCATTCTATTCACACCATGGCCAACCAGCTACCTATGAGAAGCCTGCAAGCAGGACATGAGTGCAACAGCACACTCCTGCCCCAGATCCCCATCCACTGGTGTACATAAGCATATTGCCTCTGATACTGGAAGTAGCCTATAGCGATCAGAACTAGTGGCCACTGATAGCCTGATCTTCCATTACTTTATCCAATCCCCTTTTAAAGCCATCCAAACTGCAAGTGAATTTCATAGTTTAACAACGTGCTGTGTGAAGAAGCACTTCCTTTTACTTGCCCTGAATCTCCCACCACTCAGCTTCATGGGATGACCCTGGGGTCCAGTATTATAAAAGAGGGAGAAAAATGCCTCCTTATCCAATTTCTCCATGCCATGCATCATTTTGTACACCTCTATCATGCCTCTGCTTACTCACCTTTTTTCTAAGCTAAACAACCCCAGCTGTTGTAACCTTTCCTCATAGGGGAGTTGCTAACTGCTAGGCAAAATAGCAAGGCAGATATACCAGAGAGATGTCTAGCTTAGTTCCAAAAGTTTTAGTATGTTTAGAAGAGGGTACAATTCTACAAAGTTTAAGTAACACTGTAAGTGATTATAGCAGCATAAAGTTGCAACACCACAAGTGAGACAGAAAGTGATCAATACAATAATTAGGAGACATCCTTGTTTCATTACCAAGGCTCATGCCTGCTTGCCATATCCTTCCTATCTTCTGTGAACTTATTCTACTCTAATACCTAACTTATCTTGCTTTATTTCCCTTCCTTTTGCCAAATGCCTCCTCATTAGAATTCAGCATCCACACTAGACTCGCAATTTGATTGACTGACTGAATTTTTCTCCCTCTGTCCACACTTGGCAGGCATTTAATAGTAATTAAAGATTTCTCAAATCTGCTCAAAGGGTACTCAGATAATCAACAGGCAATGACTTTGATTGATAGTCACTGTCAGGCACACTGGAAGATGAGACCTTTGAACACATTTCCTTGAAGAAGCTTTTCTCGTGTAGAAAATATGCTCTGGACTGAAAAACAGAGACAAATTTTCCCCATATGCCAACGATGCCAAGAAGGACAGACTAGGAAAGATTTGCTGCAGCCTTCAGAATTTCTTTATGATCCCATTTCGCCCTGGGGTGTCTCTCCTTTTCAGTGTTAGCCTTGGCTCCGTAGTGGTATGACATTTCAACTAGATATCCACAGCAATAAAACTAACACTGAAGCAGCCTTGGCTGCTTAGGAATTAAGACAGAATGTGAATCCTGTGGGCTTTAAAATAATGAGAAGAGATGGCAAAACCAACAGCAGTGGTAAAAGGGCAAGAACAGTTAAAGAGCCTCCATGGGTCATCTTCGGAAAACATATTATTTCTGTATACATTCTCTTGATTTAGTGCCTGCTACATAAGGGCTGTACTACCACAAAAGCTAATAAATCATTGCTCTGGGTGACAGCTTTAGCACCTGTGCTTTATCATACAGCAGGGAACCTTGTAAATTACCCAGAGAAGCAACTGGTGGCCATACAGCATGTCTGGGAGAATCATTCAACACCCATCCTGGCACACAGATTAACTTCATTCCATTTTCAGTAGTGTATAAAGCAAAAGTGACAGGAAGATTTACCCCGATTGCATGATTAGTTCGTAGGATTGACTTCTGGTTCAGATACTCGCTGACCCTCTATCCTGTTTGTGTGGGGGTGAAGAGGGGATGTGTGTATGTGCCACTTCTACAGATTAAGACATGGTACATACACTGCAAATAGTGCCATGTGCACGTTGGCCCAATTAGCAAGATTTGTCCCCTCTTTGGACTGGTTAATGAGCTATAAATCCTCCAGCAAATAGATTCAGCTACATGGAGGAAGCACACACAGCCACGTTGACAGCTATTACCTCAACTCCCACAGGTTGAGCAGCTGAAAAAAATGTGTGGCCAGCAATTGTCAGTGTAGGTGCACTGCCTCATACCTTGCTTCCTTCGTATGTTTATATTCATAGGATCATTATGTATGAAGAATATTCCAGTATCTGAACCAGACTTTTTTTTGATGGGGTAAAATTACTTCAATTAGGCGTAGGCATTGAATTCGTGCATTATTGAGGGCCAGGACTAGTGAAAAAAGGAGGGAAGCCTTTGTCAAAGTGGTTAAGATGCTAAGCCCACATCTACAGCATATGGCTCAATTCCGACGACACAATAAACAACTGGTGTGGGAGAAACAATCGTCAGTTGTTTTGACTATTGTGTCATCCGAATGCTACCATAGTCAACTCAGCGCTGATCCTCATCCACACCACAGTTGATTATTAATTACCATGTTGTGTGGGGAGTATCTCCTAGGGTTAGGGTTAGGGTTAGTCAACCCACCATTGACTATCGTGTCGTCCGAATTGAGCTTATATGTAGCTTCAGAGCTGCACCGCTAGGGCTAAATAGATGCAGGGCATAATGCTTCTAGGGACTAGACATGAGCTGTTCCCCAGCCCAAAAATATGAGAAATTAGGTACACTTTCAGTTAGCAATGGATACATGAAGATCAGTATTTTGTGGAATTAGCTCTCCAGTATAATTTAAATAGTATAATGCAAACCAGAACCTCACATTTAGATTAGTGTGTAGCATAAACAAGCTCCAACTTGCCACTTGTTTGCAGGGAACAGTGACTTAATAGTAATGTGGAAAATTGCAATGCACATCATGCAGCTACTGGGGAAAATATAAATGAGTTTCAATAGACTGAATACAAGAAGAATAGGTTGTTATACAAAGAGAAAGAAGATTAAGTTACAGGCTGGGGTGTAACAAGAACAACTTGTCAAAAGGTTGTCCATTTGTATTTCAGTCTCCATATTGCTGTCTTTTTGTGTGTGTTTTAAAGTTTCACTTTTTCATCTTTGTGGCAGGAATGAGATTCAGAAGATTAGTACTTCAACTTTCTGAAAATTGCAAGTAATTTCAAGAGAAGCCAGAATGCTTTCATTTTAGAGCATTTTAGTACTGTATAGTTTAATTGGTAGGCCATTCTATGTGCTTTCACGCTTAATGCTCACTGCTAGACTCACAAAATAGTTGGTCACAGGTGAACTAGAGAGCCAAATGCAGACTTGTAACATTATCTGCTACATCATCCTTACAAGAAAGCATCTGATGTATATTCCTGGCGCAGACCATCAAGAAGCAACGAGAGCTGAAAGGTCAGCCACTCCAATCTTTTCTGCTAAGTAGAGAGAGGAAGGCCCAAAAAACAAAAATGGAAAAACTGTTTTTTAGAAACAAAAAACAAATGTATGTCCCACCCACTCCTGAGGACTGCCTTCAACTTTTTCCAGCTCAAAACACGGGGAACACTGAAAAGAACTCTTATGAAATATTTTCTCTGTGGGAATGAATGAAACGCTTTTTAAGACATTATTTACTGATCCATGTTTGAAAATATTCACACCAAATCAAGAAATGAACAAATATGTGAAAGAGTAGAAATGCTTGGCTCAATCTGTGCAAATCTCTGACGTCTGTGACGATAAAAACAACAATGCTGAAGGCTTAGATTCAGACTCAGAAGTTATTAATCTTTTGGAAACTGATTCTGGTTGGAGACTTGTGATAGATGTTTTGAAGGATATGATTATCGTTTAATTGTGACTAAGGTTTATAATAATAATAATATTTATTTATAACCTGCCTCTCCCTCTGGATCGAGGCGGGGAACAACAACAAATATAAAACACAAAAACCACAAAATAGTTGAGATATTAAAAACAAATAAAAACCAATACTTCATTAAAAACATCTTAAAATTCATCTGGATAGGCCTGCCGGAAGAGAGCAGTCTTCATGACTCTCTTAAATTCATGAAGACTGCTAATTTGTCTAATCTCCTCCGGCAGACCATTCTACAGTCTGGGAGCGGTAGAAGAGAAGGTTCTCTGGGTATCACTCGTCAGCTTAGTTCTGGCTGATTTGAGTAAGTTCTTCCCAGAGAACCTGAGTGTGTGGGGCAGATTATACGGGAGAAGGCGATCCCACAGGTAACCTGGACCCAAACCATGTAGGGCTTTAAAGGTAATAACCAACACTTTATACTTCACCCGGAAACTGATTGGCAGCCAATGAAGTGTTTTTAAAACTGGTGTAATGTGGTCACCCCTAGATGTACCGGTGACCAACCTGATTAAATGCGATCTGTTTTGTCCACAATTAATATACTATAATGTGTGTGTGATGATAATACCCTATTCTAGGGTTCCATGTTGTTAGAAAGTTTATCACAATTTCCAACTAAGCTGTAAGTCATTAATATTGTGACTATATAAGATTGCTTTTTTCCAATAATATACTGGATAGTATTTTACACAGGATAATACACTCGATTACTGGGAGGGGCCATAGCTTAGTGGTAGAGCACATCCTCTGCATGCAGAAGGTCCTAAGTTCAATCCCCGGTTTCCCAAGATGAAGCTCGAAAAGAATCCTGCCTGAGCCCTGGAGATCTGCTACCAGTCAGTATTGACAATACTGGTCTAGGACGCCCAATGTTCTGATTCAATATACACTGGCTCCCTATGCCTTGCTTTTGTGTACTACAAAATTTGTAGTTTCTGTTTTCAAGTTTCTCCCCCACCTCTATTGAGACGGCAAAAAACAAAACAAAACCCTAAGATACAAGTACTTACTTAGCATATGGTGCAGTTTCGGTTATTCCTTTCTTGTATTGAGTATAGTCACAATTTTGCTTGCACAAAATGAATGCATTTATACTTTTAAATTTCATAAATATACCTAATACTACAACTGTATATGCTAAGTGATGAATTATGCATTTCATGTTGTTAAAGCAGTAAAATAAGTTTAGCCCTGATAAGAAAGTAGTGTGTATTTTTCAATTTCCACCCCAAATTTCTGGGGTTTAATTTCTGGAAATGGTACATCTCTAATGCAAATGTAGGATTTTGATCCTCTTAGATATTTTCCCATCTTCCATCCCTTTCCCCACCCCAAAAAAGGAAAAAGCCCCAGGCTGATACCCCTTCCCAGACAAGTTTCATGTTGCCATCATTAAGAATTTCTATCTAACTTCTTTCATCTCTAGCACTCCCCAGAGAGATTGCTCTCTCAGCGATGCTAATAGCAGCACCAGAACAGCATTTCACACACACCACCTAATCAGCTTGGCTGCAACTTTAAAAATGAATATAAAAACATTTACATACAAAAATAGAAACATACAACACATGCACATTATATGACTAGTTGTTATTAATATCCTTATCCTCCATGAATTTGTCTAATCATTTTTTAAAACATCCAAATTGGTGGCCATCACTATATAATTTAACTACGTGCAGTGTGAAGAAATACTTCCTTTTATCTGTCCTGAATGTCCCACCAATCAGCTCCATGGGATGACTCCAGGTTCTAGTATTATGAAAGAGGGACAAATGTCTCCCTATCCACACCACACATAATTTTGTGTCCCTCTATTATGCCAATACTTGCCTTTTTTTCTAAGCTAAACATCCCAGATGCTGTAATTTTTCCTTATAGGGGATTTGCTCCCGTCCCTTGATCATTTTTGGTTGCCCCTTTTCTGCCCCTTTTCCAACTCTACTACAATATCCTTTTTTTTTTTTTTTAGTTGTAGTGTCCAAAACTGTACACAGTATTTCAGATGTGGTCGCACCATAGATATCTATAAGGGCAATGAGACATTGGCAGTTTTTCACTTCAGTTCCTTCTCTAATTATGGCCAACATGAAATTTTACTTTTTCACAGTAGCCGTACACTGGGTCGACATTTTCATCAAGCTATCACCACAACCCCAAGATCGTACCCATGTCTCCACTTCTCCCTTCCTCCATTGTTTCCCTGTGTCTATTTTAGACTGTGAACCCCTGATCTTTGTTATATTAATGTTGCTTTATTAATAATAGCAATAATAATGCCACTAACCATGTGCAGAGTGCCTTTCCCAGACCAATGATTATTCACAGCCAGCCTCCACATAAGGCTAATGTTTGATGGCAGGGCTTTCAGGTCAGAGGACATGGTTTACAGAGAGAAGGGAGGAAGGGAGGAAGGACTGCTTCTATGGGCATCTTTACCACCAGCCCGCCCCAAAACCTAATACAGCTCCTTCTGCCTCCACCCCATCCCCAGAAACAGCCAGGACCGTGCCAGGGGTCAGACAGGATAGCACATTCATATACACACCCACACCTACCTAATTATAATTGTGCTGATACATGGATTGTAAGTGTGAAAAGTGGGGCATAAATATAATAAATTAGCCAATCTCTTTCTTTTTAAAAAAAACCTTAAGCACTTCCTGTGTCCTCTAAGAAATGTTGTCTATACAATCTAAACTAAACTAAACAAACAAACAAACCTTCACATACTAGTTTGCTAACCTGTAAACCATCATGGGCAGGAGTCATACTGATTCTTCCCAAAGAGCATATTGACAAACAAGTCAAACATTGAAAGCAACAGTTGCAATTTGGCAACGCGAAGTTCTCTTTTTTTTCATTTTAATAATGTTGCCGTTGGCATTCACTAGCGATAGGGTAGCTGTTATTCAAGGCACTGCATCCATAACTCATGTCTGCCAGGCTGTTATTGTAT
This sequence comes from Anniella stebbinsi, assembly GCA_029215795.1. Taxonomy (NCBI): domain Eukaryota; kingdom Metazoa; phylum Chordata; class Lepidosauria; order Squamata; family Anniellidae; genus Anniella; species Anniella stebbinsi. The sequence goes on from JARDYH010000004.1 coordinate 192,480,643, forward strand.
GTACATTTTGGAAGAAAAGAGCCTTGTCGGCTGTCTGATATGATGTCCTTTGCAATCTGTTATAAGAACATGCATCGCCCATCTCGTTAATCATACTTTTATGGATACTGAAGACATGATAAACCACAACAACGACAAAAGATTAAAATATAGAGGGGTTTCAAGATTAGGAAGAAAGCATTTGAGAAACAAACATACGCAGGGAAGAACAAACACATAGACAGATAAAGCAAGAAGCTTGTGCAAAGGTAGAGAATGGGCGGGGGTGCAAAGGACAAGGTTAAGCAAAGGAAGGTTTTGTGACCTGCCACCGCCAGAAAGGAGAAGCAGGCTTTAAGAATTTTTGGATGGAATCCCCTAAAAATAGTTTAAAAACAATTGAGAAATGTGTCAAAACCATCTCCCCCATACACACACTTTATCCTTACTATCTGTTTAAAACAGAAAAGGCTGATGCATTTAGTCAGAGTCATCATTACTTCTGCAAAACATCATTAATCTTGTTACTTGCTTATAAGCGCTGGGTTTTGCCTGCTTAAATGTACTTTGCTGCCACCACCAGGATACTGCGGTTTATTTTAGGGGGAGCGGAGGTGGGGTATGACTTCAGCACAAGACTACATATAATTGCATTAGAGACAAACTTTTCCTCTTGATGTACGTTTGCATGCAATAGAGCAGCAGCCATGGAGATGAAGAGAGTTTACAGATGCAGAAGAGGCAGTCTTTTTGTTACGCTAGGGGGGAATATACTTTTACAATAATAGGCTGTAATTTTACTCAATTCATTATGGTGTGAATTCTATAAAAATGTTTACAACTTACATTCATACCACATGATTAACACTGATGAAGTAAATACCAAGCGAATGAATAGAGACTAAATTGTCATTATTAAGAGCTTTGCTACAGCCCCTTTTGTTTTTAACTACTAATGGCTTAAAGCATTTAAGAAGCAATGCTAAAAGCATTACAAACTCAATGGCTCAGTTCGGACGACAGATTAGGCAACAGAGGAGGGGGGGAACAATCGTCAGTTGTGTTGCTTATTGTGTCGTCTGGAGGGCAACACACAATGCACACACAACTGACAGTACGTTAATCAGGCACTTTAAACAACAGAGCAAAACAACAGGCTTGCACGTTGTTTAGCCCGAAGCCCCATTATTTAAAGTGTCATCCGAATTCAGCCCCCCCTCTCTCCGTGGATTGTTCCGTTTCGGAATAGAGTTCTGCTGCCTAGAGCAGCCAAAAAAACCCAGCCTCTCTATGCAGCCGGCAGAACTCACGGTGCATGCTGGGATACGGCTAGAGGACACAGGGAGGAGAGGCTGCAACCAAAATGGCCACCTCAAGTTCGTAGCAGCCGGGACGTTTGCTGGTTCTGAGCAGCGTCGGCTGCAGAGTGTCATCTGTGGAGCTCCTCCTGCCTAACGCATGGTCAGTACGTTATTTACTCCTCCATTGCTTAATATGTCGTCCGAACTGAGCCAATGTCTGGGCTCACACAATATGCTAACCCATGATGGTTTATTTTCTAGAACAACCCATGATGGGTTAGCATGTCATATGTGGGATGTTCCCCCCCCCCCCATGTTGGGTTATTTCCCCCAAATAAGCCACCCTGAAAATCCATGGTCTGCAGTAAGGATTATTTTTAGAGCTGTGCACAAGTCCTCTCAAGCAATCTCCATTCCCACCGCAAACGAAACTGGGATATCTAAGAGCCTATCTAAACTACGACTTTAAAACGGTTATTAACCAGTTTAAAACTGTTATAAACCATTTTAAAGCAGTAGTGTAGATAGGCTCTAACTGGCTGGGTGGAAGGACTACAGGAGGAGGGGGTGAGGGGGGTGAAATAAATTATTCTGTGTTGCTTGTTTGCCTGATTGTCAGATGGGAGCACAGTAGGTTGTTTGCAGAACCACCTATCCAGCAGAGCTTTCATACGTGTGAACCTGGTCTCTGACTTTAGTGATATTTAACTGACAAATGGATAAGTATAATATTTTTATGGACGGTACCCTCAATTCATGTGGCATCTGATGCAAAGCATACAGATAAATATTATCAAAACTTTGCTGCAAAACAGTAGCATTCCATAGAAACATTTACTACATTGCACATTATGAAACATGCTGACAACAAATTAAAACACCTATGGTTGGTTATTTATTTATACCTTACTTCTGAACATGTTTAGTCTGAAGTTTCATTAATTTCAAAAGGAATTTACATACAAGACTGGAGCTTGTGTTACTGAGAAACTGGTTACTTATAGAAAAAAATAGCAATTATGATGATTGCATGAGACAGACTTGCTTCTTCACACAAATTCACACAGCTCCACAATTTCCTGGGCTGTTTAGAGCAATAAGACAGTTATATAGCAACAAGCCAGATTATCTAGACTCTTTCCAGTCTGGGTTCAGGCTAGTTTTGGGACCGAATCAGCCTTGGTTACCCTATTAAAAGAGGGATACAGGAACTGCAACCTTGATCCTCTTACTCAATTTCTCTGTGGCTTTTGATACCATTGACCATGACCGATCTACACCAAGCAGGGTACAACACTTTGAAAATGTTTTGAAAACTGTATGTGGAATGTGTCCTGGGCCCCAACAGTTGTCACTACTGTTATAAAACATTTTAAAGTTTTAAAGAAGTAGTGTAGATCCTGCCCAGCTTTGTGGGATGGATAAAGGAAGCACTGTACTTCAGTGGCTTCAGTCCTACTTTGGGATGGGTCACAGAGAGTGGTGTTGGGGAAATGTACCACCTGGCACTTGTGCTATGGGGTGCTGCAGGGCACTATTTTATCCCCATTGCTGTTCAACATCTGTATGGCTTTTTAACCATGAACAACCCACAGTTCACGATCCAACAAGCCATAGGTTCTCTTCATGGGTTGTTTGTGGTTAATAAACTATGGTTTGTTAGTACAGCTGGGTTCACATAACACAACACCCCATGTTTCAACAATGCCCATGGTTCAATTTATACTCAACCTTGAGTGTGGGTTTTGGTGTTGTATGAACCCAGCTATGATGTTTACATGCTAAAAACACCTTATTTACAGAAAAGTTATACTGATTAAGGGTAAAGAAGATGGGGATGGGAGATTACAGGTACATACAATTGGGAGCTCATTATTTACAGACAGGTACTGTGACATTTGCACCCCAAGTAGCAGCTTACATCACCAAATGTTCTATTAGAAACAATTCAGACCACAACATTTGTGAATGCAATGGTGAGAAAATTTGGCCTTACTGCCATGGCCAATTTTGCTTTAATCTGTCTCATGCTGTAACTTTTGCTCTATATCCTTATGGGAAAATAATTCTAATACAGTTACAGGCCATTGCTTGCAGAGACACTGAAGATGATCCTTCAAGGCATTTCCCTTTGAAATGTAAAAGTTGGTGATTTTCGCACATGAGCCAATTAAGCTGCCCACTGGAAACCTCTCTGTTGAAAGTGCTCTTAAATATATTTGCAATCAACAGTTTCAGTTTTGCTGGAGATGAGATTTTCTGCATATTTCGCTTATCCTTCTCACAGACATCTCAAGACTTTATTATTATTATTCCATAAAATGGAATTCTATAGCATATAAGTATTCTATACAAGTAGAATACTTGCTTGTAGAACTATCGTACAAAGAAGGCACCAACATTAATGGTTTTTATGTGCCAGGTAAAAATCTCCAATGGACTTGCGAGGATTTTAATTTCGGATGTATTATTGCTTCTGCTGCAATCGTTTTTATGTTAGTGTAAACCATCCTGAAATGTTTAATTGAAGGGTGGTATAGAGATATATTTAAATAAATAGGGAAAGGGTAGTGCTAAATAACCATTACATAAATTATGGAAAATACATTTTTCTCAAAGGTATAACTGAAAAAGATTTCCTCTGCCTGATATCTAATAGATTGGGTGGCACAGTACATTAAATTCATTTTTTTTAAAAAAACTTTCAATTTAACGTTTTAAGCACTTTCCATGTTCATGCAAGCTCAAAAATGCTAGGAAATTAACAGACACATTACTTAGGCAATATGGTTAGTATGGTATTTCATACTCTGGTTCGGAGGCTGTGCACAGAGCCACTGTACCTCTGATTATAAAAGAAAGACACACACAAGGCAACAACCCCCTTGAGAGAACTGAAACTGACTGATGTCCTGTCACTAAACAGGGGAGAAGGTAGTCACAAAATGGTGGTGGATATAGATGGAGCTTGGCATTATCAGCTGGTAATTACTGATGTCAGGGCCAGTGACAAGGCTTGACACACCACAGCCAGAACCCACTGACAAAAGTCCCTAGCAGTTCCAGTTCCTCCTCCTCCTCCTCCTCATTGCAACCTGCTTGTTCATCTGCCTCTCGCTCTGGCCCAGACAGTAATAAATGATTACGAGGAGAAGTAGATGCCAGTGCCACTGGCTCCTTGCTTGTCAAGCAAGCATGTGGTGGCAGTGATGAGAAAAGGATAAGAAGCAATAGCAGCTGATGAAAATGGCAGTGAGAAAGTAAATTCATTAAGGAAAGGGGGGCATTGACGGTGTCTTTCCCAAGGTCCCTCGAAAACCTGGCATTGACTGATATAATTTGATATTCATACCTAATTCCTCTTTAAAAATCACTAAATCCTTTGCAGCTGTGATGGAGTTCCGTAATCTAGATTTCCTCAAGTAAAGTACAGACATTGGCTCTAGAGGTATCATGACTCAGGCAAAATTTGTTGATCCATTCCAAAGACTCTAAGTGAAGGACTTTTCTTCGGTTTCCCCCCCCCTTTTTTTCCTCCCCAAATCACATGCTTTATACACATGTGTATACTTTATACACATTTCCTGTCATTTCTCTCTTCGTCCCCCCCGCCCCCCAATTTCTCCTCTCACACTTAACTTCATTAGTGGAGCCGCTTTTGTTGTGTTTTTCTAAAAAGAAAAAAACTCCGGGGGGGGGGGGGGGACCATGGTCTCGATCCGAATCAGGATCACACACATTTTCACTGGAGTAAAGAAGTCTATTATGCATAGCTATTACGTATAGCTTCACTATACGTAATTGGAGGAATATTTAGTTTAGCCTCAGACAATTGTGTCCATCATGAGAAAGAAAAGTTCCTAATTCTGCTAATTGCAGAAGGAAACTTTGGCTGAATTTTGGGGTACAACAACACTACAAACTTAAATGTGTCCTAAACGGCTTTTGCCATTCCTTCTCACAGGGAATCCTGTACAAAGCATCATCTCTTCCCAGAACTACCATCCCCAGGGCTCCTTGTGAGAAAGCCAAAGCAGTTAAACCGAGTTAAGGCCATAATGAAGGACTAACCTTACTCTGTTACATGTGCACATAAGCCATAATGTGAGAAACAACCATTGTACAAAGCATGTGATTATTCCAGTCAAATTGTAACCTTCAACTGTTTATAACCTTATTCTACTCAATATTCTTTTACGGATAGCGACAGATGGTTTATAGGTATCCCCCCTCTTCTTCCAAACCATATAAAACCATCATTCCATTTTCCTTTCAGCTTTTCCAACATGCTGCATATGCACCACTGAGGTTTCTGGGAACTTTCTAGCGCAGGGATAGGGAAGCTATTTGGGCTGTGGGCACAGTTAACCATTTGAAAAAATGTTGTGGGTACCACCATAAAATGACTGCCATGAGAGACATGGCAAAGGACAAGCAACCTGCCCAAAATACTAAGGACAAAGCAGAGGTGGGGGGTCTGAGCCCCAACACAATAAACAACTCTTTTGAACCCACAGGTTTCAGCACTAGCAGATATCTATTTCACAGCTGTGGGTAAGACAATGGATTAAAAAAAAGAAGTGATAGCAGTAGGGCACCTCAGTGGGCAGCAAGTCATGTCCAAGAGCACATTAGCGACCGCAGGTACCATGTTGCCTACCCCATTCTAGAGTAACAATTCTTAGTTCTAAAGTGCTTTGGTTTTAATAATAAATATTTGTCTGTTTTTCTTTTTACTTCTATTCATGGGAAAAGATACATGTTCAGTTAAACAAAATCAGGCTGTTTCACATGTCTGCACTGACTTGGTTGAATCCATGGAGTGTGTGTAATCGATGATAGTTGCTCATTTTAGGCTAATGCATATTATCACAAAAACTGGTGTACTCTTCAGCTACAGTCATTGCATAATGGAGTGCTTTATTTTTCTGCAACAGCCAGCATGCTCATGACCATTAAGTCAATTTATTAGTTCTGAACAAGGATTGGTATTCCTTCTTTTGCAGCATCTCTTTCCCTTTTATTAAATAAACAAAAACACCAGCACCAGGGAGTGAGATTTTCTAGAAATGCAGAACCTACCACTTTTTTTAAAAAAAAAATCAATAGCACAGCACACATGAGCCATTTGTAATTAAGAGCCTATCTACACTACTGCTTTAAAACAGTTTATAACAGTTTTAAACCAGCAGTGTAGATAGGCTCTCAGTGAGACTCTGTGAGGGACACGAAAAGATTTAATTTTTACAAGTTTGTAATATAGTTGCATACATGTTTAAAAAATTGTTCTGAAATGAGCATAATTCTTGCTGGCATGAGGGGTGCTTCCCATATCTTATTTAGGGCCAGTTACATGGAATTCGTCCTTCACAGAGCTCGGTGTTGTGTAGAAATTAGGCCTGGTGAGAAACTCCTGATGAATCAACCAATTTTTTTGAAAACATTGACCCAGTAATTCAAGGAAGAAATGGTTTCATGACGTGATCCTTTCTCGATGAGGCCCACCTGGTGCCAACATTCTCATCTTTTCAGCACCAGGTTAAAAGTGCCCTCTTTTCTCAGGCATTTGGCTGCATACAATGAGTTTTAAATTAGGTTTGGATTGACTTTGGCTGATGGTTTAACCAATTGTTTTTAGATATACTGTATGTTGTCTCTGTGCGTGTCATCTGTTTATATGGTTTATGTAAATACCTTTCTTTTTGTATTTTGTATAATGTATTTTAATGGTTTTTAATTTTTGTGAACCACCCTGAGAGCTTTTGCTATGGGGCAGTATAGAAATGTAATAAATGAAATAAATGAAATGAAATGAACATGGTGTTGTGTGCGCTCTTCCCTATATCACTACTCCTTGCTCTTTTCTAACAGAAAGGACTATGGAATATATTTTTCTAATGAGCCTGATAGATCTAAAGATGATCCCAAAGGAATGTGGAGTACTTCTTTGCTGAGCACTTCGGAATGATGGAAAATTTGAATTCGTAATGTTGCACTGAACTAGGTAACTAACTTTAAAAAAAATTCAGGACTCTGTGAGCGTGCTAGTTCAATTTATATTGATTCAATATCTTAAGAAGCATAAAGCTTAAAATGATTAAAGAGAACCCATGAAGTTAGGAAAGAACATATTTAACCATGCTAAAACTAGTTCAGTTTATACTGATTCAGTATCTCAACAACTTAAAGCTTAAATGATTAAGGGAGTTGCATTTAAAAAGGTACATATTAAGAGAAAATGCTATACATTTGACCATGCTGAAATATACTAAAAATTGTAATGAGCCTGTGCTTAGGAAAGAGCAGTGTGCGACTTAATGTAAGTAATGAACCTTTCATGTGAAATGATGTCGTGTCACAACTCATTTGCATCCCACTTAAAGTGTAATTAGGTTTCCCTGACAGCATGGCTTATGGCTGAAAGAGCAGACCTGGCTGCTAAATTAATCCCGAATCCTTCTAGTTAATAACACTCTGCAAAGCAAACTTTACACACTTTAAAGTTCCCAAACTCATACTTTACATGATAAATTAAAAAGGGATGCTAGCAATGGCTTAAGGGATGATGGACCAAATTAATCCTTGAAACTCATTTTACGTGGAATTGTAACCATTTTCTTAAGGATAGAATTTGGTCTAAATAAGGGAATTGCATTCAACACCATATTGCCATTTCACCACATTGATAGATGACCAATGCATTAATTCTAATATCCTTAGGCCCCAGGATTTCAAACGGTTCAATATCCATAAGTGATGGAGATCGAAATGATCACCACTAATTTCATTAATTGTAGTATGCAATCAACAGCTGTCAGTTAGGTAAAAAGCATAGACTAACATAACCACATGCTCATTATTTTGGGTCAAGGACTGTTGTCAGTCAAAAAAGGTACCTGTGTATTTAAAAAAGAAACCTGAAAAGTAGGTATGTTTTGTTAGAGGTGTTAATGTTTCGTGCACGAAATAAAGGCAGATGCATAGGACTGCTCTTTTGTTACCAGAAGGCAATTAATTTTTCACTCAGTCTGCAATGGGATTTCCACTGGAATTGAGTTTTATGAAGGGACCCAACACTGTTGATGTCTCCAAATACCACGTGAATGACAGAACTCAAAAACTCTGCTTGATGAGGAGCCAATACAGTCCCATGTCAGAATTTCACAAAACTCCAGCAAGAGGAAAATAAAACTTTACCTAGTGTTAAAGAAAAGCATGTATATGAGCTTAGATTGTGGTTACCTTAAAGCCTTTCAAGTGTTGGGACCAGGATACCTATTGGATTGTCTTTCACTATATTAGCTCACCATGGTCTTAAAGTCAATCTCAGAGGCCCTACCTACTTTAAGTAACTCCTGCCATCAAACATTCAACAGGTGGAGACTTATCCTCTTTCTGTTGTGGTGCCCTAACGATGGAATCCTTTTCCTAGTGACCTTGGGGTGTACTTTGGTGTCATTTTGGTGCAGACCATTTCATTCTCTCAGGTATTTTAAAGGTATCTCTCCAGCACCTGTTTTTATGCTACTTTTTCATCTGTTTGTGATTTTATTGGTTTTTTTTAATTATCTCTCTATTATTTTATTTTATGTTATTATTGTAAGCTGCCCATGGAATGTTTTATGAGGTGGGGTATACATTTGTGAAACAAATACATAGGAACACCCTAGATCTTTGTTTTCAGGTAATGCAGGAACAACAGTGTAATGAATGCATTAATGTTTATCAAACTGTATAAGGTAACAACAAGAAATAAGAATGAGATGAAAACAATGTTAAATAAAGAGTGCTTCATAAATAGGTAGAGTGAGAGTTTTATGGTTGGGTAGGTGCTAAACTATATTGGAACCACCTATCTGTCTGGAAAAAAAGCAGCAGGAATAGCAATACTGAAAGGAACAATCAATTCATTTATTTTTAATTGACTGAGCCATTAAAGTCACAACAAAAGACAATTAATTAAATATTTGATATATCACATTTAAGAATGTGTTGGGTGTTCAGGAACTATTTTTTCTTGATGACTGATTTGACTTCAGAAGTTCCTGCATTTATGGCCACAGATCTGATGGAGGTTGAGTCCAGTCGTCCCCCATTATTTCCTTTAGATTGAACTCTTTGAAATATTCTAGACGATGGCTATCAACAAAACGTAGGCATAAAAGTAAGAGTTGTTAAAGTCCTAAATAAAAACCTTAATAATAACCACTGATCTTTAAAAGAATGATGGCTTTAGGGTTATTCTGAAATTTAAAATCTAGAGCTTCACTACCTCACATGATGCAAACAATATAAACATACCTAAATATAGAAAACAATAATAAAACTGGGGCTGTAAATTGCTACATTTAAAATTTATGTTTATTTTGAATGAGACCATCACACATAAACTGTACAGTCCAGTAATTAATAACATCACGTCATTGGATGGTTTACAATACAATCCTTTACGTGTCTACTGAGTAGGTCCTATTGAATTTGATGAAACTTATTTCTAAGTAAGTTTGTACAGGATTGTACTCTTTACTACCCAAAGATAGAAAAGTTCTTCCAAAAGGTTTCTATCATATTGGTCAAAACATAATTTTAATTATGTTTTATGAATCTTTTACTCATAAATATTCATGACAGAATTGATGAAAGTTAACAGTTTGTGGGTTGTGAAAGAGGTAAATTAATTTGTTCTGAATGAGATCACATATTTTCCGATGGAGCAGGTCCACAGTCCTTGTGTGCCTCTTGATACTGTATTACATCTGTTCTTACAAAATAAATGGCTTTACAGAACTACTTTTACTATAACACTCAAAGCCTAATTAAGGTATGCTTTTCTTCCACTTGTCTAGGTAGAATTCTTAGGTAGAATTAAGGACAGATCAGTTGTGATCTGTCCTTAATGACAAGAACTTTGTGGACTGAATAAGCCCACTTATTCCATGGGGTGGTGGAAATAAACATTGGATCAAGATTTACTGCTATCCTTTGCCACAAAATCATTTCTAGATTGGCCTCACATTCTCAGAATGAACTTTGTGACTATAGGGCACGTCAATGATCAGTTATTTTAGTTGTCTAATTGGTAAAATTGGCCTAACATCTCATTACCCAGTTCACCTGCTTATCTTTATTTAAAGCTTTTACACTTTATAAAATAGGCTCTAGTACACTACAAAATTGTCAGTACAAAGAATAAACAGATTAAAACTTTCTGCAGTAAAGCATGAAGTCTTCTCCAAATTTGTTATATAAGCATGTATTGGCAAGAATAAAATGGGAGCTTCAGAATCAGACAGAAAAACAATTTAAAAGAGTTGTATGGGTTTTGTACTCACAAATTAGGACCTTGCCCCATTTCAATCTCCTCTCGCGGTATTGGGTAAAGTGCTTCATATATTCTTCCAATCCCAGATCCATGGATTGCATATGAATTCATCTTGTCTATGCCAGGGGGGAAATAGTTCCAAGGAATAATTGCTGTGCCGTTCCAGATGGCCCCATTTATATCTGCTTGAAATGACAGTGCAAGTCCTTTCTATGCAAAGGAAGGGGGAAAAAACACTATAAAAATGTCAAATCTGTTATTCTCACATACAGTTTTTGTACAGGATATTAAGCCATTGTTGTTTCAGCATAATTTTAGCATAGTGTTTAATTATCAAGGTAACACAGAATTGCTGTATTTCCTTTTTTTTCCTTGTTAGCACTTTTAATAATATGTCAGCTATCATTTCAAATGTCTATAATAGTCTCCTATTTATTGAGTATTTAATATGGAAGCAAATGCAACTTAGGAGTTTTTAGAAAGTGTTTTAATACAAAGAAAGAAAGAAAGAAAGAAAGAAAGAAAGAAAGAAAGAAAGCCTGTACATTTAGGTATTTCAGGTAGTATACAAAAGCATGCAGACTTCTTATTCAGTTCAGAACTGTGTTTGGGAACTGTATTAATTTCAGTTCTTCAATATTTCCTCCTTATGGCCACCTGACAGAATGGATTAAAAAGAAAGCAAAATCCCTGGAGCCAACATTAATTCAACTGGCAGGAATCACAGGATTTTATTTGTGCAGAGGCAGCCACCAGCTGCTTCCCAAAGCACTTACCCTACCTCTTAATATGGCAATGGGTACTAATTGAAACTATTTGTATTAAAGTTGTAATGTTAACCTCAACAGAGACTGGAAACTAAGTAGGATATAGGCAAATGTGAAAGCCAAGGTTTGCATTACATTTGTGCTCCTCTAGGAGCCAGCTAGATCTCTCAGGAGCCCACTCTTTTTTTATTTAGTACACATAACATGTCTCTATCTTTCTTGTCTCCATCTGTTTTTTAGTTCTCTTTTCTGTTTCTTCTGGGCAGAAACCTATGACCCTCCAGATGTTTTGGCCTACACCTCCCATGAGCCCTAGCCAGCAAAGTCAATGGTGAGGGATAATGGAAGTTGAAGGCCAAAACATCTGAAGGGCCACAGGCTGTGCATCAACACCCAGGAAACTTAAGCATCATTGTAGCAGCTGGCTCCTTCCCATAGAAAACACCTTAGGTAAGTTGAAGAACTGTTGCATGCTCACTCTGCCGCTACAAGCAAAGCTGACGTCTGCAATTTAGCCTCCTCTCTGCTATTGGAAAGAAGAGCATATTCTTTTCTCTCTGACAACTGGAAGACCAAATAATGTCACCTTGGTGACACGGGCAGTGGAATTTTTCAAGCCTGACCAAAGCCCTTTGTTTAAAGAACACAGGTGTGTGTACTGCTGGCTGCAAACAGGAAAATCTTCTTCCAACTTAATACTAGTTTTAAATGTGGAAATTATTTGTTCAGCTCATGGGGTACGTTGGTTATTCAATAAGAGTGCTGTTCAACTGAGGATTCCAGCTGTGAATTGCATTCAGTGTTCTTGACCACAAGTAAATTGCTGGACAGAAACTAGAGAGTGTTGACATTCCATATAGGTTATTGCAGTTCCTGGGAAACAGTGATGTGACTATGTTTTCATCCACACTTTGACTGTCGTATCTCTACATTCAAGCCTAAATGCAAGAAACCTTTTGTTCTGAAAATAGATTTATGTAATAATTATATACGCTTCAAAGCAACGTTCTGAAGTCTGGAAGTCAGGCTGGAATAATTAAAATGAAAATGACTTATAGAGCAACCCAATGCATGTCTTCCCATTAAGTCCCATGTCTACACATTAAGTCCCATTAAGTTCAATGGGATGGGACTTCCTGGTGTGTCTGTAGAATGGCAGCCTTAAATCATGAATTTAGAGTGCAATGCTGAAACTAGCTTGATGGAAGGGACTTAGAGGTATTCCTCCTTCAGGCAGGAAACTACCACTGGCAGTAGTTGACAGAAGGCCCCCAAACGGGGGCCTTTTGGAAGTGGGATGCCACTGGCTTTTGATTTGCTAAATCCAAACCCCTGTAGATCCCCTGAGGGACACAGTCTAAAAATACCCCAAGAAATAACACAGGTGGCCCATTTCTGATACCACATTGGAGTCCTCCAAACTATGGTCTTGAACATTGATTCCCTGGTTTTCTTGTTACAGTCGGCCAAGACTAGGCTGACAACCATTACCCAGAGGACCTTTTCTTCTGCCGCTCCCAGACTGTGGAATGACCTGCTGGAGGAGACTCGTCAACTTAAGTTTTTAGAATTTAAGAAAGCTATAAAGACTAGTCTCTTCCGGCAGGCATATCCAGTGGAATTTTAGAATGTTTTTAGGATGTTTTACTGCTATTTTAATAATGTGCACTATGTTTTTAAATCAGTTTTATGTATTTTATCATATTTTATACTTACTGCTGTTCCCCGCCTCGATCCAAACGGAGAGGCGGGTAAGAAATAAATTTATTATTATTATTATTATTATTATTATTATTATTTTCTCCATAGTTTGCTCTGGTATCCAAAACTAGATAGCATAAACCTCCAAACTATAGGTTGTAGTAGTTTTGAAAACTTTGGTTTGGAGATTAGCACTAGCCATAGTTTTCCCAGTTTTCTATTGTTAGAACAAGCTAGAAATGGAGGAGGGAATTAGCACATGAAAGGGTAGAAAGGAATACATGAGTTTCAAATATATTCTTGTTTATGACCTTCCAAAACCAGCAAGAATTACATTAATTTAACTTTTTTAGATTGTCAGATTATATTGTATTAGTGCCCTGTTTTAAAGTGGTTGCAGGATGCCTAGAGAACTAGTTTTATAGATATCTAATAAATGCAAATAATAAACAAACTTACTCCTTGCTTCATGGCTGAATGGGGATCTGAACACAGATCTCCCCATTCCAAGTCTGACACTCTGCCCTTTATGTCCCACCTGCCCTCAAATTTGTATGGTAATATTTGCTGCAGAATTTTTTTAAAAATGCTCTTTGATTCTTTTTTTACAGTATGAGAAATTGGAATAAGCTACTCTTATTTAGAACTGACCCAGTCATGTCTGCAAATGGAGAAGTACATCAAACACAACTGGAAAAATAAGCATAATCATTTTTATATATGCTATATCGTTCCTACTCTGCTCACACTGCATAGATATAAGTTATGTCATGCTATAGCAAAATAGTATAGTATTATTAATGAAACAGTGCTTGATGCTGTTCAAACTTCTAAAATGTGATAATGTGCAAGTAATGCATTATGCATTTTCATACCATGGCCCATGGTTATTAGCTTCTGAAATGTGAAAAGCCTTTTTCTGACTCTATGGACATATATATGCATTACTTGTAATAGTTTTAAGGAGTGCTGAATTGCTCAATACTAAATTGTACTGAATAAATAGTCTCAGATAAATTTATAGTATAATAAAAACTTTGATGTAAATGCAGGATGCATCAACAGGTGAGTATTTTTATTAATTTGATAGAATAAGCTCCATGGAACCAATCTGCAAGTGAATTGCAGATGTGCTGGCATTACCTAACTGTATTACTATGATTTATGTTACAAACACTAATGCAGATGATGAAATGAATTTACGGTCTGTAATTACCACAACAGGAAAAAAAATAGAAGGGAAAAGGAGAATTTTAAAAAAAATCCTCAAAAACACTGTGATTGGCTATTTAAACTCTGCTCACAAGCAAAAGGTGGAAATCCATTAATTTAATTTGACTTAAGAAATTGATTTGTAATCCCTTGAAAAATTCTTGAATCAAATGGCCTTAACTGATCATGAGAAAGTAATACATATGTGTTCCTTTATTTCATACATTTACTTATGACTAATTTCCATTGAACATTCCTTGAAGATTATTCATGAGTGCATTTTGGATAATGTCATGGCCGGGTTTCCATTAAGTTAAATAACTGTCATAGTAATCAAATAACTTAGTGCAAATACATTAGCATAAAATGAACAGCATTTTATATCTTTCTATCTTCAACCTTGTGGTGAACAGGACAGTCAGTTAGGTTATAATCCTATATATTTATATATGCACATGGTAGTAAATTTCATTGAGCTCAACAGGGTTTACATTTGAGTAGGCATACATAGGGTAGGTAGGATCCAATGGTAACCTACCACTGGGATTGACCAAAACCTGTTTCCAAGCTCATGTGGCCAACGCCTGATACTGGTGGTGGTGATGAAGTGCTTCCAGGGGCAAGCCCCCAAATTATTAGAAATGCAAGTTTCTGGAAGGGGCAGGTTGCGCCTTCCAGAAACTTGCATTTCCAGTCATTTGGGGGCATGCTCCAAGAAGTGCTAAACTGCCACCTCTGCAACTGAGGCTGGGTTACCACTGGTAGGGCATCGTTGGATCCTACCTATAGGATTGCATTGGTAATGTTTATTTTATCACTTATATATTTTTTTGTTTCACAGAGTTGCCTGCGCCTCCAAAGAAGTGAACATGACATTATTTGTGCTTCATCTTCCACAGGGAAAAAAGAGATGTGGGAACAGGATGTGCATATAATCGTAATCATCCCGTTCACATACTCAGACTAATGGCCAAAATAGGCCAGTCTTTATGATGATGTCAGTTATTGGTCAATCAGATTAGTTCACCTGCTATAGAGGGGCAACTCTCTGGAAAGTGTGTGGTCAATTTGCACTTTCTTGCTGGCATCCCTAGTGAAAGATATTCTAGTAGGGGTATAAAGCTAGTCACCATCTTCTAAGATGCAGATGAGCCAAGTTAATAATTTACACACACGTCCTATGTCAGCACACAAGAATGTGCAAATCGTGTGTACAAAAATAATGAGAACTACGTAGGGATAATAATATTTCAACCTCATTTGGTTAGGAATATGGAAATTATTCCAGGGGAAATCTACTTACTTTTAGACAATCTCCTCCAGAAAGAAGCAATACAAGATGTTGGCCATGCCTAGCAAAACAAAAACCATGAGGAATTCATTGCACTGTCAAAACATAGGAATATAATATTGTCAGGGCAACATTTAGTGAATTTTATAGCAGAGAACAGAAAAGAACAAAACATCATAGAAATCTCCTAGGTTGGAAAACTTGATATGGCAACTCCATTCTCATCCTTGTACTTATAAAGAAGTAAGCAGGGGATCACAGTGGTACTGGGAAACCCATGTCTCCCTATACTTGCATATCTATAAAAACACTGGCTGTAAAAGATTATCAAACATTTTCCTGTAACCTTAGGAAGGCAGCTCAAACAATTCCTTGAGCTAGGGAAGCTTCCTATGATAGTGAAAAACTCTGATATAAACCAATCTAAAAACATAATACACATAATACTTTTTTTTTACATGGCAAAACTTACGGGCAGAGTTCCACTTCCAGGTAGTTTCTTGTTGCACTATTCAAAAAGAAGGATTCAACCACTGTGAAAGAAATAATGCCAGCATGTTATTTAGTAGGAGGCGGGGGCGGGGGGAAATCAGCCACAGAATTTTATTCTTATTACTATTATTGTAAAGCAAGTTCTTAATCTATCTTTATCTTGTTCATCCTCACAACTATTTCCTGTTTCACAGACTGATGAACTCAAAACCACATAAGAAATAATTGGCTGAGATAGGATTTTAATATAGGTTCCCTAGGCTGGATCTAATGATTAATCTAACAACTTTGTTAACTTCTAGCTGAATCTCTATCACCATTAAACTTATAGGCTGGAATCCAAAGAGTACATTCAGCCATGTCTACACCTAAAGGTGTAGGGGGAGGGAGTGATAGAAAAATAGGCTTTGTAGTAGAATGGGCCTTGTAGTAGCATGATAACTGAACCAATGCAACGCCATTCTAGACTAACTTTGCACCCTGGATGTCTGGCAAACCCTGTATGTCTCTTTGTTCTTTTGTCTCCTTGAAGTTGCAGCTTCTGCCTTATCAGCAGAGAGAGAGAGAGAGCTGAATTCCATAGGAATTAGATCATAGTTTGAGAAAGAAGTATAAAAAGCATCAAGTAGCCATTTTCTCTTTGTTAGCCTTGCCTTGTGGCATTAGCCTGCTGGGCTGACCTGTTGTATAACATTTTGTACTAAATCTGTTTTCCCACTGATTTGCCTGCTTCGATTCTGGTTCTGGATATTGGCAAGCCCGCCAGAATAAAGATCCACAAAGCGTTTTATGCAACAGGAGGGGGGAGGATCGTGGACTTACCTGCTTCCGCGATCCTCCCCCAGCATCTAGACTGCTGCGCAATGTCCCAGAAGGAAAGACGGATGTTGCTGGCACCATTAAAAAAAAAAACTGAAGAGAAGCCGCGCGGCCCCAATCCACGGAAAGGTAAGTTAAAGAAAAAACTGTTCCCAACCCCCCACCCACCATTCTGGGGATGGCAAAATTGCTTTTCCCCCACCCCCCACGGGCATGGAGCCACCCCACATGCCTACGTGCCTGTTTTAGGACCGGGGATGGTGGAAAAAACAGGATATCCCCAGTTTCTGTTATCCCAGGGTCATCCCTAGGTTGCCAGGATCCCCTGTGCATCAGGTGGATGCACAGGGATTAATTGTTTTTAATCCTATGTAAACCGCCCAGAGAGCTTCGGCTATGGGGTGGTATACAAATGTAATAAATAAATAAATAAATAAATAAATAAATAAATAGACATGGCCTAAGAGTTTGGACATACCCAGTGAGATCTTTACACTTTCCCCCCTTCAAACTACATGCTGCCATGCCATGTCACATGCTACCTTTGAAAATCCACTCCATTCCATAAGTGGCTGTGAAGAGTTGAGGCCTACACAGGCTTGGTTTTGGTTTAGGCCTGAAGGCCTGGAAAGCCTCTGATGGGAGGGGGGCATTCCTACGTTTCATTTTCCCCTAAAAGAGTTGAGTTTCATTTTCCCCTAACTAAGTTAAGTTTCATTTCTCCAGTTTTAGGTTACCAGATTGTAGGTTTCAGTTTCTGTATTAGGGTATATAAAGGGGTAGAGTTAACTGCACCATGTGGTGGTTGTTGGAGAAGAGAGAACTGGAGAGAGTCAGAGGGAGACCCTGGAAGGACAAGGCCCAAAAAGAAAGCTAAAAGAGATTCTAGGCTTAACTACAGGTGAAAGTGTAATTAGGTTAGAGGATTCTGCGGTTTTACATATTTTATTTTCATTGTAAATGCCTTTATAAGTTTTACAGCTCTGTTTGAGTAAATCCCTTATGTTTATGTGAATTTTGCCTTACCTTATATAAAATAGTAAACAACAACAATTGTTGTTGTTAAAACCTAGTAGTCTGCAGTGTCATTTACACCATGCCTAAGGCCTAAACCCCACGCTATCGAGAGGGGAACGTAAAAGGTAAAAACTGGATATCTAATGAAAAGAAGGGCTCTTAAAGAGGCAAAATATCTTTAAGGAGCTGATCAAGGGGTCCAGGTAAAGATGGAACCTTGACAGTGGCTTACCATGCTATATGTAAGAGACTCAACGTCAAAGCCTCTTTGGGTTCATGCAACTAGTTACTTTGTTCTTTCGAAGTTTGGATCCTGACAGATCTATCACTGCTATATAACGTCTGTAGATGACCCACCTTTCTGCTTCTGGAACACTGGAACCTAAACACACTTCATGACAGGAACCACCATATTTTTATAGGCCAGGATCCAAAGAACTATTTTATGCATACCCAAAGCATCCTCCATGATGGTAGTGGTCTCCTTACCTGCCATTGTGAAAAACAGGCGCTTATAGTATATGTATGGTTGGGCACCTGACAAGGGCCTACAACCCAGCAGGTGCTCCTCCTCGTCACCTGCGTCTCACTCTGGCACAGACAATGATAGTGGTGAGAAGGAGGAGCAGTCTATGCTACTGCCTACTTGCGCACTGGCTCTCTGCCTGTCAAGCAAGCAAATGGGTTATGTAAACTGTCCAGAGAACTTCGGCTATGGGGCGGTATACAAATGTAATTAAATAAATAAATAAATAAATAATAGCAATAATGAGAAAGAGGATGAGAAATAGCAGCTAATGACTCACTGAGGGAAGAAGCCCATTGATGTTGTCTTGCCCAAAGGTCCTCAAAAAGCAAGACCTGCATTACACTTCATAACTCCCCTCAAATTAAGAAAAGAACTGCCGATTAAGTAACTGCCAAATCTTCACTGGCATGCAGAATTAATTTCATGGGTTTTTTAAAATTTTGGCCATCAAAATGCCACCATATAATTCAAAACAGTTAAAATGCTGCCATGTTGAATAGGTGTTCTTTATGATTCTTTAAGTGAGCGAAAAATAGAACTCTGAGCTTTCCTATACAGGCATTTATTGTGCTCTCATCATTCCCTACTCATGGTTGTTTATGTGTTCTTAAGACGATGTTCTGACCCTGCAGTTTCACTTTTGTTTTTAAAGAGCACTTTCTGCAAGAATTTTTAGACCAGGGAAAATGCATATTATTTAAAGTAGGGCTGTAAACAGTTCCGGATCCAGAGTCCGAATCTGGAGCAGATCAGGCCGATCTGGATCTCCCAGATCCGGTTCCGAACCGGGTCAGGGGAGGTCCAGATTTTTCCAGAGCGGATCGGGCCCATTCCGGATCAACCTGGAGATCCGGGTCCATTGGCCTTCCAGGTCCCTGGGTGCCGGACTCACTGCCCTCCCCACTCACCCGCCGCCTTCTGCTATACTGAGAACTTGGCCGCGAGGCCTGGTTTTCAGTACAGCGGATGGCGGCGCGGACGGCGGCGGGTGAGTGGGGAGAGGAGGGGAGAATGGGGGGAGGGCGGTGAGTCCTTTTCCCCCATAGACTTGCAAGTCTATGTGGGAAAGGAAGGTCTCCGGATCTCGATCCGGAAACCCGGATCCAGTTCTGGATCTGGTTCTGAAGCGGATCAGGGGAGGTCAGATCCAGTTCGAATCAGATTGGCCCGATCTGGATCGCCTGGCTCCAGATCCGGATCATGGGGGCTGCACAACCCTAATTTAAAGAAAGGCAAATAAAACACTCTCTCCTCTTGTGTATTTGCTCTATTCCATTATACCACAGTGCCACCTAGAGGTTATATGGAGGGTAAGAAGGAAAGGAAACACTCTTTCTGCAGTGTTCAGATTTCAATTCTGTGATGAAACTGAAAGTAGATACAGAAGATGAACAATCTTGTGTAGAAAATAGTCACTTGGATTTTTTTAAAAAAAACTTGTCTTAAGTACTTAAGTACTATTTCTACAAATAAATATTGATTGTTGTTATTGTTTTAAAACTGTTTTTAATATGCATTTATATGGCTAAATAAAAATGCTAGCTACTCCAGGTTAGTTTTTTAGGCCTTGAAAAGCATTACCTCTTTTTTTGTTCTGAAACTTTCATTAAACCTCACCTTCATAGTCCCAAAGGCCATCAAAAGGTTCCCCAGGTTCGCCAGGTGGAGCTGGAGGATCACCAAAGAACAAGGAGCTCACTTCCATTACTAAGCCTTGATCACCAGGTTTAAATGTGATTGTAACTGGTACATGCATAACCTGTATGCTGTCCCAAGTAGTTTTTATTTTATATTCGACCTACACAAATACATGAGAACACATGAGGAATTGTGCGATCTGGTTCCAGCAGATTATCCTTTAATCCATTTGAGACAATTATTGCTAAACAAATTCCCTAGTTCAGGAGTAGGCAACCTTTGGCGCTTATAAGCACATTAGGCAATTTGAGAAACTGTCCTGGGCACAACCACAACATGGATGCCCTATAGTCACCTGCCATTTTCATTTCCTAAGAATGTCTCTGAGCCACATGTACGGCCCAGAGGCATTCATGAGAAAAGAAGATGGGAGCAGCTAAAGGCCTTCACTTTACTTTGAAGCAATCAAAGCTGCCAGTAAGAAATGTATTTTAGAAAAGAAGAAGAGAAAAAGAAAGCGCAGGAGGGGCAGGGCATCTTGATGGGCACCAAGAAAAGGGTCTTGCCTACCCATGGTTGCCTACCCATGCCCCAACTTATTGATTCTTTTCATATTGTTTTTATGGAGCCAGAGGATCCTCAAAGAACAACGAATTAGCAACAAAAATAGCATACTAAAATATTTGTTGGTGTTACCGTATTCTTCTAGAGCCAAATATCCCCCCCCCCCAATGCCAAATGTGCTAAATCAGATCCCCAATAAATTTAAGCATGTTTGGCTTGTATTTAGGAAACTAAACTGTTAAAAAGTACACCATGTTTGTGTTATATACAGCATAAATATTTCAACCGTTTTTCCAATAGTCTAAAGAACTTGAATTTACACATTTGATTAGGAAGAAAAATTCAACATACTTAGGCTGCAATCCTATACCCATTTATTTGGGAATAAGCTCCATTGAAACAAGTCATAGGGTACTTCAAAAATAATGCAGAACAGGGCATTAGTTATTAACATTGGCAGAGTATATGCACTTCCAAACTGAAGTGTAACTCTTCTTCTCAGGGATTATAGGACAGCACTATGACTCAGTTTGCACAATGAAAACAAGCCGCTGTGGCTAAAATAAGATGCAGCTGGGGACGGAATTATGCAAATCGTACCCAGCATGCACCATGGCTCACAACAATCCACTGTGGCTGGTTTACCAAAATGGACAGTAACCTTTAGCTGCTGGATTGAACAGAAATAAAAAGTTCTGAGAAGCCAATGAACACAAATGTGGCAGCTATTTATATTGCACTCTCCCAAGTCAATGCAAGATAACCATCCCATTATAGAGTTTATATGACACTCAGTGGGAAGTGCAGTATAGGTTCATGTAACTCAACATTTTTAAACAATAGATTGAGATAACGAAATAGAAAGGTAACAACAGCAGAGACTTTGCCATTATATTATAATGAATCTTATTAAGTACTATGAATATTTCTAAACTTATTTACACAATATTATTATTCTCTTAAAACAACAACATTGAGTGATGTAATTCATATACAAATGCTCACCTCTTTTGTTTCAACCCTCAGGAATTTTGTCTCATGATGACTGAAGGGTACATTTTTACTTGAGAAGAAAAGTTACATGTACAGTATTAATAGATAATAGGAAATTGCTCGGATGAATCTCTATTATTACAGTGTTCCATTTTAATCGTGAAATGTGATGTATCCACTTAGAAATGGCAATCAAATTAGGTTTCTTCCTAACTGGATCTGTTTTAAAAACAATTCTTGAGAGCAGTCTAGTAGAAAACTTAGTGAGGATCTCCTAAGCACAACATTGATAACTTTATTCTCCCATCTAGTGGCAAGAAACAGTAAGAAACAAGATTTCAAAGAGAAACCTCTCAGTACAATAATAAAGGGAGGGGTAAGATATGTAGATTTTATTTCTATGCTCATGTGGTTGGCAAAACACGTTCACAATGAAAAAAGACAGCAAGCCAAAATTCAGATTTCCAAAAGAATAATTAATGAGAATTGTTAAATTAATTTTGCTACATTTAAAGATTTTATTCTTTATATTATTATTATTCTTTATAAAACCTCCACCCTTGTTCACAAGGGTAATAAACTAATAATGAAAATGGGCACTGCTGTTTTGCATATTCTTATCCACATATCTGTTACATTTACACAATACAATAACATCAGAAGCTAAAGGAAAAAGAGGGAGAAAAAGAGACAGACAATATTGTTACCTGCTAACTAATCTTCTGTAACCTGCCTCAAAATCAAGTCTTAATGGTGCTATCCAGAGTGGGGATGACCTAGAGATGACTCCGGGATAACTGCAAGGTGTAGACATGGCCCAGTACAGCAGAAAGAGAAATTCCATTCCTTGGCTCATTTTTTCAACAAGAATGGGGTTGGATAGTGTGCCACTATCTCCCCAAGGGGAGGGTAAGAGTTAGAGAAAAGGGTGCTTCCAAATTTAGGGTTCCTAGTGCTACTAATCCAAAGGCATTGTGCAGCTATTCTGTCTTTCCTTCCTTTTTTCTAGTGAGATAAAAGGCAGAAGCTGTAGGAAAATTCTGGAGGACATTGTCATCTGCCCCCACTCCCAATTCTGTGAATAAAGCAGGGCAACTGCATTAAAAAAAAAGCCTCATTTGGAAGCGTCCTAGGTCAAGAAAGTTCTGTTAAGTTAAACTTGAACTATTTAAGGAAGCATTTGGTAAGATACAGGTAAAGATCTAGTGGATAAAATTTCTTTGAGATTGAACTGGAATATTAAGTAATGGCTTGAGGTCCAACTTGAGATGTAACATACTGATTCTTCTGGAATTTAAGGGGAAAAAAATCACAAAATATTGCATTGAGTTGTGCTATATCTTGTAGCTGTTTGAAAGAATATCACTTCAAAGAATGATGAGGAAAATACTTGGTAGATATCTATATGGATCTTTCTGCAGATGTGGTCTATTGTTTAAACAGGGGAAAAAAACAATAAAAAACTTACTTTAAAAGAGACCGGAGAGGGAGAGAGAGAACCACATCATTTCGAGCACTCATAGCTCCAACCCCAACATATCCATAGGATCTAACCTGATAAGAAGTGGCGAAGGTTTGCTTCCCCACAAACCAATGACATTACTCCCTGCAAAACTTATAATAAACAATTTCTTTAGCAAAGAATATTCCATCTCCTATATACTGTAACAATCTTACTGCTGAAAGAACAGGATAAGATTTTGTTTTATCCACGTGCTACCCACAAGAGTTTGCTTATATTGAAATAGCTCATAACTATCTCCTACTTAAAATAGGGTAGAAAGCCTGTTTTATCTTACAAAAATCATTATATATATAAAAAAAGGGAAAGCAAACATATGCATTAAACAGACATGAAACCAAGCCTCTCTCAAATCGATCAACACGGGATAACACACAAATAAAACAAAGTCAGGCAGTACCTGCTTAGTATGAAGTGGTGCACAGAGTCAATAAGGCACGTAGCTATAAAAGTTACAGCAAATAAAAACTTCATGTTTGAAAGTTACCAGACAATATAAAGTTCATCACACTTTATATACTACAGCTACTTTATAGAAGACAAAGAGTCATTTGGGCTTTTGAGATGTTTACTTTCAAACAGACGTAATTAATAGCCCTTGCTAACCTTGACAAGGTTTTAATAATTAACAAAGTTTCAACTAGTGGCCTGTTCGTATAGTAAGTTAAGGGAATAATTTAATTTTGATATTTTAAATGTACACCTCATCATTGCAGTAACAAAGGTTAAAAAATTCAGGACTGGATCCAGCCCAATTCAGGTATTATAAATATAAGCATGCTAGCCCCGCTTCACCCGACCCGCTTCATTATTGCGTTCATTGGCACGGAGCCGAGCCAGTGGCAAGACCAGGCATGGTTAAGCTCTTGCAGAAGGCCAACATCCTCAGCAAGGGTCCACCAAAAGAACCCCTTGGAGTTGCACCCCCTCTTCACACTTGTAACCTGCTTGTTTACCTGCCTCTTGCTCTGGTCCAGACAATGGTGGTAGTGGTGGTGAGTAGAAGCAGTAGATGCTACTGCCTACTTGCGTACAGCCTGTCATCCAAGCAAATGGTAATAGTGATGAGAAAGAGAGGATGAGGAGCAAGAGCAGCTGGTGACAATGGTAGGGAGGTCGACATACTGATGGAAGGGCCCATTGACTGTGTCTTGCCCCAAAGTCCTCAAAAACCTGGAGCTGGCACTGTCATGGAGGGCAATGTTTTGAAGAGGTCATCCTCTTCTCTCCATAAAGACTCTCCATGTGATCCAGTCCACAGATTTTCCATCATTCATAATCACATGGAGAGCCTCCACAAATACAGGAAACTCTCTTCAGAATATCACCCTCCATGAGTATAGAGAACCAGATAAAGGCAAGAAGGTAGCATGCTTCTTCTCCTGTGTTTAGCCTACTCAGATTTATAATGCCTGAATAGGGCTTTAGTCATGCTTAAGTTCCATCGATTTCAATGAGTCAAGTGAAACCATGACTAAGTGAAATTAAGTATTTCCTGATGTGCACGTGAATGAGATTCCAACTCCCATCACTGTTTTTGCAATGTACTGTGATCTAGATTTTGTTTTTGTTTGGAACTGTTTGATTATAACTCCATAAAAGCTAAAATACATCACCTTGGTCACTTATTAAATGGAGGGTCAATTCATTAAATTAATGAATTGTTGGAGAGTGATATCTTGTATTTCTCAGCTCTAAGGAAGTCTGTAAGAGTCATCAGGGCTCTGCTGGCTAGGGTTGATAGGACCTGAAGGCCAAAACACCCGGACAGCCACGTGTTGCCCACCTCTGATTTAACAAAAATTATAACCCATTTTTCGGTTGGGATTCTCAAAGTTGAGCACAAATAAGGCTTTAAATACACAATAGAGAAGGGATAAATATAAATCAGCATTAAAACTAACTATAAAAAGCCTTCCTTTTCAAAGGAGGTACAGTCCCATATATATTGTTCTGTGGTAAGGAACTGATTCCAGAATTTAGTGGCCACTACCCAAAAAAGCCCCACACCCAATCAGCAGTTTGATCATTAACCCTTAACCTCCAAGGGGCTTTCTGCCAGTTGTACAGCGCTTTCCTCCAGCTGTACAAGACCAAGACCAGTACCAGAGTGACAACCAATGGAGTTAAGATATGTGCTGTCAATGCCATATATTAGTTTGGCTGTCAGGTTCTGAACTAGTTGCCATTTCCTAACAGCTTTCAAATGGTAGCTGGGACAGTTGGCAAACCAGCCAAAGCTGATAAAACATGCACTTGGTCCTTACTTCAGTCTGGCAATCTGGGAAGGGTCATGAATCTAGGAGTGCTCCCAAGCTACAAACCTTATCTTTCTGGGGAAACTGTGACTCCATTCAAGATAGGTATTTCTACCACTCACTGGGTTTAGGACAACCCCCATAAGCCATTCTGGGCATTTCTATACAAGGCTTTTATTGTGTGCTCGTGAATGGTCACTCAGTTTTTTATGGCTCCTTTACAGAACGTTGTCAACTTCCAGGGCTCCTCTCATGCTTTCTGGCCATCATAGTGATGTCATTTTCCATGGGAAAACCCAGTAAGAGATCTTATCCCACTTTGAAACATGATAAATTTCCAGTAATTTCTGGAATCCCACTATATCACAGTGCTATCTTGTGGCTGAATAATGAAACATATAGAACTTGCCCAAAAAGAAAATCCCCGATCTTAATCCTGCAAGCAATCCGGAAGTAGAAGCTCCAGTAAGGGTGTGGGCTTTTTAGCTCTCTATCACGTCTCGATAGAGATGAAATTTATTCACTTTCATAAAGTCCATTACTGACTCTAGACAGTGCAGCTACAGGTTTCTTTGACCAATATTTGCAGTTTGGTTAGGATTAATATTTAAATCTCAACAAGAGGGGTCTGAAGACTTGAATCCTAGAAGGAATGCTCTAGAAACATCAGGCTAAGCATAGAATAGCAATTGTAACAAAGAGTTTAGTGATACCTTAAAAACAAGACAAGTCTTGTGACACTTTAAAGACTAACAAATTTATTCTGGCATTAACTTGTGTGGACAATAGCACACTTCGTCCAACGCCCATTCCATGATGAAGTGGCATGACATTATGGCAGAAACATTATGTCCGAATGAATTTCTTTGTCTTTAAGGTACCACAAGGCTTGTTTTTATTGCAATAGACTAACATGGCAACCCCCTGGAAATATCAATTGCATAAGCTAGGCACCAGCCTAATATCTCATGTCTGCAAAATTACTGGTTAAAACAGTTGCCTGCCATCTAAAGGAAAAGCAGAGGACAAAAGTCCTTCTGGAGGTTGAATGAAACATTCTTAGATCATATATCAAGTAGCATTTTCACAAACTTGAAAGTGGCATTACATCAGCTCAAGTTTGCTATCTGCAATAACCTGAAGAACTCAATGCCTTCTCTTTGTTACCAAAACTGTAAACATTATTTCAGAACATTCATACTGAAGAAGCAAAAACGACTTTGAAGTGCTTCAGGACATAACACGGAGCAGCCATTTCAACATCGCCTTTCCAATCTTATGACAGAACACAGATTCCTAATACTGTCTGAAGGGCATAAACCCAGCATGTACTGAATAGTACGGAACTAGAACTAAACGTTCTTTGCCCCATTCATTTCCTTTTGTTAATTCTTCCAAAATCTAAGGAGACAAGGGCTTTTACATTAGTTGCTAAAGGAAAAATGTAGCTGCCTACCACTTATGTCTCAATCCAAAATGAAACTATCCCAAGAGACAAAGGACCTAATTGAGCAATATTCTACCCTTGGGATTCAACTACGGAGGCCTCAGAGGACTCTGTGAGGTTATCCTCGACCACTTGCTGCTGCTGCCCGACTCGCCTTTACTATTTAGGCCCTACAGCACCACAGCCCAGCAACCTGGCTTCCAGATAACTTCTTTGTTCCGCTGCCACCAGTACCTTCTCAGGTACACCCACAGACCACACCAGGAGAGTGAATTAACAAGAATTTATTAATAAGAAATTGCGTGTCAACAAGCTTAATGGTTACTTCAGTTCAATTGTGTATTGGTTACAAGGTTTCAATGCTTATTGGTTTCAGTCAGAACTCTTATACTTTAACAAACTGTTCCTTATTTAACCTATGCTCTAAAATCTTATCTCAATCTCTCAATTCTCTCAAATCCCTTTCAATGTCTCTCTCAAAAATCCTCCTCAAATCTCCCCCAATCAACCCTGTCAGCTCTCTCTGTCAGACACATATATACATTCCACTCTTTCTCTAGCTCCTCCCACTCTTACATAGCCAGCTAATCCAGGCACTCCAACCAACCAGCCAATCAACACTCACCTTCTATTCAGGCACACAGCCAGCCAATCCAGGTACTCCCCCACAACCAGCCTATACTTACCAAGATCTATAACCACAAACATTTCAGCCTAGTTATTTACTTTACCTGTTATTGTTCTTAACCCATTTTAAAGATGTAAACAAATGCATATCACAAACAATAAACTTTGCAATATATTTACAATCACAAACAGTAGAACATCAGACTAATTCAGACAACACATTTAGCCATGGTTAGACCGTTAACCTTTTTGCAGCCAAAGTTTAGTGAGCATATTTAAACCATGGTTTTGTAGCCACCATGGTTAGGAATGGTTCACAAGACACACTAAGCCATAATGTTTAGCTCAAAATGCTTAACCACTTTGGCTTAGCATGTCATCTGAACAGAGTCAGACTTGACTTTTCCATTTCCCCTCACTATTAGTGGCTGTCACGCCTCTTGGATACTCACAGGAAGCACTTCTAAATGCTCTTTCCATAACATCTGACGTGTTTTCCGGTTTGGATTTTAAGAAAGCTGAAAATCCAAGGCCCAGTTTATGACCTTCCAATTCAGGAAAAGCTGTAACATTCCCACAGCATCTACTTTAGATCAAGATTCTATATACGATCAAAAGCACCACTCTCTTCCTTTAGCAGATATTAAGCCGGGGTGGGCAAGGTCCAGGGACCAATTTTGCCACCCTGGAAACCACTGAAGAGTTATGCAGCTTGGTGGCACAGAAAAAAGCTGTTTTAAAACTGAATAGGCCCCTATTGCTACTGAGTTTCAGAGGCAAACTCCTGTTTTTGCTGCCACCATAGCAAATTCAATGGCAATGGCAGAGTGGGCAGTAGTGGGGGGCACACGCTACCGGGATGTTGCCCACCCTTATGTTAACCGGACAGTTGAAATGGCTCTTGCCTTTATATCCAACTAAACCATGCACTGGAACTCTTTTTCTATTTTATGCTTCCTTCCTTAGCTATTACATTTCTACACCACCAAATGGCAAAAGCATGTTACTGCCACTGTATCCATTATTGATTGAGCAATATCTTAATAGGCATTCCAGATCTTCAGATTCAGAAATTTTATTTTGACCTCTTTTCATGACAGCCTTGTTTGCATCTCCAACCTTAGCAGAATTTTAGATGGCAGCTTTGATTGAATCCATATTTAGGTGCATGCAACCAGGCCGGTGGAGGCAGACTTCCATGTCCCCTGCCTCCCATAGTAGCCCCTCCAGCTGCTGCATTGTGTAGAAGGAAGGATCCCTGAAAATTGGGCTGAAGCACTTTCTCTGAGTGGAGCCTTTGTTTACAGAAGGCAGATCCTGACTCCAACAACACACTTCACAGTGTTCTGGTAGGCAAAAAAAATCGTACAATAGGTATGCAATACTCTTACCGCTTAGAGTCAATTGGGGATGACAATTCAAACAAGTTTCACCACTGTCCCTTTATTTTCTCTGAACAGCAGCTAGGAACTATACTGAGTAATTACTGCCATAACCACTTATCTTCTTTGTTAGCATATGCCAGTATCTTCCACTTATTTTAAGAACATGCACAAGCATAATGAATTGCTTTGCAGCAATTTGTATCTTCTCTAGTAGCAGGGGTCTGTATATATGTTTGTATGCTGTGCTGCCATTGCTAGACACTTTAATTTAGCTCCATCTGTAGGAGAGGCCTTTCCTTTGAGTCCTACACTTTTTCTCTACCATACACCACATACTTCCAAAACTTTTCCACACATACGAACAGAATTACAAAAATATCTGAGGTGCATAGCATTTTGGGCACTGCCATTAAAAGAAATACTATAATGCAGCTGTATTTAACCAAACATCTCCAATAGCTTTTAGTTCAAATTTTATTCTTTTGGCTTGGGTGATAAATGCAATTTATATTCAGAAAATAAAGCAAATATTCAAGCTATATTCACTTTAAGTCTATGTATGATGGGAAAAGTTGACAGAAAACCACCTGAATCAATATTGTTGGATTCATTAGTCTTTTAACACAAGGCATAATCAGTTTAGCGTGAGAAAAGAAAACCTGTTTGGTACATACAGTGAACAGAGAGCACAGTTTAGCTCATGATATACAGTTCAGTGATTAACATATTATGGGTTAAATACATTTACGATGCTCATTTTTTTATTAAATAAAACAGATTTTTATGGAAATCACATTTGTTTATGTCAAACTGACAGTTCAACAAATCTTCCATGAAGGCAAGGTTGTCAATACTTCAAATCTTGGCTTCCTCTGAAGAAAAGTGTCCATTTACTGATGGTTCAAGAAGAAATATAGGTGATAGAGCAAAAAATATATTGTGCAAATATATTGCACAGACATGTCACTGAAAAATGAAAGAATTATATGCTCAAATTGGGAAGAGAGGAATGTTTAAAATCCCATAATAGTCTAGCAGGTACAGCAGATTGGGAGAGACTTAGTTCTTCAACTCATCCTTGCAAGTAGCATCAATCACTGATTTGCTTAAATACAGCTTGATTACATCTTCACTTCATATCCATTAGAACAGAGAAGTGTGGCTTCAGGAAAAAGGTTTCTTTCACTTCTTTTACTTCAGAACTAATGTTAGTTATCAGAGGATGAAATATATTCAGACAGTGTCCAAAGATACAGGGATAAGTAGGATCTTTCCATTTTTTCATTCCGTACGTTGGTGACAAATATTTTCATATACAAGAAGATATGCTCGGATATGGCTTATACTGAATAAGCATAATTATGAAAGATACTGTAATGTTTCATATTTTGAGTACAACCATGAAAGCAATTTGAATCTTGCTCTTAAGTCTTCAATCTTCTATTTAATCCATTGTAGGCTTACAAGTGTGACAATTCTGCAAAAGCGATTTGCGTCTATCCACCTACTTCAACATATTTGGTGGTGTAGCTTTTGTCCTTTTATCTAATTGGTTTGCATGCATGATGCCCACAGATCTGATACAGGCTGCTTCCAATCTTCTCCTGTTAACCGTTTCAGATTGAGACTTCTAAAATATTCTAGTCGATGACTACAAAAGAAAGGAACCAAAAAGTTAGATAAGTTATGAACACTTACCCCTTTCCACTCCTGCTGGATTGGTATAAAGAATACTAGAAGTTTTTAAAAAGACTATATTAGAACTAGGATAAATTTACTTTCCTCACCATGCCAAGAAATTGTAACCTAGTTTATCTACATGCCAACTACTTTTACATACACATTATGAAATTACTTTGGATAATTATATTCCATGCCTTCCAACTTTTCATACTGTCATATCTGCCTCACAGGCCAAGTCTTTGCACTCTTATTTAAGCATTTTATTCTATCATCTTGCAAAACTCATGCAACAGTCTGCATAACAGGCCTTTTGGCAAGCTTATTGTTTAGCTACGTGACAAATCACACACAAGACTGAACTTTTTCCACCTAAACACAGGAAAAATAGAATATGGTTGAGATAAGGAACATGAAATAGGATGGCTGGTTAGGTAGTAAAGACTGTTATCATTCATATTATCTGCTTCTGATATAAATGAGTAAAGATGAAATGAAACATTTGAGTGAACAGAATTTAATACAGTTCAGAGTTAAGAAAAGCATGCTCCTACACCTAGTGCCCCCCAAAGACAGAGAGCTCTGAGATCAGACCTCTTCATCTATCCTATGCCCTGCTGGCAAGAACGATATCCTATGGTCCCTGGGGCACTCTCCCAGGCCTCATAGGATTGCTCTGTTAAAAAGCTTTTTGAAATGTGTTCTGCTTAATACTATCATTTTATATTTTTGTATGTGTTCTGTGTTTTCTCATAAAATATTTTGTTAGCATGGAAAGACTGATTGATGTTTTGAAGTAAAATAAGTAAAAGACAAAGCCTGTTCTCAGAGTTTGGTTCCTAAAAATAATTTCTGTGTACCTATAACTCAGCATAGAACCTGCAAATCCTCAGATGACACTTTGCTCTGGGGAAATAGAGTGTGATCAGTTAATTGTTGGTTTATTGCCAGCTACATACAGAAATCACATCTTGGAGAATGCTTGGGCAGATTCATCACAGTATAAGGAGGAGTACAATGCTTCCTTAAAACAAGAAAATTATTCAGATTATGCTCTATCAAATGTTGTTCCAGATTGAAAATAAAGACTATCCACTAAATTAACACACCCATATAGCGAGTAAGAAGCAGGTAGGCAGGATTAGAGGTTTTCATGGCACAGCTGTACATAGGGTACAACGAAACATAAACTTGCATATAGTGCAAACAGCAATCTCTTTAAAACTCTATTCTGTTTTTTTTTGTCAGTAAACCAGACCCCAAGAGTTCCCATGGTCTCAAAAAAGTGGATGGACAATTTAAAAACAAACAAACATGAGAAAAATGTACAACTTAATATCTTTACCCAGAAATGAAGCTAAGCCTGTGTAATGTAAATCAGATGGCTGTAATTGCAGAACAGTTTGGTAAATTGAAAAGTGTGGACAACGAAGGAACTCTGCAATGCACACATAGTTATTCCCCTTCCCCAGGTATAGTGAGTATGAGATACACCAAGTGATTTCACACCCCAGAAAGCATTCAAAGTAATGTGGGGGAGGGACAATAGAAGGGTAAATCTGTTTTGTTACCATTTACAACATCTTTCTGATGCACCCAAATTTTTGTTGCAAAAATACACCAATACACACCTTGATCTAACGCCAAGAAGTGTACAGACATATATGGTTGTACTATGTTATCTTCCAAATGTTATGGTTCAAAATCTTTAACAAAGGAGAATTGCTTTTAAATATTATCTTTCTTACATTTCTTTAGTGACCTGATAGGTTTAATAATAAGATTACTATAAGCAGGCTAAAAAGCATCCTTGCACACATTTCTTAGTAGTACAAGCTATGCAACACAATAAAGTAGATCATGGCCCAGATTCTCCTGAGTCATCTTTGTCTTCTAACTTTACACTCAAAGTGAAGGGCAATAAAATATTCTCCTTCTTTCACCAGCCTTTCAGATGTCATAAAAGAAAAATAGTAACACAGATATACTTACAAATCAGGTTTCTGTCCTTTCTGTATTTCATGTTGAGGTACAGGGTAGAGGGCTTCATATGTTCTATCCACACCTGACCCATGAATTGCAAATGCATTAAATTTGTCAGTGCCTGGTGGAAAATAGTTCCAAGGCAGATGAGCTCTGCCATTCCATTTGGCATTTGTACTTGACAATTCAAAAATTAAAGGAAGCTCTTGCTGTGTTAAAAAAAAATACAGATTTATTTCAATCCTAGAAGTAATTATGAATTTTGGGGGGGGCGGGGGGGAGAAGAATCATATGGTCCACTTACTTTACATACTTCCCGTCTGCCAGAAAGTAACAACACGAGATGCTGCCCATGCCTACAAAAACACGGTATAGTCATAGTAAGAACACATTCAGTAGCACATCTCCAAGCCAGAGGCTGATTACAGTTCTTAGATTAAAAGTGTGCTACCTAATAAAATGCAAACCATTTCTAAACAACTATCAGCTATGTAACTAAATGAGAAGAAATTAACTGCAGGACAGCATTTGCTACACTCTATACCAGTCCACCAATTATTATTTATATACATTATGTATGTATATATTATAATATACAGTAGTGGCCAAAATTGTGGACACTTTTTGAAATGTTCATGTTTTGCAACTTTGAATGCTTATAGAAAATGTTCTGTTTCACAAAGTTCAATTGTTTATATATCAATTGAAAGAGAATTTAATGCTGAATTCAAAACAAAAAACAGAATGCAAATACCTGCAGTTAAAAAGAAGTTATGCTGCAAATACTGCAATCATGATCAATTTACAGTAAAATCTGACAAAAACATATCAGATACTTTAGTTATGATTGAAATGTAATATCAGTATTTGGTAGGGAAGCCTTTATTTTTGGAAATAGCATCACAGCGACATCTCATAGAGCCAACAAGTGTTTTAAACTCTTCCTTCTTTATGACATAGTTCCAGGAATCATTTATAGCCTCAATTAATTGGCTTTTATTTGATGGACGCCACATTCGCACAAGAATTTTCAAACGGTGCCACAAATTTTCTATCGGGTTGAGGTCAGGGCTGTTTCCTGGCAGGTCAACAATTGAATGCCCTTTGCTGTGAACCACTGTTTGCATATTTTTGCTGTGTGACAGGGAGCTGAATCTTGTTGAAAAATAAATGGTGCATTGTTTGGAAAGAGATCCCTGATGGAAGGTAACAGTTTTGGTTCCAGGATGGTGTCAATGTATTTTCGTGCGTTTAGTGTGCCATCGATTACATGAAGGCAGCCAACACTATCTGCTGACATACATACCCAAATCATAACACTTGTTGGGTATTTTACAGTTGCCTCAATGCAGTCAGAATGTAGCTCTTCTCCTACTCTACGTCTCACATATTTTCGCCCATCGCTACCAAATAAGCTTATCTTACTTTCATCACACCAAATAACTTGCTTCCACTGATCTTCTGTCCATTCACTGTGTTCTTTTGCCCACTGTAGTAGTTTCCGGCGCTGCTTTAGATTCAGAAATGGCTTTTTTCTCAGAATCCTACCTTTTAGTCCAAAATCTGACAGTCTTCTCCATATCGTTCTGGGACTGACAGAAACACCAGTTGCATCAAGTGCACCTTTGATGGCCTCAGATGAAATTTTTCTCTCCTTGAGACACAGCCTTTTTATTCTTCTGTCATCAACAGATGATGTGCATTATTTACGGCCTTTTCCTGCCTTGTTTTTAATTGACTTTGTTTCATTATATCGTGAACAAAACCTTCGAACTCCGGATGTAGTCACTGAACGACCAACATGCCTTGCAATTTTAGCATAGGAAAGACCTGATTCACGTAATACAACAATCCTGCTTCTTCTCCTGGGTGTCCAATCAACTCTTTTCCTTGGTGCCATTTCACTATTTATGATGTACAATTTTTATATGAGAAATAATTCCAATTGTGCCTCAGATACAGTGATGTTCTGTCTTCTACAGAACAAACAGCAAAACTTACTTTCCCCAACCTGAAACATGAGGTAACACAGCTACTGCCATATGATTGGTCCCCAAAACAAGGACTATGATTGGCCAGTATGGTTTCCAATTCCAAACTGCTTCTCAACTCAATCACAACTTGTGTTTCTTTTTAGAATAAAGTAAGCATAACTTTTTTTTAACTGCAGGTATTTGCATTCTGTTTTTTGTTTTGAATTCAGCATTAAGTTCTCTTTCAATTGATATATAAACATTTGAATTTTGTGAAACACAACATTTTCTATAAGCATTCAAAGTTGCAAAACATGAAAATTTCAAAAAGTGTCCACAATTTTGGCCACCTCTATAGACATACAAAATAGTATGAGGTGCTTTTAGATGTACTAATAATTGCCCATTATCTTCACTGCTCCACCATCCTAACTGCGCCACTCCTCAAGCCCCTGGCTGTACACACTTTTCCCATGCACACCATCAAAATAAAAATGTACACTATTGTAAGTCTCAAGACTTAATCCAGTCTTGGACTCTGCTCTCTGCCCATTTGTGCATACAAAATTTCATCTGTTGGTTATTTTGCTGCCATTGCAGCCACAAATACAAGATAGGATATGTGGGGTTCCCAGGTTCAATTCAGCACTTTAGTACCGTTTTTAAATTCAGTTGCAAATTCTTCTACCACTGCAGTATTGAGAGAAATAACACTTGTCAACGTTTTTGTTTTTATGCTGCAGCTAGAAGCTAGTCCTGTCCCATGTGGAGCCTGTCAGCCGTAAAACCAGAAGGGACAGGCGGGGAATTTCTTCACTGAACTAAAGAAGCTTCACCAGGAAACATTTTTGCCAGTTCCAGTTCAAGACTTCCGCTTGCTGAAGATGTCTAACTGAAGGGAAAAGGCAAATGCAAACAGATGCTCTTGCCACTGAAGACTCTGTTCCTGCCCTGCATGAATATCTGGATGATCTGTTCCAAAGGTGGAACCAGCACTTGCTTTCTGAAGCACGAATAGAGAATCTGTGGCCCTTATGCTAATGTTATAGTTCAATTTCCATCAATCCCAGCTAGGGTTGTTGGAGGAATCCGTTCCGGGGGTGGAACTCAATGGGCTTTCCTGGGTTCAGCCCCCCTGGACTTTGGTCCATTTTCTGTTGTGGAGCCCAATTTGACCTGCATCAAGTCCAACCAGTTTGCAAATTTTCCAGTTTTTTTAATTGATGCAAATTAGAGCTAAATTTTGTGCGAATTTGCATACAATTTTGGCCATAATTTGTGTAAAATCTCAGCCACAATCTGCATAAAATTATGGTAATTTGTACAAATTGTGAAATTTCCATAATTTTACGTAAATTGTTCCCCAAAATTTACATACATAAAATCTCTATTCGTGCAAATTATCAATCGACACAAATAAAAACACACATCAAGTTCCGGAGTTTGGGAAAACCCCACAGTTCGGCCCACAAATCCAATCTGTGTCAGGCACGCCGCGGAACTCCATAGAGCCAAAAGAGGAATGGATTTCTTGGCAATGGATATCACTGTCCCCAGTTAGCAGGACCAATGGCTAAGGATTATATGAGTTTTAGTCCAACAATAACTGGAAGGCCGCAGGATTCCCCACCATGTTCTAAAGCCTCAGAACAATTCCAAGCAGACAGACTCTATCAGGAATGACACAGAAAATGTCTAGATACAAGTCCCTGGGGCTAGATTTTGTTGTTCATCGGCACAAAACTTAAGACATCCTAAGAATTTTAGCAATCTTCCAAAGCCAAGGTTTTACATTCAGGTATTTAAGCAACATGAGCACAATGGAAAATTGCAGAAATTTAAAAATAATATTTTGAAATATTTACTTACGGAGAGAGCTCCACTTCTAAGTACTGCTGAGTTTGGTCGTTCAAGAAGAATGCCTCTACAACTAAAACCCCACAAACCATTACTGCCAATTTCATTTTAAATCGTTTTTATACTTGGCATGTATAGAGCAATCTTATGCATGATTACTCAGATGTAAAACCCACTGAGTTCAGTGGTTCTTACTCCCTACTGCCTTTGGAATTACAGACATAGGCTATAATCCTATACCCACTTACCTGGAAGTAAGCCCATTGAACTCAATAGGGCTTACTTCCTAGTAGGCACGTATATGATTGCACCATTAAATCTTATTTTCTGCTTTAATTTTTCAGCAGCCCATTAACTGTATATATTTTTCATCATGTGCTTTGAAAACACTTTGTAAATGGTTTATTTTTACCATAACTTAGAACAGTAGTTTTGAAACTACTACAAGAAAGTGGGAGACGATAATAGAATGATTCTTCCATCTAGTAAGCTTGGAAACAGCTGTAGAAAATAACAGTTTTTCTAACTAGTATTGGCTGTCAATCAGGTAAGTGTAGCTTAGGGACTCTTTATCAGAGGCCCGTGTAGGTGAAATTGAACAGAACTGAGCAATCACTCACCACACTAGCCCCAAGGAAAAGCCTTAAGTGCAAGAAACTGATGCCATGAACTCCTAAAGCAATGGGCTGAATGTGAAACAACTGAGAGAGCAGAAAAGGAATTGCATCCATATGTATGAAAAAGCTACTCAGGAATCCTGCTGCTGCATTCTAATGCAGGAGGGATGAACAAATCAGATAGAAAGAGTATATAGTAAGGATAAAATGCAAATAGCTTCCACAAGATGATTTCTTCTTCATTTCATCCAGGAAAGTATGAGGAATGAATCCTTCATACTTTCCTCAAAAGCAGAAAAGAAAAAGCATAGGGAAAATTGTGCTCAACTGACACACACACTCCATCACTCCATTTAAGTATTTTAAATGCATATTTTGTGTCTAGAAATGAAGATAAATCAGTCCAACAAAGGAGCTCATGGTATACCCAAGTATGACTCCAGGCTCTCCCCTAGAAAGTTATGTGAATTTAAAACACTGCACATATTTGTATTGGAAATTTAGGGCACAATCCTATGGGTTCCACCCTCGTGAGACAGAAGCCTTTGAATTCAGAGGCTTCTGTATATCCAATGCCTTGCTGAGCTGCTACTGGCAGGGTGAGGGGAACAATGGAAGCAATTTTTGCGTCTCCATACTCGGCATGTTTTGCTTTTTTTTTCTCCAGATGGGCCTCTGAGCCCATCTACAGTAAGTGCAATGGTGGGGCTGGAGAGACCATAGGATTTCTCGTACCCTGGACTCTTCTATCCCCGCCTGCCAGCATGCACCCTTTCTCACTCCACTGAGGCCACTTTTCCCATTTCAGGAAGCAGCCACTGTGGTTCTTTCTACAGCACTTATAAAGAGGTGAAGGAGGGGGTGATCAGATACAAGATCTTCTGAGGTTTCTGGAACGCTCTCCCGGGATCATAAGGTTGCTCTCTAAATTGCACTTG
The DNA here is from genome assembly GCA_029215795.1 of Anniella stebbinsi. NCBI lineage: Eukaryota > Metazoa > Chordata > Lepidosauria > Squamata > Anniellidae > Anniella > Anniella stebbinsi. The sequence goes on from JARDYH010000004.1 coordinate 192,518,555, forward strand.
CCATGAACATAGTTATTTTGGCAACAATGTTGTAAGACTAAAAAGTTAAAACCTACGGAGCTTGTATGTAAGACAAAGCAATCCTGGTGGCATAAGAGCAGTTTAACATGGTGAAACCAAGTACTCCAGAACATTTCTCAGCAAAATATATTCAAGGTAGTATTGGTAGCATTGAAAATCCTACTTTCAAGTAGCGATAGTGATGGAAATCAGGGGAGTCATAATGAAGATCACACTGTAATAGAGGATGTTTACGCTATTTTGACTTGACAATAGAGAAGGGAGCGGGGCAGCCTTGTAAGACTACAAAAGTTACTAATCAAAAACGTTTTGCTAGCCTGCCCACTCATACAAGCTTGTGTTAGTAGTATCTAGCTTATAGAAATAGAGAAGCATGTTTTCTAAGGCTTTTGTGCTGGGTTGTTTCATGTGAGATTTACTCATCACAGACACAAAATGGATGGCTATTCACAAGAATGAGTTAAAATATTCATTTGAGGCACTTGATTTATTAATAGATGCTGGGGGGGAAATACTTGACTCCAATGTGAAAGTTAGTGAACTGAAGTGATTGGAAATGGCAACTGTACTAACTGAGCTGTTGGAAGTCTCATTATAACATAAACCATTTTAAACTAGACATTTGGTGCAAATTAATTTATATGGCATTAAAGATGGGAGGCTTAAGTAGCAGCCAGTTTTATACTCATGTCTCAGCCAAAAGCACAATTCTTCATCATGTCAAAAAGTTAAAATACAAACCTGACATATGGATTTTGTGGAGGTCCCAAAACTGATCCACCAAAATCCAGGTATCAAAACTTTCTGATAGGATACATATTTGTATATCCAGCTATTTTGTACCTGACTACAGCATTTGAATATGCAAGTGCAGGAAGATCGTTCAATAGTTCAGTGGCAGCCCTTAATCACTGCCATGCATAGCAACATTCTGTCTTATATAAGCCAATACTTTTTATAAGCTGTGTGCACTATAAATAGCCCATTATTAAGATTTACACATTTATAATAAGCATACATTATAGAATATAACCTTATAACGACTTGCTAAACCCTTTTCCTCTTTGGGGAAGGGACCCTTCCTTTTGTATTTTGTAAAGTGTCAGATGATAATGTTATTATAGCTTTCTTAGCACTTCACTTCTCTTTACTTTCTGAAGCACAAGGTGTGAGATAATTTTTGTAAGGACTCTAGTATAAATGGGTTTATACTGTCATATTAATATATTCCTTTATTTAGCAGGCAGAACTGCATGGAGGACATAAAAACCGGACATAGATTCCATAAAGATTTCCTTTCTTTTGAGATAATTTAGAGTAGCATGCTCAATAAATAAATGGCATTTGATGTTCGTAAAATTTATTCAAGTCACAAAACGCCTAATCATAAGCAATAAATAGCCTGCCAATTAAAATGGAAATCATCCTTAAAGCTGTAAACTAAAAGAAACAATGTTTGGACATTTGGACCTCCTAAATAGTCTTCATGCATTTATCCATTCAGACTTTGTGGGGCTGATCTGATAGTCAAAGGATCCTATTTACTACTACTGAAATTCTCTGGATGTGGATCTTTACATAACCAAAATAGCAACATTTGTGCAGAATGACAAGGTATCAGCAGCCACGGAGGAGCTGAAAAGTTTTCAGAAGTACACAAAATGTTGGGAAACAATGTAGGGGTCCAATGAGGACTGAGTATGTTCAATGACCATGGAATACTGCATGTTTATTGGGGGTAAAAAGATGGAAAGCTCGGGGAGGAAGGATGGAATAGAGAATCCCGGAAGACAGCATAATAGTTCATCATGACCCTGAATAGGAACACTCTACTCAGCAGCATTATGTTATAGAGCACACTTGTTTTTTAAAAAAGTGAAGAACTAACATCTACACAAGAGTTGCTGCCAGAATATGCAAGATTTAAACTTACAATAAAATTGTTTTACTCACCCTCATAGTCCCACAATCCATTGAATGGCTTTCCTGGTTCACCAGGAGGAGCTGGATGATCATTAAAAAATGGAGCGCTCACTTCCATCAATATTCCTCCACTTTCAAGTACCAATCTGATCACTACTGGATCATGAGACACTGGAAAGCCTTTCCATGTATGTTCAATTTTGAACTCCATCTAAATATTGTACAATAAGCCAAATTATTTTTTTACTTAGAGTAAATACAAATAATATGTAAAAATAATAAAAATTAAAAGCCAATATTGTAGGATTATCTGCCCTGAACACTGCTGCAGTTTTTATTCACAAGATGCATTTCAACAACATGAAAATAAGTACCATTTACAGGCCTTTTATTAAAGATGGGCAAATAACCTCCAAATATTTCTAATGCAAACATTTTATTAAAAGCAGAGGAACTAAATCATATCAAATCTTATAGCTTCTCAATCAATATCATGATTTGCCCAAACTTTTGAACAGCAAGATTAATGATGTGTATGTATATACTTCTATGTGCTCAGTTTATGAGAAGAACTTCTCATATAACTTCTAGAGCTGTTCCTTGAAAACATGAAGCCACACAAGAGTTAAATATGTCGCACATATAGAAACACAAAACACTGGAAAATGAAACACCAAGTTAATGGTACTTATACAAATCCTTTTGCCTATGAGCACAGTACCATAGCTGAACTGTAACTTTAATAACATTCTAGGATTGCCCAGTTATAACCAAACCATTTTGGAGTGGCACATTATTGCAAAAGACACATGCAAATGAGTATTACATATTTAACTGGGACTTCCATTAAGAGGTTTGTAATTTAGTTATCACATGTTGCATAGGAGTTAACTGCCTTGCTGGAACTTCAAACCTTTCCCCCTGATCTCTGTCTGTTCCTGCCTGTTTTCACCACAGGGTGTCCACAGTGATCACAACATTAACTTGTACAAATATGCAAATCAACTGTTACCCTCTCCATAAAGTTGTACTTCCACAGCAGTGGTGCAGAAACAAATGGATTAAACAAAACATACAGAATTGTAGAGAATGCATTTTAACATTGTGGTAAAAAGCAGATTTCCTTTTAATGACAGACTTGAGAATCTACCTGTAATATCTTCTACAGAGATGCCTCTGAACACTACCCCAATGTTCAAACTGTTACATAATACAGAAATCTCCGTGGATTCTGCAGTCCATCAACTCATGCCCTTGCTCTGCAGCCTGCACTAGCTTCTTATAGCCTTTCATGCAACATTTCCATGGATCATTTTAATATACCTAACACCACCTTCTTGACTATCATTGCTGTCTAGTGTACATATTGGGCATTCTGTGTTACTTATATTGCAAACCTTTGAACCAGAGAAGCAGTTTCAATTTTACAGTTTATAATCAAATTCTCCGGATGGGTCTTCAAGCAGAACACTCTTCTCAAGGCAAGACAAATTATTCTTATCAACACATATACAGAGATAAGTATCAAAATCAATAATCCAATGGGTTGTATCCAATGTTAATCTAGCTGAAGTTCAGTGGGTCTACTGTAAGTAGGTGTGACGTTGCTTACAACCCATAGATACCAGCACCACAAGCAAGCAGCTGAAAATTGACACACAATTACCCCAACAACACAATTGCTAGGACACGCCATGCAGGGAGGGCATCTAAAAACCAGGTGCATCTAAACTAGGGCCAGTGTAGGGTGCCTCTTGGGCAGCTGTCAATGCCCCAAGGGTCCTCCATTGCTGTGTCCTGACTAGCTACTGCTATGCAGCAGCTACAACTTTGGCAGTGAAGACTGGGAAGTCCCCTGCCCCTTCCTCCACCATCATTTCCAATCACTTGCCTGCCTTCTAACTCTAGGTAAAGCAGGTGTGGGAAATGGACTCACTAGGACAAAGGGGGATGAGGAATCAACCAAGGGCATGTTGCCAGCCAATCCCTCAAAAAACCTACAGCCAACTTGCTCAGAACAACAACACACACTTCAGCAAAGAGCAAAAGTGGCACAGACGGGAAGGAACATTAGACTGTGCGGGACTAACTCCTTTCATGCTTCAATAATCCTTGGGCTGAGAGATACTTTCTAGTCACAGAAAACAAGGTGTATTAACTGGGAAATAAATTATCTTCCCACCTCTGGGCAGGCCTGATTTAAATGCAATGTCAGACCAGAACTTGCATTTAAATTACGCTTAATTCAGAGAGAAGAAATCCTCCTCATCTTGCACACTCCAAAATTGGTAGGATCTATCAGCCTCATTTTTAACAAGTCAGCCCAGACTGAATATCAGAGCAAGATGTGCCGCAGACTCAATGCTTCATACTATGGGGCATGCGACTACACAGAGTCACATCCCATTACATACAACACTTTACAGCTGCAATCGTATACCCAATTACTTAGAAGAAAGCTCCATTGAACTCAATGGTACTTACTTCTGAATAGACACCTGCAGGATTGCTTTCAGTCACATTAGTGACTAAGCCGAAGGGCTTATAACTGAAATAATGCATTCTTTCCTTGTCCATCCCTGCTTCCACTTCCACCTTCTTCTGTCAGCTCATCTATGTTGAGTTTTCAACTGTAAGCTCCAAAGGGCAGAGACTTGTCCTCTCATGGTAATGCGCCAGGCACACCAATGTCATTATGGGACACTAACAGGCTTATGAAGAAGTGTCAGGATGCTTGCTGTTTATAGAGAAGCGCTCAAATGGTCGCTACTGCTGTTCCCTGCAGTTCCGTTTGCTTCATAGCAGCCTTCCCCAATGTGATACTCTCCAGATGTGTTGGACTGCAAATCCCATCAGCGCCAACCAGCATGGGAATGCTAACTGGAGCTGACGGGACTTGCAGTCCAGCACATCTGGAGGGTACCACATTGGGGAAGGCTTCTTTAGAGATATACAAATGAACGCCTCTCCCTCCACCTCCAACACCGCCAGGTTGCCACCATTCTTCCCCAGGCGACGGACTCTCTGCCTTTGGCAGCTGTGTCTGTGTGACAAAAAGTTTCACTTGGTTAAGTTCTGTTCATTACACGACTGGGTGAAAGCACAGGAATCCTCTTCGGATGACCTTCCAAAATCAGGAAGAGGAAGCCAGCCGGCCAGCCCTGCACCCAGGAATCAAAACAACACGCTGCTACCTTTGACGAAGGAGAGCGTGAGCATGTCTACTCAAAAGTAAATCCCATTTTGTTAGCCTACGAAAGGTATTATATTAATACGCATCTTTTTCTTCTTGCGGTCAACAGGGCTGCCTTTGTGCTTGGTTGTTTTATTGAGCTTAACGGTGCTTACTCCTTCCCCTCACGACAGAGGAGCAAACGTCCAGGTAGATCCTCCAAACACTTCCGCTCGCCAGCAGCTTCTCCTGTCGACTGGAAGGGAAAAAAAAGAGGCGAGCACGTGATACGTTAAACCAATGGAAGAGCCCTTCCCCATCCCAGCCCGCCTAGAATCCGATTGGCGGTTGTCTCTGACACGTCACGCGCGACCGACCCATCCCCTTTTTTTGTTGTTTTTGGTTTGGGTCGGTCGTGATGGCAGTTGGCGGCGCTGTGCTAAGGTATCCCGCGGCGCGCGCCGTCCGTTTGCGGGGAGGAAGCCGGTGATTGGGCGAAGCGGGAGGTGACGTCGTTAAGGTGAAGCGAGGAGCTGCGTCCAGGTTAGTCGAAAGGGGCTCCCGCTGCTCGCCATGCCCGGCGGCCTTTTAACGGTCTGTCTGCCAAGAACTTCAAGGGAGGGTTGTGTTGTCCATTGCTGAGGAGCAGGCAATGTGCTGTGTCACATAGGCGACATCCTCTGGGGGTGGTGGGGGAAATGTATAATATGATTTTTAGACAGCGTCTTCATTTTGGAGTCTTTGTGCAGTTAATGCTTACTCTCAAGTAATCCTGTTTGAGCTTATGCTGGAGTAAATCATTCCAGAGTAAATCAAAGCAGCTTCTCGATTTATAGCCCAATCTTATGCATGTCTAGTTTAGAATTAAGTCCTTACTGAGTTCAATAGGAATTGCTCCCAGGTAAGTGCAAATCGGATTGCAGCCTTTTACATTCATTTTAGGGATGGCCACCGTGCTTCCAAGACAATTTACATAAAAATTGAAGCGGAAAAAAAATACAAAACAGTTTAGTCCCTAAGCCTGTGGAATAGGGTATTGTCATTATATAAGGATATATAAAACAAATGTAAAGTTCCATGCTTGGAGAGCAGGGCATGTGCACAAATAAATCAACCGTGGCCCTCTGGGGAATAGCGGGCAACAGAAAACATTTTGAAGTGGCTCCGCTATAATGGCTCATCATCTGTCAGTTACACCAAGGAGTGGGCTGATAAGGTGGCAGAGCAAACCTCATGGGCAGCCCATGAGATGTCTGTATTCAGTGCTCTTGGAAAGCTGGAGCAGAGGTATGCTGCTTTCAAGGCTGTGCGTTAGCTCTTACTTATTCCCCTATCCCAAGTAAGTGCTTCTATATGAGGATTTTTGTTAAGGGATGCAGGAAGCACACCGGAACGTTGAATTTGAAGAAAAAAGGGATAACTCGGGATTTATCTGGGATCCGAAGGCTGAATTGGGATTGCAGAGGGGAAATATGTCTTGTGGGATTGTCAGTGGGCACTGGATGGATTGAGATTAAAGCTGTTTGTAGTGAAATTGTTTAGGTACATAGTCAAAATTGCTTATAACGACAATCTTAAACATTTTGGAATCGTTTGGGAGTCTTTTTCAGTTGAAGAGAAGAGTACAATTGTTTCATACCTATAATAAATAATTGAATTTTCTTTAAATTCTAAATAAAGTATTCTTAAATTAGTTTTGAATATACTTATCCAGATGGATAGGATGAAGTCAAAACTTTTGCTACTGTTCCCTGTTCTTATGAACCTTACAGCAGGAATAGACAAGTGCATACTGAAAGATACTGATTGACTCATGTTTTATTGAATCAGTGGCACTTATGTGCGTGATATTCTATAGATTAAACCCAATGGCTGTATTGGGAATTCTTTCACCAGCTACGTAAGAAGTAGTAATTTCAACAGTTTCCTTTGAACATCCCAAGGGTATATTGATGAGTTACTGAAACCTGAGGTAGTTTTATGTTTAATGTCCATAGGAGCAGGATTGCAGTTTTGAAATGTAGCAGAATTTGTTTCCACTGCAGTTTATGGTGGGCTATATGGAAATAATTCTGGAGAAAAAAGGCTGCTCTCCACTTCTTGCTAAGATTATAATATTTTTTAGATTTTGAAGAGAATTTAAAGTTAGAAACAAAAAAATAGAATTCAGTTCCTGTGGTATTTCTTAGTTACATTTATTTGACCTGCAGGATTTGTATTTCTACTGGTAAAGGGGAAATCAGTCCATCAGAAACCTTCCTGATAAAATTATAGAATGGCAGCAGAAACTGACTTTCCAAAAGATCAAAGTAAGTTCTACATAAGGTACCATTAAGTTACATACTGTTTTATATATTTTAAATAGTTGATGCCTTATATTGATACTCTTTGATAGTGCTTTCTTGTTTTTTGAAAAACATGGGGCCATGAGAAACTGTGGCAATGTCTTAAGTTTTGTCAGTTGTTGCATTTTGTGATGTAAATCTTCCTGCATCAGCTTAACCAAATTGTTATCAACAAACAACATATTCATCAGATCTACAGCACTTAATATTTAAGATGCAGTCTTCTTATTTAGGGGACATTTCTGTGGCCCCTAGACAGTGTCTGAGGGGCCATAAGATAATTCAGATCCCCAGATCCGAGGTCGGAAGCAGCGCTGTGATCTCAGAGCTAGGAATTGGAGCTCCGCCCCTTCTCCTAGCAGCAGGCATGGAAAGAACCATGCCGGCTGTCTCTCCAAGGTTGGGAATTTGATCTCAGAGAGCGGGAAAAGAGGGAATTTTGATAGGAGGGGAGGAGACTGGGAAGGCTAGAATGTAAAAATGTGCTGCATGTGGGGCTGCCTCTGAAAAATGTTTGGAAACTACAGCTTGTGCAGAATACTGCTGCCAGGTTGCTCTTGGGAGCCAATAACTGCAGTGTATTGTACTGATATTATTCAGACATCATTTTCTTCTAATATGTTTGTGGATACAATTCTGAGTGCTGGGGTTGACCATTAAAGCTGTAAACAATTTGGCCTGGACTGCTTACTCCTCTGTGATCCTGCCCACCTGTTAAGATTGTTTAGAGAGGCTCTGTTCTGCATCCTACTTCCATCTGAAGCTAAATTGTTGGGTATGCCTTTTCTGCAATTCTACCTAGGCTCTAGAATTCCCTTCCCCAAGAGACCTGTCTGGCTCCCTTGCTCGCAACCTTTTACAGGTCTGTGAAATAATCCTTTTTAAGAGCCATTTAATTATTTTCTGATCTTCTGTTTCATGATGGTTTTAACCCACTACTCTCTTTTAATAGTTATACTTGTTTTTAATTACAGCTTGGATTACATTGTATTGTTTTCTATTGTATATGTTTTCAGTTCTACTTGTAAACTGTTTTGATGGCTGCTCTAGCAGAAAAGTGGTGTGCAGATACTAAAATGAAAATTGATAACTTGTTTTTAAAGACATTTAATATTAAAACATTTAAAATCATGTAAACTAGTAAGATATAAACTTTGGAACGTTACATTTGTACAACAATCTCTTAAAATCAGCTTCCAAAGCTGATAAATTGAAGACAGTCAGTGAGCACCAGTTTAAAAAGCATCATCATCCAAGGGACTATGAATTTGTCAGGTCATTTTTCTTGGGTAAATTGATAGCAAGGACAGATACGTCCTCATCAAGCTATCCTGACCAATACATTTTTGAATGGGAGAACCCATGCATTTATGGTAATGAAGGGAATAAAATAAAAATAATTCATTTGGTATGTATTTCAAAAAGATAAATGCTGTGATCTAGATGAGTTATATTGCATTTTAAATTGTGTATTGACAAAACATTCCTTCTTCAAGACCCCAGAAAGCAGATCTGTTTTGGGATAAATCAGTAATGTAAAGGTGCAATCCTATGCATATTTAGACCAAAAAAAAAAAATACACACCTTACATCTTCCAGCATTTCCCAACCACTCATGCTGGAAGTGCTGGGAGTTGTAAGACCTTTTTCTGTCTAAACCTTCATTGATTCATGCATGCATAAGATTAGCTTTGCTGGAAGTTACAGCATTTATTTGTTTCAGATCGGAAGCGAAATGCTATGCTCAGACAGCTTCAGACTGAGATTCTTCCAACAACTACCTTACTACAGGTAAATAAGGCTTGTATATGCTCTCATATTTACATTGGCATTACTCACACAGGTGATACAGTGTACAAGGATATTAGAATATCTTTGTACAACATCTTTTTCCTATGCAATAATAGACTTACTTACAATCTTTGCATTTATATAATATGTAGTGGCTAGAATTCCCAGATCTCTGTACGTAGCCAGGTTTTCCATGTGTCCATTATTTGATATGGAGGAGATAAAGTAGTTTGCATAAATAAAAAGACATGAAGCTATTTGTGTCTTTTTAATTAGGAATGTTACCTTAATATTTATAGTGTCACCAGCATAAACATATCTGCAGTTCCATAGATCAAAATCTAGGCCAAAATTTCTCACACATGGTCCACTTCCATCAATTTAATGGCCATGATGAATTTATACACTCCTCCCCCTCACTACTATTCCTCTTATCCCCTCACATACCCAGATTCCCTCTGTCCTTCCTGGTTTGAGTAAATCATATATGTCATGATCTCTCAGGCAAATAATAACTTGAAGTATTTGACGCCATCCCTGAATTGGAAACAAAGGTTTGAACTAGATTTCTAATTCTGGTTTGGAGCCAAACTCTGGTTTGTACAAACCAAAAAGGGAGGAAGGGAACTGGAGCATGCAGGTGGATAAAGGAGCATAACAAGGGCAGGCTAAACTATGGTTTGGAAATTACATCTAAACTGGGATATTGATACAAATAGGCTACATAAAACTGAACTCTCCATTGGATTGCAGTTAAGGGTATGCATTATGATTATAAGTTATATTCACTATATCCAGAAGAATTGAAATGAGATAGATAATTTATGGGATATAACTAAGCCCATGTTCAATTAATTTTATATATTTCCATATGAAATAGATTGCTTAATTTTTTATAAAATCTCATATTTTCATCAAACTTCACTTTTTTTCATCAATCTATGTGACAGCTTATAACCATATTAAAGTGAAATTGATTTGTTTCAGAAAAATACCCTTGAAGCTGATAATGCAATGAAGTCCTGGCCAATGGACCAAAGGTAAAAAGGTTTATTTAGCATAACTAAATGTAAAGAACTACGAAATTTTAAATACATTTTGACTGTTTTGTTATTTAAAAATGTTATCAGACACTTTTAAAATAACCATGCTTGATTATTTCCCCAAAGGTGAGGTAGTTTATCATTCATCTTGATCCTAACCATATGTATTTGAAAGCAAATCTCCACTTACACTGATTGCGTTATGTAAACTACACTACTGTTAAATCTAATTAATTTTGTGGTACTGACTTCCATTTTAATCTTACCAGAAGTAAGTTCAGTTGAACTTGGTGGAACATACTTTGAATAAACATGGTTAAGATCGAGCTGTAAGACTTGTGGCTAACAGGCAAGCAAAATATCATATCCCTCAGATATTCTATGGATTGAATCCAAACTTAGTCATACTTAGAGTACACCCATTGAAATCAATGGGACCTAATTTTATCAGGACTACATTAAGTACCATTGACTTGAATGGATCTACTCTAAGCTAGACTAAATATGTATCCAACTCTGTATGTCCATTTGCCTTCTTCCCCTAAACTACTTTGCCAGTGATGCTATTAGCTGTGTTTAGGGAACATGTTGGCTCTTCAAATTGGAAAAAGTTCCATAAATGCTTCACGGCTTAGAAATTATCAGTGAAATTGCATTATGAGGGAAACCAGACCAAAACTGAGTATGCAAGTTGCAATAGCTTTGTGATACCAACAGGCAGTAGACCCTTTTCTTATGTCTGCTTGCATGACTAAAAATAGCACTACATGGAATTTTCACTAGGTCCAATTTTTGTTGGGAAAGCTACCATTTTGAAGAATATTGTTTATCTACATGAAGTGCTGTGGAGTCATCAAGAATTTTGGGATGTGTTGTCATCAATATACTGATGACATGCAACTCTGTTTCTCCTTTTCATCTCAGGCAGGTGTGGTGGTGGATGTACTGAACTTGTTTCTGGCCTAGGTAATGGAATGGGTGAGAGCCAATAAATTGAGACTCAATCCAGACAAGACTGAGACTGCTGCCCGGATGGGAGAAGTGGATTCGGCTCTAGATGGGGTCATACACCCCCTGAAGGAACAGACGCGCAGCTTGGGAGTACTCTTGGATCCAACATTGTCATTGGTGGCCTGTGTGACCCACAGTGCCTTTCCACCAGCTTCTGTTGTTAGCCCAGTTGCGACCCTATATGGATGGGAATAGTCTAGCATCAGTGGTCTGTGCTCCGGTAATGTTTAAGTTAGATTACTGGAATGTGTTGTACATTGGTCTGGCATTGAAGATGGTTTGGAAACATCCGCTAGTGCAGAATTTGGCAGCCAGGTTGTTGACTGGGACTAAGTGATGTGAATATATAAGCCCAGTTCTGGCTTCCCTGCACTTGTTACCAATTTGTTTCTGGGCCAAGTTCAAAGTGCTGGTTTTACCCTATAAAGCCCCAATACCTCGAGGTATTGGGGTCCCAATACCTCAAGGACTGGCTTTTCCCATATGAATCTGCTTGGTCTGAGATCAGCTTCAGTGGTCCTTCCATATGTGTCCCTTCTGAGAGAAACTCTAGGTTGCCTGTTCTAGAATGGGCCTTTTCTGTGATAGCTCCATGTTTATGGAACACTCTCCCCAAGGAAGCTTGTGTGGCACTGACACTGTCATCTTTTTGGTGCCTGGCAAAGACATTCTTATTTTTCCAGGCATTTGGACATTACTTATGGCCCAATTGTTGGGGGCTGCTTTTATGATGTTTGTTCTAGGCTGTGAGTAAGGGAAGATTTTGTGTATATTTGTTGTTTTAAGGTTATTTTTATGGTATTTCTTTTTATTTGTATTATTGTGCTGACTATATTTTATATCGATTCCACCATCACACCACCCCACAATTATATTAATCATGGATTTCTGTATTGTGTAAGTTGTTCTGAGACTGGTGTTTGTTTGTTTTTTGCTTTGGTAAGCAATGATGGAAAAAGCCTCCAGTGAAAGGCAGGCTACTCCAATGAAAAACAACACTTCTTCTTGGTGGTCTCTGCATCACACATATGCGCTCTGCGCCTCTGCAGGCCCTCAATTCGGAAGAGAGATCATGTCAGTTTTCTCTAAACTGGCAACTGGCACAAGAGGGGAATGAATGGGATCCTCCTCTGCAGAGCTTCCTATTAAAGCAGCAACTCTTGCTTTAAATGAGGAAACATTTTTATCCACACACATTCCACAAGCTCACCAAAAGAGCCCCTCCCCATTTTCACAAAAGAATGAAGGATTTATGAAATGGAGGACTCTCATTTCTGCTTAGCACTACTTGAATGATCAGCTCTACTTATAAGCGAATGTTGTGTATTCTATACTGCTAATGTTAGAATTCTGTACTGCTAATGTTAGAATAATGCCATTTGGATACATACTGATTGGCCCAGACCTTGGTCAAAGCAATTCACATGTGCTAGTGCAGGGTTGGAGAACCTCTTTCAGCCTGAGGGCTTAATTCCATTTTAGAAAAGGTTTTGGGGGAGATCTTCCAGTGGTGGGCAAGGCCAATGGCAAAAGGAGTGAAGACAAAAATAGCAACTGCCAGTAACTAAGCCTGAGAAGCATTTCAACACTTTAGAATGGGGAAAAGTGAATAAAAACCAGGAAATCACCAAACAATTTGTGGTTGGGGAGAAAGGGGTTCCTGTCAGGGGAAAGGGGTGTGGCTATCTAGGGCTGGATTTGCCATCTGAGCCTGAGGTTCCCCACCCTTGTGCTAATGCCTACGGCCAGTTTTGGAGTAGTAAGTAAATTATTTACCCATTTACACCCACATCTGGAAGGGGCAGTTTGCCCAGAAAGTTGGACAATTAACAGGATATGTATTATGTAATGAACTTGAAAAATGCAAGATTGAGTCCTGTGATGAGTGAACAGCAAAGAGACACGAGGCTCATAGTAGATACTGCAAAAATGTAAAGAGTGAAAAATAACAGGTGTTGAGTAACAAATGTATACATCCCTATAATTCGAGGGAATTTTTCTAGTACCTGATTATTGTGCTCAGATTAATAACACCATTTTTTTCAGATTACTGGGACAATTTTGTTTGTTTGTTTTATGATGCATGCTATCTGAATGTTTAGTCAATATAATTAATTTATTTTGTGCTTTTTACGTCCATTTTAGCTTATTATCCCCTCTAGTTGCTGAATATGATAAGCATCTGGAAGAAATGAATGAACAACTGAGATATTGCCAGGTATGAATCATACAGAAAGCAATGCCAAATTGTTTAATTCTTGGTACTGGTAAATATTGTAAACTTTTTTTTCTTTCTGCTAGCATCACCTTCATAATAATAAATTTTAAGAATTAGAAATGTGCAGAGCTAAACTGATAAGAATTTTCATATGTTACTAAATCATATGGTTGAGCTCACAAGACATGACAGCCATTGTTGGTGAAAGTTATGTTGTATGGGTTGTGTAGTTAGTGTGCCTGACAGATAATTGGCTTCCCATTTTTCCCCATCAATCCAGCTCCGCCTAGTATCCCAGGAGATGGGGCAGCAGAAACTGTCTTGTCCATCACCACGTCTCCTGTCTGTGCTCCGATCAGGACCCCTTGGGGGTCCCCCCTTCCATTCCACCCTTCCCTGTGTCTCTCCCAAGTGGTTTTAAGACAGATCTAGAGTCCACTCCATTTTCAGAGCTTTGCTTTACTGCAAATGGGAGTTCTGAAAATAGGATAGACGCTAAATCACTCATGTGTACTTTGGGGGACTCAGGGAATAGAAGGAGGGGTAAATCCTACACTTTAAAACTTAAGGATAACTTTGCTAAGGGGGTGATTTGGTCTCCTTTCACGTACACCCCTCCTCAGTTGCAAAGGCTGTCAAACTAGGGTATATGCAGCCCCCATCTTGTCAGTTACCTTGTATGTTTCCTAGTACACTTTGTTCCCTTTGACTGCCAAAGCATACAAGGTAATTAAGAGGACAAGGCTATATATAGTTTGACAGCCACAGTTACCCACCTCTGCAGTTGCAATTACAAATCATTTGTGTACATCCCAGGGCTGAAAAAATAAAATAATTTTTCAGCTTGATTTTGCGCTGTCAGGGCACAATTTTTTTAAAAATCAAGTTTTGCTGAATAAGTGTCAGTAGAGGGCCACCAGTAGAGGGGTTGTCACTGCAGCATAGGAAAGATTGCTCAGCAAGAGTGGCAGGGTCTCCTGCTGCTTTTGCCAAGCAGCTCGCTCACTACTGCCTGCAACCCATGATGCCATATTCAGAGGTCAACCCATCGTGAGTACAACACCCCCTAAAATAAGCCATGGGGTATTAGGGTGGCTTGTTACCCATGCACATGTCACCCTGTAGGAATTGGTCCAGATTTGCACAGCTTGTCACCCATGATAGGTTGTCATGTTGTGAGAACCCAGTAATTGTCAGTACTGATAATAGTGCTGTTTTAAGTGTTACACATTAGATATCTTAGAGTGCAATCCTATTGGATCCCCCTATGATACTCATAAGCCCCTGAACTCGGGAGACTTACAAGTATCCGGGCAGAGCAGGAAGTGTAGCAGAAGCAGTCGTTGCCTCTGCCACACCTCCTGGTGTGCATTTAAACTAGACAGGCCTTTTCGCCCATCTAGCTGAGGCCTCGGAGAAGGGGAGGGAAGGAGGCTGCAGGATATGGGTGTAAGCCAGGCTCCCCAGTCCCCTCCCTGTCCACCCAAAAGCTCCCTATTTCTCCTCTCTAAGATGCCTTTGCGATGTTGGAGAGGTAGCCAGAGCGGTTCTCTCCACACTGGTTCTCTCCATGCTGGAGAGTGGAAGGGATTGGGGAGTTAAGACTCCTGGCTCCAAGGCTGGAGTACTCTTTCTTACCTCAGATTCAGGAATCCAAAATACCCTATGGCCCCTAAGTTTCTATGTAGGAGCCATAGTATTGCTCTTTTGCTTCCTTATTACTGAACTTGATAAGAAAGGGTATTGTACCACTTCACTATCCATTTTATCACTGATACTCAGGCATCTAAGTGGCGGTTATGCTATGCTGAATATTTTCAAACTATGCCTACTGGTTATTTAGAAAGAAAGTTTTTTTTTTAAAAGTTTCATGGGACCAACGTCTCTGTGTTTGTTGGCAGGGAGAGGTGGAGGATATCTGTCATTATTTATTGTACTTGCCCATTTTTATCCAGTTTTCTCTCTTCTTCCAAGATGACAGTTTATTTTAGACCATCATATATTTTTGGCTGATCAGAGAAAAATATGTACCGTTTCATTATTTGCATTGGCTGTTTTTAAAATTAGATGTATTATATTTATCAGTGGCAGAGGTAAGCTGAATGATTGGTTATTGCGGATTTGTTTTTCTTTTCCCCCTTCTTTCCTGTTTTTCGATAACCTTTGAATTTAAGCAAATCAAGATTGATTGACTGAGTCTTATTGTGTGTAATCTGTCACAGTGGTGGCTGTATTGACCTGTATTGCTTTCCTTTAGATGCAGATGAGGGAAATGAGAGTAAAACTTGAAGAAGTCATCAAGGAAAACGAAAGGTAGATTCACTGATTGACAAGATATGTCCACATTTTAATTGCTGAAAGCGGAAAGAAAGAACATTCTTCAAAGAAGAGCTATGAGACATTTTTTCATCAGAATTCAGATGTCTGAACCTGGCAAGGGTGGGTGGCTGGAGTGGTTTACAAACCACGCTGAAACCCTAGAACAAGACATGATCCTGTGAAGCCTCTCTCTCATCATATACTCAGTCAGTGCATGTTTTCTCAGCAGAACTCCACTGAGATCCTACTACCAGTGGAAGAACACTGGATCCAACTCATTGAGTTCCTTCCACTATTTTCCACAAGAAGCCAACATTGCTTTGCTTCTACAACTATAGGACATATTTCTAAAGACCACATAGCAGATATCTTTGTGCTAACTTGGCCTTCTCTGAAGACATTTCCCTCGCAGCGGCCACTTGATCTCAGGTTGTCTGTTTCTTAGCTGCACAGCAAGAAGCTACAGAAAGTTCCGAGTGTTCACATGGTTCGCTTCTGTACTGTGTCAGGATCATGGTCACAAAGGATCCACAGATACCTTCCATAATGTATATACTTCTACAGCAATAAATTTGATTTCCTTTCTTTTGTGTATTTAATGCAGAAAATTCCAGTGCATTTATAATTTTCAGAATAACTTAAAGCATTGCTCTAAACTTGAAAAGTTTTCAACTTCAAATGGATGATTTATTTTTAGCATAAATGAGATAGGATTACTATTTTTAAAGTAATTGATTGTCCACTTACTTGTAATATAGACTGCATGAAGAACTGAAAGACACTATCGAAAAGCAATTGGATACTTTGCCATCTGGCTCTACTTCAGGGGATGGTATGATGATGGATGAAAACTTAATAAGAAATCTTCAAGAACAGCTACAGCTAGCAAATAAAGTAAGTGGCTTGGGGGTTTTTTTTGGTTTTTTTTAACTCTGTTGTTTGATAGGATCAATGAGGTTTAAAGACAGCAGAAATGGTGGCAAGTTTTAAATACCTCTTGAAAATGCATCTATTCATACTGGCTTTTCCTGACCTGTGACGGACTCTGTTTCCATCTTATTTTATCGTTATGATGTTGTAATATTTCTAAATCTTTTAAATGTTTTTATTTTATTATTTTATCTTATTTCTGTATTGTTTTGTTATATTTTAATATGACCGACTTAGAGTGCAATCTCATGTTCCTTAAAGTCCAGCAAACTGCCCTCCCCTCCCCATCATAGCCGGTGTGGAGAGAACTACTCCGGCTACCTCTATGCGTATGCAAAATGGAGGTGTTCCTGGGGATGAGGACAGGAGGAGACTGGGGACATGGGGCTAGAAGGTATCTCCAGCTGTCTTCAACTTCCTTCCCTCCCCCTCCCTGAATCCTCCGCTAGACAGGTGAAATTCCCTGTCTAACTAAAATGCAAAGTGCGTCCTGCTCTGCAGTGGATGCATGTAAACCTCTGGGCTTGGAGGCTTACAAGAACTCAGGGCGCATCCCATAGGATTGCTCCCTTTAGGATTTTAATGGCTAGCTGGGGGATGCTGGGAGTTGTAGTGCTTACTATATATATATATATATATATATGTGTGTGTGTGTATGTGTGTGTGTGTGTGTATTATAAATAAAGTATTTGTCTTCAAAAAGGTTTTGCTGAAGGTGTGTACCATTCAAAGTATCATTTTTGTTTGGATTTTTAAACTTGCTTTTATTTTAGGGCTTTCACCCTAATGTTAGATCTATGAACCCTGTGTTTAATAGAATATACATGTAATCATGCTTTTCATTTTCACAACTGGAACAACAAACCTTGAATCCCAATCTTGGTGGCAAAAATGGGAACAAAATATTAATGTTTATTAAGATATTGGTTGCAGTTGATATATATGCATAGCAATATAAATAAAGTTGTGACTTTCTCATAAATACTACGTTCCTGCTGCTTCGAAGTGTGTGAATAATGAATAAAGCAGCACCACTTTGGAGGGTATGTAGTATTATCGTATTTATATAACATAGAGTTATTTTTTTAATCCATTTTGGTTTTCAGTCTGCTGATTTGTCTTTTTATTTATTACATTTCAATACATCCAATAGCTGAAGCTCTCTCAGTGCAAAACAGAAAGGAAGTTTCTCGCTTGTATACTATCTTTGTTTTTATTTATATATTTGTAGGAAAAGGAACATGTACTAGAACTTTGGCATACGGTATCTCAGGAATTGGAGCGACTTCAGCAGATATATCAGGAACATATGACAGAAGCACAAATTCATATTGTGGAAAGGCAGAAACAAAAAGTAATTTAGCTTGTTCTGATCTTTGTGTTAAAAAAAACCACCCTCTTCCCATTCCCTTGAGACTGCAAAGATTGTCTTCAGAATGTAACTGTGTATTCCAAAGGTATAAAATCCATAAGGAGTATCAGAAAAGGGGCCCTTGTCATGTTGTCAAAGCTGTTGATTTTGAGGTTCAGAGGTTGATTGGAGGATTACCTGCCATTGACTGACTTCAATTTTTCTACATGTAAAAAAACACTATTGGTTCTGGTGGAAGAACCACACACTGGTTGCAGAAATATGATAAGTTCAGCCATGACTTGTCATCTCCTCTGAATAGTTTGTGCATATTTTTACTTTTCATATATGTGTGTGCATACACACACACAGCTTGTTAGTGGTTGGAATATGCCATTATTGCTTTATGCTGTTTGTGTTTCATTTGAAATATCTGGCTGACTGTCAAAGAGTTCTGGACAAGAGCCAGTGGGAATGTATACAATATAATAATAGTATTCAAATGTTTAAAACATTAAACTTGAGCATTTATTTTTATGTTGATGATAAATCCTTTAGATTATAATTGCATGGTCTGCATTTTTTTTTAGGATCAATTGACAAGCTTTCAGCAACTAACAAAACAACTGCATTATGCCAATGAAAAAACAGAGTCAGTAAGTGAAACACTGAACATTATAATAATGTATTGAAACTGTTTTAGCCTACTTCAGAAAAAAGGAAAAATACAAAGCAATTGCAGACGTTTCCAGAACAGATTCCAGGCACTTTCTTTATAAGAGTGTCTGTTTTTTTATATGCATAAATTATAAACTGTACCATATTTATAAATTGCTCTATAATATCTTCTACTTCATTTTCACCCACTTTGATTGGTTTGCTGGATGGAGAGCAACAACTGGTCCTTGCTCTAGTCTAGAAAATAAGGTTATTTATTTGTTATTTATAGGCTCCTGAATTAATGCTGCTTGTGTCATAGCTCCATATAGAGCAGTCTTGCACCTGCTAGCTTGTGTGTCAGGAAATCAGGCTATGTCTGGCTGGGAGGGAGATGGAAATAAAGGATGGTACCCCTATAATAGTGGTCACAGGTAAGGAATGGTCCAGTATGAAGGGCAAAAGATCTAATCTGAGTGGAGGAACAGGTAGATGTCTATGTGCCATCCCCCTCATCTCGCAGGTTCCTGGTGGCCTGCCTACTGTACCCTCTAACCTGCTTGTGTGGTTGATGAACACCAGGTTGGTCCATAACAAAACCTCAGTCATCAGTTATTTGATCATGGATGAGGGCGCTGACCTAGCATGCATTACTGAGACCTTGATAGATGAACTGGGCAGTGTAGACCCTGCTGGAGAGTTAAGAAGAGGGAGTCACTGTGATCCACAGAGATTCCATCGTACATACCAGGAATCCCCTCCACCCTGCGGTTGGCTAAGAGACCCTGTACTTTGTATTGTGACAAAGAGACAATTGTTCAGTCTTTTAATTTTTGTAAACCGCCCAGAGAGCTTCAGCTATGGGGCGGTATATGAGATAGATAGATAGATAGGGAATGTTGTTGTGTACCGCACAACTTATTGCCCAATGGTCTCCCTGGCCAAGACGGCTGAGGCACTCGGGTATGGTTCTGCAGAGTTGTAGGACTTTGGTTCTCGGGGATTTCACATCCATGCTGAGGATGCCTTAGCAGGACTGGCTTGAGACTCATGTCCTCTGACAACCATGGGGTTGTCATAGTTTGTCATCGGTCTGACATACCTGGGAGGACATACCCTCAATTTGCTTTTTGCTAGAGGGCATTAGAAGGGGCTGTGATATGGGTGGTGGTGGTGGTAGAAATCACTCCATTGTCATGGGGCGACTACTTCCTTCTGAAGTTTGGTCTCAGTCCTTCTCTGCTGTGGTGGGGACCATAGTCCACACCCAGAGTTTTATGGAATCTGAGGGATTTCTGAATTCCGGAGGATTTTCCATTAGTTAGAGCCAGCGATTCTTTTGAGGCCTTTGCCATGCTATGGACTGGCAAGGCACAGAGGACCATCAACACAACGACTCCTGAGTGCCCTCTGTGGCACTGTGGAATTTGGAAGGCTCCCTGGTTTAAAATGACCAGGATTCCTAGCTGAACATCATTCCATGATGAAGTACTTAAGCAGGCCTCTTCTATGGTTACGCCCATCCTGTGGTTCAAGAGCTAGAAATGATGGCAGAAATTTAAAACGCCTCTTGAAAACACACCTATTTATACAGGCTTTACCTGACCTATGAGGAACTATGTTACCACCCTATTTTATCTTTATGATGTTGTAATGTTTTTAAAAGTTTAATTATTTCTCATTTTTATTTTGTTTTGGTATTGCTGTGCTGTATTTTAGATATTTCAATATATTAAGTAGTATAAAAGTATTATAAATAAATAAATAAATCTGCTACATCCTGAAGAAATAAGCCTCTCTGTGTGGAACAATACTTGTTTACCTACTTTTATTGCCTAGCTATCTTACATTATTCATAGTACTGTTTTTTCTCCCTGCATTACTCCTGATTCCCACTTTTGTGTCACGTCTGTTAGAGAGTAATGAAATAGATGGTGAAGTTGAGAGCAGTGATGTGGGTTTTCCAGAAAATTTTGAATTTGAAAATTTCCCAATGCAAATTAGGTAAATTTGCATAGGGTTGTTTGCATAGGAAAATTTTAGATTTGTATTTTCCATTTGTGTCAGAACATTTTTAGTGCAAATTAGGTTAATTAGCATAGAGTCATTTGCATCAGAATATGTTCTGATGCCGTAGAGAGATTTCATTTAGCATAATTATTTTACTTGTATTTGGTAAACAACAAAGAAAAAACACCATGTGATTTTTTTTTGTCCTAATACACCACAAGTATTTGACCGGAAACATTTGAGGAAAATATTAAAGCACACTTAATGTGATTGAATGATATAATATAGTTTTTTTTATTTGAATACTCGTACAAATTTAAAGACATATATTTCCCTTACTTTGTTTAATTTTAAGAAGAAGAATACTGACCTGGTGGCAATTCCTGGGTTGTTTAATCCAGGGATTGCAGGATGAGCAACGCATATGAGCCATATGCACGCTGTTTCCGCTTTTGATAAACATCCCTCGAATGCCTCATTACTGAGTGATTCATGAACCCAGAATTCTGGGTTGTTTATGGATTAAACAACTCAGAATTAACCCAGCAATTGTCCATGGTTTGTTGTTGGTTTAACTCTGAGTTGTTTATCCCATAAACAACCAAGAGTTTCTGGGTTTGTACATCACAAAACAACCCAGTAATTCAAAGTGGAAAGATGAGTGCACAGCTTGCGCACTCTGCTCATCCCCATAATTCCTGAGTTAAACAACAAGCCAGGAACTGCTGCCATGATGTAGGAATTGAGTCACTAATTAATTTTAGCAACTCAAAGTACTATGCGTGATATGCTGACAGCCACTCACTTATCTCAACAGAGTTCAACTCTCTTCCACTAAGGTTGTTGGCACCTTCAGTTTCACTGTCACTATTGATTAGTTTCATTACACTCTGAGACATAGATGTATGGCCTAGTAAGGAAAGAGCAGGCTTTTTGAAAAGTAGAATTCATGTTGCTTAAGACACAGATATGTGTACCCATGGGTTGCATCCAGGATCTTCCTTCCATTGACAGAAGGGCTCTGCTTGCAGACGGTGCCTCTGCCCAATTTTCAGCAATCCCCTCCTTCCCCCTCATTACATCACAGTAAACACCATTCAGCTGGGTCCCCTGGCCACTCTGTGTACCAGTTTCATGGAGCTCAAGGGGCTGCTGTGGGAAAGAAGGGGTAGGAAGGTCTGCTTTCACCAGCCCATTTACATGTGCTAAATCTTGATTCCCATGACTTTTAAAAGGTGGCATCTGAAATAGGTTTTGGTATCAAATAAAGAACATACTTACTATACTATAAGACCTCTTGATTTTGAGGTCTTTGGTATATTGTGAAATGCACTTAAATACTTTTCTCTTGTAGACTAATCAGGTATTTCTGAAGACTGTAATGGAACAGAATGTAGAACTGGAACAACTACGCAAACAACAGAGGTATAAATGAGGCTTCTAAAACTTACTTTTATTTGGTGAGCTCTAGTAATTCTCTACCTTATTCATTAAACCCCAGTATACATAACAGTAATACTAAACTGTAAGTGCTTGTGAAAGATGCCACCCAATTTTCATTGATTCCCCCATCCATCGCAACCTCTATGTCACAGTCCATATTGCACTAGAGGTTTCCCCAACCCTTTTGGGAGCTGCACATCATTTTCACGCATGAATGATGATGCCCTTATTTTCAGTATTTGGGGAATTAGTGAAAAATCAGGGCACGACTATTTATGAGTGAAAATGGTTTCTGCTCACACACAAGTAGCTTCGGATACAAGCTAATGGGTGCTATTTGATTTGATACAATTATTCTGGGGAGTATCCAATATGACACAAGCACTAACGTAACTTATGTTGTGCTAGCATATGGGACCTTTATTGTTTTCTGGTGCTATGAGGTTCCCTGGAAAACCAGTCATGTCACCTAATGCAGTGTTGTTGCAGTGGATGTCCTTTATGCTAGCACAATGAATTTCACAATGGTGTTTGTGTCACATTGGATATTGCCCTCTGAGTTAGTTTCACTATGATTGAACTGTGATAGTTGAACAATGTTTTTGATTCTTCAGCTGTATTGAAATAGATCAAGATAAATCATTTCATCCAGAAGTTCTTAGAACTGATAAATTGCTGCATGTTCAACCACTTCACTTAAAGAAAAAAAAATGCTAGGCTTGGGGGTATAATTTTACAGCACAAGGAATTGAGGGAAGGTGTTGTTTTTTCATCAGTAGTGGTTTTAAAGTTGCTTGTTTTTGTGGATGGCACAAGTCTTTTCCTCAGTGAGATATTGATAATTAGTTAATTCAATAATCCACCACTCCATACCCCCATGAAACCTTCCCCAGCCATGATAGGCAGGAACTGTGGCACCAGCATGCATGCTAACTCCCATTCATCATCTAAACAACCCTTGATTTATTAACCATGGGTTGTCTGAACCTGGCATATATATGTGTGGGTCTATGTATATGAAAGTCTTTCATATTTGCAGTCCAAACCTGTTCCTTCCCAGGTAAGGCAAATTATCCCAAGTAGAATTTCAGCATGAAAGTATGTCTAAAATAATACATGTAAAAGTTATAAACTTTGCTCAGCTGTCTAACTTTTAATTGGATTATGCCTTTTTTTAAAAAATGCTTTGCATGTCTCAGAGGTTCAAATAATCATTATTTTATATAATTTTAAGAAAATTGGACAAAATAGTTAAAAGCCTCCATGGTTTTTTAAAAAAGTTATATATTTTATCACTTTTGTATTATATTAAGCTTTAGTTTCATTCTAAAATTACACTGAAAGTTTAAAGTGCAATTACAGTATTTTCCTGCATCATTCAGAAAAAGAATTTTTGCATGAATAATGGATTGCTAGAGCCTTAGGGGCTTGTCCTTGCATACGTAGCAGTGAATGAGAATAAATAAATATTTTAGTGTAATGGTCCTGTGTGCAATGGAACTAAGCATGGAAACTTCGTGGTTTATTAGATATCATCAACTGAACGGTTTAGCTACGTGTGGAGATGTAAACCTATAAATCAGCCTTCCCAATCTGGTGCCCTCCAGATGTTTGAGACTACAACTCCCATTATTCCTGACCAAAACATCTGGATGAGACCTATTGGCAAAGCTACTATAACCAAGTTCCTCGCTGTATTAAGGCTTGTGTAGATATAAAGAAACATCTTTTAAGTTTTCACATATCAATCACTTGTGCTAGCTGATGTTACATGTATGGATTCACTATGTGGAAAATCTCCACACCACACAGTGCGGGGGAATCATGGTGCTGCCTTAGAGATCTGTATGGTGAGCTGGTTATAGACATTGTGGTACCCAGACGAAGCCCCTGCCACACAAGTGGTTTTAGCAGAAATCTTACCATTTATAAACACAACAAGTTGACCAAAGCGATACAAAATAAGTAAAGAGGTGCCTTATTATTGTCAGACATGAATGTTCTGATTTTAGTAAGGGCAAAATTGTCTTTTGAAAACAAAATTCCATTGCGTTTGAAAATGCAGTTGTGATTAGTAGCTTTAAGAAGCGTTTTCTTTTTGCAGTTGAGTAAGGATAATTTAATTAAGAGTGATGTATGCATTTGCATGTAGACAATCCAAATTGGACTTGAGAACAGCGGCTGGAAAAGTTGAAGAAATGACCAGGCTCGTTGAGGATCTTCGGGCCCAGATGACCAGAAAGGTAAACTGCATTGTTTGTCTGATTTCAAGCTCAAAGAATTTATTTTAATTTATTTTAATCATTCATCTGCTTTCTTATATCCAAGCAAAACTCTAATAAAAAGTATCTGAATAATTTCTGTGACTTCCAGGAAGAAGAGGTACTAGCTGCTCAGGAGAGAGAAGAAGCATCAGATAGACGCTTGCAGCAGTTGCAGTCTAGCATAAAACAATTGGAGACAAGGTAGAATATTGAGCAATCACTTCATGAAGAATGATTGAGACTGTAAGGCTGCTATCATGTACCTGTTTACCTCGAGGTAAACTCCATTGAACTCAATGGGACTTACTTCTGAACAGACATATAGGAGTCTGCTCTAAATTATAAGAAGCATTGCTGAGATACCAGAACTCTTTCTCTTTAAATAATTTTCTGCTGATTTCACCTGTTCCAGTGTCCTTTAATATAGCTTACTTGAGCATCACATATTAGGCCTGTTTCTTACTTATTGTAACTTATTTATTGGACTGGATTCAAAGGTGCACTTCTACAGTTTTCTGCTCATGGAAGGGCAGTTTGGCACCTCACGATGCAATATTTCTTGGATAACAGGAAACTAAACCCAAGTATGTTCTTGAAGAAGGATGGGAATTCCTATAGAGCCTGGCTGATATATCACTGTGTGGACTTACGCACAAGCGTTTGCAGAATAGTACTAGTGCTTATTTTTCTTTCACTCATGACATCTTGGATCCAATCCTGTTTTTCTAAATATGCCTCTCAGGTTTGTTTACTCATTCAATTATATTATTATTCTGCTTTTCAAACAAATATTGTCTCCCAAAGAGCCTCATATCAATTTTAAAAAAATGAGAGACAGGCCCTACCCTCAGTCTTGCAAACTAAAAAAGTAGACAAGACAGAAAGAGAAGGGAATGAGAAGGTAGATCAGTTTGACAATGCCTGAGCAAAGTGGTAGGTTGTAAATAGGTATGTATATCCAATTGGGGCCCAGCTGATCTTCCCTTACTGCTAGTCTTGGTTTGACTAGAGGATCTGCCACTGACTCTTCAGCCCTTGTCCTTTTGACTAATTTCAGAAGCCAGCGTGTACTTACTTCCCTTTGCTTCTGCAGTCTGAGGGAAGGGAAGTTGGAACTGGGTGAACTTTCTGGCCTCTGATTTTACTTTACGTTAATGAGAAATAACTGAAAGACTAGGAATATGCTCTGCACACACTGTGCCCCCAACGCACAAATATATGCATACCAACCAGATTACTGGTTCTGTTAGGTTTGACAGTATTGATCATTAGTTGGAAATGGAAAGGTGGTCAGCATTCAGTCCATCACTAAAGAGGTAATCAGCATGGGATCTTGAATTCACTGGCCATCAGTTTGGAACATACACTGACAAACCTAATCTAAGAAGTTCATTATACACCTATCCCTGGCTGTTTTATACCAGGCAATATCCTTTTGCATGTACCAATTGTATGCAGCAATGCAATCTATATGCCACAGTCCAGTGATTAGTCTGATGCTTGTTACAGTACAGTTAAGCTGGAGCTATTGGTCTGATCTTATGCACACATAAGTTGAGGAAAGGTCCACTAAAATCAGTAGAATATTGCAGTAATGGCTATGATCCCAGGGCAGCATGGAACAGATCTGCAAGGTCATCCTTGTCAGTTACTCAAAGCTTTGTCCTTTATTTTTGTTGTTTACATCTCTCTCTGTATCAGACAAGCTGACAGATTGCTTTTTACACTTGAATGTATGAAAAAGGCTTCTGTGCTGGGAAATACTATAAAGAAAAACAAAAGGACTGTGAGCAAACACATTTCCTGCATGTGGGTCATACATAGGCCTAATTTATATCTGAAATGGAGCATTAGATTTGAAATAGCCTCCTTGTTAGAATTTTTTACTGTAGCTTATGTTCACTGGTAAACTAAAAGGTGTTTTAATTTCTGTTTGTTTCATTTTTGTCCTGCCTTTTCGCCCAAAACATGGTGTTCAAGGCAGCTAACAAAAAATCCAGATTAACAACATCTTAATTAAACATAGCATAAAAACAAATAAATTGAAAATATAACAAGAGAAGAAGTAAACAGCACCAACAAATTAAAATCTCTGTTTGCAACAGACTATTTTTTAGTTAGTTACAATATTTCTGTATCACTTAATATATTAAAATCCCTAAGTGGATTAGTTTAAAATATTATATAATATAAAAGAAAGAAAAATAATAAATAAATTCAGTTAACATTCTAAAAACATCTTTAAATGACTAGTTTATATGCCAAAGATCTGCCTGAATAAAACACCTTTGCCTGCTGGTGGAAGGACAACAGAAAGTGGATTATCTAGCCTCTCTTGGCAGGGTGTTCTAGAGCCTGATGGTGGCCAACAAGAAGACTCTGTTGGAATTCCTCCCTTTAACAGCATATATAAAACATCACACCAAAACATGGGTAAAGAACCTTAACTGTAGTTTGGTGTGGTGTTGAGTCTTGCTTCAAATAATCCTCCAAACCACCAGAAATTCGCAGCCCATGCTGGTCTGGCTCTTTACTTGTTTTAGCTTTTTCGTTTGGAAATTGTCAAGATACAATCTATTGAATAGGCTGAGAGAGTGTTGGCTTCACTAAGAAATACCCCAAAATTCATTAACAGATACTTTCTGTTTTCTTTTTAGGGAAAAGGTGTTAACAAAACATTTGGCCACATTTTTCTATTTTCAGGTGTTTTTTATCTTTCAAATGTTTTGTCACGTGGCTTGATACACTTCTCAGCCAATGAACAAAATTTTGTGCAGATGTTTTATGAATACAGGCAGTCAGCCATCTCTAATGCAAACTATTGTTCTTTTCAACATCTGTTTCTATTGTTTTGAATCTGATAGATTCCCCCCATATGTCCTGATACACTTTACATGAACCATATCTGCGTAAAATTCAAGTTTTAGCTGCTTGTATACAAGACCAAAATTTGGTAATGTTCCTGAAATATATAGAACAGACCAACATTTGAAAAACTGAGAATTTCTTGCAAAATAGTGCAATTATTTCCAGAATTGAGAAAATGTGCAGTATTAACTTGTCTCATAAATATGCTTTCTCAGTTTAAATGAGAGAAAGTATTATCAGAGCATTTATCTGTTTCCTACAATGTACTTAAACTTCTATTTGTAGGATGCATCACAAACTGCTAACCCCAGGAGCTGCTAGGTTGTTAAGATGTTGGGAAATAAGTATCAAATGAAGTAGCAAAACAAGAATGTACCCCCCCCCCCCCCCAGGGAGGCTTCTCTGACCTGCCCTATATGATTGCAATTCAGATATTTTGTTCCAGGCAACAGAGGAGCCACAGACTGCAGATACAGAATGTTATTTAAATCACTAGCCACTAAGTTGGTCATGAGTAACATTAGTTCCATTGATTTCAGTGAGTCTATTCTAAGTCTAGATCCAACCCATTGTCCTTGGCTGTGAAAATAGCCCTCCAGTCAAGGCCATATGAAAAAAACTTGAATGACAGGATGTGGAATTTTATTGTCAACAGCTATGCAGTTGAAAATTTAAGAGAAGAATATCTGGTGGTTTCTTAAAGCATTGGTTTCATACATACTTTCATAAAGAAGAATTCAATGTCATTCAAGTTCCAGTTTATGCTTATGTGGAATTCTGAGAAAAGTATTCTAACAGAATTGTATAGGCCTGAACATTCTGATCATAATATAAGAAAGACTAAATCATCTTGCCCAAAAGTCCTTGTGGTGAGATTGCCAAATTTTTAAAAGCTCAGCTAAGAGATGGCTTAGATTCAGGAGTTTAAAGGTCCTCCCTTGAAGTGTAATTTTCACTTGTTTATATCCATTATGTGTGCACCTATAACATACTTCCTTTTGCTGGTTTATATTCTATCAAAACTTTACGGAAATAAAACTGACCTGTAAAATAATCAGGGAATCCAATTATTTTGCTCCTACTATAACTTCAATAGAAATATAAAATCACATAAAAAGCAGTTATAAAAACAACTGTAAGTTATAAAAAGAATTGTTCCAGGGTGGTATAAGATGCTATTTCTGTAGGTGTAAACCTTTCTTTGTTCTGGCACCTATTTTGTAATTTTTCACTTTGGGGATCAATATTAGGCCTACTATTAGCTGTCCTCAAAATTAGTTAAACATTGTGCCTCCAAAGGCAAGTAAATGCTGTTAAGAAGTTGACATCAGCCATCTTGGCTGCCACCCTTGTGTTGGGGTCACAGTAAAGTGTATTGCTTAGGTACAGACAGATTTGGATTCAGCATATCAAAAAAGCCCGACTCAAATTCCCTTCAAAAAGCACAAATTCCCTTCGAAAAGCATAAAAAATAATTCTAACTAAAATACTCAAAAGTTGTGAAAACATAAATTATAGTAATCAGATACAAGTTTGAATGAGGTTGCTGTCCTCTTGCCTCTTGGGCATCTAAAATCTAGCCTTGATGACAAGTGAAAACCTGCAGGACCTGGAGAGACTCAAACATGGCAGAAAAAGGAATTCATAAAAACTTGTCCTTCCTAGGAGACAAGGCCTGACAACTTTTGTAATTTCACTTTTGCCTAAATTTACTTTCTATCAATCAATTAGTTTTTGTTATAATATACAGACTTTGTGTAGCTGCCCAAGATTCTAAACAGCTAAGAACAGAAAGGACAAGCCTAGAAAAACAAATCCAGGACTTGCAAACAAAGCACACTGATATAGAAGGAGAGAAGTACGATGCCATGGTAAAAGTCCGTGACAGCTTGCAACTCTTAGAAGAAGCTAATCTGCAAAAGAGTCAGGTAAGCAAAGCTTTAGGGGGTTGATTTTATTATCTGGATATTAAACAAATTGTTTAAGTAACTATCTAGTTATTCTTTCCAAAAAATAACTGGAATCATGAGGTTGGATCCAGAGAAGTACTAGAACTCTGGTCACACACATGCTTCTCTGTCCCAGCCCAGTGTAGCCTCCTGTACCCCATGAAAAGCCACTTCTGAGAGTTAGAGAGTCCTGTAGAATGGCATAGAATATGGCATGGAGGACTGGAGTGGGAAAGAGAAATTGGATGAAATTGGCGGAGCCACCTTCTCTGAGTGGAACTGTTCACAGAAGGGAGCCTCTCAAGCTAAATCTCACACTTTAGATTATATATGAATAGTATATATCTTGCTGACTAATACTCTCACGCTTTCAGGATTTTAATGCAAGTTGTGCCTTGTAAAACTCTGTCATTGGGAAACCTTCCTTCATCATTCACTTGCAGGAAATGTTATTTCTTTTCCACCAAGCATAGTTGACATTTTCAAAAGTAGCTGAACTACACTCAGTAGAATGTCTGGGAAATGTCTGAAGTTTTTATTGGTACACTAGATGAAAACTTGGGATGTGTCTTTGGAGATCCCATTAAGAGATCTTCCACTAGAGCATCCATTGTAAAGTTATAATTTCTCATATTTGACATTAAAGATGTTAATCACAGGGCTTGTATAATGTTTGCCATGGATGCAATTCAAGAATGACATTTCCCCCCCAAAGCTAAAGATTTTGTCGTCAACTCTAAATCAACCTGGTAGTTCAAAGGCTCTACTAAATACAACAGAATTAAAGAAAAGCAGCACTTCAAAAAGAAAAACATTTCATCTTGAAAGCAATGCATAATTTTGAATATGTTTTTTAAAGGAGTGATACAAGTATGTTTCAATTCAAAATAAACAATATTTAAAATTGATCTTTAAAGTACTTGAATTTTGACAACCAAAGCTAAGCATAATTTCCTGACGTACAAAAAAAATGCAGAAGAAAGGGATGACCTAGTTTTCCCCCTGCGTGAGGGAGGAAGGCTAATAGGAGAAGAGGATTGGCAATTGGCGAATTTTGCACGTAGAATGGATGCAAAAGACGAGAAAATAAGGATGTGCTGAAGCACTGGATCATTCCTTAGGTTATTATATATTTGTGTTCCACCCATGGAAGGGGGGAAATTATTCAGATTGGATGTCTTGGAGCTGGAAGGGTCACAAATAACACCTCCATAATACTAAACTGAAAATTCTATCAAGGAAAAAATCAGTTTAAAACCAGGAAAATTGCAATAGTGTGGTAGGCAAATACAGTTGGGGAATTCCTATATATGTTCCTTCTAGAAAGAAGTTCTTGTCTTTTGAATGGTTTGACAGGCAGGTTTTGGGTTGAAGTCGCAACAAGTTTAGTATCTACAATTTGGACTTTTTTAGGAACTTCTTCATTGCATTCATGCTGTGGAAAAAATCCAAAAATTGGCTTATGATGTGTAAAATGCAAAGCACACAATTAACTGGGGTTAGAGTGCTTCATATGCAGAAATGTGGGAGATCCCAAAGCTCATTGAGCACGTATATTAAACAACAGTGTTTTGGAGCCAGTTAAGAATTCATCATTTTATTTTATTTTTAGTAAAAAAAACCACAGCCTTTAACTACTTACTATTCAGAATTGTGGCTTCGCTTGTCCTCTACAGGAAGATTTTTAAAATGAGATGTGCCTCTTGTTTCCTTCCCTAGGCAATGATAGCTGAGAAACAAAAAGAAGAGGAAATCGAAAATATGAAGGAAGCAGTTTCTCAGCTGCTTCAAGATGCTGCTTCAAGAACTAGAAAGGAAGTGAGTTATCATGCTTAAAGCATTTCTTTTTTTTACAATTTCTTTTTCTTAAAAATATCATTAATAGTACGAATACTTTAAAAACTTTTTTTTGGTATAAATATGAAATTGATCTCAATTTGCAAACATTTCTTTCTGGATGCCCCATGTTACAAGATTTAAATAACTTCATTTGTTGATTGGGGCTGTAATTGGAAAACTTACTGCTCTTTATAAACAAAGTATTTAGACAAAGTATATAAATTAAATTCCATCAGAGCCATTACAAATGGATGACCTATGTTTAAGTTGCAAATTAGGCTGGAACTTCATAGTTGAAAATGAAAAATGTGTTTAATTGAAACTGGAAAATATGCTACATTTTAATGTTAAAAATAGATATCTCATCTGTATATTTTTTAACAAAAAGTAAATTCCAATAAGGTATAAATGGACCAGTAATTTATTATGTCCAATGTTATGCTAGTGGAAAAAATTACAGGAGTTGGCATAGCAACTAGCGCAAGCAACACCTAGTTTAATGAAGTCATAAGTTCTGTAACAACTTGCACAAGCGGAAAGTATTGGATTTGACACTTGTGTATGAATAAAAATGTGGTTTCTGCAAGTGGTAGAAACTGGAATGACACTATTGGATGCAACCCTTTGTCACTGTAGCCACTCAGTACCACAAGTGGTGGCAAAACTGTGCTTCAAGCAGAGATGGTCCACCTCTGTTTAGAAAAGTCAGGTTGCTGGTGTTGCAAATAGTAACTGCCATACTGGAATCCAAAATGGCTGTCATGAATCATGTTGTATGCCTACCTTGAGACGTATGGCACATTATGTAGATTCTGAGTCATACCTCCATGTACTTCACTGGACTCAGTGATGCCATTGGCTTCATTATAAAAAAAAATTAAGTGATCTTATAGACAGAATAAGTATAAGGCTTTTATTTCAAAGTAACCAGAAACAGAATAGAATTGGTGTACCAACTTTGCACATCATTAAATATGTCATAGTGAACAAAATTGTAAGTTTGCAGCAGTTTATCTTTGAATTCAAAAAGTCTACTCCTTTGTGTATTTAATATTGGTTTTCTCATTGGAATTGATTTTTGAACTGTAGTCAGGTCTGAACTCTTGAACTAAATGTGTATTCACAATGGGCATCTTGAAATCTAATATGGCAGCAACATCCATGACTTACCATTCAGACATGGGTAGACCAACCTGAAACACATTTTTGCCACTTATGGTAATGAGTTGCCTTTGGTGTGATACCTTTACACTTTTTTAAAAAAAAATAGTATACAATCATTAATTGAAAAACAATGTGTGGCAGCATTTAATATTACATAGCCTTTGAAAGAGACAAATGCTGTTTCCCAAATGTTTTATAACATTTTATTTTTGAATATTTTATTCCTTATAGTCATTTATACTTTCAAAAGTGTCTCCAGGAATATTAGGACATCTTGCACAAAAATATAGGCTATATTACTTAGCACTGCAATACACAGGCATGATTTTACAGTTACTTTTCTTCCTCTTTATACATTCTATCTTCTTTAATACAATTCTGCCTGTTTATTGGCCTGTAGGTCCTGTAGCCATAATAGTGGATTGTATGATTAGAATAAATAGCTATTGTATACTAACTAACATGCAGTTTATTTTTTTAAATTAGGTGGAAAATGAAAGGAAAAGGTATAATATACAGATTTCCCGATTAACAGAAGAACTAACAGCACTTCAAATGGTATGTTTTAGGTTTTGCTGCAACTTTTTGTTTAAGTCTCAATTTCTGGCGGGGAAATGTGGGCTGTCTCATGAATTCAGTTTCCTAAACTGAAGCCTGCCTCCAGGGAAGTAGCCTTCCAAGATACCTTCAGTAAGTTAACGAAACTAGAATGGGCTCCCTCCCCCCACCCCCCGCCCACAAAACCATAAAGGTGCTGACGAGGCTCAACATTTTTACAATCTGCCAGAGAGTGTCATGGAGGAACTCAAAGCCCTATGAACAGATGGCTCAGGCACAGCCTTACTTTCTGTTATGGCCAAGGATGGAGATGTGCTTCTTAAGAACCTAGGGTACCAGAGGGCAAATTCAGCCTTAAAGACTTCTACGGGTTGTTCCCTGGGCCAAAATGCACTCATGCACTCTCTGGTGGCTGCTCCTTCTCTCTTGGGAGCAGTGAATTACAGAATGAAGGCAGGACAATAAAGGATTAAGAAAGCTAAAAGAAGGCAGAATGTGTCCTTATGTCATATGCTGAAGACAGTGCACGTATTGGTATCAGGTGCTTGATGGTCCTACAGCGTTATTGAACTTCTGGTTTTTAGAATGCTTACCCTTTGTTGTCGCGGTAGGAGTGTGGAGAGAAGCAGAGCCAAATTGAGCGGGCTGTTAGAGAAAGGCGAGCAGTGGAAGAAGAACTAGAGAAGGTAAAACTTTTTTCCTGTTGTACAGTTTTTATGAATTAGTTTGCAGTATGTTTATCGTTGTGGCAGTACCGAAGATAATTTTCATGGGGCTGTATGCCTAGAACAACCTAATACTTGCTATGTGGTATGGAATATATCTAGGCAAAGCATTCAAACCATTCTGAGGTAAATACAAAGGTACTGTTGTAATAAACGGCTAGGCATTTCTACCACATTCCATTTTGTTTGCGTTACATTTTGCAGACAAAATCACTCTCATTCTGACTTGGATGTCATTGTTTTGAGAGAGTCAAGAGGTGGAAGTGGCCAGGGTTCCATTTAATTGTATCACTTTTGATAGATTTTAGCTTGTGCAGTCTGATGACATGGACAAATTACTTGGTGGTTTGAGACCACCACTTGTTCTTTGGATTCAGGCCTTCCTGGATATTAAAACCTGCCAGGACTGGGCCTATGATCTGGATGTCAGAGGTGGTTAATACCTCTTTGAAGCAGGGTGTGGTTTCCATTGCACTTAAGCAGCCAGTGGTTAAACAGTTGTTTTAAAAAACCCAAATTTGGATAAGAACATAAGAAGTGCCATGCTGGATCAGACCGAGGGTCCATCTAGTTCAGCATTCTGTTCACACAGTGGCCAACCAGGTGTCGACCAGGGACCAACAAAGCAGGACACTGTGCAACAGCACCTTCCCACCTGTGTTCCCCAGCAACCGGTGCACCCAGGCTTACTGCCTCAGATACTGGAGGAAGCACGTAACCCTCAGGGGTAGTAGCCATTGATAGCCTTCTCCAGGAATTTATCCAACCTCCTTTTAAAGCCATCCAAATTGCTGGCCATCGCTACATTGGTGGCCAATCTCTTGGTTCTGGATATATTGCCCAGTATTTAATGTACCATTCTTTAGTAACGTCCTGGAAAAGATGGTGGCTTCTGATGATCTTGGATGATACTAACTCTTTGGATCCATTCCAACCTGATTTTGAATTAGAATCAGCCTTGGTCACTGGTGGATGACTTACACTGGAGAATGTATCAGGGAGATTCAACCCTGTTAGTTAATCTGAACCTCGCCACAGCCTTCAGTACATCAACCATGGTATCTTGGATCTCCTAGCTGGGGTTGTACTGGACGGCATGGTGTTACAGTGGCTGCAGTCTTTTCTGGAGGGACTTGCCCAGAAAGGTGATGTTTTCACACCATGGCCATGATCTTTGGAGTGCCTCACGGTTCTGACTTGTCCCCCATACTTTTTAAAATCTACATGACACTGAGAGAAACCATCTGGAGAATTAGGCTAAAAATTACCTCCAGAGGCAACTGACATATAATTTAGGATTTACAGAAATATTCTCCATAACTCATAATCCCTGTTTGTTGGTAACAATGAATGGAGATATAGCCGGGCCTTCTGTCCTGGCCTTGCCTCACAATTGCCCCCTCTCCCCATTCTGTCCATGTGTCAAGGAAAGGTCTGAAGCAGGGAAGCCATGTAGGATGCCCCATGAGCTGCAACTGCAGATATTAGCTAAAATTCCAATGGAAAAAAATAGATTTTGAGGATTTAAGAATGGAAGACGGGTGTAATATGTTACCAAAAGTTAAATCTATACCTGTTTTGTTTCTTTTGCTGGGGCTTCCAGAAAGCATTCTCAGGATTGATTTAGCCATTTATTCCAAAGCTATCAGAGAATGTGGCCACAATCCAGAGGGCAGTGAGATAAAGAAAAATATCACTGTGCAAGCTCTGTGTTCAGACTTAGGTATACGAAGTAAAATTCCTTGGAGCCAGTGTCCTATTTCTTGCCATTAGCTTTTTGTGTTAGAGAAGTAATTATTCTATGTATAAAAGCTGTTTTCTGCAAAAGATCATCATCCTGTCATTCACTTTCTACTATTTGTAAGGCAAAACAGCTAGGGTAAAAAAATGCAACTAACCTTAAAGTTGTTAACTAGGAGCATGAACACAATTATAATATGGGTAGATGATATGAGGGATACAAAACAGCAATTTTCGCAATTTATTTAAAAGCCTCTTTGCCACATACTGGTGTTTGAGGCAGCTCACAAGAAGATAAAACCTGTGAAAACAATACAATAGTGGTACAAATCCAGCAGCAGCAGACAGTAAAAATTGGCTTGGATCCAGATTCTGCCTCCTGCAGGAGAAGAGCTGCTTCCATCTGGGAAAGACCTCTGATCCAGCTGAGCATTTCTGCTAGCAGAACAGGAGAGGAGGCAATCTTTGCCAATTCCACTCTACCTCTGCTGTCCCCTATGCCACATGAAAATCTGTTCCAGAGGTTTGGAGGACTGTCCAGAATAGCACAGGAGGTGATGCTGGGGGCTGCAAAGGGACACAGGAGACTAGGACTGCCTCCCTCCTCCTTCCCCCTGGCTGGAATGTCCTGAGTGGAATTCCACTCTGGGAATGCTCCTGCTATCAATATTTCAAATCCATACTAAAAACAGAGCAAAATAGTACCAATAATCAACATATAACAAATGATAACCAAACACAGCTCCATTAATAATTATAACCTACTAATTAATATTTATCGCGTACGTCTTTCTTTAACCAATCAAAGTGGTTTACAAGAACTGAGACAATAATAAACGAATACAAATATTAAAAAATATTAAAAACCAGTGTTAAAAATAATAATAATTTAAAAGAGCAATATTTAAAAAATATGTCTTTACCCCCTTCCTAAATAATGAAGACCAGTTGTAATGCCAAAGGGATTGTGTTCCAGCATTTGGTAGAAACACACACAGAAGAAAACCTTTTCCCGCATGCTCGACAAATGAGCCTCTGGAAGTGAGAGTGTCTTCAAAAAGGCACCTCCTGCTGATCTTAGTTGCCAAGCCAGCAGCCCCTCAGATAGCCAGACCCTAGACTATTTAGGGCCTTAAGACTGGGTTTGTACAATCACCTGGGTAAAAGAAGCCATCGTGGGTCCTCTCGCCATGTGTGCATAAATACCCATGATGCAACATGGGTTACCATGCCATCCGAACCTGGCATTGTTGCGACAGGGTGGCTTCTTACCACCACAACACATGGCTTTTTGTGGCATCAGGGGAGAATCCAGGATGGTTTCATTTATCCCTATGATCGTCCATAATCCGTGATCCTCCTTTTACCTCCATGATCATCCAAACACTCCCTAATAGGTTAAAACTAATACCTTGAATTGAGACCAGAAAACTATTGGCAACCAAGGCAGATCTCACAATAGTCTAGCCTTGATTTAACCCAAGGCATGGATAGCTGTTGCCAGATCATACAGATTCAGTAAGTGCAGAGACCATCAATAACATCTAAGATAAACAGTACAGCTTTCATATGATACCTGAAAGATGCTAAAGTAGGCAGATCTCTCTTGGGAGGAGATAATCATGGTGGAAAGGAAATATCACTTTCTTGAATGAAACTAAGATGTGCAGAGTGATTAACTGTAACACAGATGGCAAAGTTATTTTTACAGAAATCTAACAGAAAAAATGCATTTTTTTTGTAACTTAATCAGATATACCGTGAAGGTAGAGGAAATGAAGGTGATTATAGAAAATTAGAAGAACTTTACCAAAGATGCTTGAATGCTGAACGTACAAAAGATGATCTTCAGCTAAGTCTACAAACAGCACAAAACAAAATTAAGCAACTGGAAATGAAGTAAATAACTTCTATACGCTACAAACAGGCACTGATTTTTATTCCCTTCTTCTCTGTAAAGTGTCTTGGGTTGAGATTTTCATAGCTATTCATTGTTATATCTATTTTTTTGTATTCACATCTATCTTGCCTCTTATTTTGAAGACAGGCACAGAGTATGTAATCATTTTATAAGTTAAATAGGGTGAACAATTGTCGGTTCCTTTTTTACGACGATAATAGACAGCTGCATGGAAAGAACTCTGAGCTGAAATATGGTATATGGTCAATTGGAGACTATTTTTATATGTTGCCATTTTTTTCCAATTGAAATCTGCACATTCAGCTATAGGTATACTTGTATTTCTACTGCTTTTCATTTTCTATTCATAAAAAGGCTCTCCACCCTTGTCTTAAAGTTTCAAAGTTAATCCTTTCCCAAAGTGTTCATAACTGTGATCCAGATTATGCTACTATGAATTGAAATGAATTCCTAATGGATGATCTGGGGTTGCTATTAATCTGGACTCTGGTTGTCTTCCAGAGAGGGAGAGAGCACCATATATAATGGTTTCAATATATATTCACTATAAGTCTTATTATGGATCCTCCTGCTTTGTTCTAATCCACCCTAGTCCTGACCATGAAGAGGCAGGGGAGGGAGCAGGAGGGGGAGAGAGTTCATGATAAGAGTTCATTTCAGGTGTGCGTCATAGGATTTTATTGCTGCTGACAGAATCATGCTTGAGATCAGCTAAGAAGCAAGGAATTGCAAAGACCAAAGTATTTTTTCCTATTGCAACTGAATGGAAAATGGTGATATTTTTACAGGGGTTTCGGTACAACTCTTGTGAAAGAGACCCTGCAGCACTATGACTATAGCAAACAAGAAGTCCTTCTTTACTTGTAACTTGATAAAGGCCTTTTTCTTCCCCCCCCCCCCTTTCTTTCTTTCTTTCCCTTTTTTTTTTGCTAATATATTCACATCCCTTAGGCTAAGCCTGCAGCTGACTGGGGGAGCTTTTGCTTCAACTGCAGAACTGCAAAAATTCTTTTGTCAGCCTGCAAAATTTTATTTCCTTCTATGAATACTAAGTTTGAGTTTCAAAATGTGTCCTCACAATATCATAGGATACGTAGAGTCATTTTAATAATAAAAAAGGATTCTAGCTTTTTGTAATAGTGTTCAAAACCCAAATGAGTAGAAATGCATGGATAATCGGGGTGGGGGAACAGATCCTAAAAATAGTACCTTCTAAAAACTCACCAAAAGGTTCCATATCCTCCCAGAATCCCTCTAAAAATTAATTAACTAAATATTGTGTAGTACAACCCCTATGCATGTTTACTCAGAAGTGAGTCCCAGTGGGTATTACTCCAGGGAAGTGGAATTGCCGCCTTAAAGAAAGATTTGAGTTTGCACCGACAAAAAGAAGGGGGGAAAAGAAGGAAATACATTGTAAGATGACAATAGGGATTGCTTTTATATATTTGTCCTGCTTCAAAGCCTTGTATCTTAAATCATTTGATCATTCCACAATCAGCTCTGTCTTGCTAAGTATTGTAAGTATTGTGTATTCAATGTATTAATATATTTATTTGTTTAAAATTTCATTAAGCTACGAGGAAGAGATAGGCCGTTGTCGGGAAATGATCTACAAGTTGCAAAGTATTCTCGACTCTGAAAGAGAGAACTGTAGGTCCGTCAGTGAAGAACGCTTAAAACTTCAGCAAGAGAATGAAAAGTTTCAAAAAGAAATGGAAGACGTGAGAAAGCTGGCCATGGAGGCACAACAATCTGCAAAATTAAAGGTATTCATGGGATAATGTTATAAAGGTATTCATGATTTGACAAGGGATCCCATGGAGGCATACATAAGATTACAAAATACAAATGCTATATAATAACAATAACATTACAAAAAAGAGCCAAACCAGCAAATTGATTAAACAAATTACATTTGAAATGCCTGGGCAGAAAAAGGAACATTTTGATTCAGTGTTGAAAAGAAAGGAAGGTTATTTAATGCAGGCTAACTTCTGTAACAGGTACGCCACCTAAATTCCTAGAAATACTCAAAATAAAATATACAATTTGCATATGTATGTATTATCTATAATGAGCACTGCAAAGACAATTTTTGCAAAATCTATTGACATCAATCCAAAATTGTGGAATAGGGAGTCTTTCATATACATAATCCTACCACCCAAATTTAGCAATGTTTCCATTATGGTATTGCATTTCTCTTCTTTCCCATCCTTCCCAATGTTTTTTACTAGCCTCTCTTGTGTGCGAGAGAGAGAGAGAATGCAGTCTTGAGGTCTGTAAATTCCCTAACATCTTCTCTTTGGGAGCTGCTTTCCCATTTAGCAGTTGAGCTGCTCATAATCTTGTCCTCTTCTCCATTCTGGAGATCACTGTCTCCCCTTCTTCAGCAGCTGAAGTTTGCGCTACTTTGTACTTGGAGATCATGTAGTACTTGTCTGAGATAACTAGTTGTTGTGGGGGGAAAAGACATGGGGTGGACATGCTTAAGCCTTACCTCTGATAGCTTCAATGCTAAACAAAGGCTTCAAATGGAATGCTTATTATAGAGCCTCTAAGCTCCAGTAAGGAAATGTTTGAACAACATATTAGGCAACGGAGAGGGGAATAGCACACTCACCATTTGTTATTTTCCCGGTGCTCGCCACACAACATGTTGCCCCTCCCCCAGTCGCACGGCTGAAAGTCCTGGCATCCTTCTGGGCAGCTGGTGCTCCTCCCTCCCTCAGACCTCCCAACCCTATCCCATCATGCATTGCAAGTTCTACCAGCTGTATAGGAGTGGCTGGTTGCTTTCAGCTGCTCCAGCTGGAGAACTCTATGATCTGCTGGAATACTACACTTGAAGAGGGGGATTCAACAACGGGGTCCAT
Source organism: Anniella stebbinsi (assembly GCA_029215795.1). NCBI lineage: Eukaryota > Metazoa > Chordata > Lepidosauria > Squamata > Anniellidae > Anniella > Anniella stebbinsi. The sequence goes on from JARDYH010000004.1 coordinate 192,558,696, forward strand.
CACACGATATTTTAATCAATGGGTGTCGAAATAAGTAATGGAGCAGCCCTTTTTTCCTCTCCGTTGTTTAAATCGACAAAATAACATACCGTCAGTTGTGTGTGTGTCTCCCCCACAACACAATCAACACAATGGATGGTTGATTCTCCCCCCACCCCCATTGATTATTGTGTCATCTGAACCAGGTCAATGAATAAAAGCTGTTCACCTAGAAACACTGATTGCTCATCACGGGAGATATAGGTGTGGCAATCTGTATGTTTCTTCAATGCAATCGCAGTTATCTAAATCAAAGCACTTTGACTCAACTGGATTGTAAACTAGGCTCTGTAAAATAAGAAAGTGCAAATTAAAATAATTTTGAAATAGATTCTTTCAACTTGCATTTTGTATCCACAATTAAAAGTTCAATAAACCTTTACAGCTACCATGTGAATGTTTGTTCTTATGCACATATTGACAAACTTTAGTCCTGTGGTCAAAAGACAAAAGCTCCTGTTGTTCCAATGTGAGGTTTTTATTTTTACTATAGCAGAAAATACCTATACTGTATTTAATATATTTTACTCTGATTGAATTCTTATACTTTTCTGCTATGTATTGTATTGTATATTTTTTATGATTTTGGCTAAAACCTATTTTTGGTTGCCTAATAAATTTGATTGATTGATTGATTTTTACTATAGATAAGCACAATGGAGAATGAGCATTTAATAAAAGAGCATGGGTTTGAAGTCCGACTGAAAGAGATGGAAGAAGTGAATCAAAACTCCACAGCTGAGCTGAGACGCTTGTTGATTGCTCAACAGAAAGCAACTAACCGGTGGAAGGAGGAAACAAAGAAACTAACAGAAATGACAGAAGCCAGAATAAATAGTTTAAAGTAAGTGATTCCCCCCCTTTGTATGCAAGCAGCTTTATATCAATTTGTTGGGAACAAAATTCAAAATGGGAAATATAGGTATTGTGATCCTGTTTCTGTTTGGATTTTAATTAATATTACTATGTTTTTATGATAGTCCTGAAACATTATCTGGCAAGACAATGAATCATGAATAAGGGAGATGCAGTGTTTCCAGTACATAATAATAATAATAATAATAATAATAATAATATATTTATTTATCACCCGCCTCTCCCAACGGATCGAGGCGGGGAACAACACCAAACACAAAATACAAAAACTGATTAAAAGCAGATAAAACCAGTACATCATTAAAACACCAATAAAACACCAATAAAACACTTTAAAATTCATCTGGGTAGGCCTGCCGGAAGAGATAAGTCTTTATAGATCTTTTAAATTCCGGAAGACTAGTGAGTTGGTGAATCTCTCCCGGCAGGTCATTCCATAATCTGGGAGTGGCAGAAGAGAAGGTCCTCTGGGTAACGGTTGTCAGTCTAGTTCTTGTTGACTGTAATAAATTCTTCCCAGAGGACCTGAGCGTGCGGGGCGGATTGTATGGGAGAAGGCGATCCCGTAGGTAACCTGGACCCAAACCATGTAGGGCTTTAAAGGTAATAACCAACACTTTGTACTTCGCCCGGAAACTGATTGGCAGCCAGTGAAGAGATTTTAAAACTGGTGTAATGTGGTCACCCCTAGATGTACCGGTGACCAACCTGGCTGCCATATTTTGAACTAATTGAAGTTTCCGGACTAGGCACAGAGGTAGCCCTATGTACAGCGCATTGCAGAAGTCGAGCCTCGAAGTTACCAGTGCGTGCACTACTGATTTTAGGTCTTCCAACTCTAGGAAGGGGCGCAGCTGGCGTATCAGCCGAAGCTGATAGTAGGCACTCCTGGCAGTCGCATCTATCTGAGCTGTCATTTGGAGCGACGGATCCAGGAGCACCCCCAAGCTGCAAACACAGTCTTTCAGGGGGAGTGTAACCCCATCCAGAACTGGTTGACATACCTCCAACCCCAGGTTGTGGCCCTTGACAGTAAGCACCTCCGTCTTGTCTGGATTCAGCTTCAGTTTGTTTTTCCTCATCCAGCCCATTACCGCCTCCAAGCATTCATTCAGAGGAGACACACTATCCTTAGCTGATGCTGTTGTCGAAGGCATAGAGAAATATATTTGGGTGTCATCAGCATACTGATAGCACCCCGCCCCATGCCTCCGGATGATCTCTCCCAGCGGTTTCATGTAAATGTTAAACAGCATTGGGGAAAGGATGGCACCTTGTGGTACACCACATAGCAACTCTTTTTTTGAAGAGCAGCTATCCCCAAGCATCACCATCTGGAACCTGCCCGAGAGGTAGGACCGGAACCACTGAAGCACAGTGCCCCCGAGTCCCAATTCCCTCAGGCGATCCAGAAGGATACCATGGTCAATGGTATCGAAAGCCGCTGAGAGGTCCAGGAGTACCAACAGGGACACACTCCCCCTGTCAATACTCAGGCGTAGATCATCCACTAAGGCGACCATAGCAGTCTCAACTCCGTATCCTGCTCTGAAGCCAGTTTGAAATGGGTCTAGAAAATCTGTATCATCCAAAACTGCTTGCAGTTGGAAGGCAACCGCCCTCTCGATCACCTTGCCCAAAAATGGAAGATTTGATACTGGCCTATAGTTATTAAAGTCCAGGGGATCCAGGGAGGGCTTTTTTAGAAGCGGCCGTACTACCGCTTCTATTAAACATGATGGAAAACTCCCCTCCCTGAGAGATGCATTAATAATATATTGTAGTTGTGATCTAACTGCATCTCCTCCCTGGGCGACCAGCCAAGAAGGACAGGGATCGAGAGGGCAAGTCGTCCTCCTCACTCGACCAAGCAGCTTGTCCACGTCCTCGGTACTCACCAACTGAAACTGATCCAGTGTAATTCTACTTGCGGAGTCGCTGGACACTCCATTATCAGCCTCTGCTATAACGACAGCATCTAAGTCGGCTCTTATCCGAGAGATTTTATCTGTGAAATGATTGTTAAAGGCATCACAGCGAACTACCGAAGGCTCTAACATTGGGTTCAGGGGGGAGGGTGCCCGAGTTAGACCCCTCACCACCCTGAACAGTTCTGCTGGACGCGAATTCGCAGACGCAATGCGTGCAGAGAAGTAAGCTTTCTTCGCTGCACGTATTGCCACCCCATAGGAACGAAGATGTTCTCTATGTCGTGTCTTGTCGGATATAAGTCGAGTTTTCCGCCATCGGCGCTCCAGTCATCGTCCTTTCCGCTTCAACTCCCTGAGATCTTCTGTATACCAGGGCGCCCGATTAGAAGCGGGTCGGAGAGGACGTTTGGGGGCGATCGTGTCGATAGCCCTAGTTAGGTCTTGATTCCATCTATTGACCAGGGCTTCTACAGGATCGTCGACGATACCAGCCATAGATCCCTCTAAGGCCTTCTGGAATCCAGCAGGATCCATCAGCCTTCGAGGGCGGACCATCTTAATAGGTCCGCCACCCCTGCAAGGGCGGGTGGTAGCTGTGATACTAACCCTGACCAGAAAGTGGTCTGTCCATGACAATGCAGAGGTATTTGTTACCTCCGCCCACAGATCTGTCTGTTCGGAGCTGAAGACAGCATCGAGGGTGTGACCTGCTGAATGTGTAGGTCCAGAGACCAATTGGGATAGGCCCATGGTTGTCATGGATGCCATGAACTCCCGAGCTGCACCTGACAAACCAGCCTCGAATGGGATGTTGAAATCGCCCAGGACCAAAAGCCTGGGCGAATCCAACACCAACTCCGAGACCAGTTCCGTGAGCTCGGCCAGGGAGTCCGATAGGCAGCGGGGTGGCCGGTACACTAACAGAATCCCTAGTCTATCCCTGGCCTTCAGACTCAGGTACACACACTCGATGTGCTTCAATTGCCGGACAGGAAGTCTGGTCAGGTTAAGATTGTCTTTGTAGACCACAGCTACTCTGCCCCCCCCCCCGCCCACTTTCCCTCACCTGCTCACTAACACAGTACCCAGCTGGGAGAGCCTGAGCCCATGTCGGCCCACTATCATCTCCCAGCCAGGTTTCTGTGAAGCATGCCAGGTCGGCCTCCTCATCTATAAGGAGGTCATAGATGATATTTGTTTTACTTTTAACCGACCTGGCATTGCATAGGAGCAAGGAGAGGTTCTGTGGGTGGCCTGGTTCGTTCTCCAAGATCCCCGGGATAGCAGGGCGACTGGAAGGTAAGATGGGTGTTAAATATCTATCTCTCCTTCCCCTATAATGGCACATCGCCCTGCTATCGCCATATCTCCCCTTGCCCTGCACAACAGATATTGCCACTCCCAGACACTGCACTCCCAGCCACCTCAAGCGTGTCAGAGGGGTGGACTAGACCAGTGTTCTCCGCCTCTCCGCAGGTGGGCTGGGGCTGCGCTGGAGGAGACGCAGGGAGCCCCCACGCGAAGCTCTCTCTCTCTCCCTCTCCAGCCTACGTTCTCCCTCTCCGCCTCTCCGCAGGTGGGCAGGGGCTGCGCCGGAGGAGACGCAGGGAGTCCCTACGCGCAGCTCTTTCTCTCCCCCTCTCCAGCCGATGTTCTCGCCTCCCCGCCTCTCCGCAGGTGGGCTGGGGTTGCGCTGGAGGAGACGCAGGGAGCCCCTACGAGTAGCTCTCTCTCTCCCCCTCTCCAGCCGATGTTCTTGCCTCTCCGCCTCTCCGCAGGTGGGCTGGGGCTGCGCTGGAGGAGAGGCAGGGAGTCCCCACGCGCAGCTCTTTCTCTCCCCCTCTCCAGCCGATGTTCTCGCCTCTCCGCCTCTCCGCAGGTGGGCTGGGGCTGCGCTGGAGGAGACGCCAGGAGTCCCTACGTGCAGCTCTTTCTCTCCTCCTCTCCAGCTGATGTTCTCCCTCTCCACCTCTCCGCAGGTGGGCTGGGGCTGCGCTGGAGGAGACGCCGGGAGTCCCTACTCGCAGCTCTTTCTCTCCCCCTCTCCAGCTGATGTTCTCCCTCTCCCTTGTAGCAACACTACAAGAAAATTTGTCTCCATACAACTCAAAACTGTTTACCAATGGAATCTGATCCTCTGATTTGACTTAAGATGCAACAGGCAAATCACAAATTCTTTTCCTGGCACACGAAGCTTTGGCCTGCTTCTGGTGAGGGGGAACTCTACCTTCCTGCCTGGAACATGGCATGTTTTCACTAGTGTTCAAGGTACCTGCAATTCCAACAGTCTCCTACAATGGTACTCAGAGGTCATGGAACCATATCACTGACTCATGCAGCCCAGCTGCAGGAGCTAGAATGGTAGCAAGAAATGTGGGCATGAGGTGTGTGAGAAATTATCAAATTTTATGTGCGTACTTTTGGTTGCACCAGTATAAGTGCTTGGCTGGGAAACCCTTTGATTGCAACATGTAAATACATTGTGTGCTGACCACTGTAGTTGTAATAATTTTTATTGGTTTTGTTCTGGAACCATACCAGTTAGAGTCAAAGCTGGCTTGGCAAAGTTTATCAAACACTCCATGTAAGCAGGGAAGGTAACTTCAAACTAAGAATTCCTAGCTGCAAATACCTGACCTGTGAAATGGGCCTGAAATTGCCCAGGCTTTCCTTGAGGCACTTGAATGCCCTGTTTGTTATCTGTCCCACACAGAATGGATTAGTTACGTGATAACCCCACCCCTCCAGTTCTGAAACAGGCAATGACTGCAGGAGAATAAATATTCATGCAATCCTGTACAAGTCACAATGTACATGTTCTTCTTGCACAGAAATTCTGTGTAGGAAAAAATGTTATGTCTGAAGTCTTCTGTTGGAGTTTTGTTTAAAATAGTTATTTATTCAATTCTTCTAGAAATAGTTGCAAAGCTTTAAATCCTTGTATTAAGCTTAAGCATACTAAAATCACACATTATAGTGATCTGCAGGCATGTCTGAAAATCTGCTTAGCAAGGTTGGCATGCTACTGCAGAACAAGGAAAACCCCTCCCATAACAACTTGCATGCATATCTCACACAGCTGTGCCAAAGACTTTCTTTAAACATATCCTGCCCAACAGCTAATTAGGCATTTGAAAGGGTTTTGCTTTCTAGTTCTAATTTGTCTCTATAACAGATTAGGATTGGAACCAGGAGCGTGCCCTTTATTTGTGTTTCTTTGGAATAAGTTTGCTAACTTTAGTATGATTTTATTTGTATGGAGACTATTTACTCCGAGAAGAAACAAGAAGAGATGACCATGTCGAGGTTAAGTCATTCATTTTAATAAGATATTTCCTAACCCAGTTTGAATTCCTTGCTCTTTTTTCTCCCAGTTTCCCTTCCATTTTTTTTCTTGACGAGTTACTCATGCAAATATATTTTTTTATTCTGTAGCAGCGGGATAATGTAAACAGCTTTCTCTAAGATGAAATAAGCCTAATGGTTTTTGTTCTAGCTTACATATGCCACTGAAGTATTCATTACACTCAATTTTTCCATGATGTATCTCCATGCTTCAGGCTGTAGCAGATCCCTAACCTGAATTCTAAATATTTAAATATGGCATGGCTGTATATTAAAGGCACAACTACCTTTAGCATTTTCTTCCTTGAACTACTATTTTTTAGTTCTGCTTTAATAAGAATGTTGTTTGTCATTGAAAATGAAGTTCTTAGCTACTGAAATTCTGTTCCCCTTCTGGCTAGGAATACATTTCTAGATGAGGTAGGATCCTATTTCTAGGCCTGGGAAGGTAGGACTAAAGAGCCACTTCCTAAGAGGTTGAATCTACCTACCAGTCTCTAGGATGGCTAAGCAGTGAGCTAAAAAGTGATATCTGCAATAAACATAAGCTATAAGTGGCCAAAACAACTGGTGAACAAAGGAAGTATAACAAGCGCAGACCAATAAACTGGGGGGAGGGGGTACACATTGTAACAAATAGAAGAAGCACTGTAAGGAATCAGGTTTTGAGTAAATTCCAGGGGTGAGAAGACAGTCCTAACCATGTGTAGGACAGATGATCACCAGGTAAGAATTTCATTTTCTATTCTCCTCTCATAGCTAGGAGGACTTTCCTACATGGGATGTAAACAAAAGCAGTATTTCCATGGGAGGGAGAAAACTCCATGCCCAAATACCCATGAGATACCAAATCCTAGGACTTGAAGACTGTCTGAAGGACTGTATAGCTAACAGTTGCATCAGCTGAGGTATAGGTATCAAGTTGTGCTGCCTCATAAAGGAATGAACAAAAGCCCATGTCCGTGCCCCAGAAATCTCCTCAAGAGAATAAACTAGAATTCCTTCCAGAACTTGCAAGTTGGATACACTCTTTCAACCAGCAAGTAAGGGTAGCAGTAGAATCATTTTGTAACCATGAGAACAAGGTTTAAAGGAGATAAAGAGGTTTAAGGGCCTAATACAGTCCACATTAAACTTAAAGGCATAATAGATATCCAAGGAGTACCACTCATCCTTTAAGAATGGATGGATGAGGACAGAAAGTTGACAAAACCACCTCCAGTGTTGTCTAGAAAGCTGAATCAATCTTAGGGATAAAGATTGGGTCAGGATGGAATATTATTGTCTGTTCAGAAGATAACAGATTCCCAATTTCTGAAATCCATGCTGATGTGACTACCACCAGAAAGCTGATTTTAAGGGTGAGCAACGTTAGTCAAGCAACTTCCAGAGATCCAAATTGATAATGTGAGAAAGCTCTGAGAACCACATCCAGACTCCAAGATACAAAATGGCGGACAGCAAGATGAGGCATGAAAGAATTCCTTGATCAGAAGGTGAGACGAGAAAATGTGACCTCCAGATGCTCCAATGAGGTTAGAAAGTAACAACGCTTGTCTTTTTGGGACAGGGAACAGAATTCAGGCAACCTTGAAGGAAAAACAAAAGTTAACTGAAGTGCTTAAAGCTGTTATGCCAGACTTGCTCTGCTAGATCAAAAAGGCCCTCCAGGAAGGTGTTGTATATCCAAATAGTGACAGGCTTGCTACAGCCTATCATAGTAGAAATCACTCGAGTGACAAGCCATGTTTTGGAGGGTCTCTTTTTCAACAGATAGAATGGATGAAAATCTTTATGAAGCAAATTCAGGGATTTCTGAATAAGTCTTGGGATTTGGACTGTGTGTGTAATGAGGTCTGAGAATTGAATCCCAAAGAAGCCAAAGAGGAAGACCTAAGAACAAATCTAGGGTAAACCCTACAGTGTTGGGAGAGCTGGAGGCAGACTCTTAGACTTTTTAAGACTGAGAAGAAGAAGGGTTTTCCCTTTGAAGAGGAGATGTGTCTTGGGAGACCATGAGTGCCTGATAAAACAAGGATGAAGTTATGAAACCCCAGCATGGCATTTCAGTGAAACATGATGACTGCCCCTACCCCTTAATTTACCCTTGAGTTGAGGTCTGCTCTAGGCACTGGGGGCAGTGAGACCTTTCTCTGTTCCATTGGTGCTCCCCAGAATGGGAGTGATAACAGACACACTTATGATAACTAGAATAAGAGAAAAATACCTGAGGAAGCTCCATCTGTCAAAAAAAAGTGCCAACTCTGTGAGGAAGAACAGCTACAAAAGTAGGACCATTCATTCTTGCAACCCTTGGAAGAGACAATAAACAAATGTGGGATTTGGCCATGTCAAATTCAGCTTCCATTTTTTCCCCTTCAAGCAGAAGAGGAGAGGGGGGCTTAGAACTGGAATGACTGACTATGTTGTTGTTGCCCTTCAAAAGTGTAGGACTGCTATCTAGGGTCGAGCCAGCTATGAATATCTTGTCAGTCACCTGAGGAGCAGATGGGAGAAAGTGAATGCATTGCTTCCAATAGAAAAACTCCTTTGAGACAGAGATTCTGTAGAAATTGCCCCCTTAATTGTCCCTCATGGAAACCACAATAACACCTTATTGAGGTCTCCATGAGGGAGCATTAAGGGGCAGTTTCTAAATGTCAGGAATAGGAGCAAGCTGATGGCAAAGCCAAGGCTTTCCCAGGTCTTTCCCCAGCAATCTGGTGTGAGGTGCTTGGAAACCGGAAGGGTCTGAGTCATTCTTGATGCTCCTCAAACCAAGAATGTTTAAAACACACAACCTTTTTTTCGTTCTTCCGCCACCCACCCACCGAAGGCCTGAGAAGCTATACAAAACCATTGTGTAGAGATTGGTGAGTAATTCCCACCTCTTAAGAAGTGCCTCTTCAGACCTGCCTTCTCAGTTCCAGAGGCATGACCTAACCCATCTGGGAATATCAGAAGATTCTGTTAAAAACCTGACAAGAGCCTTTTTCTTGTAACCTGAAGCTTGTTCTGGATATGTTTTCTGGTTGAAATGCCTGACCAATTGAACTTTTGATTGCTAAGATCAGCTAACATTAACATGAGCTAAAATAATCAAGCAGAAGCCCAAAATGTGAATGAAGTACCTGAACACCTTCAATCCATTACCAAAGGCCGGTTCAAACCATATAACACTTGATTGAGTTAAATGAGGTAGGGACTAGGAGAGACACGTCACACTGCTTGTGAACTGTCACCTTTCCTTAAATGGCTACAATAAATAAGAATATAAAATGGTAGAGCATCTGATAAACTGACTGTCACATCTATTATGGTCTTTGAAACTTCCTAGACAAACATGATACGCTACAGATTTTTTTTCTGTGTGTCTGACAGTCCATACTGTGACAGCTGGGGACATCTTGTAGAGATTTAAGATCCTATTTTCTAGTGTAATGGGCATTTCAGGCACTATTTCCATTTTGAACAGGATCAAACAATTATGTCCTTATTAAAAACTATAAATCTAACACACCTTTCTTGAGGAGAGCCTTGTCACTTTGACAGTAAGACATAGATTTAATTGATGGTTTATTTCTGATGTTTATGGATATCTATCTGTGAATACACAGCGTGCACGAAGAGTAGGACAATCTAAACATATAATCTAGGTTTCTGTCTTCAGAGGGCAGAAGTATAGTATAAATGCCCCCAATCCAGCTCCTGGAATCTCCAGGTCTGAGGCTGAGATGGCAAATGTCGCACTGTCATCCCATAGCAGTGTATGGCTCTCTTTGCTTGCTCTTTAGACCCTCTCGAAGCACAAGCTGGTGTCCACATTTGAGGGAGCATGGTGTTTTATGACATGTTTGTATAACTGTGGAATAAGTACCTTATGAACTGATGTGCCACAAAACATGCCGTTCAATTTTGAATAACCTTTTTTATGCATTACAGTGGAGTTTATTGTCACTGCATATGAACAGAACCAGAGATGTTCTTATTAATTGCCCTCTTGCACTACCTTCCCCTCCCACCCCTCATCTTTCTAGTGCAAAATGTAAGGCGTATGTCCAGATCATTTTCCTCTGGTTTGCAGTATGCTTTTAATCTTGCTTTTTCTTGCTTATATATACCATGTCCAACATATTAACTAGCTGAGCTGCCATGGAACCAATTGGTTCCATTTAATGCCATTGACAGCTTACATAGATTATAAAGTTCTTGGGAATTCTTTTACATGGGTATGGAGATGACCTAGAAAAATGGTTGGGAAACCTATCTTAAGGGATAGTGCCGTTAAATCTAAATAACACAACAAAGGCAATCATAAAATTGGTCTATTCTGGAGTGCAGGACAAGATTGAGACAGGTGGTCTGACTGATAAATGAGACCACTTGCTAGGCTAACATGCTCTAAAGCCAGATTAGTTTCCAGTGAAATAATTCTGATAAATTATTGATCTATTTGCTGATGGATGTTGCAACTGCTCCCCTTCATGTTTTTAGGTAACAGTATTTGTCTTTTGCATCTACTGTATCCTTGCATCAGCTATTGAAATTGTTGGCCTCAGTACCTAACTAACATTGGATGACAGCACACATTCCATTTCATATTCCTTCCCATCCACTGTGCTCAAGCACATACTCAAGAAGAGCCCAAAGTACTCTCCCACACAGTGCCAATGCATTGGGAAGGTAGCAACCCATGTCTGCATCAACAAGCTCCTGGGTCCTCCTTAGGCGAGGCAGAAGACATCTGAAATGCAGATAGCAGCAGAACTAAACACCATTTCAGCAGGGAAACAGTTAGGGAAGAGATTGCTGCCATTTGCATCACAATAACAATGTGACTATAACCACAACAATGTTTTCATTGCTACACAGATAGTGCCAACACTATATGCAACATGTATCTGTGATGGAAAAACACATTTTGCAAGGGGGATACTTTAACGAGGAAGAATACATAAGTACAACAGCAAATGCATTGTAGGAAATATTGTGACCTTACAATAATGTAAGGCAATAGACTACAACAATTGTGAGTGAGCCCAACTTTGAAGGATATACACAGGTGCCTCCCAAAAGACAACACCTAACTCTCCTAGCAACTAGGGGTGGATGACTGTTTCACTTCCTATAAAAAAAATATTTTTTCAAGCCCAAGTTTGTATTGGTTTACTAGGTTTTTTCCCCAATCTACACAAAAAATTATATAGCCATTTCCATGTACATGAAAATTTCTATGCAGTTTTCCCTAATATATGCATTTTTGCAAGTAGCTTTTCCAGAATGGGTGCCTTTTTATATGAATTCTTTATTATAAAACTGCATCGTGAAGTTCAAAGAAGTGTGAAAACCAAAGGCTAATTGCAGTCGTTTCCGTATTAGTTCAGGAAGTGCACATTATAATGGCTCTTATTAAAATGAGAAACAAATTAATTTTGCCCCCACCCCTGCTGGTAACAATAAATTTTAGATGGGGAATAAAATGAAGCAACCAGACTAAAACCCTGCCCTCCTAGTTCTCCAAGCAACATTCTAACCCCACAGCTACAGAGAGTGATCTTCAAACGTCCCAGCCCATATTTTAGTCCTTTCCACCGCCCCAAGTCCCAAATGGGCCTATGGTGAAGGGGGCTGATGTGGAGCTGTAGCCCAGTAAAAAAAACCACAGGGCTCATATACAAGAGGTTTCTGGTGTGGATTCTGAAGACAGGAGGTAAGAAAGAGCCACACGGGCATCATAGGGTAGTGTGATAGCATATCACAGTGGCTGGAGAATGGACTAATGGTCTCTTCAGGATTCCCCCCTCTCCCACCATGCATTCTGTCCAACCCCGCTTTCCTTCCCCCTGCCTCTCCCATTGTCATTTGATTAATCAGTATTTGTTGTTTATGCATCATCTTTATATCTCACTTTCTTCTCCCCTCCCCCTCTGACAATAACAATGCTGGATTCATCACATCACCAAGTAACCATGAGGAAAGTCAGGAGGACACTGAGCTGTTGAGATCCCCGTATGTACATATATATAGGATGTTGCCTTATCCTAGCTCATAATACTCATCCACCTTGCCCAGGATCATATACCCTAACCTTCTCCAATCTGGTGCCCACCAAATGTTTTGAACTACAACTCCCAGCATTCCTGACAATTGACTATGCTGACTGGGGTGATAGGAATCCAAAACATGTGGGGAGTACCAAGTTGGGGAAGGCTGATCTTCTCTGCCTGGCAGTGGCTCTCTATGATCTCTAGCCAACATCAGAATTTCTAACTGCATACCAGGAACTGAAGCTGGGACCTTCCACATGCAAAATCATGTGCTGTACCATCATTAAAACAGTCATCACTGAAACACTCAGAACTTTGATTGAATGACATAGGTGGTGGAGTGAGTACCAAGGTATAGGGTATCCAACTTTCTGGTTTTGAGACTAAGTAAGCTGCATGAGAAGACAGTAGTTTTCATTGCTGCACCTCCATGCTGGTACCTCGGCACCTGTTACATTACTGTCTGCCATGCACACTGGAACAGAAAAGGAGCCCTGCTAGAATAAAAAGTCAAACTTCACAGATAGACACGTCCCTTCCCTTTGGTGACTGCTGCTGTAGGTCTCACGCATAACCCAGTGGGGTAGAGGTACATCTGGACTAGGTATGTGATTGACTTTGAAGAGAGCTGTGAGATGGGGGTGGAAATGACTAATGGGTCGCAGCTGTAATATATACTTCCTGTGATCAGGTTCTCATTAGGGGTTGCTGAGTGAGTTTTTAAGAAAGTATGCTGCCACCTACACGTTCTTCAATTGCTCGTATCTCAGCCTAGCTCTCTATTCTCATGTCGTAAAATCAATAGTAGGTGATTAACATTAAGACCACACTCACTGTTCCTTAATTTAAACCCTGGCTATTAGTGGCAGTTCTGAATGTTTAAAAACAGCTACCCTATTCACAGAAAAGAGGGTATGATTTTAGCAGGAAAGGGGACATATGGGTGAGGAGTGTAGAAATTGCTCCTCTGCCAATCTACTTCCCCAACCTGGTGCCCTCAAGACAAGTTGACCCCAAAACTCACCATCCTCCCTAAGCAGCAGAAGGCTGCATATTCCCCAAGGCGTTATTTTTCTCAGCAGAGCTTGCATACTCAAAGTGACTTTGGCTGAATAAATAACTGAAGAAGAGAAGGGCTGTGCAGCCGTCAACAGCAAGTATGGGAGTGGGGTATTAACTTCACATCTACCCACCCTCTGTTCCATGTGATTGTGGATTGACAGTCCTGTGCTTGTCACACCGGGTTTGGCCCATAGTCTGTAAGGAAATCTACAAGTCATGAGTGTTTGCCAGGCAATTGTAAAAGGTGAAGTATTAGGTTATGTCTCCCAACAGCGGTGACTGTATTCTGCGTTGCTGACCCTATTTCATGGGGGTGGCCAACAAGGTCTCTAGGTTGGGGGCAGGAGAGAGGTATTTATATATTTAAAAGCATTTCTATGCCACTTTATGTTTTAAAATATCCGAAGTATAGAGATAAGCTAATCCAAAAAAAAAATGACAATACAACAAGCTTAAAAATCTAGAACAAATTACAATAAATATAATGCCCAAACCAGCGACAGTGTATGCTGACAGTATCAGTCAAAACAAATACATCTTCAACGTGATGCAAAATAACATCATTGACACATGCCTTATGATGGCTGAGGCACTGCCAAGAGGGTTTCATCTGCTGGTCTCAATGGACAGGCAGGACAGCATAGAAGGCACTTCCTCAAGTTAACTGGTCGCAAGTTGTTTAGAGCTTTATCTACTAATAACAAAACCATAAATCTGGGTTTGGTAGCATATTGGCAGCCAGGGCAGTTCCTTCAGTACAGGTGTAATATGCTAAGGATTAGATGCATTCAGCACTAGCTGCAGTTTCCAGTCAAGCTTTAAAGGCCACCTGACATAAAGTGCATTCTCGTAATCTAATCTCAGAGTTGTTAATTTCATTTCTATACTGTCCAATAGCCAAAGCTGAAGTGGAGCAGCCCCCACATGGCTGAGAAACGGCCTCCAACTGGCCTCAGTAGAACCAAAGTGGCTCCTGCTTAAAAAATAGTGAAGAGCACTGGCTTAATAAAGGGTTGAGTGGCAATCCTTTTCTGTTCATCTGGTGTAGTTGGAGGATAGGTGTGCACTGTTTTTTTCCCCAAATGTTGTCTTTTCAGTTTGCAAGGAATATTATTCCCAAGGCTTAGGATACTTAAAACAAACTGATAAGGCCAAGATAAAATGGCCATTAAAGTATATATAGTTGAATAGCCTCAGGCATTAAAACAAGGTTTTACAGAGCTTCCATGCTCAGTTTTAACAAGTCTCCAAGGGAATTCCTTGAAGTGTCTTAAGACACTCTGATCTCGATAATGCTGATTCAGTGTATGCTAATTTTGCATGCTCCTAATGCTGGAAAGTGACCTCTTTGCTTTTTATTTATTAAAATCCTTTCACTTTAGTAAGGAGACCTATCAGGTTGAGAGTCACTTTGAAACCTAATTGGCTGAAAAGTAGGTTATAAAAGTTGAAAATAAATGAAAATAGGTCACTAAATTTTTCTATGTTCTCTTCAAAGACTTCCAGATATCTTCAGTGGCAGCATTTCTTGAATAATGAACTGAAACCTCAGTCCAGTGTGCTCGTTCTTTAAGTCACAAGCTGTACCGAGAAGTCACTGATGAATTTAGGATCCATTAATCTACTGCACAAAGATACGGTGTAATTTAAATGAACAATCCTAGCACATTTGTACTTAGAAGGCCCATCAAAATTAGGTGGTCTGATATGTTTAGAATCCCTCGTCTTACTGTTGTTACAGTGACAAATGTGTCTTAAATGGATTAAATGCAATTCATATTGAATCCAGTGGGGACTTAGGCTGCGCCTAGCTATGAACACACCACAGCCCAAGGTCAAAATGCCAGCCATCTCATGTACACTGGAGAGCCTGCAATTTCCTCCTCTTGCTGCAGTTCCTTGTACTACATCAGATGTTGTTTTGCTTCTGGCAGCAGTGTTTCAGGCAGTGCAGGAGGCAGCAGCAGGAAGGAGGTGCAGACACAAGCTTCCCATGCAGCTGCTTGGATCCCCTTAAACTAACACTATTTTGAATAATTTGGATTTTATGGGCCCTGTTTTTTAATCATGGTTGTGCCTTTGTATTTCTAAACATTTGGTTATATAACTCTCAGGATTTCCCAGACTAATCCTTGTGGAATAGTAGTGCTGTTCATTAGGTATTAGCTAGAGCAATGATCTTTGACATACCGTCAAGTCTATTAAATAAATTACATCGCACTTGGGGGGCTTTGCATCCTCTCCTTCATTCCTACCACGTTGTTTTTGGCTGAAATTCTGTAATACTTGGCAGCTAGAACTGTTTATTCTAAGATATTGATTAAAAATGTTAACAGGATGAGAAACAGCTGCAGGTAGTGGCAGGCTACAAAATATATAATTACTAAGAATAACTGAAGCATATTACAGCATAACTCAACAGAAAAACATCTGGAATGTGCTGTATGTGTCACATGAGAATTTTGCATTAAACACTTCCCACAGCTGGTAGATTTATTATCTCCTTTGCTTTACTTATACAGTACACCTTTTGTTTTTTTATTCATAAGCATTTGTGAAATACTTGTGTATTTTTCTATAAACCTTCCTTTACCCGTTTAACTGAAAGTTTTGGAATATGTACTAACAATCAGAATGGATTATTGCTTTAATTCTTTCATTTTATATTGTGGTTAAAAAAAAAAAGTTCTTCGTTCTGGTACTTTACAAACAGTGCAATCCTAGGTATATTTACTCAGAAGTAGACCCCACTATGTTCAGTGGGACTTACCTCCCGGGGGGAGGGGCGTTTAGGATTGCAGCCTAAGTTAAACTGTTGAAGACACAAACCCATTGTAACTAAAAGTAATGTTTTGGTAGTATTTGATCTCAGTAATTTAAGTAAAGTTTCACTTGAACCTGAATTGTTCTTTGCAAAAAGTATCCTCAATGACATCATTAGTAATTTGGATGTTGACATTTTTGGTGTGGATGTACCTGAACATGAATTCCCAAGTAGGAGGGGAAAAGTATAATTAATGTTAAGCAGAACAATCTTAAGTGGGATCAAAGGGGAGTGAAGTACTGTATCCTCCATCCCTTCCAAAGCCTTACTAGCTCTCACTGGCTAGGGCAGGAGGTGTGGGGAGACAGCTCTGTGGGGTTTTTCAACCTGTTGGATCTTTCAAAATAATCCTCACATTGAAATCAACGACGGAGGGGAGAGAATTTGCTTTGCCAGCTTCAATGGAGGGAAATTTGCTATGACTTTTGGGAACCTGTACTGATAGATTTACGCCCCCAGTTTTCTGCTTGTGCAAAGGAGCTTCCAGGGTAGATGCTCACCCCAAACCAGCGGAGAGGCACCCCAAACCCATCCTAATCCTTCCTGGGTATCCATCTGAGGGGTTTAGGACTGCACTGAAAATCACTTGTATATGAAGGTAGTGTTTTGACCTCTTAAAAATACCCATCCACTGTTATTTTACTATCAGCAAAAACCAAGACGGGCAGCTATGTTACTTTATTGCTAAGTAACCTGCTTGGTTTAGGATGCTGCTCGATCATGGGGGCTTAAGTGCCTGCTCCCAGTTTTTAGCTCTATAAGATTCCAAATTGCAGCTCTGCGGAGGTTCCCATATGTGCACTGCATGGAGACTATGAAAAAGATATATCTAGATTGTATGAATGTTAATATTTGATGGGAGTTATTAAAAGGGTTAAGTTACTTGTTTTTATCATACAAGGCATATTTTGTGAATGGATCTGTGATTTTATATATTTGCTAAAATAAAAGTTTTCTGCATTGCATCTAACCCATCATAATGCTACGGATCAACATCCTTGATATCTTTATAGGTACTATCTTTTTCATACTTCATAGGGGGAAAAGAATTTGACAGAGGGAGGAAGGAAGAGTACATGATCCTCCCACATTCCTCTGGAAAGCAGTTAGCTCAATAGGTACATTGATTTTTATTAATGAGTTTCTTTTATCTGTTTGATAGAAGTGAGCTGAGTCGTCAAAAAAGTCACACCCAGAACTTACTTTGTCAGCTGGAAAGAGCAAATGAAAAGGTTATTGAGGTAAGATAATGAACCTCATCCAAATGTTAAGTTTCAACTAGATGTAGAACTTGGAACACTCCTATTTAAACCTTATTGGTATGAATCATTGCAAAATTATATTTGCTATGAAGGTTTTGGGAGTCAAGAGTCACAGTCTGAAGAGCCTTTCTCATTTCTGATCATATACATCATATACATCAGAGGTCCGCTAGAAATAGTAATTTGCTTCTAATACAATGTTAAAATATAGATATTCTCATTCATAGCTAATTTTGTGTGGTGATTCAAAAATGTTTTTGCTAATAAATGGTTCTTTTCTATGATCCTTAGCGTATGTCTTTTTTTTCTATGACAGATTAAATTTTTGTAACAATTGACTATTAAAATGCCCTCATGACGGCATTTTTTCCTGTTTAAAATAAAATTACATCATATTCTTAACATGCTAGTTAAAAACAAACCTTTCGTCATTTAGGAGTGATAGAATTTGCCATATATATATTTATTCATAGCAGTGCTACGCTTTATAGATTAAAAGCTAATTTAAACCAGAAGAATTTTTCTTTACTTCAACTGTGTCCATGCTCTAAGAATAGGTCTATTTATATTATCATGCAATAATGTTTCTCCACATGCAAGATAGAAAAAGAGATAGAATTGGACATCAGTGCAGCAATATCTGGCTCAGTTTGATCATTACTGTCAATTCAGGATTAGGATACCTCACCAACATTTGGGCTGAGTTCCACAGTAACATCCACAAAAGGAGGCTTCAAAAACTGTTTACCCTTTTCAATTCTACACTTCTATAATTTGTGTCTTCTGGGTTCGAGTTGTCCCATATTTTCAAGGTGTATTAGCTGTAAAGAGGTTTGTTTTCTGGATGGTTATTTGTTTTGAAATAGGCTTTTAAGCAACATCACTCAGTTGGTCACTGCCTGTTTTATAACAGAACTACCTTATTTTTTATTTATTTAAAATATTTATATACTGCTCCATATTTAAAATAGAACTGTCCCTTCTAAGAACTGAGGTTCAAGGTTGTCCGACTCTCTGGACTTGATGGCCATCAGTCCCCACCATCCGGCCTACCTCTCCTGTTAAGGCCAACTCTGATAAAAGCACTCCAGCAAGCCATGTCCAGCCTCCTCACATAGAAAGTTAGTGAGTACATTTGTAGCGTATAAAAGGAGTTCCATCACCAGACACTGAAAACTGGAAATCCCTGTCAACATTAGACACAATGCATGGAACAATCTGTCTTGTCTTCCTTTGGTATTAGATCCTGGTTTTGCCATAGACAATTTTTTTTCAAAGCTTACTTTCTGCAATATTCATAATCTCATAACAGAATTGTACATTTGTAATGACCTGTTTCATAGAATGAAAACTTAATGCTGGAACATCAAGAAAAAGTCAACAGACTTCAAAGGCGACTAAGCCAGGCAGAAGAGAGGGCAACTACAGCATCTCAACAGGTATCTAAGTATAAACCACACAACACCCTTAATTCAGCTATATGATCAGAAATCTTTTAAAATAACAAAAAAATCCTGGTTCTCCAGTGGTTCCAGGGTGGGGCAGTCAATACATTTGGGAAGCACTACCTTCTGATTGGCAAACTTGGCTCCAGCAAGAAATTACACTAAGGGGAGGGGCTTTCCCTCAATTCCCAGACCTGTCTGGCTAGCAGGTAGCAGGTTTCTGGCATGGCTCATAGCTGAACCCTTGTGACACCATTTGAATTGTACTTGAGCAACCTATTAATTCGTGGATAATGGTTCAAGAGATGAAGTAGTAGTTACAGGAACTGTTAAAGTTAAGGTATGGAAAGAATTATAAAGTGTTGAGGGCATAATAAAAGATGGGTGACTGGGCCTTGTGGGTAAGTTTCAGAGCATGGATTCAGACTGTTTTGTACCATAACATTGCTATTTATTTATTTATTTATTACATTTGTATACCGCCCCATACCCGAAGCTGTCTGGGCGGTTTACATAGGCAATTGCACCCATCAGTCACCTGTAGCAGAAAATTGTGTATCATATAAAGTGTTCTCGCACCTCCAAAGCCTCACACTTTTTGGTCCACAGAGGCATGATAAAAGTCTTATCACTACGTAGCCACATACTAGAGTACCTATCTATGCTATTGCCATCATCACACAGTGAATTCATAGGTGATTGCTGTAGCACAACCATTGAAATCCATCATAGGTGGTGAAAGGTTTTTGACAAATAGATGAAAAGTAAGAATGCAATATTAGAAATTTACCCTCAGCACATTGATCTCTTATGAATGGAGGCCCCCACTTCATTCTGGTCGCAGGATCAGATCCACATATGCTCAGCAAAGTATATAGAAGTCAGTTTCCTCTGTTAGAATGAATGGCAAAACATTTGTAGATGGGGAAGTTTTAAGTGTGCTTTGGAGCTAACTGCACTGATAAGTTTGCTTGAGCAGGATGCAGTTGTTACCTTGTAACTGCAATTCCTCTTCACGTATTCATAATGGTGGTGGTTTTCATATGGAAAATTTCCAATTAAAAATCATAATCATTTGAAACACTTTTATACCTTAAGTAGATCATAGGATAAGATAATTCTCTTATCTTATCTCTACCTCAGGTTGGACTATAATCCAATTAGTTTAAAGATTCCCACTGAAGAAACTAATTACTGTTTTGTTTTGTTTTAATTACAGCTTAGTGCAATTACCATGAAAAGGAAAAAAACAGCCTCCATGGTAGAGTTGGAAAATATTTAAAAGTAATGTATCGCTCTTCCATACAGTTTGTAAGTTGAGACTGATGAAGAAAAGCAGTGTTGGAACATTAGAACTTATTATGCATAGTGTTGTGATTTTTTGTAGAAATTTTGTTGCTTGAGCAGAGAGAAACTTTGTGGCTTCCTCACAATAAACTAGACAGACAACTGAAAAAGATACAGAATGAATTAAAGCAAAGTTGAAAGAAAAGCTTTCCTCCCTTTCTGTGTATAAAAAAATGTACCATATACCATATTTTCTCTGTTGTGATTTTAAAGCGGACATCCTTGTGAAATATCTAACTGCTGAATTGGAAGCTTTTTTCAAAAACTGTATCTGATTTATCGACTTCAATAATTTTCACTGTTAATAAACCCAACATTTTTAAAATAGAGGTGGTTCTTATGTAAACCATTGAACCGGAAAATTAATAATGGCATGATTACTAGTATGACATTTGCAACATTGTACCTGTTCTTTCTTGGGCAACAATTGAAACTAGACAGACACTTACTCTTCTCTAGTAAGTTCCTGTTGTCTCCATTACACCAATTACTACTTCAAAGCTGTTTACAGGATTTAGAATATGGTATTTTCATGAGTAGTCTAATATAGGGACTAATCAATCTCAAAAATAATGGTTCTGCAAGTTATGTGTATCTTAAGAAAAGCCTGAACCTATTCTGTAGTCAGGAGGAAACCCTTCAGGATCAATGGATGAGGAGGGGGGCTGTTTTTAGTTTGGTCCTGAGGAACCCCCTCCCTCTGCAGCCTCAGATGCTATTCCTGCTGGAATACAGGCAGTTATCCATCCTGTAGAACTGGCTCAGATAATCAGTACTTTTGCAGCTGGAGACTGCATGTGTAACTTTTTGATTTAGATAGCAGAGTGTCACTGGGATTTCTAGGAAAGGAGAACATAACTGGGATTTCAGGACTTTACAGAAAAAGAAAGCTTATTAAAAGACAATAGAAGACAAAATCATCTCATGAGTGTGTGGTTATAAAGTATAAGTCACAAGATTATCCCAGGAGGAGGAGGGAGATGGAGACTGAAGGGATGGCAGTGAGCCAAGAACAGCTACACTGAGAAGGCAGGGAGGAAGAAGAGAGCAATAGGCTGAAAGACAAGGAATGAGGAAAGAAAGGGGACTTATTACCTATCCTTAGTCTGCTATGATACGCAGAGAACGGAGAAATCCAGTGCTGATTTACATCTAAAAGCAAAGAGGAAAGTCAGATACTCTTAGGTCACAATATAGATTTCACTAGCCAGGAACATCAGGAGATGAGGTACGAGGACAGGCACCCAGCCATGAGTTCCAAGCGTGAATTGAGCAGACTACCTTTTCTAATGGTTTGGAGAAAACTGGAAACTTGAGGAAATAATAGTATAGATGCTGGACCAGAACATTGAACTGTATTGCAAAATGTACAGCATTTATTCACATACAGACAAAGGCACAATTCTACTAAATATTTTAACAAAAAATACAGCCATCTTCAACTAGGTCTTTATAAATACTTCAAAAGGGGGAGGAAAATAAATACAGGATTGGGCCATGTAATATAAAATAGTCATCTCTACATATATTTTATTTCTGATTCTATCTGTTTTGTCATGCACCTGTTTTCAAATTTGAGTAAAATGGACACCAAAGCTAGGCACATAGTGAAAAATCCTCTGTACAAGGTTTTACAAATGTAATGACAGGTTTTTTTCATTTTTTAAAAAGAATTAAGATTTGTACATATGAGACATGTATAACCTTTCATTCATTTAAATTGGTGTGTGTGTATGACTCCAGAATCTAACAGATAGCATTCCAGACAATATTACAAAAGTGTTTATTAGTCTACATTTCAATGTAGTACATCAATTATAATCAAAGGGATTTCTTGGGCAGTCTGCATAAGGAAAAGGTGAAGGTTAACAAGAAATCTCAACTTTCCATATCAACAAAATGAATGCCATGGTAGGTAAAGATTACTGCTTTATTTATGATTCTTCACTTATTGAATATTAAGTATGGCATGAAACTTACACAACTGGTCATACTGATATTTTTCCCTTCTACTGCAATTAGAGGCTGGGGGAAATGCTATTTTAATCTTTCCTTTTTTTCATTTTTGGTTCAGCATTATTCAAAATATCAGAAAGCTTATTAACCTAAACATGGTGGGGAGCAAAACAGATAAGGCATTCTTTCTGCACAAATGCTAGCATTCCTAATAGTGCAAATGTTATCTGATACCTCTTTCAAACTTGGTCGTAACATTGAATATTTATTCAGAATCAAATTCAATTTCTTCCTTCTATGGCTTGATGAACAACTCCCTACAGGGCAGGCTAACTCACTCAACCCTCACCTGAAACACTTGCTATATATTGAAAAGTGAATTCTTTACATCTCTCTTTTCCTATATTTAACAAGAATTTGTCTGCTTTTAAAGCAGCAAACCTGGTCAACATACCTGCAAGGTATGAGTAGTTTAATCAAAAGCAATAAAGCCTTTTAAAACTTAACTCATCATTTTATTTCATTTTCCAGTAGTATCCTGCAATAGAACTGTTTAGAAATGTGGCCCAAAAGTCTCAACCTGCTTGTTAATCCTACTCATCCTAACCCAAAGTCTATGTATGCATGGACTGCAGTGTGAAGACATGTACAGAAGGGGCTGTTCCATTCAGTTCAATTCTGGAGAATTTCCCTGATTCTGAAGCACTTGCAACAGTCCCTGCCTGTACAGAGCTCTGTGCATGCACCACAACCCCAGCGTGCAAAGAGTAGCTACTGGACTAGGGCTGTTACATACACATTAAGGCTCAATTTAGACAATCCTCCAACAATCTCAGGAATCCCCAACAGGCGGCAGAGTTGCATTCTTCCCTTCTCCCACAGAGATCCCCTTTCAGTTTCCGATTGAGTACTAACCATTGATGGCTGTGACATTCGAATCCTCAAACTATAGTTAGCATTTGCCTTCCGAACAACAATCAGAAACCCACTTCAAACAATGGCTTCTGATTCTAGTTTGGAAGGCAATCCCTAACCATAGGGCAAAGTGTGGGTAGCACTAAACCAGAAACAAACCAAAAGGAGGAGAGCATCCAAGTCAGAAAAAAGGGAGGAACAAGTTCTCAGGACGCAAAAACTGTATTTATACAATATTAAAAGCTTTAAGACAATTTTCCTAATTAACCTTAAAATGTAAAACATATTTCAATGTTATGTTTTGTCCCATAAATGTAATTTTTATATTTATTTATTTATATTTATACATATACATATACATATACATATATATATGCTACAGCTGAATTTCAAAAAATTCAGGCCGAAACACATCAGACTTTGAAATAAAACATCTTTTTCATCCTGAGAACTTGTTTCTCCCTTTTTTCTGACCTACCCTGGCACTAAACCAGAAACTGAAAGAGGAGCAAAGGAAGAGGAGGGACTGTGTGAGCCCACAGCTCATTTCCAGATCAAGGAGATGAATTTTGAGGGCTGGTTCCCAGATTACATGATCATGGTAATTGCTGCTAATTATATCTATGATTCATGGGGTCACACGTTACATTTTTCCATCCAAAGATTAGGACTGCTTGCATGTAAGAAAAATGTATTGTGTAAAGCTACCCATATATAAGTTTAGCATTGATCATTCAGTGACTTGCATAGCAAGATGGAACAGCAGCAGTCCAGTTCTCAGCTGAAACCCCTGGAAGACTTGAGTCAAATTGCAAGGTTTCAACATACCTTTCACAGAGTTATAAACCCACCTCATTAGAGAAGAGCCTACAGTGAGAATATATCGTGACTGAATACTTGTGTTGATGGATTGGGAGGAGGGCTGTCCATAAAAACACACACACACAACTACTGCTGCTTAAACTTTCATAACTAGGTTATATCTGATTTTATATCCAGTTGAGTCCCAAACATTACAGCAGCCTAAAACTATCTATGTGTATTATAGATGCACTCTCGTGGGTGCAGAAAATAGAATCTTAGTGATCTGTTCATCTTATTATTGCTGATGGCTTACTCTCTCTAGTTATTGCGGTTTTTTTAATGATGTAACCAGAACACAAGCTCCTTCTTGGTCAAATCTAATCCATATCATGGCATGTTGTTAAATTGGCTTGAATGTAAAGCGCTACTCACATCTTATTGCCTTTCCATTTTATTCAAAAAAATATACATATATATTTATTACATCCTTCTTTTTGTATTTAAAGTAACTCTTGCATGTCAGAAACTTGCATACCCCAACACATACCATTAGTGCACATTGGAAAAGGCTGCCAACCAGCACCTTTAGAAATGTGGGCATACCTTCACGGCAAATTTCAACCTGTTTTACCTATCGTGGCTTTTCCCAAGGGACCATGGGAACTGTAGTCTAATGATGTGCTGAGAAGGCTGCTGAAAAATCTCAGAATTACAATTTCCAGGAGGGGGAGAGAAAAAGGAGGTCAACCCTGACAGCAAAACCTATTCATATTTGCAGTGTAGACATGCTCAGTCTTTCCCACTTGAATTGTCATTTTTCAGACGGGCAGGTGCCAGCAGAATACAGCAGGCTACCAACCTACCTTCCTTCTCAGAACAAGATAAAGTACTTTAAGACATAGATGCCCTCCAAATTTGGGGAGCTGAGTTGTTTCATCCACTCTTTAGTCTCCCTTCAGTATAGCACTGTGTGCTGCTGTTACTATTTTTACTACTGGGCAGCTTGGTTCTATCCCTTCAGGTATCTAGTAGTCATGGTAAATTCTTACCTGCTTGATGGACTTGGCATGACAACTGTCCTGGGGTTATAAACGTTCTCAGCTGCCAACCCCCAACCCCCCGAATTCTAAAATAACAAAAATTGCGAACTACTAGGACTTAGTCCTCCTGCAACCTGATGAAAGTGACAATTTAGGGGTTAAGCAGTGCAGGGGTGGTTATTGCCACCAAATTTAACTCTTTATCCTCTTGTGTACTAACAGGTTGTGCTTCTCAGGGACAGAGGAAAATCCTCAGTGCTATCTGCCTAAAACCAGGGTCTCCCCACCCAAAATCTGCCCCCATTGAGTGTTTGATTTTTATTTTCTTTTTAATGTTCAGCCTACGCAAGGTGAATTTCTCGGATGATTTCTTCAGGACTGCTGCAGATAAAGAAGGTTCAAACCTCGCAGACGTGACGGAGGGCAGAGGGCAAACTCTTAGTCAAGTGCACGTAAACATATTTCTACAGCCCAGGGAAAATAGGTTCATTGTTGATCTTGTAGCCATGTCTAAAGACCCTCCTCCTCATCACAGCAATAAATAATGCAGAGTGGATTTTTTTCCAGGCTGGAAATTCACTGGCTCCAGTGCTGCAATTGTGTGTCACTCTCCAGTCAGGAGGCAAGGATGCTTCTCCTAATAATATCTGTCCTTCTAGAAATAGTGCTATTTGAACCAAGCCTTTGCTGTCTGCATTTCTTGTCAGCCATCTCAGTTTCTGAATCGCTCATCTCAGCATCAGGGGCATACCCGTCATTCTCGCTGTCCACCTTTAGGTTGCTTCTTGCCCTGTCTTTAGGGGAAACTCGACCCAGGCCCGAGTAGGGGTAGTTAGAGTTTTGGCGGCATGCCTCATCCTGCCCCTCTCCCTGCTGCTGTCTTTCCCCTTTCTTTGGAATTCGGAATCCTCCCCAGTTTTTCACAGGGCTTCTGGGTGTCGTAGGCACTTTAACTGGAGTCGGGTTATAGTTTATTTTGAAAAAGGATCCGTTGCATTTAGGCACCATATCCCTCCGGGTTCCGGGCGCTGACCTGCCACTGGGGTGGTTCACGGCCCTTTTGTTTTCTAATTGCCTTTGAGACTGTTCGTTGGATCTCAGGGGTTTGTGGTTGTGTTTGGGAGGTTTCTCCTTCAGTTCTACCTTCATCACATCACAATGGGAATGATTGTCTCTTCTCTTCCTGTGGTCTGCTGTAACAACCCCATTCTTCTGTTGTGCTGATCCGATTTGTGCTTCTGCAAAGGTCTTTTCAAAGCTAAAAAAGCTACCAGGAGTTGCAAGACCTTCCCTTTGGCTGGGATGCTTAAGTAAAGATTTGTCATCATGCCCAGAACTACTCCTCATTCGTTCTCTCTTCTGTGTTTTTTTCAAAGAGTGACTCAACGACATGCCCATTTGCTTTCTGAAAAAAGCTGAATGCCACTTCAAGTCCTCTATCTTAGGTGCATCTGGGTCCAGCGGTGAACTGTTGAAGAGCACCATATTTTCCATAGAGGAGAAGGAGGAAGGCATGCCTAAAAAGACACAAACAAATGTGTTCATGGTTATCTGAAGCAGGTTGCAACTATTTTTGAGCTTTGCATCTGACACGGCCTTTTCTAAAAACTGTAGTTGGATCCAGAAGTAAGTTAGCTGCACTTATGTCCCCGTTCATTTCAGTGCAAACTAAGTCATGATTAACTTGTCATGGCTTACTTTCCCACTGATTTCATTAGGACAAGTTCAGTTAAAGTAGTCTGGATTTAACCCTCCATTTTTATGTTTTCATATGTTCTTTAATAGGGTTTTCCTGTAGTACAGCTAAAACATAGCAGCTTAGCTGATATATCTTCAACAGAACTGTAGGATACCAGTTTCACTGCCCCAAGCTGGTGTCCTCCAGATGTTTGGGACTACAATTCCCAGGATTCCTGACCACTGGTCATGCTGGCTGGCTTGATGGAACCTGAAGCCCAAAACATCTCGAGGGGACAGACTGGGCGAGGCTGAAATAGAGCACATGAGCTGCCTGTGTCAACAATTTTAATTAATGGCAGGATTTTTACTAAAGCCTTACGTCTCTCAAAAATCCACTGTTTAAATCCATGCCTCTTCATATCAGAGACTGATCTATATATTCCTATTTGGTTACATGGGGGGATAACTGGGCAGATAAAATAATCCCCTCCCCCCAAAAGCAAGAAGTTGTCTGCCTTTGTGCAGACATACTTTGTATGAGAATATTTTCATTTAATCAATGTAGTTACTGAATTTGATTAGAGTCTAACTACAACACCTAAGCAGGATTAGAGTAGACCAGGGTGGAGAACAATTCTGGGATGCTGGCAGAATGATCCCCTCACCTGGCCACTGCCCGACTAAGGCAGCTGGAAGAGCACTCCAGCTGCCTAATTTGGAGCCACTTCATCCACAATGTGTCCTCTCCCATGGGTGGACTGTAATCTTATGCTCGATCCATGAAGAAAAATCCAGCAAAAGTCAGATGTGTTTAAACCCTATTTAAGTCAAAGGTTCACCGGATCTGATCCTAAGTGTACTTAACTTGGAAGTCCTACTGATTTAATATGAACTTGCTCCCGACTAGAACTGTTGCCTTTAAGTGTCCCATTAATTTCAGTGGAACATCAGCCTGTCTATATCCCCTTGTTTTCAGCAGGACAAGGTTCACTCTTCCACTGAAATCTACGGGGCCTTTCCAGTGCTGGATTGTCTTCATTTTGTGGAAGTTCCAGTTGAAATCAAGGGGATTTTGTGTAAATTTAGAATAAATACATTTAAGCTACGAGTCCAAAAAAGATTACAGTCAATATATCTTGATAGGGTGGAAGAATGGGATGGGACACCCACACCCATTTAAGTCTGCCTACTGATTAGCCGTATGGCTCAAGGCTAGGCTGCACAATCTGTGACTCACCAAATTGTGAGGAAGTGAGGCAGGTGGCTACCAAGAGGAGGGCCTTCTCTGCTGTGGCACCCCCGCTGTGGAATGAGCTCCCTAGAGAGGTTCACCTGGCACCAGGTGAAGACCTTTTTATTTTCTCAGTATTTTAATAGTTTATTAGTCTAATTTTTAACTTTTCAGTTTTAAATTTGTATTTTAAATCTGTATTGCTGCTTGGTTTTATCCTGCTTGTGTTCTTATATTATATTTTTATGCTACGTTTTAATACTGTTGTTTTATATTTTGAATAATTGTTATGGTTTTAATTTTGTAAACTGCCCAGAGAGCTTCGGCTATTGGGTGGTATAAAAATGCAATAAATAAATAAATAATCAGCTCAGCACTCATGTATGGCAGCCCTCCAAGGGCTTAATCAGCCTGGTTTTGCTACCTGCCTTCAAACTCAAGAAATGAAGCAGGGTCAAGAATTCGGCAAGCCACAATACATTGTGGCTTTGGCTTGAGGTGTTAAAACCAACCTGTACAGTCCGGACCAAACAGATACTAAATGGAAACTATGAACTGGCAGCCTGATGTAGTAACTTCCTGTACAATATAGGATTCCTAGATCACTAGATTAAATAGGGGGTTTCATTGCGCAGCAGCAGTTAGATCATACTTCAGACAAAAAAACCTCTTAGGGCATACAAACAGCCATGCTGGTGCAACCTCAACAAACATGGTGTTAAACCAGCATTGCAAGGATTTTGCAACAGCACACGGACAAAAAACACCAGTGCCAATGTTTCAATAATTGGTTTTTAAGGCTGCTCAACTGGAGTATCTGATTAATGACTGAAATGGAAGGTCATTCAGCTATAGCAGTTTCCTGCTGAATGGGCGCTCCTGCCTTTGAAGAACGTATAGTTACAACTCAGCTACCTATTTCTTCAGGGTTTGTGCTTTTAAAGCACTTTCTGTCTGGCAAGCCACATTAAAGAAAGGTCGTTGTTCCATTTAGTTTCTGACTGTCTCCAAAGCACTTTGCCTGTCAGAGCAAGACACTCAGGTTTAAAGAATGCGATAAAAAGGCAGACTTTTTTAGCTCAATTCATTTTTAACATAATAGACTCACGGAGCACAGTTCTCTTCGTAGTATTTTTCTCCTTGGGCATTTGATACATTTCGATTATGGTTGAAGAGAGTCAAGTTGTCAAGCATTTGTAAGAGGAGGTTAAGTGTAGTAAATGAGGATGCATTGTTTGTCTTATGACATTTATGCCCTCGCTTTATAAAGAAAGAACAAAAATACTTTCCAAATGAATACCGGGGGCGTGAAGTGGTATACCTTGTTTCATAATCCAGACCAGAAAACGAAAGTATTATCCACGTGAGAGCAGCGAACATTAAATAACATGTAACATATATTTATTTTAACAAAAGTACCGTATTTTCCAGCGTATAAGACGACTTTTTAACCCTGGAAAATCGTCTCTAATGTCGGGGGTCGTCTTATACGTCGGGTATAGGACGGACGGAGGGGGGCTACAGTAGCCGCCAGCGCAGGACGGGAGCAGGCATCCCGGAAAGGTAAGGAGGGGGCGCGCGGAGGGGAGGAGGGGGGCGACAAACCCAGCAGCTAGTGGAGAGAAGTGGGCCAGGCGCCTGGGGCTGCCAGGCGCGGGGGGGTGTTTCGGGCAGCACTCGCTGGAGGGACCCTAGAGCGGGTGGCAGCAGCTGCCATCGTGTGAGGGACCTCAGGGAGAGGGACAGTCCCCCCCGCTCCTTTCCCTGCCACCTACCCCCCCCCATCCTACCCTATCCTACCCCTGCCTCCCCTTCCTCGCTTCCCCCCCCCCCCCGGCTTCCCACCACGGCCACTCTCGGCGAGGAAACTCTGGCCTCCGCTTCCTCCTCCTCCGACTCGGACACCGGCGGAGCCTCCCCGCCACCGCGGAAGAAAGCGCGGGCCTCCCCGGCGGCGGAGGGAGCAGGAGAGCCCGGGGCTTCCGCGGGCAGAGTAGAAGTTTCGTCCCCGTCCCCCTCACTCTCCGCCAGGCTCGCCCCCCTTGCTGCCAACCCCCTCAGAGCCAGCAGCAGCAGCACGCAGGCTAACGGGGCAGGAGAGGGTCAGCAGCAACAGCCGCCACCGGGTCCGGAGCTGGGCTGCCTCAGCGCTCAAAACGGCGAGGCCTCGTCGGGCTCGACCACTGGGGAGCAACTGGCTCACGCCAACGGGTTGCTGCCGTCGGCCAACAACAACGGCTGCGGCGGCGGTGGGCCGAGTGTCAACAACGGGGTCTCGGCCCCTGGGGGGTCCTCTGCCGAGATGGGGGGAGGCAGCGGCGGCGGCAGCGCCCTGAAGAAGAAGAAGCGGCTATCGCAGTCCGATGAGGACGTGATCCGGCTGATCGGGCAGCACCTTCACGGGCTGGGCTTCAATCAGACTGTTGATCTTCTCATGCAAGAGTCAGGATGTCGTTTAGAACATCCTTCTGCTACCAAGTTCCGCAATCATGTCATGGAAGGAGAATGGGATAAGGCTGAGAATGACCTGAACAAACTTAAGCCTTTAGTCCATTCTCCTCATGCAATTGTGGTGATGCACGTATGAATTGCAACAGGCATCTTCTGAAAGGCATTGCTATTCTCATTCACATGGAAGGGAGTGCCTCTCTTAAGATGGCGCTTGCCATCTCTGTTTTTTATAAATACTTGTATTAAAAATGACTACAGTTTGTAAAACTGTTGAGCGATTAACTGGGAGTGAGCACCTTTTTAGTCAGTCGAAATGTTGTTTTTTAATTCACCTAATTTATTTACTAAATTTTGCAACTGTAGTTAATAATCTCAATATTCATAGTTTGCACAATAATAAGTACAATGTCTATGACCTATTGTGTTAAACTTCTTATTTGACCTCAAAGGTTAGATTTTTGTTTGTTTGTTTTTAATGATGTATTTTTTCTTGTTTTTTAAATTTTAACTGTTTTGTGATTCTTGTGTTTTATATTGTTGTTGTTCCCCGCCTCGATCCAGAGGGAGAGGAGGGTTATAAATTATTATTATTATTATTATTATTATTATTATTATTTCAGGGACGTCCGTGCACACCCCTAGTAAATTACCATATTGAAATGAAATCTGATGTTTTTTTAATTTTTATTTCGTGTGCGTTGAAAGAGGGGCAGTCTTAAATGGCGAGTATATCCCAAACGCTATATTTTAACTGGAAAAGTTGGGGGGCGTCTTATACGGCCAGTCGTCTTATACGCCGGAAAATACGGTACTGATTTTTATTAAAAATGACTCAATTTTTCCATTTGAGATTATTTAGATTTTGGAACTGTGCCTTCCCCTAAAACATGGTTGTCAACTTGGGGTATGGAAATGGGGGGAGCAGAAAGAACACTTTTTCTTTGTCTCTCTTGCTCAACTACTATGTAAAGCTAGGGTGACCATATGGAAAGGAGGACAGGGCTCCTGCATCTTTAACAGTGGTATTGGAAAGGGAAATTTCAAGTGGTGTCATTTGTATACATGCAGCGCCTGGTGAAATTCCCTCTTCATCACAACAGTTAAAGTTGCAGGAGCCCTGCCTAACATGATCAGATACAAAAGAGGGCAGGGCTCCTGCAGCTTTAACTACTGTGATGAAGAGGGAATTTCACCAGGTGCTGCATGCATAAAAATGACACCTGTTGAAATTCCCTTTTCTATGCAACTGTTAAAGATACAGAAGCCCTGTCCTCCTTTTCATATTGTCACCCTAATAAAGCACTCCTAAAAACAAAATAAAACCTTTCTTGTCCACTGAAATGACAAAAACTGAACAAACAAACACACTGCACAAATATAATGTCAGTTTTTTAAAGTGAGCCAATTAAACACTGACTTTGTCTTAGCTTGGCCTGAGGAGCACAAATATAGTTTAACTACTAACTACTTCACTTGCCACTCAATTTACAAAGGGAAATGCTATACTGGATTTGTTGCTAGTAAATTGCGAGAATATTATAGATATGAACACATCTGTACTATTCATATATACCCAGGTTTACGTGATTATAGCATAAACTGATCTAGGTAACAAGCTCAATTTCAAAAGGAACAGTGAGAAGTGAAAAGTTTGCCTAGAATACACCAATAAAGGCTGAAATAAGAATTAATTTAAAACCAACCAATGCATACTTAACATGTTGGCAAGACTTGCATGTAAAAACTATAGATTTAAGTAGGTAATAGGCAGAATATTCGTCAAAACCAGAAAGCCCATAAAAACGGGAGATCTACATAATGGAGGTTAAACAATGTGGGAGGAAAGTAACTGCCAGATAATTACATTCAGTCTTACATAAGAGTATAAATATGAATAGCAGGTGATTTTATTTTTATATAAAGAAAAGGAGTAGTATAAACAGATCAAGCGGGGCCAGTATGTGCTTTACATCAAGAGTGGATGGCCTGTGGCCCTCTGCAAGCAATCAGTTGAGACCTCTGGCAAGAGAAACTGTCCCTCCCCCAGCAGCCCACTGGATGGGGAAGAAGAGAGAGTGAGAGAGAACTGGGAGGGAAGGAAGGGTGGAAGGGGTCCTGCATCCCCTGACAGATTACCCCTTGGGTAATCTGTTGTGAACCACTTTGTCTATTGGGAGATATAGAAATGTAATAAATAAATAGGTCAGGAATGAGGGAACTCTTTTCCCCAAGGGTCAGATTCTAAGCCTTCTGGCTCATCCTCCAGGAAGAGCCTCCCTCCCAAAGCTCCACCCCCTGACATCATAGGGATCCCTTTCTCTCTGCAGAGACAAGGAACACTTGCCCCTTTCTCCGTGCTGAGAGCCATGGAATGACCACTCTTGCCTCTCTGTCCTTCTCTCAGCGCAAAACAAGGATAGTCTCTGCACCACGAAAAGACAGAAAGGCAGCCATTTTCTAGTGTTGGAAGAGGACACACACACAACTCGTTATCTCCAATCAGTGATTCTCTAATGCTGGAAATCCCTGGTTGCCTTTCTTTAGCACTGGGTGAGGGGCCTGGGCCTGGGTGAAAACCAGTCGGCTGGAGGTTCTCCATTCCTACCCTAGGGAATGTAGCCCTCAACAAACAAAGAGTTCCCCACTCCTCCTTTACATATAATTATATTAAGCACTGCTATGCGGAGAGCGAGAGGTCCAGGTTGAAAGGTGTGGGTTGATATGTTAACACATCTGAGCTGCAGAAGCATATTATAGTTTGTGAGGGAGAGCAGGTAATCTCAATCCAATAATATGAACAGAGCAGGCAAGTGGCAAGTCATATAAACAAGTCTACCAACAATTATGTTTAATAAAGTTTTAATAAAGCCATCCTCAAGACTCTCAGTTATCAGAGTATTTCAAATATTAAACATTTGATTATTGGGTCCCTCACCCCAGTTTGCAGGTGCAAAGAGGACTACATATATAAGAAATGTGAGCCAATACAATTTATTATAGTGCAGTATAACAGCACTACAAGCATTAATTCCAATTCCAGACCAATATACCAACACGTTTTGCCATGCCATGCCCAGAAACAACAGAAGACAATAGAACTCACCTGAAACTCTTTCATGCTCCACAAGATTTGTGTAGAGATTGAATATCTGTTCCTGGACTTTGCAAACAGATCTTTTAATTTTTTCCCGTCGGGTCACCATGTACGTGAGGTTTC
Source organism: Anniella stebbinsi (assembly GCA_029215795.1). Classification (NCBI taxonomy): domain Eukaryota; kingdom Metazoa; phylum Chordata; class Lepidosauria; order Squamata; family Anniellidae; genus Anniella; species Anniella stebbinsi. Next base: position 192,592,168 of record JARDYH010000004.1, read on the forward strand.
GGACCTAAAAAGAAAAAACACAAAAAAGTAGATTATTACTGAGACTGATGTAACAGAAACGTATCCATTATTTTGAAGTTGCCTTGAATAAGAAAATGGGCAAGTTTGCAAGCTTCTTTACCCTAAGAAGGAAGATCCTCAGGAATCAGGATTTTTTTTTAATGTAACATTGTGGTTCTTGAACAAAAACATGACTTGTGATTTGAAGAAAAAATCTTCGAGACAGCAGTGGTTTACTTCTAAAAAGGGGAGGGAGCTTGGGGATTCACTCCTTCCAGCACCTCCACCCAATCCCACAGATGTGTGGCTTGCTATTGTAATTCAGTGGTGAAGGAAAGGCATGCGACACAAGAGCAAAGGGTCTCTCTTCTTTATTGCTACTTTGCACATTCCAGAACTAAGCTCCAGCATTCCAAACAAGTTCCACCCCACAACGGTCAAGCCCGCAGGTGGCCTTTGGACCAGTGTCACCTCCTCAGAGCAAGTGTTCGCACTGCATTCAATCAATAGCCCCTAAGAATCTACATTAGCTGCCCAATAAGATTGAATAGTCATTGCCACAAGTTATCAGAGCTACACCCCACTCATGAGCACGGGACAATCTTCTCCATCGTGGTGCTCTCCAGGTGGATAGAACTCCACCTCCCATCATCCCCACCCAGCACAGCCATTGGCACAGCTGCAGGGCACCAGGATGGGGAAAGCTTACATAGGAGAATTCAGACACACATAAAAGTCTCTCACACGGGTTTCTCTGTCCCCTTTAATGAAGGGGAGAGCCCTGTGAGGCCAAAGGGGTGTTTTTGTAAAGGTGCCCACTCCACGGACATGACTTAGGAAGCCTGCTCAAGCAGAACGTGTTTGGCTCCAGAATCCACCATTGGGTCCCCACAATGTTACCCCTTAGTACAACTGCTTCTCCCATCCTCACCTTGCTATCTACAACCCTGGGAGCTGTAGTCCAAAACATCAGTGGGTTGAGGAAAGCTGGACAGACAGTTGCAGAATTGAGGTTTCAACTCAAGAGACTGTCTGCAGAATTAAAGACTCTAATCACTTTTGTGGTGGGGGTGTAAGTGTGGGCCCAGATCCCAGGGCCACATGCATAGACCAAAAGCCCAGCGCATCTATCATGTGCACAGAACCTAAATACAGCATCGGGAGTTTTGCATCTGATTCTAGAGCATTTAAAGTATCCAGATTCTGCCCTTGGTTGGGTAACCAAAACAAACTCTGTGCTCCACACCCGTGAAGAAACACAGGAGCTTACCCTCTCCAAATCCTGCCGGAGGTGGGTGAAAAGCTGTAGTCGCCTGAACAGAACGTCCTGCTCCCGTTTGGCCAGATTGTCCTCTTCATCTTTCTTTGGGGTGATCAAAGGTTTGTTGAAGTTCGATTTCCTCTTCAGCTTCCAGTACTGGTACAGGAATTCTACAGAGTCCTCTGGAAGCTGCAGGGCCTTGGCCACTTCCGAAGCATTGACAAAGGCATAGAACTCATCCTCCAGTTGTTGAAGCTTCTGCTTGCGAACACTGACCCTGTGGGCCTCCTCCTGATTTTGATCCAGGCTGTCAAAGGGCTCGATGTGAGCAGGAGAAGAACTGTCCGGTGCCCCATTCTCAGTCTCCCGGATGGTGAATTCACTTTCTTCATCCGGCTTCTTGGTGGAACTGTGCTTTGGGCAGTAGGACTTGAACTTGACTTCATCGTTGTCTGCCAGAATGGTCTTCATCTCCAAGCCGCGGTCAAATGCACAAGTGACGTGGAAGGCTGTGCGGCAGTTTTTCACCGAACACTGCAGTGGAGGAGAAACGAGGAAGTTACAAGTCTTGAACAATAAAAGAGAGCACCTGTAGCACCAACCAGCACTATTGGCATTGTGCTAGAGGTTGTTTACGCTAAACACAACGTAATTTATATTAGCAGTAGCTTCACATTGGATTCTGCCCTAAAAGTTTAACGTGTATACATCAGAGATTGTGAAACAACAAATGTAACATTTTGAGAGGCACTTGTATTTTATACACAACTATTCATTATAAGCTGACTCAAGTGCGAGATGAGGTGAAATAGAAATATATTCAAAGTGGCTTGAATCTTAAGAACTACAAATGGAATTTTGTAGAAGTAACAGCAATTTCTCGCCTTCTCCTCGTTGCAGTTCCTTCTGCATCCCCAAACTCCTTCCTGACTGTCGGGAGACCTTCTACAATGACACTCAGTGTAGTGGTGGGGGTTGTAACTGCAGAGGGTAAGAACTGTAAATCAGAGAACCAACCTCTGAACCACCTGCTGTATGAGCGGAACTACCCAAGAAAGCCATTTGTTGCCAATCATAAAATGCCACTACTTTAGGTATGTGGATCTACAGGTATATAGGATGAGGACCAAAATACATTTTCACCACTGTTAACAACACTGAATTGATTTAAATCAGGGTACTTCAGCTTCACTGCACTGTGCATCATAATGCTCATCTTTAGAATATCTTAAAAATATAAGATATACCAAGCTGGTCCACCTAGATCAGCACGCTGTCTGACAGCACAGATGGATGCCTCGAGAAAGAGAGATTCATAAGCAGGGCATGGTGGTTGATTCTTAGCATTCAGTAGTTAGAGGCATGTCATTTATTTAAGATATCTATAACCCGATTTTCAGAGTGATTCCCAAGGTGTCTTGCCATGTAAGTTAAAAAAACTAGATTGTAAAGTAAAAGCATAACATAATTATTAAAATTCAACATAAACAACAGTATCATCAAATAAACCAGTCTATCAAATGAGAAGCTATTTAGAAGCCTGGATAAACAGAAGTGTTTTCAACTGGTGCCAGTCATAATAGAAACGAGAAGGCGCCACCATCAAAAAGGCCCTGTCCCTGATTGCTATCCACCTCACCTCTGAAGATGGAGCACCCCAGAGATGGGTCTTATGCAGAGCTTAACAGAGGTTTACCAAATCTAAAAGTGATTACCATTGCTAACATCTACCAGTAGTCCATAAAGCAGTAGTGTAGATCTAGCCCATATATTTAGCTAAACCTCAAAAAATAATAATTAAAAGCTATTTGCACTAACTGCTGTGGCAAAATCCTATGTGATGTGGGCACACTGAATGGTCTGCTAGGTCATTAATTCTGTAGCATTATTGAAGCTAAACCCTGAATAGAAGACTGCTACAAGCCGCACATAAGCCACTCTGAGTTTTCTAAAAGAACAGCGGAGTAACAAAGAAAATAAAAACTTCAGAACACTTCCCTCTCTTTCTGGGCTTTTTTAGATTAAAGGGAAATCATGTTTCCTTACAGGGCTTTACTTCTTCTCGTGCAATTGTAATGGGGCTGCATTACATGTCCGGAGAGGGGCAACCACGTGGTCTATAATGGAAAACTTCCCCTCTTCTCACTGCTCATAGCGCCCTCTACTGGGTGATTTGTAGCACAACTTCCCCTGTACACGATAGGAAATCCCGACATATTTCAGCAGAATTGGATAGCACAGTGTTTTTTTAAAAAACGGAATTACAGGGAGAAGGTGCGGGAGACATGCAAGAGGTTGCTGACATTGTGAAAAGGATCCGTGAAGTTCTGTTAGTGGCCAGTCACGAGCGTGCCTTATTTCACTCATGTGAAGAAGAAGCCCTCTATCTGTCTGAAATATGCAGCCAGTGCCCCATTCCTCTCCACATTGCTCCCAGCAGCTGCAAATAGCTTCTGTTGCAGAGTGTGCTCCAATAGGCAGTAACTGAGAGAAAGTTCCCTTTAACCCTCAGCACCTCTCTTCTCCCCTTTAGGGTTCTGTTCTGAAACTCCAACGAGGATAGACTGTGAGAGTAAAACAGTATCACTGGCATTCGTGATGACAGGAATATACCACTCTTTCCCTGGATGGTATCTAACCTGAGGGATACAAGTGCTGCAAGAGAATATTTATACAGTTCTTTTGTCAAATGTGCCAATTATTCTGCTCCTCATTTCCTGCTCAGGTTGACTCAGCAGCCAGATGCCAAAGAAAAGTGCACGGCAGGGTTCAAGCGGCAGAAGCTTTAGATACATCCCCTTGAATAAAATCAACAGTGAAGCGTAATATGAAGCATGGTGAGATGTGCATTGCCCTCTTGCCTTCCTCAATAAACATTCTCTGACAAACAGGCCAATGGAGGCTTGAGTGTGTGGCTGAACAGTTTCTCCATGCAATAAAGCTCTATTTTATGATGGGTTCTCTGTGACTGCAGTTTCATACAGCTCTAGCTGAGAAAGCATGAACAAGTGTCTATGGCGGGGAAAGAGATCTGGTTAAGTTTGAGATTGGGGGAAATATTTTACAGGGACAGGCTCCTGCCACCTTTTGAAATTAGAAACATCTTATAAAAGGGAGCATCGTTAGATCAATTGCCTCTTCTTAAGGCAATTGTGTGGAACACTGCAATTCCTCAATCTACAAAAATGTACATGAAATGAACAAGTTTAGCTTTCTGAACCTACCCACACTGCTCTATGTCAATGCACAGATGTCAGCTCACCTGTTCATGCACTTGCAGAAGGAGACAATTTGTCACCTTGATTCTGAGTAAAAATCTTATGACTCAAGTGGTGAAACCTGTCAGTTTTAGAACTTTCTTTTCAAAACAAATTATAAAAAGGAAAGCAGAGATGAGCACTACCCTTTTGCTTAGCACAAGATGCAGATTTAGTTGCAGCAATGAGAAACTGCCCTCTGCTCCCACCACTGCATCTAAACCAGGGATGGGGAACGTGTCGCATCTCCAGATGTTGAACTGCAACTCCCATGATACCTCAACCACTGGCTATGCAGTCCTTTTCTAAATATCCAATAGGGTTTATATTAACCAATTCCGCATCTTGTGAAATAAACAATGTATACATTAGGCAAAGAATGAGTACTTAAGAATCAGGATACTTTCAAAACTAAGTGAACCCCTGGTTGCATCAGCTCAGTTAAAGGGAATAACTAGAATCAGAAGTTTAAGTAATTAGGTAGGTCTTCAGGGGTGATTTTGGGGGGCCCACCCTATAAAAGGTTCACAAACTTTGTGGGTTCGCTCTTCACCATAAAGTTGTGTGGAAATACATCCTGCCACGATCAAAAGACATCTCTGAGTTGCTGTTCATCAGTCTCGAAAGGGCTACAAACTATTTCTAAGAATCTGGGGCTCCACTGATCCACTATCAGACAGATAGACTAAAAATGGAGAAGGTGCAAGACCACAGTCACTCTACCCAGGAATGGTCGTCCTACCAAAATCTCTCCAAGAATAAACTGGCACATCATCCAGGAAGTCAAAACATCCAAGGATCTGCAGGCCACTCTCGCCTTGACTAACGTGAATGTTCATGACTTAATGATCAGAAAAAGACTGAACGAGAATAGTGTTCATGGCAGGATAGCCAGGAGGAATCCACTGCTCTCTAAAAAGGTTATTGCTGTGCATCTGAAGTTCACTAAGCTCACATAGATGATCTCCAAAACTTCTGGAACAATGTTCTCTGGACAGAAAATTCAAAGGTAGAACATTTTGGCTGCAGTGAAAAATGTTATGTTTGGCAAAACAAACAAACATGGAGTTCGAACAGAAGAACATCATCAAGCACGGTGATGGGAACGTGATGGCTTGGGTCTGCTTTGCTGCCTCAGGACCTTTGTTTGCAACTTTACATTCCCCCCTTTTAATAAAGGGGGGTTATAATGTGTACATTTGTCTATGGTTATAGAATTTGAATGTGCCAATTATATAGGCGCATCCCAAATTATATCTGGACCCATGCAATTCCTTTATTATAGATGCTCTACGTGATCCTATTAAAGGGTGGAATAGCTCTGTGCAAGCATGGTCCTTAGAAGGGATTTAAAACTTGGCATAGAAATGATATAATTTTGAGGGTGGGGGTGGAAGGAATCAATCTAACTACTTGATCACTCTACCAGAATATACTCAAGCAAACATACATGTGAAAACCTCTAAATAGCACCCATCATTTGCACATTCTAACTCTTTCCTTAATGATAAAACAGCAAAAGGTACCATTGAATCTAATCTGCACAAGTAATGCCAGAAAACCAGAACTAAGATTTCTCCTCAAGTATATGGGTTTTAAATTATCATCATCATCATCATCATCCAAAGCAACATCTTTTCTGTATGTTCACATTCATTATCAGCTCTACAGAACTTTCAAAGGGAAGAACCAGAAACACCCACAACTATCTACACTCAGGATGAACCACTGCACAGTTATTTCAAGTGCTCTTCACAAGAAGGACAATGTGGGTGAAGTTCTCTCCTTTCTATGTAAGCAAAAACTCAAGAGAACAAATGAAGATCTGCAAGGACTTTTAGTATATATTTATTGATGCACTGGGCACCAATTACATTTTTATGATTCATATACTGTGCTTTTGTTTTACACTACCCTTGGAAGGGGAGTAGTAAACTAAGCCTCTGGCAAAGCACTTGAAAAGCTGCCTGGATTCGCTTTCGAATCTCTGGAGAATCAATTCAGAGCAGAGAGAGGAGCAACAGAGGCAGGCGCATGAACTAAAGACACACCAATTGTAACACAAGCCATTATCCAACAGCCAAGCTCAGCCTTCTCGGTAGCCAAGGGCAAATCACTGAAAAGGATTCCCAACTTCCCTTGTGTAAGACAGGAGGGGCCACGGCTCACTTATAAGCCTGCATTTTTCTCTAGCTAAGCAAGGACTTCTTTTATAGTAACAGACAAAAAGAAAAGCAAAATAGAACATTGTCAGGTTAGCTCGTTGTTCAGGTAGCAGATCTTTCATGTTTATGCATCAAATATTTATTAACATTCTAAAATCCAAGCAGTGCAAAGCGATTCCTCTACATTAATAAATATTTGATGCATAAACATGAAAGATCTGCTAACTGAACAGTGAGCTAACATGAACTGTCTTTTCTTTTCTTTTTTACTATAAATTTATCACAGTGGGGAAAAAATAATAATCATCCTTTACTTAGGAAGCTGGGAGAACTAATTAGAAGATGAAAGAGTCTTATAAACGCTCACAAAGCTCTATCATCACACCGATATACTAATGCTTAGTTTCTCTGGCAGAGCTATGACATCATGACCAGTAGAAAAATTCATTTCACTTTATTTAAAACATTTCTTAGCTGCCTTTCAGGGCAGAAGCCTTCCCAAGGCGGCTTACAACCATATATAAAAACAACCATATATAAAAACAATATACACATTAAAAGCAATAAAAACATAAAAGTAAAATATCAATTAAAGCAATACAAACTAGTAATACAACAGCAAGGGTAATAGCAGCAAAACAGTATTTAAGAGAAGGCCAGAGTAAAATAAAAAGTTTTTAAGGCCTTCTTAAAAGCCTGTAAGGATGCTGCATGGCAGATCATCAGTGGGAGTTTGTTCCACAGGTGTGGGGCCACTGCTGAGAAGGTCCTCTCTCGTGTGGAAACCCACCTAGTATCTCTCAATGGTGGGCAGGTGAGAAGGGACTTTCTTTTTTATCTTAAAGTGCAGGCAGAATGATATGGGTGAAGGCGGTCCTTCAAGTAACAAAATCCTCCTTCAGGGCCACTTTTATATGAATGTTCTAAGGGTACGCCTGCGCTGGCACCCATTGAGGTAGTTGTTTCAGTATGTCACTTCTTGTCCTATGACTATTTTTTTCTTCTTGCCATACATGCATACTTTCATGTCACAAGATGGCAGCTTTAGTGTTTAAACAAACAAGAAATATACAATTATACCTGGGTGTACACACACACACACACACACACACACACACACCAGTAACTTTGATACAGTGTGCAAAAAGGATGTGTGGAAGGTGGTGCAATGAAACAGTCTCCTCCCATTCCCCTCCCCCTGCACTACCTGGTAAAGAAAGTAGGAATGGTGAATGGACATGTACAACACCGGCTCGCTTTTTGTTTTGTTTTTAGAAGGAAGGTGAAGGAGGAAAGATGGGCCAATGGCCATGAGAAGAAGCATGAAGGCACATTGATAAAAATTAATTGAGGGAAGGGAACACCTCTTCACAGAAAGAAACCAGGAAATGGAACACTAATCAGGGACAGTGGATATCAAGATCCAGAATGACGGGTGTACTCCATCGGCTTTTTGCAGTATTTTCAATGAAAGGTTGAGCAGAAAGAAATAAGCAGAAACAGACATAGCCTAGTACATGGGATTGCTCCTGCTGCATGTGAAAATGACCCACGGAAAACTTCTTTTACAAAAGCTTGCTACACATGGCTAGGGATGGACGAATCTGTTTCATTTTCTATAACATCCACATTTTTTCAAGCATAGATTCATGCTGTCCAGTTTCTGCATCAGTTTGTTTAAATTTTTAAGCATGTAAGAAAATCTACATGCATTTTTGTGACCATGAAAATCTATATACATTTTGACAAGTACTTTACCCTAACACGTGCTCTTTTGTATACAATTTTCCTTATTGTATGTAATTTTTAAACACCTTTTATTAGAGAAAGATTAGTTCTTAGGGTAACTTTGGGTTGTTTAACCAAAAGTGTCTGGGTTTGCACATCATGCAACAACATTCAATTGAGCCAATTAGACGAGGTTGATTATGCAATGAAGAAAGTGACTAAACCATGGTACACAACTTGGCTCTCTCCTAACTACTTGCTTGCTTTCTACAATTCTGAAAATTTAGCTAGCTCATCAAGGAGAGGGGAGGTGGTTAAAATCACTAATCTATCTTGTAGCTGATTCTTAGTTCTGAATAGACCATGAAGACAAGTTTGGCTAGAAAAAAACCCAACCATACAAATCTTACATGAACCAATGGCTATGTATTTCTTAGTAAATACTGAGCATGTTCATTACAGTAGTTTAAAAAAACATGTCCCCAGTATTAATTAAATGCCTGTTAAATGTTTTTAGTGGTCTCATATGATGTCTAGACCTGGCTGCAAACTCACAGGCTAATCTATGAAGATCTCTATCTTGACCAAAGAAAGGAACAGTACACTGTTTTGTTTGCATTCACACTAAAATACAGACAAATTAATTTTAAAAACAAATTAATTTTCAGAAACAAAAAGTAATAACATCAAATGGCCAACTGCCTTATGCGGGTCATGTGTATCGAAAAAGCATGGAAAGAAGTAGAAATGATACCACAGCTCTGAAACTTTATTTCCTTCAGACACCCCAAGCAAAACAAATTTTAGAGACCACTATAGATCTCAGGAAACCATCTGGAGAAGCAATAGCCAAGTCAGGGTTTTTGCTTTGAGCAAAGAGTCCATAAAATCCAAAACAGACCTGATATATTGAAACCCAAAGCAGCCTCAAGATTAAAATCCTAAACTGAAGTCACAGAATCATAGAATAGTTGAGCTGGAAGGGGCCTATAAGGCCACTGAGTCCAACCCCCTGCTCAATGTAGGAATCCACATTATAGAGCCCTGATATGAACTCTGTAACATATTTCATGAAAATAACTTTGTTACAAATGAAAAATGCAGGTTGCTTACCTGTAACCGTAGTTCTTCGAGTGGTCATCTGTGCATTTACACACTATGGGCTCGTGTGCCGGTGCCGAGCCTCATTCGGGAAACTTCTACAGCCTAGACTTCTGGTGGGAACCCCTCCCCCCACCGTCCTATCGCGCATGCTCGGTTTCCCGCCTACCTCAGTTCTATGAGACCGAATTGCCTCACGAACGAGATAGATGTAATAATAAGAAAAATTATATATAAAAAAGAAAATACTACATACTGCATGCACAATAGCAGTTCCCTATGACCAGGCAATGTCAGCGAGGCCAAGAGGGGACGGTGGGTGGGTTGTGTGAATGCACAGATGACCACTCGAAGAACTACGGTTACAGGTAAGCAACCTGCATTTCTTCTTCGTGGTCTCTGTGCATCACACACTATGGGTGAATAACCAGCAACAAAAACTTACCAGAGGAGGGTAGGCTCGCTGGAATATCATTGAAGAACTGAAGAGAGCACCGCACGACCAAATGTAGAGTCTTTTCTTGCTCTAACATCCAACTTATAATGGCTAGCAAAAGTAGAGGCATTAGACCAGGTAGCGGCTCTGCATAAGTCTGGAATGGACACTCCACGGTCCAGCGCGGTAGAAGTGGATAGCGTTCGGGTGGAATGTGCCTTCAAGGAATCCGGTGCCTCCTTTCCTGCTAATTGGTATGCTAACGAGATCATCTGTACGATCCATCTCGCAAATCTTTGGGCTGACACTGGCTGGCCCTTCGTTTTTCCACCGTAGCATACAAACAAACGGTTAGATTTGCGAAAACTGGCCGATCTAGATTTGTAAAAAGCCAGAGCACGGCGTACATCCAAGGAGTGGAGCTTGGCACTCAACGGGTCCGAAGATGCTTGAAAGAAAGTAGGCAGCTCAATGTCCTGATTAGCATGGAAATTAGATACAACTTTCGGAAGAAAGGATGGACCTGGCCTCAGAACTACCTTATCTCGAAAAAATTGAGTGTAAGGTGGGTCAACGAGAAGAGCACATAGCTCTGAACTTCTTCTTGCGGAAGTGATGGCGACCAAGAACGCAACTTTAAAAGTCAGTAGCCTAATATCAACTGTGGCCAACGGCTCAAAGGGTTTAGCTGTTAATGCAGTCAAGACAACTGAAAGGAACTACCGAACGAAACGAAGGATGAATGTTGCGTAGACCTTTAATAAAACACTTGGATAGAGGATGAGTAAAAACCGAGAACTGGTGAACTAAATCGTGGTTAACTGAGATGGCCACTAGATAAACCTTAATGGACGTAACTTTTAGGCCAACCTCATGCAGGGAGTGTAGAAAGAGCAAAACATCCTAAATGGGGCAAGACTTAGGATCAGAGCCTCTGGAGGTAGCAAATCTAACGAACTTGCTCCATTTTCTCTTATACGAAGCTCTCATAGAGGGTTTCCTGGCTTCCCGCAGGATAGCTCTGACAGGGAGAGGCAGGTCTAAGTCCTGCCATCTGGCCAGATTCGCCATGCAGTCAGTTTCAGCTGCCGCAGATCCGGGTGGAGAACCAGTCCGTGGTTCTTGGAAAGTAGGTCTGATTGGAGAGGCAGACGCCACCATTCGTCCCTGGTCAAGTTGAGCAGGGGGGGTGAACCAGACGGGGCCACCATGGGGCGATCAGAATGGCATTCGTCTGGTATCTCGATAGCCTCGTAACCACTTTGGACACCAACGGAAATGGAGGGAAGGCGTAAAGCAGGCCCTTCCCCCAAGGCATATTGAAGGCATCCCCTAGAGATGACTGGCCTATCCCCGCTCTCGAGCAGAAGTCGTCGCAAACAGCCTTGTCCTGGGAGGCAAACAGGTCCACGAGCGGTCTTCCCCAGCGAGCGAACAGAAGATGCAGTACCTTCGGAGATAATTCCCACTCGTGGGTGTCTTGAAACTGGCAGCTGAGTGCGTCCGCTTGAATATTGTCCATCCCCGCTATGTGAATGGCAGAGAGACGGATCCTGCGTTTGATAGCCCAGGAAAGGATCTCTAGCGTCAACTGAAGAAGGAGTGGAGATCGGGTGCCTCCTTCTTTGTTGAGGTACCAGACGACCGTGGTGTTGTCTGAAACGATCCGGACATGATGGCCCTTGAGATGCATCCCGAAAGCACACAGAGCTTTCCTTACAGCCAGGAGCTCTAACATGTTGATGTGGAAGGCCTTTTCCATGGATGACCACTTTCCCTGAATCGCCAGGTGGTCGCAGTGTGCTCCCCATCCCGCCAGGGATGCATCTGATGTGAGGATGCGAGTAGGGCCGTGGTCCACAAAGGGGAGACCGTACAGCAGATTGTGCGAGAAAGTCCACCATTCGAGAGCGAGACGCAGGGTCTGGGGAATGGCAAGCTTGACTTTGACTGGGTCCCTGGATGGATTGTAGTTGGCTAGAAGGAACTGTTGTTATGGTCTCATGCGCATCCTTGCCCATCTGACCACGTATACCGCGGAAGCCATTAGTCCCAACAGCCTCTGTAGGGTAAATGCAGTGACTTGACTGGAGTCTAGAGCACGCAGAGTAAGCTGCTGGATGGTTGAAGCACGATCTTCTGGAAGAAATGCCTTTCCCAACTGGGAGTTTAGAAGAACTCCGATGAATTGGATGGTTTGGGTAGGTAGAAACACCGGCTTTTCCATATTTATCAATAGCCCTAGTTTTTTCAAGAGATTTCTCATCACCATGACATCTTTTTCCGCCTGAAGCTGAGAGGGGGACACTATCAGCCAGTTGTCCAGGTACGGATAGACTTCCACACAGGCCGTACACAGAAAGGCACAGACTGCCCCATGCATTTTGTGAACACCCTGGGAGCTGTCTTGAGTCCGAAGGGTAGAACTGAAAACTGATAGGCGTTCGTGCCGATCATGAACCTGAGGAATCTCTGATACGAGTGGTGGATGGCAATATGGAAATAGGCATCCTTCAAATCTATGAGAGTAAACCAACGATTCCACTTTAGCAACGGGAGGATTATTGCTAACGTGATCATACAGAATTTTTTGGTCGGAATGAATTTGTTCAGCGTCCTCAAGTCCATGATGGGGCGGAGGCCACCGTCCCATTTGAGAACTGTAAAGTAATGGGAATAGAAGCCTGTTGGTAAATCTGAGTGGGAAACAGGAGTGATAGCTCCTTTTTGAAGGAGATTGGCGACTTCTTGGAGCAGCACAGCCGATGGCGGAGTGACTTTGACCTGGCCGGTAGGTGGAAAAGAAGTGAATTCTATCCGATATCCATTTTTTATTATATTTAGCACCCACTTATCTGATGTGATCTCTTCCCAATATTTGTCGAAATATTTTAGTCGGTTGCCAAATTTGAAATGTAGGGGAAGAGCGACGGGTGGAATCAAAGGCGCTGCTTCTGAGAAGGGTCCAGTCTGTTGCGTTGTGATCTGAAGCGACCCTGTGGATAGTTCCGTTTTTGCTGATGAGAGGGTTGAGGTGCAGGTGGCTGGTAACGCTGCTGCCAGCTAAAGAATTGGCACGGGGGTTATGGCTGTTGCCGCACCCACCGACGTGGACAGTATGCCTGCGAGGCTGCGGGTGCATAAAAGGCCATCTTTTTTGCAGTTGTTTTAGCTTTCTGGATAGTGTCCATCGTAGTGTCCGTGGCGGTGTGGAATAGGCCCTCTCCATCGAACGGAAGGTCCTCTATCCTGGTTTTGGACTCTTGCGACAGGTTGGAAGAGCGGAGCCACGTGTGTCTCCTAAGAGCGATAGCTCCAACCATGGCTTTTGAGACACAGTCCATCTGGTGTCTGGAAGTTGTGAGCTCCTGCTTGGCCAAACGTGTGGCTTCTGTTTGGAAGACTTGTGCCAATTCCCTTTTGTCGTCCGGCAGGTAGGTGATGAGAGAGGACAGCTTATTCCACAGAAACAGTTGATACCTGGCCATCATGGCTTGGTAGTTGGCAACTTTCATCGATAACGTGGTGGAGGAATAAATTCTATGTCCAACCATGTCTAACTTCCTGCCCTCTCTATCTGTAGGTGCGGAGTGAGACTTAGATGATTTTCCTTGCGCCGACTCAACAATAACAGAATTGGGGTTCGGATGAATAAATTGAAACCCCGCATCCTGAATTTTGTAGAGTGAATCCAAGCGCTTTGAGACGGGCCCCATGGTGGATGGGTTCTTCCAAGATTCTTGGGCGGTTTGCAACAGTGTGGGGATCAAAGGTATAGCTAGGGGCGCCGATGAGTCTGTATACATTACGTCAAATATCGAGTCAATGCATTTTTCCGCAGGTTGCTGGTGTTCCACCCCCAAAGACTGTGCCATGCGGAGCATCTGCTCTGTAAAGCTCCCCACTCCTAACCGCATCATCGGGAGAGGGAACGGAGGGTGGAGCAGTGTCAGAGGATGACGAATCCGAGGCATAGTCCTCGACAGATTGGGGGGAAGATGGCGTTGGGACCGCGACAACCTGCGTCGGTACCGGTGGGGGTGTCCGTACCGGTGGTTCCGGAGGCGGAGCCAAGATTGTGGCCATTGGGGGGTGTCTCGGGGGTACTGGAGGCACAAAGACCTCATCGCCTCCTAGTCGTTGTCCCGTGTATGGGTCAAAGACGTAGCGTCGTCGTTCCGAAGCATCATCTGGGTTTCGACGATGGTAGTATCCTTCGCCAGTAAGATTCGAACGGGACATCCAGGAATGTGCTGAGTGATCTGAGTAGCGATCCCAATCTCGCGAAGGCGTAGGGGAGCGCGAGCAGTAGCGGTGTTCCTCAGAGCTGCATCTCGATCCCGGAGCGGGTGACGGTATGCATCAGGTGATACTGGGCCGAAATCGCAGCCTTCCGCCATCGGTGCCGGGGGCGAACCCGGCACTAGGTGTGCCGATCCCGAGGGGCTCGCTCGGAAAGGTGAGAGAAAGGATCGCTCTTCCCGTGTCGACGCCGAAGGTCCATGCCGGCTCGGTACCAAGAACGACGTCGAAGAAGACGTTATCAGTGGAGCCCTCAGTATTGCGGTCGACGTCGTGGGCGGAGGTATCAGCCGAGTCACTGGTATCGATATAGATGCCGAGGGAGACAGCACCGGCCGTGCCATTGGTACCGGAGATCTCGTCGGTACCAAGGCAGGCCCTGATGAAGGTGGCGCCGAATGGGCCAATTTCGCCGTTGGGCAACTCTTAGACGACTTTTCAGGTTTTTCGGCGTGTTTGGTCTTAGCCTTCTTCTTCGGGCGGGCCTCCTCATGAGCTGGCGTGTGCTTTTGGGCTTCTTCGCTTTAACTCCTGTAGCCGCAGGAGTAAGACGGGGCGAGGTTGCACGGCTCTAAACAAGAAACAAACTACGACACCGAAAGAAGTCTAAGCAAAAAGAGAGAAAAATACGAGACAGAAATAGCAAAATACGAACGATCATTCCCAGAGAAGTCTCCCGCGAGGCAAGCAGCACAGCGGTCGAAAAAGAACTGAGGTAGGCGGGAACCTGAGCATGCGCACGAGCCCATAGTGTGTGATGCACAGAGACCACGAAGAAGAACTTCATTACACACATTACAGAAAGATCATTTGCAAGACTTATCTAGCAAACATATATTCATAATGCCCAGTTATTTACCTGTATGGCAGCCCCAACCTTCTCATTGCAAAGACTGCACACCAGGGCCCATCTACTGCTGGGAATATGGGAGACCTTTGTGATGGGTTCCATCTTTTCTGGGCTGCCAATGCTCACCTAAGGATCAATGGATAAATACATTCTAAAAAATCAAGTAGTGATTTTTCAAGTCCAGCTATTCTGGAGTTATTTCGCTACATGCAGAAATACCTCACTAACTGATCTAATGTCGAGCAGTTTATCAAAATATATGTAGTGTCGAAGTTATTTTAAGGAAGGAAAATCACTTATTTTTATTCTGTCTTTCCTCTGAGAAGCTCAGAGTAGCATACACAATTCCTTCACACAACCAATTTTGTCCTCGTAACAGCCTTCCCAAGGCGGCTAGGCCAGAGGTGGGCAGAAAGAAGAACTCCAGATGTTTTGGACAGAGGGCCCTACCAGCATGGGTTAGGCAATGTGATAGTGACTGGACCAGAGTTACCAATGAACAGGAATTTAAACCCAGGTGTCCTGAGTCCAAATCCATCACTTTGGGCAAGTTCAGACAATCACAGCAAGGGAAGCAACCATTGTGGTTGCTCCCCCTGCCCCACCCCCAAGGCCACAATTCTCCATGCTGCAGCGCAGGTTGGCATGTCGTCCAAACCCAGCATGTGGTGCGGCAGAAATAGGGGTCATGCCCACCTTACACCCTACAACATGCAGTAAAGTTTGTAGGGTGTGACTGACACACACACACACACCGTCAACCCGTGTGGGTTACGACAACCTGCCAACCAGTGTTGCAGTGCATGGAATAATGCAAATGGTGGTCATGCACACAGTGTATGCAGGGGACACAACCATGATGGTTACTTTCCTCGCTGTGATCATCCAAACCCAGTTTTTATCTACTACATTACACAGATTCTTTCCTGAACTCAAAATTAGTTTTTGAATTCCAAAGCCAAACTGGTAATCCATTGTGCTCTTTTTTACTTTCTTATATTCTCACTGCAAAGTGAAACTGCATTGTGTGCATGCACTGAATCATGACTATTTTCTTCCTGCAAATCTTATTTGTTTTAAGCCTAGAAGTTGTCTTCTGTATTCCAGTAGTGGGCAGAAAGTAGATCTACAGATATTTTGGACTTCAACGCCCGGCATGGGCAGGGGCTTCTAGGTGTTGAGGTCAAAAACATCTGGAGATCTATATTCTCTCCATCCCTGTATCTGCTTCCATCTGCTTCCTACTGGCAACAGCTGTATGGACATTATGTTCCTTGCTTCTGTATATCTTGTAAGGGCAGAGGGATAGCCGGCAAGTACTTCCCAGCATGGCCTCTGAGTGTTCCTCCTCCCAAACTGTGCTTGCCTGCTCCAGCAGAATCAGGAGAATCCTCCATGGCCAGCTATGTCCCTGCCTTCATATGGAGCCTACCATCTCAAACATTCTCCCACCACTGGAAAGTCTCATGAAGCTTCCAAGTTCTACGATGATACAGGACTATGAAGCTGCAGCAACAGTCTCCCCAACTGGCTGAAATCCATGATATTATCCCTGCCACTGCCTGCCATTTTTAACAGTGCTATCACTATGACTGCCATTTCTTGCTTTATATATATATATATATATATATGTCCTCCATTCTGAGCATGTCCAGATAAATCAGTTGTCCAGAACACCCACCTCTGGAATCCAGAGAGCACAGCTAACGTGGACCCACTTAGTCCCGCTACGAGTTGGCTTCATGGCTCCACCTTTCTTGGGACACAACAAACACTTTGGCTGAACACCGAGAGCGCAGGTTCGGCATAGCCAGCTGCCTTCTGGAACTTTGAGGATGCCGTAACATGCCTGTTGTCACAATGTCACAGAAGGAAAATAGAGAAAAGGGGGTGGGGGAGTGATATGATTAAAATACTAACAGATCATCATAAATGGGGTACCATTTGTATGAGCTTATTGTTAATATTTCTGTATGCTTTTTGTGTACAGAACTTTGTTACAATCTCCTTCTTGCTCATCCACACAACAAATGTGTGAAGTAGGTTGTGACGTCCACCCCTCCTTTACTCAGGCTTTCACCTATTACCCTAGGATAATAAGCCCAAGGAGTGGGACGACACTGCCAAATCAGCAGTCGAATTGATCACTGTTACTATAATTACTAGTTGGGGTAAGTGGGTGCTGGCTATTAAGTGCTATGTATGCGAAAGCATAAACAAAGACCAAACTTGCACATGGATTTAATTCAGTAACATAAAATAAAAGTTTATTATTTACAATATGTTGTTTCAGTTCTATAGATGTTATCATTATTTGCATAGATGATAAATCATTAGCCTAAGCCTGCCTCATTACTGCTCTAAATCCTCCCTCCGCAACTAAGATGATGCTTCATCAAACTCCAAATCCCATCTCCCCTCAAAACCGCCCAAACAGAAAAAAATCCTCCCGTGACATCACTCACTCCCCCTTCCCCCAGGTAGAATCAAAACAGCCAATCACACACAAGCCCCTCCTACCCACAGTTAACCCTTTCTTACTGTATATACAGTTCCTGAAAAACTAAGTACATTCATATCAATATAATAAAACAGATTAACCTATGAAGCAGTTGATTTTGTCACATAGGTCATATTACAAACGGGGGCAAAGAGGCTCAGAGAGACCGAATAGAGAAAATCCACGCAGGGAACTTGTGGATGAGGAAGGACCTTAATTCCAGTTCATAAAAACACAAATAGATCACTCCTAAGATTAGCTATGCTACAACATTGCATCGGGTGCAGCAGCAGCAACTACCTATGAAGCATCACAGAGCCACACATAAAACTGGAGCTTAGCTTGCCACTTCCACCACCAACAAACCAATGAAAGCACCATTTTTTAAATTAAAAATAATAACTGGGCTGTGGCTCGTTCCTCCGGCAGCAGGAAAATCAATTACTGCAGGAAAATCAACATGCAAGGCTCCTTCTTTGGATTGCGGCCATATTCTTTTATGAATTCAAATGTTATGCAACGGTAGGGTTATCACTAAAGCAGCTTCCAAGTGGTTGGGCCTCCACATGGCTGTGGCATTTCAGCTTCTCAAAGCAATCAGCTGAATCATCTGGAAAGCCGACCCGGGCATGAGCCACCGTGAGATCTGGCCAAGCCATGTGCGAAGACAGTCCGAAAGATTACCACAGTCGTGTCGGTCCCAAACCACACAGAAACATGTTTTTGTAATCATGCCACCGCAGCCACATTTGCATCTGCCTCTAGGTTTCCCCAAGATATGAGCAAGGCCTGATACTGCACCATGTAGAAAGCTGGAACAGGAAGTAATGAGAACTATCTTAACCAGCTGTAAGAGGAAAGGGAAGGCAGGCTCCTGCCTGGGTTAATACTGATCTCAGCTGGAGTTAAGCCAGGACTTTGAAACCAAAATAAGAGCATGACATATCTATATCTACGTCCACCTGAAAGATGAGAAGGTGAAACAGAAAAAGGAGAGGTTGTGTGCCAAGAACGTTTTGAGCACTGGCTCAACTTTTGCCCCAAGGAAAGGGTGACCGCAGCTGTGGCACAAACGTTGCTTCTTGTAGCAGATGTGATGCCTGTACAGAAGCCTTGAGTCAAGCTGCTGTTGGTTGTTTTTAACCTTGTACTGTTTAATGTAATCACAAGGAATGACTGCTGGCTTATCAAGAAGATACGTTTAAAAATAAAATAAAACTCTGAAGTCATTTTGTAACATAAACAATGTTTACGTGGCACTCAAAGGCACCCTGTCAGACTGGGCATGTAAGCCCATTTATATGACTTTATCCATTGTAGCAGCCAAAAGAAAAAATATCCCTTCCTTGCTTATCAGACATTACTGACGAAAGGACACACTTACAACACTGGAGAATAAACAGAAGCACATGGTAGTCGCTCTCAACAGGAAGTAGCCAACCACAAATGCTGATGTATTAAAAATAGCCATCTAAATTTTCTTCTGTACCTCAAGTCCTGTGTGTGTCGTGTTGCTATGGTAGGCTATTGCGCCATGATGCCTTGTACATTTCCAGTAGTGTACATTATAAATGAAAGTGCATCACAGTCCACATATAATGAACATACTTTCAACGGATATGGCTACATACACCAGAGAGAAAGCTGGTGTGACTTGTAAAAGAAAAGAAAGAAGAAAGAAAAGTAATAGCCAATTTAAAAATATCTAATGCTCTGTCAATGGGTTTGGAACACTTTTGAGCAGATTAAATTGAAAAATGAAAAGAAATAAAATGAGGAAGACAAATGAATAAGAATGAAATGAGGAAGACATCTTTCAATCTTTTCAGAGATGTGTAAGCACTTTCTATATAGTGTATAAGCAGAACATTTGCCTACACTATAAAATTAAGAGACATATATTTTATTTATAGATCGTCTCAGGAAGTCTGATCTGCATATGAAAGCCTTCCTGATATAGAGATGCATATCTTTTGATGCAAATGTTGTACATTTGGGGCTCATTTTGGATAGACCTACAAGAAAAGGAACACCCAAAGTGGTAGATTTCCCAAAGAACAGGAATATTCAGGAGGCCAATGGATAGTGATGGAACAAACACAAAGTATCAAATGTTCACATGCACAAAAACACAAAAGGCCAGTTAGGCATGCAAGAAACTGAAGCTAAGATTTAAACAACTGCAGCTTGAGCATTTATGGAAAAGCGCCTCAGAGGGATAAGCCCCGAGGAACCAAAGAAATGCCCTACAGCATCCGCAAACAAAACAAAAATGCAAAACTGAAAGAGAAGAACCACTAAACGAAAGAAAGAATGAACAAGAAATAAGAAGTATCTCAGCTCTGTCTGAGTCAGGACCATAAGAACATAAGAACATGAGAAGAGCTGTGCAGGATCAAACCAAGGTCCATCTAGTCCAGCTTTCTGTTCAGACAGTGACCAACCAGATGCCTGCGGGAAACCCACAGGCGCAATAGTACCCTCCTAGTCAAGGTCCCCAGTAACGGGTGTACATAGGCATATTACCTCTGATAATCTTGGTAGCATATAGCCATCAGGTAGCCATTTATTTATTTATTTATTTATTACATTTGTATACCGCCCCATAGCCGAAGCTCTCTGGGCGGTTTACATAGGATTAAAACAATTAAAAACAATATACAAAAATCAAAACAGCAAAAACGTACAACATACACACAATACACACATACACTTAAAACCGCTACAACAGCCCAAAAAGCTACAAAACAAAAAACAAACCCAGGCTTCTCAGATATTGCCAAATGCCCGAGAGAAGAGGAAAGTCTTGACCTGGCGCCGAAAAGATAATAATGCTGGCGCCAGACGGGGAAGGAGATCGTTCCACAATTGGGGGGCCACCACAGAGAAGGCCCTCTCCCTCGTTGCTGACCTCCAAGCTTCCCTCGGAGTAGGCATTCGGAGGAGGGCCTTAGATGTTGAACGTAGTGTTCGGGTAGGTTCATGTCAGGAAAGGCATTCCGTCAGATATTGTAGTCCCAAGCCGTGTAAGACTTTATAGGTTAAAACCAGCACCTTGAATCGGGCTCGGAAACATACAGGCAGCCAATGCAAGAGGGCCAGAGTAGGTCTTATATGCTTGAACCTTCTGGTTCCAGTTATCAATTTGGCCGCTGCATTTTGCATAAGATGCAGCTTCCGAACCGCCTTCAAAGGTAGCCCCACGTAGAGTGCATCGCAGTAATCTAACTTGGAGGTTACCAGAGCATGGACAACTGAAGCCAGGTTATCCCTGTCCAGATAGGGATGTAGCTGGGCCACCAACCGAAATTGGTAGAAGGCACTCCGTGCCACTGAGGCCACCTGAGCCTCAAGTAACAGAGATGGTTCTAGGAGAACCCCCAAGCTACGAACCCACTCCTTCAAGGGGAGTGCAACCCCATCCAGAATAGTTTGAAGACTCTCCATCCGGTCAGCGGAACCACCCACCAACAGCGTCTCAGTCTTGTCTGGATTGAGTTTCAGTTTATTAGCCCTCATCCAGTCCATTGTCGCAGCCAGGCACTGGTTCAACACATCCACAGCCTCACCTGAAGAATATGAAAAGGAGAAGTAGAGCTGCGTGTCATCAGCATACTGAAGACAATGCACTCCAAAACTCCAGATGACTGCACTCAACGGTTTCATGTAGATGTTGAACAGCATGGGGGACAAGACAGACCCCTGCGGAACCCCACAGTGGAGAATCCACGGGGCCGAGCAATGTTCCCCAAGCACCACCTTCTGGAGCCGACCTGCCAAGTAGGAGTGGAACCACTGCAATGCAGTGCCTCCCACTCCCAACTCAGCCAGTCGTCCCACAAGGATACCATGGTCGATGGTATCGAAAGCCACTGAGAGATCAAGGAGAATCAACAGAGTCACACTCCCCCTGTCCTTCTCTTGACATAGGTCATCATACAGGGCGACCAAGACTGTTTCCGTACCAAAACCAGGCCTGAAATCTGACTGAAATGGATCTAGATAATCTGTCTCATCCAAGAGTGCCTGGAACTGGTTCGCAACCACCCGCTCCAGGACCTTGCCCAGGAATGGAACATTTGCTACTGGCCTGTAGTTATTAAGATTTTCAGGGTCCAAGGAAGATTTCTTTAGGAGTGGTCCCACTGCCGCGTCTTTAAGGAGGCCTGGGACCACTCCCTCTTGCAAAGAGGCATTGATCACTTCCCTGGCCCAACCAGTTGTTCCATCCCTGCTAGCTTTTATTAGCCAAGAGGGGCAAGGATCCAATATGGAAGTGGTTGCACGAACCTGTCCAAGTACCTTGTCCACGTCCTCGAGCTGTACCAACTGAAACTCATCCAAGAAAACAGGACAAGCCTGTGCTCTGGATATCTCAATTAATTCACCTGCTATAACACTGGAGTCTAAGTCCTGATAGATGCCAGAGATTTTATTCTGGAAGTGCCCAGCAAATGTATTACAGCAAGCCTCAGATGGTTCTACCACGTCCTTGGGACGGCATGTAAAAGCTCCCGGACAACTCTGAAAAGCTCTGCTGGGCGGCAGGTTGATGATTGAATAGTGGCAGCAAAGTATTGTTTTTTTGCTGCCCTCACTGCCCCTGAATACAGTTTACCATAGGCACGTACCAGTGTTTGATTGCATCCATCAGGAGTTCGTCTCCATCTGCCCTCAAGCCGTCTCCTGTTGTTTCATCACTCTCAGCTCCGGGGTATACCACGGAGCCGTACGAGCTCTACACAGGAGAGGGTGCTCAGGAACAATCGTGTCAACCACCCGGGTCATTTCTGCATTCCACAGATCAACCAGGATTTCGACAGGAGAGCCAGCCCTATCAGCTGGAAAACTCCCCAGAGCCCTCTGGAAACCATCTGAATTCATTAGCCTCCGGGGGCGGACCATCTTAATGGGTCCCCACCCTTGCAGAGGGGAAAAGCTGCTGTAAGTCTGAACCTCAGCAGGTGGTGATCTGACCATGACACAGGGATTGATGTAAAATCCCCCACTTTCAGATCACCATCTCCATGTCCAGTTGAAAAATCCAGGTCTAGAGTATGCCCTGCTACATGCTTTGGGCCGATGGCATGTTGGGACAGTCCCATGGTTGTCATGGAGACCATGAAATCCTGAGCTGCCCCAGATAAAGTGCCCTCGGCATGAATGTTGACATCCCCCAGAACCAGGAGTCTGGGGGACCTCAACAGTACACCCGAGACCACCTCTGTCAGCTCAGCTAGGGAGTCTGTTGAGCAGCGGGGTGGGCGATACACCAACAGAATTCCTGATCTGTCCCGTTGGCCCAACACAAGGTGCAAACACTCTAGACCAGTAGTCATACGGGCAGGGAGCCTGCAGAGGGGGATGGAGTTCCAATAGACCACAGCAAACCCCCCCTCCCCTGCCCTCAGGTCTACCCTGATGCTGAGCCAAGTACCCCGGTGGGCACAGCTGGGAGAGACTAACTCCTCCCTGCTCTCCCACCCAGGTCTCGGCTATACATGCCAGATCAGCTGCCTCATCCACAATTAAGTCGTGGATGAGGGAGATCTTATTATGCACTGATCTGGCCTGAGGGCTGGCTGATAGGGCAATCAACAAGCCTGTGCGTGTGAGGGGGGCTGGAACAAGACACAGCCGTTAACTGTCTGGGCCTCGTTCCCCTTACTTAGCAAGTCCTCCTCACAACGCCGTATCTCCCTCTACCCGTCACTACACTGATTGTGGCCTCCCTCAGATCCCCCCACTTGGCCCTGTATCCTCCTTCCCAGGCACATGGCTCAAGCCTGGGGAAGGGGAAACAAAACAAAACAAAAAACAAACAAAGACAAAAACAAAAAGCCAGCAGCCCCCCCCCCCCCCCCGAGCAGCAGGCCTCCCTCTCCTGCAGGTTTGATGGCTTTCCCAGGCCTCCTCAGCGAGCCAGCTTAAATATCCCTCCCAGGAAGGGAGGGGGACAGGTGTAATTGTCCACAGCAGCTGGCTCAGTACCTGGGGGCCCGGTCCTGCAGGGAGTGGCAGTCAGGCAGCAGTCCTCGGGGAAGAGCAGCGGTGATGGTGATGGTAGTGGCGGCAGCAGCAGCAGAGTGGACCGGAAGCAGGCGGTCCTTCCTCCCCCCTGGGCAGCAGGCCTCCCTCTCCTGCACTGACAGCCTTAAGCCCTTTCTACACCACAGAGGTGTAGAGGGCTCAGGGCAGGCGATCCTGGAAGTAGCTGTTTCCAGGATCGGAGTCCTCAGGGAGGAAGCGAGCCCCGAGGAGAGCACATGATCGCTCCTACACAAAGGTTAGTTTTAAAAAAAAATGTGCACAATCGGGGCCCACTCCCCCCACTATCCTGAGGATGGCAGGCTTGTCTCCCTGCCGATGGCCACGGAGCCGTGCAGCGGGGCTCCGTGACCATCTGTGCTGCTGTGCTTACTCACGCATAAGCACAACAGCACCAGGGGCAGGCGGCCACATCTTTCACGGTCCCAAGACCCAGGATTTTTCTGGTTTTTGTTTTCCCGGAAAAATCCCGTGGCCGCCCCACCCCCGGGAGACCCTGTGCATCATTTGGACTCACAGCCGGGGGCCAACCCAGGTAAAAAGCCTAGTGTGGAAAGGGCCTTATCCTCCTTGAGATGAGAACACTCCTCACAATGATGATGCTGCGGTTGTGAAGGAAATGACTGGGAAGAGTGAGAGCCACTCCGTTTGAGTAAGTGCAATGAGAGGGAGGAATGGGCTCCTACCAAAACACTCCAAACAAGCTGCTGAACGAGTATGTGTGGGCCACAGAGACCACAAAGAAGATCTTCAACGTAAAATAGGAAGTTCGTAGCCTTCATAGTTACCAAAACAATGTAGGGAGAAGCCTCCAATAGTCAGCCACAAATACTGTGCTCAACTTATTCAACAAAATTCTCATCTCTCTCATCTCTTTCCTCTTCATCCCTGTGTCCCTTTGCCTTTGCCTCTAATGCCTATATTTCATCTAAAATTCCCAACCACCTTCAAAAACACCAAAGGTGTGAAAAAATTCCCACTGCCTTCTTCTCGCCACACAGAAATCCATACAAACTAGTCTCAATATTAATTGTTGTTGCATCTTGCTGCTGTACCTGATGAACGCAAATATTGCATTTGTCACAGAACACCATCTCATTGCCATCTTCACCATCTGGAGACTGGCAAACGTCGCAGACAACATCCTCGTCATACTCAATTCCAAGTCCTTCCTCGGTCTCAATAGCATGATTCATGTTGTCATAGCATCGCTGTTCAAATTCTTCCATGATTCTCTCCATGGTGTATTCATCCAGTTCAGGCATCCCTGTGAAATTAATCCAATGACACTCATTATTATTTTTAATGACCAAGACGCAGAGGCACTGAGAGACAGTTTCTTCTATCAATCTACACCAGTAACCATTTCTCTACTAACATTAAGTGATGGAAAAGTGGGCTATTTCTATTTGCAGACACTTTCCAGCAATATGTTGACAGGCAGCCATTAGCTACCAATCACAAACACCACAGAAAAATGCAGATCAATACAATATACTTCACTTTTAATACCAATGATAATCAAACATACACATTGGACCAAAACAAAACTTCAAAAACTTTATGTTATCCTTCCTTTTCAAGTGGATGATTAAATTCCTCGTATGGAAGCTTTATTTCCAGATATTTGGCTCTCTACAGAGCCAACTGCACCTGGGGCTATTTTATCAACAATTCAGAAACACCTTCATAAGTTTCTCCTTGCAGAACAGCACACCTTCATAGAGGAAGAAAGGGGAAAAAGAAAGAAACCAGCACAAAGCCTTTCTAAGCTTCATTTCATAAGAGACTGCTCTGCACTTTAGATAATTTGTTTGAGCTCAGCCATTTCACAGCTGCCCCTTAAGGCTTCTTAATTGCTTAATAAAAGCTTTTTAAAAAGTTTCCTGATGCTTTTAGAATGACTATTTGGTTTTAACAATGAATTGCTGGTTCAGAATAAATGGCAACAATTACAAAAAAAAATGGGTGAAACAATTGTCAGAAGTCCAATACTGTGTCACCATCAGTTAGCAGGGCCAAGAGGTTGGGCTTCTGCAACACATTAAATGTGGAGCCACCCTTGAAGGCAACCCAGAAGTTTCAGATGGTGCAGAACATGGCTGACAGAATTTTGACTGGTTCAGCCAAGGTTTATGTGTATCATGCCAATTTTAAAAGAACTGCGTTGGCTACCTGTTCACTTCCAGGCCCAATCCAAGGTCTGTTTCTTATCTTTACAAACTCTAAACAGCTAGGGACCCCAAATATTTGAAGAAGCATTTTTCCCCACTGTCCATACAAAATCTTCTGTTGAGGCCCTTTTCCATGTTCCACTTATATCAGAAGTGTGCTATTTAATAATTAAGAAGAGGGCTTTGGGGGCAGCAGCATCCAGACTGAGAAATAATGCCAAAACCAAAGAGACCCACCTGGTGCATACCTTACCATCTTTTTGGCATCAGGGAAAAGGTTTTGATTTAACCAGGCATTTTAAAGTGCTGTACGTCAAATGATCCCACAAACACATTTGTGTTTATTTTTTATGCGTGTTGGATGATCACAATCTTCCCCTCCATACACAGAAAAAAATGTTTGTGAGCACGTCTTTCTTCTCCCCCCTCCCCCCACATCTTTTTCCATCCAGAAAATACAGCTTAACCACATACAACATGAAGCAGCAGCTGTGCTATCACCACCCCAGCCTTGCTCCCTGTCACATCTCCCACAGCTCAGCCAAAAGCTGGCTGCAATTGGATGTTGTACTCACCCATTTCTCTGAATTCTTCATTGGCCAGTTCCAACCACGCCACATCCATGTAGTTAAGGTCATAGCGACATACGCTCTCCGCCAACGTTCGAATGTCAACATACCCGAGCTCAGGGGGCTCAGAACCTGAGGAAAGGATGTACTTCCGAGGTCTCGTAAATATGACTGCTTTAGTCTCAGACACAATCCTGAAAGTGTAGTAAACAGGAGCTGTTAATTATACTATGATTTAATCTTCCTGAAAGTGGCAAAACCTCAATCCTCCCATGCAATTACTGCCAGGGGTTTCAAATTACTATGCAGCATAAAAAAAAAAAAACCTTGAAGAGATTATCTGTTGATCTTGGAACAATAGAATAATCTGTGTCTACAGCAATAAAAACATATTTGATTTTATTTATTGTGTTCACTGCAAGGCAAAGGAATATGTAGCAAATATGCAGAAAAAAATTATATTTCACATAATGTACAAAACATGCACTATACAACATAAAACTCAGCACCAGAATAGCGGGGAAAGGGGGGGAGACATCACTGAAATAGCGCACCAGTTCCTATACTGTTGATGTAATTTGGTAATCTATGTTATCTATTGTTCTAGAAACTACAAAGATGGCACCCATATAGCAAGGGAACAGGTGTGAATGGTCAGTGCAGAATAGGTGTTGCTGAGTCTCAAAAGATATTCTTCCACTGTCAATAATGATGCAACACAGAATGACAAAAGGTGTTAAGGACTCTCTATAAAAATTAAGTCATGGTTCAGTCCCACCACAGGCACAGAGCTCTGAGGATTCCCACAAACTCCATACAGCATATTTTCTCCCAATTCCTACACTAAGCAAATCGCACCAGATGGAGGGGAGAAGTCAAATGAGAATATGAAAGGTGTGCATAGACTTCTAATGTCCTCCAGTGGCATGTGATACTCCTCCGAATAACAAGGCTGTGTTTACCCTACAGGAATTCTTGGGTTTGTGGGTGGTATGCCTGCATGCTTTGTATCTTTACTTCATCAAATTTGCCACAAGCCTCAAAGTTAAGTTCCACAGAGGTAAAATACTGGCTCTAAAAACAGAGAGAGCAGGAAAACAAAACAGCCCTCTTCCCACCCTAGTAATCTAGACATTCTTCTTCTGAAGTTATTCCATTCTAAGAGTAACCAAACTGCAAGAACCTCTTGTGTTAAAAATTACAATGTCTAAAATATTATATAAGCTTGAGTGTAAAAAAAATGAGGATGGGAGATAAATGCAGCCAAGACAGTTT
This sequence comes from Anniella stebbinsi, assembly GCA_029215795.1. Classification (NCBI taxonomy): domain Eukaryota; kingdom Metazoa; phylum Chordata; class Lepidosauria; order Squamata; family Anniellidae; genus Anniella; species Anniella stebbinsi. Next base: position 192,619,834 of record JARDYH010000004.1, read on the forward strand.
AGTTAATATTTTAAAAATATTTATAAAAACACTTCTTTTCTACCTGAATCTCAATGAAATGAATCTAATTTACACTATTTAAAAGATTTGGATATGTCCAAAATCAACTTTAGGATATAGGCTATACATTTTCAACATCATTTGAGCAATCACAGATCTGCCTCATAACATAACACGGCCCTTCAAAGTTGGATACCAACATTTATAATTTAGGCTGCAATCATATGGAAAAATCATGGGACAATACTCATGATGAGAACAAGGGCCGGAGGTTACAGACTGACAGGTTTTAGACAATTGCTTATAACTTTTCACAGATAAACCAAGCATTCAGCATTAAGGCAAGCGCACAATAGTGCTTGCGTTGGGTTACGGTGGGGGGGGGGGGGGGGGATGCTTCCCACCTCTTTTGTGTCCAGGTACCATTGTATCTAGTTAGCACTCTGGGCTTCAAACTCACCAATCTGAGTCCAAACCTTGGTGGAGCTTGTGGATTTGGGGAAGGACCAATGCTCAGCTCTAGAACACAAGCTTTGCACGCAGAAGGTCCCATGTTCAATTTTCAACATGTCTAATTAAAAGGATTAGGTAGTAAATGATGAGAAAATCATTTGCCTGAGACCCTCAAGAGTTGCTGCCAGTCAAAGCATACTGGGACAGATGGACATATCGTCAATCTAAGGCAGATTCCTATGTTCCTAAGCCTATTTAGCTATCTTAAATGAACATGTGTTTTCTAAGGTGCCCTCAATTTGGTTGAACATTAGATAATGCCAAATTCTGTAGATCATTGTTGTTGTTCTGGTTGTTGGAAGCTGTGCATAAGTAGTATTGGGACTTCTAGAAAAACAAATAGAGACCAGATATGCAACAGCATGAGAGAAAGAGTGACTGAGAACCACAGGGAACTGTGAAAATTAGCTTTAGCGCAGATCAGTCTCATGATCACCAGGTGCCTGCTCTATGTTACCTGTGCTTGTTCAGTTTCAGCAATAATTGTCACCATGCTTCTTTTATAAGAGAGGTATGTCCATGGAACTGCTTATGCAGTTCACACCTCATCCTGGTTGGAGTCACCGATTAGTGCACCACTTCCAGATTTGAAGGGGGGAGGGGGTGGAGAGAAGCAAGTTCCTCATTATCTTTTCGGCACCAGTTTAAGACTTTTCTCTTCTCTCAGGCATTTCAAATATCTGATGAGCCTGGGTCTGTTTTTGTGTTTTTTAGGCTTATAGGTTTTTAAGTTATTGTAGTGGTTTTAAATGTATGTGTAGATTGTATGTTTTTGCAGTTTTAATTTTTGTATATTGTTTTTAAACGTTTTAAACTTATGTAAGCCACCCAGAGAGCTTCAACTATGGGGCGATATACAAATGCAATAAATAAATAAATAAATAAATAAATAAATAAAATTAAAGGGTTGCTTTTCTGTAAGGGTAAAATGTACAACCATGAAGAACAATGTAAGAATAACCCCAGGGAGGGAAGGGCAACTTGCCCCTTCTTCTCCCAAAAAGAATCAACCAATGTAGTGGAAACACACCTTGGAACAACCTTCCCCAACCTGATGGTCATGCCTGGCTCTAAGGGCCAAACTAAATATTCGTCAAATCAGTGTAGCTATGTGGGATAGTTTTACTTACTCTCAAGTAAGCATACGCAGCCATAATTTGGATCAGGACTACAGCACTCCAGGAAGAGGGGTTAAACCTCCCCCTCCCCATTTTCCCCCAAAATTACACACACACCCTATTGGGAGGGAGAGGAAGGATGATGAAAAAAAAATCTTCACTGAAGTCAATGGAGACAGTGTTCTTTTTTTAAACATCCTCCATTGGAAGGTGGGATTTCATGACAAAAGCAGGCTGGGGGAAGGCTTTAAAAATAACTTTAAAAAACCTCCCAGAATGCCATGGTACCGATCTGAATTGGGGCCATGCATGTTTACTCGGAGTAAATAAAACTATCATACATAGCTACACTATTAAACTATTAAGATATTTTTAATGTTGTATTGTTCTCTTGCTTTTAAAAATTTTCAACTGTTGTGATTTTTATGTTTATATTGTTGCTGTTCCCCGCCTCGATCCGGAGGGAGAGGCGGGTTACAAATAAATATTATTATTATTATTATTATTATTATAAACGATTACACGGACATTGAGTTTGACCCTAAGGGGCTTGGAATGTGGGTTACGTAAGATGGGCAGGGCACGGAACGGAGAGAACGGTGAATGGGAGGCAAGTTTAAAAAATGAATGTTGATGCTGGAGGAGGAGGAGGGTAAAACTGTTGGTGAAGAAATATATAGGAGTGACTGAGGAGAGAGACAAAAAAGGCAGCAGCAGAGTGACTAGGAGCGGCTGAGGAGGAAGTTCAGGGAAAGCAACAGAATGGGGAACAGGAAGTGACAGAGCAACCTTTAGCCATACAGGAATGGCATGACTCTGGTCCCAGTAACAAGAATTCAAGAAAGTGTGAGAGAGACTGCCACTGTCCCAGTAACAGTAGCACTATATTTATAATCAACTGTGGTTTAGAGTTAGAATTGTTTGCATTTGGTTAATATAGTTCTATTTGTTCTTAGTTCATATTGCTTTTTATTGACATTCCTAAAGTTAATATTCTTATATATTAATTCATTTGTTTTATCTCTTGAGTGACTGCAACCTGCCCCTCCTTGCAATTTCCTAGAACCACACGATCAGATGGAACATAGTCCTCCAATAGAAATTCAAAAAAGGTAGGCATCCAAGAAATGCTCAAAAAGTGGTTGTTTTCTTCCTAATAGCTGCACCAAACAATACCTGGCTACTGGCTCTGGGATAGTCCCTGGACTGACTGGCACCTGAACTCCCTTCTCCCACTCCTGTCTCCAGGGATCTGCCAGCACATAGTACTCATCGGGGTTCAGCTGGTGAGAATCGGGCAGCTTCATGGCAGTGATCAAGTCTGTTCTGAACACCTGCAAAGAAAGGAAGCAAGAGAGAGAATAGGATGAGACACTGACATTTGATATTTACACTCCATGATTCACAGTTCCAGGGTAACCATGGTGCACAGTGCACAACAAGGTCACTGTATGATCACCAGACTACCATGGCCTTTTAAGAGGCCAGACAGCTAACCACATCAGCATGCTGGAACAGTAAAGCAGAGAACACATCATTTGGACTCGGGACCCGTCGTTCCATTAACCGCCCTCCTCCACTCACATGACACAATCCATCTGCGATGGCAAAGGGATCATCAGTTCTCAACCATTCTAACAGAAATTGGAGATACTCAAAAGCTTCCCCAAACAAGGCATTGCACCTCAATATGAAAAGGCCTTTCTCTTGTAAGGTCTGCTACCATCTGCCCATCTAGGGCAGTAACCTGCTCAACACTAGCACTATTGTAAATTACACTGTGCTAGCGTAGCGGCCTCTGGCGCAATGGGCCAATAGTGTTTGCTGGCAAAACAGGCTTCCTTGGAAAACGCGCTTGTCGTTGTGCTAGAGGTCGCTTATGCTAGCAATGGCATTTACGCTAGTGTTAGTGTCGAACGTGGTACCGCCCCATAGGGTTTAAAAGGGAGCAGGGACAAATCATGTAGTGCCTGAGCCGCTGGTTACTTTAGTGGCATCTTCATTTTAAAACATGCCCCATATTGCACAAGATCAGAGCCCAGAGGTAATAATGTATTTATGGCCAAGTGGCGAAGTGCATGCTTTGCACTTCTTCAATTCCAAACAGCTCTAGAGAAAAGCACCTCAGCTGAGCTTGGAAAGACCTCTCTTTGAGAGCAGCTGCCAGTCAGGACAGGCAACTGTCCAGCCTGTCAGGACAAGCTAAATGAATAGTTGATACAATCAGTGTAAAGCAACTCCTTGTATCTCCACAAATCAATGATCCATTATTTTGGCAATTCTGAACTGGTGTCCCCTGCGAGAATTTCTCCAAAAGATATCTGGACACAACTCAACGTTGTAAGGAGAAGGATATATGTGACTGTCAGTAAGCAATGCAGAGTGCAGCACTGGTAAATAATATGTCTAGAAAGCATGCTGTTAAATGTACACTCTCAACAACAGCATCTGACTGAAGGGATCACATTGTCTTTTTTGGATCCACTCTACCTAATGCAACTCTCCTGAAGAGTCAGTTGCAACAAATAATTTCCATGGCAGCCACAGCTTTTGGATTTGAGCCCAAGTGTCTCATAATCCAGGACTAAAGACTGATTGTCAAAGTGCCTTTACCGCAACTAGTTTGCATGGGGATACATTATTTGAATGCTTCCTTTTGGGGCAACAACAGATACATATTCCATCAAGGGAAATTCTGGTTTTCTTCAATCATAAGGTAAATGCCAGCTTTCGCCAAAGCCCTATTCATAAATGCCCTCCACACATTCACATATACAAATGTAGGCACATACATATCCCAAAGATATAGGGTGGGATACAAATATTTAAATAAATAAATAAATAAATAAATAAATAAATAATACATTCAGACCTTCCATTGAACACACAGCGGTCAGGGGTTCAAAGTTGGCAGGAATGGTGATATTGGGGGCACAGCCAGTGGTTGCAGCCCCCTGTGAATATACTTTGGGGGGAGGAATGACAAAGAGGGCTCAAGGGATGGCACCTTCATACAAAGTACTCCACATGTAAATCTGATGTTTTGAGACTTTTTAACATATGCACAAAGTAGCATGGGAATCATTGAGTCGAAGGCCCCAACATCAACTGCATTTTAATTCATTCCTATGTGGTATAGCCAGATTGGTGCCCATTGAAACAGATATACTATGGAAGAGAATAAATCTGTGACAGCCTGATTGCAAAAACAGCATTCCCCACCCCCACCCCCTGCGGAACCTGAGTCACAGTCAAAATGTTATTTGGAGGGATATAAGATAAAAGCACAATGCATGTCAGATGAACATCCATATATATCCATTTGAGCATCAGAGCAGCAATAATGCTGTATATCAAACTGGCCACCAGAGGACATGCTGCATAGGATGACTTTTATAATTTAAACCAAAATATCAGCCAGGAAAGTTTGTAGCCAAGTTCTCTTGTTTTGTAGCTCTACATTGCTTACCACTCTCACACCATCTGCCATCCAGATTTACAACTGCTTTGCAGCCACAGTTTAAACTCTGATTTGAACACGAAAAATTTCTAAAACTAGTACAACATCTTGGAAGTTGTAGGAAGTTATCAGCCACAAGCAAGCAGGGATGGGGTCCCTACCCCAGCTTGTGTTACGCATTAGAGCCATACATCTGTGCAGAAAAGCCTATTAGACGGCACTTGCATGTGCTTGATTCAATCTGGTTTGTCACTGCTGATCAGCAAAATAGAAGCCGCAAAGTGGCAGGCATTAAACGGAGCAAGACTGTGCATGCCTTTTCCCCTCACACACTCCTGCTAAGAAAATATGACAAAGCAGCAAGAGTAATTCATGCTTAGCACCTCATCTTCAAGCCTCTGTTTTAGCAATAACTGCTGAATGCTCTTTGCAACGAAAGAGTATTTGCCAGGAGATTTAAAAGTGTGTATATGGGAGAGAGAGAGAGAGCACGAAGGCCAGATAATTTTGCCACAGACAGAGTAATTGAATCAGTCCATGCAGTGCCAGCAAAGATCACCACAAGTCAGACACTACCTCTAAAAACAGTCCATCTGAAGACTCATTGGTTTATGGCCAGAACAGTCAGTAAGGCACATAGCCAGCTCTACTCTGCACACTTATAAAGCTGGAAGCAGATTGTCCAGAGGGCGGGCAGGCGGGCTGGGGAGGGGAGGGGGGAGAGGAGAGAAGGGAAGACAGCAGCACAATATTGTTGATCTGGCTGAAATCCTCAAACTACTTATCATGGATTAATTCCAGTGCTTTACTGAGACTGATCCAGAATAAATATTTCGGGAGTTGCTGTGTATGTTTTCCAAACATTGCTGGTGGCAAAGTAAATGTTTCACACATTTTGCCCTATCCTCCAATCTGTCCTGCTACATGAAATGTTATGAGTCCTTCCACTTTTCCTCCTACCACAGGAACATCCATGGATTTCTTCAGACCCAGGATTTTGCAAAGCCTACAGGTGCGCTGCAGTATAAATTTTAAAAAGGTTAAATAATACCCTCCACTGCAAAATATAAAAGACCAGGTGATCTTGATGGCTGGATTCACTCCGGGGTGTGGGCAGTTAAAACCATGAATATTTAAATCATTTAGGGTGCAGTCCTATGGCCACTAGATACTGTCTAGAGGGCCATAGGATTGTTCAGTTTCTGGGAACCGAGGTCAGAGCCAGGGCTCCAACCTCGATTCCCAGAAGCCACACTCCTCGCCCTCTTCCCTGGCTCTTTGCAGCTGTCCATGGTTCTCGCTGCACAGACTATGTCTCCACACTCAGAAATGGAGCACAGAGAGGGGGGAAAGGGGACAGACCCAGGGGCATAAAGGGGAGGAGACTGTGGAAGCTGCTTTTGGCATCTCTAAGCCCCTTCCCTTCCCTTCCTTTCCCTGAAGCCGTGCCTCGACCAGTGAAATTGCCTCTCTAGGCAAAAATGTAGGATGGCAGGAGCAAGTAGGAAAGGATCCCCTCTGTGCTCCAGCTGCCCTGCATAAGATAGTTGGCAGCCTCGCATTTTGGGGGCTGGCAACTGTCCAGATAGAATTGAGCTCTCTAGGTATTATAAGGAGAGAATCCCACTAGCTCCCGCTACCGCCCATCAGACTCAAATGATGAATGGAGGGACCCAAGAGACATGCACGCAGTGGTGACTGGCAAATCTTCACTCTACCTCCTTGTCTAACAAAGATGTATATCACATATAGCATGAAAGAGGTTAGGGGAAAGGGCACTCCTGCCTTAATAACTGCTCCTGCCTCCTTAGAAAAGCCTGCATCACCCTTCGTGACCCATAATTTTGGAGAGAGTGATATTTCAACAGTCTCAATATCCTTTCTTTACAGAATAAGGATAGTATTACAGACACCCAGAATGAACTTTTAAAAATGCTTATGAAAAGAAAAATGTAAACAAACATTGGATTTAGTGGGAAAGTTTTGCACTATCAAGAACTCTACAAATGCTGTGAAATATCAAAAGCTACAGAATAATGTTGCTCTTATTCCAAGCACAAGACTTCAGATTTTTCATCATCATCATCATCATCATCATCATCAATCTTAATTGTCTGGGAGGGGGGAATAGGGTGTGAACACTTTTGAACCTGAACATTTGTACTGAGAGTAGTTTTGGCTACAAGACAAAGGAGAATTTAATGGAACATCAAGGATATAATTTCCAAGAATCACTGCCTTGTATAGTTATCCCTGCTGCTCTGCAGATGCAACCAGGATGCCTGGAGCCAACATTGCAGAATTACTGATCTCTAAAACAGTGACTGGCACACAGGTCTCTACATATAGCTTTATGAACTAGCGCCTGTGAGTTTTCTAGTGCTCCTCTCCCCACCCCAATCCCTTTTTCCTTTTGTATAGTACCTCTTAGATTGTAAGCCACTGTCTTGTTTGTTATTAATCTTACATAAGCCACTCTGGGAGCCTTTTCAGCTGAAGAGCAGGGTAAAAATGGTTTAAATTAACAAATATAGGGAATGTTGAGGCTGACATGTTGAAGATAATGTACTGAAATCTACAAAACAGCTTTCAGTATAGATTCGAGATAATACAAGAATGAAGATAGTACAGGAAGAAGGGGAGAGAAAGCCATTTCAAAGAAGACACACAGAGCATCCCAATCTAATTACATATTCCAAGGATGGGATTTCCATAAACAACTGCATCCTCATCCATTTTAATGGCAAAGCAGCCCTGTGCATGCATTGCTTTATACATGCAGATCTGCTTCTGCCATTGGAACAAATAAGACAGGCCACACTAATATTCCTAAAGATTACCTAAAGGATCATTTTCACCCACACAATCCTGCCCGTACACTTCAGTAATCATCAGGGGCTCTGGCCATGTGCCTGCCGCTTAGAACAGCTAGAATGGCAAATAAAAGGGGCAGGGCTTTATCGGTGGTAGCCTTTCAATTCTAGACCTCAGTTCCTGCTGCTTTGCACCTTAGAAGGCCTTTAAGAAAGCTTTGTAAACATAACTGCTCAAATTGGCCTTCCTGAGTAAGTAGATGATACATGTGTTCCACTGTCAATAACTTCAATCATGGCTTCATTTTCTCAGTTTTGATAGTTTTAATAGTGCTGTTTTTGCATATTTATATGTGCTTGTGTCCAACCCATTTATTGCTTGTAAGCTGCTTTTAAGAATATCTTTCTGAAAAGCAGGATATAAATATACTGAATAAATATATAAATAAATAAATAAATAAATAACACATTAACTTGGACAATGGTCTCTAATGACAACAGGGTAATAAGGGTGGAGAAGAAAAAAGGAGTTAAGAGATCTGAATGGGCCAAGACCCAAAACGTGTTAGATACCTGGTTCTAATGAACCAGACAGAGTCCAAGAAGTTCAACCTCCAACCACAAATCTCTTTTCTTCTAGTATTATATGTAGCCCAAGGGACACCTGCCAATTTGTAAGGCATGCACCAGATTGCACTTGGTGATCCACCATGAAACATTAAAACTGGTTTGTATTTCCTCCTTTGATCTGAGTTTCTCAAAGCAATGAACATGAAGCACTGAAAGAGACAAAGATTTCTGGTTTGACCACTTTGCTGAACAATCACTATTATTCATTAGTGCCACGTATTGGCTAGAAAACTATAGAAAGCACTTCTAAAAATGCATTTTCACTGTTTACCACAAATCAAAGACAAATCCCCCAATATAATTTTAAAAAGAAATAGAAAGAAAAGGACTATATAAAAAAACTAGGTTGGGTTGGTGCCAAACTAACCCAATATTCATGGCTAAATAACTAACTTGATGCTGGCAGGGACTGTGGCAGCAGCTGAGCTCCCTGATCTCCTGGCCAGAAGAAAGGTTGCTGGGTGCCAGCTGAGATGGAGCAGAAAAGGAAAGAAAAAGAAGTATTAGGAAAAGGAGGCACATCTTTGTTTCAGCAAGATGCAAGGGTATTTGACAAAAGAATACCTCTGATGGTTTTCGATCTTCGAGCTTGGAACATGAATTCCTCCGGTTCTGAGACCTAGAATGCTGGGACCAGGTTGACAAGCCTAAGAGAGGGAAAGAAACACAGAACTGAGAACTGTACATGCATTGGGCTTTGCTTGCCTCCATTTACAAAGCTGTCTCAACCAACTTCAGTGGGAATCCTTCCCTACGACAAGCAAGAGCTATAGCCTTTTTTCCACTCTTCAGTCTGTTGCATAATGGACTCGCAGGAGGAAAACTGCTGGCTCAGTTTTATGTCCATGGAACACTTCTACATCATTTTCCCACCTCCCTATAGATTATACAATCAATATAACAGTGGCTGCCATGTTGGACCCTGAACTTTTTGAGTTGATACTGGATACCATATACAGTGCTGGCATATGGTAGCAACTAGCGACTGTTTTAAGTTGCTGGCAGCATTTGTTCGGCTTTTTCTCCCACCACCACAATCCCACCCTGAAGAAAAAAGTGTTATTCAAAGAGTAACCATAGTACCCTACAAATACAGCTGATCTTATGAAAGGGATCGTATTATATAAAAGAACATAATAGATCAGAAATTGTAATTTTGTTACAAAATTTTGATTCTTTTTTCCTCTTTGTCACAGTATTATAGACTATTATTATGCCTAAAATTATCTGGATAAAAACATTATTACTTTTATTATGTGCATATATGTTCTTTTGCATTCTATTATATACTACCAAAACAAATACATTTTTATCATACAGAGCCTAGTTACTCATATATGTTCAACACTTATTATCTTCCTGAATGCTAAAATATTGTGGGCTAAATATAATAAGGATGTCTAGAGCTGAAATATGAATTCAGCTGTGGATAATCCCCTCCACAGAAAAATCAATATAATCAATGGAATGGAGGGATATGTAATAGACTTTGAGATTTTGCAGAAGTATAATTGTAATGTTTTGGAACCAAACTTGTAAAGGAAATCCACATCCTGTTCACAACTTGCCAGAAACTGATAACTAGATGAATTACTTCCTCTTGATGAAGCCAGTTGATTCAGGGCTTGATAGAAACTCTAAATCCAGGTGTTTGCTGACAAATAAGATGGGGGCAGAGACACCTGGGAGGGGAGGGGGAAATCCCAAAACTCTTCCAATACTATAATTTCTAGGAATGGCTGAAGTAGCCACTGGGGGGGGGGGGGAGGGGGTACATTTGGAAGATAAACTTCCAGAGATCTTAGCCTCCAGAGCCTGCCTGACAGGAAAAGGCAAGTTACTGGAAACAAATCAAGAAATTATCAACTGGGACCAAGGAAGCACCTGACTTCAGTTAAGAGTTTGGGAAAGACGGCATCTCTTTCTAGATGTTACTTACAAAAAAAAAAAAAAACCCTACAACGTAACTTAAATATAGAAAAGGAGAAGCTCAAGCTGGGGGACTCTTGTCATCAAGTCCTGAGGAGATCATAAATGGCTCAAGAGAACTGTTAGGACAGCCCTCCATCCCTTCTCTGGAGCTACCTGTGTGCCTTGAGGGAAGACAGAAGAGGAGAAACCCCAGCCAGAGAGCTCATGCAATCACCTTCTGGGGGGACCATTAACCGCCTGAGAGAACTATATTCTAATGTTTTGCTTGTTTTTTTTGGTAACATTAGTTTCTTTCTTTCAGCATTGATAAATTTTAAATTGCCTGGGGTGCCTTGGCAGGAAGGCAGTATAGAAATGTATTAAATAATAAAAGAGAGAGAGAGAGAGATTAACCAAAGAATTAACACCCAACAGACCCGGAATCTACATCAAAACTATCAAGTCAGTATTATAACTATATATACAGATGACAATTGGCCAAGGATGAAGAAGGTAGGTACATTATAGCCAGCACATTGGAAAGCAAGATTGACTTTGAAGTCAATCGAGAGGCAGACCCCATTGGGAATTTCTGGTTGTACATTATTTTGAGATTTTTCAAGTTGTGGTGCTGTGAAGGACTGAGCAGCTATGAACTGAGCAGTACTGAATAGAATTTATTTATTTATTTACATTTATATACTTACCACCTTATTTGCTAAAAAGCCATAAAGGCTTCCAGCAAGTCGTCCAATAGCTGTGGCAGGATTGGCTTTGGTTGGCTTGGCTCACCTTGCTAGCCTGTGGACAACTTGAATGAGTATGCCTCTCTCTCCCAGTTGCTAGGGAATGTGAGTGGGAGAGTGCAACTGCGTTCATGTCCTGCATGTGGGCATCTGGTCGGCCAGATGTCCCTCAATACCATTTGCTGAGGAATGTGAGCAGGTGATATTGCACTCATGTCCCGCATGTGGGCATTTGGACTATATATAGGCTTTTGGCTCTTCATTTCTTCTTCTGTGTGCAGGGGGCGGGGGACGATGAAAGGGGAATGAGGGAGAGGTAAGGGAGAAATTGAAGCTCCGCCTTCTTCAGAACATCCTGGTGCACTCATTCGCGACTCACACCTTCTTCCAAGTATACCTTGGAAGATATGTGTGCCAGAATATTGCAGCTATTGTGGAGAGGGGCAAGGATCACTGGTGTTTCCAAAAAGAACGGTGGGAGGGAAGGAAGCATTACATACTCAGATATTCTACTCAATATAGTTTGTGCTACTCAATAGTCTGAATAGTGCAAGATTTTAATTTTTAAAAATCTTCCAGCAAAATTACAAGGCTATGTCTACATTGTTTCCCATTCTTCATATTTAATAATATAACAACACTGTTATTTTTTAAGGCCTCATACAAGCCATTCTGGATGAGATAATTTCACAGATTTGCCCATCTTCCTTGGAACCCTCCTTGTTCATTTTCCTCCTTGTTCACAGCCTTAATTTCATCCATTATGATGCTCACAAATCACAAATCACTCCTTGAATATTCACAGGCCAACCAAAAAGTCTACAGATAACATCACCAAATTCAATATGCCTTAGGAACTCCAAAGAAATGGCTAAAGTAGCTCACCAGTTTTTCCTAAATTGAATTTTCAGGAATAATTCACAGAAATATGTTTTCATCTCCTTGCAGAGTCCTGACCACCTTGAGGCATGCATTTGTGTGGACAAATTATGTGTAACGAGGAGCATAGATTCAACCAGCAGCAATATTCATGACTGAGCCATCTGGAAAAAGTGTTGCCAAAATCATGGAAATTGCTGCCAGCTATATCCATGATCACTTGGTTCAACGGTATGCTTGTCCACAAAAGTATATATATTATCAAAACAGTAAGGAAAACTCACATGTAGAGCCAAACGCTTTGTCCACCAAACCAAAAATGAGGCCAAAAAACCCACATTCTGTAAATTACCAGTTGCAAGTAGCTCCACCATGTCCTGCTTGTGAACATCCCAAAATCATCTCGCTGACATACTGCTACATTAGAAGGATCTTTGGAAAATTCTTAATTTTAACATAAACATTCCGCATCAGAAAACTGAAGGTGGGGGGAGCATGAAGGAGCTGTCCACTGAGCAGGCTAAAAATATCCAATCCAACCAATTTGCTGACACTATTATTCTTACAATGCTACCTACTAACAGCAGAATACAACTATTTTGTGCCGTACTTATAAGATTTCATAAGCGATAAGCAGATTAGATGATGTGTGTTTGTTATTTTACTTAAAACAATCAATGATAACCATACAACCATATATCTGAGAACAAGTGCCATGTCTCAAGCTGATCTGGAACCATCAACACAAATACTGCAAGTTAAATGCTTTAAGAAGCAAAAGAACCCAGTTCTTGACCTGATTGCCAACTTTATAATCATGTTAAAGACAGCATTCATTTTATTTAGTACTTATTATAATTACTTATAGACCGCCTTTCATCATAAAGGATGACACAGTGGTTAACAAAATAAAACCAATGCAATTTTAATTGGTTAGGAGTCATTCTGATTGGATATTCCCCCTCCCACAGAGCCAGTGCTGGATTGCACCCAAGTTGCTGAAGCTAACATTTAAGGGATTCACAGGCCACTGATTATCTTCAGAAGAGTTCACCTTAAGTGAATTTTCAGGGGAAGAGAATAAATCTGACTTTCAGCAAACTTGATATGCAAAAGGTCTTATAGTTTCTTGTTCCGTCCACCATTGCTTGCAGGTTTCAGGAATTTAGAGGGAAACATGCTTATTTTCACCTTGATACTGCTCCTCTAAGGAAGTCATCCACTTCAGCACTGATACCCCATTCCTCTTTCACCTACTGTCAGATTCTTGACAATCCTTTTTGCAATTTGGCAAACATCCCCCATCAGGATCAATAAAAGCTTGCAGGAATATTTGATTATTGAGCTAGTGCATTTTTGTAACAGATATTTAAATGGTTATATTTTCATTTCTGAGGAGGGCATAGCTGCTGGTTTCATATAATGATTTCAAAAGATTTCAAAAACTTCATTTGTAACAGGAAGTTTTATTTGGTAGCATCTAACAGTAGGCTGACCATATGAAAAGGAGGACAGGGCTCATGTAACTAACAGTTGTAGAGAAAAGGGAATTTCAGCCAGTGTCATTTGTATGCAGTTAGTTCCTGGTGAAATTCCCTCTTCATCACAACTGTTAAAGTTGCAGGGGCCTTGCCTTCTTTTGCATATGGCCACTCTAGTATAGTGCCTGCACCTTTAACTGTTGTGATGAAGAGGGAATTTCACCAGGAACTAATTGCATACAAATGACACTGGCTGAAATTCCCTTTTGTCTACAACTGTTAAAGTTACATAAGCCCTGTCCTCCTTTTCATATGGTCAGCCTATCTAACAGAAACAAAGTAAGTTAGCCTTGCAAGTAAATCCATAAAAGCTACTAGCCCCCTCCAAATTAATAGCCCACAGACAACACATGTCCATGTTATTTGTGTCATTTAAAGAATAAAGTTTGATTAAGTTTCCCTGACTGCCTATGAAAAATAAGAAATGCATCCAGTTGAACAACCAGGAGAGCGGCAAGACTGATGTAGTAAGTCAAAATATGCTCAAACAACAGCTTAGCCTTCGCAAGCAATACTCCCAAGTCTCTCCTCTGGTAACACAAGTCTCCCAAGCTATATCACTCAGGTTTCCCTTTTTTCTTGAAAGGGTGCTCCCAAGAAAATAATCTGTCCAGTGTTAAAGGGAAACACCTAACTGATGAGCAAGAGCTGATACTTGGAATCTTACAGAAAGTACATCCCAGAAATACATCCTTGGGGTTGCATTATTTATTTATTTATTCTACTTGTAAGTTGGCCAGTAACTGAAGTTCTCTGGGCAGCATACAATATAATAAAAATATACAGTACAAATTATGTTCCTCACTTAATTCCACATTTCCAAGTGTTGTGCAGCACATCATTCCATGATCAATGAGTGGAGGCAAATACATCCTAATCATATAAATACTCCTCTACTTACATATAGTAGATATTATTCCCGTTATATATAAAAATCTATCTGTGGCCTGAAGGTTATCAGACAAGGAAATGTATCCCTCCCCCAACCCTTTTATAATAAAAAAAATGTTTTAGGTGTCATATCTCGTCCATAGGTGGCAAAATAGCCAATAAGTTTCCTTTATGCCTTAAGTCGCCAGTGGTTATCACAGGAGACCATCATCCTGTTAAGAGTATTTCTGCAGACATCTCTTATCAACCCCTTGAAGAAGGCCTTAAAAACAACATAGGCCGAAATGTGTTGGGCTTGAAAATAAAGTATCTTAAGCATTCTGAGGACCTGCTTCTCTCCCTTTTTTGCCCTGAATGGATGCTCTCCTTTTGGTTTTTATGCCTTGAGCCAACAGAAAACTACCACCATTTTTAATGACAAGGAGAAAGAGTTCAAGCCTTCTTCTCACTGTCTTCTGGGCAGACTGCTTTCCTAGAGCCATCTTAAAACTAAACAATACAAAAAAGATTGAGACAGGTATGGCTGATAAAGAGCAATGCACTCAGGGGAGGGAAAACAATCTAAAAACCTTTCTATGTATATCCTCAGCCCTATTATCTCAGCCATATCAGCTCGATGGCACTTAATTTATGCAAATGAGATCACAAAATTCAACAGTTAGTGTATTAAAAGAAAAGTAATGATGAGGAAGTCAAAATTGCAGAGGCTGTCAAAAATGGCAAAATGCTGGGATAGAAATGATATTTCCGAATTCAGCGCACATATCTGTTGTTGGATGTCATCAGTCTGCACATTAATTATCTGCTGCAAGTGTTCTGCATATCTTGCTGTATGCACATGTGGGGTGAGGGAGAGATGGGAGAGTGAGGAAAGAGAGACATTTTAACATTTTTAAAATGAACCAGTCCACATACGCCGCCAGAATGTATCTGGTGTCCCAGGGAGCACACCCAGCAACCAATATGCTACGCTGCATGGCAGAAGATTAGCTACAGAGTGCATAATGCAGAACACTGTTGTAAAACCAGCTGCAGAGCATCCAGCTGTGTCTCAGGAGCACTCCAGGCTGTTATCATTTCATTGACACTTCAAAGCCTGAGCACTCTTGGAGGCTGCACACACTTTCCCCTACTGTAAATACAATGCGTCTACATTGCTAAATCAGACAGAGCAACAGAGCTTCCAACATAGATGCCTCCTTAGCTGTTGCTCTGCTTAGTGCTGGTATTTCCCTCTGCCGAGCTCCTTTCTGGGCTCTTTTGGAGCGACGGTGGTCCCTGTTGCCAACAGCGCACCGTTTGTTGGAAAATCATGCAGCTGGAGCAGAAAATGGAAGTGGCTAGAACGAGCTGATTTGCCAACCCATCATCATAAACCTTATTTCAGACTTCCTTCAATGCCTGCCGAGATCATGGAATCACAGACGAACCACCCACCAGTCCCATGCAATGCAAGCCACAATGAGCCACAGCCAGAGGGCAAACGCTGTGCAGTAAACTGCCTGCAAAACAAACAGTTCTAAACCAAAAAGCCTGAAAGCACTGGAGATTACTGTTGCTATTCTCCTTGCAGTACACACGACTGCTGGAGTACCTTATACAGCAGACTTCCACGATCTCTGGATTTGGACTATGACTCCCAGTATTCCAGACCATCAGCTGGTTGGGGCTGCTGGGATTTGAAGTCTCAAACATCTTGAGGGCACCAGGTTGGAGAAGGCTGTTTTTCAGGCACAAAGTGCTTTGGTTTCGAGTGGTGGCTTCCATGAATGGAAGGGGAGGAGAGGAGATTGTCACGAATTCCTCCTTCTCTCTGCAGCCCCCTGCACACCCCAAAAAACTGTTCTAGAAGGTTTGGGACCCTCCGAAACAGTGATGGAGATTGTGTGGGGTCCTACAAGGCAACAAGGGAATTCACAAAAATCGCCTACCTTTGCCACTCCATTCACAGATGCCTCCACTAGATCACAGAGCCTTCCGTGAAGGGAAAGACAGCATCGTCTATAACCCTGCCTCTCTAAGAAGATATCCTTACTGACATTATCACTGCTGGCAGATCTGCTGGTCCATTAGCTTCTTCTAATGCAGTGTATAACAACAACACTATTCTTTATCTGATCATGCTGGCAACAAAAGATAGTCCGGGCTTGAAACTAATCCATAAAAGACACTTACCTAGAAAATTTACTAGCCGCCCACTAGCACATGACTATATTAGCTGTTTGTGGCACATCTGAGCACCTAAAAGGGAATAAAAGACCATCCTTTTCCGATTTATAAAAGCTTCCCTACACAGTTTTCAGGAAAAGATTCTTATTTGCCACAAGCAGCCAGGAAAATGGCTGTTTACATGCCCAAGAATTCAACTTCCTAAATTATAAACATAGGCACTTCCTATTTGAACTTACTACTTCCGAGCAAGATATAGTTCCATAGTACACACATGCTTTTGCACTTATCTGACATGTACAGTCCACATTTTCCCAGCCTACATATATTGTCCACGTATATGGAAAGTGTGTACCAGCAGCTTGCATCCAGACAATGAGGAAACACTTCACTGCTCTATATGCAATGGATGGCCAAACTGCCACTTGGGAAACATATCCAGCTTGTGAATAATTCAACTGCAACTCTGGGCAAGTCAACGTAGTAGTTTTGAGTGCAATATTATCAACCAAGACTTTCCCTACCTCTAGCCACGTTCTTGAAGAAAAGTCACCCAATTTTAACATTCCCACCTTCTTGGCTGCTCTTTTCTCTGTGTACAGACAGGCCCAGCCAGAGAGATTGCTCCTGCTTTTCACTTCATACAGAAAAGGACTGTCCCATTCTCTGTGCAGAAAGGCACAGACAAACTGATCCATGTCTGTACATGGAGAAAGGAGATGCACCGTGCAGAGAGGGGGATGGAGCAATCGCTCCTACCTTTCTAGGTATGGAGGAAAGATAGTGCCTCTCAGTGATCCGATATGAGAGTGGGGCTTCCTCACCTACTTCTCAAGGAAGGCTGCCTTTCTCTACTATATCCATTCACAGTAACCACTGGAAACGCCATTAATATGAAGAAAAGAGAAAAAAGGATTAGATACTTCCATTTCAAATATATACATTAATATAAGCAGTCCACATATGTCAATAAGCATCCAGACAAATTGAATAGGATGTTATACGGCTCTTATAAAGACCAACTCTAACACAGTTGTTGGTCTTCTTAGCATGATGAGGTGGAAGGGAAACAGTTCAAGAGAGGACGTGAGTCTCTAAGCTTCCTATCTCACCCTCCAATGCAGCCTATGGAATGGCTGCTGGATCATGATATGGAAAACGCAGGAAAAAAGTGACTTCTGCTATTTCTTATATTCTCCAAATTCCAGCACTAATTAAGAGAAGTCATCTCCCTCCTCCAAGTCCAATTCTTTCAGAATTTGGGAAGGGAATCTTTGCGCCATGCATGGGGGAAGGGGCAGTTGCCATGGGCAACAGGAAGTGTGAAGTCCTTTTTTAAAATCCCCTTTTATTGATAAATTAACAAAACAGAAAAGAAAATAAATTGGGGGGGACAAAAATTACATTCATAAGAATGTCAAAAAAAAACATCAAATACACCATTTCTAAAAAAAGGGGGGGGGAGGGAATTATGCATAAGTTTTAAGAAAAGCAGAACAAATATCCATGTATTTGTCCACTCACAAGTGGCATCTATATACCACCTGTTCAAATGTTGATAGCGTTGTTAAGTCCTCAGTCCATTGGATTATGGGATGTGAACATGTATACTTCCCACATAATAATATCAGTCTTTTGGCTGTCACAAGGACTTGGAAAATCCATTTGCACTGACCATGCGTTAACTTCCAAGAAACTGGTACGTAGTTTAGGAGTAAATGCACATCATTACATATCAAAGACTGTTTCAATACAAAGTTTATCCTTATTATGACCTCCTCTCCAAAGGGGGCAACTGTCGGGCATTGCCAAAGCATATGAATAAAAGCACTGGATGTGTTACATCTCCAATAATTATGTAAATTACAAACCCTTATTAAAGAGGCGTTGTGGAGTCCAATCAACCAGAAACAATTGGGGTTTTTTTGCTGAATAAAGCGTAGCCTAAGATCCATAGATGCTAAGACAACAGTCCATTGGTTAGGCAAAATAGGATGCTCCGGAAGTGTGGAGTCCTGAAAAATGGCCCTAGTTTCTTTCTCCCTTAGGAGCATCCCATGGAATTGTGCTGTTTTCAACTACAGTTCTCCCTGAATCCTAGGCTGGGGTGTGCTTTCAGCATCTAGCATTAAGATGTGTTGTAAGAAAATGCATGTCTTGAAGTTAAATGTTTCCAAACTTCTGAGGGATGGGGCATTCTGCCAGATCCCCTTGGAAGCAACTCAGCCGCTAACCACCACACAAGGAGGCACTTGCTTAATTAACTCAACAAGAATACTTACCTGTTTTCACTTGTCAAATGCTCTGGGGCCCTAATACATGGCTCATTCTATTTTTATAGCAGAGATTACATTATCGCTGCTATTAACAAGAGAAAAGCTTGTGCTGGGAGGTGAGTTTTTTCAAATGCTAGCACAATAACCTATCAAGGATTCCCACTGCATTTTATTTTTTTATTCTATAATTCGTTTTTTTTTATTTAATTGTTTAAATCAATTTTAATTATGCCTGTAAGCCCCCTTGAGTGCCATGTTTTGGTAGAAAGATGGGGTATAAATCAAATAAATAAATAAAATTGCTGATATGTCTTTGTACTAGGCTCTAAAAATATTGTGAACACTAATATACTCATAGGTTCACAATTGGGAGTATCCCTCTTGTAAGGCTCTGTCAGCAGCTTCACTGAGGTATAGGATTCTAACCAAGAGGGTGGGGTTTCAAGCTGGATGACAGTTGAATAGCTCTCCTGAGGGCTTAGCTCTTGTGAAGGAGTCTACACAAATATCTTTGAAGACCTGAATGATACCCTCAGACTTCCTGGTGTGGAGAAAGAGTGTCAGTGCCATGAATGGAATATTGAGGCTCTCTCTACACATCCAATATGCCTCAGAATAAAATTGAAGACCAACTGGAAAGCTTTTTAGATCCTTGGATGTGACCTACAGAGGCTTGAATTCCACAGGAATTGACTCAAGCCAAGATATGGGGAGAATATACTGCCTGGGTTCACACAACACGCTAACCCACTCAGTCTGGGCTGTTGTTGAACCATGGGTTGTCGTGTTGTCTGAACACAGTGCTTTTTTGCAGGGTGGGTTTTTGTGTTGTCTGAATGCAGCACGTTTTCCATGGGATTGCTCATTAACCATGCTGTCTGGCTTCTTAACCATCCTGAACAAACTTACGAAAAGCTATGGGTTTTCAGGGTGGCTTGTTCAAGATAAATAAATCACACTGCATGGTTAACAAGCCACCCTGCAGAAAATGTGCATTCAGACTTGTTGTGAGCCTTCTTCACTTTGCACTGAAGTTGTCATCCCTGTTCTTTCACTGTCCTATTACAGAGTTCAGGCATGCTGGATCTGTATATATGTAGTTTATATTTTTATTGGCATCATCCTGACACCTTGGCTAAAGAATCCATTTTGTTCCAGAAAAGGAAGCAGAGCTAGAGGCTGTTAGGAAAAAGAAGAGAGATCCTGATGGCTGAGAGGGGTCAGAATCTAATTGTCTATGATTTCCTCTATTAGTTTAATAGGAGTTGTTCCCATGGAACTACGGATGTGTGCAAATGCCTACCTGACTGCAAAGTCATCACCCACATAATTAAACCATGAAGGCACCTATAAACTGGCCAAACCTAAGCCTTGGTGGGGAAAATGGCCTGATCCTGAAGCATTACACCCCCATAAGAAAAGATCACCAGGTTAATTTACCTTTGGAAACTCCTTATGATACCTTTCGTTTTGCATATCTCTACTCAGTATTCTTCAAAAGAATAGCAATGTTCAAGTTAACTAGTTTTAACTCAAGCAAGTAGCCAGGAAGCTCCGTGGGGTTTCCTTTCTGGCAAGAGAACGTGAACCGTTCCTTGCCGTGGCAGGGTGTTTCCCTTCCCGCCACCCAGTTCACCAGCCAAAGCTGGCTTGAGCCAACGCTGGAAATAACCACACAGAATTCAGGGACCAAAGCAAGATTATTCACACTCTACTCTAAGTTAAGGCCTTGGTCAAAACAGAAGGGATTATACACGCAATATAGCAAAATAAGGGTTAGGTGGTTGGGAGGGAAAGGGGGGGGGGTTAGAAAGGAATGAGGTAGGTTTGGTATTAGCAGCACAAACAAGCAAAAGCCATAAAACAATTAGGACCCCAATCAATCAATCAATCACACTCTTAATGCTAAGCAACCCCAAACCGAGCAGGCTTATAAAACAATAAAATTCTAACTAACACCCGACTTGATCCGGCCGGACGGAGATCTCCCTAGAGCAAAGCCCCTGCCCCGAAGAGATCCCGAACTCCACCCAGACCGTCGTTTTTCTACCTTCTCTCGGGCTGGTCTCGTTGCCATGGAAACCAGCCCTCCCTAATTCCTCACAGCTGAAGTTCGTTAACATCAGCCACCTGCGTAACCTTGGCTGGTACGGCTTGAGATAACCAGCCCAGAAACTATGTCAACGTTCTGTTCCTCCATCACCCTCCTCCCTTGAGCTCCAAGATTCCCGCTTTCTGCTTCCCGCCCAACAACTCCCCTTGCAGAGCAGTTCATTTTCAAAAGCTATGTCCTTCACACTTTCATTCTCCAGAGTCAAGCTATTGATCCCTTCCTTCTGCCCTATCCTGAGTCCAGCTTCAGAACCACTGAGTCCGTTGTACTCTGTTCTAAAACAGGGTTAGGCAATCCAGTACCCCCCATGATGTTTTGGACTACAACAGCCATAATCCCTGATCATTGACCATGCTGGCTGCAGCTGATGGAAGTTGTAGTCCAAAACATCTGGAGGGCACCAAGTTCTAAAATCTATTAACTACCCTTGAGTTTGGGCACCAGACGCCTGGGCAGCAAGCACATTTGTGTTTTTCAGCTCAGCTCTAAGATTAACCTGGGGTTCTCTCAGCTTCTAAGACCATTTCTCATCATCCTTTCTCACTCAACTCTGATGCCTAGCCCACATTTCCTTAACCAGAGTTTTCCATTCCCTTCTCTTGTGCCACTTTGTTGCCTCATTTACCCAGAGAAATCCGTAGTGCCTTGTACACCCAGGGAGAAAGCTTTACCTCTGAGTCCAGGGATTGTTGAATCCAAGCCTTGGTTCCATTTGTGATGCAGTCAACTTGTGGGCTCCCTCCTTCCCTTCTGAGTGTCTCACAGGGGCTTGCATCCTCTATAAGGATTGCTGGTTCTGAATCCAATCGTGGTGGTCCAGCAGGGACACTGTGGAAGCTTTTACAAAAGGTCTCAAGTCTCATGAATCCATTTGAACCACACTTTTTAGTTTGGGGGTTGTTTTTTAACTAGTTTCCCTACCTTGCCCTCCTTGCCTTTCCATATTTGTTGTTGTCTGGTATAGACATGGTCTAAGAAGAAGTCCTGTTTATAAGGCTCTCTATTTAAAATTCTATTGTTCCATCGTAATAATGTGGGCTCCAAAGTCCCTAACTGCAGCTCAGCCTCTGTTCAGTCCCCATGCCCCCGCTCTCCAAAAGTATCAGAAATCAAAGAGTCTAATTAGCTTTGGATATATCATCCAGTTGGCTCTTTCTGGACAACATGGTACACACCTGTGTCTAAGCAGCTTGAGGCTTTCACCCAATTTTGTGCTGTTGCACTCATGTTGTGCTTGTGGATTTCCTATGGGCAGCAGGTTGGCCACTGTGTGAATAGAATGTTAGACTAGATGGACCCTGGGTCTGATCTAGTATGGCCCTTCTTGTGTTCTATGTTCTTAATTTTGAATTTGTAACTAAAGGTTGGGAGACCAGAGGGTAGCCTGTGCCCACTATATTTTTCCAAGTATTCGTGACTGACCAACCAGAGAGGGAGGTCCATTATGTTCACCCTACTCTGGAACAAGGTAATTATAACCGCTTCAGCTCTATTTCCTTTCCTTTCCTTTCCTCCTCTGAATCTATCTGTTTCCACGCACACACAGTAACCCACCATTTTCACCAGCACCCAAGCTCGCCTGGTATATAGCTCCCTAAACCCTTGCCTTGCCAGTTTCATAGCACTTCCTTCCACTCCTTTATTTATTTATTTGACTTGTACCTCGCCTGTCTACCAAAACTGGAACTCACAGTGGCTTACAAACACAGATACAATTTGATTGAACAATAATAAAATACATTAAGTACAATAAAACATTTTTAAAGAAACAAATATAATAGTGCAAAAACAACCTCTAATCCATCAGACCCGCTTACACACCAAAGGCCCATTTGAACAAAAGCAGTCTTTTCCTGCAGTCGAAGGACAGCAAGGAGGGAGCAGACCTAGTCTCCCTTGGCAGCAAGTAACCGAGCCAGGGAGCAGCCACCAAGAAGGCCCTCTTTCACACTGCTACATTTGGCAAATGTTACCTTCCCCTGTCCCGTCTTTTTCTATCTCTATGTTAAGACTATTAGAATTAGTATACTGGTCCATGTACTAGGGCGACTGGTATATTAACCAAGACATTTTCCCCTTTTGTAACATGTGCTTTTATATGTTAAAACAAAAGACTTTACTCTTGAATACAATTTATTGTTTGAGCTATTTTTCCTCACTTTAAAATAGCCATTCCCCACTTCGTTAAAATATAGTGCATAAATCTCCTGTATGCACGCTACAAATCTAGAAAATGCCCTTTGTTCCTGTGTCCTTCCTGACATATGTACACATCCAAGTCATGTATGCATGTGAATGAAGATGTACAATAAGTGCCCAAACTCTTGAGATATATCAGGGAGCCAGCCATACTCTAGCTGGCAGTGCCTAGGAGTGATTGAGTCAACCGCCTGACTATCTCTGTGTTCCAGAATTCGACTAGGGCGTCTACCAGAGCACCAAACATGTCAGCAAGAAAATCTTAGGATCCCCCAGCCTTCAAGGTGAACCAACTTAACTGGTCTTCCAAGTCCTTCAAAGCTTAGGAACCCATACAAGACTGAACCTCACCTAGTAATTGACCTGTCCATGACAAGGGAATTGGTTGATACCTCCAACAGAGACATCACCAACACTCTGCTCAGGCAAGAACATCAAATCGTTTCTATGCCCTGCTACATGTGCCAAACAGGAAACACTCTAGAACAGCCCCATGGCTGCCATGAACTCCTGAATCATCCATAAGCGAGGGATCACAGCATGGATATTGAAGTGTGGAGGGTCTTAACATCAGGTCTGATACCACCTCTGCCAGCTCAGGCAGGACATCCATGAGGAAGTTGTGTGGGTCAATATGTCCTATGTTCACCAACACCAGGAACGGACACATCTTGAATGTTATTTCACAAGAAACCTGTTCTGTGGGCCACATATTGAGTCCCTTTGCAGTAATGAGCTTATATTTCCAGGCTATTAATCATCTGGTATAGAATATCACTATAATTTAACAAGAGAAATTCCAGAGTTAAACAAATTTAAATATATTAAGTTAAATGCAATTTTTACACCGCTACCCATTCCAATGGCAGTCATTTTCAGGGAACAAATTATTTACCTTAAACCATCAGGTCTCAACAAATCTCCTGCACTTTCCTTTATTTTCAACTTAATGTTTCATTTCATAAAATACTGTTATTAGAGTGGGCATTATGGAATAACTTTGTGCATTTATCATACAAGCAAATTTAGAATTATGCATAACCAGAGTTCAGTTTGGTGCTAAAATATCTGGCCACAGAACACCCATTACTGAAAAGTCCCCAACCTCAGAATGAACAGTTTAAAAGCTAAGAACTCACTCCCATTACAGTCAATGGGGATTTACCAATTAGTTCAGAGTGAGCATTATTACACTGTAAAACTGCAGGACCACAGAGTTCAATGCAGCTTAAGAGAATGAAGCGTGCTACTAGTCAACAGGAAGAGGGACAGAGGAAGCATTATCAATAAAGCAGATTCTTCCTCAGTCCTCATCAATTCTATTTTATTGTCCCCCCCACTAATTATAAAATATTGGGCAGTATCCTATATTGCTGCTGCACTTCTGCTACTCCTGTAGAGCAACAGAAACAAGTGGAGCAACAGAAACTAGTAGTTCCTGAAATAAGCTTCCGTGAGCTCCGCTGACTAGCCCCATTCTAGAAGATGTGCTGCTGTACGTTTTTGGTTGTTTCAGGAACCGCTAGTGCCTAGTGTGCTAGTGGTCCGTCCCACAAACGCAGGGGCAGTGTAGGATACTGCCCATTGTCTTTCTGAAAGTCCTCCTGCTACCCTTACTCCACCCCTGTGTTTTCGCTTCTTTGCTTTCTCTTCCATCCTGCCTCAGAGGAGTAGTGGGGCAGAAAACTGAAAAGATAGGGAAAAACAAAAACAACGGGGTGGAATAAATGCATCCTCCTCCCCACTGCAACACACCTGACAAGTGCAGAAACAGAAAACAAGAGAATCAAAAACTATACAAGAAACCTCAGACCAGAAAAGGGAAGTCATTCATGATTGATCTGACACTCCTTTTCCCCAAATGTTTGGCAGTCAGTTTCATTGGATTGTAATGAACTCACTTCTAACTAAGGGGGGGGGGGGGGGGGGGTGTCTACACAACATCTCTTTGGCGCCTGTTTCTGATAATATGCACTTTTTCCTATATTCATATTTACGTCTAATAGCGGTAGAAGAGAGCCATTAAGGCAAATTACGGGCATCATAAAATGCACTTTACAATAGTTTATATGCGGAATTTCGCTGCAGAGTTGGTTCAGGGGTGTATGGTTGAACGTGGAAAAATTGACGAAAGCACCGCCCTGTCTCGTGATGGTACCTCCCCCAGACTTTCACACCATTCATTAATTCCGCCCACCTGACTTTCTTGCCGTTGTCTGCCCAATCACGATCACACGTGGCTTCGCGTGTGGGTACGATTTCTAAACATTGGATGTGCCTACAATTACAGTTGTTAGCAGGGCAGCATTGGACTACCTATTGTAAAACCATAAAAGCATAATTTTTCCAGGTACTGGACGGCCATGGCGAGCACCCGCCCGCGGAGCGTCTGTCCCCCATTCCTCCCGCCAAGAATCCGCCGCTGTACACTCCCACCTCACCATGCTTGCAGCAGCTGCCCCTTATCTCCTGCACCCTAGCAACCTCAGCCGTCTTGGAAATGTGCTGCTTCAAGGGCAAATGTTTGTGTTGCTTTTCTGTTACAATGATGCATTTCGCACTGATGTCCCAGTTCCATACAAACATCCCATTATTCTATCTATCTCCAGACCCCGAGATGCCAGCTAGCAATGGTTCTGGGATGCCCATCGCTGAGCAGGCTAGTGGGCAACCTCGCCATACCAGCAGGTCTCTGCGTCGCAGAGGTGGGTGACTGGGCAGGCAGGGGTGTGGGATGGCTGGGCGCTGCCCCTCCAAAATCCCCTGGCTGGCACTGATGTCTCTTTGTCCCCTCTTCCCCACACAGTGCGGCTGCTATTATTCCACCTAGCTTTCCTCAAGAGGCAGAAGGGTTGGTTGCAGCTGCGCCTCCGCGGTATGGTGCGCTCATTGTGTGTCCTTCAACGTCGAATGAGGAGACTCGAGCGTATAGTGTAGTGTGCCCGCTGTCCTGTACCCGTCCGCCAACCAGCAGTGCCATTAGAATGCCTGGGCAGGCACCCCACCCCCCCCAACATGTGAGCAACGGCTGTGACGTGGCATCTCTGGACTGACATTCCTTCCCATGCGACTGTTGCCGTCTGCCTTTAAGCCCCTGTCTTGCCCCCCCGCGGCATGCCTTTCAGATTACTCCGCCCACGCTCTGCAATGGGCTTGTGCCCACATGTAACCATTTCTAGAATAGAGATATTGCAGTGGTTTCTCAGTACTAAATGGTCTTTTTGGTGCGATACACACACACTCACACAACTTCCCAGTAAATCAATGACAGAAGGGGGGGGAGGTAACTCAAGGTGCCTTACTCCCGAGAAACAGCGCGCACGACGACAGCTCAATGGCAGGAACTCGCTTTCACTGCACAGAGACAAGTTTCCCTGCCTTTTTCCAGCCACGATCCCAGCAAGGGAGCAGGGGGGGAGGGAAGCCTTAGCGGACCTCAAATTATACTCAAAATCAGCAAAGCACATCCTTATTCCAACCCCCTTGCTTCCTGTAGAACCAGCTCCATGTGAGTAGAAAGAAAGATTCCAGTAGGGATTTAAAAGAAATTTTACTTTAAGTACCAGTAACTTAAGGTCAGCCATTACTGAACAGTCCAGTCAAGGGAAGAAGGAAGTAGGAGGGAGGAGACAGGAAATGACAAAGCAAGCATTGGGTCAATCCCCTCCCACCCTGTCCACAACTTGGGAGGGGTTGCCAGAGAAGGGGCAAGCATTCACTCATGACAATACAAGCCCTGCCCACCAAACTAATCCCACGATTAGCGTTACTCCAAATGGGCAGTGGAGGTTTACACAACCAAAATGCAAATGAACATCGGAGAAACATTAAAAGTTGTGTTTAATTGACACCTTGGAAACGCACATTAACAGAGGCTATAAGTCGCATACACGTCTGATCTGCGCCCTGCTTGTGTGTACAAAATGACGTCAGAACGAAGCAAAGGCGACCCAAATAAGCCGTGAAGAGGTACCCTAAGAGCGAATAGGCTATAGATCTGAAAAACTATGTTTATCAAAAGAATTAAATACAGAGTAAAGCATTTAGGAGTTTAGTGCAGTTGACAGGAAACATAGTCCATCACATTTGGAAAGGTATCATGTCAGGGAGGGCTGGTTTACAGAATCATAAGCACCTCAAGGAACAAAGAGCTTTTGTCTTTAACCCTATGTACCTTTAAAGCAGGGGTGCAGAACCTCAGGCCCTGGGGCACAAATCCAACACACATGGGGTTCCAATCCAACCCTTCAAGGTTCCCAAAATGGCCCCTACCGCTTTCCCCTAGACCACATTTCATCTGCTGGTTTCCTGGCTTTTGTGCAGTTTTTTTCTCAACTTTAAATGGTTGAAATGTCTCTCCTAAGGCTTAGTTATGGACAGTAAGAATTTTAGGCTAAAATATGCTGGTATTTTTGGTCCTGCCCTTTTTGCTTTCAGCCCTGCCGACCACTGCAATGCGCCCCCAGAGAGTTTCTCCAGAATGCAATTTGGCCCACAGGTCAAAAGAGGTTCATCATTCCTGCTATAAAACTATAGCCCCATCTTCTTCACCAGCATGATGTCCTTAGGAGGAGAATGGATTATACATGCAACAAAAACATAGGGCAAAAGAAAGCTGCTTTCGGTGCTTTCTGGACCAAAACTGAGCTGGCGTTTTCCTTAAAAGTAATTCTCTCCCCATTGACAGGAATTCTTTGCACTCGTGCAGTTATTTATTGGAAAATATGTACAAATTAAAGCTGGCCGGGGTTTACTTTCAGCATAGCTCTCAATCTGTCTTCACCAGTCAATCAACCAATCAATCAATTTATTGATCCCGTCAACAGTTCTCAAGGTTATTGGCTTATGCATCAATTCTTCACCAGTTCATAATAAATAATAAATAAAAATGCCAAAAGCAATTTAAAAAACAAGTAAATTTAGACAATTTATTTCAGTCATATGATTTGCTCCTTTTAAAGGACAGAATTCTAGATTCTTTGAATGAGGGATCTCAGTGAGCTACTATCAACAGGGGTAATTAACCCATATAGCCCCAATAATTAACTAAACGCTCTTGTTGACAGCTTAGACCTGCATCAGGTCACAACCGATAAACCTTCTCAAACATCAATACCCATGTTCCCCCATTCACACAAATAGGGCATTCAACCTTAATCAAAAGCCAAGTTTATAAGTTTTCCTCTGACTTAAAATCCAGGAGGGCCCCAAAACACTTTGCTCTTAAATAGTATCTTCCATCCCAGTAGATGTACATCTGTTCAGTTTAAATCCGATGTAATAACTTTGAGAGCCACACAGATCATACAAATAGAGAATAAGTAATTTACTTGTTTGGACATTTTTTCAACATGTCACTGGTACCACTAGTTCACAGCA
The DNA here is from genome assembly GCA_029215795.1 of Anniella stebbinsi. Lineage (NCBI taxonomy): Eukaryota > Metazoa > Chordata > Lepidosauria > Squamata > Anniellidae > Anniella > Anniella stebbinsi. Next base: position 192,648,472 of record JARDYH010000004.1, read on the forward strand.
AACATGCCTTTCTGCTTCTAAACCAAAGAACACAGGTTGCATATCATCTGATGTCAGAAGGCAGATTTTATGAAACTGATGTTAATCGCATAGAGAGCCAGTAAAACTATTACTAAGGGTAGGTGCTATTCACAGAATCAAACCTGACATACTAAGCAATGGAGATCCCATTTTTTGCTTAGGGAGCAAGAAAACAGAATAGAAATTTGCCCAGGCTGTTGCATTTCCTCTCAGAGATGCACCAAGAAGCTGATCTCCAGATCTTCCCATCAAAGTAGGGTTAGTACAAATGGGAACAGAACCTGGTAGTGCCTGGAGGGGCTGCACCTCCCAAGATGCTGTATGTTTTTGAGGAGAAGAACGAAGCAGAGGATGATCCCCAATTATCCCCCACATAGGCTCTTTTATGTCTGTGGGATCAGGCTTTGCAACCCTGCTTTGCGAGAGGGCGGGTGCAACTTATGGCAACAAAGAGAGAAACTCAAGGAGCTTTTCCTCAAGGACCCACCACAGCTGCAGGGACAGGAGACCAGTTTGATTTCCCCCCCAGACTTTTCTTCCCTTAAGCCCCTATACCAAAGGTTTAGATGGATCCATACTGTGCCCATTAAAGATTTTAGACTGATATGGAACCTGGACCTGCAAGAGGATTCCACTGAGCTGCGTGTTACTGGGAAGTTTTAATGTGAGGGCTCTTCCAACTCTGACTGACTGCAGGAAGCAGCACCAGTCATTTTAAGGAGCGGCAAGGAGAGATCTAGCAATTGGATCTCTAGAGCTGCAACTTGGAGAGGGGCTGTGGCTCAGTGGTACCGCACATTCTTTGCATGTGAAAGACTCCAGGTTCGATCCTCAGCATCTCCAGGGAGGGCAGGAAAAAAACCTGTGTGAAACCTGGGAGAGCTGCTGCCTGTCAGTGTCAAAAATACTGGACTAGATGGCCCAATAGTCTGACTCAATGTAAGGCAGCTTCTTATATTCCTAAGGTTCCGCTCACAACATATCCAATGGTTACCATATTGTTGCAAAGCTGCCAGAATTGGCTTGAGCAAGCACTTGCAATTTAATGAAGCATTCATATGATCACTTCAATGCCTGCAGAACAACAGATTCTCATCATACCATGTTGATTATGTTAACAGGTCCTCAAGCCAGGTGCCATGAAAAGCTTCCTAAGATCTTAAGTGTCTGCCTGGTTTCATGGTTGGTACTCATACTTTGCAGTGACTCTAACAGCAAATTCTGCTACACAAGATTTTGGGGTTTTGCACAGAAAGGAAAATGAGTGGATGGATTCAGGCTCATTTCTCCTGGTGATAAGCTCACCCCAGGCAAAACTTACTACAACCGATATTGCTTAAACATTCTTGCGAAGTCTCCTCCCGGGGGGAGTCAATGTGTAAACAGAACCATTATATGACCAATCTTGCAACAGTTACAATAAAAAATCAACAGACAGCCAATGCTTCTCCAACAACCTTGGCATCATGATCTCATCACGGCCACTTTTGTGAGCCATCCACAAAAGCTCTTACATATTTGGGAAATAGCGTCTTAAATCACACACTTTGTATTGAACATTAGTACTCCACAGTAGTAGTAGTAGTACAAAAACAAAGAAGACTAGATCATTTTTTCAATGTGTTAAGGGTTTGCTTTACACATAAAGAGTTCATATAAAAACAGGAGTTTTATGAACTCCTATCTGTGGTATGAATGCAATAGTGGTGAAATTAGCTTAACAAGCAGTCTCAAATCAAACTTTGATCTCTTTATTACAAACTGAAGAATTGACAACAATTGTAATGGATGCTCTATACATTTTATTAAACACTTTGTACCAAAATACAGCTTTATTTTATTGTTTTAAAGTAGAGTTGCATTATTCCATGCTATGTAATCAGTAGTAAAGCCTTGGGATGCCTTACTGTTGTTCATCTATTGAAATCTGTTTGATTTCAGCAAAGCCTTTTCATATTAACACTCTACCCAGCTGATATGCAAAACACCTTTGTTATTTAAAGTGCCACATTAAAAACGGTGTTTTCAACAAACTCATAATCCTGGTGTGATCCAAGCACAACAAAAAGAAGCACTTACTGCCATTGCCGTCAGAATCCTCACTGCTGCTGGGAAGTCGACCTCGTTTCATGATCTTCCTGGGGAACAGCAGGCAGCCTGTGAAGCAATACAACAGAAGTTAACCCACAACAACAGCCATCGAATTCTGTATCAAAGATCATTCTAGGACTGAGCATTCACAAATGAAAGCAAGCGGTATTAAGTAGTATGAATGTAAGCAATAAATATCCTGGAAATGTTTCATTGGGAACATATCACACAGGCTAGACACAAAGGAGATCTGAGGATAATTGACTGCATCCTCAAGCCACGTACATCTCAAAGTTGTGGTACATAGATTATTTTAATGCCTTTGATATTAGCAATTTTAAAGCAACTTCAACAGAGCTGGTGTTTTACCTCTACGCTGCCTGTAAATATTTATATTTCCAACATGATTCTGAAAAGGATTTACTGCTGTGGGAGGTATCAAAACAACAAGAACAATTAAGTTCATACTGCATATCTCCAAGCAGCAAGTGGAACTACAAACCCAATAGAGACTGGATTCACAATTATTTCACATCTTACAGCCTGCTGGGTGGGAATGCACAAGTGTGAGTCCGAGTTTGTGGGTGAATAATCCACAGTGCAATAAAACCATAGATGAATACAAATACAGCAAATATCCATGCTACTTTCATATTGGTCACCATCCTAATCCATGATGGGCCTTTCATATAACTTTATTACATGTAGCTCTCCATGGTCACTTGATAGCAGAAAGAACAATGCAAGACAACACTGAAGGATATAAAAGTATTCCTCACTAGTATTTTATTATTTTATTTATTTATTTATTTATTGTATTTATATCCCAGCTTTTTTCCCTCCAAGGTTCCCAAGGTGGCATACATAATCCTCCTCCTCTCCATTTTATCCTCACAACAGCAACCCTGTGAGGTAGGTTGGGCTGAGAGTCTGTGACTGGCCCAAAGTCACCCAGTGAGCTTCCATAGCTGAGTGGGGACTAGAACCCAGATCTCCTGACGCCCAGTCCAACACTCTAACCTGTTTCTAAATCCTTTGGTCATTGTAATTTGTAATTCAGGATTTGTTAAAATGTCAGAAGCAATCACAGCAAGTGGCAAGATCACTTCCACATACATATTTTCTTATGGCCACACTTGCTGTATCTTATTTTGAAAGCTGCTAGGGATTCCAGGTACCATCTTCAAATGAAATAGCCAAAAGGGAGACAGATAGAGATTTGTAACACCAAAGCAAGGGCAACTTACAAAAAGAAAAGAAAGCATATAAGAACACAAGCCTGCAGTAAGAAAACTTTTGTTATCAATTTCTCATTTCAACATCTAGAATATGGCTCTTTTCAACACACTTGGTAGAATGTCCTATCCATGAATAGCCCTTCAGCATTAGGAATGATGATTGCTAGAATTCTGTCTAAGTTGCCTGGGGTGAGAATAGCTCTCTGTATACACATTTCATAAATATTTGGTTACCAATGAGTTTGACGAGGGCAACTTCTTCTTGACAATTGCTGAGAACATCAGAATCTATGTTGGCTTAGTGGCCTGGCCTTAGAAATACTGCAATATACATCTAGATCATGTCTTATCATTTTCTAAAAGACTGTTGAAAAGCTAGTAGAATCAGATTGTGATGAGTCTCAAACCGGGCCTGCGCCAGAGCATTCATCAGGGTAGTTTAAATGACAAAAATCTACTAAATCTGTCCAACGTGTGCTGACTTCAGCACACTCAAAATGTCTATGAGACTAAGCCCTTTGAGGTGAAAAACTCTTCATCCTAACAGGTCCCTATGGCAGCACTGATGCTGCATAGCATTACATTATGCAATAAATGTGGGCTCTTGGTTACAAAACAAGAATCGCCAGTGAGGATCCAAGAGCTCGAAGGCCAGGAAGAAAAAATAAAGAGAGCTAAAAAAGCGGAAACAACGTGACACAGCAAGTGAAGCAAAGCATGTTCGGCGTAAATTAAAGTGACAAGTACTCTAGGACATGCATCAAATCTCATGAGGCTTAGTTTGCCATGTTTCAGTTCCAGTGACAATGAGGGTTGGCCAAGCTATTAGCAGCAAAGTCCCAAGGCATGCCTTCCAGGTGCAGCTTCAGGAATCAGCTGCCAAGATGATTTGCTTCTAGTTTGGTGCACAGACACTGAACTCATTAGATTCTCATACAAGTGGCAACTTCTAATAAGGTGCTCCACTGGCTTGTACAAAACAGATATACAGCCAAGTAACATATAGAAAATATGCCTGCTTGTAACAAATTAGTTGAAAAAAGGTAAACAGGCTCAGATATAAAAGTAAGAAAGAAGCAGGATGGATAAGATTCCAACACACACATACATGCATGCACCAGAGTATGCAACTTTTTGGGGTCATGGACACATTAGACAATTGACACCACTACAAAATGGCTGCCACGGGAGGCATGGCAAATGACAAGTAACATTTCCAAAAGACTTAGTACAAAGCAGAGGTAAAGTTTGAGCTCAAACACACTAAACAGCTCCTTTGAAACCACAGTTTTTTATAGTAATGTATGGTCCATGAGCGATGGCGTATGGCCTACACCATCCTTCATGGAGCATACACTACCATTAAAACCATCAAATAAAATCTAAACAATGCCTCATCCATACTGTGATATTCAAAGGCTATAACTCAATGGCAAAGCACATTTCCAAACGGTTCCAGGTTCTTTCCCTGGCATCTCCAGGAAGGACTGGAAAAGACTCTTCTCTGATATCCTAAAAAGCTGCTGCCAGTCAGTGAAGACAATCCTGGGTTAGGCAAACCAATGGTCTGCAGCTTCTTAAATGCAAGACCAAAAACTCATTTCTTCTTTATCATCCATTGCACATGTGTAAACACATCCCATATAAGTCTTCATGGTTTTAGTTTCAATCAAGTAAAGCACTGTATTACTCCTGAAACCTGTTATACCTGCCTAAGATATCTACAGAATGATTTCTGTTTAAAGGTCAGGTTTTAGAAATGCATTGCCCTACCATGGTTGCAAGGTTTGCCACGGATCACTGATGACAGTTTCTCATTATAAATTTATTTGCTTGTGAGTGTTGACATTGTTAAATTTGCACCTTAAATCTGCAGCTAAGTTAGCACTATTGTTTTGTTTCCAAAGGATTAGATGCTAATGAGAAAAAGTCAAAATTATTATTATTATTATTATTATTATTATTTATTTCATTTCTAACCCGCCTCTCCATCTAGATCGAGGCGGGGAACAACACCAAATATAAATATAAAACAATAAAATAGATAAACCGTTAAAACAGATAAAAACAAATACATTATTAAAAACATCTTAAAATTAAACTGGATAGGCCTGCTGGAAGAGAACAGTCTTCACGGCTTTCTTAAATTCCAGAAGACTGCTAATTTGTCGAATCTCCTCCGGCAGGCCATTCCACAGCCTGGGAGCGGCAGAAGAGAAGGTCCTCTGGGTAACACTCGTCAGCCTAGTTCTGGCTGACTGGAGTAAATTCTTCCCAGAGGACCTGAGTGTGCGGGGCGGATTATACGGGAGAAGGCGATCCCGCAGGTAACCTGGACCCAAACCATGTAGGGCTTTAAAGGTAATAACCAACACTTTATACGTCGCCCGGAAACTAATGGGCAGCCAGTGGAGTGATTTTAAGATTGGTGTTATGTGGTCACCCCTAGGTGTACCGGTGACCAACCTGGCTGCCATATTTTGAACTAATTGAAGTTTCCGGACTAGGCACAAAGGTAGCCCTATGTACAGCGCATTGCAGAAGTCGAGCCTCGAAGTTACCAGTGAGTGCGCTACCATCTTTAGGTCTTCCAACTCTAGGAAGGGGCGCAGCTGGCGTATCAGCCGAAGCTGATAGTAGGCACTCCTGGCCGTCGCATCTATCTGGGCTGTCATTTGGAGCGACGGATCCAGGAGTACCCCCAAGCTGCGAACACAGTCTTTCAGGGGGGGTGTAACCCCATCCAGAACTGGTTGACACACCTCCAAACCCAGGTTGTGGCCTTTGACAGCAAGCACCTCCGTCTTGTCTGGATTCAGCTTCAGTTTGTTTTTCCTCATCCAGCCCATTACCGCCTCCAAACATTCATTCAGAGGAGACACACTATCCTTAGCTGACGATGTTGTCGAAGGCACAGAGAAATATATTTGGGTGTCATCAGCGTACTGATAGCACCCCGCCCCATGCCTCCGGATGATCTCTCCCAGCGGTTTCATATAAATGTTAAACAGCATTGGGGAAAGGATGGCACCTTGTGGTACACCACATAGCAGCTCCTTCTTTGAAGAGCAGCTATCCCCAAGCATTACCATCTGGAACCTGCCCGAGAGATAGGACCGGAACCACTGAAGCACAGTGCCCCCGATTCCCAATCCCCTCAGGCGTTCCAGAAGAATACCATGGTCGATGGTATCGAAAGCTGCTGAGAGGTCCAGGAGTACCAACAGGGACACACTCCCCCTGTCAATACTCAGGCGTAGATCATCCACTAAGGCGACCATAGCAGTCTCAACTCCGTATCCTGCCCTGAAGCCGGTTTGAAATGGGTCTAGAAAATCTGTATCATCCAAAACTGCTTGGAGTTGGGAGGCAACAGCCCTCTCGATCACCTTGCCCAAAAATGGAAGATTTGATACTGGCCTGTAGTTATTAAGGTCCAGAGGGTCCAGGGAGGGCTTTTTTAGAAGCGGCCGTACTACCGCCTCTTTTAAACATGTTGGAAAACTCCCCTCCCTGAGAGATGCATTAATAATACATTGTAGATGTGATCGAACTGCATCTCCTCCCTGGACAACAAGCCAAGAAGGACAGGGATCGAGAGGGCAAGTCGTCGTCCTCACTTGTCCAAGCAGCTTGTCCACGTCCTCAGTACTCACCAACTGAAACTGATCCAGTGTAATTCCACTCGCGGAGTTACTGGACACTCCATTGTCAGCCTCTGCTATAATGATGGCGTCTAAGTCGGCTCTTATCCAAGAGATTTTATCTGTGAAATGGTCATTAAAGGCATCACAGCGAACTGCCGAAGGCTGTAAAATCGGGTTCGGGGGGGAAGGTGCCTGAGTTAGACCCCTCACCACCCTGAACAGTTCATTTGCAAAGGAGATGGCTATGAATAAGCACACCACTAAATTCAAGTCCTTCATATTTAAAAAACAAAAAGTACCTCTACCTATAGAAAGTTACCATGAAGTGGTGCAGTGCTAAGACTATACACCATAGGATATTTCTGAGTGTATAGTTTAGCTCCCACATAGCATTCTGAAGATGTCAGACATTGTAGAAATGTGAAGTATTACTTAAGATTTGATAATGTGCTCTTCAAGAATTTTGGGTGCTTTTGCTGAGCCATCAATCACAACTTGGAGACAATATCAATTCAGATACCATGTTAGTTAATTTATAAACTAAATAAGTGATCAAATGATATCACTGGTAATAACATCTCCACACTGTTACTGGTGTTAATTGTTAAAATTGCCAGCCTAATATCTATACCTTTCACAATCAAATAAGGCATATTAAGAAATACTATTTCAATTCCTTTTCTGGTGTTTCACTTGTCCTCAGGATTGCAGAAATTACAGAATTTTAATTTTAAAGAATTTAAAAATAAGTCTGCTAACTATGACTGCAAACCTATTCACACCTGGGAGTAACCTCATCTGAATGACTTTTAGTAGGCATGTAAAAGATTGCTCTCTATATTACTTAGCTTTTGTACAACTGTGTTGACTAGTCTATAAAATTACACAACTGGAGGTTTCTAGAATAAGTTCCTGCCATTGTTCTATATAAATCTATGACGGTCAGTATTAGATATTCAGCACTCTTTTAAAATCAGGTAATCGTAACTGTCATGGACAAAATAATGCACTTGACCAATATTCTGAATATTAATACTATATTCCTGTGGATAAATGGAATAATGCTTGACTGTCCCTTTCTTAGTATTAATAAGTAGTAAATGAAACTTAAGAAGATAGTCAAACATTTTATCCTGAGGAAGAATCAGCAAGGATTTTACCGAGCAAAACTATTAGAATTTGTGGGTGTCAATAAATCAGCTAGGTAAGAATCGCTTTCAGAAAACTGCTTAGACCAAGGACCAAAGTCAGTTTCAAAGAAACTCTCTCAGAGGCTGCATTCCAGTGGTGGGTGGGGCTAAAAGCAAAAGAGAAGGAGCCAAAAGTACCAGCATATTTTAGTTTAAAGCCTTTACTGCCAGTAACTGAGCCTTAGAAAAGGTGCTTCAACCTTTACAAAGGGGAAGGGGACTGCACAAAAGACCAAACAACCAGTGATTGGGGGAAAGGGAGTGAAGGCCACCTAGGTAACACCAGACAGCCAAATTGAGACACTAGGTTTGGCCCCCAGGCCTAAGGTTCAACACCCTGTCCTAAACTGTCGAATCAAATTTCAGTCACTTTGGCTCTCGGGCATTTTCCAGCTGCCTCTTACATTGCATTCCTAAATAGTGGTAACAAGAAAGGTGATGGTCCTGTTCAGACCACACACTAAGCCATGATAAGGCCGTCAACCCTTTTGCAGCAAATGTTTAGTGAGCGTGTTTAAACCATGGTTATGTAACCACCGTGGTTGAGAATGGTTCACACAACACACTAACCTATATTGACCCTTTCAGACAACTCGATAAGCCACGGTGGTTAAGCATTTGGAGCTAAACATTGTGACTTAGTGTGTTGTGTGAACCATTCCTAGCCATGGTGGCTACATTTCCCCCCTTTTTTATTGTGAATAATAACAACACAGAACAAAAAGGAGTCGTGGAATCAAAGAAAGGGGGGGAAAAGGGGGGCAACATTACATAGGAATATCATCAATTTTTCCCATCAAGTGTACCATTTGTTAAAAAAGAAAGAAAAAAGGGTAAGGCTTATACATAGGTTTCAAGAAAAGCAGACCAAATATCCATATATTTATCCACTTGCAAGTTGTGCCCATATAACACCCGTTCAAATGTTGATAGCGTTATTAAGTCCTCAGACCATTGCATTATTGGAGGTGAGCATTTATCCTTCCAACTTGATAAGTCTTTTGGCTGTCATAAAAGCCCTGAAGATCTATTTGCACTGACCATGTGTTAACTTTCAAGAAGCTGGTAGGTAATTTAGGAGGACATGCACATCATTCCATATTATAGATTGTTTTAGCACAAAGTTTATCCTTATTATAACCTCCTCCCAAAAGAAGACGACTACTGGGTATTGCCAAAACGTATGACTAAGGGAAGCATTAGGCGCATTACATCTCCAACAACTGTGCAAGTTGGACAAACCCTTATTAAAAAGGCGTTGTGGAGTCCAATAAACCTGAAACATTATTATTTTTTGCTGAATAAGACGTAAGTTAAGATCCATAGAAGCTTCAGATACAGATGCTAGGGCAAGATAGGGCACTCCAATTCTCTATTCCAATCCTTTCTTAAACTATGGGTGTCATATTTATTTACTGCTACTAAATGCTTGTATATATGGGTCATGGATCAACATGTCTGTTCAGCTGCTATAAGTGATTCTAACAGTGCTGGAGGCTCTGAGGCTGTAAAAGCAGCCAGACCAAACCTAGATTCAAGCATATATTTCAGTTGCAAGTATTGCCATTCAGCCATAGTAGGTAAATTATATTTAACACACAGATCAGAAAAGGACAGAAACTCGTCATTTGGACCTATTAATTGATCCAAACTAAAAATCATCTTATCCGTCCATGTTCCCCACAAAAACGCTTTCTTTCCAATTCTTAGATCTGGATTTCCCCATAAAGTCAATTTTGCATGAAAGAATGGATCAAACTGTGATTGACGTGATACTATATGCCACACCTCTCTAGCAGCCAAGATTGTAAGAGGAGGGTTACTTGTTCTAATATATCGAGAACCATGTGTGATCCTTTTGGGAAGAAGTTCTAGCCATAAGGCTTCCAAAACTGACCATGGTGACCTATCTGAACAAGCAGGAAAAAATAAAAACTTAGTACAAACCAATAGATAGGCCCAATGGTACAAAGCAAGGTCTGGAAAACCAAACCCACCTTCTTTAATTGGAAGCTGCATCCATTTCAGAGATATTCGAGGTGGGGAAGAACCCCAGAAGAATTTACGAACAAAGCATTAAGTTGTTGAAAATATTTGCCAGGTATAAGTAAAGGAATCCCATGCATAACATAAAGAATTCGAGGTATAATGTTCATCTTAAGTGTGCTGACTTTACACCACAAACTCAACTTTAACAGTGCCCATCTATATCTCATGCAATATCACTGATCAGCTTGTTTAAATTTATTTTGATAAATTGACATTTATCTCTGGGAATAAGCATTCCCAGGTAAGTAATAGAATCAAGACACCAAACTGACCAATTAGCCAACACACTGCAAGATATGTTATCTCCAATTGGCATCAATTCAGAGGTTGACCAGTTAGTTGAGTAACCGGACAAATTGCCGAAAGTATTAATCAATTTCATCAAAGCATCAAAATAAACAATAACAGATCATCAGCATAAAGAATAATTTTGAATTTTAAATCAACATGCACAAACCCATAAATACTATTATTTTGTCTAATTGCACAACCTAGGATTTCAAACACAAATCAAATATCAATGAAGAAAGTGGACATCCTTGCCTGGTACCTTGCCCAAGCCAAAAAAAGCCAACAACCAACCATTGGTCATAACTCTTGCTTTTGGTGTCGAATATAACATTCTAACTCACTTCAAAAATTCTATTGGAAAACTAAAATTACTCATTGTAGAAAGCATAAACTTCCAATGAATTTTGTTGAAGGCTTTCTCAGCGTCCAAAGAAACAATAGCCACCTGGTCCATTCTTTCTCTATTTAAACCTATCAAATCGACAACTAATCTCAAGTTATGGTGGCTACATAACTATGGTTTAAACACACTCACTAACCATTTCCTGCAAAAGTGTGTCATCTGAACAGGTCAATGTCTTTTTGCAACTCACCAACTGGTTAACCAAATAAGGTACAGAGAAGGGTATCAATGGCCAATTTTCAGAATGGATATGCTTATTCTAAATGCATGTTTGGGGGGAGCACAATCCTTTTCAGCCAATCATTACTGTCCTAGGAAATTAATTAATGAAGTGGGGGTGTTTGCCTGACAGAGACTGGGAAGTAAGTATTGTACAACACAGAGCAGAGGGGAGGAACCATAGGTAATTGAAAGACCACGACCTTTGCATGCAAAATGTCCCAGTTCAATACCTGGCATCTCCAATCAAAGGGTCTTCCCATTTCTTCATTTGGTAGGGGATACCTAGTTTCCACTAAACAGAAATGTAGGGATTGTTATGTAAAATTATCCCCACCCCAAAATAAAATAAATCCAATCTCTTTCTCTTACTCAGGATATAAATATACAGGCAGTATTGCTACACACTAGCATAGCCTGATATAGGTTGAACAGCAGCATGTGTTGAAAGTGGCTACAATTATTATTTTAATGGCTGAAGAGAAACAGATTTTTATACGGACATTAAATGTGCATCCCCAGGTCAAAGCTTTTACAACCTGTGTTTCCTCCCAGAGTACTTTTAATGACTTCCATAAACCCCTTGGTAAACAGGATTTATAATTCCAGTTCTGACAGATCATTAACTATAACGGTGTTAACGGATGCCTCTATAATAAACCACACAGGACCACTACAGAGACAGCACAGGGAGAATGCAAATGTATACCCTGAAGTAAGACTGAGATATTAGCTTTTCTCCAAAATAGCCCATGAACTGAAGAAATATCACCTATACCAGGACCTAATTAGCACATCATTTCAAACATTTTGGTATATGTGGCAAGAAGCGCATCATTCACTTTTGAGCTGTTATACACCTAAAGCCACTGAGTAATATATGCACAAGTGCCCTTCAGTTATACCCACTTGATCTCAGTAGATTTTTTGCAATTTAGCACCAGTGTAGAGTGTGTATCTATTAAAAAGCAAACTGAGCATTATTCTGCACCTATTTAAGGATGCAATTCTATGCATGCAGACAGGAAAAAAAGGCCTACAACTCCCAGTATGCTGGCTGGGGCATGCTGGGATTTGTAGTCTTTTTTCTGTTCAAACGTGAATACAACCTAAATAATCATGAAGGGACCACTCAACTTACTTCAGTTTTAGAACCTGTCAAAAATTCTAGCAGCAAAGAATTGGACCACGTGTGTCTAGCTCAATCTACCACTCACCCATCAGATTTATTTGGCGACTTATGCATGGAGGGAGCTGTCACCCGAATCCATTTTAGCAGAAAATAGCAGCATGATGTAGCAGCAATGAGCGCTGAGAGGGTGCTGAATTTTGCTGTGTAACAGTTCTGTACCCTGGGAATGAAACCAGAGAAGCTGGAAGGGAAATCTGCAGCTGTGAGGGAGAGGGTTTTTTATTATTTTATTTTAAACATATGTGTTAATAACTCAGAAGAGGTGGACTGGAATCTGCAGCTGGAGGGAAAATCCTGTCACTAAAAAGCACACCTTTTGCTGTGCAGCATAATATCCTACAGAGCAGAAAAACTTCTTGGAAAAGGACATATTTTAGTATAAAAAACTATTAAATGGAGAATGGGCCTACAACTTTGGACAACCTATTTATGAGTGAGTGGGCATTTTCAAAAGTAGTGAAGTCAAACCATAGTTAGGCCATGGAGAAGGTATAGACATCACATTTTATTATGATTTTATTACCATAATAGGCCACATTTTCCAGTACACATCTATGAGCACTAAGCCAAACAGACTCAAGTGGGGATGATTCTGCTTGAGATCGTGTCCATGGTTTCTATTGCGGCAACCAATCTATTTCATTCAAAGTTGTATTTATTGTGTATCAAGATGGTGTCCCTTTAGGTGATGGAAATAAATCCAAAAATTCAACAGATAAAATGCCCATTCTTAGGGTGGTGAGAAAGTGAGAGAATGAGAGTCAAAGGTCACACACTCAAGATCACACCCTTGAATTCCACAGTAATCAGTCTATATCAACTAATAGTTATATATCCACAACCTTAAATAGACAAAAGTCCCAACTTCATCCAAAATCACTCTGAAAGGGTAGAAGTGGAGGGAATCTGAGCCTTTAACTACTCTACTTTTGAGTACATCCAGTTGGTTAAAGAGTTATGGAGGTTAAGTCATCCCTGACAAGAGATACTGGATATGCATCCTAAGATGATTCATGGACCATTTTTTACTCTGCTCTGCAGATACCCATTTCAGTGGCAATACATCAGAGTAAACAATCTGTGAATATAGTCTCTCCCCCTTTTCCCCCCTAAGGTCCTAGCAGATGTTTTAAAAAAACGTTAGCCTGTTAGGAAAATTCCAAGAAATCCTGGATGGCTATCTTTGTAAATATAGTCTATTTGTACTCATGATTTCCTTAAAATGATTTATTTCCATCAGCCCTCTATCCCTGATTCAGTTGGAAAGCTCCCATTTGAGAAAGGAAGGCGATTGGCTTCCAAGGTGTGTGTTTAGCTTCCTTTCCCCACGATAAGGGGGTTGTCTCGTCCTGGGGTTTAAAAGGCCAGTTCATTTCCCCTGGATCCGTTCCCGTCTTCAGCACCGGGGTCTGCGAGGACAACAACTGCTCAGGTGTTCGGCGGTCCTGGTCTCCTGAATCCGCCCACCGGTTTTCCTAATCCAGACAAGGCAGCAGCAGTCAGTCGTCGACCGCTTTTGCAATCTAATCACCCGGGGATTTTGCAAGCTCCAAAAGGCAGCCTACACGACCGCGATTCGGGGGGGGGGGGGGGGGGGGAGGGGTTAATACTAAGAGAATAACATATACCCCCTCCCCATCGGAAGTCAGAGGGCGGCCAAAGCCCTAAGCCTTGAGGAGAGAGGGGGCGAGGACGGCACCTTCCCGTGCACCAGCCCAATCCGAGCCGCATCGCCACTGCTCGCCTCTCCATTTGAAACTGACCAGCCCTCCTCGTCGCATCCTCCAGTCTCGCTCTTTCCGCTCCGCCCCCTCCTCCCGGCTTCACCAATCCGCTCAGCCCCGGCTGCAAATCAAACTTGGTGCTCCCGGCGCAGCTCCCTCTCGCTCTCTCCCAAATCCACCTCTCGTCGCTCGAAGCGAGCAGGCCATGCAGACTTCCTCATTGCCTGCTTCCCTCCCCCCTGATCTCCATGTTGTAATGTCTGGGGAGGGAAAGAAGGAAGGAAGGAGGGAGGGAGGGAGGGACGGCGAGCGGGAAGGAGGATTGAGCGGCACCCGCGAGCCTTGGAGAAGCTGCTTGCCCTCCTCCCCACCTCACCCCACCTCCCCGCCCGCCTGGCTCTCTCCTCCCACTCCTCGACAGTTCTGGAAACTGTATCACCTCTTGTCACAGGAAACCATCCAGCAGGCGGTTGCAAACAAACAAACGCCCTCTGGCCCCCACCCGCGGGAGAGAAGAGGAGAACACACACACACACACACACACAACCAATCCCCACCACAAAGGGTGCATATGAGGAAGGGGAGAGAGAGAGACGAAAAGGCTCCTACAGCATCTTGCAATGATTGAAGATGGGAAGTGACAAAACCTAGGGAGATGGGCAAGCAGGAAAGCAGCGCTGGGGCGGCTTTGTCTTAATTTCGGCACGGGGGCTTGATCTCCTCAGCGAAATTCTCCTGCTGCTGCTGCTGCTGGAGACGGGGGAACGGAGCACGGACCGTTAGGTGGCAATGATGCGGTTATTTGAAAACATCACCACCTACACCCATTCCCCCCCCTTTTTTTTTTTGCCTTGATGCGGAGAAGAGGAACAAATCTGCACAAGCACACACGGTCCTATCATTACTTCCGCCCCTGCAAGCACCGGGTGTGTATACTTTGTAATCTCCTCTCCTTGTCCTATTTTTCCATCTGCGTTATTTAAGAACACCGATGAGCACATCTGGGATTTTTAAACGGCTACCTCCGGTACACCCGAGAGCACCTTCCGACGTTCCTCGTTTGAACTGTTCTTACATTATGGACTCTCCCACCTTCAGCTTTTGCCGACGATGCGGGGGGGGGGGGGGGGCGAAAGCCGCCACCGCTCTCCCCAAAGGACAAGCTGGCATCTCCATGTGGCTACTGCTAAGGAGGGAAATTGGGGGCAGAGATCCTGACCTCTCCCGGTGAAAGAGCGCTTTGAAAAGTTTGCACTCGCGTATGTTTGCGGCTGCACAGCAACCATGCATGCACTGAAGCTCCCCGGTGCAAAGGGAGGGGGGAAAGGTTGCACTGAAAGAATGGAGAAGTTCATGCGTCCTTTGCTGGCGCCGTGCACCTGCCTGCCCGCCTGCTTGCCCGGGCTTCACAGCCTCCAAGCGCAGCCCAACAGAAAGCCCCGCCTCCTGACCGGGGAGGGGGAGCCAACGCATGAAGCAAATGAGGCTGTTCTAAAGGGATTCGAATCCCAGGGTAACATTCCACATTCCATCCTTTCCCCGCATTAATCATCCACGCCAGCAGCAGCAGCGTTGAGCACCGAGAGAATCTGCTGCCACCCAGCAGAACAGCAATCGAACAACAAGCCCCGCCGCTAATACACCACACACCCCTTGTTTCCATGATATCCATACGCTCACACTTCCCTAACACGTGCACTTTCCAAGGGTCTTTACAACTTGCTCCCCCGACAGGGGAGAAGAATGTTCGCTCCGACTCGGCCGGCGGCCGTGGTTTTGTTTCTTTTTAAGGAACCAGGTCCCCTCCACTACCACCCCCCACAACAAAAACGCCCCTCTCCAGCCACATACACAATGCCCCCGCTGCATCAAGTTCACGATCACGTCTGCAAATAAAAGACTTCTACCCAACTGACCGTTCCGTGCTTTCCGTACGAACGAGAAGAGAATTTTTGATTTGTGGAGGGAAGGACGCGTTTTATTGAGGGGGGCTGTTTGCCCCCATCTGTTCTTCTGTACACACCCTGCCCTTGAATACAACGAGGATTTTGAACATGTGGGTGACACGGCGACAGATCCTGGTTCCCTGGCCGCCCCTCCCCCTCCCCTTTCTAGAGATCTCTCTAAAAAGGACCTGCGCTCTGCCATTGCCATCTGTCTCCCAAGTTATTACAATGCTTTTCACTTTCCGAGTGGGGCTGATCTATCATCCAGCATGGATGCGCTTTAGGGTAGCCCGCCTTCACCCACCCACTCACCCACCTTACCGACAAAGAAAACTATGGCAAAAGTCTTACGGGTACACCACAAAATAGCACTTCAAGGCTGGCGGAAAAACAAAACAACCCCCCCCCCCAAAAAACCCACTCCACAACTGGGTTAATTCATCTAGTTCACCTTTAAACGCTCCTGTTTTACCCAAAGCAAAGTCTGCAGCAACATAAAATGCAGCCAGCTCTCAACTCCCCTCCCCCCCTCCAAATTCGGATCGGCTCTCAAAAAGCTCCAAAATAATCGCCTATTTTTCTCCTCCCCCTTGCCCCCACCCCGTCCCTCCCCAGCAATGTACAAGTTGCTTATGGGATAGCGAAGCTGCAACTCAACTGCCTCCCCCTTTTTGCTCCCTATCAAGAAGCAAATCTTTTGGCGCCATATTAATGACGTACTATATTATTTCCACTAGGCAGCGACCTTCGGCATTAAATTGCTCTCTAGCTGCTTCTGGAGAACTCCAAAGCTAAGCAACCCCCCCCCCCAAAAAAAAAAAAACAACCACCACACATCAAATATGGCTGTGCAAGGCGGCTCGTTCTGCGGCGACGGGCGGAGAGGAGGACAGCGTAAGGAGCTGCCTGGGCACAGTTACCTGCTGCTGTTGCTGCTGTGATGGTTGCCAGTGAGGCTGGAGTTTCTCTGCGCGAAGGGGTCTGTGCTGCCTCATGAGTTCAGACAAGCACTGGAGAGTGGGAGCAGATTGTGGCTCCCGTCACACACACACCACACTCACACACATATACAGAGAGAGAGAGAGAGAGAGAGACTCACTCTGACTGACGTTTTTACTTGTTATGGAGGAAGGACTCTGTGAATCAAACTCATTTCTGGGTCACTGCTGCCACAGGGGGGAGCTACTTTAATCCCCTGCCAAAAGTAGAAGGGGGGGAGAGAATAGAGAAACAGGGTGGGGAGGAGGAGGCAAGGAAAGAGATCGAGAGAGACACTACTGCACTTGGAAACTGTCTGCTTTAACTCTTTGCGCCCTGCTTAGCTGAAGATGTCATGCTCCATTTACACTGGCAGGGAGGAGACTCCCTCGGTTCCGGAGGTTTGCGTCGAGGGACCTGCCTTCTTGGAAATGAAGGATCGTTTCACGCAAGAACGGCACCCGGGGAGGGGGTGGATTTGAAGACAGATCTCAAGCCTTCCGAAATTGTCGCTGGCTAGCACCTGGCCAGATGGCTTGCTCGCTTTTAAAAGGACACGTCATTACCTTGCAATATATATATATATATATATATAGGAAGGAAGGAAAACAAAAGCCACAAAAGTAGTAATCCAGAATCAAGAAGCAAGTCATTGGCATGTCATTCTCTGCTTGGGGTGTACTATGAATGGGATGATATTTTTCAAATGTTTGGATGGGGATGATCCTGGGGCAGGGCGGGCGTACTTTTGATCTAGATGACACCCAGTCTTCCCTATAATTTCATAATTATTTATATGTTCATGGATGTCTTTCCCCCTTATTTTGGAAAGCAATGTAAGTTTCATAAATTATGTCAGTCATTTCGATTTGTGCCCTATCCAGTTACAAGAAGGCATATATATGTGGGGTCTTGTAGTAGGTGCTCAGTTAGCACTTCAGGTAGGCCCCAAAACAATCAAAGCACATGGTGCTGATCTCTGCCTGTCCAATGTGAGGGATGATGTTGTGAGGAATGGTAAGGTCAGCCCTTGAAACCCTGTGGCAGGGTCATTTTGCATTCAAACTCTGAACCAGTGCCACAGGAAGGCACCTCTTGACCGTGCCTGAAAGGTCTTTAAACGCAAGACACCAAATGCACCTTCATGCTTTTCTGGTGCTGCATGCGTCTGGAATACTGCTGCTGGAAGAGAGCCATTTTTCCAACATGTACATTCCAGCCAATTATGAGCACAAGAAATGCAAAAACTTATTTAAGATAACAAACGTTTCCATATTTCATTTACTTTCCCAGCAACACTGTGAGGTTGTTTCCATTTTACACATGGGGAACTGAGAATGAGGTCCTTCCAGATGAGGCTTTTATCATGCCATCACCCTGGAACCCTGGAATTTTATGAGGGGGTCCTGACGTCTTCCACTCATAACCCTCTTGTGTTTTTCCACCACTCCTTAAATCTTTTTTTGCTGCAGAAAATCCATTAATTAAGAAAAGACAGTGAAGGCTCTTCATACAGCCTTCCCATACTCAGGAAAGACTTTCTGCTTAGAGCTATCTTTAGCTCAGTGGTGGAGCTCATGTTTTGCATGCAAAAGGTCACAGGTTCAAACCTTATCATCCTCCAGGTAGGAAAAAACAGGGGAGAAATGAACTGCTGCCAGTCAGTATCAGCAATACTGGCCTATAGACCAGTGGTCTGACTCAGCATATGTTCCTATGCAAACACTGGGAGTGTTTCCAGAGAAGTCTTTTATATTTATAGTGCATTCACACTGTCTCATCCCACTGCTTCTTCCATCTTTTTTCTTACCCACTCCAAAAAACTATTAAGGAAGAAAAGACAGAATAGTTGCACAACTTCGTTTGATTGTTAACATTAGGCGCCCTTCATATGGAAGCCCTGTTTCAAATTAAGCAATGCAATATGATCGCTTTTCCACCCATACCCCACCATTCCGTTTTTCTATCTGTGAAAGTAATTTGGCTATTTTATACATGATAGTTGGGAGAGAACAAAGTCTAACCTGTACAGCAGTTACATTCTGGTTTATCATTCATTCTGTTTCCAGTGTTCAGGCTGTGTTTGTTGTAGTTTGTGTAGCCAAAACAGCATCACCCAAGCACAAGACGGCAGAGTCAACCAGCCTAAGGAACTCCGAGATTTGCAAATGTACAAAAATCTTTAAAAGCAGAGAACCCACTAAAACAACCCAATGTGGAGTGAGCATGGCTGACTACTGGGGTGGGGGGGGGGGGGAAGAAAACCAATGGAAAAGGAGAACAAAATGAAGTGATTGGAATCCTGAACACTCCATACTATAACATTTTGTTTCAGGTCCCACTTATATTTCTGTATAAGCTGTAATATATTGTAGGTAGCTATGTTGGTCCATGGGGGGGGTGAACCATCCAAAGGCACTATATGCTAACACCTTTATTTGGACCACCCAAAATGTCATGAAGTTGTAAGCAAACTTTCGAGAACTTTGGATATTTCCAGATGGAAAGGTCCTTGTGCTCGTCTGTCTTTTTCTCCTTAATGGATTTTCTGTGGTTAAAAAAAGAGAGAGAGAAGAAGCAGCAGCTTTGGATAAATATGTGAGGATTATGGGTGGAAGACATCTGGATGGACAGACACACATGTAAAATTCCATAAATCAGGCAGGACAAAGGTGTGATGAAAGCTTCACTTGGAAGTGCCCTTTGTGACATTTTGGTTGCTTGTAGTAAAGATCTTGCCATACTGTGTGGTTTATGGATGTGGTATAACCTGCAGAATAGGAGCAGCAGCATCTGCAAAGAAAAAAAAGAATAAATTGGAATTGAAAGAATAGCATATTTTAGGAGGCGATAACAATCCAAGTATATTAACAGTATAATCCTAAACATGTTGACTTGGAGAATAGTTCCACTGAGCTTATGCTCTAGTAAGTATGCTTGCTTGCAGCCTAATTGTAATATTCCCTTTAGGCCAGGAAATAGTAGTGGAGACAAGATGAACAGCTATTTATTAACTGGAAGTTGGTCTTAAAGCAACAGTATCATATCTACACTAATAGCCCTGGTCTGAGCTCTGCTTTTGACCTTTTTGCATGATCAGAACAGACCACCATAGTTTATTTAAGTCACGGTAGGCTGCAGCACATTCTGAGCTGTTTTTGAATATTCAAGCCACGGCTTCTTGTGTTGTGGGTTATGTGGGTGTTAAACAATCCTCACATTACCCACAGTCTCAGGTTCAGATGACATGACAAGCTAGGGTGACCAGATAAAATCCAGGTCAGGGCTCATGTAACTTTAACAGTTGTAGAGAAAAGGGAATTTCAGCCAGGGTCATTTGTATGCAATTAGTTCCTGGTAATATTCTCTCTTCATCACAACAGTTAAAGTTGCAGCGGCCCTGCCTTCTTTTGAATACGGTCACTCTAGTATAGTGCCTGCAACTTTAACTACTGTGATGAAGAGGGAATATCACCAGGAACTAATTGCATACAAATGACACTGGCTGAAATTCCCTTTTCTCTACAACTGTTAAAGTTACATGAGCACTGACCTGGATTTTATCTGGTCAGCCTAGCCCCAGCTTGAATCTTCAAAATGACCAGCAGCACATCCTGCAGCCCACTGTAGCTTAACTAAACCATGGTGTGCTGTTTGATCGTATGAATAAGACCACTGAGTCTTAAAACTAGTGTTGAATTTAGGCTTGCTGTTAGCTTGTCAGCCAATGAAAAAGAAAGAAAACCTGGCTTGTTCTTTTGCCTTTAACAATAGCTTGATATGCAGAAACTAGCAAGCTGAAGCTTTTCACAGCATGGAGATAAGAGTTATTGCCTGCAAATGTCTCTAGATCAAACTGCTGTTAAAAGGCACAGAAGCAGAGATTGATCAAAAAGTTGACAACCCTATGCCTGAGACATTTACATTGTGTTGCCAAGATCTGTTAACCACCCAATAAGGAGACACTTGAAACCAACCTGAATATCACTGCACCAATATTTCCCGCATTCCAAAATATGGAATGTAAATGCAAAAATGGCAATCCAAAGGAGACATGTTTTCTTAATGAATTTACATTTTTTCCCCTGGGCAAAAGCAGGAGTGTGTCCTTTGCAAAGCATCTCTTGCCAAATTAAGGAAGAACGTTGCTCTAGGTTTATCATAAGCTCAACATGAAAAAATAAGCTTGCCTGTGGTGGGGATATATATATATATATATATATATATATATATATATATTCTAGCACAGTTAACGTGCACTAATTACACTAATTACAGGGTAGTGCATCCCTTCTGGCAACCCTTTTACCTCCTGTGCCAAAAAAGTCACACCTTATTCAACACAGTGATGCCAGAATGGCTCCAGATGAAGGAGGTTGGAAACAGTTTAAAACACACCCACACTTGCATGCATGCGCACACACACGCACACACACGCACACACAAACACATCCACAGAGCCTCTTAAGTAGAAAAGGAAGCATGAGCTGTTGTTTGCTCTGTCTCGAGAATCTATGATTCAGCAGAGGCATTGCTCTTTATACATTATAATAAGCCAAGTAATTTATCCGAGTGTATCATACACCTACACCTTTGCCACACACATTGCAAACTTGTTACACATTCAGAAACCAATTTCATTTTCATCATGAAAGCAGAAAGCAGTCTCTTATTCATCTCTGCAAATCTTAAACCAGTCCTTTATTATCAGATTCAAGTAAGGAGATTTGATCAATTTAAGTTTGATTTTTTTTAAAAAAATAAGAACATTCCTACTTTTTTCTTTACTGACAAATTTCAAAAGAACGAACCAAACAATATGCCTCAAGCATTATTCATCTCACATACTAATTGCAAACTCATTTTCTGAGTATGGATCATTATGTAACCAAAACAGAACAATCCATGCACAAGAGGGAGGTATCAGTAAGTACGCAAAAGGACTGTAGGAAAAAACCCAGCTCAGTGAACACTGAGAATACTCAGTGGGCATGGAAAGCTGACTGGCTGTTGCAGAGGAAAGTGGGACAGACAACCAGAGGGAGGTAGAATGGAATGGAGTATCATGGAAAAGAGCATCCCTGGCTACCTGGAATCCTGAACGGGAACATTCCACACTGGTTATTTCAAGATCAATTCCAAAATTCAGATCCTGTCAGACTCCTGAAGTCATCATTGAGAATACACACACACGCCACCCCTTGGCTACCTGGAGTGACAGCACACCCAGAGGAGCAACTCACACAGAGATGCAAAGACAACCTCTTCTGAAGGCAAGTAATTGTGCTTCACCACTGAACCAGAGGCTGACTAGAAAGAGATAAATTCAGAGAAATAAATCAGGTAGGTACAGCAAGCCTCCTCTAGGTACATACTACTTTGGGCTCATAGGAGTCCATTTGATGTGGTAGTTAAAGCATTGGACTATGGTTGAGAGAGCCAAATGTAAATTCCCACTTTGCCATGAAGTTCACTCAATGATCTTGGACCAGTCAATCTCTCTCAGCCTCCACAGGATAAAACATGGGGAACCACTTATAGTACATTGAGCTCCTTGGAGAAAAGGTGAGATATAAATGGCTTTATTTATTTATTTCAATGTATTTCCCATGGTACACCAGCAGCTCTTATAGCACACTAATGTGCCTTGGCACTCCGTTTAGAATACTGCCATAAGGCCATTAAAATGCCTCTGATAATACTCTGAAGGCCTGTGGGGAAATTCTAGTGTTGAAACTAAGCAGGTCTGGACTTATGAGCTTTCTGGATGGGACACCACCTGGGAACCTTATGCATGGTTGGATTTAGCAAGAGGTGGACCATTCAATTGCTTCTAGTGCTAGATTTGTGGGGCAAGAGTACCCTTCACAAGCTATCTGCTCAGTTACCAACTCAACAGCTGAAACAAATGAGACAAACAGTGGGGCAACACTGATTGCCTGGCCAGCATTGTATTATCATTCATTGTTCTTGTTTTTTATTCACAGGATAGTTTACATTGGATTATATATATATATATATATATATATATATATATATTCAATATATGGTGTCCATGTGACTTACTGTAAATCAGATCCATGTATGCAAATGTATACGACGGATACAACATTATGCAAATCATATATTACAAAGTCATGAAATGATCTACAAATGCAATAAAAACAAGGTATTCCAAAGCTGAGTAAATGGAGGAAATTCCAGAAATGTTCCTTGCCTGGGGTGCAATTTAATGTAGGACTGCCCTGAGTGCCTATAAGCTGTTCTTGCAGTTATAAGTAATAAATAAAATGAATACCTGTGCACCTGAAAAATAGGAACTCTAGTAACTATTTTGTATTGGGTTTTGTAGATAGTGTTACATTCAGTGGCAATACTCGCAATAACTGCAACAAAACAGGAAAGAACCTGCAATCTTGGTATATGGCCACAATTCAACATAGAGTCAAGCATACTTATGTCTGTTTAAATCAAGCACCAGTCTATTTCAGACAACATGAAATGGGTGGATAATCAACATATGGAGGTGGGAGCAAGATCACCTTCCTATGTCAAAGGGGTCATTTGGACTTCTGTACATAGTCTACATGCTCTGGTACCCTGCAAAATTCATATATAGCCTATGTGTACATACAGTTTGTACTCACATAGACTCTGTACATATGAAGGTCAAAAGCAATTAGAGAAGATATGACTATAAAGGGGATAGGGAAAAAAGAAGAAATTAAAATAAGTTTAGTTGCAGACGATACATTACTTTCAATTCAAGAACCGATTGAGAAGATGGAGAGACTACGGTATTATCTGGAGGAGTTTGGAGAGATGACGGGATTACAAATAAACTGGCCCAAATCAGAGATGATGATGTTTAATTACAAAGAAGAAGGGAAGCAAGAGCTAGTTAAAAGGGAAATGAATATTAAATTAAAAGGAAAAATAAAATATTTAGGAATATATATAACAGAGAATTTGGATAAATTGGAAGAGGAAAACTATAATAGTTTAAGGCAGGAGGTTAAAAAGAAATTGGAGGAATACCAGAAGATAAAACTTTCATGGTTTGGTAGAACAGCATTATTAAAAATGAAAATATTACCTAAAATTAATTTCTTATTTAGGATGTTGCCAATTAAAATATCAGAAATAGAGTTGAAGAAATGGCAAACAATGTTTCACAATTTTAGTAATGGAGATAAGAAAGCTAGAATAAATAAGAAAATGTGGTATAAACAACAGGGAACAGGAGGGTTAGGCCTTCCTAATTTGAAGGGATATTATTTGGCTAACCAATTAAGATATGTAGTGGAAGGTATTCTAGGTTTGGGATAAAAGTGTTGGTTAGAATTGGAATCCAAAGAAGTAGAAATGGAAATGGAAAAAATATACTTTAATAAAATTAATAAGAAATTTTTACAAAGAGTTAGGAATCCAATATTGAAGAATATTTTGGATTAAATTAATACCCGCCGTCTCCCCATTAACTCCGGTAGAGATGATGGAGAGCTTCCCAGAAAATCTAAAAGAAGTAATGGGGAAAATATTAAGGAAACAAAACATAAATAGATTAGAAGGAGTGATAAAGATGGACAATTTAAATCAAATAAAAGAAACATTAAGGGAAGAGAAAGTTTCATGGATTAATTGTATGCAGTTGGAACAGTGGATAAAGAAGTGGGTAAAAGAAAATAAAAAATGTAGAGAATATACGATATTTGAAAAAATGATAACACAAAGATGAGAGAAGGAACAAAATATGGTATTAAAAGGTATAACAAGTGAAACTTATAAAATATTGATGGTAAAAGAAGAACAAGGGGATGGTTGCAAATTGATGTGGGAAAATGACATGAAAATTTTAATAAGTAATCAGAATTGGGCGAAGTTATGGGGAGCAAGGTATTTGAAAACTTTATCAGTAAGGATAAAAGAAAATTATTACAAATTAATATGGCGATGATATTTAACACCAATTAGATTGAATCAAATAGATAAAAATATTCGGTATTATGTTGGAGAGGATGTCAACAAACTGGCACATATGTTCATATGTGGTGGTCATGTAAATATGTACAAAAGTTTTGGCAAATGGTATATAAAGAGATAAAAGAGATAACGGGAATTGATTTGGAGTCATCCCCAAAGATTGCGTTATTATCAATATATGAGGGGATGAAATGTAATCAGAATACTATGTTACTAACTGCAGCAAGATTAATAATAGCAAGGAAATGGAAGATGAAGGATAACTATCAAATGATTGAGTGGTATAAAGAGGTATGGGATATTGCTATTAATGACAAACTAACATGTAATATTAAAGTAGAAAAGGGAATATGTAATAGAAATGAATTTGAAAATATATGGAAATTATTTTTAGAGCATGTATTGTTGAGAGGGAAAGGACACAAACCTGTCCAAGAAGTATCACAATTCTGGAAAATGTAATGAAGAAGAATTGGTCCTGGTGAGGGGTGCACTTGGTGTATAAAGAATGGAAAAGAATGGTAAAATTGTAGTTAAGAGCTGAAATAAAATTATTAATTTTTTTTTAAAAAAAGAACATGGTGGCTCTGTGTGCAAACAATAAGGAATCAGTAGCCTGAATGAACATAAGAAAAACTTCGAGATCAGAGTCAGGGTTGTCTCTTTGCATTTATTTATTTACTTATTTATTTATTTATTTATTTATTGCATTTGTATACCGCCCCATAGCTGAAGCTCTCTGGGCGGTTTACATAAGATTAAAACAATTAAAAACAATATACAATAATTAAAACAGCAAAACCATACAATATACACATAATATACACATACATTTAAAACCACTATAATAACTTTAAAAAGTTATAAACTTAAAAACAAAACAAACCCAGGCTCATCAGATATGTTAGCACCAGGCGGGCCTCATCAGGGAGATCGTTCCACAATTGGGGGGCCACCACAGAGAAGGCCCTCTCCCTTGTTGCCGACCTCCGAGCTTCCCTCAGAGTAGGCACTTGGAGGAGGATCTTAGATGTTAAACGTAGTGTTCGGGTAGATTAGTGTCGAGAGAGGCATTCCATCAGGTATTGTGGTCCCAAGCCATGTAAGGCTTTATAGGTTAAAACCAGCACCTTGAATCGGGGTCAGAAACATACAGGCAGCAATGCAAGCAGGCCAGAGTAGGTCTTATATGCTCAAACCGTCTGGTCCCAGTTATCAATCTGGCTGCTGCATTTTGCACAAGCTGCAGCTTCCGAACTGACTTCAAAGGCAGCCCCACGTAGAGTGCATTGCACTAATCTAACTTGGAGGTTACCAGAGCGTGGACAACTGAAACCAGTTGGTAGAAGACACTCCGTGCCACTGAGGCCACCTGAGCCTCAAATGACAAAGATGGTTCTAGGAAAAACCCCAAGCTATGAATCTGCTCCTTCAAGGGGAGTGCAACCCCATCCAGAACAGGTTGAACACCCTCCATCCGGTCAGCAGAACCACCCACTAACAGCGTCTCAGTCTTGTCTGGATTGAGTTTCAGTTTATTAGCCCTCTTCCAGTCCATTGTCGCAGCCAGGCACTGGTTCAGCACATCCACAGCCTCACCAGATGAAGATGGAAAGGAGAAATAGAGCTGCGTGTCATCAGCGTACTGATGACAACGCACTCCAAAACTCCAGATCATTGCACTCAACGGTTTCTTGTAGATGTTGAACAGCATGGGGGACAAGACTGACCCCTGCGGAATCCCATACTGGAGAATCCACGGGGCCGAGCAATGTTCCCCAAGCACCACCTTCTGGAGCCAACCCGCCAAGTAGGAGCGGAACCACCCAACTCAGCCAGTCGTCCCAGAAGGATACCATGGTCGATGGTATCAAAAGCCGCTGTGAGATCAAGGAGAATCAACAGAGTCACACTCCCGACATAGGTCATCATACAGGGCGACCAAGGCTGTTTCTGTACCAAAGCCAGGCCTGAAACCCGATTGAAATGGATCCAGATAATCGGTCTTATCCAAGAGTGCCTGGAGCTAGCTCACAACCACCTGCTCCAGGACCTTGCCCAGGAATGGAACATTTGCTACTGGCCTGTAGTTATTAAGATTTTCAGGGTCCAAGGAAGTTTTCTTTAGGAGTGGTCTCACTGCCGCCTCTTTCAGAAGGCATGGGACCACTCCCTCTTGCAAAAAGGCATTAATCACTTCCCTGGCCCAGCCAGTTGTTCCATCCCTGCTAGCTGGGGCAAGGATCCAATACGGAGGTGGTTGCACGAACCTGTCCAAGCACCTTGTCAACATCCTCGAGCTGTACCAACTGAAACTCATCCAAGAAAACAGGACAAGCCTGTGCTCTGGATACCTCAATTGATTCGCCTGCTTTAACACTAGAGTCTATATGCTGGCAGAGAAGAAAATACGGCTTGTTGGCTAGATACATGTGATTTACAAGATACATATGATGAGCGCAAGCACACACACACATTATTTAAGTTTGCCTTGTTCAAACACATCTTCCTATGCCAGGGGCTACTCATAGGAACAGTTGCAAAATTAATCTGAGTAAGCTTTAATTATATGTCCACCGTGGTATTTACCATATGCTATATTCGCTTCCATTTTTCAAAATGTGAATGCACAAACAGCACAACAATTGAAAATTTAAATGTTCAAATTACAACCATTAAAAAAAATCTTTGAATAAAAACACAGCACAAATAAGGAAAACACATTTTCCACTAGAAACTATCTACATATAAAATGACCTGAAACCTAACTAGATTCGTAAATGGAACAGAAAGGTACCCTAGTGAGTTCCACTGCCCTTTATATGAATTTACAGTTTGGGAGTTCACTTGAACCCACTCAGACACTGACAAAACAGGGGGGAGGATTCGCAGGGACACAGTAGCTGTGTGAAGGGGCCCTATGTGCAAAAAGTTCCTCTGCATGAGGGGGAAACTGATTGGTGCACATGGCTGCCAAATGGACTAGGATATGTTTCTGTTAGGGATGGATGAAACTCTCATTTTCTTTTCCCTCAAGATTCTAATTTTTTTCAGGCTTAAGCAGTTCCAAACTTGGAGGATTTTTCAAACCTTAAGCTCAGTCTGTCCTGAACTCGGAGAATATTTTTTTTAAAAAAAGTTTGTATAAACATTCATATGCATTTTTGTGAGTATTTTTCCTATTGCATGCATTTTTACATGTAATTTTGCCTAATATGCATATCGTTTGCAAGCAATTTGCCTAATATAAAGAATTTTGGCTTTATTTTCATTAATGAGTGTGTTTTTGTTTTTGTCTATTTTCCCTGGCATACCCACTTATGTATGCCTTATTTGATTAGAGAACTCCATTGAAAAATTCAGAGACATGAGAATTTTCTAACTTTCACTTAATATATTGGTTCGAAAGTGCAAAATTAGGTAAATTCGTGAACTGTACGAATTTCTCCCTGAGGCCTACTTGCTGTGCCATCTATGAATTCTGCAATGTTTCATATAGTCAGCAATGAAAATTGTGTTTTCCTTATTTGGGATGGGATGGGCAGGGCAGGACCAATGTAGCATGACTTCAGAATCCGTCACATGTTCTTTCAGTGCATGAAAGTGTTCAAGGGAAGCCCTCTAGAATTATTCACATTAAATAGAACTGTAATTATTTGTTTGATTAATCTATGAAAAGGATTAAACATTATCCAGTCAATTAAAAATGTGCCCCCAATAAATCAGGCTGAAGATTTTTTTTAAACCTTGTGTTTTAGTGCAAGAACTTACTAACACCATAAGAGGTAGATGGCATCTTAGAAACAGCATTTCCCCCTCTTTCTTTTAAATAAGAGGAAATGTCCCTCTCTCTCTTCTAAGCTTCTTCAACGTATGGGTGCATCATATAAAAACAAGTATGTTTTTTGTACTTCATACTTGTTTTATTCACATGCAAATCAATACAGACTTAATCTATTGACTTGATTTAAACTGAAACAATTACTCAAGAGTGCAATCCTATGCATGTTTAGACAGGAGAAAAAAATCCTACAACTCCTAGCATCCCCCAGACAGCATGGCTGCCTAGGGCATGCTGGGAGTTGTAGGACTTCTTTCTGTCTAACTTGCATAGGATTGCATCCTAAAACTTCTTCAGTTGCTGGTATCCAGACATAGATGCAATTTAAATTAAGAACATAGTATGATTCCAGATAGAGGACTCCTAGCAGTTCCAGTCAAAAGACATGGTGCAACTATTCCATCTTTTCCCTCCTTAATGGTTTTTTGTTGTTGTTGCTGTTGTTGTTGTTTTTTGGTGGATGGAAAAAGATGGGCAAAGCAGTGGGAAAACACAGGAGGTTTACAAGTGGAAGACATTGGGTATTTCTCCACGAGGCTTTTATTGTGCACCTGTGATTGGTCACCCATGGTTTTTTGTGAGTCTTTTACATGACATCATCAACCTCCAGGGCCTCTCCCATGCGTTCTGGCCATTGTAGCATTATTCTCAACAGGGGAAATGAGATAAGATATTTTATTGCACTTTGAAGTGTGATCAATTACCGGAATCCCACTATATCGCAGAAAAGTCTCATATGTAACCACCCACTATAGCTGAATTGACAGCTTCTCATTGAGTCATTAACTGATTAATTTATTAGTTGACTGGTTAATTTCTTCTTCACATTTAGCATTTTTCTCTGAAGCACAACAGATTTTAAAGCTTTTAAAATCCTCCCCTCATTAGGTCATTTCTTGAAGGGAGGAATGGCCCACCAAGGCAGAGGTTTATAAGGCAGAGATTCACCAGCGGCCAGCCCCTTATTGGGTCCACCTTGTCCCAACTAAGTCTCAAAGCAAGCTCTATGGTACAACGTTGAGGTACTTTCAGATATTATGGTGATAAACTAGGAACATTTAATCAGAGGAAGACTGCTCAAAATTTACCTGTGTTTCAAAGAACAGTTTCAATCACTAGGATGTCTTTCATGAAGGGGGAAATCCTGGAAATAGAATGTGCTCCCATGCTCTCAATAAATCATACCACAGCCTTGTGTCTCTGGAAATCATCATTATTTAATTTCATTAAGAAGACAAGAGCCAGATTAATTAGGCTGACCATATGAAAAGGAGGACAGGGCTCATGTAACTTTAACAGTTGTAGAGAAAAGGGAATTTCAGCCAGTGTCATTTGTATGCAATTAGTTCCTGGTGAAATTCCCTCTTCATCACAACAGTTAAAGTTGCAGGCACTATACTAGAGTGACCATACACAAAAGAAGGCAGGGCCCCTGCAACTTTAACTGTTGTGATGAAGAGGGAATATCACCAGGATCTAATTGCATACAAATGACACTGGCTGAAATTCCCTTTTCTCTACAACTGTTAAAGTTACATGAGCCCTGTCCTCCTTTTCATATGGTCAGCCTAAGATTAATGCAGGTTTGAACTTATATTAGTTGATCATATGGACCATAGTCCTTGAAACATGAAGCACAATTTGCTAAAGAGGTGGGAGCAATTTGTAAGAAGAGGTATTAACTCCTCCCCCAAAAATCTCCCAGACCAGTACGTGTTGGGGAGGACAGCTTTGATTTCACTGTGCTTGTTCCTTTCCCTCACAAGACAGGTCTAGTAGCCAATAGGAGGGCAATTCTCCTCCTTTTGGGCCCAGAGTGGCTAACAATCTATATAAAACATAGTACATCACATAAACAACATGATTCTAAAATCACAGATATGTAATAAAATACAATAAAACCATCAACAGAATCAATCAATAATTTTAAAAATGGAGTACTTGCCAATATCCCCAAAGCCTACACAAATAAATAGGTTTTTAAATGACAACAGAGTGGGGCATAGTTGAATCTCTACCAGAAAAGGGTTCCATAGCTGGGCGCTGCCACTAAAAAGGCCTTGTCACATGAAATAGCCCTATGGGCATATTCCTGAAGTACACCAGAAGCAAAGCCTTGCCAGCTGATCTTAAATCCAGAG
Source organism: Anniella stebbinsi (assembly GCA_029215795.1). Taxonomy (NCBI): domain Eukaryota; kingdom Metazoa; phylum Chordata; class Lepidosauria; order Squamata; family Anniellidae; genus Anniella; species Anniella stebbinsi. Next base: position 192,679,426 of record JARDYH010000004.1, read on the forward strand.
ATGGTCAGTATTGGGGATGGCAGTCCTTCAGGTACATTAGCTAGTATGGAGTCTTGACAAGAAACAAAAACACAAACACAAACAAACAAAACTTACAGTCTTCTCTTGCTGTCACTAAAGGAATCAAAATAAAGGTTATGCCTGCTTGCTGTAGAAATGCATATCATAAAGTAGAAAGGTAAAGAATGAAAGGGAAAGGATGGCAGCCTTGGAAACAACATAACTTGTACCACTGACTTGGCTGGCAGCAACATTCTGCTTTGCCAACGTAAGCCTCATTCATATTTCAAGCCAGCATAGCTCTTCGGAGAATAGAGCTGCCTGGAGTCATTGTCCATAATCACCTGAACACGAGTGTGTAGATTGATGTTGTGGCAAAACAAAACAAAACAAAACCCAGCACATAGTTCTGTGATAAGGAGCACTCTGACCTCAGCAGCATCCATTTTGGGAGCAAACTTCAAGGGGGAGATGTCTAGGGACCTGTGGCCCCAGGATTTGCAATTGTTACAAGTGAGCTTACAAGCATTTGCATACACAAGAGCCGTGAACTCTCTGATGGATTATGGAATAACGTCTGAACATGATTTATATAAGTGCCAGTTAGCTCAAAAGCTAACCCTTGGCAGTGTTCACAGATGTTTTAGACTACAACCCTCAGCTTCTCCAGCAAGTATGGCCATTGACCATATTGGCTGGGGCTGGGAGTTGTAGTCCATCTGGATTACCGCGATCACAAGAAGAGTTCTACCTGTGGGTTTTGCCCTTCCTCCGCTTTGGTGTTGTTTCTGCTCGATGATCCTACACAGTTCATATCTGTAGGACCAGCATTCAAGAGGCAGGGTGAACTGCTCAGAATTCAAACTGACTCTGCAAACCATAATAGCTACTTCCAGGGTTCTTAATCTCTGTACTCCCTCGCAACCTACAAGGGAGTATAAAATAGTTATTCACATTATGAAGTGCAGGAAAATGGAGTGGTGAGAAGGCAGGGCAGCTATCAAGAGAGTTTGTTGAGTTAGAATACACAGCTGCCATTGCACTTATTCATGCCCTTTCTCCCCCAAAAAAGTTACCAAATGCAAAGTACAGCCCACAACAGAGAGACTGATTGCTACACAGGAAATACTTAAAGAGCAGCAGAAAGATAGGGAGAAAGATAGGATGATACAGACATAGCTGAGCGTTGATCCTACAACATGGCAGGACTATGAAAGCTGAATCCTGGTTATTCTCATTCAAATTGTTTTAAATTATGTTTTATTGTTACATTTCTATCCTGCCTTTTTTCCTCTTGCAAAGAACTCAAGGCAGCTTACTTAGTCCTCCTCCTCTCCATTTTATCCTCACAACAACCCTGTGCGATGGGCAAGGCTGAGAGTCAGTGACTAGCTCAAAATCACCCAGTGAGCTTCATGGCTGACTGGGGATTAGAACCCAGATCTCCCAAGTCCCAGTCCAACACTCTAACCACTATACCACATGTTGTGGTAACTGAGGAGGAAACAACTATAACATTTATAAAGCTAAAAGGACAGGAAACCTCCAACCACTGGTAGCTCAAGCATCTCTCTGGGCAGATGTCTTCACCTACTTAGATGCAGATTAGCCATGTGTCTACTTTGCAGAAGACACTCCTTTATTTGAAGGGCTGTCAGAGGACAGGCCTCTATTTGAAGTTGACTTCTATCTGATGGGCTGGTTTAAAGATAGAGAGCCGTAAGGAGAGAGAACAGTGGACTTGAAGTTGTATATCAACAGTTAGCAGCACCTGGACAGCACGCTGAGCAGGGCAACACCTGTATCTGTCTTTCCTCACTATGGTGAAGTGCACTGTATTTCTATTTAAATTTCAGCAATCGTTTCTAAATTTGCATCTAAACATTTGCAAAAACTATGCAAATCTGTACCCTCTTTTCTCCACTTTTGGGGTGTTCCGTGTCCTCTTTTTTTGCATTCTATTAATCAAGAGCAGCAGAACTATGGTATTTTTAAGTTCTGGAAGCATTGCATGGAAGCAGACCAAAATTATGGTGGAGGAGTTTGTCTGAGTTTGTACTGTTTAATAGTTATTGTGTTTTTATATTTGATATGGCACTTGTTTCTGTATGCAAAGATTATGCTCTAAAATGTTGTACCTGGTTAAACAAAAAACTCAAAAAAGATCAAATGGAAAACAATAAAAACACATTGAGAGGAAGGGTTACCTTCCCCCACCCTCACATCAATCTCATGTGCAGTTTGAATACACTACACACGAAAGTGGTGATCACCAATGGGTGCCTATGTTACATTGGATGTTGCTAAGTACCTAATAACACTGGATAATAACACTGAGAAAAGAAAACATTCATAAAGCCAAGACACTAAGCCACCTGTCTGTTTAGTTGCTAAAAGAGAATGAATGGAAATGGGTAGCAAAAAGAAAGGAATTTTTTTGGTCAGCCATACCATTCTATGTTGTCACAAAATCTGATCCTGAGCAACCCATCCTGCGTCTCTCTATAGCAAGTGCCATTGAGGTAAACCTTCACAGTCATACACAAGAGCAGCCAAGGCCATTCGTAATCATGAAAGACTTCCCACTTGTATATATAAAGGAGAAAATATCCTTTAGCTGTAAAGGTAACACATTATTTACTCTCAATTCAAATACTATGAAGATATCCTGGTTAAACTGGTACAATACCCAGACGGAGTGGCTTGGTGCTTGCAATGAACTGCTCCAAGTATTCAATTATAAAAATGCTTCTAAATTTGTCCAGCTATCACACAAAACCTAGAGGGCAACCCTGAAAGTACGTGCCTCAAAGTAAAGCCTACAATCCTGTGCAAACATATCTGGGAGTAAGTCCCAATGAACCCAGTGGGGTTATCTTTTGATTAGACATATATAGAATTGCACTGTTAAGTGACTGTAACAGTTTGAATGGTAGTAGTTTCGGTATTACACCCATCTTGTCATCTCTGGGCAGTAGTGGGGGGTGGTATTTTGCATTGGGACCTTTACAGCAATTATTAGAAACTGTGACCCTGGAGTAGTATCTGCTAAAATCTTTTCATTCCTTTATTTTATGGCATATCATTCTTTCTTGATAACTTCTATATCTTCTTTTGGACCCTACAGAATCGTGTGCCATGAAAGTGAATGCAGAGCTAACTTGGCTTTTTTCCTGCGGCTCAATCTCAGTCATGCACCCCATTTAAGTCTGATCCATCTTCCCCTCCTTTTTAAAACCCAGATTCTTGGAAATCTTCCCACCACCCAGCCCATTTTCCTCTTCGGCATTACTGACCTGGAAAAAAATGTAATGCACAATCTGACCCTGCCAGCAATGTCAAATTTATGGCCAGAATTGTATCTTTAATCATGACGAGTGCATCAGAGTATTCGTGTTTCATCAGAGAAATGTCAGTGTCTATCCACAGCATTCTGTTGGTTATTTTTAGAAAACAATAGTCACATTTTGATTGCTTTATTCACGTAATGAACTTAATGATGACCATCTATATGTGAGAATACTATGTCAGTCTTCCACAACCTAGTGCCTTCTAGATGTTTTGAACAACAACTCCCAGCATCCCTGACCATTGCCCATGCTGGCTGGGATGAATGGGAGCTGGAGTCCAAAACATCTGGAGGACCAGTTTGGAGAAGACTGTTCTGTGTTATGATACTTAGGGCACAATCATATGCCTGTTTAGACAGAAAAAAAGTTCTACAATTCCCAGCATTGGCATTGCTGGCTGGAGAATGCTGGGAGTTGTAGGATTTTTTACTGTCTAAACCTGCATAAGATTGCATCCTTCATGGTCATAATTTATTTCCTTTTCTTCACATTAATACAGTGAAATCATGATAAAAACATGGGGTACAACCTAGCCAGAGTTAAAGACTGAGAAGGAAAATACACTCTTCTGACAACGGTCATACATTGTGAGGAGTCACTAGGGCTCAAACTGCAACCCCTCAGCTCTGTGCGCATCTGCCTGGTGTGGTGAACCACCAGGCTATTGTTAGGAACATCTTCCTAGCCAGTAAAATTTAATGGCTTCTGTACTGGTTCTGCCCACTCAGGCTGGTCACTGAATCCTCTAAGCAGCAAGGCCTCTAGACTTCTTTTTCAGCTAGTATCTTGCCTAGGGAACAGTCATCTCCTGAGCCTCAGTTTGCTCCCCATCATAGACTCTGCCTTGACAACTGCAATGGCTCAGCAGTGACATGCGCACATTGAATGCTCATGGGGAATGGGGGTTGGAATTATGGTGATAAGCCCCCGTCCCTGAACTATATAGAGCTCCATCAGATGAGTGTTTTATTGCATGCTCGTTACTGGGCACTTGTGGATTTTTGCAGGTCCCTCTCATGACATCGTCTGCGTCCCATGCGCCTCTTGCCCCTTCTAGCCTTCATTGTGTGACAAAAAAACACCCCAGTAAGTCTGACTTTTAAAAGACAGAAGTTGCCGCTATGTCCTGCTGTGTGCAGGAAAAGCAGCAGGATCAAACGGCCCACTGAATGGGCCATGTGCATGTTGTTTACTTCCTCTTTTGAAAAAGGAGTAATGAGGGACAAACACGTGGGTGGAAAAGCAACGGTAAGGAAACACGATTTTCCCCTGTGTGATGATGCTCGTACTTCAGAAGACTGTATGCCCCCTACATGTGTAGGCTGGGTGTGTTGCCAGGACCATGCTTTGCAGGGTGCTGAAATGGTAGGGAAAAGGGTAAAAATAATATTATGGGAAAATGCACAGAAATGAGGGTTACAAAACAAAATGGCACTGCCCAATAACAGAATACCGCTGGCTTAAAATGGACAGCAGTAGAATCACAGTAGCTCAGAGTACTGCCAAATATACAGAGAGCACAAGCCTGCTTATAGAGAGAAACTGAAATATAACTGAAAGTGTACTTCTAGAGTCTGGAATTGTGAGATATATCACTGTCAGTACCATCAGAATACAAAGATTGACATGGAAGAAGAAAGAGGGACTCAAATGTTCATCTTTGTGTTAGCAATAACCTAAGGTCATGATCCTATGTATGTTAACATATTAAAATAAAGTTCTACAACTCCCAGCATTCCCCAGCCAGCATGGCTGGCTGGGGAATGCTGGGAGTTGTAAGACTTTTTTCATGTGTTAACATGCATAGGATTGCGCCCTAAAGCATCATACCACACTGCCCAATAGCAACCTGTGAATGAGTGTGTGAATGAAACCTAGCACTGTATACCAAGCAACATTTTTAGCAAAGCTTGGAAATTTTGACTCAAAACGTCGGTACTTAATTGCTAGAGCAGACTACATTCTCTAACCACAAGCTGCATCTCTCTCTCTCTCTCTCTCTCTCTCTCTCTCTCTCTCTCTCTCTCTTAACCACATAGAAACAAAAAAAAAAACATGTTGATTCACCAAAGGTCATAACATGAAATCTTGATACAATTCATACTGTGGGTGATTCATTGATGTGTCATGCAGATTCAAGGGGCGGGGGGAGGGAGTCTTTTTCCAAAATAAAATTTTCCACGGAATAATACTGTCACTTTTCCTGAGTAAACTTGCTGTTGGTTCTGTAGAGTAAATAGCAGAGAGAGATCTTAGTGTTTCTTGCAGTTGTCTTGCTGTGGATAACCATGTGCATCCCTGTCTCGAAAATGGTTAAACACATTTGAATTGCAGACATGCTTCAAAAAACATATCTGCTAAGCTTATGTTGGTTCATAATTTGGAGGATGTGGGAAGTATGTTAAGAATGACCTGGTATCTGTTTTGGGTTGAAAAAAAATGTTCTGTGAATCCTTCCTTTCCTTATTTTTATTTTCTAAGAAGAAAACATAAAATGTGATGAACAGAAGAAAAAAGTGACAGAATGAAAAATGTCAAAAACACCATACCCCTCCTAGAAAAGGAAAGGAAGTCTGGGAGTGCCAAAGTATTGCACAATCTAGGCTATTGCTTAGGGCCTAAATAGATATGATACAGAAAATCTATGACCAAATAGAAAAGGTGTTTTATTGTGAAATCCTCCGGTCCCAAACATAGAATTTTATGAGGGGTCCAGACGTCATCATCTTCCATTTGTAATCCTCCTCTGTTTTCCCACCATTTCTCCCATCTTTTTTTCTTACCACAAAAAAGCCATTGAGGAGGGAAAGATGCAATACCGTTTGATTGGAAGGGTTAGGAGTTATTCTTCTGAAAGACTCAAGGTCCTCAAGTTCATTTGTTTTTTAAAATTAAATTACTTAAAAGGGGAAAGGAAGACTTAGGGCCCTGGTACTGGGAGAGGGATGTTTAACCCTTTCTCTTTATGCCATTTTCAAAATTGAAATTCCACACACAGAATGACAGAAAAGTAGAGTTGGAAGGGGCCCATAAGGCCATTGAGTCCAACCCCCTGCTCAGTGCAGGAATCAACCTTTAAGTATACCTAGGCTGACCAGATTTTAAAAGTCAAAATCCCGGTCCCCCCCGCCCCCCCACCCAAAACAACCCCCCCACCAAGCCACCACCCCCCCCCAAAAAAAACCCAGCCTGGACCTACCGCCGGGTTCCTCCGTCGCCCGCGCGGCCGCGCGGGGTCCTCTGTCACTGCCCGCGCGGCTGCGCCGGGTCCTCCGCTGCCGCCCGCGCAGCCGCGCAGGGTCCTCCGCTGCCGCCCGCGCGGCCGCGCGGGGTCCTCCGTCGCCGCCCGCGCGGAAGAGGCGGGAGAGGGCCGGATCCGGAAGTGACATAACCGGGCCCTCTCCCGTCTCTTCCGCGCGGCCTCTGGCCTTTCTGGGGCTCGTCGCGATGGCGACGAGCCTCGAGGAGCCCGGACGCCCGCGCGGAAGAGGCGGGCGTGGGCGTCCGGGCTCCTCAGGGCTCATCGCCATCGCGATTGAGCCCCAAGGAGGCCAGAGGCTGCGCGGAAGAGGCGGGAGAGGGCCGGTTACATCACTTCCGGATCCGGCCCTCTCCTGCCTGTTCCGCACGGCCTCTGGCCTTACAACCCCGGCAGCGGCGGCAAAGGCGGCAGAGGAGCCCGGGAAGCGGCCGCCCCAGCAGGTAAGAGCCCCCCTTTGTGCTTACCTGCAGGGGCGTCTGCTTCCCGGGCTCCTCCACCGCCTCCGGGTCTCGCTGCCACCGCCGCGTGACCCCCCGCCACCCCGGTTTTCCCCCGGTTGGCCCGGTTGGCCTCTGGATTCCCGGTTAGGACCGGGAAATCCCAAGCCACCTGGTCAGCCTAAGTATACCTGACATATGGCTGCATAGCTGCCTCTTGAATGCCTGTAGTGTATGAGAGCCCACTACCTCCCTAGGTAATTGGTTCCATTGTCATACAGCTCTAAAAGTCATGGGGCACTTTGTCAAAAGCTTTGCTGAAGTCAAGATATATTATGTCTACAGTATTCCCACAGTCCACAAGGGAGATTACCCGATCAAAAAATTAGATCAGATTAGTCTGACAGGATTTGTTCTTGACAAATCCATGCTGGCTTCTAGTAATCACTGCATTGTTTTCAAGGTGTATACAGGCTTATTTGTTTATAATCTGCTCAAAAAAATTCATAGTGATTGATGCCAGACTAACTGGTCTGTAATTTCCAGGTTCCTCCTTTTTGCCCTTTTTGAAGGTAGGGACAACATTACCCCTCCTCCAGTCATCCAGCACTTCACCCATCTTCCATGATTTCACAAAGATAATAGACTGGGATTCTGAGATTTCTTTTGCCAGCTCCTTTATTACTCTAAAATACAGTTCATCGAGCCCTGGAGATCTGAACTCATTCAAAGAAATTAGGTGTTCCTTGACCATTTGTTTATCAATCCCATCCCCTCCCAGTTCCTTTTAGCCCTTGGAGGGGGGGGGGGGGAAGGAGAGCCAATTTATTCTGCCTCTCCATCCCACACAGCCCAGTTAGGTTAATAGCATTTTGGGGACAGGGTGATTTTGATTTGGAAAATAGTGCAGAAGAGTTAACCCCTTCGCCTAGTGCTGCCACCCCAACATGGCTGCCCCAGGACGGCTATAAAGTTTGTTTTCTTTCTAAGTTAGGAGCTACAATTATGTGCATCGCATACTTTTCTCCCTACATCCAACAGTTAAATGGTACAAGAGAGTGATCTGAGCTCTACAGGTAGGCATAGGCTGAGCCCTCTGCTTCACACTAGAAAAAGATGACTCGAGGCACTCGTGTACCCATAGCACCCACTGGCCAGAACCGTTCACAGAGGAAATGGATCTGAAATTCTGACTCCAGTAATTTGGCTTTGCACAAACATATTCTTTGCCTTTGACCTTCCATGCATTCTTGTTTTTAAAACACACACACACACACACAAACTTTTGATCTGTTTCCACTAGCAGATTTTGGGCAATGGATAAACATCTGTTTCTTCAGATGCAGAGCCTAAAGCCACACCACTTGCAGAAGCATCTTGCTTTCCTTCCTTCAGTGTGTGACTAACACTTGTGCATTTATTACCTGCATTAGTTACATTTACTGGGGAAACTGATACACTTAAAGTATATCGCAAATGTCTCAAACTGACAGCTGTCAGCTGAATGTACCCATAAATCAAACATCTTTGATGTATTGATGTACATTTTGGTTTTATGGATATTTAAGTTCACCATTTAATCTACTTCAATGGAAATAAAACATAATTCTAAAAAGGAAAAAAATGAGATTTTTTTGTTTGAAGTTCAAGTGACAAGTTTGACATCAAGAAAGGGAAAACAGTTTATATGAGTGTGTGCTTCCATGAATACAGAAAGCAAACTGCACGTTCAGCCAACAGTGTCAGCAGGAGCTAAAGAAGAATATGCTATGTTCTCTTGACCATAAACAGCAGCTTTAGGGTCACAAGTTGAAGTGCCCCTGTCTTACACACACACACACACACACACACACACACCTATATATAAGTAATTATATAATGCAGGATTGGGCTACTTATGGCCCTCCAAGTGTTTTGGCATGCAACTCCTATCAACCCTAACCAGCACAGCCAAGGGTGAGGGGTCAAGGGAATTGTAAGCCAAAGCATCTGGAGGGCCACACATTGCCCACCCCGTGATATCTCCTAAATATGCTTACTATGAGCAAGAGCATTCTAACTGGACAACAAGTATCCATTTGCCATGAACAGGAGTCGATCATTTGGGAAATCACTAGGCAAAAGAGGAAATCCCAAAGCTACAGAATTCTAATAGAGCCTAATGCAGGCATTATCGCTCTATGGCTTGGATTTTTTTTCCAGTGGATCAACATGGCTATTTACGATTTTTGTGCAACCAATGAGAGGGACTCTTCCTCTAGACACATGTGTTATTTGGAGTGTGTTTTGGGGAGTTGGGCATAGGTTATCAAACGTCTGGCTCTTTTTTTCAACACTTGCCTAAGTCAAGCTATTAGGTTACAAAGAAGTGCAGGGGGAGAGAGAAAGAGAGAGAGAGAGAGAGAGAGAGAGAGAGAGAGAGAGAGAGAGAGAAAATGGCTGGTTTCGCACGACACATCAGGCAATGGAGGGGGAAATAGCGTACTGACCGTGCGTTAAGTAGGCGGAGCTCCCCACACGACATGTTGCTACCCTGTCCCTTGAGCGGCTGAAAGTTCCGGCATCCATCTTGGTTGCCGCGTCTCCTCCCTCCCCCCTCCCTCAGTCCTCCAGCCATATCCCAGCATACACCGCACGTTCTGTCAGCTGTATCAGAGCAGCCGGGGGTTTTCAGCTGCTCCAGCCAGCAGAACTCTATTCCTAAACGGAATAGTGCACGAGGGGGAGGGGTTGGTTTCGGACAACACTTTAAACAACGGGCTTCGGGCTAAACAACGTGCAAGCCTGTTGTTTCTCTCCGTTGCTTAATTGGGCAGAATAGCGTACCGTCAGTTGTGTGTTCGTGGTGTGTAACCCTCCACATGACATGATAAGCAACACAACTGATGGTTGCTTCCCCCCCCCAATTGCCTAATGTGTTGTGCAAAACCAGCCAATATGTGGCTCCAATCTATATATTTTTGTGTTCATATCTTACAGGTGTGAGTACAATGCTGGGTGAAAAATAGCCAAAGATATAAGTCTTCACATCAGAAAGAACAGATGAATATTTTTGTGTCTGCTTTCTACATTACACAATATGTGCCCGAATTGTGTCTGACTCTCCAAAAGGATGAAGACACATTTGTTTGGCTGGTGTTTTCTTCTTAAAAGACTAACAAGGGTTCACTGTGCAATACAACACACAAAAATCAGTCTAAGGTTTCCTTAGATCAACTTTCCCACCAACCTGGTGCCCTCCAGATGTGTTGAACTGCAACTCCGATAATTCCCATAATGCTTAGGTATTATGGGAGTTGCAGTCCTACACACCTGGAGGGCCCCAGTTTGGGGAAGACAGAATTGGGTTTATGGAACTAGATCAGGGGTTAGAAACTCGTGGATTTCTAGATGGTTTTGCCTACAATTCCCATCAGTTCTTGTCAGCGTAGTTAATGGTTAGAGATGATGGGAGTTGTAAGCCAAAACATCTGGAGGGCCACAAGTTGCCCATGCCTTAACTAGATTTATGGTTTTTTGGATCCTGACTTTTTTGTCTTCCATTTTTTTATGAACATATAGGAAGACCTAGAATATTTCTTTATGTAAGGTAACTTAGAATATTCTTTGTACTGAAGTATTTATTTATTTACAAGATTTATATATCCAGAAAGTTTCCTGAGAGGTAACAATAAAAAGAAAGAAAATCAAAATACAGAATTAAAATCTTTAAAATCAATTCATGCAGATAAAACAGTGGCTGGTCATTCAGGAAATGCTTGTTTCAGCAGGTGCTGAAAATGAAACAAAGTTGGAGCCTGCCTGACATTAACAAACAGGGAAGTCCACAGAGAAGGAGCCAATGCATTGAACGATCTACTCAGAATGAACTCCAAACGGATCACAGGTCCCTACAGAACCACCAGAAGTACCTTATTTGATGAACTCAGTGACCAGACAGGCTGGTAAGGGAGAAGACCCTCTCTCAATATATTAAAGAATTACATAATTTTCCATATACTTTTGCCACTAATATTCTAACTTGATACAAGAACATTTTCCTTTCAAAGGCTACTCCTGCTTTAGTAAAGAAACACCTTAGCAATTATTACATCACTGTGGCCCAATCTACACCAAGCAGGATATAGCACTATGAAAGTGGTATGAAAGTGGTATATAAAAGGCAGGAGCCACACTATTGCTTTATAGCGGTATTGAAGTGCACTGACAACTGTTGGGGCCCATAGACATATACCATATACCACTTTCATAGTGCTATATCCTGCTTGGTGTGGCTCCTGCCTTTTATATACTGCTGTCATAGTGCTATATCCTGCTTGGTGTAGATCAGGCCTGTGTCTCATTGTGAAATCCAGGGACAATTTTGGACAGAGTATTTCATTTTAATGAGACAAGAATAAGCTATGGGACCTGCTAACCTAGCTCTGAAAAATAATAGCAGAGAAAGGTAGAACAGCCTCTTCCAAAACATAAAAGGACACCTTGCAGTGCAGTCCGATGCATGACCACTCAAAAAGTAGCCCTCCTGATTTCAATGAGTTAATCCTACGTTAACCCGTGTTCAAGCTTAAATGTTCTCCACAGCTCCCAATATGCTCTTTGATTCCGGTGTCTAAACAGGGTATGTACCATTGATACCATTTGCAAGGTCAACAGTTTGCGATTTGTACAATAGCATGTGATCTCAAGGCTGCCTGATTAGAAGAACAGATAGACAGCAAAACCATGCAAGTTCATGGCATGATTAAGGAAGAGCCCCTGGAAGTCTAGAAGCCTGTGGGGAAAAGAGGGGGATTTCCCCTCAGCCTGGCCAGCAACATCAACAAATGGAAAGCAAGAAAGCAAACAGTTACCTGTGTTATGTGAAACCAGAGGGTGCAAGCAACAGGTGATTACACAAACAGTCAAAATGCATATAAAGATTGAGCTGGGTAAAAGGCATGGGAAGTGTGTATAATGTGCCTACTACTTGGACACTTTCTTAAAGAAGTCCATTTCAACAACTTTGGGGCATACAGAAGTCAGGCACAAGGCAGTTTTCAGTAGGAAAAAAGTGCAAAGGCTTCAATCCCGATCAAGATCATGTTCCAAGTTTGGGTTCCATGATTGCTTTTTCTCCAAAATATAAGCAGCCAGATTAAGCATACTTGTTTAAACACATAAATCATGTCATATGTAGTGTGGCCTTTATAGTCTTTGTTCAAGGACATACCACTCAGCTTTTAGCATTAAGAACATTAATTGACAGCAGTAACTGTCCATTGAAACCCTATCTTTTTAAAAATCATATATCTTTAAGAGACTATTCTGCTTCTGTAGATAAAGGGATGGTAGCCAACCAGGGGGCTGTATTGATGTTGTCTTTGCCCCAGGGCGGCTCCGAATCTGTGCTGCATCAGTTAGATGACACAGCCGCAGGTTGAAAGCCATCCCAGGGCAAAGAGGCGAAAATGTGCAGCTGAAAAGTCAGGGATTTACCCCGACTTTTCCAGCCAGAGTGAGGTCAGCCTGGCTCTTCCACTGGTCTGTCCTCACTGAGAACCACTCTCTGGGCATTTCCAGGTGGAAGGCAACCTCCGATTTGTCACTGGGAGCTGAAGGAGGGGGAGGCTGCCAGAAAGCCTGTGTTGCCTCCCCTCACTAGGACAAGTTGCCACTGCCATGCACCAGTAAGAGAGCAGGATTTGGTGGTTGAGCAGCGCCAACTCGGCGCCATGAAGACAACCCCCAGCTATGATTTTTTGCCTGTGTTTAAACATAGCTTGGAAAAAGTAATAGGACTTTTCTTTATCGCAGAGCCCTATTTTAAATTAGGGAGGGGAAAGGACAAAACCAGAACTACAAGATTTGATTAAAAAGTTAAGTTACAAGGTTCCCATTTATATACTTTTCTCCTAAAATATCTCTATATTTGTTGCCTGGTAATGGATTGGATGAGGGCCAACAAAGTGAAGCTCAATCCCAACAAGATGGATGTACAGTTGATGGTGGTTCTGGAAGGGTTGCACTCTCATTAAATGAACAGTTTCACAGTTTAGTGAGTTTGTGGATCATTTTCTGCACTAAAGAGGCCCAAGTGGCCTTGGTAGCACAGGACGCCTTTCACTAGCTAAGGTGGTGTACCAGCTGCAACCCCTCCTTGACAGAAATAGCCTGGCTACATTTATCCATGTTCTGGTAACCTCCAGATTGTTAGTCTACTGCCATTACATGGGATTGCCTTTGAAAGCTGTCTGGAAAGTGAAAACGCAGTTATTTCAAAACACAGCCACTAGGTTACTAACTGGGTCCAGGCATTGGAAACATACCTCTGGTTTCTGTCCATCTCCAAGAACAATTCAAAATGCTGGTGCTCACCTTTAAATTCCAGGAGGTTAATCGTTTGGAGGATGTTCCTTGATCCAGCACTGTCACCACAAGCAGAAGTGTCTTTGATGGTTAAAAGTACCTTTTACGAGCTTTGGCTGGTAAGACAGCTACAGCCTTATTCAGGCAGGAATAGCATGACCTCTGTGGTCCTCCATGCATTGGTAACCTCAAAATTATAATAATACACTGACTTTAAGTAGGTTGGTCCAGAAGCTGCAATTCATGCAGAATGCCAGAGCCAGAGCAATTTATCAAAAACATGTTACACCTATACTGAAGGAACTGGACAGGCTGCCTATATGCTACCGGGTGATGTTTAAGGTTTTAATACTTGTTTACAAAGCCCTAAACAAGTTAGGACCAGGATATTTGAGAGATTGCCTGACCCTCACCTGCTTGTTTGGTTGCTGTACTCATCAGGAGTTATCCTCTTAATGGTGTCTAAGATATCAGAAGTCTGGTCCATGATTACTTGAAATACGGCCCTTAGTATCACAGCGCTCACCCTCTTGAACTCCCTACCAGCACATACTAGCCCAGAACACACCCTTCTGGGTTTTTAACATTTACTAAAAAGCTTTCCCAGAACAGTGATCTTGTATTTTTCTTTGCTATCATACAGTTGTCTCTTCTAAGCTTTATAGAGTATTTTATTATGGTTTGATACTATGGCCAGATCCACACCAAGCAGGATATAGCACTATGAAAGTGGTATGAAAGCGGTATATGGTATGTGTCTTAAGGGCCCCAGCAGTTGTCAGTGCACATCAATACCGCTATAAAGCAGTAGTGTGGCTCCTGCCTCTTATATACCACTTCCATAGTGTTATATCCTGCTTGGCGTGGATCTGGCCTATATTGTTTGTATATCACTTAGAAACTTTTAATATAAGCGATTTATAAATATCAGAAAGTAAATAAATAAAACTCTACACAGCTTGGGGCCTGGATACTTGAAGAAATGTCTTCTCCCACATTAACCTGCCTGTATGCTAAGACCTTCCACAGTGGGCCTCCTCCAGGTGTCACCAGCATCTAAAGCAATCAGGAAGAGGGCCTTTTCAGTTGTTGCACTCCACTTGTGGAAGCATCTATATTAATGACTTTTAGGTGCCAGGCCAAAAGATAGGGTGACCAGATAAAATCCAGGTCAGGGCTCATGTCACTTTAACAGTTGTAGAGAAAAGGGAATTTCAGCCAGTGTCATTAGTATGCAATTAGTTCCTGGTGAAATTCCCTCTTCATCACAACAGTTAAAGGTGCATGTACTATACTAGAGTGACCATTTACAAAAGAAGGCAGGGCCCCTGCAACTTTAACTGTTGTGATGAAGAGGGAATTTCACCAGGAACTAATTGCATACAAATGACACTGGCTGAAATTCCCTTTTCTCTACAACTGTTAAAGTGACATGAGCCCTGACCTGGATTTTATCTGGTCTCCCTACAAAAGACCCTTGTACTTTCCCAGGGTTTTAACATTTGATGAATGTTTTTATTTCTGCTGTAATGGTTTTTAGCACTGGCTTTTATTGTTTTGTTAGGTCATCGTAGTTACTGAGAATCACCCTGGACAATTTTTTTCAACTGAAGGATGGTATAGAAATGTTTGAATTAAATAAATGTATAAATAAATAATAAATAAATAAAATAGTACTAGTGCCTCAAGGAAACAGAAACACAATTGGAAAATCAATCTAATCTTAAAGGAGCTTGGCCAAACCGCTAATCTCTACCTATACAGCGGAAAGTATGTGTGGGTCACGTATGTCCGGAAATGTTTACCCACTTCCAGACGAGTTAGAAACTTGACACGGTGACACAGTGATAGGTCTGGCTGTACAATATACAGAAAAATCTAAAAACACGATTTTTGGGGGTTTAAGTATTTTTAAAGAATTTAATAAAAACCTAGGTTTACACCTACAACTCCCAGCATGCTTGGGCAGGAGGCCAGACTTACTGGCCTTTGGCAGCCATTGTGAGTGGCTGCTGCATGTCTTTTACAACCCGACTCCTAAGGTTGGTCTTGAGCAGTCAACCCGATTCCACATAAAAAGGAAGCAACCCATGTAAATGGACTGCATCCATTTGCGGTGCGTCCTCCCACCCTCTATGTGGTTTTAAAATGTAACTAGATACAACATCATAACTTTGAGGGGCCAAACATGCTCAAAGGCACTCTGCCCTGATATCAGTGTTTTCTCAGAATCTGGGGGAAGCAAGTGTGTAGCGTTTGCCCTTAAGAGGGAAGGAGGAAGGGGAGGCACTCTGTGCATGACCAGAAACAGAGCCAACAAAGGGGGGAAGTGCCTGGCCCAGCCCCTGCCCTTCAGTACAGGCTCCTGATGTAGCACTTGGTAGGTGAGAAGCACAGGCCAAGGCAGTCCCAGCAGGACTGGCCGGAGCTGGGTGCATCCACTGAGAGCCGCTTACCTCCCCTCCTTGGCTATCCTATTCCTCGACGCTCTATCGAGGAGCAGCATTGGCAAGAAGAGGATGTCTCAGAGGACGCTGGTACCTGCAGGCTGCCAAAGGCATGCTGGGAGGTGTAGAACTACTGGCATGTAGAGTGGCTGATTTAAAATAAAGTATGGGTGCGCAAACCCTGACCTCTCACTAACTGTTTTTGTTCTCCTACCTGACTTTCTCCAAATGCCACTAACCCTGCCCACCATTGCATTCTAGCCTCAGCTATATCAGTCAATCCTCCATTCACTCTTCTGTCTCAATGGTATAGTCAGGCTGTTACATAAAAATCATAAACTTTATTTAGAAATCCACAAGCAGGGTGCCACAACCAAGATGGCCTGCTATCCAGTTAAAAGGGCAAAAAAAAGAGAGAAGCAGGTTCTCAGAATGCTACTTTATTTCCAAGGCCAACACGTTTTGGCCTATGTTGTTTTTTAAGCCTTCTTCAGGAGGTTGATAAGACATGTCTGCAGAAATACTCTTAACAGGATGATAGTCTCTCCTACGATAATTACTGGCGACTGCCTCAATTGCTACGCCCCATCGGGAGCAGGCCCGTTGCCAACAGCAACCAAGCAAACTGTCAATCAGTCAGCCAGCCAGACTTCACTTCCCATGAGCTTCAGCAGCAGGACTCCCATTGGACAAGTCGGACACCACAGCAAAAGGCATCCTGGGAGTTGTAGTTTTTGTTTTCTGTGGGGACAAAGAAAATTATGGCGACAGCAGCCCTGGCCGTGATTGAAGGTTGGTGGGGGGAGGGGAGAGAAACTAGTTCAATTTGTTTTAAAGTTACCCCACAGGCTTAGGACTGGCCTACCTTGAAGGGTTGTCATGAGGGAGAAAGAGAGAAAAAAGAAATGAATTTAATTTGTTTAAAGGTTAACTCAGGCCTAGTTACTATAAGATGATTACCTCACAAACATATATTTTAGGGGGCCCAAGCAACACTGGATAGAAACTTGAAATCTGGCATGCTGATAGGTCTAGCTATCAGAAAAATCTAAAACCATGAAATTTTGGATTTTAAGTATTTTTATGTCTGATAAAAGGGCCAAGTCACCAGTAGCCTTCACCATCCTGGCTCTCTGCCAAAACCTGTTAAATGTAGACATTATATAGTAAATTATGCCAATAAAGTATTATGTGTTCTGGCTGCTTTCCTTTTTTCATAATAATAACTTCAGAGCACATGTATTCAACAGTTCCTCACGTCCGCTGAGATCCGCTTCCCTACTATATGTTATTCAGATATCTGGGCAATGCCGGGTCTATTTTGAAAACATATTTTTAGGTTTGGATCTTTTTGAGCTTGTAGAAAGGGTGTTGTGTGTCCTGATTGTTTTTGAAGTTTAGACGGCTGCTCCGGCCAAGGCATGATGGGAGGTGTAGGCATTTGAGGTAAAACAAAAAATGTAGTTAACCACAAAGCTCTAATTTAAAATACAGTTCTTATTTATCATTTATTCTAACATAACTATTTACAAACTCAACCAAACTAAAAACAACCAACCAACCTAAAGATGAATAAGTTGCAGAGAAATTTATTATTTATCAAATAAATGTCATAAACATTATTCATGGACCCGAGCAACGCCGGGCATATCATCTAGTCTCAATATAAAATTAAATGCAAAAACATTTTTTTGTATAGAGTAAACAACAAAACATACCAGATGTCTGCAAACCCAATAGCTAATTATTATAACTAAAAACAAACACAGAGAGAGAG
The DNA here is from genome assembly GCA_029215795.1 of Anniella stebbinsi. Lineage (NCBI taxonomy): Eukaryota > Metazoa > Chordata > Lepidosauria > Squamata > Anniellidae > Anniella > Anniella stebbinsi. Next base: position 192,697,047 of record JARDYH010000004.1, read on the forward strand.
AGAGAGAGAGAGCAATTTTCTTTTACTTGTAAGAGGAGCATAAACATAGAAAGCAATCCTATGGCTCCTAGACAGAGCCTGGGGGCCATAGGACAGTTTGGATTCCTGGATCCGAGGTCAGAGACACTATTCGAAATACAAGCTCCTGCTCCCTACCCTCCACTTTGCAGCCAGTGCTGTCTGCCTTTCCGAGATCGCAACGGTGACCTTGGAGAGGAGGGGGAATGGGGCATGCAGGTATTCTCAGATCTCCCCAGCCTCCTTCCCTCCCACTCTGCAGAGCCCCAACTAGACAGGCAAAACTAGCTGAAATGCAGAGCGGGAGAAGCGCAGAGGCAAATATCACCTACTAGGCTGACCATATGAAAAGGAGGACAGGGCTCATGTAACTTTAACAGTTGCAGAGAAAAGGGCATTTCAGCTGGTGTCATTTGTATGCAATTAGTACCTGGTGAAATCACCTCTTCATCAAAGCAATTAAAGTTGCATGCACTATACTAGAGTGACCAGATACGAAAGAGGGCAGGGCCCCTGCAGCTTTAACTGTTGTAATGAAGAGGGAATTTCACCAGGTACGAATTGCATACAAATGACGCCAGGTGAATTTCCCTCTTCTCTACAACTGTTAAAGTTACATGAGCCCTGTCCTCCTTTTCATATGGTCAGCCTAACCTACGCAGCTCCTCCCCTTCTGCATTGGATGGCCACAGGCCTCCGAGTTCAGAGGCTTACAGCCATCCTGATAGGATTGCTCCCTTAACTGAATAATTGTCCTTAGTAGCTGGCACGGTTATACAGGCCCAGGATTCTCCTGGCCTCAGAATATTATGCAGGCCCAACTGAGAATATTATGCCAGCCCAACTGAGGCCTTCTGGGCTTGCCTCTTAAAGAAGCAGTACACAAATTTACAAAGCTCACTGTTTCACAAGATCTAGCATAGAACTAGACTATGGGACTTGTGACTGTTGAGAAATGGGTACGAAGAATTTAAAACCAATCAAGCCATGTTGCTACCAAACCTGTTTCAAGGTTCTTCCCAAAAGAGAAGTGCTCAATCATATATAAGGGAACATTAAAATCACAGGACATCTCCCTGCCACCCCACCCCAATTTACTGGAGGCATTAGTCCTCTCGCCAAACTTCATGACTAACTCACACAATTGCAAGGAAGTGATCCAGTATAATTATTTGGCCCAAAGACATTTTCATTGTTTCTAATAAAAATCTTGTTGGATTAATTACACACAATAAAAAGTGACATAGAAAATACTGCTTAATGTGCCAAGCTGCATTTGGCTCAGAACTTTTCTCAGACTCTCTTCTAATTTATTTACTTCAGGGAGGGGAAGGGAATGCTGAGGCTGTAATGCAAATGATCTTTGTAAAAAAGTATCTTATTTAGGGAAATCCATGAAATCATAGACAAACAGTACATCTACTCAGAAGTAAATCTCACTAAAGTCAGTAGAATTTGTAAAGAATTCAATATTGAAAAGCCCTGCGGAATATGATGGAACCTATTTCTGAGCTGATATGTATAAATACATTTCAGTTTCTCTGGGAAAAAAATTGTGACACTCCTGATGGATGCTAAATTCAGGAGACAGAATTCAGAAGAAAAAACTGAATGAACTTCCCTGTCACTGTAGGCTCCCTATTTGCATATAGGAGTTTATTGTGTGGTTGTTGTTGCTTCAGAGAAAGGCCAGGAGCTTCTAGCTGCAGCATTAAACTTTTCATTTTGCTTTGGCATGCATTTTCATGTCAAAGCACCCCCACTTCAGTTTAAGCAGGGCAAATGACAGCAAACAACCATCCCTCTTTGAAAATGATCTCTTGAGACAATAAAACCCAAACCAAGCATCGGTGTATTGTTCCAGTGCACTCACTGGTTGAATTCGGACAACACGTTTAACAACTGTGGGTTGTTAAAGCAACAACCCATTGCGTTGTTAAACATGTCGTCTGAATGTAGCCCAACAACGGAGCAACAACCCACAGTTGGTAAAGTAACAATTTTCAACAACTGAGATGAACAACTCATTTGCAAGTTGTTGGGGGATTTGTCAATTGACAAACGTGTTGTCCGAATTGGTGCGTTGTTGAAGCAACGATCGTGAGTTGTTGAGAACAGAAGATCAGAGAGCGGAGCGGCAAGAGCGGCAGAAAGCGGGCGGCCGCTCAAGCACTCTCACAACAGATCTCTGTTATCGCCGCCATAGCAACCAGGATGCCCTCCTCCCACACCAGGCAGCCAGCACAGAGCTCAAAAAGGGGACAGCTCCTGCAAGCACTCACGCAGGGTGCCCAGTCAGCTACCCAAATGGACAGGGTAGCGCACCAGAAGGGCACTACGGCAAAGGGGGGGAGGGGGGGATGGAAGAAGCAACAAGCCCAGGCGCCCTGGAGCAAGAGGCAGCCCCACACACACACCAACAGGGAGAACAACAACCCACCCAAAGTAGACCCCACTGCACCACCACCTCTACCCTCGCATCACCCAGAAGGACGTGGGCAGGGGACGCGGCGACCAGAGAGTCCCCCCCTCATCCACCCAACACGGCTGGACAGCGAGCCTTTGCCGGGCCCCGAGAATCCCATTGGGGAGCATCGCGCCCGTACGGAAGCGTCCCAGGTGCGTGACAGCATCAGTGCCAGGATCTACCTGCGCTACCCCCACCCCCTGTGAGCGTCAGCTTTAGAGTTTCATCTGTGGACTGGCATCTCTCCCTGGCATGCCGCCCCTCTCCACCACCTCCCCTTGGCACGTTCCATGTTTGGCTCCCTGGGGGTGTGGCCTTGGCCATCCTCTCTTCACCGCTGTGCCTTCCAGCCGCCGCCTCCCTTCCCGGGGGCAACTGTCCTCTCCGTAGGTTCTGCCCTGGCATAGTGGTGCCCATGTGCCTTATTGCCCATGTCTGGTCTCCCTGCTGAATAAAGTTGTCTACGCCACCCCATTCTTGCCTTCTTTCCTGTGTGTGCAGAAGATGCTCTAGGAGGGAGGGGGGGTTGAGGGCTGGGGCGTGGGTGCCAACGTTGGAATTGCAGTGCTGGGCGTGGGGTGCGACTGTTGTATTGGTGCTGCCATTCCTCCTGGCTGCCTCATTGCCCGAGGCAGCCAGTTCCGCCCACTGACTGAGGCAGCCAATGGGGTTAGGGAGGCGTGTCCTGCATCGGCTGCAATGGCGGCGCCCATGGTTTTCGGCCGCAGTATGCTGGGATACCTTCTGGAGGACTAACGGAGTTTGGTAAGCGGGGAACATGGCGGCTGAGCTGTCAGTCAGAGCCGAGTAGGCGATTTGCAACCGGGGTGGTAGCCGATTCCTTGCAGCGCCTGCTGCAGCGTGTTGTCTGTAGATCACCCACTTTTCCATCAACTGTCAGTAGGTAACTCAACAACCGAGGCTCAGCGTGTTGTCTGAATTGAGCCACTGTGTAGAGCAGAAATGCCTCACAGGGCTTCCAGTAGTCATGGAGTAAGCCATAGCATTCCCCAACCTGGTGCCCCCCAGATGTATTGGACTACAACTCCTACCATCCCCATGGGGTAATGGGAGTTGTAGCCCAGCACATCTGGTGGTGCCTGGTTGAGGAAGGCTGAGCTTTATATGTACTGCCCTCTAGTGGTCCTTTTACTCTTTCTTCTACACCAACATAACAACACTTACCTAAACATTTGTAATTGTGCGAAGGACCCAGAATGCAATGTTGGAATGTACAAACATTTTGTATTCTAAATGCTATACTCTATGTATACTAATCTGTTCAGTTCAGTTGATATATTGATTACTGAGCATGGATGGCATAGGCTGTAGTTTGTAGTGTGACGAAGTGGGGAGGGGAGCAACCAGCTAACTTAGCACCTCCAGTGATCCTCATTTCTGACACAAAGTAAAGTATTTATTTCCTGCATACTTTCCACTAAAACAGCACTTTGATCTCGCTAACTTACTTACTGATCCAGCCAACCCATTGTACTAGCTGGTACAGGCAATTAGGTCTGGGGTAGAAATCAAGGTCTCAGACCAAGGTTAAAACAACACATTTAGATTTTACTAAAGATTTTGAAGAAATCATTTCAATGGTCGCTGTAATTATATTTCTGGGAGATGGGGGACATATCATAAAACAGTTTTAGCAGTTAACCAAAAAAGCAATTAGATGAAAATTCACAACCATCTAAACATTATCTAGATTGTTTTCCTACTTAAGCCAGCCCTAGCAATAAAAGAATACAGCTCATTCCGGGGGCTGTCTAAACGCTCAGAAAGCCCCAGGATGAGTGTGCGGTGGCACAGCATCGATTATACGACATCGTTGCAATCGTGCACCCACCCCGCGACTTTCTGCCAAAGCTGCAATGAAAAAAGGTCAGGGACTTAACCCGATTTTTTTCTCAGGAGTGAGGTGAGGATGTGCAAGACGGCATCAAGACAGCTCCTCGCCTCATTCCGGAGTCGCAGCAGGGGTATGGCTGGGCAGTGCCTGATTGATTGCCTTCCACCAGGGAGGGGTGGCTCTGGACCCTGGATGCCCACCCAGAAACCCCGCACTCCCTTCTCGGCGTTGGGAATACCTGATGCCACCTCAGGGGAAGGAAAACGCAGAGCATGAGAGGGAGGCGGTGCCAACCCAGCACCATGAAAACACACACACCAAGTCTATTGGTAGTGTAATTTCCAGTCTTTTTTATTATTTATTTATTTTGCTTGGCCAATCAGAAGAGAAGTACAATTTTGTTAAATTTCTAGTCCTCAGCATAAATAGGTGTCAGTTTCCTGAGCAGCCCTTTTGAATTTCCTGGCCAGAACAGCCCCTAAACAAAAAACCAATCATTTTTTAATTAGGAACAAAGCACAAAATGGCTGAGCAATTTCATTCCTTCACATCGACTGTTTCAGAATGTGAAGTTTGGCATGAAAATCTTGAAATATTATATTTGCGTTTAGTTGCATGTACTACAAGAACGACAGTTTGCAATTGCAAATTTCAAGAACAGTGTTTTCGATAGCAGTTTAAAAGCGCCTTCTCTTATTGCTGGAGCAGAATTTAGAACGTTCCTGAATATATACAAAATTATTTTATTTTAAAGTATTGATATAGCAATTCTATATGGAATGTGACAGGACCAATGGAACTGGAGATACTGACTGAAGTGAATAACTTGTACAAAGGGATGGACCAATTTGTCAGTGTTGCTTTCTCCAACAAAACAAACAAACAAACATACATACATACATGCATACATAAAACTGATCCCCCTCCCAATTTTCCAAAAACTCCCAGAAAAAAATGCTTTTCCCACCAGAATTATTGGGGGGCAAGGTTTCCCCACTTTCATGCCACCCCCCTGGCCTTCACATCTCTACTGAGAAGATATATCTTCCTCATGTGGCCAATGAGAGATTTGGGGCAAGGGAAAGCTGTCAGTAGGTTAAACAGGGGAGAGGGACATTACAGGGGATGTGTGACTGCAACTAGTAAACTAAATGCATCCTTTGGTGTCATTGCATTCAGAATTTCCCCAGTTTTTGCAATGGGCAGCCAATGAGTTGGATGGGGAAATGCTGAACAGGATGATGTCACGTCATACATTTCTTCTTTTGCTAGACATCATGTGGGTGAGAAACAGCGGTAGCCACACTTCCAAGCCATAACAAGCCATAATTTGACATTATTTTGCTCTCCCTCACTTTGGCCCACATGCCCATTTCAATCATCTCAACTTAATATTCTATCCCAGTTCTTTCTAATATGCAGGAGTTTTTTCCCCACACTGTCATTATCTTTATTTAGATATCTTTCCAAATACAACGATTTTTAGGTTTCTAATGCTGTCAGCAGAGAGCTACCTTTATCAGAGTTTTCTCTGGGGATAATGAACACTCTTTCTCAAATCCCTAAGGAGACTTCCAAGCCTGGGCAGATGTGAGTCACGTGACTGAACAGTGTCTGCGAGGCCAGGTTTCTGCTGCATTGGTGATAAGCATTACTCATTTACTCCCTGTTTTTCTAATTTTAGTTGGTGTTACTTTTAACATTCTTTTTTTTTTAACAAAGATTAGTATTCTCTTTTAAAGAATTTTCACTCTTTTGTCTGCTAAGACTTCACCATAGTTGCAACCATGCCCTCAAGCCACAAAGGTTTACACCCGTTCAGCTCTGTTAAAAAATGGAGAATACATACACAGTATAGTACATAACCTGTTCCCAGAGAATTAAAGAACACAATTGTTAGGAGGGTATTAAAGCCAACTCCTAGGATTGTCAAGTGTCCTCTTTTATAGAGGCCAGTCCTCTTTTGAAGTGCTTCTGGAGGACTATCCTCTATTTTGAAGGCATCCTGTATTTGAAGGACTATCCAGTCCAAGGTCAGTGGAAAGATAAAGAACCATCAAAAGGAAGAGTTGGGCCTGGAATTTGCCCATTAACAGCACATGCTCAGTGGTGCAATCAGGGGAGGATTTTGGGACATTCAGGAGAAAAAGCAGGAGGGCTGGTTTAACATATTTTGAAGTAATTGAATTAACACACATTACCATCTAAACTGCTCCCCCCTCCATAAGACTATTAAGTCCAGAGTCTAAAATTACCAAACGACAATATTGGGGATAGCTGCACTGTGTGGGGAATAGCCTTTTGGTTGCTTTCTTTAAAATAAAATGTAAAAAATTGTTGCACCTGAGAGGAGAAGGTCACATCACTGAAGTGAAGGAAGGGGTGAAGGAAGGAATCACGATATGTCGGGTCATTGTTACAGGTTTGAAGGCATAATGTTACCTGCATTAGTAGCTCATCAGGGAGCACTAAAGATTTTTTAAAAGAACAATTTTCTCTGTCTCGCTTCAACTTTCCTTTCCTTTCCTTTCTTTCTTTCATTCTTTCTTTCCTGCTTCTTCCTCATTGGGGATTTCCTTCTTCTTTAATTATCTTTGTGTTTGGCATATGAAGATATGAACACTGGTTGAGTTGCGAAAGGCCTCCTTTTTTAAAAAAAAATCTGATTTATCGGGAGGAATGTTTATGGAGGAAGTTTCATTGCAAAAATTGTGTTGAAGGGAGGGAGAGGGGAGGTTAGGGGGCTTAAATGGGTATGAAAACATACATTTGATAACTTGTTGAAAACTAATTTTATTGGTTGAGAGAAGTATGTACTAAGATTAATAAAACAGAAATCAAAAACATGCTTTAAAAGACCACAGAGGTGAAGGGAAGGTATCTCACTATTGATGTTATGGTCAGCCACAGCCTAAGTGCTCATGGCATCCACACAACCACTTTTGCACTGACACTGAAATCTTAGGGACGGAGTCGGAGGGAATTACATTTTCAAAGCACTTCAATATTGCCATTTGAATGCTGTAGAAATGCAATTTCTCTGCAATGGGTGTTCTATCTCTGGTTTCTCATAAACAGGCTGGCACCATCATGTCTTTGTAACAACGACCTTTTTATTCGGCCTTCGAGTACTTTCTTTACCAAAGTGTGTAGTGCTCTTTATTGCCCCTTCTGGTAGCCTGAGAGAATGTATCCTTGATTATTTCTGTATATTACAATGGGCATGCTAAGAACATGGCTGGGGCCTTCATGGTATGACCATTGTTGCAAGGAGATGCTGGACTGGCTGGACCCTTGATATGATTCAACAGGACACTTCTAATGCTCTTAGGTTGTTCAGTTGTATGGAAAAACTGAGTAACTACTCCGCATTCCTTGAGCATAAAATACAGTGGTGTAGTGGAGCCACAGTCCTCAGGGTCAAAACACCAGGACTTTTCAATTTCCTTGTTCCCTTTGAGCTTAGCTGCAATCTTCCTAGCTTCAATATATTTATTGCTTTGGCTTACCTATATTGTCATCCAAAGTATTTTGGGGTGGCTTAGTCTTGAATGGGAAATTAAGACCTATTCAATTTCCAAAAGACCTGTTCTGGGTGGAGATGAAAACTGCTAGAACTTTTTTTTAATATGGATCGACACAGCTGCCTGCATTTCTAGACTCTCCTTGGGGTCATGGCTATGCTGACTGTCACGATGAGTGCCTTCTCTTCAAAATTTACCACTACATCACTGATAAAGAACATCATTTGGTTCAAAATTAGAAATTGGGATGTAGTCAAAATTATTCCTACTTCCTATGAACATATTATACAACATTGTGGAGCCAGTCCATATTGATAAGTTGTTATTAATACCTCAGAACATTCTCATACCTGAAGCATTGAGAAGGGGAATCATCAGGACATAGGAAAGGCTGTATGAGATTAGGACAAAGGCCTATTGAGTCCTGCATTCTTTTCTTTTCTTTTAAAGCATCCCTGATGGATGATTGTCCAATCTCTGCTTAAATACCTCCAGCCTTGCTGAAGTGAAGATATGTTATGTTGACCGCATTACCATGATCTACTAAGGAAGTTACCCAACTGAAAAATGAAATAAGATTAGTCTGGCAGGACTTGTTCTTGACCAATCCATACTGACTTCCAGTGGTCGCTGATTTAGTGTCAAGTTGTCTACATATCGAGTGCTTTATAATTTGCTCTAGAATGTTCCCAGGTATTGAAGTCAGAATGACTGGTCTATAATTCCCTGGATCTTCATTTTTGAAAATAGGGATAAAGTTTGCCCTCCTTGAGTAGTTTGTCTATTTGCCAGTATTTCTCAAAAATAATAGATAGAGTGTCCAAGATTCCATACCCTAGCTCCTTCAACAGATAGGATGCAATTCATCTGGACCTGGGGACTTGAACTCATTTAAGGAGCTGAGATATTCCCTCACCATTTCTCTGTCAACCTCAAGTTGCACTCCTACTCCCTTCAGCCAGTTTGTCACATATGCCAGATGGGGGATACACGTTCTTTTTTGGGAGAAGACTGAACCAAAATAGGAAATGAGCAGTTCTGCCTGCTCAATGCAGGCTAACCTTCCCCTGACCCCCAAATTGCTTCCAAATGGGAGGGAAATTTAACAGAAAGAGACCCACCCTGCTGAAAAACCTGGCAAAACCACCACCCTGGCCAGTGCAAACAAGTAGAGTTTGGGATGATGTAATTGGTCTGCCCCTTCACTTCTCCCCAACCCTACTTTGGATTACTGTAAATTAAGCCCTTGGCATAGTCTAGAGCAGCCCTCCCTGACCTGATGCCTTCCAGATATATTGAATTACAACCCCCCATCATCTCAGCCAACACATTTCAACACCTCTGGATGGTGTCACTTGGAAAAGGCTGTCTAGAGTCAGATACAAATTCAGTACACTCACTTGAGAAAATATTTTGCCTATGAACTAGTTGGAAGAAAGGATAATGTGTGCAAAGCCAGTCGGGATCAATGGATTGATGTTTGCATTACCGGATTTGTTTAGGATACAAACACACCGTTTCATCAGCATCTACAATATACTTGGATAGGTATTTCCAACTGCAACCAATATAATATTACCTTGATAGATAACTGCATGCTATGGTAGTACTTGCCAGTGCCAGATCTGAGGCGTATATGAAATGTTCTTTTCCTCCATCTTAATGAATAACTGATAATCTGCAACTGTTAGTTTGATTCATTATGAATCAAACCATAATGTTTGACTTTAAAATTCCTCCAATAAATGGTGTGGCTTTCATAAAAATTATATTCTCTGACAATTGAACTATGAAGGAAAGTGTGTGTGTGTGGGGGGGGGGGTAGGGTTGAGCTTTGCAAAGAATGAAAATGGGCTAATTTTCACAGAACCCATTCTTGACCTATATGGTTTTGCTTGCCTGAGGTAAACATAGGCACCTCCAAGAGTACTGAAAGATAAGGCAAGTGAGTTTATAAAATACTTCAAGGGAGCTCCATATTACCCATCAGTGGGGGCTAGTGGCTCTGATTTTGGTGGGGCTGTGAATCCATTTGGAGTTGTAGCGCATCATCAGATGAGCATTTTGCAGCATGCTCATTATTGGGCACTCACGGATTTTCGTGGGTCCTTTTCACAACGCTGTCCACCTCCTGCTCATTTTCCAGTCACAAAAAAGACCTAGAAAATCTTACTTTTTTGGCTATAGCGAAAGGTGCTGCTATTTCCTGCTGGGTGCAGCAGAAGCAGCGGGATAAAAACATCCACTAAATAGGCCACGTGGTCATTGTTTGCTTCCTCTTTCTTCCCTGTGTGAAGAAAGATAAAGCTGCTCGTCCCTACTGTGGGACAGCGACGATGATGCTTAGTCAGAACCAGCCAGAGTTCTAAAGGAGCTATCCAAGGTGCTGAACCTATTTGGTGGATAGGCAGCAAGTGGCCTGGCCTGGCCCTGGAGCTGTGGTCCAGCCCCACTGAAATCAGAGCCACCAGCCTCCACTGTTACCAATGTTTATCAGGCTTAGGCGCTCAGGGGCAAAGCACATGTTTTGCACATGCAAACAGTGCCTGCTTCAATCCCTGGCATCTCCAGATAGGGGGGAAACCCTGTCTGAAACGCTGGAGAGGTGCTGCCAGGGTTAGTGTTGTATACAGTGCTGAAATTTGAGATGGGCTAATGAAGGCAGCTTCCTAAGTTCCTAAAGCAAATTATTTTAATGCCACATGCACAGGCTGTTTCAAACCTGGCCAAGTCTAGTACACTTTGGAACAAAGAAACAGGAAGGCTTGAGCTTGAAGAAATCCTGAGATTACAGGCAGTTTCGTTTTGATCAGTTGATTCAGGTTAGACAGAGATAAAGTAGAAGTAAAATGCAGCAGATGCATTTGTCAATCTCCTGTGATATTTTGGCCTCAAGTAGCTCCATCAGACCCATTGCTGGACCCCTGTGGTAACTTGAAGGAAAGATAGATAGAGATAGACAGATAGATAGATATTGGTGAATATCAACAAAACAGAATAGAAAAAACATTGTGAAAAAGAAAAGGGGAAAAAACACATAACGTATATAGGAATATCATTTCCCCATCATGTGTACCATTCATTAAAAAAGGGGGGGAGAGTTATACATAGGTTTCAAAAACAGATGACAAGTCCCAGCATTCCTGACCATGGGACTTACTGACTTGCAATGATGGGAGTTGTAGTCCAACGCCTTTGGAGGGCACCAGGTTGGGGAAGGGCTGCTCTAAACAAAAAAAGAGAAGTAGGTGGCCCTAAGTTGTTCGTGATCAGTTTTCCACAACCCCACAGTCACCTCTGCATATCATATTCTCCACCCTGTCCTCATGGTTTATCTGCTTTGAGAGAATGAGAATTTCACTTGCACTTTCTGCCTCCATAGGGAGGATGTGGCGTTAAGGCTTGTGAGCCTTAACTCCCAATTTCCCTGCTTTTTGGTGCTTGGTTGGAATCTGTAGAGCCTTAACATTGTTTTTGTAAACCGTGGGTTTTTTGTTTAATGAATTTCATGGCTTTGTGTAACGGATGACTGGATATTATACAGTTGACAACCAAGCCGGCATCAGCCAGAATGTTATACCATCTTGACATCCAATATAAAATCAAAGCTAGTGTTATATGTTGAACTCACTTTTAATGTTAATAAATCAACGAAAATGCTTGCATCTCCCTCATTTTTAAAGATAAAGAGATGAAACCTGGCATCATGGTAGCTCTTAAGTAGGGATATAGCTATGCCAAGTTGGAAGCAGATGTTTATGCCTTGAGTTTTAGGAATTTTTTTAACTTCAAACCCAATACTCCTCTTTGGGGTCTAGGGCCTTGAGCAGTACACTTAAAAAAAAGAAAGAAAGTAAAGATGAAGAGATGAAACTTGGCACCATGGTACCTCTTAAGTAAGGCTTTAGCCATGCCAAGTTGAAAGCAGATTGGTTCATGCCTTGAATTTTAGAAAAAAAATTGAAGTCAAACTTTTTAAAAATATATCCTAAAAATTAAGGCACGAACCGATCTGCTTCCAACTTGGCATGGCTCAATTCTAGGGTGACCACTAAGGTGTGGCGTAGTGGCTAAGGTGTTGGACTGGGAGCTGGGAGATCTGGGTTCTACTCTCCACTTAGCCATGGAAACCCATTGGGTGACTTTGGGCCAGTTGCAGACTCTCAGCCCATCCCACCTCACAGGGTTGCTGTTGTGAGGATAAAATGGAGAGGAGGAGGATTATGCATGTTGCCTTGGGTTTCTTGGTGGAAAAAAGGTGGGATATAAATGCAATAATAAATAATAAAAAAAACCTGTCAGGATTTCCCCAGATTTCTCCTGGTTTTTGTTCTATCCTCGGTGTCAGGGGGGATTTTATACAATAGTCTATAATGACCTGGAATTAAACACTTTCCCTTTTAAGGCCACCATTAGCGTGGCGGGGGGAATGACATGCTTTCTGGAGGTGTGTCATTCTCTCCCACTGCTCCAATCAAGGCCTTAAAAGGGAAAAACGTGTCATTCCCAGACATTATAGAAAAGGGCCTGATTGGAGCAGTGGGGTAGGGGTGAGAATGACATGCTTTCCCCTCCTCCGCTCCAATTGGGGACTTTAAGGTGGCCCCAGAAAGCCATTTTCCTGCCACCCCACTAGGTGTCCTCTTTTTTGGTTTCCCAAATATGGTCACCCTACTCAGTTCTTGCACAGGCTGCATATCCATCCCTAGATATTTACTCAAAAGTAAGAGCCATTGAATTTCCTTGGTTCTTGAAAAGCAACACACTTGCTTTTAGATTTGCCAGTCTCGGCATTCTATGTGTGTTATGAATGCCTGCTTTGTCTGTCCCTATAGTTTCCTGCAAGGTCCAGCCAGGGGAAGCCAGTAAATTAAACCCAGGGGTGGAGGGTGGGATTCCCTCAGGTTCATCTGACAGCAGGTGCTATAGAACATGGACCTTCCAGGAGTGTTGAGGGTGGATTTCTGGCAGACCAAACCAGGCAACTTTATGGCCTGTTAGTCCCTCCATTTGGTAGCCCGCAGAGCACCTGCCTCATAAAGCAAATGGCCACATGAGAACTGTTATATGGCCTGCTACTTTGTTTGTCTTTAATAGTCTGTGGTCCAGATCTCTTCAGAAGGAGGAATAGTGTTTTTGCGGTTGGGGTCAGTCTAAATTATCTCCAGGGGTCCCTTACTCAGTGCCTCTGATAGCAAAGAGATTGAGGATTTTCCCCAACTCTGTTACTCTTGAAGTTACTAGGCCTGTTGAAAATAGATTTTATAACACTAGCATGAAAACAGTGAATACCCCTTTTAACTTGTTAAACCAATGAAAACATGCCACACAAGAAGTCTTAAGATATGAATAGTTTATAAAGAAAAGTAAATGCAAAAGAACATCAGATGCAGAAGTGAAATCTGAAACATTACTATTAGTAGTAGTAGTAGTATCCTGCCTTTTGCCCAATGCTGTGCCTCAGGGCAGCCTTACAAAATTAAAACATATACAGCTAAAACCTATAAATAGGAATATACAAAAGTTAAAAATATAATTAAATACTTTTCAATATTAAAGCATTTAAAACATTTAAAATACATAACAATTTAAAAGTCAAAGGTATAGACAGAGGTCCAGATGATTTGCCAAAGGCCTGCTGGAACAAAAAAGGGGTTGTCTGCCTCCAAAAACACATCAAGGAGGGAGCCAGTGTAGACTGCAAGGATTAGAAAGAAAATACAGGTGTGTACACTATGCAAAATACACGACAGCTCAACTGTTTCTAAACCTTATTTAAAAAAAGCAGGGTGACTAGGCCGAAACCAACGTTGTAGGCCCAGAAGCACTGAAAGGTTTCAACATTGTACTTAAAACATAACACCGGCCCAAACTAATTAAATGAAGTGTTTGAAGCTTTCAACTTTATAGCAGCATGGACCAAACTCTTAGAAAAGAGGGAAGGAGCACACTGTGTGTGTTTGGGGTGGGGATGGATAGAAAGGGATGTATAGCCACCTATTCCCAGGAGAGATCTGAAGATCAGATTACCATGGATCCAGAGGAACCACACCCTGCTTCACCAGGGAGCAAAAGAGCAAACTGGCCTTAGGAAGATAGCCCAAAATACTCTCAGAGCCAAAGGAATGCATGTTCCAGAAGAGAAAAGAGAAACTCTTCTTCTTCTTCACTCAAAAGGTCTGTGCTAGAGGCAGCGGCCATTTCACCCACCCACCCCACATTCTAAGGCAGGAGGGATGGGGGAGAGCAACGCTACTGAGCGTGCCTCGCGCTATGAGGGAAGCATTGACTTGAATGAGAGGTTAAAATATTCCTTAAAAATCAACCGAAGGGAATTTAAAAAAAATGAAAAGCTTTCCACCAACTACAGTGAAGGAGGAAGAAAACCCCACCACTGGATTAATTAATCTCTAGAAATTATGCAAATCGTGAGCACAAAACTCGGAAACCGAAAGTCATTTGACAAAAGCAGGGAGACAGGTTTGTGTTGTTTTTCTACCTTAAACTCCTCTCCTTCCATCAATCTTTCACCAATCTTCTTGAAATTTTCAGGTAATATGAAACAAACATTTCTTTCTTGCACCTGTAAATTTCAGAAAGGTTGGTGAAACATTTTTGATGTTATGGCTGTTAGAATGACCCCCCCCCCCCCATTATCACTTTAACATGGCGGAATGTGTTTTTTACTGATGGCCCTTAACAATGGATAATAATAATAATAATAATAGTAAATTTATCTCTTACCCGCCTCTCCCTTTGGATCGAGGCGGGGAACAACATTTGTACAATAACAATATTAAAAGAGCATATAAAACGATCAACACATTTTAAAATTCCTGATTTAAAATTCATCTGGGTAGGCCTGATATAAGAGGCTAGTTTTTATAGCTGCCTTAAACTCAGAGAGAGTGTTAAAATATCCATGTATTTATCCACTCGCAAGTTGCGCCTATATAACACCCGTTCAAAAATTGATAGTGTTATTGGGTCCTCAATCCATTGCATGATGGGAGGTGAACATTTGTCCTTCCAACGTATTTTTTATGTAGAAATTATAACTATGTCACAAACGGGAAATAAGACTGCATTAATGGAAGTATAGCTTCCAAATCGTGTGAAGTATTGGTTCCCCTCTATTTGGCACTGGTTAGGCCTCAGTTTGAGTACTGCATCCAGTTTTCTGCACCATACTTCAAGAAGGATTCAGACAAGCTGGAGGGGGTTCAGAGGAGGGTAACAAGGATGATCAGGGGTCTGGAAACAAAGCCCTATGAGGAGAGACTGGAAGAACTGGGTATGTTTAGCCTGGAGAAGATAAGATTGAGGTGAGACATGATAGCACTCTTCAAGTACTTGAAAGGTTGCCACACAGAGGTGGGCCAGGATCTCTTCTCAATCATCCCAGAGTGCAGGACACAAAATAATGGGCTCAAATTACAGGAAGCCAGATTTTGGCTGAACACCATGAAAAACTTCCTGACTGTTAGAGCAGTACGACAATGTAACCAATTACCTAGGGAGTTTGTGGGATCTTCCACACTAGAGGCATTCAAGATACAGCTGGACAGCCATCTTTCAGGTATGCTTTAACGTGGATTCCTGCGTTGAGTAGGGGGTTGGACCCGATGGCCTTACAGGCCCCTTCTAATTCAACTATTCTGTGATTCATGACTGCAGTCCTAATCGGGCCTATTTGGAAGTTAACTTCAAGTTAACTCCAAAATCTACAGGCCTTACTTCAGGGAAAATATGATTACAATATCAGAGTTAACGTGAAATATACCACATTCCTCTCTCAGAAGTTTAACATATGGCAAAGCTCACTTCCACCCCTCCGCCATAGAAATGTACCATAGAAATTGCCCCTTCTGTGCTCCACCCACACAATACTTTTTTTCTTGTGCCAATGAATGCCAAACTGCATCCCATGCAAGAGCTCCATAATTAGGATCCTCCCGAGATTGGGGGTTCTCGTTTTGTTTTTACTAATTAGCAGCTCCATAGATCTGGTTTGGAGTTCATAAACGCTATCAACCACAAAGGGGTAAAATATACAGGTACAGCATCTCACCCTGAGGGGTTAATTAAGAGGAATATTTTACTTCCCCTTAGGCCTTCCTTCCTCCCAACAGCATAACTTCCTCTTCCTACATAACAATTCATTGGGGCACCCTTTAGCTCAGCCTTCCCCAACCAGGAGCCCTCCAGATGTTTTTGACTTCATTTCCCTTCAGCCCCATCCAGCACAGCCAGTGGCCAGTGTGAAGGGGAGGGAGGGGGTTGCCTTATCTCCCGGCACTGTAGGCAGACATAAACAATGACCCAGGTAAGCTGCCACCACCCCTGATGTCCACCTTAGCCTCATCCAGGGGACTCTCAGACCTTACAGGACACTCATAGGGCTTAGAAATAAGGGCCCAAGCCAGCACCGTCTATTTCAAGCCCTCAGCCAGAAACTTTAAACAGTAGCATTTAATCAAACAGAAGGCTGGATTTAGTACTATGGCTTACTTGGAAGAAAGCACACACAACTCTTGAGGTAGGTGTTAAGTTTATTTACATAGGATGAAGGGGGAAAGAATATAAATACATACAAGAACTGGAATGTTTGAAAACAATAGTTCAGACAAAAAATAACAGAAGTTACCTAAATGTACCTTTTATGTTACCTAAGCTTGGATCTTCAAATAGGACAGGGCCCAATCCATGATCCAGAGAGTCACAATCCCAAAGGCAAGTTGAAGCATGATGACAAGAACGAAGACTCTAGACAAAAGGCAGCAATAGTCCCCAATTTAACACTCAAAAGCCTTTGACAAATTGAGGCGAGCCTCCAAAGCCAACCACTAGTTTCCCCAAGCTGAATAATTTCCCCAACCTTGTGTGTGTGTGTGTGTGTGTAAGTCCTCACAAAACCCCAGCTGAAATCATTCCATCTAATCTGGCAAGAGGACTGCTCTGACCTTGAGGGGCGTTAACGCCACAACAGCATGAGATAATGCACTTAGCTGGTTTAACAAGTGTATGCAGGCCCATCTTCACAAAATGAAGTTTTTTACAGACAGCTAGATCCCAAAAAGAAACTGAATTTCTTGACTGCCAGGAATGATGGGAGTTGTAGTCCAAAACTTCTGGAGGGCACCAGGTTGGGGAAGGTTGCTTTAGCTAATTCTAGCTGATCAAATATCAATTTGTTGAGAAGAGGCGGGAGTAGACAAATGCTAGTACCTTTCTTCCTTTCTCTTTGACCTCTCACCTACTTGAAGGCATTTGACAAGGCAACATGAAAGAATTTGCCTACAGTCTTGTGCAGTTTTCACATGCAGGCTGATTTTTCTGGGGAGGGCTACTCTTGTTCAGCTGGATGCATGCATCTTACCAGTACTTGAGCAGTATAACCCTGTGCTTACTCGGAGCTAAGTCCTACTGTGTTCAATGGCTACTTACTCCTTAGCAAGTGGATTTAGGATTACATTTTGCGATTCCAATTCCATCCACACTTACCTGAGAATAAATCTCATTAAACTCAATGGGACTTACTTCTGAGTAGGGTTGTACATCAAGTGTACTAACCTTATTTCCATATTTCACATTGTTTTTAGGCAGATGTTATTTCAAGCCTGCAAAGGTCCTTTTACTGTCACTGAATAAACAAAATCAAATTATGTCCATAACAATACAGAACACATACAGAAAAGTGTGTGCATATACATTCAGATTAACTCCATCACTGATCAATAGTCAAGTAGACCACACCTGGCTGTTCTCTGGGGACCACATATATTTGTGATGGGAACAGAAAGACAAATCTGAAAATTTGGGTCAGATCCTTTCTTTCCTTACAGTTCTGCAGAGGCGGCCCAAGACGATTTCCTGCTTGAGGCAAAGGACAAGATCCCCCTCCCCCAATTCCATTTGCAAAATCTGACTGGACTGGCATTGAATCTTTCTTCAACACTAGTAATGGGCTAGCATCCCCCATTCCACCTGAGGATAACAGGCTAGATTAGGGGACACAGGGCAACCCAAATAGCACAGACAGCTCTGCCCTTCAGCACCTCACCATTTCTGGCCACCTCACAGTATCTGCCGCCTGAGGCAGCTGCCTCACTCTGCCTAATGGTAGGGCTGGCCCTGCAGTTCCATGAACTTTTTATTCATCATGTTATGACTTTGTCTTACCTTTTTCATTATTTGTCTCCTTGTTATTTCGTTCTAATGCTAAACCTCAACCCAAGTCTATGAAAGAAACTTTTCACAATCCACAATCTTTATAATTAATTTAATAAATAAACAAACAAATTGTGACTGAGAGACTTTCAGTTCATTAACCAAAGCAGGAAGTGCCATAAAAGCAAAGTTATCTTTGCAAACTATAGAATAGAATAGAACCTTTTGAGACATGTCTGTCACGTCCCTCATATTCAGAATATAAACAGCAGCTCTCCTAAATGGCTGAGCCAAAATCTGATAAGTTGATTGGACAGAGAGTAAATCTGTCTGGTCGCTAGAAAAGATTTTAAGCTGATGTACTTTCCTATCATTGCTTGCTTGAAAAGCACTAAAGCAACTTGTTCTTTTCCAGCCCCTCTCAACTGTTAAGAGTAAATACGCTTTGCTTTGCCTTGCTTTCGACATGGTGAACTGATTTCTTGTGAGGCTGTTTCTTTTAGCACCTGCTTATTTTAGCACCAAAGATGCTGGCCACATATTCACTTCAAGTGGTTTTTACACACTCCACCAGCCTCAATTAAAGAGAAATGTAACTTGCTCATTGTTAGGCATACTTCTTGGAGATGTAATTCCACCCTCCCCATCCTTCTTATTCAGGGCTCTCAGATTTAGGCGAATCTAAATAGACACAAATTTTGACGCCTCTCGCACATCATAGTTCTATGTAGCATTTAGCTTGTAACAAGAATGAGACGTCCATTTGCATAAAAGGCATTTTGTTTCTTCACATATGGTATAACATTAGCAGCCAGCATATGTCTCTAGCACTATAAACAAGGCAGTTACATTTACAGAACAGACACTGAATAAAAGAATACTTATTTTCAATCTGTCACTTCTTTTCAGTATGAGTAAAGTCTGTCTAAAATGGATGATTAAGGGCAGGCTTCTAATGAGGTAATAAAATGAAAAGACCAACAATGCAATCCTATACATGTTACTCAGAACTAAGTCCCATTTCAGTTCAATTATGTTTACCTCCACCTCTCTCACAAACACACACGTGCTACACTAAAGTCTAACTATTATTTAGAACTAGGGTTGTTCATTAAAAGGAGGCAGAGGCTAAGAATGCTAATTAAAATCTGGTTGATTGGATTCATTAATTTATCATTTGCTTTTCCATAAAAGGCCAAGCAGCTTACAACACAGAAACATGATAAAATAATAAAATAAATATAAAAACAAATACATAAAATATTAAGCGTCAGGATTGCATGGTTTCATTTTGTTCTATTTGTTTCATTTATATTTCCACTTCTTGTGAACCTACATTCGAATATATTTTATAGAAAAGCAATATACAAATAATTAACATTAACTAATTTCATATTTGAGGAATGACCTATAAAGGGCAGTACGCATCCTCTAATATTTTACAGTTGAAAATTGAAGCTGCTTGTAACACCTCTATTCTTATAATTAGGATCACTGCTCAACACTAAATACCCTCTGTAACACACTGCTGAAAACTTTTCACTGTCTGATGCATTCTAGCTATCAAAAATAATGTCCAAATTATACTGTAGTTGTTTAGCACCTATATTATGTTAAGATGTTGGGGAATGCTGGGAGCTGTAGGACTTTTTTCTGTCTAAACATGGATAGGATTGCGCCTTTCTTCACACTTTTAATAAGCATGTTTATATTGGCCACTTTTATTTTGAAGAAAAAGAAGCCATGGGGCCTCAGTCCAAATGGGGGCGGGAGGCTTGCCAGTTTCCTGCTGAATGTGAACAACACTTTTGGGGGTAAATATAGCATCGGGGGGGGGGGGGTGTCCCAGGAAACTGGTGTGTGTGGGTGGTCAATGCAAGTCTGCTTTTTTAAAAAAAATAAAAACACCAAGAGTAATTGAGCCCTTACTCTGTGACAGCTGGGCCTGCACTGTAGGATGCATTAGCATCACCAGTCACACAAGATGTGTCCACTGCCCCACTTAGAACCAGAACTCATATAAGATTCTGAGGAGGGAGCTGAAACTTACATAACAACAAATCTAGCAACTAATACAGACAACCTTTTAAACAAGGCGTTGTTACTAAAGGGCAAAAATCGTGACAAAATGGAGATAGTAATGCATTTTGAGCTAACCATGATGGCTTAGCATGTCATGTGAATGGTGTTTTTCCTAACCATGGTGTCTACATAACTGCAGTTTAACCATACTCACTAATGAGTTGTTGCAAAAGGGTTAGCACCCCTAACCATGGCTTAGTGTGTTGTCTGAACAAGCTCCCATGGTTAAGGAAGTGCTGCCATAGAGCTCTGTGGCAAGAGTGGCCAAAAATGCTGGTACTGCTCCTACCAGCATATGAGATCTCCATGGACAAGATCTGCCTAGCAGCACATGACACTGCGGCTGAGTGCCAGATCTCTTGTTCACCCTCCCCGCCCTCACCATGCACCTCAAGAAGTGCACCGAGAACAAAGAACTCACCCATGCCCACCTCATGTGGAGCTTCCCTGAACCACCACCACTTAGCTGCCTCTGTTCCTCTTCTTGGGTGAGCTGCTCAGACATCCACCCCTGTCATTTTGCGTACATGGCCGTCTTACAGTGGCCATTTGCATAAGGTGTCATTTATGGAAATCAACAAGCCACCATTTCTATACAAAATAGCAGCTCACTGAGGAGTCGGGTGCCTGCACCTGCTCATCGGGCTCCCACAGACTGCCAAGCAGCTCTCCCAGGGAGCAGAACAGGGGCAGATTAGTGGGAGTCCAGGAAGCCAGTCGGGGGGAGTCCATTTGACTCCAGCCCCTCCCCGCAGACTCCCGTGACACCCCTAGAACCTCTTTAATAGTTCTCAAAGCAGTTGTAGAAGTGTGGCTAGTGCAGTGCAAGGAGAAGCTACACATGCTCAAGAAGTGTGGTTAGGGTGGAGGGTGGTTATACAGTGGTTAAGATAAGCACAGTTTGGACCAATGCATGTGTGGCAGGAGCATTCGGCATGGTTAGTGGTAACCACCATGCACCATGATTAGCCTAACCACCCTTCCCCAAGTTGTGTCTGAACAGGGCCATTGTATCACGTTTCTTGCGTGAGGTACAGTGATTTTTTATTTTTTATTTGTGATAGGATTACCAGATGCAATGCAAAGATAAGCCCTCTATTTCCTGTTCCCAGGGCCAGCCCTGCCATTAGGCAAAGTAAGGCAGCCATCCAAAGCAGCTAGTTTTGAGAGTCCTGAAAGGGCAGAAAACTATTGGTTATTTAGGGTGGAATCCTATAACCAGTTTCCTGGGAATAAGCCCACTGAACTCAATAGGACTTACTTTTGAGTAGGCATATATAGGATTGTGATGTTAACTTGTTGTTGTATTTTAGTGCCAGGGAGAGTAAAAGCATCATCAGACGGGGGGATCATGTTTCCCTACCATTCCGTCCCCGGCTTCTGTCCCATGATACTTCCTCTTTTTTCACACCAGGAAGAAAGAGGAAGTAAACAATGACCATGTGGCCCATTCAATGGATGTTTTTATCTCACTGCTTTTCCTGCACATAGCAGGAAATGGTGGCACATTTTGCTTCCCTCCAAAAATAGATTTACCGGTGTCTTATTTTGTTGTGGAAAGAAGACCAGAAGGAGCAGAAGACCTGCAGGAGGCGGACAGCAGTGTCAAAAGAACCCATGAGCAGCCAGTAACGAGCATGTGATAAAACGCTTGTCTGATGATGCTCTAAGAGGTGCTTATCAAATTTTCTGCCTCAGATGCCAAAATAACTTGACTGCCCTTGGGTACCATGTACCCATACTTTGGGGGGAAGGCACCATTTGCTGCTCTGCCTCAAGTAGCAAAATGTTCTGCTAGCCCTGCCTATACTGTAAAAATTGTGTAAAAGAAGGGCTTCATGCTATTTGTCATGCCGCAGTGCTGCAAGGGATATGTAAAGCTGCTTAGAAAAACTGAAAGTCTTTAAAAACTAACTTATCCTATGATTGTGTATTTTTTAACATAAAGAAGGCTTTTTTCCCATTCAGTTTTAATGACTTGGGTGTGATGTGTAGATGAGTATATAGAAATAATTTCCCACGAAAGCAAGAGGGTGTTTTCGGATAACATGAACGTCTCTTTTAGTGCTTCTATTGACATAGCATTTGCATCCGTGGACATTTTGGCAATGATTCCCATTGAAAAATTAAGATGTAATTGGTCATTTCATGAGCAGAAACTAACAGGAGTGTAGTATCTCGCTGACAGGAGCCCTCTTGAGCAATCTACAGAGGATATAAATTCCAATGGAAAATGTTCACATGTCTGCCTAAAAATAATTCCAAACGCATTCCCATTGAGGAGGAAAAATCCTTCAGGGCCAGGACATACTTACCTCCTGAAGCATGAGAAATGGTTTCTTATGGTGTGATCTCATATCTTTGCAAGCAAGTGTGAATGAATCTTTTGTTATTTCCATGGAAATATGTGCATGTGCTACACTCAAACTGGCTATACACATTTCCAAGCTAGCCATAAATTAACCCTAATATAAAGCCTGATAAAATGGTTCAGGCTACAGTCCAGGACTATGGGCACTTATCCAAGAGGAAGCCCAACTGAATACAATGGGATTTTACTTCTGTGCAAATATGTATAGGATTTTGCTCTAAGACCTTCATCACGCCTAATTCCCCCCACCCTGGTTTGCCTCCGCGTTTTTTTTACCTCTGAGGCAGAAGCGCGTCAAGTTTATGATCCCTTTCACCTGAATAGCTGCTCTATCGGTCCTTCGCTCTTCCACTCCACTCCACTGAACCCCTCCCCTTCTCTATCTCTCTCCAGTCAGGTCCTGTCAGATGAGTACTTCAACCAGACCGCATTTCTGCCGGGCAAAAATGGAACGGCCCTTTAGTCTGGCTATTTGGGGGTATCGAGGGAGTGCAATCCTGTCTCTGCAAAGATTAAGGCATTGTATGATTTTTAAAAAAATGTTTTCAAGCCTGGGATGCAAGGTTTGGGTTTTATATTGAGGCTTGGAGCCAGCTGCTGGGAGAGATTGCTTTTCCCTGCCAGGACCGGATGCAATCCATTCAAGCCCCCAGTTCCTTTAAAACTACATGGAGGCTTAGGGTACATTAAATGCGTTTAGGGAAAATAATCCAGACTTTTAGTGTTGTAGGAAAGGCTGGGGAAAAGGTTGTAGGAAAGGCTGGGGAAGAGGACAGGCACAGCGTCATGTGAGTACCGTGCTGCAAATCCATACACCGGGCATGGTGAGAGTGCACTAAATCGCTGGTGTGATGGAGCTCTAAGATTGCCAAATATTTCATCAGTTTTAGCTATAGTTACTTACTTATCTAGGGAACCCAAGAACTAAAGGAATTACGTAGGATTGTGTGTCATCAACAACAGAAAAAACATCTATCATCTAGCAATTGCAAATAAAATACACTTTTGTAGCATTCCAGGTCTGTGTAGGGGGCAATTCAGACGTCTAGTGATTTATGGTATTACTTCCCATCTTCTTCAGAATTTTTTTGTTTCTCAGATCTTCAGAATTTATTTTATTATATGAAATATATATTTATATTTAGTCAAGGATTATGTTTTAGTTTATCAGAGAGATTGAATACCAAAGATGTTAAGAACAGTCACACAACAATAATGATAGTTGCACAAGCCATCTCAGAATGCAAAACAAACAATTTTTATAAAAAGATTTCAAACTTAGCTTCTTCTAAAATTGCCTGAGATTCTTTTCAAAATATAAAAATGATTTGTATAATTTTACAGTTGAGAAAAACTGAGGTTTTCATGTACTCTTTAGGTACAAGTTCACAGTTTTGTATATTTATGTATATACCTCTTTTCAACAAAGAGCTTTTCTAGATGAGGTTTTTATTGTGCACTCACCATTTCTCATGGTTGCTTAAAAGTACTTTAGACCATGTTGTTACCCTCTAGTTTCACTTCTGTTTTTTAAGAGCACTTTCAAAGGGGGTGGGGTTGGAGCAGGGAAAATCTGGTATTAGAAGGCATTCCGAAACAAGTCACATGTCCCCACCAGTATAGTTGCGTTATTCCACTATACTGCGCTGCCACCTAGAAGTTATGTAGCAGAAAGTACAGGAAGACAAGTAACTTCATGTAGAGATCCAATCTTGATTCTGTAGCAAAACTTGAAATAGAAACAGTGGGTTAGACAGCCTCAGCTAGAAAAGCTCAAAGTTGAAAGTTAGCTTATAGAATAAAACCATAAAATATACAACAATCTTAAAAATGGGTTAAAAGATCATACATTCCAGCAACTCTTGCAAATTGTTTTTTAGATTCCCTGCATCTGCCAGATTTATTATATTTATATTTAGCTATTAAAATATTTTACTCTGCCTTTGCATCCATGCAGACCTTCAAGGCAGCTAACAATCAATTATTAAAACCATTAAATAGATATATCTACATCTTCATTACAATTAAAATATCAATAATCAAAATTCAAAAAGAAAACCAGAAAACAAGCTCCAATTAAAAGACCAAAGAGTTAATCAGTTATTGCTCAGATGTAGAAAACAACAGCATCTTGACCTTGCACTGAGGGCCATAATGAAGGATCCAACCAGATATTCCGGGCTTTGAAATGGACCACACCCCTGTTCTGCATACCCACCTGCCATATTATATGCAGCAGTAGGATACAGAGTAGATCTCTAGTGAAGAGCTATGTTTGTAAGTAACTCAGAGGGGAGAGACCTTAAATACCAAATCCCTCATTTGATCATATGTAAGACTAGCTGGTTAATGCAAAGCTTTACAGAACAATTAGAACTTTTCTTTAAGTAAACCAAGGTTTAAGGATCTGGATTACATGTCAATCACACAGTCATACGATTTTTCAGAAGAGATCTGTGTTTGTCTACATTTGTTGATTGAAGATAATGAGAGATAAAGTCAGGAGACTTGATGGTTATGATGCTATGAGACTTGATGGTTATGATGCCCTCCTAGACATTCAAGTTGTTGGAGCAATGTTACCATACTGCTCAAAAAACCTAGTTGCAAGAGTCATCCTGTGCTTGGCCCCAGTTTTAAAAAGGAACTCCATCTTTCCTTTTCAGCTTGGAAAAGTTCTTCCTCCTTTCTGGATTGTTAGAGTTGCCCTTGTTAAAACTACTCATTACGTTTGAAGTTTCAGAAACTAGGAGTTGGGAAACATGAATACTGTTACTCCAGGTCTAAAATAAGGCTGGACAGTAGGGTTTTTTGAAAAGTTTCCCCCACCCCACCCCATGTTTTGGAATACAGGACAAGGTGCAACACTATCGTCCCTTAGGAACTTTGTAAAGGAGAAAAGACTATGTAAAGTTATGAGCCAATATAAGCAGTTGTTAATTGACCGGAATAATATTGTGAATGGTTGGACAGTGGAAATATGTTTAAAACTGACACTTCTATATTATTTATAATTAAAAGATTAAATATAAGCAGAAATCAACTAAACAACTAAAATAATTAATACAAAAAATTAGCATTTAAAATTTAGCATCTAAAACTAACACCCTTTATATTCTTTACCTTAGTTAAAAGCTGCATTTTCTCAAGAAGTTTGAACAACAGTTTTGTTTGCTAACTCCCAGGGTGTGCAGGCAGATGTAGTAATAAATATCAGATAAATCAGATAAGATGTCACCTTCCTTTCCCCACTCATGCTACACAACTGTCCTGACTGCCATGTTTTTATCGCTATTTTACATGCATCTGCCTGTGCAGACATAAAAAATAGAAGGGTTTATATTCACATTACAGCCACAGGAAATACAAAGAACACCTTTTATGTCATGTTTTGACATGATTGGGAAGCATTGCTTCAAAAAGTTGCTCAGATTCAATCCTCAACAAATCTCAGGAAGTCATTAATTACAAAGCCATTATTGAGAATGTGTCTGTATTCTCCGTTGTTATTCCACCAGGGCACATAGTAGAATACGCTCACTCATTCATAAAGATTGGGACACCACATAGGAGAAGAAGCAGGTGTATATGCCACTCCATTTCAAGAGAAACATACAACATTAAGGAATGTTTGTTTGTGCTAGCTACTGTTCATCCCAAGCCAATTTTGGATCTCAGGGAGAAAACCTCAACTATGGTGGCTATCTGATGGCTTCTTGCAAGTTTCCTGTCTCTTTGACCAGGTTTGGATGATCAGCATTGGTTGTTTCCTCCACCCCTTTGCACTCTGCTCGTTAAGCAGCTGTTAAAGGCACAGCAAACCTGCCAGAAAAACGGTGACTAAATAACTCGCTTTCACAGAGCACAAGAAAGCTTAGGCAAGATCTCATTTCTTGTATCAAAACAATATTGCAGCCTGAGCATTTGTCCTCTCTCGGTTCAGATGGTTAAAATGCTAATTCCCAGCTGCCAGCACTGCGAAGATCTGGCCAAACAAAACACTCCAGGTGATGCAAATCCACAGCTTTCACACCCAAACATAGTTCTTTAACCAGAGACAAGGGAGCCGCCTGCAGCTGAAGTGGCATTGACAAACTTCAGGGTACGCAAAAGGGTTCCTTTGCAAGCAACACCAACCAATTTTACATGCAAAACCAACAGTCTGAACCAGCAGCCCTCCGCTTCGCCCTGCCTTTCGTATATTCTGTCTGCAAAAGGGGGGGGGAATCCTTCTGGATAACAACAGCCGCAGTAATCCTGTCATTAGCAGCCACAGAACTGTCACATCAGTAGCTCTCAAGCGGGTGTCAGCTACAGGCCTTTACCTCAGTGGGTTGCTTCATCAGGGAGAGCTTTCTTTGACTGTCAGCAAAGGGAACATGTACATTTGTCGGTCATTAGTACATACAAGCTCTCCAGAGCACACATAAACAAAACAGTCATGCAGCACTTTGGGAAGTGTGCTGCATTTTTATTCTTTTTATTTATATTTGTAGCCTGCCCAAATGCAGCTCCTGTGACTAGCCCTGCATATAAAGTAGTGTGGGATAACTTGCTTGTAATCTGTCATGTACAATAGAGCAATTGCCACTCACTTCACTTACCCTATTCCAACATTGGGAAACGGATTATTTTTAGACATGCTTTGTACACAACCTAGTGTTCAAAGCAAACTGCTAAATTCCCTGAATGGTGGCCAAGACACTTTGGGGACAACCTACAATCCAGCCTCCTGTGGATATCACTACTATGGGTATGATGAGCATTTCTAACACAATGGAGAAAGCTCTTCCTTCATGCCATATTATCTTTTGTGGCAGTGTCAATACCAATTCAAAACAAGTGGATCTTGTCTCCTCAGCATCGCAAAGTGCTATTTTATTCCCCGCTGCAGCAACATTTTCACTTGTAACACTTTTTTAATCAAAGAAAGGAAACATGATCCATTGTACAGTCTCTCACACATCTTGCACTGAAATGAGGTTTCCCCCTCCTTTTTTCTTTTTATCAATCATCATTATTGCCCCATATCTATGAAATCTACCCCCAAACCACATTATATATCCATTTCTCACAAAAATTCTCACAGGAACAACACAGCACAAATACATAAAATCTCTGTGTTGTTCCTGTGAGAAGGGCCCCAGCAATCGCCATAATCAAAGGAGCAGGGAAAAGTGAGCAACTTAGGTGTTTCCTGGGGCAACCCTCCCACATAAATCTCTGGCACGGCTCTTCCACGGCTTGTGCCCTTAGTTTCCCCCCCACTGTCCGAGTCATCAGATCCCAAGGTCAGGACCATTTCATTTTGAAGTAGCAGCCACACATTTGGGGGGTGGGGGATGGGCAGCCTTGTGTCTTGGCCCTCCTGGGTGTGTGGCAAAGAATAGATGCAAATTTACTATTCATCCTAAGGGCATATTTGCACAATATGGGAGGACTACTTTTGACAGGCTTGACTATTCATTTTTTTTAAATCCAAATCCCTATTCTATTGTTACCACTTATTCCTTTGTGACTAATCCCCCCAATATAAAAGTGGATAAACCTACAATAGAGGATTCAAAGGTTTGTGTTAAGCAGAGGTAGCAGCACCATCTGTGTATACAGTCAAGTGATTTCAAGGTGTTGCAGGGTCAATGTTCGTACTGAGAATTCTGGGTCACTGCCTAGATCATTTGTGTTTCCATAGAATTCTTGCACTTTTCTCAGTCCTGTATAGCAAAATAAAAGCCCAGTTATTTATTTTCACTACATGATTTCTCACCCTCACATGTCAGGGCAGTGAATCAACAGCACCAAATCTGTCCAGGGCTCTTGACTATCTAAGCCGGAGTCACCCTTTGAGGGTGAAAACAAATAAAGAGGTTAAAATGAGTCGATTGATTGATTCCCAGGGTAACCAATGGTGTAAAAACAGAGCATTTCTAAAGTAATGTAAGCTCATTTATAAATTAACAACAGTTCTAAAGTAGGAGTGCATGGTACCCTATACTCTCATGTGATCCTATGAGTCAGAATCCACATGTTCAAAACAGGCTCCAAAATGTAGGAATCTCATCATAGCCTAGTTTGATGGCTCTCATCTCAGATGTTACTTTCTTCAGACGTTACTTTAATTGTGTGGAACCACAATTAAAAATGTAACTTTAATTGTGAGGCATCACAATTAAAAACAAATTAAAAACAAATTGCACTGCAATCTAGTTATTAAAAATATAAAGGTCCAAAACTAGGGTGACCATATGAAAAGGAGGACAGGGCTCCTGTATCTTTATCAGCTGTATAGAAAAGAGAATTTCAGCAGGTGTCATTGGTATGCATGCAGAACCTGGTGAAGTTCCCTTTTCATTACAACAGTTAAAGCTGCAGGAGCCCTGTCCTTTTTTGTATCTGGTCACTCTAGTATATCTGAAATTCCCTTTTCTATACCACTGTTAGAGATACAGGAACCCTGATCTATGGTCACCCTACCCAAGACAGACATAACAGTGACCATTTCCTTTAAGACTGGCTTTATATGGTTTCTGTAAGATGTTCCAGTCAGCAGTCTAGCTGCTTCCGAGACATCTTCCGAGTCATCTTCAAGGGCAGACCCACATAGAGTGCATTGCAGTAGTCTAATCAGGAAGTTAATGTGGCTAGGTTATCCCAGTCCAAAAAAGGCCATAGCTAGCGGATAAGCCGAAACTCACCCCAAGTACTCCAGGCCACAGAGTCTACCTGGGCCTCCAGTGACAAGGATGGATCTAGGAGTACTCCCAAGCTACGCACCTGCTCCTTCAGAGGGAATGCAACCCCATACAGAACAGGTCACTTACCCAATTCCCATACTCAGGAACCAGCAACCAACATATATCTGTTAAAGTGCCATCACCATCACATTTGGTTTTGGCTCTAAGAACTGCCTTGGAGAGTCTGGCCAAAATCTATCTACCCCAGCAACTGTAGCTGTGTTCAGACATCATGATAGCCCATCATGGGTTAATACGCTACTCAAAGTAGCTTATTTTTAAATAGCCCATGATCCCCTGCCTGCTGAGCAGGCTAATAAGCTATTGTGAATAGCTTATTAAGCTACTGTGTGTAATTTGACTCACCTCCCTGACCCTATCATGCTGCAGTCCTCCCGCCCGAGCAGTGGCACTGTTTCACCTCTGAAGCACTGGAAATTTGCAGGATCAGGACAAAACTTCATACACAGCCTCTCCTAGGCAGGAGGCACCCAATCCACCATCAAACCCCTGTGCATTTACTCCAGAGGAGCAAAACTCCCAAGGAACCCCAAAAGGGGGAGATGTGTAGAAAATGTTGGGGTTGTGCATAGCTAGCCTCCTCTACTAAGGAAGCACCCAATGCACAATGAAAACCCAGCACTAACTGTGAAAGCAGCAAAAATTCCAGGTGCACCAAAAAATGGGAGATGTCTATAACACCCTGGGGTTTGCAGGATCAGGACCAAACCTCATAGCCTTCCTCCTCTACACTGCTGCTTTGGTTGCTTTAACTTGTTCCTCATTGGTAAGCCAGCAAAGAGCAGAGCAGTAAGTTGTTTTGACTGTTCTAGCCATACAGCTCTGTAGCCAGCCAAAATAACCCAAGGTGACAGCCACACAACACAATAACTCATGGGTTAAATAACCCACTCTGAAGACAGTGGGTTATCAGAGTGGGTTATTTTGGCCAAATAAGCCATCCCACCAGATGTCATGATAACTAATGATGGGTTAATTAGGCCATCAAAGGTTATCATGATGTCTGAACCCAGTCTGACCCTGTTCGGATGACATGCTAAGCCATAGTGGTTAAGCATTTTGAGCTAAACATTATGGCTCAGTGTGTCCAGTGAACCATGACTTAACATGTCATGTGAACCATTCCTAACCATGATGGCTACATAATCACAGTTTAAACACACTCACTAATCATTTGCTGCAAATGGTTATCTGAATAGGCATGATTGTGAGGGTTATCTTTTTCTCTGGCATCTGGTATCAACACAGCTATTACTTTAATTATGGAGGATAAGTTGTTGATACTTATCCTCCATTAAAGTAATGTACGGCCAGGTCATAGTTTAATCTGTAAGCAAGTCCTACTTCTCCAAGTACAGTTTAGATATTTATTATCTTGAAATCAGGCCTTTTCAGGAGTGGAAGTATTCCAGAACAAAAGTACTGGGCAAGTTTATTAAAATGATTTTATTGTGTTATTTCAGTAACAAACTGAGAGTATTCCCTGCAGAATATACACAACAACTTCCTGACCCCATTGAAGTCAATTAGAACTTTATTATGGCTTCTTGAGAGTCATGAGTTTATCCATTATATTGCGCTCATGTTAACCCATTTTCTAAGGAGAGAGTTTGCAGTGGATTATTTATGCTTCTTAGGGCAAATGAGAAGGAATTTGGCTATGGATATGAATCGTTTGTGGTTACAAAGAATAGATAGCTAATAAGAAGATTGTAGTGCAAGGACAAGAAAGCAAATTAGCAATGTAATTAGGAGATAATTAGAAGAGAGCCAGGGTGACCCAATGGATACAGAGCTAGACCTGGATTTAGATCTCAGTTCATCCATGTATTCACTGGATAGCTTTGTGCCTTCATTATCTCACAGCTTCAGCTCCCACTGTGTACAATATCAATATCAGTGATCTAACCACACAGGACTGTTGAGTGGAAGAAATAAGTAATTCTCCCAAACTGAGGGTCAAACTAAATGCAGTAGTGGCAGGGTCATGTCATGACCTTAAACAGAAGCCCACAGGGCATGGTGGGGCCACAAAGCAGGCCAGGGTTGCAGCACCTTTGAGAGCAACATAACTGAAGATGGACTGAGGCCCTATAATAGCCTTCCTAGCCTGGTGTCCTCCAAAAGTTATGGATTTCAACTCCCATCAGCCACAGCCAGTATGGTCAATGATCAGGAATCTCACAAGTTGTAAACCAAAACAACTGGAGGGCACCAGATTGGGGGAAGCTGCCCTATAACTCTCTCAGTCCAAACTATCCCTCTATGGCCCCCTCTACAAGATTTCGGTTTGACGCCCGGTTGCCCGATTATGCGCATATACAGAGAAGCGCATTTACTCCTAATACCAATTCATGAGAGGCGGTGAAGTGCATTACGGGCTATATGAAACGCACTTTAAAGTTGTTTACATGCGGAGAATCACATGTTTACATGACCATAAGGCGCTTTAACTCCCGCGGCAAACTCGCTATTTAACGTGCATTCGAAAATGCGAATAATCGGAGATAAAAAGCGCCTCAACCCTAGGCTGACCATATGAAAAGGAGGACAGGGCTCATGTAACTTTAAGAGTTGTAGAGAAAAGGGAATTTCAGCCAGTGTCATTTGTATGCAATTAGTTCCTGGTGATATTCCCTTTCATCACAACAGTTAAAGGTGCAGGCACTATACTAGAGTGACCATATACAAAAGAAGGCAGGGCCCCTGCAACTTTAACAGTTGTGATGAAGAGGGAATTTCACCAGGAACTAATTGCATACAAATGGTATCAGCTGAAATTCCTTTTTCTCTACAACTCTTAAAGTTTCATGAGCCCTGTCCTCCTTTTCATATGGTCAGCCTACTCAACCCCCGATTTGCGGTTTGCTCTTGTAGAGGTAAAATTTGTAATGTGCCTTGAAAGAGCTTTAAATTGCTCTTGAAGAGGCACCGCTAGGCTCCACCACTTCCAGTCTAGGGAGTGTCTTTTAAAGGGACAATCATCTGGCCTGTAGGAAAGCAGATCTATGTCTCTTAGTGCGTTTGTGCTTGGCCTGCTCCCTCCACCATTGGGCAGAAGTTGTAGAGCGGAATATGCTTTTGGATGCTCAGAGGAACTGGGCTTGGGTTGGGGTGACATCTGTGACAGTTCTGGGTTGGGCTCTCCAGATTTACAGCTGTCAGCTTTGGATTCAAGACCCAAAACCTGGCCAACATTTTTCAGGTAGTGATATGGCAGTTACAACTGCAACCAGCTCATCCTCCTCTGTCTCCAAGCTTTTGTTGTTACTGGAAACCAGGTCCATGACAGGCAGAACTGTGTGTGTAAACCCAGATTGGCCACAATCATATAGAAAGCACAGGCTGAGAGATCTTTCTTAAATGGGGCATATGGGTGAAGAGTGCAGAACTCCTCTCTGCAGATATCAGTGGTTTTCTTACCAACCACTCTTCATCCCAGGCATTTTCCTCCTAGATAGGGCACTGATACCAGAAATGAGTCTGGCTGACAGACATTTGGGTAGATAAGCTAGAGGTGAAAACTGTAGGAAGGGGGAGAGTTGAGCTCCTCTCCACTGTGTATCCCTTTATTCCTTCAACTGGATTGTCTTCCCCCACTTTCTCCAGTGATTATGGTAGATCTCAGTGTAAACATATGGGTCTGCTGCTGTCATAGCTATCTTGTCCCTGAGGCCGAAGCATAGAGCAGCTGAAATGGTATATGCAGAAGTTATGACTAAGGAACTAACTACATGTTCTATACAAATGTATGTAACAGAACCCCAAAACCTTTTTTAAGAACTGATTTGGGGGGGCATTGACTGAGAAGTGATAAGAAGAACATGAAAAGAGCCATGTTGGATCAAGGGTCTATCTAGTGTAGTATATTGGTCAGGATCCAATTACCCATCCATGTGTTGTGCCCACCACCACTTATGCAATTTCCCCCAACTTGCTCAATTCCAGAAACAAGCATTTCCACTCGGTGGGGTTGCCCCCAGAAGTGCTAAATTGCTGTTGTACAAGCGGGCGGGGCAGCAGGACCAGCCACACACAGAATCAGCAGGATAAGCCACACATAGCCAGTAACCATTGGATACTGCCCTCTGTCCACACAGTGGCCAAGCAGCTGCTTGTGGGAAGCTCACAAGTACAACACGAGTGCAGTAGCACTCTCCCACTCATGTTCTCCAGGAACTGGTATATGGAGGCATACTGCCTCGATTCTGGGGGTAATATATAGCCAACATGACTAGTTGCAGCCATGATTTTATTGAATCCTTTTTTAAAGCCATTGGTGGCCATCACTACATCTTGTGGAAGTGAATTCCATAGTTTAGCTATGCATGGTGTAAAGAAGTACTTCCTTTTATCTGTCCTGAATGTCCCACCATTCAGCTTCATGGATGATCCCGGGTTCTAATATTATGAGAGAGAGAGAAAGAATTCTCCCTATCCATTTCTCCACCCCATGCATAATTATGTACCCCTCTATCATGTCTCTCCTTACTGGCAAGGGTGTTTAATCCAAGGATGTTCACAAAGAGTTGATAAATATGCATTCTCATAGGCCACCACCCATATCTTCATACCACTTTGACTACTCTTCAGATGTATCTTCCTCAACAGAATGGTTCTGCCAGAGGAGTCTTCTGCCAGTGTATCTGTCATGGGGACGGCATATCTACCATTCCACCAGTGTAGCAGGACTTCCACCAAATCCTAAATCTTCTCAGCCAGCAGATTTCAAGTATAGGATTGTGTTCTTTGTTGTTAGGTTCAAATAGTAAATGGAATTGGCATGCATTAACATATCATCTAACAATTGACATAATGAGCAAAGAAGTACATTTTCAGCTCTTTCCCAGACTGCAGCAGAAAATTCACTAAAGCAAATATTCATCTAGAGTTTAATTCCTCTCTGAAGAAAATAAGTGGTTATAAACAATCAGTGAAAAAATGGTAGTAATTACTGGCATTAATTTAAATACTTTTCTACTAATGTTTCTGCCTAGGACCATGCTTCAGATTTACATGATAAGAAAGAAGAAATCACCTTTTTCATTTCTCAGTGCTTTGTTTTTATATGTGAAATTGTTTGAAAAATTCATATGGACTCCTTCTAGAATCCTTTTTCAAGAAGTATCTTTCTAAAGGACCGCTCCCCTCCACTTAATCCCTCACAAGGACTGCATGCCGAAAATGTTTGTGCCATACACAATTGCCACTTGAAATTATTCAGTGAACACACATAAAGGGTGCAAACTCATGCATGTTTAGACAGAAAAAGTCCTATAACTCCCAGCATTCCCCAGCCAGGAGTTTTAGGACTTTTTCTGTCTAAACATGCATAGAATTGCACCCTAATTGTCTTTGGTGTAATGACCAACCAAGTTTCAACTTTGTCAATTTGTCAGAATAGTAGTCTAAATTGTCACTTGCTCAACTAACTTAGGCCTCATCTACACTAGGCTGACCATATGAAAAGGAGGACAGGGCTCATGTAACTTTAACAATTGTAGAGAAAAGGGAATTTCAGCCAGTGTTTTTGTATGCTATTAGTTCCTGGTGAAATTCCCTCTTCATCACAACTGTTAAAGTTGCAGGCACTAAACTAGAGTGACCATATACAAAAGAAGGCAGGGCCCCTGCAACTTTAACTGTTGTGATGAAGAGGGAATTTCACCAGGAACTAATTGCATACAAATGACACTGGCTGAAATTCCCTTTTCTCTACAACTGTTAAAGTTACATGAGCCCTGTCCTCCTTTTCATATGGTCAGCCTATCTACACCACGCAGGATATTGCACTATGAAAGTGGTATGAAAGCGGTATATAAAAGGCAGGAACCAAACCAATCAGGATATAGTGGTATGAAAGCAGTATATGATATATGTCAATGGGCCCCAACAGTTTGTGAGTGCACTTCAATACTGTTATAAAGCAGTAGTGTGGCTCCTGCCTTTTATATACCGCTTTCATACCACTTTCATAGTGCGGTATCCTGCTTGGTGTAAATGAGGCCTTAGTAGCACTAGTGTTTTGTTGAGGAACTGACTAGATCAACATGGAATATTAAAACTAGGGTTCCCAATGTGCTGCCCATGGACACCTCCCTTTGCATCCACCCACCTGATTTTTACATTTGCTTTAGATTGTATTTTTTTTTAAAGGAGACTGGCATGCTGTAAAGCCAACCTCCAGTGCTATTACTTCCCAATAATGCATCTGGGTCCCACATGTGTGTGTTTTTTTCTCTGAACCTCACCAGTTTGCCTTCTATAAAATGAATTGTGCTTTGTGGGGTAAATATGTGATCTGGTATTTAGGGTACAGATCCCAACTCTGCCTTGTATTCAGTTTCCTGGCCAAGTTACTTGTCTCTGAGCCTCATTAATTTGCTTTCTGTGAAATGAGTGTTGAAGCAGAAAACTGGAGGTCCAAAAGAGTGGTTTTGTGTTTTGGAACTCAGATCCGACTTCTGCATTGGTACATAGGCTCTTGGGCAACTCACTTTTTTTTAGTCACATTTTCCCTTATAGGAAATGGATGGTCAGCCATTTTATGAATAGGCAAGCCTACCACCAGGCAACCATTTTATGAAAGTGCCCATGACTCCCACTCAAAATTCCAAATGTGCCCCCTGGCTCAAAAAGGCTAGAGACCTTTGAACGGAAAGGTTAAAGGAAGCAATGTCTAGATATGCGCAAAAAAAGGCAGATAACACCCAACTTAGGCTGCTTAACCTTGACAGACACATGGACAATGTAAATGCAAAAAAGAAAAAAAATAACTCATAACAAATTTCATTTTTAATTATAAAGATATTACAGTATTGGCACATCACAGCCAGGAATTACAGATAGGCTAGATTAATATTATGGACCAGATAATTATAAACTACGGCGACATCACTAGTTTTTATTTAGCTTTTAGCAGCCAATGTGAGTCCTGTCCTGTGTGGGGTAGCAAAATTCACACAATTGTTTCTGCAAGTACAACCAATGGGTTGAAATTAGCATGGTCAGAGGCTGTCACTCATCATGAGACTCAGCACTTAGAGTGTCATCAGATGAGAGTTTTATCACATGGTCATTACTGCCCACTCATGATTTTTCATATGTCCTTTAGACAACACCATCCACCTCCCACGTGTCTTCCGCTCCTTTTGGCCTTTGTTCCATCGCAAAATAGACCCCACTAAATCCAATTTTTTTAAAAAAGGAAATGTTGCACCATTTCCTGTTGTGTGCAGGAAAAGCCACACAATAAAACGCCCACTGAATGGGCAACATGGTCATTGTTTACTTCCTCTTTCTTCCCCTGTGTGAAGAAAGAGGAAGTATTGTGGGACAGAAGTGGGGAGGAAAGCGACATAAGGAAGTGTGAAATCCCCCATCTGATGGCGCTCTTAGTGAGCAATGACCTCCAATGGCTAATAGGCTGCTGCCACACTCAGCCATTCCCATTGCCATGGGGATGTGTTGCATGTCGCTGGATCTTCCTTAGAACATCAGACTAGCTATCCCTAAGCCCCTCTCCTTCTCAACCAGAGAAGCACTTAGACCAAGGCAGCACTAAGCAGATAAGGACTTCCTATCTTCAGCAAACTTTGTTACCACTCCAGGTAAAACTACCTATGGTTGCCATTTGCTAAGGTGTGTCCTGCCATGAAGAGCTGGTTTTGTGACCTATTTTCATATGTGGTGGAGCTGTGAACATGTACAAAAATTTTGGGAAAGGGTTTTTAAAGAAATAAGTGACATAATTGGAAGCAAATTGGAATTAAACCCAAAGTTAGCTCTTCTAGCAATATGGGATAGGGAGAATGAGCATATAACTAACAGAGAATTGGTAAACAACCTCCTGGCACCGGTTAGAATAATCATTGCTAAAAATTGGAAAGGGCAAGGAAGCTATACAATAGAAGTTTGGTATAAAGAAATTTGGGATATGGCCTTGAATGACATGTTGACATGTAAAATGAAAATAATGAGGGGAATGTCCAGTAAGAGTGATTTTGGAGAAATATGGAGTCCCTTTTTGGAATATGTTTTAAGATCAGGTAAGGGACAAACGCCTTCAAAAGAATCGCTAAAATTCTGGAAGGAGGAAGAATGATTATCAGAAGGCCTCGGGGGGGTGCACGGGGGGATTGTTGAGGGTTGTAGTTTGTTTTATATTGTGTATGTTTATAATGTGTATGTTTTTGTGTTGAAATTAATAAAAATTATATTAAAAAAAAAAAAGAGCTGGTTTTGTAAGGACAAAACCAGGAGCAGAAAGCTGTATCTTTATCGCCTTGAAATCCCAGAATTTATTACCATCAAAGTACTGCAGCCCATGAAATTGCTTTTTAGGTTGCACTCATTACGTTCCGCATTTTCAATCTGTAACCTCATAGATTTGTGTAAAAGGAAACACAAACTATTTCCCAGGACAATTTAACAGGCAAACTGATACCTATCAGTGCAAAATGGGATGGTAATGCTTTGGTGCCATAGCCACAAAAGCAGAACTAACTTTTAGAGTGAATGCTATGCTATTAAAAGGGGAATTGTGTTTTAAGCTGCTATAACAAACCGATCTGAATCATATTTGAAAATGCTTTAACACTTCCAGATACCTCATTGGGCTTTTCTACACAAGGCATTTATCGTGTGCTCATCCTTCCCTACTTGTAGTTGTGTTCAAGTTCTTTAAATGACACTGTGACCCTTTGTTCTTATTACCTCACAGGCCAGTTGCCATACTGGTTTTTTCTCTCTCTCTCCAGGCTCACCTTGATGATGGCACTTTGGTGCCTCAAGCCCCCAAAGCCCTGCATTACACTCCTTCACATTATCCCCATGCGAAGGAGCGAGCATGGGGCTTTGCTTGAGAGGAGGAGCGCCCATGCACCAGGAGCCCATGCCTCCTCAGGTTCCAGGTTTTTTTGTTTTTTGTTTTTTAAAACTTTGTTTTGGAGGAGGCACTGCACCCATGAACCAGGCACCTGCACCTCCTTGGATACCAGTTGTTGTTGTTGTTTTAAAAAAACCTTTTGTTTTGGACGAGGGGCTGCACCCATGCGTCAGGTGCCTGCACCATCTCTGGTCCCAGTTTTTTTTTGTTTTTTTTTAAGCCTTTGCTTTGGAAGTTGGCTTTGCTCCTCCTATTCCAGGGTTTTGTTTTTTAAGAAAACCTCTTTTTGGTTTCTCCCCATGCCAAAGAAGCACGGAGGCAAGCCAGCAGCCTCCTCCCCATCCCAGCCAGGCAACCAATCAGGGATTGGCATCGGCTGGGGCATGCCTCCAACACAGCTCCGGAGCAAGAGCAACAGACAGCAGATGCGTCATCGCCTCGCTCCAAGATTAAAAATTTGAGGTAAGTGCCCAACTTTTTTAAAGCGGAGCTTCGGGGTTGCCCCTGGATGGGTCCGTGATGGCAGCTGCATCATGTAGATGACCTGCCACCACTGTGGATCCACCCCCAGGGCAAACCCCTTGTCAAGATGTACCCTCTCTCTTCTTGTTCCTCCTCATAAGTGCACATGCACAGATTTAGCCATTGTACCCAAACATTGCACCACAAAAAAACAAATCAATATAAACATGCTCATGTAACTGGTCAAACCCTGGCTAAACAGGTTAGGGTGACCATATGAAAAGGAGGGCAGGGTTCCTGTATCTTTGACAGTTGTATAAAAAAGGAAATTTCATTTGTATCCATACAGCACCTGGTGAAATTCCTTCTTCATCACAACAGTTCAAGCTGCAGGAGCCCTGCCCTCTTTTGTATGTGCTCACTAGAGCGACCAGATAAGAAATAGGGCAGGGCTCCTGCAGCCTGAACTGTTGTGATGAAGAGGGTAACTAAAACTTATTCCTAAAGGGAAAAATCTTCCTACAAATATCTAAAAATACCACTGCACTGAATATGTGCAGAATGCCTTTCCTTTTATGAGGGGACGAATTCCAGTGTTTCTGAGCTGCCTTTAGAGGTGGTTTGGAGTGAAATGGCACAGTCATTCAACTAACTAAATAAGAAATGTTGGCTCTACTTTGGGCTGGCTGACTCATTTGCACAGCATCTGTAAACAGAAGCACGAGCATACAGCCTTGCTACATGCAGCCAAAGAAAGGGGGCCAATCAGCCTCATGATTCTCTTCTTCAGAGACTGGAGGCTGGACAGACCAGCACACCATTGATGCCTTTACATGCAAGGTCCATTCTCATGAACTACGTGGCAATGCAGCCACTATTCTGTGTGATGCCTTAACACAGTTGTGTACATTATGACACAGCACACATGCGTAATTAACAGCTAAACAGCTTTGCTGGGATTATTTTCTGGCTTCACATTTTTCAATTCTGGCAATCAGATAAAATTCCAGTCAGGCCAGCAAAATTCTGGCTAATCGTCAGCCTTAAATGTGTTCAGGTGTGATGACTGTTTATAAGCATCTCTACACCAGTGATATATGCCATTATCCAAAACTTGACTTTTAGCATTGTGGCATATCTCTTTCTGTCAAAGAGTAGTTGCTTTTAAGAAATTAATTTATTATACAAAGCGTATGTGCCATTCTCTCCTTATGTTTGATCAACTGCTAGCAATTTTGCTAGTGAAGACATAAAAGCAAGGTATTTTGAATGCGCTCATCATGGAGATATTTTTAACTCAGGAGCATGCTCTTTCATCCTGTGGTGATCTAGTACCCCCTGAAAACAACATAAATAGTGTCATTGGCTAAAATAAAGTGCCATTTTAGGCACATTTGTTTGGCTTTAAACCCCATTGAATTCATTAGGACTTACTTTTGAAATAAATTAATAAGATCGGGCTTCATGCTTCTAACAATGGGCAGTACTATCAACAGAGATATTCTAGTTTTCCTTCCAACAGTAAGGGTGGCAAGTTTGTGTGAAGGTCATCTCTGAAAGCGATGTCTAACAAGGTCACAGAAAGGAATGCAAAACCAGTGAGAGCATCAAACGATAAATGATGCTCTGGAGAAAATATGAGAGGGCTAACCATTTTCAGAGAGCAGTAAAGCAGAATACTAATTTTAGCACACCACTCAAAACTGAAGCCAAGATCCTGTCATTGAGAGAACTGTGTGGATGTCTCAGAACAAAACATTAAGACATAGAAGAGCCAGCTAGCTTGGGGTGCATGCAGATGTACATTACTTCAGCAGTCAGGCTGCTGTAGGAGAGCACTCACAGCCTTGTGTACAGGCTTACAAAGTTCCCAGAAGAACTTTCTGAGGGAAAATGATTTTATGGGTACTTCCTGATGAGGCTTTGATTGTTCAATTGTCCTGCAGTCATTCCTGGAACGTTATGGGGGCCATTTGGAACCCTCCTGTGTTTTCCCACCTAACCACTTCTTCCATTTTTTTTCTTACCAGGCAGAAAAGATGGATCCACTGTCTTTGGATTGGTAGGCCTCTGTAAATAACCTGTTGTACACAGTGCTGATGGGCTGTAACAGTAGTGATGTCAATACCCATTTCCACCCTTGTCCTGGAACAGTTTTACATGTTTCCTCCTCCTCCTTCTTAAGTGATTCTGCTTTTTTAAAGGATAGTTTTAAAAAAAAAGGTACAGGCCATGCCTGCAGAGAAGCAAGAGGGAGGAAGCAACTAGGCTGACCATATGAAAAGGAGGACAGGGCTCCTGTAACTTTAACAGTTGTAGAGAAAAGGGAATTTCAGCCAGTGTCATTTGTATGCAATTAGTTCCTGGTGACATTCCTTCTTCATCACAACAGTTACAGTCACAGACACTATACTAGAGTGACCATATACAAAAGAAGGCAGGGCCCCTGCAACTTTAACTGTTGTGATGAAGAGGGAATTTCACCAGGAACTAATTGCATACAAATGACACTGGCTGAAATCCCCTTTTCTCTACAACTGTTAAAGTTACAGGAGCCCTGTCCTCCTTTTCATATGGTCAGCCTAGCAAAGCAGACCTGTGGTTGAAAAATTTAAAACAAAATGCAGGGCAGGGAGGGAGGGAGGAAGCAACCCGGGGGTGTGGGCATCTAACATAAACATAAGCTATTGTTTGCTCTGTGTGGGGAAAAATACAGGTGCTGGTATTGCATGTACACAGAGAGGGGAGGAAGGGAGAGAGTGAGAGCGAGAGAGCAAATAGCAGATTGATGGGGAGGGATTTATATCTGAAAAATGGCACAGAAGAACGATTAAACACCCACAAACACATCACACACACCCAATTACCAGTCCCTCCCTCTTCCCTCCCTGCCATGGCTGCATTTAGTAAAACAAAAACTGTTAGGAGATCACAGATGTCTGGAAGTAGCATCACAGAGTTGGGTGGGATCCAACTGATCAATCACCTAGTTGAAATTACTATGCTAAAGCATTCTTGACCTCCTTATCCTCAATAGGTGCCCATCCGACCTTGACTGGAGAACTTCCCACCAGGAAGATGAGACCTCAGCCTTGCAAGTCAGTTGCTTTTATTGCTGAACTTGCCTTAGAGCAAGGAAGTTTTCCCTGCTGCTTAACAGAAGTGTACCCTTCCTGTTTAAAAGCCAATAAAAACTGCCTAGAGAGCTGCAGCTATTGGATGGTATAGAAATGAAATGAAATAAATAAATAAAATTTTGCCACATATAAATAGAATAGCCATACTTCACTGGCATTAACTAAACAATTACTTTCCCCCCATTTTCTGTAACAGTTTTCACCACATGAAATTTAGGTGAATTCAAAACCAGAAGTCTACAATCTGTTTAAAGTATCCATACCCCTTATCCACCAGGGCTGGATCCCTCAAGTATTTCTGAACTTTTGTTTTTCCAACATTCACTGCCAAAGACTAGCAGTTATATTGGTCCTGGGGAGTTGTTGTTGTTGGCTGGGTTCAGACAACACACTAAGCAACGGGGGAGTAAAAATACAACCTTCCATTGCATTGCTGATTGTGTTGTCTGGGGGAGGGGACAAACAACTTATGGTATGCTAATTTCTGGAATTAAGCAATGGAGAAAAACAACAATGGGCTGCTCCATTGCTTATCCGTTGACACGTTGGTTTTTATGTTGTGTGGTGGACTCCGTTGCTGGTTTTCCCATGTTGTATGCGTTATTTCAGAAAGACATAAAGTCCTCTAGTAGGAGAGGCTGAAAGCGCCCCAGCCACTCCTCTACAACCAGCAGAACTTGCACTGGCTGATGGGATAGCCCTGGGAGGAGGGAGGAAGGAGCAACGGCCAGCTGGAATGTCACTCAAGCGCAGCATTGACTATTCACCTACTCGACAGGAGTCTCAGCCACACAATGGCAGCAGGGCAACATGTTGTGTGGGGAGTAGCTGCACAGTAACACACTGTCAGTTG
Source organism: Anniella stebbinsi (assembly GCA_029215795.1). Taxonomy (NCBI): domain Eukaryota; kingdom Metazoa; phylum Chordata; class Lepidosauria; order Squamata; family Anniellidae; genus Anniella; species Anniella stebbinsi. The sequence continues at coordinate 192,739,628 of JARDYH010000004.1, forward strand.
ACTATTCCCCCCTCCGTTGCCTAAAGTGTCGTCTGTGTCCTGGGCGTAGAAAGACCATATGGAAAGGAGGACAGGGCTCCTGTATCTTTAACAGTAGCATAGAAAAGGAAATTTCAGCAGGTGTCATTTGTATGCATGCAGCACCTGGTGAAATTCCCTCTTCATCACAAGAGTTAAAACTGAAGGAGCTCTGTCCTCTTGGCATGCTTTAAAATGCTTGTCTGAAGCTCATAAATGCTACAAGACATAAATACATATAATCACATGGCTCACTTGAACAGGCATGCTTTTCATGAGCAATTTCTGCAACATCAAAAAGTTGGGGATTGTTGCAAAAAGGCTCAAAGGGATTTGCCAACTCAGGGAGCACTGACCTCACTCTGAATAGGCTTCATTCTGAATAGTGGCACTCTGAAGAGTGATATTATTACATAGCCAAATGCAGTGGCTACATATAATTGTGACATCATCCCATTTGTAAGGATCACCCATGTGACTATTGCTAGGAAGCATTCTTGCACTCTAAGCTACCATTGTTTGACCTCAGTATCATTTGACCCCTAGTCTGACTGGCTACATTGCATTTGACATCATAATGCTCACTACATAGACTACTGTTGTCTGGGACACACCATCTGACTATCCCAGGAAGAAGCCCCAGAAGAAAAATGGCACTAAAGCATCAGCAGTTAAGGAAACATGACAGCAAACAATTTGGGAAAGGTGAACATTTGCACAATTTAATATTTTTTAAAAAGAAGAATCCCACCCCCCTCAGCCTAGCACTAATCTCGACCTGAAAATTGAATTGAGAGGATAAAACTAGTCAATAAACTACTATTTATAGCAGTCCGTTTTTGAGGAACTGTTTCCCTTTATCCTCCAAATGGGAAAAAGCATCAGACTATTCTTCATGTTGGTTAATTAAGAACGCATGTTCCAAGCTAATGTGGAAAGCCTATTCAGGGAAGCACTCTGTTATTCCTCAGACAGAGATGCAGTGAATTTGTGTGGCAACACTGATACATAATGAAAGTATACTTGGCTATAAATCTTAAGCATTAAAGAGGTCACTTCAGAAAAATTGCCAGCGAATCAAATAAGCACCGAGTGAACAGAGGCATGCTGATGAAAACCACCTCTGTCAGCTGGTTTGAATTCTTGCTAATACAATGGCCAAAGCAATTAGAATACTATAAACGTTCGTTAGTGCAGTTTATATCCCTCCCTTTCCCAAAAAAGTTAAGTCAGATAACAACAGAAACAAAACAAAACACATAGGGGACCATCTTATCAGTCCTCTCCATGTGGCAATGTATGATCTCAGCAGGATTTGCCCAAGATATTTTTCTGCCTGAAGTGAAGGACAAGATGGCACACCTTCCCATGACATGTACAGAAACAAAGCAGGCTGGCTGCTGAATCTTACTTCAACACTGGTGACAACACCATGTTTTCCACCACAACAGGGGGCACTAGGCTAGCTTAAGGTGACAACACCATGTTTTCCACCACAACAGGGGGCACTAGGCTAGCTTAAGGGGCACAGGGCAGATTGCATGACATACCCACTTCTCTATCCTCCAACACTTACAGCTGCTTCCTGTTCCCCAGCATGTCACCTGAGGCAGCCAACTCATTGCCTCATAGTAGGGCCTGCCCTGGCTCTCAGCCCTCCCACTTGCACAGACCACCACTTGGAGGCCAATAGGAATGTGCCAATCAGCAGGGAATTCTGTGCATGGCATAATGTACATGGGAGGGAAATATCCTGCAGCAGGGACTGGATCATCCTCATCCAACAGAATTTTACTTGCTGGAATTAATATTATTTTAGGCTTGTGTAAATGACCCCAGAGTAAATATGTTCATCCCAGGCCTTCTTTGCTTGTCTCGCTTTCTCTTTGCCCTGCACAATCCATATAAAACCATTCCAATGTATAAACCACTAAATGCCGTGTCATCATTTATTATGAGTACAGAATTTGCATTTCCTTGCCGGGGTATACTAGGATTGCTAAAATGGAACAGAGAAAGGTTACGAGGATGCAAACCCAGCATTTGATTCTATACCTTTAAATTCCCCCATGAAGAGGGATATTTAGGCTGCTAGCCTATACCTACTTACCTGTGAGTAAACCCCACTGAATTCAGTGGAATTAACTTCTGACTAAACATGTATAAGACTGTGTGTTCAGTAGCTGTGAGCTTCTTCCAACCATTTCCCCCCACCACCACCACAGTCCTTTGGTCTGTCTCTATCTGCCACTTGCCATGTGCCGCTTTTGGTCCTGCCCTCTACAGCACTGTAGGGATGGGAGCTAATGGTAAGCCCCAAGGTGATTATTAGGAACGGTCAGGAAAAATAATTTTGGAGTTTTCTTCATTGAGGAATTTAAAGGTATCGCATCAATCTCTGGGTTATGATCTGGCAACGCTAGATGCAGAGACAGAGCTGTCTTGACTCTTGATGCTGAAGAGAACAGAACAGACGGCACTATTGTGCTCCTGGGAGCTCCACAAAGCTTCAGAGTGCAGCTAGACTAACAAAAGCAACCTGAATCTATACATGGAAACATGTTCTTCTGAATTTATGTGCAGAGTGCTACACCAGCAAATAGACCCTAAGGTCAATGTGTTCTGAGCTGTGTAATATTAGGAAAAGTCAAGCTCCTCTCACAGAAACGTCTGACCTCTTTGCAATGTTAAAAAAATGAAAAATAAAATCCCATCAGATTGGCAGATCAAAATTACAATCCTCTTCCATTTTTTTTCTCAATGTGCTGAATCTCCTACTTGGCAATATGCTTAATTAGTCAGTATAACATGGTACAGTAATGTACTCTTGACTGCACTTCACCCCAGCATTAGCTGGTTACGGTCAGTGGACTTTTGTGCTTTTATCTACCATTAAATGTAATTTTTGTAGACATAGTTCGTCTTTGTCAAAGTGGTTGCAGGAATAAATACCAGCTCTATGAAAAGATTTATTCTGTCCCCTCTAAAGTATAGCCCGTATCCAGGTGCTCTGAATATTACGGCTACTAGGTCATCCATTTGTCTCCTGCCACATTATAATTAAAAAACCTGGCTCTGAGCTCCTCGTTACTATTTGCTCTTTTAGCATTCAGCTTTATAGACAATGCTCGTATTTCCTTTCAGGTGCTGGCAGTGAAAAATCCACTCTTTCTTGGTGGCCAGCCAAATCTTGTCCAATTGACTCTGGGGGCTCTTTGAACTTGAAGCTGCTTTTCCTCTCAAATGTCTAGAAAGTGTTTTTCTTGGGAAACCTTTATTAATAATATCCTTATTTCTTGCTGAGGGGGAATCAGACAGCAGCTGTTCACAGAACTAGCTAGTGGAAAAAGACAAATCCTAGTTAATTCCTACAGTATCAGGCTTCTCCAAACTTGGTGTCCTCATGATGTTGTTGATGGACTACAACTCCCACTATCCCCAACCAGCATGACTATTGGCTTTCCTTAGCTCATGCAAGCCAATTCTTTTACATTTATTGGTTTTAAATTATTCTTAATTAACAAACCAGTGAAGAAAACCACAACATAAAAAGTAAATAAATAAAAGATAGTCTGATATTATACTGAAGATTGGCTGGATTTGGATACATCACGACCTCCACAAAGCACTGATCCTCCACGTAGCATTAAAAATATATATCCTATATTCTATATCCTGGAAATCCATACTTTTGTTTTGGACTACATTATTAAAAGTAATGAACAACTGTATATGATTTAATTTGGCTGTATGCTTCTGAATACCATTTGCTAGGGAACATGAATGGGAGGGTGCTATGGCACTCATGTCCCTCTTGTGGGCTTCCCATAGGCCTCTGGCTGACCAGTATGGAAAACAGAATGCTGAACTCAATAGTCCTTTGGTCTGATGTAGCATGGCTCTTCTTATGTGTACCTTATCTGCATCGAGGGGGACTGGTGTAACAAACTGAAATATCAAAATCAAAAAGAATGATCGTAAAAACTGATAAAACTACCACAGAAAGGAGACAGAATCTGATACCTTGAACTTCAGCATGTATATTGTCAACGAACAGGGTTTCTCCCAGAATGCTCTTAAAGGTTGCTATGATCTCTTGCCTGGCTTCTGGACATATTTGCTCTCTTCTTCCTGGACCATCATAAAAAACAAGAGTGCAAACCTAGGGACTCCGAACCCAGACAACAGAGCAGCCTGAGCTCGGACACTCGTCTATCCAATGCCATGCTGGGCCCCTGCTGGGAGAGCAGGAGGCACAGCAGAGACATTTTCTGCTTTTCCATCCTTCCTCTCCCTGCTGGGAATGGGGGCTGAGAGGCCATTGGATCCAGCGGATTCACAGCCCCTCCTTCCACCCACTGGCACACTCCATCCTCTTCCTTCCTGAGGTCAGAGTTCCAACCTCAGGAAAGGTTTCCACGGTGGCAAGGAAAGGATCAAATCCCCTTCTCCAAGGTCAGAGCTCCAGACTTGGAGGAGGAGAGCCATGGCATCGTATGAACCCTAGGACTCTTTCTACAGGGCACACGATTGCATTCTACATAATACAGATGTAGTCCAATCCCTGGCCATGAGTGAAAACACGGTCTTCCACATAGTATATCAGTTGAGAAGAGGGGAGAAATCCATATAAAAGACTCTAATGTTTGGACAATCTCCTTTATGCTGGATTTGCCTCTTTGGTAGTTCTCAGTAGGCCTTCTCCTTTAACATCCTCATTGTCTTCTTTTTATTTGATGGGTTTCTTTCCCACGAGTGTACTGGCCCATAGTGAAGAGATCCTTCTGAAAGTGGCAGCCATGCTTTCCCCACTTCTCAGGCTGTGTTTCCTTCTTCCTGCAATCTGCAGATTGTCACTTCAGTGGAAAAGATATCCAAATATTTCACAGGTGTTCCACTTGGACATTTTAAGGTGATCATGTCCCACGACACAAGCTGATCTCTCACAGCTAGAGTCAATATATTCTTTGCAATCACATGACCAGTGACTTGAGCCATTTTTATCCCTGTGTGATCTTTAAACATGAAGAAATGGGATGTGGGAGATTTCCAGGTGTGAGGTTACGGCCTTACATCTGTGCTTTTTCTCATGTGATTCCCCCTTTCTAACCCTTATATAAGTTCCATGTGCTTGTCATATTAGATCAACAGCATATGAAACACTTTAAAAAGAAAAAGAAAAAAGAGCCCTTAATATTACTGCAAAGCAACAATATGTTGAGCAACAGATGCATCCATTTGTCTTGATTAGAAGTCTTGTTTAAACCTTTAATATTTTGTGAGGTGTGTACTTCTTTGTTTTCACTGTGAGTTACTCCTGTGTTTAAATTCACAGGGTGAGTAACTAATATCTTTATTGCACCAGCAATGCTCATTGGGTGGCAGCACTGGAAGGGGAAGATAAACACAAACACAATCAAAATTAGAGTTAAAAATGGACTGGCTCCAATGCTTGGCTCCTTGGACAGCTCCTTTAGAGTTCTGACTGAAACCCAGAGTGGATTTACCGCCCCACCGACATCAGAACCAACAGCCTCCATTGGACACAAATTTATTAGTTACAGGTTAAAGTGTCTGGAAAAGGCATAGGATCCGGTCACTGGGCGGCCCACTTGCTGGCTGATTATCCCCCCAGCCCATGTGCTGGATTACATAAGGGGAGGCAAGAAGTTGGAGTCTGGACACGTTGCCAGCCGTTTTTGTGGGTGTGAATCCTGCATATCAACCGTACTTGCAGCCCTCACCCAAAGGATCCCCACTGGGACCCCTTTTTTTGGGAGAATGGGGTGCCCACTGCCACTTGTTCCCTGAAATGGATCCTGCCCAATACCTACCACACCCCACATGATACAGTTGTGACAATAAAAAATAAAGACAATAAAACAGTAGGGTAGCAGTACATGCAACCATTTTGCTATGAGAAAGGTGAAAACCCCTTGGGTGTGTGGCCAATTGTTCAGAGAAATTATGCTTTGGCTCTAGGTTTGTTTGCTTTTCCAATTTTGTGTAGATTATTTATTGAACACTCTTAACAGCTGATAATAGGAATCACTGAGAACAGGTCCAGCCAGGTTCCTTGGTAAGAGCGAAAGTCATACCCTTGAGCTGAAGTAGAGATTTTTATTCATGATCCCATGTGTAGACATGCTTACATAGCAGCTCATATGATCTGACCTTTTACCAATTAAGGGCACAGTGCTATCAGGATGGCTGTCAGCCTCTGAACTCAGAGGCTGACAGGCAACCTATGCAGAGTGGGAGGAATGTGGAGGAAATCTTCACCTCCCTGCTCTCCCTCTCTGCATTTTAGCTAGATGGGCGTTTTCGCCCATCTGGCTGAGGAGTTGGCTAGGGGGAGGGATAGAGGCTAGGGAAGACTGGGGATAGCTCATATCTCTGCTTCCCCAGTCCTCTCCCCTCCCTGCTCAATGGCACCCTTGTTTTCCTTCTCTCCAAACTCGAGTTTGTGAGCTCGGAGAGACAGCTGGCCTAATTCCCTTCATACCGGCTATGAGGGGGAGGGATGGGGAGCTCAGATTTCTGAGTCCAAAGTTGGAGTGTTGTCTCTGGCCTTAGGCCCAGGAATCCGAAAAATCCTGTGCCCACTCACCCAAACACTGTCTAAGGGCCATAGGATTGCTTTCTAAAATGATTCATATTAGATGATAAATAATGGGTTGGATCCAGATTTAGGGCATCTCCACTTGAGGTTTTTATCCCGCGATTGGTTACTCATGAAAGTTTATGGGTCCTTTACATGGCATCTTCATCTTCCAGGGCCTCTCCTGTGTTTGTGGCCATTTCCACAGCTTCATTTGTAACACCAATAATGAACTATTTAAATCTTGATCCTGCAAGGAATCCGCAAGCAGAAGCCCAGGTAAAGTTGCAGGAGAACAAGCCTGGTGTGGAGAAGCCCTTAGTCATGATACAGATCCAGGTTAGTTTCAGTTAATGTATGTAGTTCTCATGTAATTCTCTCACATCTGTAATTATACACCACTTTACAATCATGCATGTATAGTATATTCAATGAAGATGCTCAAACATACACCAAATAGGTAGTATAAATAATTTCAAATTTTATCAATATGACTACTATCATGTGATTAATTGTACATGAGCATCTTCATTGAATATATTATACATGCATGATTGTAAAGTGGTGTATAATTACAGATATGAGAGAATTGCATGAGAACTACATACATTAACTGAAACTAACCTTCGGAATTGAATTTTTAGTGCTTTTTTGTGGTTGTGGGTTTTGACCCCATTTGTTTTCACTATATCCAACCACTGCCTCTTCTTATCTAGATAGATCCAGGTTAGTCATGATGTAAGTCCCATTGATTTCAATGGGTTTACTTGAAGTATGATTAAGTCTGGATCTAACCCAATAGTTAAGGGAAATTTTGCTACCTGTAAAATTCAGCGCATTTGGGATGTTAAGCTGGTATTTATTCATAGATCTGTCACATGTTTTAACTACTTGATATATAGACTACCTTCCTAAATGTGGCAGGATTTTGTATATGTCCACCCAGATTTTCCTCAAAATTATCTATGTTCACAGCCAAAACTATGGATCTTTTAATGATTTAATAAATAAGATGGACGTTCATGTCAAGCTATCTGTCTTTTTTTGGTCAGTAACTGTTCCACAGTTTGTGAATTTCCACTTCTCCTTCCATAATGGAGTTATTTCTTACTTGAGTGTCCTTTCCACATCAGATCCGAGAAGAAGCTTTCAGTCCCTCTTTCACTTTGAACTTTTTGTGTTTTCATATTCTAGGATTGATTCATATGACAAAGTTGAAAGGTAGACATTCTGAAATTATCTCTTAAATGTCCTACACTTTCCACAGCTTATAAATTAGCTAATTCAATTATTCTAATAGAGTCTGAGAGTGCTTTAAACATTTCTTCATTTGAATATATTTAGTGCATACCAAAACTTATTTTTATGAACTAAGACAAGCATTTTTTAAAATCATAAAATCAACTCTTGTTCCTGTTTCACTATTTCACAGAAACAGACATTTTCTCAATAACATGCCTACATCAAAAACTGGGGTTATATCAGAATACATGCACTTGTTATATATTATTTACCACGCAAGAGCAAGTTCCAGAGAGAGAGAGAGAGAGAGAGAGAGAGAAGAGATTATTGATAGCATTGTTTTACTATGGCTTTCAGGATAGGATGCTGTAGGCAGTGTTACTACAGGGGGTTAGTTAGACACTGCCAACTCATAGCCAACAGAAGCAAAAACAAATAACATATAAATTAAAAATTAAAAATTGGCATAGTGTTTGCATTACTATGGCTTCTGTTTGGAATATTCTCCAGTGGACTATCTGTTACTACACAGGGAAAGTTATCACTGTAATAAGTCAATACAAATGTTATTATCTGTTATATTTGCAGCCAAATAATTGACTGGTTAGTACAAAATTGTATGCAAGTTTCAGTCTTATGAACCCATTAGGTTTTTTTGCTTAATTTCCAGATGGAATTTAGCTTTGCCTGAAACTTCTCTAGTTTTGTGCTGGTTTTGGTTCATCCGAAAAGAAAGGTTTATTCAATATGTGCATGTTCTCATACAATGGGAGTAGCAAGCTTGTCTCCTCCCCTCCACTACACAGGTAGCAACATAGGTGGAATATAAATGATTGCAACATATAATATGTGTGGAATAGGTGCTCCACACCAATGCCCAGTTGCACAAAAGCATAATTTGCAATGTATGCTTGTTCCCCTTTAAACAGGGGAGATCATACAAACTAGGCCTCAATGTGACATTTTTGTGAAGTGCTCCATTCACACTAAATGCTTTCTGTACTGAGGAGAGGAGTGGGGGTGAGCTCCCTTCTCTGGGAAGTATGAATGGAACCACCCCTAGCATAAGCGTACAGCTGAGTATCCCACTTTTAAAAATGAATTTGAGACCAGGCATTTGGCCCTTGATTTTATTTGAGAGCCAACTTACACAGTTCTTTTCCTTGAGTTGGGACTGGACACGTTCCTGGAGGAGAAGGCTTTCAATGTCTACTAATCCTGTTGGCTATGTGCCTCCTCCAGTATCAGAGGCAGTATGCCTATGTACACCATTTGGGGGACATGGGTGGGAGAGTGCTATTGCACTCATGTCCTACTTCTGGGTTTCCTGCAGGCAGCTGGTTGGCCACTGTGTGAACAGAATGCTGGACTATGTGGACCTTGGTCTGATCCAGAACAGCTCTTCTTATATTCTCATGTCATTGTCTGGAACCCAAATAAACTTTCATGAATGAGGCAGGGGACTTCATCAGATGGGGGCAAAATCACAGTTCCCTACCGTCACTTCTCCACCCCCGCTTCTGCCACACAATACTTCCTCTTTTCTCAGGAGAGGAAATAAACAATGACTATGTGGGCGTTTTTATCACTTCTCCTGTAGACAGCTGGAAATTGTGGCAAGTTCTGTTTCTAAAAATAAATCAGACTTACCAGGGTCTTTTTTTGTCACAGGAAAAAGGCCAGAAAGAGCGGGAGACACATGGGAGACAGACAGCGTCATGAATAGGACCTGTGAAAATCCGTGAATGCCCAGTAATGAGTATGCTATAAAATACTCCTCTGATGATCCCCAGGTTGATCACTCAATAAAAGCTTCATTTGGAAGTACCCTTGGACCCCTTCAGCATGAAGAAGTATTACCCCTCCTGGTCATGCATGGCTGATCTTAAAGGGGTAGGACACAATGAACTACAGGTTCTGTGATCAGTTTGGCATACTTGAACTGGTTTCATTTTGGTTTATGTGACAAAAATGCTTATTTGTATTTCTTTTCTTTCTTTCCCTCTCTTGACATGATAACTACAGAGTAGAGTGGTGACGTGTCTTTCTTTACCCCTGATGGCCCACTATTTGAATGGCTGTCCAGGTCCAAGTTCAGTTTGTCTGAATATCCAGTGAGCCACACTGGCTCTCCTGTGTGGCTCACCTCCACATCTCCATCCTTCCCAGACACAGCAGGTGCCACTTCAGAATTGTCACAGTCCTACCGTTAGGCAGACTGAGGCAATCACGTTAGATGGCAGGTGCTGAGGGTAATGGTGGCAGCCTCCCCGCTCTTCCTCCTGAACTCCCCAACTGTTTCCCTCAGTTTAAGGACAGGGCTGCATATGCCACACAACTTGTCCTGGGCCCTCTAAACTAGCCTGCTGAGGTGGAGGATATTATCCCATCGCAAGTGTTGAAGTAAGATTCAGCTGCCAGTGCAGCTGGCTTCTATACATTACATGGAGAGGAGGCACTATTTTGTTGTTTGCTTCAGGTAGCAACAAAAGGTATGAGACCAACCGTGTCCCCAAAAGTGGTAGGTCTTGAGGATATGGACTGACATCATGCTGTGTCACAAAGTCTGGGACCCAAAGGGTGGGGGAAACTACCTTTGGGGGATGTCTGCCTAATGGCGCACATTCAGCATCATCAGACAGGGGGAAATCTCATTTTCTTATCGTCACTTTCCGCCCACCCCCGCTTCTGTCCCTTGCTACTTCCTCTTTCTTCACACAGGGGAAAAAAGAGGAAGTAAACAGTGCCCACATGGTCCATTCAGTGGCCATTTTTATCATTCCGCTTTTCCTGCACACAACAGGAAATGGTGGTACATTCTATTTTTTTGTTTTTTAAAAAAAAAATGAATTTAAAGGGGTCTATTTTGGGATGGAAAGAAGGCAAGAAGGAGCAGAAGATGCACGAGAGGTAGACGATGTTGTCAAAAGGGCCCGCAAACATCCATAAGTGTGGAATAATGAGTGAGCAATAAAATGCTTGTCTGATGCCGCTCATTGTCTGGAACCAATTGTTCTCTTCCCAAGATCTTTAAATGGAGAAATGCTCTTTTGCTGTTTAAGGAATTACAAGAGTAGAAATTAGGTTGGGGGGCAGTGTGCCTTGTAGCACATGTCCTTAGAGACTGGTGCTCCCACCCACCAGTCAAGAATGTTTCAGTGGAGAGGGGGACTGCTCTTTCAACACTGAAAAGATCATGGGGTTGAGGAGGATATGCCTCCTCTAAGCTCAATTCTCCTCTCCCCTCCCCAATCCAGGAATATTCACAGGGTCCCAACTTGTGAAAATATATTTTGCTACCCAGATAAACCAATACCTAGTTACAGACCTAATATATAGTCCAGTAATTTGGAAAATGCAACATTAATCTACTAAAATGTTTAATTAATAGATATAAACACTCCATTATCCATAGAGGTTGACTTTTATAATGTATAGTATATCATTATAGATATAGTTCAAAGACAAGTTTAGCATAAGTGATACTTACAGGGGTTTTTTAAAAAATCCAATTATCCACAGCTTTGTCTAGGTTAATCAATCTGCCAGGTGTAAAGCCTGTGTGAAATTATAAATGTGTTGAACTGCTTGATGATAAGAAGTAGGACGATCCTTTGTCATGGATACTTAAGGAAGAAAGATGACAACAGTGGAGCACAAATTTCAGTTCCCTCTCCAAATGTTAATTTTCTATCCTTTACATCTGATACTAACTTTACAGCACAGGCCAATTCTGTCTTCTCTAACTGTGTCATTTTGTCACTTGAAAAGGTATCTATCATGGTAACACAGAAAATTCTAGGTAATTCACCTTTGTCACCTGCAGAAATGCCCAGGAGTGAATGACAACACACAACATTGACCCTGTTCAGATGACATGCTAAGCCAAGATGGCTAAGCATTTTGAGCTAGACATTATGACTTAGCAGCTCAATTCGGATGACATATTAGGCAACGGAGGGGTAAATAACATACTGACCGTGCGTTAGGCAGGCGGAGCTCCACAGACGACATGCTGCAGCCGGCGCTGCTCGGCACCGGCAAATGCACTGGCTGCAAATAACGTATGGGGCTGTGATGGACAGCCCGCCTGCCATTTTGCTCATCCACCAACCACCATGACTTCTCCCAGATTTATCCCAGCACACACTGCAGTCCGAAATCGATGGGCGCCGAAATTGAAGCTGCAGGAGGACACGCCTCTCAAACCCCATTGGACGTGCACAGGCAATGGGCGGGACACACCAGCCCCAGCCAGAGAAGCAGAAAGGAGGAGCGGCCACACCGACAGAGTGGCCGCCCCCAGCCCCCACTACAGAGCCCCAACCGCACGCCAGGCAGCCCATCCCAGGTAGCGCAGCGCGCCCACCCTACATGGGAGGCGCGACAGCCGCGAGGGCAACCCACATCCCCGAGCCCCCATCCAAAACAACCCACCCTGCAGGCAACCACCCGCACACACAGGAATGAAGGGAAGAGAGGGGGAAAGTGAAAAGACTTTATTCAGTGGGGAGTATAGGCCACTGCGAAGCAAGGGCAGAGTCAACGGAAAAGCCAGGCACCCCTGGGATGAGAGAAGGTGACCAGGAAGGCACAGCGGCGAGGGCACAGCAGATCAGGCACCTCCAAGCAGCAAGTGCCAGAAAGGGACAAAGGGAAGGCGGAGAGGGGTGCCACACCAGGAAGTGGCAGTAGTCCACAGAACGGGACCCAAAGCCCCAGGTCACACGGGGTGGGGGTAGTGCTGCCAGATCCAGTCACCGATGCTCTTATGCACCCGGGACGCCTCCAAATGGGTGCGCCGCTCCCCAACGGGATTCACGGGCCCAGGCAACGGCGGAACGTCACGCCCGTCCACAGCGATGGCATCCGTGTCATCGCCCCACCGGGGCAGGTCAGGGTACTCTGCCAGTAACACGTCCCCACGGGACTTGCAGATGTTGTGCAGGATGCAGCAGCTCACCATGACGTCGGGGATGATGTCGGCCTGCAAGTCCAGCAAGCTAAACAGGGAGTGCCAACGCTCCTTCAGATGCCCAAAGGCACGCTCCACGGGCAGGCAGGCACGGCAGTGGCAGTAGTTGTACTGACGCTGCACGGCGGTGCAGGGGTAGTGGTACGGGGCCATCAGCCACGGCTGCAGGGCGAAGGCCTGGTCAGCCAGGAGCAACGGACCCACTGCATGCCCGCACACGGAACCGGGCCCGGACTTCAGGAAGTGGCCCAACGACAGCTTGGCAGCCAGGGGGTAGTTCCAGAAGACAGCCGTGTTGTGGCTCCACCCAGACACGCCCGCATACACATCCAGGAACCGACCCTTGGCATCCACCACCGCCTGGAGCACCATGCTGTAGAAATGCTTGCTGTTGTAGTACTCCTTGCCACGGGAGGGGGGGCCAGGATGCGCACATGGGTCGAGTCCAGTGCCCCCACCGCCCGCGGGAAGCCCAGGGCACGGAAGCCATGCATGTTCTACTTCTTGTCCCCCACCCAGATGACGTGGGGGACTACTTGTCCCCCACCCAGATGACGTCGTCCCACGCTCAGCGTCTCCCGGAAGATCTCGCAGGCGGTGGACACGCCCACCCCAAAGATCATCGACAGCGGCAGGTACCCCACGTTGAATGCCAGCTTGTACAGCGTCAGGCCCAGACAGCAATAGACCGGAATGCACAGGCGCATGACGGTACACTCCCTCTGCAGGACAGGGGTCACCTTGGCCACCAGCACATCGAACATCACGCAGGACAGGCGGAAGCTCCCATGGAAATGCTCGTTGTCCCAGTCCTCCAAGTTATGCATCTCCTGCCACACGGCATCCGTCCGGGGGAGCACCCAGCGGCGGACCGTCTCACGGTGCTCATCAAGGAGCTCGGCTGACGTTGCCAGGGGAGGACCGCGGTGTAGGGCTTCCTCGGCCGTGCCGCTGGCCAATGCTCCCGTGGTCACTGTGCCCGCATCACGGTGGCAAAGCAGCGTTAGAATGGCGGCCCGCAAACAGGGCAAGGCCTCCGCAGCGCCGAGAGGCCAGCGGCTGTCATCCGTCCCGAACACCAGCTCTGTGGGCAAGGCACCACCCAGGCGCTGCAGCCGGGCACGTAGCACGTCCTCCTCGTCGCTGCAGTTCAGCATGGCCGCCTAGATCACCACCTGCAAGCAGGCTGTAGCGAGCTCCCTCCGGGACATAGTCACCAGTGCTGGAGTGGCCAGAGGGGAGGCAGGCACAACGGGAGGGCCGATGGGCGTGATGGAGTGGCAGGGCAGAGGGAGGGGCGGCGACGCGCCCAGCATGGGACAGCCCACTACGGGAGTGTGGGAATGGGAGGCTAGGTGGCATTTATTATGGCTGAAGCACACCTGCAAGTGAGGGGAGTGAAAGGAAGTGGCCGCAGGGGGGAGAGCGATGGGGCTTCGACGCTGCAGGATGAGGTGAGGGCACTACAGAAGGGGGAAGGGCGAAGGCCTCTCATGCCGGCAAAAGTTGTTCAGACGTTGTTCGGACAGCAGCAATGCCGGACGCTCCAGACATCTACTGCAACACAGGACTTCTCCCGGCGTCAACTTCAAAGCGTGGAGGCGCTGTGCCGTATGGGCCCTGCGCCATCGGCGAATGGGACGGCGGAGGGAGCGCAGCCTCCCTGGGGGGGAACAGAGGGGGAGGACAGCCATCAATGAGATGGAGGCCAGAGCCATTCCCCTGCACCCAGCCCATATGACCCATAAACCAACCTCCATGGCGCAGGGCCCTGCGGCGTTGGCCGGTGCGGCTCGCGCGGAGCCCTGCGGACCTGTAGGGTGCTGCCATCTCGGCGGGAGTGGGCTGCAATGAGGGGAACTGGGGCCTGGACAGAATGGCATCCAGGGTTTGCAACAATGTAACAGGGGGACGCTGCATCTACATGGCCTTGAGCAGGCAAAATTGGCCGAGGGAGGCGGTTGCCAGAGCGATGGGAGGCGAGAGAGGTCTTATCGCACCATGGGGTGGGGGTGACTCGTCTACTGTCTACTGTCAGGGGCCCTTGATGGATGGCCAAGGGGCCCGTTGCATGCCCGGGACTCCTCCTCCACCTCCACCCCCTCCTCATCTCCCTCCTTGTCGGATTCTGGTGGGAAGTCCCAGGCCCGCTTCGCCCGGCTGCCTAAGCGTCGCTGCTCCTGCCCTCTGACCTCCCCCACTGCCATCCCTGAGGCAACTGCTGCAGCCGGCATTTCTCATGGGGCTTGGTATGCTGCCGCCGCTGGTGGTGGCAGTTACTGCAGCGGCGGCGGTGGCACGTATCCGTACGGCAGCATGTAGGGGGCGGGTTGTGGGGGGGCATGGTACGCTCCCCAGAATGACTGGGCAAGCTCCCTGAGCGCCTCAGTTTATTTATTTATTTATTTATTACATTTGTATACTGCCCCATAGCCGAAGCTCTCTGGTCGGTTTATATAGGATTAAAACAATTAAAAACAATATACATAAATTAAAGCAGCAAAAACATACAACATAGACACAATACACACATACATTTAAAACCGCTACAACAGCCCAAAAAAGCTACAAAAACAAAAACAAAAAAAACCCAGGCTCCTCAGATATTGCCAAATGCCTGAGAGAAGAGAAAAGTCTTGACCTGGTGCCGAAAAGATAACAATGTTGGCGCCAGGCGGGCCTCATCAGGGAGATCGTTCCACAATTGGGGGGCCACCACAAAGAAGGCCCTCTCCCTTGCTGCTGACCTCCGAGCTTCCCTCGGAGTAGGCATTCGGAGGAGGGCCTTAGATGTTGAACGTAGTGTTCGGGTAGGTTCATGTCGAGAAAGGTGTTCCGTCAGATATTGTGGTCCCAAGCTGTGTAAGGCTTTATAGGTTAAAACCAGCACTTTGAATCAGGTTCAGAAACATACAGGCAGCCAATGCAAGCGGGCCAGAGTAGGTCTTACATGCTCAAACCTTCTGGTTCCAGTTATCAATCTGGCCACTGCATTTTGCACAAGCTGCAGCTTCTGAACCACCTTCAAAGACAGCCCCACGTAGAGTTCATTGCAGTAATCTAACTTGGAGGTTACCAGAGCATGGACAACTGAAGCCAGGTTATCCCTGTCCAGATAGGGATGTAGCTGGGCCACCAACTGAAGTTGGTGGAAGGCACTCCATGCCACTGAAGCCACCTGAGCCTCAAGTGACAGAGATGGTTCTAGGAGAATCCCCAACCTACGAACCCGCTCCTTCAAGGGGAGTGCAACCCCATCCAGAACAGGTTGAAGACTCTCCATCCGGTCAGCTGAACCACCCACTAACAGCGTCTCAGTCTTGTCTGGATTGAGTTTAAGTTTATTAGCCCTCATCCAGTCCATTGTCGCAGCCAGGCACTGGTTCAGCACATCCACAGCCTCACCTGATGAAGATGAAAAGGAGAAATAGAGCTGCATGTCATCAGCATACTGATGACAACGCACTCCAAAACTCTGGATGACTGCACTCAATGGTTTCATGTAGATGTTGAACAGCATAGGGGTCAAGACTGACCCCTGCAGAACCCCATACTGGAGAATCCATGGGACCGAGCAATGTTCCCCAAGCACCACCTTCTGGAGCCGACCTGCCAAGTAGGAACAGAACCACTGCAATGCAGTGCCTCCCACTCCCAACTCAGCCAGTCATCCCAGAAAGATACCATGGTCGATGGTATCGAAAGCCGCTGAGAGATCAAGGAGAATCAACAGAGTCACACTCCCCCTGTCCTTCTCTTGACATAGGTCATCATACAGGGTGACCAAGGCTGTTTCCATACCAAAACCAGGCCTGAAACCCGACTGAAATGAATCCAGATAATCGGTCTCATCCAAGAGTGCCTGGAGCTGGCTCGCAACCACCCGCTCCAGGACCTTGCCCAGGAATGGAACATTTGCTACTGGCCTGTAGTTATTAAGATTTTCAGGGTTCAAGGAAGATTTCTTTAGGAGTGGTCTCACTGCTGCCTCTTTGAGGAGGCCTGGGACCACTCCCTCTTGCAAAAAGGCATTAATCACTTCCCTGGCCCAGCCAGTTGTTCCATCCCTGCTAGCTTTTATTGTCAGGGATGAAAAAAATACAATCTGCAGAAGAGCCTGGAAAGAAAAAAAATGACATCATCTGCAGGTGTTGCAGATATGCAGAGGGAGCCAAACAAGAAAGATAAAGAGTGAAGATAGTCTTAATTGCTTTATTGGCTGATGAAATGTATGTGAAAGAGGCTGTAAAAATGTAAAAATATGTAAAAACTGTTTGTCAATGTTGGGGTTGTGTAGGAGGAATGTTATACCAGAGGTGCTGTGTTTTTCTACTAAAAAATCGTTTGAAAGACTTCAACGTGTGTTTGAATTATTCCTTCTTGGTTGCTATCTGGAGAGAGACAAGTGGAGACTGGACACTGGATTTCTAACAGAAACTCTGCTGTTTAGAGAAGTTTTTTTTTCCCTTTCACTCCTTAACATTTATTAGCTAAGAGGGGCAAGGATCCAATATGGAAGTGGTTGCACGAACCTGTCCAAGAACCTTGGACAGGTTTGTGCAACCACTTGGACAGGACCAACTGAAACTCATCCAAGAAAACAGGACAAGCCTGTGCTCTGGATACCTCACTAGATTCACCTGCTATAACACTGGAGTCTAAGTCCTGACGGATGCCAAAGATTTTATTCTGGAAGTGCCCAGCAAATGTATTACAGCAAGCCTCAGATGGTTCTACTATGTCCTTGGGGCCAGCATGTAAAAGCCCTCAGACAATTCTGAAAAGCTCCGCTGGGTGGCAGGTTGATGATTGAATAGTGGCAGCAAAGTATTGGTTTTTTGCTGCCCTCACTGCCCCTGAATGCAGCTTACCATAGGCACTTACCAGTGTTTGATTGCATCCATCAGGAGTTCGTCTCCATCTGCCCTCAAGCCGTCTCCTGTTTCGTTTCATCACTCTCAGCTCCGGTATACCACGGAGCCGTACGAGCTCTACACAGGAGAGGAAGCTCAGGAGCAATCGTGTCAACCACCCGGGTCATTTCTGCATTCCACAGATCAACCAGGGTTTCGACAGGAGAGCCAGCCCTATCAGCCGGAAAACTCCCCAGAGCCCTCTGGAAACCATCTGGATCCATTAGCCTCCGGGGGTGGACCATCTTAATGGGTCCCCCAGCCTTGCAGAGGGAAAAAGCCGCTGTAAGTCTGAACCTCAGCAGGTGGTGATCTGACCACGACACAGGGGTTGATGTAAAATCCCCCACTTTCAGATCACCATCTCCATGTCCAGTTGAAAAAATCAAGTCTAGAGTATGCCCTACTACGTGCGTTGGGCCGATGGCATGTTGGGACAGTCCCATGGTTGTCATGGAGACCATAAAATCCTGAGCTGCTCCAGATAAAGTGCCCTCGTCGTGAATGTCATCCCCCAGAATCAGGAGTCTGGGGGACCTCAACATTACACCCGAGACCACCTCTGTCAGCTCAGCTAGGGAGTCCATTGAGCAGTGGGGTGGGCGGTACACCAACAGAATTCCTGATGTGTCCCATTGGCCTAACACAAGGTGCAAACACTCTAGACCAGTAGTCATATAGACAGGGAGCCTGCAGAGGGGGATGGAGTTCCTATAGACCACAGCAACCCCCCTCCCCTGCCCTCAGGTCTACCCTGATGCTGAACCAAGTACCCTGGTAGGCACAGCTGGAAGAGACTAACTCCTCCCTGCTCTCCCACCCAGGTCTCGGTTGGGATGAGGGAGATCTTATTATGCACCGATCTGGCATTTAAAAGCAGCACCCGGAGGCCTGAGGGCTGGCTGATAGGGCAACCAACAAGCCTGTGGGTGTGAGGGGGACCGGAACAAGGCACAGCCATTAACTGTCTGAGCCTCATTCCCTTACCTGCTGTGAGCTCGCACATGCCTTGGTTGATGATGGCGTCGGTGGCCGCCATGGCCTCGGTCATCCCGTTGACATGATCCACCAGACCGCGGCGCATGTCCTGCCCCACCTCCTGTATGGCTTGGGCACAATCTTCCATGGCTTGGGTGGCCATGCGCGTGGCCCAGACGGTGAGAACATGCTCCTTGGTGGGCCTGGCCTCCACCTCACCTGCCACGCATGTGAATAGCTCGTGGATGCGTCCCCCTGTCGCCTCCGTGGCCGTGACCAGGTCCCTTGCCACCTGCAGCCAATCTGCCTTGCACCTGTTGCGCATATGGGCACACCTCTGTGCGTTGGTCAGGGGATGGGCTTGGGCAGCCGGGGCCGCTACATCCTCGCCAGCATGCAGGGGCGGCAGCTCCTCCTCTAGGGGGGGTGCACCCACCATCTCCGCGACCTCCACCTGCGGGTGGCCCTCGATCTCCTCCTTGAGCACGGACTCCCCGACCAGGAGCTCGGCTTCCAGAAGCGCGTCCTCTTCCATCGGCTCTAGTTCCACGAAGGTGTCGTCGGTGGCCTGCGTATCGATGTCCAGCAGCTCATCCTGGGACGGTGACAGTTCTGGCTCCAGAACGTTGGTCACCTGTAGCTCCACGAGCTGCTCCATTTCTCCCTGCACCTCCTGTGACACCGGCCCAGTCTCTGTCACGTCGTCCATGATGTTGCAGGCGAACCCCTCCACTGTGGTGCTGCGCCTCGCCGACCCTGGCCGCATACGCGGTGCATTCTGTGCCCACCCTGCTCCCCTTGTGGTGCCGGCCGGACGTGCGTTCGAGGCTGGTGCCCTTGAGCGGGATGGCCCTGGTCCATCCTCCTCCTGCTTCGTCTCTGGCACTAGCGGGACGGGTGTGGGGTCCTCAACCTGCAACTCCGCACAGATCAGCCGTAGGAAGGCCATGGGGCTGTTGGTGCTGGAGGAGGCTGTCGCGGGGGAGCCGCTCCTTGAGGAGCGGGCTGTCCTGGGCGGCATGGATGCCGGTCACAGCAGTAGTGATGGGCTATGGGATCCTGCGGGGCTGGTCCTTGGCTTCGCTGTGCCCGGCCATGGTTCAGGTGCTGCCCTCACCGCCTGCGTGTCAGTGGGTGGCGGTCGTGGGGCGTCCCTCCGTGGCTGCGGCTTTGGTTCCCGGGTAGCGGTGTCCTCCTTGCGGCGGAGCCCTTGCGCCTGCCAGGCTCGTTGTCGCATGCACGGCAGTTCGACGGTGGCGCCCCCACTGCCTGCGGTGTGTCCCAACATGACGTCATGTCGCTCCTCCAGCAGGCGTGCCAGTTCGTCGTAGAAGGGCATGGTGCGTGGCTCGACGCCGGTTCTATTATTGTGCGTGACGGTCTCTTTGAACTTCCTCTTGAGTCCATGCAGCTTGTCCTTGCATTGCTTGGCACTGCGGTTGTGTCCCAATTCCCCCATCTGCCTGGTGAGCCATGGGTAGAGCTGATCATGCCTGGCTGTGGCCATGATCCTCCTGGCTTCCGGGCTGACCCACAGTTCAGTGAAGTCCCCGATCTTTGCCTCAGACCAGTGCTGCGCTCTGCGTCTTCCCGGGGGGTCCTGGCTGCTTCCCTCCCCTGGGGTTTGGGAGCTGGTGTCCTCGGGCTGGCTGCCTGGCTCTCCTCTCCATCTGGGTCCATGGTGCCGGCGGGGGTGCATTACGGTAGTGCCGGGTGTCCCTACCCTGGCCTGGTGTTCTCCGTCCCGTGTGCTTGTTGGATGGTGGGTGCTGGTGGGCCGATGTGTTTGATGGGAATGTGCCCTGTGTGGAGGCGTTGTTGTTGTTGCTGTCCGGGGGCGCTTCGTGTCCTTGGGATTGTTGCGCATACCTTCGGCTGTTTCCCACAACATCCAGAGGTGGCCGATCGGCGACTGCGGGCACCCTTTGCCTTGGCGTTCTGTGCGTCTTGAGTATGTGCATGGCCGATGCTTGTTGTCCGGCCATGTTGGGTGGATGAGGGGGGGACTCGGCGATTGATGCTTCCTGGCCCGCCTGCTTCCAGGTGAGGCGAGGGGTGAGAAGGCTGTGCCGTGGGGGTGGGGGTCACCTGGGTTGCTGTGCTCCCTGGTGGGTGGGCGGGCAGTGCCCCTTGTTCCTGGGGGCGCCTGGGGGTGTTGGTTGTCCCTTGCCTCCCCCGTCCTTTGCCCTGGTTCCCTTCTGCCGTTGTCCCTTTCCCGTTTGGGTGGCTGACAGAACGCATGGGGCAGGAGCCGCTCCCTCATTGCGCTCCATGCCGGCTGCCTGGTGGGGATGGCGAGCGTCGTTGGTTGCTATGGTGGTGCAGCCAGCGAGCTGTTGGGTGTGTGCCTGAGCGGCCGCCCGTGTTCTGCTGCTCTTGCCGCTTTCCTCTCTGGTCTGTTGTGCTAACGTACTCGACACAGGGGACATTTTAGTCAGTTGACAAAGCTCTAAACAACGTGCAAGCACGTTGTTTCGCTCCATTGTTTAATTCTCCTGATTAGCATACTGTGGATTGTGTGTGCGTTGTGTATTACTCCCCAGATGACACAATAAGCAACACAACTGACGGTTGTTTCCCTAACCCTCCGTTGCTTAATGTGTTGTTCGAATTCAGCCAGTGGAGTGGGGGGGAGGAATCCATCACTGCAGAGGCTTGCTTTCTGTTGTTACCCCCTCACCTGATGGCCATTACAATCGGCTAACCAACTGCTCCTCCCCATTACAGGTACCTATTTAAGGCAAAGCGTGCCAGAGGCCAGGGGTTGGAGTGGAGTGGGGGGGAGGAATCCATCACTGCAGAGGCTTGCTTTCTGCTGTTACCGCCTCACCTGATGGCCATTACAATCGGCTAACCAACTGCTCCTCCCCATTACAGGTACCTATTTAAGGCAAAGCGTGCCAAAGGCAGCGCCTCGGCAGCGTGCCTCGGCGACGCGCTGCACTTAGCGTCGCACAGAGGAGTCACCCTACTGCCTGTACCTGTTGAAACCAGCAACCAGCAGCAAATTGAAATTTTATACTATTGTTTTATTTGTATATCTTGACTATGAGCCTGGGGAGCTCAAGGGGGCAAGGGAGTGCCCACATAACTGTGGTTACGGGTAGGGGGAGGTATGGTGTTGGGGGAGAAACAGGCCAGATGAGGAGAAGAGGGGGTAGTTGCCTTAAAACTATCCCCTTTTCTGGTTCTTCCCCCAACCGGGTAGTTCCTGACGGCCTTACCAGCTTGCCCTCGGGGTTGGTGCTGCTGCTGCTGAATGCCAGGTCAGTCCAAAATAAAATCTCCCTCATCCATGATTTGATTGTGGATGAGGGGGCTGACCTGTTATGTATTACTGAGACCTGGGTGGGTGAACTGGGAGGGGTTACTCTCACTCAGCTTTGCCCCCCTGGGTACTCAGTGCAGCACCAGCACCGACTTCAGGGCCGGGGAGGGGGGGTTGCCATGGTCTATAGAAATACGATCTCCCTCTCTAGGCTTCCTGTTCGTTTGAGTGCTGGTCTTGAGTGTCTATACTTTGTGTTGGGTACCCGAGACAGATTAGGGATTCTGCTGGTGTACCGCCCACCCTGCTGCCCAACAGTCTCCCTGCCTGAGCTGACGGAGGTTGTCTCGGACCTGGTGTTGAGGACCCCCAGGATGGTGGTCCTGGGGGATCTCAACTTCCATGCGGAGGCTCCTGCATCCGGAGCGGCTCAGGACTTCATGGCTGCCATGACAACCATGGGGCTGTCTCAACATGTCATCGGCCCAACGCATGTAAAAGGACATACTCTTGACCTGGTTTTCTCAGGTGGACAGGTGGACAGGAGGATGGTGATCTGAAAGTGGGGGAACTAACATCTACCCCTTTGTCATGGTCGGATCACTTTCTATTGAGGTTTAGACTTTCAGCATCCTTTCCCCTCTGCAAGGGTGGGGGGCCTATTAAAATGGTCCGCCCCCGGAGGCTAATGGACTCCAATGGATTCAAGAAGGCTCTGGGGGATTTTCCTGCTGATATGGCCGGTGCTCCTGTCGAAGCCCAGGTCGCTCTGTGGAATGCAGAGATGACCCGGGCGGTTGACACGATCGCACCCAAGCGCCCTCTCCCTATGAGCAGAGCTCGGCCAGCTCCTTGGTTTACACCTAAGCTGAGGGCAATGAAGCAAAAGGGGAGATGGCTAGAACGCAGGTGGAGGAAAACTCGTGCTGAGTCTGATCGGACACGGGCTAGAGCTCATTATCGAGCCTACTCTGTGGCGGTGAGGGTGGCGAAGAGACAGTTCTTCTCCACCAGCATTGCATCTTCACAGTGTCGTCCGGCGGAGCTTTTCCGGGTGGTTCGTGGCCTGCTACACTCTGGGCCAGGGCGAGAGATGGTAGAACCCTCGGTAGCATGCTGTGACGAGTTTGCACGGCACTTTGAAGATAAAGTCGCTCAGATTCGTCTTGAATTGGACACCACGCTTAATGCAGCTCCGCTAGTAGAGGCGTTCAGAGCACCGTCTGGTCCAGTTTTATTGGATGAGTTTCAGTTACTGAGGCCTGAGGATGTGGACAAGGTGCTTGGCCAAGTCCGGTCGACCACTTGTGTGCTTGACCCTTGCCCGTCGTGGCTAATTACATCAAATAAGGATGGGACCGCCGGCTGGGTCCAGGAGGTTGTAAATGCCTCCTTGAGAGAGGGAGTGGTGCCGGCCTTGTTAAAAGAGGCGGTAATCAGACCACTCCTGAAAAAGCCTAACCTGGACCTGGAAGATGTTAACAACTATAGGCCGGTGGCGAACATTCCTTTCCTGGGCAAGGTGCTTGAGCAGGTGGTTGCAGGACAACTCCAGACACTCTTGAATGAAACGGATTATCTAGATCCATTTCAATCGGGTTTCAGGCCTGGTTTTGGAGCAGAAACTGCCTTGGTCGCCCTGTGAGATGACCTTTGCCGGGAGAGGGACAGGGGGAGTGCGACCCTGTTGGTTCTCTTGGACCTCTCAGCGGCTTTCGATACCATCGACCATGGTATCCTTCTGGATAGGATGTCTGGGCTGGGAGTTGGAGGCACTGCGCTGCAGTGGTTCCGCTCCTACTTAGATGACCGTTTTCAGAAGGTGGTGCTGGGGGATTATTGCTCTGTGCCGTGGCATTTAAGCCATGGGGTTCCACAGGGCTCTATTTTATCCCCTATGCTGTTTAACATATACATGAAGCCGCTGGGAGAGGTTATCCAGAGATGTGGGCTGAGATGTCACCAATATGCGGATGACACCCAGCTCTACCTCTCCTTTTCAACAAACCCAGGTGAGGCAGTGGCTGTTCTGAATCAGTGCCTGAGCACGGTAATGGACTGGATGAGGGCTAACAAACTGAGACTCAATCCATACAAGATGGAGGTACTGTTAGCGGGTGGTTCATCTGTCCAGCGAGGTGATGTTCACCCTGTTCTGGAGGGGGTTGCACTCCCCCTAAAGGATCGGGTCCCTAGTTTGGGGGTGCTCTTGGATCCACAACTGTCGCTTGAGGCACAGGTGAACTCGGTGGCAAAAAGCACCTTTTACCAGCTTAGGCTGATATACCAACTGCGCCCTTATCTGGACAGAGATAGCCTAGCTACAGTTATCCATGCTCTCATAACCTCTCGTTTGGATTACTGCAATGCGTTATACGCGGGGCTGCCTTTGAAAATGGTCCGGAAACTTCAGCTGGTACAAAACAGGGCAGCCAGATTGTTAACGGGGACTGGCCAATGAGACCATATTACGCCAGTCCTTTTCCAACTTCACTGGCTGCCGATCCAGGTCCGGACCCAATTCAAAGTGCTGGTACTAACATTTAAAGCCCTAAATGGCTTGGGGCCAGGATATCTAAAGGAATGCCTCCTCCCATATGTACCTGCCCGGGCCCTAAGATCATCTACAGGGGTCCTTCTCCGTGAGCCCCTGCCAAAGGAAGTTGAGGCAGGTGGCCACTAGGAGGAGGGCTTTCTCTGCTGTGGCACCCCGGCTGTGGAATGAGC
Source organism: Anniella stebbinsi (assembly GCA_029215795.1). Lineage (NCBI taxonomy): Eukaryota > Metazoa > Chordata > Lepidosauria > Squamata > Anniellidae > Anniella > Anniella stebbinsi. The sequence goes on from JARDYH010000004.1 coordinate 192,764,350, forward strand.
TCCCCAGAGAGGTTCGCCTGGTGCCTACTTTGTACTCTTTTTGTCGCCAGGTGAAGACCTTTTTATTCTCCCAGTATTTTAACAGTTAAATTAACTCAATTTTAATCCTTGCTGTTTTAAATTTGTATTTTAATCTGTATTAATTCCTGCTGCTTGGTTTTATTCTGGTTGTGTTTTTATATTGTATGTTATTCTGTGTTTTTAGATTGTGCCTTGTTTTATATATTTTAAAATGATTTCATGGTTTTAATTTTTGTGAACCGCCCAGAGAGCTTCGGCTATGGGGCGGTATAGAAATGCAATAAATAAATAAATAAATAAGTGTGTCATGTGACCCATTCCTAACCATGGTGGCGACAACCACAGTTTAAACACACTGGCTGAATTCGGACAACACATTAAGCAACTGAGGGTGGGGGAAACAATTGTTAGTTGTGTTGCTTATTGTGTTGTGTGGAGGGTAATAAGCCGCTCACAAACTACTGATGGTATGCTATTCCGCCCAAATAAGCAACTGAGAGAAACAACTGGCTTGCAAGTTGTTTAGCTCAAAGCCAGTTGTTTAAAGTGTTGTGTGGAGGGTGTGTTAATGGCGTGTGGTGAGTGGGTTAAAACACAAGCCTATAGAGGCAAGCGACAAGAGCGACCAAAGCGGCGGCTGCCACTCTGCTACAACTGGTGCAACTTGCAGAGGCTGCTGGGATAGAACTGGGGGGACTGAGGGAGAAAGGAGGGTGGGGAAAGGGGCGGGGACTGTGTCACTCAAATGCTGGGTTGACTATTAGTCCACTCAACGCCAGCCCCAACCACCCACAGTTGTGTAGGAATATGTTGTGTGGGGAGTACCCACAAAATAACCAACTGTGAGTTGGCTACTCAACCCACCATTGACTAATGTGTTGTCCGAATGCAGCCACTCTCTAACCATTTGCTGCAAAAGGGTTAGTGGCCTAACCATGGCTTAGCATATTGTCTGAACATGCCCATTGAGGGCCGAAAAATGAGGTGAAGTAAATTGTGTGAATGCAATTAACATGCACACTTTGTAATACAAGTAGCAGATGCAGGGATACCAGAGCAGCTTCAGGGCTATGAGGGTTGGGAGGAGAAATTTAACTATTTCTCTCCCTGCCATGGTCCCAAGGGGAAAAAAATGCCTCTCTGAAACTTCTTTTGCATTTCAATAAAAATTTCCATTGGTCTCAATGGAGGTTTTCCTAAAAACGCAATTCACATCTTTCGAGAGGCCATTTTTGATGAGATTAAGGTAGTAAGAGAAAAACTTCCCCACTCCACCCCACTTCCCAAGGTCTTGCAATTGTTCTGGCTTCTCTTTAGTTGCTATTTACATAACAAACACATGCATGTTAAATGCATTCACACAAGTAATGCTAACTCTAGTTTTGCCTGATAAGCTGACCAGCTTTCACATGGCACACATACAAGCTAGCTGCCACCAAACAATCCCTTTATTAAGGACTAGTAGAATCAGGCCTTCTGGAGAGCCAACAGTCAAGAGTCCATCTGATGTTGTTCTATGCTTACCCTGTTGAGTTACTATCAACTAGAGTTGAGGCCTAAATAGCATTCCAACTGCCTTGGAAAGTAGAAGATGTGTGTTTAAGATTGCAAAAGTCCATGTTTCCCATCAATGCTAGTTACTTCTCACAAGGTGATTTGGGATGATGCGGCTATTTGTCTAAACTCCCAAATAGGTGTTGGTTTTAGGTAAGTAGGCCCTGAGCAATCTTCGATGGTTGGTTGATCTATTTTAAATATCTGCTGTTTTATGTTTTATGGTTTTAAATTTTGTATATTGACTTTTAATGTTGTCTTTTAATTTTTGTAAACTGCCCAGAGAGCTTCGGCTATGGGACAGTATATAAATGTAATTAATAATAATAACTGTTGGGAAATGCATAAGGTGACCATATGGAAAGGACAGGGCTCCTGTATCTTTAACAGTTGTATTGAAAAGGAAATTTCAGTCATATTGAAAAGGTTCCAGGAAGATACCATGGTCAATGGTATCAAAAGCCACTGAGAGATCAAAGAATAGCAACTCCCCCTGTCCTTCTCCCAAAGGTCATCCATCAGGGCGACCAAGGCCAATTCCATCCCAAAACCAGGCCTGAACCCAGACTGGAATGGATCCAGATAATCAGTTTCATCCATGAGCACCTGCAGTTGAGACGCCACCACTCTCTCAAGCACCTTGCCCAAAAACAAGGTATTGGTGACCAGACAATAGTTACCATAAATGTCTGGGTTGAGGGAGGGCTTTTTTCAGGAGTGGTTGCACCACTGCCTCCTTCAAGGCAGAGGGGACCACCCCACCCCACAGAGATGCATTCACCATTCTCTGATCCAGTCGGCCAGCCCCCCACGGCTGGCTCAAAGAAGCCATGATGGGCAAGGGTCAAGAGAGCATGTGTGGGTCAAACCAGATCAAGCATCTTGTCCACATCCTCAGGCTCCAAAAACTGAACTTGATCCCACAAAACAGGATAAGATGATGCACTGGACACCTCGACAGACACTGAATCAATAGTTGGATTCAAGTCAACGTGATGAGTGATTTTATTCTCAAAGTATCTTGCAAACTCCTCACAGCGAGCCTCCAAGAGTTCCAGTATTGGATTAGGTGGGTTAGATGTAAGCAATCCCCAGACCAAATTAGTATTCTCCTGGTCTCACAAAAAGCTAAGGTAGCCATTTTGGCTATAAAAATTACCTGTGCCGTTTGTATTTCTTTTACGTAGCTCCTTTGTGTTAAGACAAAACTGGATCCATTGCTAAGTATTTCCTGGGCTTTGATGCAACTGTTATATCAGCAGCTTTTGATATGAGCATACCCAGTTTAGTTTTGCTCTCCTTGGGATGCAGAAAGTGCTAGTTGTCCAGGTAGGAGATCCTGATAGGCAGCAATTTCTGACTACCAGTCAGTCTCTTGCAAGAGAACACTAAGTTTTGCAGTACCTAAAACAGGGCTGGGCAACTTGTGGCCCTCCAGATGTTTTGGCCTACAACTCCCAAGATCCCACAACTTTGGCACTGCTGGCTGGGAGCTATAGGCCAAAACATCTGGAAGGCCATAAGTTGCCCAGCCTTGCCCTAAAATGAAGTAGCTAGCACTGAAGGGATGCTGAGGTACTGCACTTTTTCACAAGCAGTCAACAACAGCAACTGTCTATTGAGATTTTGTTTCCTATGCAAGATAAGAAATGACAACAGAAAATATGGACAACTGCTGTCTGCAATTTAATTTTTTCTGATTAAGGAGGGATCTTACAAATTAGGAATAATCATAACAATTAAGAGGATGGGGGGAAGTATATCCCATCTGTCCTATTGGCTCACCTTGATTATTTCTATCCGTAGACACACACCTGTCTCCTGAGAAATTCTGGCAATTTAAGCCTTGTGCCTTTAGCAGGTTCTGCCACCGAACTGTAAATGAGACTTTTTAGTCTTTTAAATGAGACTTTTTAGTCTTTTGTTCCCAAGGCAATGCAGAAAAGAGATTTGTATTCTTTCTCTTATACAAGAAGCAAGTTCTGAAGGGGCGTATGAGGATTTTAGAAAATACAAACTCTTCCCCCTCCTTCTGTAGGAGACAGTGTCTATTAATTGGGATTTTAATATATTATTCATGAATTGACACTCATTTTTTAGTACCTGCAGCTGTCAAAAAATTTTGCAAAATTGTACCAATATCGTACTGTGTATATTGGCAAAACAAAGTCCTTGGAGAAATCAATGAACTACTTAAAGAGCAATTTAGTAATCTTTTCCATCAAGCACAGGAAGGAATAAAGGTAAAAATGTGTTGTTAAGAGTCCATCACAGCTTAGGGTTGGCTGAGGAGAAAACTGGGCTACGAATCAGCTGGGTGCATTGCTGGAAGGAGGAGCTGTAAAGAGAAGACCCAGGCTAAGCCGGAGAAGGGGAAAGGAAGGAAACCTGTGCTCTCAGATGGTGATGCCCACATGGCTATAGTGGATGTATTTAGCATCCTAGGCTCACTTCTTCTCCCTGCTCCAGGATAATGATACACCCACAAAAGAAGTACATAAGTAAAAACACTTCTCTTGAGACATGGAGAGCACCAAACAACACCTCCCACATGGCTTCCTCTAGCAGTTTGGGAGGATAGGATTCCAAGTGGGTCGGTTGATGTCATCCTCGTAACTGGCCATCACGTTTTATATCGATTGGTACCTCAAATGCACAGCTGATGTAGGTGTGCCATATTCTAATTGGTAAGTTATGGCAGCATTGCCAGGGGGTGCCGTGGGGAATGGCTGTTATAGTTGCTATATGGTTTTGGGTGTGTCCGTGTGTTTTTCTACTTCTGCTACTTTGATTTGACATTCTTAATTTGCTGGTGGGAGTACATAAGATCGTAACTATGTTACACCAGTATTAGGCCTGGCAGAGCAGCTGCTGGTGTAGATGGACCATAGGATCTCCCTTCCCTACATTTTTTAAAAAGATAAGCAAATTATGGGCCTGTTCAGAAAACATGCTAAGCCATGGTTAGGCCACTAACCCTTTTGCAACAAATGGTTCGTGAGTGTGGTAGCAAAGATGGCTAGGAATGGTTCAGCATGCTAAGTCATGGTTCACACAACATGCTAAGGCATAATGTTTAGCTCAAAATGCTTAACCACTGTGGCTTAGCGTGTCATCTGAACAGGGTCAATAAATACAATAATGGTGCTACTAGAAAGTAAATTATACACCATTCTCCCCTGCCCACTTCTCGCCTTTTCCTAATGCCCTTACAATATTTGGATGATATTCCATATGCCATGATAGTTACTGAATAGTTATCTGCCCTTTGGACAGCTCCTTAAAGGTCTGATGGAGTCTGACTGAAACCTGGAGTGGATCCATCACCCCACTGACATTAGAGCCACCAGCCACCACTGGACTTGAGGCATATCCTACTCATCTTCAAATCTTTTCCTGCCTAACACACCCTATAGCTGTTTTCTGCAGGCCCATTTTGCATGTCTCTCCTCTCCTCCAATATTCAAGTTCTGGGCTAACAGATAAAGAGACCTCTAATTATTCTGAACACGGAAGCAGGCACTCATAACTCAATGGGAATGGCACTTTCATTAAACACGACGTTCTGTGTGTCTTCAGGAAATGGTTTTAATAAACTGATCTAAAGGGATTAATATTGTTTACTCACAAGCACAGCTTGAAGCTGATCTTATGATATATCCTCTAGTCTTTTCCCAGTTCTAGAAAGTGATTTCAGCCACGTCAGCTCCATATAGCTTACAAGATCAACACTGGTGGTTACTTCCCAAGTACACATGTGGCTACAAGTGCCCACAGGGGAAAACTTCACAGAGCATATAAAATGGACTTTAATATCACAACACACCTTTTGGGAGGCTTGTCTAATTTGTTTAACATGCAGAAAAGCTGACAAGCTACTTTTTTGTTTTTGTTTACAGAAGTACTGTAAGCAATGCACTCAGATGCAAGGACAAGATCAAACCAAGGCCGCCTTTACACTTCTTGCCCCTTCCCCTCCAATTTCATTTTGTTTTCCTAGAAGGGGTATTGCCAATTTATTTTTTCCCCTTCTTTCTCTTTTGATTTCTTAAGCACTGTAAACATAGGAATTTCTATTACATTGAATACAGTTGCACCAATTCTTCATTTGCTTCCAAAGGTCCGTGGAGTCGAGTGGTCTCTCCAACATTACTAGTATATGTGTAGCCGTGATGTTCGTCTGTGTGTGTGTATGTGTTGTTTGTTTTCATTTGATACTGTCACACACACACACACACATATATATACATATACATATACATATATACATACATATACACATACATGTACACAGTGTTACATTGTTTTTATAGATTTCTTGTGTGAATCACCTTGGCTGATCAAATAAATAAATGCTAGGGCAGGGTGGAAATATCTAAGAGGGAACGTCCTGCATCCCTATCAATATTCTCCAGTTGTTTTGCAGGAAGCCTTGAAGACTAAATGGGTGTAAGCTGGGATACATTGGTAGCATTAGTGATGCCCTACAATATTACACAAAATATATTTATTATCTATTACATTTTTACCCCACCCCTCCTATCCACAGAACACCCCTGTGAAGTAAATTAGATTGAAATATTGTGGTTGGCCCAAGGTCCCGCAGTACACTGTGGCTGAAGTTGGGTGTTACTAGCTCAACTCCATTTTGTCCCCACATTTCCATGTTGTCTCTTGGGCACAGGATGTGATTGCAGGGCCAGAAGCCAGCCAATACTGACATGGAAAAGAGAGTATCCTCCTATCTTTAAGTACTTTGGGTGATGAAACACCGCCACCATTAAGCTCTTCTCTCACAAACTGAATTCTCTCTCCCTCTTAATCCAAACATCATCATGCAACTGCCTCCAGCTCGCTGCCACTTCTCTCCCCTTGTACTTTATTGACAGTGGTCTGTCCTCCAGCAAGAATAGAGCCCGAGGCTGAAGGGAAGAAGCTCCCCTCACACCAGCTATAAATTCCCCAACTGGCCATTGTTCCTGAAGGGCTGGCTCCCTGATTTAGAGATCTGTGGCCTGCACAAGTATGGTAAAAACAGAGCATTTCAAGGAACCTCTCTGTTCCTGGCCCAGATAAATCAGGGGTACGTCTTAATGAGGGGTTTGCCCCAGGATGGGTCTGCAGTGGCGGCCGGTCATTTACGTATATGACACAGCAGCCATTGCGGAGCCATCCCAGGGCATCCCCTGATGCTCCGCTTTAAAAAAAGTCAGGGACTTACCCGACTTTTTCCTCTAAGCAAGTCATGGACACAAATTTGCCATCTGTCGCCTTGCTCTGGTGTTACAGTGGAGGTATGGCCCGGCCAATGGTGACCCGATTGCCACTGGACCTCCTTCGCGCCTCCAGTGAACCTGCAGATCTTCACGGTAAAAGAGAAAGATTAAAACACACACACACAAATTGGAGCTAGACTGGGCCACCAGGACAGGGGGGAGAGGGCAGGCCAGCGAGCCGGCAGAGTTTCGCAATTAAAGAGAAAGAAGTAAAACAAAATACTGGAGGGAGGGTGAATCTCACCATTGCCGCCACTACAGTGACTGTGGGCCCGATCCAGTAAGAGTTAGTCCCAGTGACATCCATTGACCTACTGATTTTAATAGCATTGCAAGCAGAGCTTCGCAGTTAAAGAAAGACGGAGCAAGGCGCAAGTGCACCGGGACAGGGGGGCAGGCCAGCATGCAAAATGGCCGCTGGACCGCCTCCACGGACCGGTGGAGCTTTACAGTTAAAAAGAAAGTAAAAAAAAAAACCCTCCTCACCTCGCTTTCCCATCTCCCCGGTGTAGCCAAGGACTCCCTCTCGCTATGTATGTGTGTGCATCTAAAATGGGGTTTGTGAGTTGGCTGGGGGAGGGAAATGGGGGGGAACAGAGCACATGAGGCAACGGCGGCCCCTCCTCCTCCCCATTAAGTTTCAAAGCCTGCACTTGCGCTCCTTGCTGTGGGGACTGCCTAGCAGGAGCGCAAGTGCAGGATGTGGTGTCTCAGGGCACCAATGCAACCCCATATAGACACTGCCCAGGTGCAAAAACAATTGAATCTCAAAAAAACTACAAGTGATGAAAACCAGCTGCCATCTGTCTTACCAGCAATTACCTGAAGTGTACAGAAACCAACACAACACAAATCAGAGTGGTAAGACCACACCAGCGTTGTTAAAGGGGTGAGTGGGGTACGCCACCTTTATTCCTTAGTGCTGTGGAACATGGTCTGTCATCTCCTCCTTGGATTGGCAAGGGGATGTAGGTAAGGTACAAGGCTCATTGGGCACTAACATACACACCTGCAGGATAGAATGAATCTTCTTCAAGGACTTTCTGAAATTTCTATTTGGGGAGTGAGATGTGCATTAAATGGCATGCATCTAACCAGATTAAAACAACAGATGTGGATCTTACAATTCAAGTGATCTTAAGTGACATTGAAATCAACTCTGAGTCACACAGTATGTTTTTTGAATGGTTTAGTTTTCTAACATCTAGAAAAGTCAAAACAGAGCATTTTAGAGTGGATTGTCTCTCTGGAAATTCTTGTAGGGCATAGAGCTGCCACCTTTTGGTCACTTTCAAAATAACACCTCTTGCTTTATACAAGACTCCTAATTTTGTCCTAATAATATCTGCTCCAATAGGGTTGTCCTGTTTTAGAAACTGTGAAAGAATCTCAACTTAGTTTAGGCCTTGGATCCTTAAAGAAGCAGACAAATGAAATCAGGCTTTTCTTCACAAGATTAATAAACATAAGGGGTTAACAGAGAGTGATTAGGAAATGAAGGCCAAATGACAGACATATGTAGGTGTAGGGGAACTTTAACTAGGAATGGGTGAGAAATTTCATTAGGTTCATATTTTAGTCTGAACATATCAAATTCACACTTCCCGAACCTAAATATAAACCATGCAATGATATGACAATATTTTAAATTTTCCAATTTTGTGATGGAATTTTGCAAATTAAAATGATAGGGGGACAAAAATATACACAAAAATGACGTATTGGAGAAAAGTGAACAGAAAACAACCAAAATGGCATTTTGGAATGACCATAATTAATTCACCACTTTTTATTTTTTTATTTTTTCAGTGCCGCAAAATTGCACAGATGGGAGTCATATTTTTTTAAATTATTATATTTTTTTGTTGGTCACATGTGTGCAAGATTGCACTTACAGCTGCATGATATGTGTAATCTTGCCTGGTCAATTGCTTGCATGCTACAGCTATCAAAGAGAGTGGTGAAGTGGTGTAGGTAGCATATAAAGAAATTGACAAGACAATCCCACCTAAACGACCTTGAGAAACAGGATTACTCCAACCTTTAAATTGTACAGTGCATAGCAAAGTCTGTCCCCTTCAGTAACTTTTTCTTTCTTCTAATTAGAGTATCCCTTCCCCAGCCCATTTATCCACTAAAATAAGGTATAAACAAAGTAAGCAATTGTTACCTCAAACTCAGCATGTAAACATCATATTTTATTGTATTTCCCCCTAAACTTTAATTTTTGCTTCTCTTTTTCAACTGGCAATATCACCCAAATCTTCTCACCAAGGTAAGTAAGAACCTGGATGTTACCATTGATCCTTTTAACTCTTTCTCAGCCCACATTCCTGATCTAGCTATGATCTTTATATATAATATTTCTAAAAGTCATGCTTTCTCATCTGTTGACTGCGCTAAACCCCATATTCACACTCTCATTCTATCCCATATTGATTATTATCATATTTTGTTTATTGGTTTTCTTGTCTCTCAGCTTAAATCTACAATCAGCTTCTCCTGACTGATTTTTTATTTTAGTATGTTTTCATTAAGTTACACTGCTGTCAATTTACAAGTCCCTTTACCAGTTTCTTCTCTTGACCCATATTAAGTTTACATTTCTTCTTAACGTCTTGCCTCTTGTTAATCTTTTGTTTTCTCTTCTCTACTCTTTAGTCCATACATTGATCAACTACTAATCTTATAAGACCGCCAATCCTTAGTTTCTCAAAGTCGTGTACTTAGGAATCCCAGGTAGTTTCCCAACTATGCACCAACTCAGACCTGTTTAGGTTCAGCTTGATGACTGCATCATGTACTTTCAGATCCCAGTCAATATCATCACATTAGAAAGTTACATAATCTTCCACAAAACTGAACTGCTGGCTGTGGACAATATAGCATCAGCTATAGCAGTACTGCTATTCGACATCACAGCCTCTCCTAATTTTTAAAAAGTTGGCTATGTTTTCAAATTTACATTTGGGAAGTTATGTGCACTAATTCCATCATAATAAGAGGATTTGTGCTTCCAACGCCACAAGCGAAGCTTTAAAAATGTAAGTGTAATACAGCAATCAAAAATAATCCACAACACCTTCCACTCCACAAAATAGGGTTTTTAATTTCCCCAAATGGCCCATGTCCTGGACATTCTTGACATGAAAGTCAATTCTCAGTTAATATTTGTCTAAAAGGATGCCCAAATTTGAAAGAACCTATAAATCTGTTTCTTAGTTATGAAACATCATGGGAATGTAAGAGAGAGTTGGAACGTAAGAGAGTTGGAAATACTAGTAAGAACACAGAAAGAGGAGAGAACAGAAAGATAGAGCTGGATGTTCTCAACATAGCAATGACACTGCAAGCCAAAAAGGGGGAACCAGACTGCCAAGAAGAATATAAAGAAGGAAAAGGCAGGGACATGTCCTGAGGTACACCAACAGAAATGGAACAATTAAAAAAAACTTCAGCAGTAACAGTAAAGGTAAAGAAACAATTTGAGTGAAACCAAAAAAGGACAGTACCACCAAACCCAAAAGAACAAAGAGAACCAAGAGCCAAACTCGATGTGATGGCAGCGGTTCATGGGTCTTCCCCGATCTTACATAAACTTTTTTACACAGCACATTTATTGTGCGCTTGTGATTCCTCACTCACAGTAGTTTGCGGGTGCTTTACACAACATTGTTATTCTCCAGGGCTTCTCCCATTCTTTGCAACCATTTTAGCAAGAGTATTTTTTCTAATGAGGAAAAGTCTGTTATATCTGTGAATGGTGGATATGAAAACCTAATATATTTGAGTAATTTCACTGTACTACAGTGCCACCCAATGGTTGTTCTATGGAACATCTAGAAAGGCAGAGAAAGAAAAATCCGGGGGGGGGGGGGGATTATGTAAAGAAGATAATCTTAATCCCACAAAACCCCCAGAAGCAGAAGCCTCAGTAAATTTATGGGATAAAGCCTCATGTAGAAAAGCCCTATGAAGCAGGGGATGAGGTATACTGTTAAGGTCAAAATGTGGGAATGCGTGAGGGGAGCTGAGCCCTCCCCCTGCCTGATTTATTTTCCTGTGGTACATTGCCCTAGGAACCTTTCTTCTGGTTATCTTTCTTCCAGTATAAGAGTTGGGCTGGAGAAAATAGGAGTTGGGGCAATGAACTTCAGTGAACTAAAGAGAGGGTTCACCTCCCTTCACCAGTGCACTTATTTTAATGTCAACATTAAAAACTTAATAAGCTGCCTTGACCCAAGTCAGACCATTGGTTCATCTAGCACCAGGGCAGACCAGAGGGGTTAGGGTCAGCGTTAATTGAAAGTGGGCAACAAGAGTTTCAGCTGTGGGAAAGGGCCGATCGCAGGGAGGGGGCTCTCAGAGCGAATGGGACGGCCAGGGATTGGTTTTAACCAGTCACGGTACCAGCAGATCCAAAAAGGGATAAATGGGATAGCAACCGGGTAGAAGCCATCTTCTCCTGGACCGGTACATGGACGGAGGGATCCCTGACCAGCAAGGTGATAGCTGGGGAATAGATAGATTTATTGTTTTAGTGTCTGGTTCGTTCCAGGGAAAGACTTGTCACCTTCGGGTGTAATTTAGAGTGGGTGAATTGGTTTATTGCTGCTGAACTCTACCTCACATTCTATCCTTAACCCCCCCATCCCCCTCCTAGATCATCCATGGGCTCTCATTGCAGCTTCCAAACCAGCAAAAGACAAACGACAATACAAAACAGTATATTATTTGTTCACATAAAGTCAATAACCCTAATGACTCCCAGGGAGGCTCTTCTCCTTCTCCCTTCCCAGGGTAGCAAAATCCACTTGGGTTGAATAAATCATTAATATTTCTCTTTTCCCCTCCTAACAAAAGTCCCTGGATGATTTTTAAACTCGACAGAACATTTATCTCAAATGTTTGATGCTGCTTTCCTATTTCATCTGGTGTTTCTTTTACTATTAAGGCATTCTGAACTATCCACATGGAGGGAAAAATAGATACTAAAAGCATAATAAATGAATATTGACTGATATCATTTAGCTAAACCCATATTGTGATAGTATCCACAATGCACTGCCACCTATAACAATCTTGCCTTTGATCCCTCTTCACAAGCTTTTATAGCACAACAAGAAAAGCCCCTTTAAATAGAGCAATTTATTGGCCAGTCATGGAGTATATTCCCTCTGCTACTTCCTCATATTTGTTCTTAGATTTGAATTTACTTACTCTTTCAGCCCAGCTTCACATCTTGAATTAGACTGATGGTCTCTGCTTTGATACCAACAATAAGTACAGTTTTTAAGCAAAGCAGAGAGGAAACAGGATTAAACAAATATATCCTTACAGCTCATGATTCAAGAAGCCATAAAAAGTTGCAATTTTCTCAACAAAATTGTTCTTTGCTGTTCTCTCTATCACAGCAATGTCCCATAATTTTTGTAGCCATCCAAGGATATCAGGGATCTTTGAGGATTGCCAGTATTTAGCTAGCAAAATCATGGTGGCAATTGAATTAATAAACTATTATAATTTTTTTATCTTTAGGATTAGTTATAACCTTCAGAGTAATATCCTTAACCTTTGAAACATTTGTGGATCTGAATCTTGTTTTAGTCAAATATTGAATTCCTCCCCCTATCAGTTAACTGAAGTTTCAGCCATTGCTCAGAGAAGTAAATGTCAGCTGGATGTGACATTGCCCACTGAACACTTTTAAATACAGAGAGGGCTTTCTCTGTGGTAGCCCCCTGGTTGTGAAATGCCCTCCCCCTGGAGGCTCGACTGCGCCAACGTTGGCTTCATTTCAGCACCAAGTTGAAATGTGGCTTTTTATCAATCCCTTTGAGGGCTAAATTTGCCTAAAAGCTGCAAACAGTTTTAATCATTTAAATTGCTTTTAAATTTTGTACTGGTTTTAGCTTGTTAATAGTTTAATACATTTTTAACTGAGTATATTATTTATTGTTTTATACCGTTTGAATTGATTTTATCTGTATGCTGCCCTGAGATAACAATGATATAGGACGGGATACAAATGTTTTAATAATTTAATACATAAATAATAATACTGTGCACCATAGACTGTGTATTAATCCCATCAATATAATAGGCCTAAAGGACAGGTTGCATCATGAATGAAAAATAATCCTTAAGGTTAGTATGTTATTGAGCATAAAATATATTTGTAACTAACTGCCTATATCATCGCTGATGAGTAGTATATTGTATGTGTCTCAAGCCCCACAGGTTCTGAAATGAAGAACTGCCCCTAAAAATATTGGACCATATGGAACATGACATCTTCAAAAGTGAGATCACAATGAAAAGTATGTCATGTGCATGCCCGTTTCCTCTGCCATTCACATGTACTGGCAAACTGACATGAGACACTCACATTAGTGAGTCTTCTTTTATTGAAAAACTCCCACGGTAAAAAGCTTAATGGTTACACACTTCCAAAAACACTTAAAGCTGATTGATGGTCAGAAAGCTTTAGGATCCAATCCTGAGATGATCTTTCAGGCAATCACGGGAGGTGGGGGGGGGGCATTCTTAAAAGGCTTAACAAACTATCCCAAGAGAGCTTCTCCAAATGCCGCATACACTGGTAACTTAGGGGACATGGCCAATGCTTACAAGATCACGAGAAGGGTAAAATCTCAGGCACAGGAGTCCCTTGCTTCTGCTTAGCACTGACAACTCCCTGCCACCTGAGTCTGGCAGGGAACTATAATACAGTCAAACCCATCCTGCCAAACAGGAAAACACACAATCTACAGCAAATGCAAGTTTAAGTCTATGAAAAGCCTCACAGTACTTTTCATGGCACAGTCCTTAGAAATCCAAAGTCCAAATAGAAGAGATTCCATGTACAGAGTGCTTCCAAAGTTCCAAACAGAGATGGATCCAAACAGGAAGGGATGTCAGGCCTTGCGTAAAAAAATGTACCTAGCAAAGCTCTTCAGCTTTGGCCCCTTCCCCCGCTTATAAATGGAGGCTTGGCCTGTTCAAAGCCACTTGACAGACAGGACCTGTGGCCTGTAAATCATGCCCATGTGCCAACAGGGCAGCACTGCTCAACCCACTAAGATGACGCTACAATCTGAGTGACTCGTTCAACAAGTAGGTCCCCCACCTTTCAGGTTCCCAGGGAAACCTTTAGAGCTTTAAGGCCACAAGAGAGCTATTCCCATGAGAAAACTCTGACAGAGATAAATTTGCAGAGACATTGACATTCTAAACAACTTCTCATTAAATCTACTTACAACCCTGCAAGACCTCCCCAGCCTTGCATGAGAGTTATACCTGACAAAGTACAGGTTTTATTCAATAGCAAACACAGACACACTGCACACAAATAAAATAAAATCTTAAACTTGACAAATACACCTATAACTTGCAAAGTGAAAACCACAAATGGCATACATAGCTATGTGTGTGTGCAACTGTTTATTACAGCCTTGTCCTTACATTAAAATGAATGTACAACCTCTGACACAGAGTTCAGACATTATAAACTTTGAAATCTTAACCTTACTAGGGCTGCCTCTACACGACAGGTTTAAAGCTCCTTCAAGTTTCATTAAAATTTTTACCTCTACATGAGCGGAGCACAAATCGGGAGTTGAGGCGCGTTATCTATCCGATTATGCGCATTATTGAATGCGCATTAAATAGTGAGTTTTATTTTGCTGCGGCCGTTAAATATCATTTTGACTATGTGAACAAGCGATTCTCTGCATTAACTACTTCTAAAGTGCATTTCAAACAACCGGTAAGGCCACTAGTTGTGCGCTCAATTACCTCCCGCGTACAGTCATTTACCATAAAGCGCTTCCGAGAAGATGCGCATAATCGGAGAACCAGGCGTCAAACCGAATTCTTGTAGAGGGGGTCTAGGTGTCTCATCTTCCCTCCCTGCTCCTTTGAACACTTAACATTTTCTATTGCCACTATGTTCTTTTTCATCCAATGTTCTTGTCAATTTCACTCTGGAATTTTTAGAGCTAAAGTAAAGGTGCAGAACATCATGCCTGGAGGCCAAATCTGGCCCTCTTACCCCCCCTATCACCATGGACTTGCCCCCTTCCTCTGGCTCCACCCGTTTCCCCTGACCATTGATCATTTGCTGGTTTACTGGCTTTTGTGCAGGTTTTCCTCCATTCTAAAAGATTGAAATGCCTCGCCTAAGCCTTAGTTACTGGCAGTAATTAAAATATACTGGTATTTTGGCCCTACCCCTTTTGCCTGAAAGCTTCATGAAAATGAAACTTGGCCCTCCCACTGAAAGAGGTTCTGCACTCCTGAGCTAAAGTCTTCCAGATGTGTTGTAACAGCTCCCATCAGGGCACCAGGTTGGAAAAGGTTGAGGAGCTAAAGACTTGCTAATGTTAAGTGAGGGTTGAGGACAGGGAAGATGGTCAGATTAGAGCTTTGCAGAAAATGTAGATATAAATATTATGTATCCCTATTTCACAAAATGCAGTGCACTTGAGGTGCCTGGTTTTGTGATCCCTTGATGTTGATTGGAAACTAAAGCCAGAGTGGATTAAAAGTGAAGAACTCAGATCCCTCCTCCTACGCCACCAAGAAGGATTTAACTGTCTTTCCTTAATTTATACATCCTGCTTATCTGTGTTTGAAAATAAAGAAGATCAAGGTATACTGAAGATGATGGAGGGGTCTAAAAATCTAATTAAGATCCTTTTAGTATTTCAGCATACTGGTGTAGTAATTAAATAGTGTGCTTTTTTTCTGAAGCAAAGATATGGAATACATGTGTCATGTGTATTTTGATTTAAATTGTTTGAACAAAATACACAAGATTTTCTTCAGCCTCTAGTATTTGGGATACTTTCCAAAGTTCTAGGAAAGGGATTAATATATCACATTGTTGACTATGGCAGACTAATAGTATGCCCTTGTTTTAAAATCTCTAAATGTCCACATTTCATCCTTAATCATACAAAAAAGCAAAAGTGAAAAATATTACCTGCAATGACTTGCATATGAAAAGATAATTTGACATCCTTCTCAATTCCCATTTGTGGCTATATCTGAGAAGCACTCAGAGTTTATTAAGGTTGCAGTCCTATACATACATAAATGGAAGCGAGCCTCACTGAATTCAATGGGACTTATTTCTGAGTAGACATATATAGAATTACTCTGTAAGATATTGACCCTGTCCAGAGGACACGCTAAACCATGGTGGTTAAGCATTTTGAGCTAAACACTATGGCTTGGCATGTTGTGTGAACCATTCCTAACCATGGTGGCTACGTATCCAAGGTTTAAACACACTAATGAACCACTTGCTGCAAAAAGGGTTAGCAGCCTAACCATGGCTTAGTGTGTTGTCTGAAAAAGGACCACTGAGTATTATGATTGCTAAAATAAATATTCAAGCTAATCCAGAAATTACCTAAATAATAAAAATAAATGAAACTAAAGCTATAAATTGAGAAGTAAAAAAAATCACACAATGCCATTGAATGAATAACTATTTTGGTTATTCTGTTTTGTGGACAAATCTTTATTAAAAGCCTCATAATGAAGAATATTCATCTACAGTTATCAGACTAGACCAGGCTTCAAAACTCGCAATTTTAACCCCAATCTGTTACATCAGAAAATTCTAAGAATTGAAGAGTCTCACTCCTTCATCACTTTTTACAGTTTTCTCACATCAAAAATTGCTAGCCTTTTCTCTTTCTCATTTTGGTTTATAGCCAGACTTTGCAGGGATCTAATTTTTCACTCTTTTCTGCCAGAAATATTTGAGTTGCTTCCGAGAAGTAAATACAAGTTTATGAGCGCTCATCTGAAGCATAAATAGCACTTTCTACTTGGCAGGAAAATTTATCCAAGTCACAAGTTCTTCTCATCATATAGCGTTATCTAATACAAAATAATAAGCAGGAGATAAACTGAAGTTCCCTTCTTCTACAAAGCCCTGATTGAAGAAGGGAATGAACTAAGCATTTATATTCACTGTTCCTGAGTTTAGGACTGCAAACCTAGAACTTCTATACTATCAGAGCAATCCTAGGAGTTCAATGGAGCTTACTCCCAAGTAACTTTACATAAAATATAGGATTGCAGCTTTTGATTCTTCTTTCTAAAATGAAATTGAGATTCTCTGGTTTTCTTTCATGATTTTAAACTTCCCTGGATTACAGATAGTTAACGAAGATTAGAATTTCAGTATTAACTGCCCTGAAGTCTCTGTGTATTGAGCTAGTACCTTTGCAATTGCTACCTGTAATATAGCAAGGGCCACAGGCAATAAGTATTATGGATGTAACAAACATGGTAATAAAGCACTGATTACTCACTTAGGTTGTGATTGCCTCAAAACAAACAACGATGGTATAAAAATATGGCAAGGTAATAATGAACAAAATGGCTCATAATGGCAATTCAGAATGGGAGATACCTTTATCTAGGCTGACCATATGAAAAGGAGGACAGGGCTCATGTAACTTTAACAGTTGTAGAAAAAAGGGAATTTCAGCCAGTGTAATTTGCATGCAATTAGTTCCTGGTGAAATTCCCTCTTCATCACAACAGTTAAAGGTGCAGGCACTATACTAGAGTGACCATATACAAAAGAAGGCAGGGCTCCTGCAACTTTAACTGTTGTGATGAAGAGGGAATATCACCAGGAACTAATTGCATACAAATGACACTGGCTGAAATTCCCTTTTCTCTACAACTGTTAAAGTTACATGAGCCCTGTCCTCCTTTTCATATGGTCAGCCTACCTTTATCCAAAATTATTCTCCCATCACAATTATTGCTCTCATTGTTGCTGTCATAAATAGAACAATATTTTCTAGATAAAGTGTTCTTAAACATTTTAATGGCACTTCAGCACCTGTAGAGGGATAAAAATGGAGAATGTGGTATTTGGCATCCAAAGAGATGTAGCTCAGTGGTAAAGTACATGCCTTGAATGCAAAAGATCCCAGATTCAATCCTTCACATCTCCATTTAGGGCTACGATAAGCTCCTCTCTGAAATACAGGAGAACGCTTTCAATCAGTGAGACAATACTGCACTAGATGGACCAGTGCTCTTGGTATTTTCATTTATTTCAGATATTTATATATCTCCCCTCAAAATATTTATCCCAGGGCAGTTTGAAATGGAATTTAAAACAAAATAATAACAAAATATATAATAAACGAATTAAAGGCAATAAACAAATATCATTAACACAATACACAATTAAAGTAACAAATAAAATGTTTTAAAATATAGCATCCTCTCAATACCAATTTAAAGTACAAGGCATTAAAAAACCTGAGAGAATAAAAACTTACTAATTTGACACCTAAAAGATGATAAAGTGAACAAAGAGACCTGTGAAGCACCTTGGGGTGCAGGGTTTCTCTCTTGGGATTTGATGTGAGGTAACAGATTGACTGCCTTGCAGGAATGTCTCTTTGCCTTCTATGGAGAATCTAAACTCCTGAAGTAAAATATGTATTAAATGGTCTGTAAAATATATAAGCATGTTTTCTGCAATGTAATATTTTTATGATTATAAAGGTTATCTGAGAGAGCTGAAAAGGTTACCTCTAACTGAAGCTTTGCAATTTGAGGCCTAGTGTTGACAGCTTGCCAACAGTCAGTAAAGCAGTTATAGTTACCATAGAAGCTTATATGTCCTTAGTGGTTCAGTTAGTCATGTCAGTTTATATGTTAGACAAGGTCAAGTTTTCATTGGTCATTTACAAACATTCTACTAGGCTGACCATATGAAAAGGAGGACAGGGCTCATGTAACTTCAACAGTTGTAAAGAAAAGGGAATTTCAACAAGTGTCATTTGTATGCAATTAGTTCCTGGTGAAATTCCCTCTTCATCACAACCGTTAAAGTTGCAGGGGCCCTGCCTTCTTTTGTATCTGGTCACTCTAGTATAGTGCCTGCAACTTTAACGGTTGTGATGAAGAGGGAATTTCACCAGGAACTAATTGCATACAAATGACACTGGCTGAAATTCCCTTTTCTCTACAACTGTTAAAGTTACATGAGCCCTGTCCTCCTTTTCATATTGTCAGCCTACTATTGGCTCTCATTGGCTTATAGTTATAGGACAACGATCTGGCAAATACTGAGGAATTGTAGATCAGAACTTTGCAGAAAAGAGGCAGTTCTAAACTATCAGAGATGAGTTAGAGCAGTAGTAATTTATTTTATTTATTACATCTTTATGTAATAAATGCACTGGGCAGTGCTCTCTGGGCAGTGCACAGTTAAAAACCATAAGAACAACAATATAAATTTAAACACCAAAAAGTTAAAAAGGCAGTATAAAACAAGCTACATTAAAAACCAGGGAAAGGTATGTCTTCAGGAGGCGTTTAAAATTTGTAACGTTTTCTGCCTCCTGAACTGCTCGTGGGAGGGTTTTCCAGAGGGTGGGTGCCACTACAGAGAAGGCCTGCCGCCGAAGTTCTTCATGGCGGCATTCCGTTTGTCTTGGAATAGCCAGTAGGATCGTAGTTGTCGTCCAGGTTTATATAAGGGAAGGCGGTCTGCTAGGTATGCGGCTTCCGAACCACACACATGGGTAACCCCACATAGAGTGCATTACAGTAGTCTAGTCATGAGGTTACCAGTGCATGAATGGCTGTGGCAAGGCTATCCCTATCCAGGAATGGGCGTAGTTGGTGTACCAACCAAGTTGATAATGGGCGCTCCGGGCCACTGAGGTCACCTGGGCCTGCAGTGCCAGAGATGGTCTCATCTAGGGTGCCCATCCGCCCGGATTTGTCCGGACATGCCCGGAAAAAGATGGGCAAATCCAAATCCGGGGGAAAAACCCGTTTTGGGGGGCCAAATCCGGAAATTTACCCCCCCCCCCAAAAGCCTGTTTTGGGTACTTACGGTTTTGGTCTTCCGAGGCCTGCCGAAGCCATTTCTGGGTTCCTAGAGGGCCGTCGCTATGGCAATGGCCCACTAGGAATCCGGAGATGGCTTCAGCAGGCCAATTTCAAGCACTTCTGGTTTTGGCCTTCTGAGGCCTTCCGAAGCCATTTCCGGATTCCTAGAGGGCCGTCGCTATGGCGACGGCCCTCTAGGAATCCGGAGATGGCTTCAGCAGGCCTCTGCAGGCCCGTTTTTAGGACTTCCGGCTTCAGCCTTCTGAGGCCTTCCGAAGCCATTTCCGGGTTCCTAGAGGGGCCGTCACCTCTAGGAATCTGGAAGTGGCTTCAGCTGGCCCATTTGGGGCACCTCTGAGGCCTGCCCCTGGTGGGTCATCCTCATCCATACTTACCAAAACTCAGTCTGCAAACCCCTTCCTGCTCCCGCTCGACGATCCTGAGCCTCTTCTTGGACGGTGCAGGCAGAGGACAAAAAGCAGGCAGAGCAGCAGGTAGGACAGTTTTATCCTGGGAGTTACAAGGTTCTGAGAATTTTTCCAAAACTGCCCTCCACCTGTTAGGATCTCTCTTCCCCCAGGTCTTATCCTGTACTTTTCTAATCCCCTTCTCTGCAACCCCTTGCAGCTGCTAAGAATATTTTCAAGGTGAATGTAAAATTCCCCATAATTTGCCCAGAGAAATGGGGGAGGGGGAGGGAAGCAAGCATAGGAGCAGCCTTGGGAGAGGTATGTTTGTGTGAGTGTATTTATGTGATGGGTGCTTGGGGTGCATGTTCATTTGTCTATGAATGGATGTGTGTGTGTGTGTGTTTTGGGGTGGGTGATCCTGAGAGTTTACTTGTTTGCAGTGTGTGAGTGTATTTATCTGATGGGTGCATGTTCATTTGTCTATGAATGGATGTGTGCGTGTGTGTTTTGTGGTGGGTGATTCTGAGAGAGTTTGGTGTTTGTGTGCATGTTGAGAGTGGGGGGGGGCTATAGTTTTGTATGTGAGAGTTGGGGGAATGATATGGAGTTGTACAAAACAGACTATTCTTGTTAAATACAGTACCCTCCTCCAAGCTGGTTCTCTCCAGATGTGTTGGATAAAACTCCCAACGCCCAGTCAGCACGACCAGATAGGAATCACAGTCAAAGATATTTGGAGAGGATCAGGTTGGGGAAGGCTGAAATACATAGAGTTCTAAGGTTTTTTTTTAAAAAAGTCATATTCCTCCCCAGTTTATTAATCTTCACAAGATCATATCTAGCTGAGCTGGAGTCTAGATCCACATTGTAAATTGTATCTTCTATATATTTTCTCAATTAATTCCCAAAACCCGTGTCAGACTGTTAATTTAATTCACTAATCTTTTGGATCTAACTATTAGCTCATGCGCCAATGTGCATGGTGGGTAGGGTGGGTGGAGAAGGGTTTTTCACTTTTTCACTTCTCCTGTAATTGCTAGTTCTTTTATATCATCCACCTGAAGTTTCTGAAGTCTGAAAGCCCAAAGTAAAATTGTTAAAAGTCCTAAAGACATTTCCATCAAAGTCCATTGGAGTTCTACTGATGAAAATTCTGACCAGCAACATATCTCAACCTATGCCAATATGAGTAAGATTTCCTAAAACCTTTGCTGGGTCTCTCTTTTCCTCTTCCTTTTCTGCAACGTTTTTGTCATTAGGTATTGCTATGTCAATGAGGTAGTTGTGTTTTTCTTTTATATGTATGACTGTTGTGTCTGATCGCTTGCAAAGTATTGTCTTGTCCCAGAATTGTTCTGTCCCAGCATAGCATGGCTTGGCTTGACTTGTTTAAGTGTGTATGGATCTTCTAGGCTCTGAAAGCATCTTTCTGGAAAGCACCTGCTGGTTGCATGATCAAGGAGGCCAGGTTCTGTGAGTGCATAATTGTCCTTGACAGGAGGGCCTTGCACTTGCTAGAGTAAGGTGAATAGATGTGAAGAGGCTGCAATCCTACATTCATTTATCTGGGAGTAAGCTTCATTGAAATCAACAAGAGTTATTTCTAAAGTTTCTTTGGGCAGTTTTCTTTGGGTCCCTGACTGGGATTTCTATTCTCTACACACTGAGACAGTGTAAATTCAGGATATACTTGGATAAAAGGAGGGAAAGGTCCTTGTCTAGCATTGTGATAATGGGCATCTGTTCTGGCCTTTCTTTGTATTGCTACTGACCATGGTTTTGTTTACATGGCTAATGAACCAGAGATATAATGACACATTTTTAGATTAGTTTCTCACTAATAAACCAGTAGTTGAAACAAGCTAAGAGGTGAGAAGTGACTACAACAAGCCTTTAGTCCATTTTGGTCCATGGCTAATGTTTGCAGGATAATCGTATTTTATACTCTTCCTGCAATGCTAGGTTGCTAGTTTGTTGTACTAGATGTTTCTGCACTTGTCAACTGCTTCATTTGTTCAGTGGTAGCAATGCTGAATTTGTGAGTATGGATAAGAGAAATGTTATGGGGAAAGAGTGTTAAATGTTAGGAAAGTTGGGACTATGGTCATCCAGTGAAGGATTTGCAGTCAGAAAACATATTTGAGGGAAGTGGAAACTGTCACACAGAGCATAGCAAAAGTTTCAAAGTACAGCAAAAGCTACAAAAGTAGGAGTGAGTAAAGTTAATTTCAGATACATTGAATGTTTCACTTGTTCTTTATTTTAGTGATTTTAACATAAAGATATTGTGTAGAACAGGTTTGTCTTAATTGTATGCTGTGAAATCAGACATGTGGGCACGCCACCTTGGGGGCTGGAGATGTTGGTGGGCATGCCCCCTTGGGGGATGGCCACGTTGGTGGGCATGCTCCCTTGGGGTGGCCATGTTGTCCTCCTTTTTGGTTTCCAAACTATGGTCGCCCTAGTCTCATGGTCAGTGGAGATAGGCAGCTAAGAAAAGAGAGCCTAGGAAGAGGCAGAAGACTAGCTGAGATCACTGAAAGGAGAAGGTGCATGAGCTGGCCAGTAGAGGGAAATGCTTTTCTGGGATAGCTGCCATAGTGACATCAGAAGGCAGTTGGCTTTAAGAAGCAGGAGACAACTAACATCTTCTTGGCTGTATCCTGGTCCTTCTTGAGACTAACTGATGCTTTTTCTCTGGCAGGCTTACTTCAGCTTCAGAAGTCTTCTGGTGAATCTTCAGAAGCTGAAATAAACCTGCCAGAGAAAGAGCATCAGTCTCAAGAAGCTAAAAGTCCATATTCATTAACAGCTGAGGGAGTATGTTCAACTCAATATTATGTCATCGGATCCAAGGCCTGAGGAGGAACTTCAAGACTTGTCCTCTATATTCTAAGAAAGCTAACTATGGGTGGGGTTAAAGAAAAAATAATTGGCATATGAGTTTTAGTTAGGGAAGTGAAATTAGTTAAGGATATAACAGTTTCCTTAAATTGACAGTACACAATTTATGGTTAACATCTAATCTTATATAGCATTTGTATGCATTATAAGGTTTTATTAGAGTATTTGCTTTTTCTTCTAAATAACTCTCTCTGTGTCTGTTATCCCATGCCTAAGGCCTAATACCCCACTACTGTAATAATGACAGTGTATTGTGGGGAAGGTTTTGTTAGAGCTCTAAGCAAGGCAGTAAAAGTTAAGGGATAAAAGTTAAACTAAACTTATAATACAGACTAAGAAAGGATGGTAGTAGGATCCTCCACATTTGGTATCCTAGTGGTGGAATCTAAGAAATCAAATTTCCGATTTGCCTAGGCTGACTATATGAAAAGGAGGACAGGGCTCATGTAACTTTAACAGTTGTAGGGAAAAGGGAATTTCAGCCAGTGTCATTTGTATGCAATTAGTTCCTGGTGAAATTCCCTCTTCATCACAACAGTTAAAGTTGCAGGGGCCCTGCCTTTTTTTCTATATGGTCACTCTAATGTAGTGCCTGCAACTTTAACTGTTGTGATGAAGAGGGGATTTTACCAGGTACTAACTGTATACAAATGACACTGGCTGAAATTCCCTTTTCTCTGCAACTGTTAAAGTTACATGAGCCATGTCCTCCTTTTCATATGGTCAGTCTAGATTTGCCCCCATTGTTTAGACAGAAAAATGGTCCTACGACTCCAGCATTCCCCAGCCAGCCTTGATTGCTGGGAGTTATAGGACTTTTTTCTGTATAAATATGCATAGAATTGCACCTTAAAACTTGCAGGCTTTTTAAAGATAAATTAGATAGACAGAGATATATGAGATAGGCCAGATCTACCAATCAGGATATGGCACTTTGAAAACGGTTTGAAACTGTATAGTGAGTGTGTCCTGGGCCCAAACAGTTGTCACTACAGCTATAAATTGTTTTAAAGCAGTAGTGTAGCTCCTGCCTATGGCTGTCTTCTAGGGTTTTATCTTTTAAGGGAGCTTTTGACTTGTGGGGCTTTATGCCCCTATCGTGGCTCCATCCTCATTGACTAGAATTCCTTTGGATTTCTTCTGCCTTTTTCATCAGAGTAAAGCTGAAATGTATTTATTTAAGAATTTACAGCCTGCTTTCTTTTTAGAAAAAAGAATCAATAAACCATTGTCCAACAATAAAAACAAGATACAAAGGCCAAGCAGAGAGTAGTAAAAACCCATTCTTAACAGGAAAAACACATGCAGCCACATCATGGAAAAAATATTGCTATCAAAGTCTCATGAACCTTATGCAACAGCTGGTGTGGAAGGAGTAGATGATCAGAAAGCTTACCTGTTATTTTCAATAAACAATAATTGCTCCACTCTTATTCCAACAGAAACATAAATACAGAAATATGTAAAGACTGCATCCCACTGCTTTATAATCAATGGGAGCTTTTATTTCCATAGAAATGTTTAACTCTCCCACATATTTTTGTTCATAATTCTACAATTATTAACTATTCCTGAAGAATTAAAATGGAAAGTCATTGAAGTGTTGTGTTCTAAGCCTTCAAAAGCATATGTTTAGTCCCCTTGGTGCATCTACTGAATTAATTAAATTTATTTTCAATATTCATACACTGCCCAATAGCAGAAATTCTCTGGGTGGTTTACGATTCAAAATTAAAACCAAACGTTCAAAAAGACATGGAAATAAAATCTAAATCAGAATAAGACCAGCAAAAGATCTGTTGCGCTGATGTTAAAATGTACCCAAACCATAGTATTTATGAATGAAAAGCCTGGGATTAGAATCTGTAGTAGAATAGCTGCATATCATCACCATTCTTCTAATGGTTATTGTTACTCCCTCTGTAGAAGGAAGGACTATGGAGCACCTGGTTGCATGCAACTTGGCATCTCTGGCTGGCTTTTGGAAAGACTCCTATCTGAAACTCTGGAGAGCTGCTGTCAGTCAGTGTAAACGTCCCAAGGATAATGGACCAGTGGTTTTACAGTGTATAAGGCACAGTTTCCTATCCAGAGTGGTTGTGCCATATGAAGATAACTTGAAAGCCTAAATGTGAGGAGGGGAGGCTGAGAATGGGTCGGTAGAGATTCTCCACCCTTGCATATAAATATTTTCAGGTGGGGTCAAAATTACATGTCCCCGTCCCATCCTTTGACCTGAAAAAAAAGCTATAGGTGACAATGAAGCAAGTACACTATCTTCATGCTGCCAGGGATATTCCGGAGACCACTACCAGTGTCCACGTGTCTTCTTTAACAGAGAACAATCTCATATTTGAAGGTGTCCTCTATTTGAAGGGCTGTCCAATTCTTTAAAGAAGTGAAAGGCAGGAGCCTTGTAGATGCCCACCAACAGTAAATACCTGGATAGCAGGCTGAACAGACAAGCATACAGGTTGTCTGGCCTAAGTTT
Organism: Anniella stebbinsi; assembly: GCA_029215795.1. NCBI lineage: Eukaryota > Metazoa > Chordata > Lepidosauria > Squamata > Anniellidae > Anniella > Anniella stebbinsi. Next base: position 192,789,894 of record JARDYH010000004.1, read on the forward strand.
TCCCACCATGGTGAGATGTATTGAATTTCAATTTAGATTATAACTATTATTTCTAGATGTGCATAAATTAGCATATGCAATTTTTATGCAAATCTGTGTCTTTTCACTCCCTCTCTTTTTTTGGTGAATCACTTCCTCTTTTCTTATGAAACATAAGGGGCCACCCTGCTATCAGAGAACCTTCAGTCAGCCAGGGCTAGGGCGTTCAAGAGACTGAAGGGGAAATAAGTCCAGACCGTCCATCCTCCTGGGGTATAACATGGCATGGAATTGGAAGGCATGTTTTCGGACATACTTTTCTCTCTCAAACGGTGATGCAGAACTTATCTGTATTTTATTCTACTCCAAACCCAATTGGAACACTCCTATCACCATATTAGTGGAATCCTGCTCTATTACCTGAAATGATAGAACAGACGATTTCCTGTAAAATTTATTCATGTGATATTAAGAATCTAGAGTAGACTCATTCATATTTTATGTTTATAATGTTTGGAATTTCCAAATTACAATAGATAGTATCTCTTCAAATATCAGAAAAACAGTGGTCTGGTTTGCATATAACAACAGCCCAGAGTATGGGTTGAGCATGAGTTGTCGTTGAATCATGGGTTGTCATTACATGCAAATCCTGCAGTAGGTTTAACTATGGGTGGTTAACCACGAATAACCCAGTAAGAGAATTCATGATTTCTCTTAATGGATTGCTCATGGTTAACAACCGATAGTTAAACCATGGTGCTGGATTCACATGTAACAGTAACCCACAATTTAACAAGAACTCATACTCAACCCGTTATTTTGATTTCTCATTATGTCTGAACTAGGTCATTGTACCATTGTTATTTATTCAGGGCAATTGGCTCTCTTGCTCTTATTTTATAGTAATGTAATCTGTTTATAGGCTTGCTTATAGATTGCCCATAATTTTAGGAGCATTTGATGACAAATGTTTTTCTCCAAGATACTTGCAGATCTCATTAAAGTGTGGCCGTAATCTAATCTACACTGTTGGTATACAACAGCACATTTTGGCTTTCATTCCTTGAGAAAGTCATAGATATACAGAGCAAGTGAAAGCTACAGGGTGATAAATAGATCAAGGCTTGTTTGAGGTAAAGCTTGAGTGGTTTATGGTATTCACATATATTTACAACCCTGCTTGTTTTCATCTTTCTTTTTGGTTTGGAGCAAAGCGTGGTCCAGAATACAAACTGTAAAACAAACAAAAACAAAAACAAAGATTTTATGTAATAGAGAAATCCAGCTAAACTAAAATTGTAGCAATGTCAACATTTCTTGCTAGACATTGCAATCAATTGCTATCAAAGCTGGTTGGCTGTGCTCCAGCTAAATTTAGTTGTGCTACGGAAGCTTCCCTCCAAGGGCTAATAGCAGCATCGGAGTGGCAGTGGGGAGGGGAGGCCTTCCATGGGACCACAGCACATGGTGGGGAGGAAGGAATCCTCCCTGCATGCCACCATCCTAATTGTGTTCAAGGCCACCCACAGCTATTTACCAAGTTCAGTCTACAGTCCTCCAGAAGCAGCCTCTAGGCTAGTGCGGACCTGGAAGTTATCACCTCGCCTACTCTAATGATGTAAGGAGACTTCCTTACTGGCTATCGCTGATCTCCCTACAGTTTCCTTCTTTGCAAGAGACAGCATATGGACTAAATCGGGGTGCAGAACCACTTTTAGTCTGAGGTCCGAATTCCATTTCAGAGAAACTCCCTGGGGCCACACTCCAGTGATGGGTGTGGTGAAAGGCAAAAGGGGAGGGGCCACAAAGACCACCCCCCCAGCATAATTTAGCTTAAAGCTCTTATTGCTGGTAACCACACCTTAGGAGAGTCATTTCAACATTTTAGAAGGGGGGGGGGGAAACTGCACAAAAACTGGAAAACGACCCAATGATTGGTGGTTGAAGAAAAACATCTAAGGCCTGTGGAAGGGGGCATGGATATTTTGAGAATCCCAGAGGGCTGTATTGGGACTGCAGACCTGAGTTTCTGCATCCCTAGAATTCACGTTGCCTTACCAAGGCTTTGTTTCCTGCTTCTCTTGCACACATAACAATCCCCATATAACAGCTCCCAGGTCACATCCCCTGTTCAAATCTCACTGCAGTCCGAATAATGTGCAACACAACCCTAATTTGAAACGGATTTTAAAAAATAACAACTACATTTTCAACTCTTCCAGGCTTTGCACTTTGGACAGCTCCATTAAAGTTCTGATTGGTTCTGACTGAAACCTGGAGCGGATTCACAACCCCACTGACATCGACGCCAACAGCCTCAACTGAGGGCCTGGGAAATTAGATTTTGGACTGGTACAATGCATTTACAAAGACTATGGTGGTCTGCCAGAGATTTTGAAGACAAAGATTCATATTTTGAAATATGTCAAGTAAGGCAGTTGTTTATTATTGTGAAGAACTCTTCAAAAATAGCTGTATTCATTGAAATCCTATGTCTTTGATGGACATTTCTGAATCAATAAATAGTTTTTCGTGCATGGGTGGGGTGGGGGGAGCCCAAAATACCCATCCACTAGGCTTGGTGGGAAATAGTGGAAGGATGGTGGGAAATATTTCCTGCATTTTTAACAGGGATTGGGTTTAAAAAGAGACCAAGAATGCAGTTGAGAAAATCATATAAAAGCTACCAGTAAATAAGAGTGTTCCACCCAAACAAAAATGTTGAGGATCCAGGCCAAGTTATGACTCAGTTCCACATGCTGCTGCCTCGATTTGTACTTTTCCTAATAAGTAGACAGACTGTATATCTTCCCGACGAAAAGTTTGCAAAACAGGCTTGGAACTTTGTAACCTTTAAAAAAAGCTGAATCACTCAAAATATAAATATTGGATCTAAGCGCTGGAATTCTATACTGTATAAAATATCCCCAAGCATACAAGTATCAACCTCTTTTATGAAATAGTTTATATTTCAATCCTAGGGATGTTTATTCAGAATTGAGTCCCCCTGAATTGAATGGGGTTTGTGCTTAGGATTTCAGCCTCTCTTTTACATTATCGCCTTGATTCACAGTCACATGCACTTGGGTATGCATAAGAATTTCATGCACACACAGGCTTCTTCATTCCCATCAACAGAAGGAGCTAATAACCTTCACTTGCATTCCTTCACCCACATATTTCAACTTCCTCCACTATTTTGTGGTTCTTGTGTTTATATTTATTGTTGTTCCCCGCCTTGATCCGGAGGGAGAGGCGGGTTATAAATAAATAAATATTATATTATTATTATCATTATTATTATTTCCAGGGAATTTCTATGCATGCACTGGAGCTGCTGTGTCCATGAGCAGTTGCTGGGATGGTTTAGGAAATCTGAAGAACAAATACAGCAGTTTGAATGTTGTTGTTGTTTTTATCAATTGCACTGTTAGATCAGAAAATGTTGCTATGATTTCTAATGTGGCACTCTCAGGCTATCCTTTAATAAGTACATTCTCCTAGTATAGGCCTACATAAGTTGTGATCAACCAAGCTGAAAACAATCCGTCAAACATGGCAGCCCCCCCCTATTTTGCATAATCAGAAAGAGGCCGCTAAAAGATGTTTAGCCAAAATCTGCTTCCATGCATTTGCTCCCCATTAGTTCTAGTCCTTATAGAACATTTCAAAATAAGTCATACCAGTGTGTAAAATGGCAAACTGTGCAGTGAGTGTACTGAAGGGGTGACCAGTGAAGTGCCCCTGGGTGTCATGGTGACCGCAAGAACCTCCAACAGCATCTGTAAAACTCTCCACTCCCTGCCCTCTTCAAAACAATATTTTTAATTTTTTAAAAAAACTTGAAAACCTTTAGGACACTAGGTTTTCCTTCCTGACCCTGAACCTGCTGCTGGTCAGCTGGTCAGCAGGAAGGAAGAGAAGGAAAGATTTGCTTCATGGCCCTGTCCCCACCTAATCTTTTGGCTAGACAGACTTTTCCCTTTGCTCTCTTTTCTTTCCCTTTGCCACATTTCCCTTTGTCATATCCTCCATGGGAGCTATTTTGTGGTGGCTCAAGTACTGCATGATTCCTTAGTGCTCGTGTGTTTACCTTTACATGCATGTGCACTAGGGATGTGTATTGTATCATTAAAATGTCCAATAATGATACGATAGGGTCTTTATCGGACATCCGATTAATGATAATGATTCGATACAACATCCTACAATAATTACCGGATACGATAAAAATCATCCGATAATTATCGGAATTTTATCGTATTATCGGAAGGCTCTTTTTCATTTGGGGCCACATGGACGGAGCTAGAAGGTGGGGTGTGTTTGCTGAAACTGACAGATTCAGCGACCAATCATGCAGCAAGGATTCTAGCAGGCTCCAATCACAATGTTGAAGGAGGGCTAAGGATATCCCCGCATAAAACCCCCACACTTGGTGTTCCAGCTCTGTTGGAAGTTAGGCGTTGAGGGAGAAGGGTGGATTTTGTTGGAGCTCTGTCCTGGGTCTTATAGTTACTTGCTGCTGGATTGATTTTGGTGGTGAATTGTTGGAGATTCATTGTAGTCTTACATCTTTCTGTTCCCTTCTGTGTCTCAGGTTCGTTTGGCTGTTCGTTGCTTGTGTGTTTGAGTTATAATTTATACGTTTTCTGGTTGGTTTGATTGAAGGGTTAGGTTAGCGTGAGTGGGGGTACTGTGACTGAGTGAGTGTGTTGTTGTCCCCTTCCTGGTTTAACTTTCATATATATATATATATATATATATATATATATATATATCTCTCTCTCTCTCTCTTTCTGTGTGTGTGTTTGCTTGATTGACTGTGAGTGTGCTGGTGTGTCCTGTAGCCTGCTAAACAGGATATCACTCACACTCCACAATCTGTGTGGTCAAAGCAGCACACAAAGTCACAAACTGTGGGCAAAGCATACATTGTAATTATTATAAATAATTTCAATCACTTTGCCGCAGAATGAAACGCAGCTCTAAGGCGCGCCTTGGGCAAGGTGGCTCTGGGTCTAGGAAAGATGCTGTTGCTGGGGGCAGTTCTGGGATGGCTGTCTCTCCCCCAGTGAAATCAAGCGCACGCTATCCTTGCCTGTCAAGCCACTTCCTGCAAGATATACTCTTAGGCTACCCCTCTGGAATCGGACCCAGATTCCCTGTTAATAGGGATGTTGTGGAACCAGACAACTCATTGACTTCACCTAATTCCAGTGCAGCAGCATTGGTGAGAGACTTCAGCAGCATCCCTCATACCTTGCCTTTATTTTTTTTGCCACTGCTGCATCCAATATTTCCAGTCTGGACTGCTTTAGTGAGGAACTGCAAAGCAAATGCATCCCTCATACAGCTCTGGCATGAAGAACTGCCAACCTGCCTGCACGGGGATGGCGAGCAGACTGGATAATTTGAAGCACGATGAGGTCAAGGCGGTGCATGAGGGTTGTTTTGATGGCATTCACAGTTGTCAACGGTGCATCACATGTATATGCTTCTGCATGGATCAACCAGGTTTCCTTGCTTCCGGGGTATCTCCTGCCCCAATGAGCCCTGCCAGGCTACGACTGGCTGAAAAAGAATGCCCGTGCTATTCCGCTACCCTCCAAATGTCCCTTTCCTTTGTACTTAGACATGCATGGCCTAATTTTGAGATAAGGCAGCAGTTATGCTACTGCTAGGAGCAGCATAGTTCCTCCCAGTCTGTTCAGTTCAGTGGAGTGGGTCCACTGTGCCAGGCAGAGAAATTTCTTTGCAGAACGTAATTCCTCACTGTCCAGTGCTGCTTGTGGGCTCATCCAGGTTTCCGCGCCGTAGGGGTATCTCCTGCCCCAATGAGGCCCTGCCTGGGTAAGGCTGGCTCTAAAATAACACCCATGCTATTCCCTTACTCCCAATATCCTTTTATTTGTACTTAGACATGCATGACCTAATCACTGAGATAAGCCAGTAGCAGTTCTGCTACTGCTAGCTAGGAGCATAGTTCCTGCTCACAGTCCGTTCATTGGGATGGACATCACCATCACTTGTTCCTAAGTACTACTGTGCCTGGCCCGCATTCATACTGAAGTCCTGGACCAGTCACACACAGCACCAAAGGGATCATAGTCTCCTCCTTATGGTTTAAAAGTGGAGTGGGTAACCTGTGAGGGCTGGCTGGTCAAGCTGCTTCCTGCAACATGTGCAGTCAGTGCGGTAGTGACAAGGCTCCGGAATGGAGTAGCTACCCTTTCAATGATCCAGCTACAAAGGATATCACTACACAATGTGTGGTCAAAAAGCACACCAGCCTGACTGCCGTGTGTGCACGGGGATGAGCCTCTTCCTCCTCCTCCTCCTCCTCCTCCTCCTCCTCCTCCTCCTCCTCCTCGTGGACTCCATTAGTGAGGGATTGCAAAAACATCCCTCACACATTGCCTTTTTTGAGCCACTGAGCCTGCCTGGGCTGCCTTGGAGGGTCAATGTGCATCTGCATTTCTGCCTTCAGTAACAACAAGGACACAAGCTATGTCAGTCCACTCCCTACAGCCCTTTGGTAAGGTCCCCAACTTTAAGGACTAGCTGTTTCAAAATGAGGAGTTATTATTATAGCACTTCTCAGCAGCATGGAATGCATTACCGGAAACAGTGCATGTTGTTGAGAGCTTACTTCTGAGTAACGCCTGCAGCTGTGCGTCTGAAATTGGGCACAGCAGAGTCCTCTCAAGGCCATCTGTGAGATGCCCATCTGTAATGGACGTCTCTTGAAAAAGGACCACATTTCAGCCACCTAAAACAGTGGATTTTGAAAGCTTACTTCCGAGTAATGCTTGCACCGATTGTTCTAAAATTTGGCACACAAGACTAGCAACACTCAGTCTGCACTGTGACCTGTATCTTGGAAAATTAAGACATTTGAGGCCTTTCTGACTCAAAAATCAACTCTAGAGTCTATACGGCAAAATGTAGAAACAATATAAATACAATACGATACGATAAACCTACGATATTATCGGAGACGTTAATTTTTTTGGTCCGAAATTCCGATAACGATACGATACAGTATTTTCGGGCATTCACATCCCTAATGTGCACTAGACACAACATGCATCCACACACGCACACACATACACACAGATATAAGTTCCAAAGTCCTTTGCCAAAAGGCAAAAATGGGGACAGAACAGGGGTGTGATTTACCAGGAATAAATATTGCAAAATAAGGGCTGTCCTTCATTAACCAGGGCATTTGGGTTGTATTGAACAGCCAGGCATAGCAGGTGTAGAGAAATATTCCACGTTGCAGGTCACCAGTTGTGCAGACATGTCTGGGCAGGTGAATATTCAGATTCTGGCATAGATAACATTTTTGGTTTTATGTTTTACTCAAGTTTGTGGTAACCCTGAAGCTGTAAACAGGAAGGAAACATACCAGCTTAAATTTTTGGATCATGTTGGAGGCAAACATGGCAAAAGACTGAAGCCACAAACTTAGAGCTCCTCCACACAGGGCTCATGTCGTCTGATCAAGATTGGTTGCTCACATAAGTTTGTGGGTCTTTTACATGACTTTTTAGCCTCCAGGGCTCCTCACCATGGTTTATGGCCTTTATCCTGCTTTCAAAAAGATCGGAGATAACGTGATGAGGGACAGTATTCTGATCTATTGCTTATATAAAATGACAGCGCAGTGCTATGATCACAGCGCCATCTGGTGGGTATAAAATGAAGCATATAGAACTTGCTGAAACGGAAGTCCTCAAATGCAAACCATGTGTCCGCCCATAAAAAAATAGCCAATCTTAATCCCACAAAGACTCCAGAAGCAGAATGCCCTAGTAAGGATGTGGGATTTCAGCCTCATGTGATGAATCTCTTAGTGATGGTAAGGCAAGACCAATAATAAACCAAGTTCTGTTCATTAAAACTGTATATAGAGAATATGCTGTACAAATTGGCTTCTTATGTTCCGTTAGATTCCCTTTTCCATCTTCATTCATATAATTGGGGGTTTGGGTGGGAATCCAAATATTTTCCAAAAACCACAATCTGAAACAGTCCGCAAGACAGAAGGAAAAATATCACTAACCCTCCCACTCCTATAGATATGCCCAGCTATGACAGTGCACAAAGCATTGTGCAATTAAGCACATGCTTGCAACAACTAAGCATATGTCAGCACTCTGTACTTTATTTTGTTTTTATTTCTCCCTTATTATCCTTCTGGTACTACTTTGTTCTGGGACTGCTCTTTGCATCTTCACAGTGACTGTATACATGCAAAGAGGAACAATGAGAGTCAAAAGAAAGACTGAAAACCTCATCAGACGAGCATTTTATTGCACGCTCGTTACAGGCCACTCACATTTTTTTGCAGGTCCTTTTGACGCTGTCATCCACCTCCCGCTCCTTCTGCTCTGTTTTCTGCAACAAAATAAGACTGGTAAATCCGATTTATTTATTTTTAGGTGAAACTTGCCATTTTCTGCTGTATGCAGGAAAAGCAGCACGATAAAATCTTCACTGAATGGGCTACGTGGTCGTTGCTGCTTCCTCTTTCTTCCCCCATGTGAAGAAAGAGGAAGCTGCTTGTCCATATTGTGGGACAGAAAAGTGACAGTAGGGAAACGCGATTCCCCCTTCCCCTGTCTGATGATGCTCTGAGAGACAAATTAAACCAAATCACTTGGAAATGCATCAGCTTACCACTGGAGATGGCGAGTGTACACATTTACTCGACGGTAGGAGCTAAAGCCTGCTGCTCCAGTGTTTCTTGCAAGCAAATTTAGTTATGGACAGGCACTCTAGCCCTATGGCTTCAGTTAGGACCAAGTGCAGACTGTAGGACCTTTTGCCTGTACATTCTGAGGCACATCATGCAAGCAACTGATGGGGCAGCTATATCTAGCTGCATTGACATCCCACAGAAGACAATTGAAGCAAGCTCCTCTTACATTGCATGTGTGAGTGTGAAACCCTACATTATATGGTATCTGAGCCTACACACTGAAACATGTTCTCTATGGAGTAATGCCTGTTGAACACAGTGGGGTGTACCTCTCAGTAAATATGCATAGAATTGCATTGTTAGGACACTCAGAATTATGCAGCTTATCTGGTGGCTGAGGTGCCTTCGGAATGCTACATGGCTATGTGATTAGGCACATGATCGCTTCTGACATTACTGACTCTGATTTACATGGGAGTGGACCCACAAGTTACTCCTGCAATGTAATTAGTACTATTTTCATCATTGGAATAGTTTGTGGGTGCACACCCATGAGCAAAAATAGGAACGATGGAAAAAGCTTTCTGAATAAACAAACCATTTCATTTTTAAAATGTTTGTGTGAAAGAGAGAAAACAAAAGAGGTAGAAGAAAGGAAGACACAGACTTACCTATCCACTCCAACCCTTTCTATAATATGTTTTATTAATATAATTGCTCTTTAATGTACAGCAATTTTCTCCAGCTAGCTAAAGATAAGATGGATGTTTCAAGTCCTAAGATTCAGATTGAAACTGAATTTCATTGCAGATGCTGTGTTGGATCCAGATTTAGGTGTGTACAGAAACCGGTGCCCCCACCCCTCCTTACAGCATGCCTCTTCAGCACCCCGCCACCTCACTATACGAAGGTTGGGGGGACCCTGCTAAATAGGGTAGGTTGTGGTTTAGGAGGAAGGGGGGGGTCCCTATGAACTTTACTCACAGGTGTCCCAGCCCTCCCATATCACAGTATGGCATTTTCAGGGGGCTGGAAAGGTTGCTGTGGGAAGGAGGGGTGTAGAGGTCTGCTTCTGTCAGCCTAGTTGCACTCACCTACATCTGGATCCAACCCACCGAGTGCTCAGTTTCCAGATGTTGTTGTTGTTGATGATGATGGTGATGGTGATTTAGTGTCATGAAGGTACATACTGATGTGCATATTTACAAAAGCAAAGATGCAGCTTCCTATTCCAACGAACATACAATTTAAATATACATTTTGAATGCCTTTCCAATATATTCACAAATGTATATTGTGGTTTTATATTGTGATTTAAATTTTATACCTAAGTTGTATTTTATGTGAACCACCCAGAGAGCTTCAGCTATTGGGCGGTTTAGAAATGCAGTAAATAAATAAATGAATAAAACCCCATGTAGCAGCAAACTGCGAGGAACTGGTTAACTTTTGGGGGGAAATGTGCCTGGCTTATACAACCACTGGGTGGTGCTTCAGGAAGCAGTAGATTTTGCCAGAGGACAACTGCTGAATAGAAATGCCCAAGCCAAAGTGCATTGCCTCACACATGCCAAAAGATACTTGCAATGGAAATGTTTCTGCTTAAAGAACAAGGGAACAAAAGGACAAGGAATAAGGAAGATATTTCAGTCTCTCTCCTTTAATAAGATATTTGTACAGAACCCTGGTATGTTCTCCACTGTTTGTATTAGCATGTTGTCCATTATGAACAGGAGAGAAAGGTTATCGTTTGACAGTGAGATGATTTGCACTTAGAGAATGGGGACAAAGAACATGTCCACATCTTTAACCATTAAAGTCTACATTTGTTCTAACCCACATGACATTCACACATGTTAGTAATTTGGGTTTGGATTGCAGCAAAATATCCACATCTGTTGGTCTTGACAGCTTGCACTGGAGCATGGCACAAAGTTAACAGCCTCTGCTTGCTTGCTTGCTTGCTTGTTTTAAGCATCAAGCTCAATGAAATTATATGAAAGATTTGATCTCAGTGAAAAGCTTACCATTTGCTACCAACAGCAGCCTCCAAGCAAAACTGTTTTAGGATTAGGCTTTAGAACACAGGGTTTATGTGATACAGCCATCTATCAGGGATGCTCTAACTGCATCCTCCATTGCAGAGTCTGCATTGAGTAGAGGGTTGTACTAGATGATAGTGATGGTCCCTTCCAACTCTATGATTCTGTGGAGGGGACAGATAAGAGATATATGTAATTCTCATGGGCCACAAGAGATGAAGCTGGTTGTGGTGGTTGTTGTTGTTGTTTTAGAGATATGCATTTCTAATCAGTGGACGTTAAAATGATGCCATGACTGCAGCAAAGAAAGGAACAATATGTCATGAGGCATCACTACAATGGGAGTGGTATGGCGGCAGCAGAAATCTGTGAGGTAGCAGGCCATGCTGGACTTTTCAGTTAGAGGAAATATGGGGATGTGGAATAGAATGTAGGGGGGGGGGTCTTCATGGTGCCGCTTTGCCACTCCTTCAGAGTAAAACCCTGTACTATCGCTGCTGCGGAGTGGGGGTAGGAAATCCCCACAGCAACAGGGAGCGCGGGTTTTGTGGCAGCTATCTGGCTCATCGGACCCACCCCCTGCCCTTCTTCTGGCAACCTATCAACAGTTGCCATCCTCCCCAGAACACCCCAACTTGACTCCGAAGCGAGGCCACACAGTCAAAGGACTATGGTTACCTTGCTTCCAAGGAAAAAGTCGGCATAAATCCCAAACTTTTTAAATGCGCAGCTTCAGGGAAAAGCCCCACGGTGGCTGCGAGTTGGCAACTGCGTCATATAACTCCCACAGCGCAGCCACCACGGCAAATAAGTAATATAGACACAACCTGTAGTGAACTGTCCCACCACTGAAGCCTGTAGGTATAGCTGCCGCAGACATACAAATCAGATGGGATGGATATTGTTCATGTGTGTGTGTTAATGATAGACCATGTGGCTCTCTTTATGTTGGGGTTTGAGGAGTGGGCAGATCATGTGCTGTTTAAATGAGACAAAAAAGATAAGCTGTGTGTACAAAAGTGGAAACTCAGGTGATTGTATGAGAGATCAGCAATGTTGGGACAATGTGTTCCAGATGTCATGGGTTCACTATTTCTTATTCAGTCATCAGTTGCTTATGGACAGGTGTATATGCGTTTCAGATGGAATGAGAATGTGTGAGATAAGAAAAGTGTAGTTTGATGACTCTGCGAAGATGTGCATTAGATCACTGAAGGAGGTGAGATTAATACAAATACAGAAATTACCAGTATGTTCTGAGGAATAAAAATAAGAAAAATACTGCCTGGGGATTGAAGATCAAAGACAGTACGTGTATGCTCACTGCCTTATCACTCATTCAATCCTTCCACCTAGCAGAAAGAATGTGTGATAAGATGTATGCATAGCCATCTTCTGCCTTCCCAGACTGGGGAAGCAGCAGTGGTGGATACTTGGACTGGGTTCGGACGACACGATAACGAACGGTGGGTTAAATAGTCAACAGTGGGTTAAATAGTCAATGGTTGGTTATTATGTCATCTGTAGGGACTTTTTCACATCATGGTTGGTTATTTGGCCAAAATAACCAACACAGATACCCAACGCTGTGCAGAGTTGATTATTTGAACAACTGTTGGTTATGGTGTCATGTGTTGGGCACCATTGACTATTCCGTCACACACAGTTGGGAGTACAGAGTCCCCTGGCAAGTGTGACCAAAGCAGTGGCTGCCACTCTAGTCCAGCCGGCAGAACTTGCAATGGCTGATGGGATGCCAGCAAGAAGACTGAGGGGGGGAGAGGATGTGTCAATCAAACACCATTGACTAATAGTCAACTCAATGCTGGCCTTAATCCACACCATAGTTGATTATAATCATGTCTTGTGGGGAGTACCCCCTCAATAATCAACCATGGACTATTAACCCACTATTGACCATTGTGTTGTCTGAACGCAGCACCTGAGCGCTCTAGAGTAAAATAGAGAGCTACCAGGGCTAAGGAATCATGCTTTGTGTCATTCCATGGTTTGCAAATCCGACCTCCCCCCCCACCCACAAAGATAGGTCCATGAGAAAAAATAAAAAGCCACAATCCACAGTTGGGAAATAAGACTAACCAAAATGCCTCAAAAGATTGTGCACACCTTCGGGTTCTCCAAACTCTTCATCAAAAGAATGACAGGAGCTGTTATTAGAGAAAGAATGGCAGAGAGGCTGGGCCTGCAAAGAGACAAACACCTTCCAGAAGTCCTCTAGCACTTTGAGGTAGGCTTTTTTGAAATAAGCGGAACTTCCTTTCGAGTAAATGTATCTATTATTTTGGGTGTCAGCGCAATGTTGGAGAATGACTGGGTATGTTTCCAAAGTGAACATGTTGATTTATTCACACAGGAAGCATTCTTTGAGTGGGCCTCTTCCTGACTGACAAAGGGAATTAGTATTAAACATTGGCAATTATAAACTTATGACAAGGCAGGATTTCCACACCTGTACAATTAGCATATTTACTGTACAACAACTGAAAAAAACAAGTTCCTAAATGAAGTGCAGGATAGTCTTACCAAGTTGCTGCTGTGTCTGAGAGAAAATGTTTGAGGATAAATTCCCTGTCCCTTTTTGTTGTATAGCAGTGACCAGGTTGTTTCATGCTGCATGCATGTGGGATCAAAAGTTCTAATTTTCTTGGGAAAAGGCTAGAAGTATAGTAGTTAAAGAAATCTGAGCCAAGCTCATACAATTCCTCATCACCCCTAAAACAATACACTCCTTACAAATCTCTTGAGGCTGCTGGAATCATGTCTGTGTCTTTCCAGTGTCACAGCCCACCTGTGGTGCTGTGCTATCACTGAAATACTTCTAGCTGCCTCCATTATAGCCATAACCTCTGAACTGGACCTAACCTGAACAGTTTCTAAACAAACAAACAAACAAACAAGAGCCACAATCCCAATATATAGAGGTCATTAGCTAGCAGCCTTTGCTTCACCCTGACCAGGTTTGCTAATTTCATACAACCATGAGACCCATGCTGTAGCAGTAAGCTTACACTGCATAAGTCAGTTCAGACTTTTATAATACTGATGCCAAATTATTTCTTTCACACAGCATATGTCCATTTATAAGGGTCCCCAGTGTTGCATCCACAAGACCAGGCCAAGACACCCACCCTCTCTGGAAGTGCATGGAACAATTCCTTCATTCACTTTTAAAGGGAGGAAAGTCCGCCTTGCGGAGAAATGGTGGAGGAGGGGCAAAATGTAGCCCCCCCCAACACTAAGGACACTTGGGGTAATAGGGTCCTTGGTGATGGTGGTAGGTAAGGTTTTCTCCCCCTTGCAGCCCATTTTTGGCAGCTTTTTTCCCGCCCTATACAAGCCAATTGAGATTGCTCAATTGGCTTCTATGGGGAGAGAAAAAGCCTCCCTGTGGAAAAACAACTGGCGGGATGGGGGGCGTCCACATAAGAAACCCACAAGCATGACAGGAGTGCAATGGCACCTTCCCAATCATATCCCCAGCAACTGGTGTACATAGACATACTGCCTCTGATACTGGAGGTAGCCATCAGCACTAGTAGCCATGGATAGAGCCTTATCCTCCATGAATTTGTCGAATCCCCCTTTAAAGCCATCCAAACTGGTGGCCATCACTACATCTAGTAGGAATGAATTCTATACCTTAATTCTTATGCACTGTGTGAAGAAGTCCTTCCTTTTATCTGTCTTGAATCTCCCACCAGTAGTCTTCATGGAATGACCCCAGGTTCTGGTATTATGAATGAGGGAGAAAAATGTCTCTGCGTCCACTTTCCTCACACCATGCACCTACCAAGGTCCCTTGGGGCAACAGGGTCTTTGATATGGGGTGGCCTTTGCCCGCCTCCATCCAATTTTCAGCAGGGGGGCTTTTTCTCACCCCATGCAAATTAATGAAGAAGTTGCTCCATTCACTTGCATGGGGATGGGGAGAGAGGAGAGAGAAAGAAAAAGTCAGAGAGAGAGAGCCTATTTTCCTCATCGTACCTACGTAATGGTACTTTGTTGTTTATATGACGCAGCCACCAACTCACAGCCACATCGGGCTTTTACCCCCGAAACTGTACTTTTTCACAGAGTGGTTTTACCATGATTTTTAAAAATTGCTTCAAGGTCACCATGTTTTTTTCTCCAGCTGTCAGTGGTGGCCTCAGTTCAGGTTAAGTCAGTGGGTGTTGCTGGGGGCAGATCCAAAGGGTGTCTATCAGTTTTCCTCAAGTTTCCTTTTTATACACCCCTTCTTCCTTAAACTTGATATAATACATATTGCTTTTCAGCAACAATTAATCTCCCATTCTACAAGAGATGGCAGATCTGACAAGCTTGAATTTTTATTGTGTTTTCATCTTTTTCCACTTGTAAGGTCATTCCATCTCATTTCTGCATTGAATTGTTATCCCGCCCATCAATGGTAAGCATGGGAATGGAGGGCAGGGGGTGAGCTTGACAAGCCAAATGGCTGATGACACTGTGGTTTTTTCTGTCTGCATAGCCTGTGCTCCCTCCTGCTGTCTAAATTTATCAGCTTTGCCTCATAGCAGTGATGCTGCGCGTTTTTGAGGGAATCAGTTACAAAGTGGCATCATATAGAGCAAGAAAGAGAGACAGAGATGAAAGAAAGAAAGAAAGAAAGAAAGAAAGAAAGAAAGAAAGAAAGATAGAAAGAGGGAAAGAGGGACCAAAGGACGGTGAGGACCAGAGAGAGAGAGAGATGCACCAGAGAGGGAGAGGGAGAGGGAGAGAGACCAGGTTTGCACATAACTGCAGAAAATTGTGGGTTATTTAAGTTTGGAGACCTCTGGTTTATAACGAATGGTGCCAAAAGGTTGGAGACCCTTGGTTTCTAATAAATGGTGAAGGATTATGGGAGTTGTAGGCCAAAACATCTGGAAGGCTACAAACTTTCAACCCTGGTCTAGATAGAGTGCAGTCACGGTGCCAAAGTTTTAGTTGGTAACTGATACACAGGCTGGACTCTATTCCCTTCATATCAGTTACAGTCAATATAATAAAAGCACTTGCACTACAGAACATTTAAGTTTGTCCTTATGTTTCCTTCTTTTGAAATATTAAAGTACGCTCCCACTGATTCCCATTGATTTACTCCACCTCATGCCTGGAATGCAATTGATTTCTTTCTGTAAGTAGACTCATGGGGGATAGAGGGCATTTGTTTTGTCCTTGAAAACATTGTAAGGTGGCTACTGCAGGCTGGTACTAATATGAAGCATAAGCCCAGTGCACCTGACCCAGTATTTCTACTCTGCAATACACTTCTGTGCTGTATCTGCAAAGGATAATCCCCACTGACATTCAAGAATCTGTAGTTCCGCTGGAGGTCCCCTAATGCTGCATCTTCCTTAATATTTGTTTTTTATATTTGTTCCAGCATCTGAAACAGGTTTGCATTTTCTTTCAATTGCCTGCACTATATTGGGACATTAAGCCACCAATTTGCTTGTGCTTATCCTATCCCAAATATACAAAACTCATCAAAGTTAAGACATTTATTCCTGATACTTAATCCTAGATATCTCAAATATCCCTCAACAGCCTGGTATGAGGAAATTATCAAAACACTTATCAAATCATCAAAGCAGCAGAAGCACATATTCTCCCATAACGGATAAATTGCTCTCTGTTGGCACATGTGAACATTTATCCTGGCCCTCTCTCAAAAGGACAACAGTACTCTCTTTTGTAGCCAATCTTGTGCCAATCCATAAAAGGCACTTTTCCCACTAAATCCTTTGCCATTGTCAATTCACTGAAGTTTTGTTTTCTCCAATCAGGAAATTCTAACCAGACTTGAAATATCAGCACCTGGTAGAACTATAATGAACCCCATTAAAGATAGAAAAAATGCTTGTGCTCACCTGACACGATAGTTATTCTCTTAATTAGGCTGAGTGAGCTGCCCAGATTGGGATGGTACACAGTGCATGAAGGAGGCACCAGCCGAAAGAGCCTTCTACTCAGTTCACAGAACACCTCAAAACTGCTGCCCTGTTCTACATAAGGCCCGTCTTACTTCCTCTTCTTGCTACTCCTGCTGTGCTTCATGGGCCAGATTGATAGCAGGGACCAGAAGATCTGAACATATAAGACTCAGGCTGCCTCTACAAGAGGCATTTAAAGCTCTTTCAAGGCACATTAAAAAATTTATCTCTACAAGAACGGAGCGCAAATCGGGCATAGAGGCGCTTTAAACATCCGATTATGCGCATTATCGAATGTGCGTTAAATAGCGAGTTTTATTTTGCTCTGGCCGTTAAAGCGCATTTTGACTATGGAACAAGCGATTCTCCGCATGTCAACAGTTTAAATCGCGTTTAGGTAGTGCAGTAATGCGGTTTGCCGCCTCTCGTACAGAGGTATTAGGCATAAATGCGCTTCTGCGAATATGCGCATTATCGCCTAACCAGGCGTAAAGGCGAATTCTTGTAGATGAAGTCTAACTCTGGCCCACTTGCATTGGCTGCCTGTATATTTAAGAGTCCGATTCAAGATGCTCTTTTGAACCTATAAAGTCTTACACAGTTTGGGACTGCAATACCTGATGGAGCATCTCCCCTGGCTTAAATGTACCCATAGACTACTGTGATGTTCAGCTGCTGTTGAGATCCTTGTATATAAAAGATTGTAAGTAATTGTATATAAAAAATTGTAAGTAATGCCAAAAGTTCCAGGAAGGAAGTTAAATAGACTCACAGTTATGTTGTAACCGGGTAAGTATAAGGGGGGAGTTCATGTATGAGTGCTGATTGGATGGTGGTGGGGGAGTGCCTGGATTGGCTGGCTGTATGAGAGTGGGAGGAGTTAGAGAAGAGGTTTATGTATATACCAAGTGGCCCAAAAGTAGGTATACAGTATAGTTTATTTGCATTTTATTACATTGTTTATTACATTTACACTTGTTTAACACTGTTTAATCCCGTGAGTGCTCGAAATGTATTCCATCAACATTGCAACATTCCTTGAACCTGTTCAGAACACTGTGACACACAGTACGACACAAATTCCGGTCTGCAGCAATGTCCATAAATGCTTCTGAGATGAACTCTTTTAATTCGTTCACTGTCTGGGGATTCCTCTCAAAAACCTTATTCTTTACTACGCCCCCCCCAGAAGAAGTTCATTGGTGTTAAGTCTGGTGAAAGTGGCGGCCATTCAATGCTGCCACGTTGTCCGATCCAATGCTGTGGGAAGGTGTTGTCAAGATAGTCCCTCACTGCAGAAGCATAATGAGGAGGTGCCCCATCTTGTTGGAGAGCAGTTCGGCGAAGTTAGCCCTGGTTCTGATTTGTGGCACTACCACGTCACGTAACATGTTTAGGTAATTGTTAATATCCACAGTTGCATGGAAGAAAACCGTTCCTACAACACCTTCGCTGGACAGTGCACCCCACACTGTGATGCCTGGCTGGTTCAGTTGAGATGTGATAGTCAAATGAGGATTTTCATCTGCCCAATACACACAGTTATGCCTGTTCACGTGGCCTGACAACTTGAAAGAATTGTCAGACGTGTTGGTGGAGGAGTGTCGTATGCTTCTTGCCACGCTGTGCGCACCTACTCGGCATTTTCTGTCTTCCTGTACTGCGTTAGAATCCACTTTCTTTGTTCTTGACTCAAGTTCGCTGCCATCATTCACAATATCAGTAAAAAAACCCAAAAAACTAAACAACTGTACCTACTTTTGGGCCTCACACTCCTCACTCTCCACACCTGTCACCACCAGTCACACTTCCTAACACTTCTGACTCCACCCACACATCTTCTACTCACACATTCTCTCCCCCTCCCATCAACATTCTAAACAACTGTATACCTACTTTTGGGCCACCCAGTATGTTGTTAGCTGACAGGAGCAGAGAGAGAGGGTATGTGGGGATTTTGACTGAGAAAGGTCTGACTAGAGCTAGGAAGGGTCTGCGTGCTTGGATGTTTTGGTAGAATTAGTTGGAGGGAATACCTAGAGAGGGGTAGAGTGGCAGGAGAACCTTGAAGACTCTATTTGAAACATGTTAAGAGAAATTACTGATTGAAACCATTAAGCATTGTGCCTGTAACCAATACCCTGTTGAACTAAGGAAACCATCAAGCTTTTGCTACCTGAGCAATCATCTTGTTCATAAATTACATTTAATTATATCAACTGGTGTGGTCATTGAAGCCTACCTGAAGAAGGTACTGGTGGCAGCGGATAGAACAAAGGGGGATTTGGGGGCTAGAGTGCTGGGCTGTGGAGCTGTGAGGCTTAAAAGAGTAAAGGCGGGACAGGAGCAGCAGCAGTAAGCCTAAACCCTCAAACATGTTGTAAGGAGTTCCGGTGAAGACATGATGGCCGTGCCGGCAGGGTTTTGAACTCTGCCATGACTGGACAGCGGTAGCTCTCTGGGAGCCTCCCAGATGGAGCTTAATATTCCCCAGAAAAAGGGGAATGTGTACAGCATGCCACAAAAGGTCCTGTAATCTCATCTCATGGGGTAATGAAGTCGTTTCGTCAGAGTTTCAACATGAGGGAGTGGGATTGTGGCTAAGACATCGCTCAGATGCTGTTCAGGACGGGAGGTCGTTATGTCTTCATCCCCCGAGAATGATAACATCGAGACGGACGGACGGGGTGCCTTTGGTGCAGTGAAGAAGAGTGGTTACATCTGGTCGGCAGGTACTTAATCACCCTCCTCAAGTATGTAGTGGAGGAGTTATTTCAAGAACGATGAAAAGATTCAGGAAAGGGAAAAAGAGAGACGGAGTTGCTGGCGCTGGAAGTCTCTCTCTGTTGGACAGCTCTGGATTTAAGCACAGGATTGAATGATTTGTATTTTTCTTTATTTTTTTTCTTAAACGGAGTGAAGAAGTATAAGATAAGAATTATGGCTAACTAAATACAAGATTGATTGCTTTCATTCCCTAGCTAATTGGATAACATTTGGTCTGTAGAGATAAAGAAATATTTTCTCATATCACTTGGCGGGTGAGGTATTTCACTCTTTTTTATTATTACGGTTTGAAGAAGAAGTATACTAAAGTGTCGTTTACTTTTGAGAGAAATATTCAAGCAGAGTTAATGACTGGGAGAGAGTTTAATGTGTTTTTAAAGATGGGGTAAAATCGACGACAACACGAGACGGAGAAGAAGAAGAAGAAGGAGACAAAGGACAAGATGGCGGCTGTTAAAGAATAAGAAAAGAAAATGTGGCCATTTTTTTCTTTTTTTCTTTTCTTTTCTTTTGTTAAATGAAGTGTGTTGAAAAGAAGGAGCTTGTAAGTTGATGGACTGTGGCAGAGAAAGATGGACTGTTTGCAAGAGGGAAAGTGAAGTGATTTTTGATACGACCCGCGTTGTGTTTATTTTTTTGTGGGATAAAAGATGGGGAAATTTTGAAATAACATGAATAAGAACAAATTTAGGGATGTTAATGGAATGAAATAATAGAGTTATGAGATTGGTTTATAGGGGGAGTAGAGAGTTCTTATATATTGAATGGAAAATGTTATATAAGAAAAAGAGGTTAGGAGAGAAGCGGGGCCATTTTTTCTTGTGAGTGCTTTGGGGCTGTGATGGGGGGGAGACTTTGAGGAGTTTGGCTAAGTGTTTTCCCTGGGATGGAATAATGAGTGGAGTTTTTCCTGGAATCTTGTTGAGAGTGTTTAGTTTGATTTTTTTATTATTATTGTTATTACTGTTACTTTATTAGTAGTAGTATTATGTTTAGAATGTATTTACAACATGAATAAGAACAGACACAATGTTGTTGGGATAAAAATTGCTTACTGATTAAGTAATGTGTATTTGTTTAAAAGAGTGGGGAGGACATAAGCTTAAAATTGTTATGAGTTATAAGTTTACTCTAAGGGTGAGTTTTAAGAAGAAGAATTGGACATTTCTAGCTGAATTGTGATGGAGAAAGAAGAATTTACAAGAGACTGGCAGGAATCCGGAATTTCTTTGAGATGGAAGATTGGAGAATGTGGAAGTTTTTTGGACTCTTGCTGGGTTTGGGTTATTTCTTTTTTATTAAGTCTTAGGTTGTAACAAGGGAGGAATAAGGGGGAGGAAGGGAGAAAGGTTTGGTTAGTTTTATAGTTTGTAAGAGAAAAAAAGAGGTTTTTTTCTTATGGTGAATGAAAAACTTTATAAGAGAAGAGAAAGGGGTTTATTTCTATTGTAGTCTGTGTAAGTAACTTTTAATAATGGGGGAATGTTAACATGTAGTTGTGTTAAAAGGGGAGGATGGGGTTGTTGTTGTTTTTGTTTTTTTAAAAAAATATATGTAGTACCTGCTTTTTAAAAGGATTTATGTAATTTGCTGTGGGAAAGGTAGGGAGTCCTTTTAATTGGTGTATGTCTTTGTAAGGTTTGTTTTTATGTTTTTATGTCTTTGTAAGGTTTGTTTTTGTTTTTAATAGTGAAACAGAATAAAAAATTATTAATCAAACACGTCATAAGCACAGGGGGGTTTGAAGTAAGCCCTGAGTGCAAGTGGCGTGGACAGCCCTGTTGTGTAGCCCGGTGAGTGTCACGGGTGCAGACAAGGCATCAAAACTACGCCCAACATCTAAGGTCCTCCTTCAGGTGCCTACTCCAAGGGAGACTCAAAAGAGAGCAACAACGGAAAAGGCCTTCATGGTTGTGTCCCCCCAATTATGGAATGATCTTTCTGATGAGGCCTGCCTGGTGCCAACATTGTTATCTATTTGATGTCAGGTCAAGACTTTTCTCTTTTCCCAAGCAGCACATGATGAATTTTAATTGATTCAGGATTTGTTTTGTAGTTGGGCTGATTGCAAAAGTTGTTTTTAAATATATATTGTCTCTGTATGTTGTCTGCTTTTTTATGTTTTTGAATTTTGCATATTGTATTTTTAATGTTTTTAACCTTTGTAAACCACCCAGAGAGCTTCAGCTATGGAGTGGTATAGAAATGTAATAAATAAACATTTAGGTGGCACTGTGCTATAGTGGAATATTGCAATTACACAAGTATGAAAAGCTCCTTGTAAGCCTTTTACGAAATGTTCCTTAGGACTTTTCTACACAAGGCATTTATTATGCGCTCATCCTTCTTTCCCTACTCATGGTTATTTAAAGTTCCAAGTTCCAAGTTCCAAGTTCTTTAGATTTTATCATGACCCTCCAGTTTCACTTCTGTATCTAACCAGCACTTTCAGTGAGTTTTTTTAGAGCAGCAAAAATGAACCATTTAATTGTCAAAGCGAAAGAAAGCACAAATTCCTCTTGTGTATTTGCACTATTCTTCTATACCACAATGCCACCTAGAGGTGCTGTAGCAGGAAAGGAAATACTTTGTGCAGTGCTTGGATCTCAATTCTGCAACCAAACTGAAAGTAGATACCGCAGATTAACAGCAAATTAACAGCCTTGTGGAGCTTTTCTCCAGAGGCATTTATTGTGTGCTTGTGATCCTTTACTCATGATTGTTTATGGGTTCTTTAGAAAACATCGTGCTCTCCAGTTTTGTTTCTGTTTTTAAGAACACTTACCTGTTTTGTTTTGAAGCGTGGGAAAACAGGGTATTATTTCTGAAAGTGAAAGAAAAGGTATTTTCCTCCTCCTCATGGATTCAGCAGATCTCCCTCAGGCCCACTCACATCCACTATAGTGGATCTGTTTCCTTCTGCACTTTCTCTTGCTTTATGTCCTGCACTTCTTTTCCTACCCACAGCTATCCCAACTTTCCCCAACCCAGTGTCTTCCGGATGGCTTGGCCTTCAACTTCCATCAGCTCCAACCAGCATGGTCAATGGTTAGGAAAGCTGAGAGTTGTAATCTAGAGGTTAGCAAGTTGGGTGCTATCCAGTGTGGTTGCTCCTCCAGTTTGTCATGTTCATCATTGCTAGCATGGATAACCCTTTTGATTCTCAGCTAATGATTCCTCCAAAGTCCAAGCTTATCCACTTGATTGACCTCCTCAGCCAGTTCCAGATGGGGCACCTGCTGCTGTACTTCTGCTTGTGGGTACTGAACTACAGCTGCACTCAGGAGGTCCTCTATTTGCTGCTGGGATTGTTGAGATGCTCTGGTTTCTTTCAGGAGTGCTATTAACTGCTGTAGCCTACCACACTCATCAACTCACTGTTTCTCTCCAAGAAAACAATACCACTGCTGACCCCACTTCTAACACCAGGCTCCACACTTCCCTAGGCAGTGAGAATCCAGGGATAGTGCTACATGATTTAGCCTCTTTTGGGTGAGAGAGTATCAGAAACATATGCCATTTTGATGTGCAAATTCAATACATGGAAGGCATCATGGAAGTAAACAGACTCTAACAGCAGGCAGCAACATTGCCAAACCTGCATCAGATTTCCTGATTCTCGCTTTCTAAGGCTGCACCTACCTAGAAGCTATTTCTCTCCAATTCTGCCCCCACGCTTTTTCCTCTCATTACTGGTCTCAAACTCCACCTTGCAGGAAATAATTGCTCATTTAGCAAACGTATCTCCGAAACATTACTCACACTCTGGCAATCCCAACAAATAATTGCTGATTATCAAGGAAGCAATCATCTTAACAAATGAAAGTTACCTAGCAACTGTAAGGATACTGAGGGATAGTGTGGAAGCACCCTTAGTCTGTTGTGCAAAAACCAACATAGACTCCTATGGCATCTTGAGCAGCCTCCCCCAACTCAGTGCCCAACACACCTAGGCCCCCTCCACAAGGATGCGCTTTTGCGCCCGGTTCCGCGATTATGCGCATTATCGCGGAGGCGCTATTACTCCTAATCCCTCTGCACCGGAGGCGGCGAGAGGCGGCGAAGCGCATTAATTCATGTCCAAAAAGCGCTTTACAAGCAGTTAATGCGCGTAATCGCTTGTTCACACCGCGAAAATGCGCTTTAACGGCCGGAGCAAAATAAAAGTCGCTATTTAACGCGCGTTCGAAAATGCGCATTATCGGGGAGATAACGCGCCTGTACGCCCGTTTTGCGCTCCGTGCTTGTGGAGGTAAATTTTTTAATGAGCCTTCAAGGCTCATTAAACGTCTCGTGTGGAGGAGGCCCTAGAAGGTACCAGGCTAACAAATATATTGTGACATAAGCTGTACAACCTGTGTCCCCACCAAGTTATCACAGCCAATAGCCTTGGATGACAGTTCACCTGGGACTGAATAGCCCTTCTGATATTGGTGCCTATCTGAGACTGCAAAAACAAGGGGATGTTCAGCAGTTGGCACTGGCAGACCATAATAAATGTCTGGTAGGTTGTGTTTGGCTTAGTGGACACATCTTGTGCAGACTTGGCATAAGGTTTTGTGAGCTAGAGCCAGCTTAAGCTTATTCTACAAAGCTTTCTTTGTGTTTTAAAAGCAGACCAAAACGCCACATTCTTTAACTAATTGTGTGGATAGTTACAAAACTGTTGTGATGCTCCTGTGACATCCTAGGGGTGCTTACAGAGGAATAAGTGTGGGCTTGGCTATTGTTTGGTGAGTTATTGATGTCATTTAAGACAAGACAGACAGGTTCTGCAAAACCTTGTTTAAGTAGTTGGAATACAAATGCCTAACTCTGTCCTAGTGAAACCAATAGGCGATTATACTGGAATAGGCAGTAGTGATACCACTCCTGAAGAAAGCTTCCCTGGACCCAGAAAATCTTAATAACTATAGGCCGGTGACAAATGTTCCATTCCTGGTCAAGGTCCTTGAGCGGGTGGTTGCTGGCCAGCTCCAGACACGCTTGGATGAGACTGATTATCTGGATCCATTTCAGTCGGGTTTCAGGCCTGGTTTTGGCACCGAAACAGCATTGGTCGTCCTGTATGATGATCTATGTCGGGAGAAGGACATGGGGAGTGGGACTTTGTTGATTCTCCTTGATCTCTCAGCGGCTTTCAATATTTTATTTATTTATTTATTTATTTATTACGTTTGTATACCGCCCCATAGCCGAAGCTCTATGGGTGGCTTACCTAGGATTAAAACAATTAAAAACAATATACAAAAATTAAAACAGCAAAAGCATACAACATACACACAATACACACATACATTTTAAACCACTACAACAGCCCAAAAAAGCTACAAAAACAAACCCAGGCTCCTCAGATATTGCCAAATGCCTGAGAGAAGAGGAAAGTCTTGACCTGGCGCCGAAAAGATAACAATGTTGGTGCCTGGCGGGCCAATTGGGGGGCCACCACAGAGAAGGCCCTCTCCCTCGTTGCCGACCTCCAAGTTTCCCTTGGAGTAGGCACTCGGAGAAGGGCCTTAGATGTTGAACGTAGTGTTCGGGTAGGTTCATGTCGGGAAAGGCATTCCGTCAGATATTATGGTCCCAAGCCGTGTAAGGCTTTATAGGTTAAAACCAGCACCTTGAATCGGGCTCAGAAACATACAGGCAGCCAATGCAAGCAGGCCAGAGTAGGTCTTATATGCTCGAACCTTCTGGTTCCAGTTATCAAACTGGCCGCTGCATTTTGCACAAGCTGCAGCTTCCAAACAACCTTCAAAGGCAGCCCCATGTAGAGTGCATTGCAGTAATCTAACTTGGAGGTTACCAGAGCATGGACAACCATGGTCAATGGTATCGAAAGCCGCTGAGAGATCAAGGAGAATCAACAGAGTCACACTCCCCCTGTCTTTCTCCCGACATAGGTCATCATACAGGGCGACCAAGGCTGTTTCCGTGGTATCCTTCTGGCACGACTGGCTGAGTTGGGAGTGAGAGGCACTGCATTGCAGTGGTTCCACTCCTACTTGACAGGTCGGCTCCAGAAAGTGGTGCTTGAGGGACATTGCTCGGCCCCGTGGATTCTCCAGTATGGGGTTCCGCAGGGGTCAGTCTTGACCCCCATGCTGTTCAACATCTACATGAAACCATTGAGTGCAGTCATCCAGAGTTTTGGAGTGCGTTGTCATCAGTATGCTGACAACGCAGAGTATCAGCTCTGTTTCTCCTTTTCATCTTCATCAGGTGAGGCTGTGGATGTGTTGAACCGGTGCTTGGCTGCGACAATGGACTGGATGAGAGCTAACAAACTGAAACTCAATCCAGACAAGACTGAGACGCTGGTAGTGGGTGGTTCTGCTGACCGGATGGAGAGTCTTCAACCTGTTCTGGATGGGGTTGCACTCCCCCTGAAGGAGCAGGTTCGTAGCTTGGGGGTTCTCCTAGAACCATCTCTGTCACTTGAGGCTCAGGTGGCCTCGGTGGCACGGAGTGCCTTCTACCAACTTTGGCTGGTGGCCCAGCTACGCCCCTATCTGGACAGGGATAACCTGGCTTCAGTTGTCTATGCTCTGGTAACCTCCAAGTTAGATTACTGAAATGCGCTCTATGTGGTGCTGCCTTTGAAGACGGTTCAGAAGCTGCAGCTTGTGCAAAATGCAGCGGCCAGATTGGTAACAGGGACCAGAAGGTTCGAACATATAAGACCGATTCTGGCCCGCTTGCATTGGCTGCCCGTATGTTTCTGAACCTGATTCAAGGTGCTGGTTTTAACCTATAAAGCCTTATATGGTTTGGGACCACAATACATGATGGAACGCCTTTCCCAACATGAACCTACCCGTACACTACGCTCAACATCAAAGGTCCTCCTCCGGGTGCCTACTCCGAGGGAAGCTCAGAGGATGGCAACAAGGGAGAGGGCCTTCTCTATGGTGGCCCCTCAATTATGGAATGATCTCCCCGATGAGGCCCGCCTGGCGCCAATACTGTTATCTTTTCGGCGCCAAGTCAAAACTTTTCTTTTCTCCCAGGCCAGGCTTAACAGTTTAAAATGTTTTAAATGTCAGCTGTTTTATGTTTAGGGTTTTAAATTTTATATATTGTCTTTTTAGTGTTCAATCTTTTAATTTTTGTAAACCGCCCAGAGAGCTTTGGCTATGGGGCGGTATATAAATGTAATTATTATTATCAATAATAATAATAATAATAATATGTATAGTGTTCATCCAAGTGAAAAAGATCTCCACCCTGTGCTGATTGGAAAATACCAAAAGGATGTCATCAATATATCATTTATATATTTTTTTAAAATATCATTGAAAAATGGATTGCTACTCAAATTACAGATTATGGTTTCCTCAAGAAAGGCCATGAACAAATTTGCAACACTAGGGGCAATGGGACTACCCATAGCAACTCCTTTAATTTGAAAATAAAACTGATTAGAAAACCTAAACCTAAAAGCAACACGATTACACTGATGTAGGGGTGGAGGCCATATTGCATCGGTGCAGTCACTGCACCAGAATCCCACTCCAACCATCCCAAAAAGGCTTAGAGAAATTGGAGTGGCATGGAAGGAATGGAGGTTTGGTCAGCCTACTAGCTAGGAGAGAAAGATGAACTATGGGAGGGACAGGGTAGATCAGATCTTCTTATTTGGAAGTTTATAATCGTCAATTATTTTCCTGCCCTTTTAAAAAAAAAATCCATAAAATTTAGCCATAAAAAAACCATTAAATTGTAACTACTGTTTGTGTTTCTGCGTGTTTAAGCTGCATTTAAAACTGCCAATAGGAAATCAATTATTAAATAAGAAAAGAGTTTTCATCAATGAGTAATTTCCTAGTTGTTGACAAATACATTACGTTATGCAGTTTGCCAAGTGAAACTTTTTCAACCTCATGAGGGGAAATAATTAATGTAACAGTGGAGAAAAGATAAATAGTGCCATTTTAGGATAGAATTTCCAATTGTCATTAGAAAATCAATATTTTTCAAAAAGAAATATGTCATCAACACCAATTTTTTCCTTGCAGTGACATTTCTAGTGTTTCTAATTTTGTGCTATAGTGAGAACCAAGTGTGCATCCTATAATTTTTAAAAAATCATATCATGCTTGCCTAAAATATTAATTTCTCTGTTGTATAATAATGCTTGGATATAAAATGTTTAATCTAGGGATGAAAAAAGTATTTTAATTCCTTTCGTTTTTCAAATGCAGGCTAGAGCTTTATAACTGCATACATATATCACATTATTCACGTCAGGGATAACATCTATGTTCCTGATTCACCTATACATATCAATCTACTTCACTGCTTCCATTCATTCTTCCTATGCTGGCTGAGCTTTTCTGGATTGTATCTTTTCTGCATAAGACTAGAAACATACCTTGTTTAGAATGCTTAGGAAATATCGTTTAAGCAACTCTAGTATTTTATTTAAACCATTTTTAGCAGTCTTAATTGTTTTAAATTTTGCATTTTAAAATTTGTATGCTGTATTCTATGCTGTATTTTTATGCTATATATTATCATCTTATGAATTGTTGTAAACCACCCAGAGAGCTTTGACTATTGGATGGTATAGAAATGAAATTAATAATTTTATATAAGAATACAATGTAATGCTTATTACTCAAGATTCACCAGATCAATTTGGCTAATTTTTGTTTTAAAATGAAGCTTGAGCAGTGTAGATGTGCAGAACATTTTGAAAGTTTGAAAAAGTTCAAAGATTGAGCTTTAATAGCAATTAATTTCCTCCACTCCAAATGGGTAGGGCACCCCTCTACCAGCAGGCTGACAACAGCCCAGCTCAGCCAATGAGGGTGGTATGAAGGTGGTCCACAGGTGCAGCCACGGAAGTGGACAATTGGGACATGTAAGGGAGGGGGTGGAGCTGCACCACTTGCACATTTTGGAGGGGGGATTTGCTCTGCATGAGCCACATTTGCATTATTCATGAGCCCCTCTATGGTGAGGGGCACAAAAGCAGGAAAAGAGCAGGATTACTAGCGCTCATGGTGACATAAGCTTTACAATAATATAATAATAATCATCTCACTAATATATATTTGAGCAAATAAATTCCAAAGGGAATTAAACTGGAAATGGATTGTACAAATTCAGAACCTATCCCCAAAAGACAAGGAAATCCAGACAAGTTACACCCATCCTTTCTTTCCTATCCATCGAATATGGTGTCTACCGATAAAGTACACTATAGAATTAAACTTCTGTTCCTTTCTGGGTGGGTTAAAGAAGGAATTCCTTCTATTGTAGTTACCAGTTAAAAGCATGTTATCTTAGTTTAAACACAGTCTGCTTTTAAATGACACGGATTAACATACTCAGTAAGAGGCTGAAAAAGTGAGGTCAAGCACATAATTATGTTACTGTTTGGCTTAACATTTACTTAGAAGTAATTTCCATTGATTTCAATGGAACTTGTTTTTGAGTAAACCAATTTTGGATTACAGCCTGACACTATGATCCTCCCCACATGGAGCCTTTCAAAAAAAGAAGAAAGAAATCCAGGTGGTTGTGCTCTACACAAGGGCTATAACATTTTAAATCCTATCAGATGGATGACCCTAATTGTGAGGAGCCTTATTCCTGCCAGCCAATTATACTCACACAGAAATTCTCCACACGCTTGGCACAGTCCTTGTATCTATTTTTAATCCGCCCAATAACAGATGTTCTCTGGGCAGATTACAAATGCCTAAAAGAATAAAATACAATACAAATGGTAAGGCTCCTCCTCCTTCAACTGTCATCACCACCAGCCATTCCAACAAGCTAGTCAGAGTGGGATGAGAGGGGAAGCAGGGCCATTCCACCATCCCTGACGAAAGGCTACTTAATTTCCCCCTCTTCCCTTCCCATCCTTTTCCCTTACCTGTCGTATTTTCAATTGTAAGCCTATGGCAGAGATTCTCTTGTTTAGTGACTACATGTAAGCTGCTCTGGCAACCTTTTTGGCTGAGGATAAAAAATCTTTAATTTTTTTAAATTTATGCAACAAAAAGCACAGGAATACATGTAAAATATATAAAACATGCATAAAACCTAAAAAATGAAACTCAATGCCTGGGAGAAAAGAAAGGCCTAGCCCAGAAAGGATAATACTGTTGGCACCAGGGCCAGATCTACACCAAGCAGGATAAAGCACTTTGAAAACATTTTGAAAACTGTATATAGAGGGTGTCATGGGCCCCAACAGTTCTCAAAACTGTTATAAACTGTTTCAAAGCAACAGTGTAGATCCTGTCCAGGTGAGCCTCCTTGGGGAGTGCATTCTATAAACCAGGCACCAAAACTGAGAAGACCCTCCCTCTTGGAGCTACCTGTCCAACATCCTTCAACGGGGGGCACTTGGAGGAGGGTCTCTGAAGATGACATAAAAGTCTGAGCAGATTCATATGAGGCGGGGGAGATGTCCTTTCCTTTAGATACTCTGACCCCAAGGGCTTTAAACACCAACATGTTGAAATGGATACAGAAACAGACTGGAATCTAGAGCAGCTAATGAAGCAATGGCATTACGTGACCAGTCTCCCAGTTAGTAGCCTAACTGCTCTATTTTGAACTGCAGTTTCTTAACTTTCTTCAAAGGTAGTTCCACATACAACACATTGCAGCAATCCAAAGGGTAGTAAGCAAATTTCAAACATTATGACTCCTATGTGGAACGTTGCCATATAGAAACATTTTTCTAGAAACTTCTCCTTTGTGTATCAGCTTTCGACTTGTAGAGGCTTTTCGTCTTGGGGGAAGCATTCAAATGCTAAATCCCACATTTATGTTTTGAGGTGGTACATTCAAGTAGGACTGAAGTGCATATTTCATAATATTTATGTAGATGTCTACATATGAAGACAAATTGATATTTTACCATATTGTTGATCAACTAAGAACAATAGCTGGATAACTTTTCCTCTTGCCTTTAGAATGTTATATTCATCAGATTTGGAGGAAGGGGCAGTTAGAATTTGGTAATTTGAATCTTACAGACAGACAGACAGACTAAAGCTTTTAGCTGGTTAGTTTAAACTCAGTAGTTACTCTGGAACTGGATATAGGATCATCAGTTTTGCTGGCTGCTCTGCTTGTGTATTTGTAAATAAACAGTACAAACAGTCAAACACCATAAGTCACCAGTGCTTTCTCCTCCAAATCACAGCACCCTGCTGTTTGTCAGCCTTGTTTGGAGATACATATCTCCCCTTCATATTTTGCATTTTTACCAGAGCAAACATCAGTGTATCCATTGCAAACATGATTGCCCATGGACAGTGAAAAGGCCTGTTGTTCTATAGAGAAGGAAGGTTTGTACAGCCAAAAGACAGATCAGCCTTCTCCAACGTGGTGCCCTCCTGACGTATTGGACACATCTGGACAACACCATGTTGGGGAAGCTGCAATAGAATAAACCAGGCAACAGAAGATCAACTGCCATGGCTCAGCAGCTCATCTGAGGCCCAGCTGCTAAACCTAGTTCATCCCACTCTACCCTTGTTCAGTGGAAATACTTGCTTCATTGGGATGGAGGGAAGATAAATTACTCCAGAGCAATGTCACATGTTGCAGCAGCCCAATATTATTGTATTACATTATTTTATGTAAGCCTCCAAGGGGATCATTCTGGATTTATATAAATATTATTTATTTATGTTACATATATCCCACTTTTGAGGGTCTTAGCACTCACCCAAGTTTGGTTTCCTTTGGAAAGAGGTCACTAGGCTTATATTTTGTAAAGTTTATTTACAAACATCCAGGCCAAGCATACCTGGAGGAACAGCTTAAACATTCCCAACAGACTGTCAAAGTTCACTGTTCCACCTCAGATTTCCCCAAATGGCCAGTGACTAAAAATGTTGTTAGCATAGAGACCAAACTCAGCTCTCTGCGTTTCTCTCTTCGGCTAAAATTCTATACACATTTACCTAGGAATTAGAGCTACTAAACTCAGTTGGCTTAGGACTACTTCAGCTGTAAACTCTTCCTACACCAGTGAGTAAAAAATGTGTGTAAACCATCCCGTGTTTTGGATGTATTTGTGTTGCCACTTGTACACACAGCATATACACATTAGTCATACACGATGGTATGCACTTTTCCTGCATGTAGGTAACATCCATAAAGGCTTGGCACAAAGAGTGAGGTAGTCCTTAAGCCCAATAATCTTCAAATTCTCTTCGAAGATTCAAAGGTGCCCTGTCCAGCAGATGTTAATGGAAGGCTGCTGGAGCGTATGGCAAACCTGTGGTACGGTGGCACATGGGGGTGGAAAAACCTGGTGCCAGTTATGCTTGGAGTGGTGTACAAAGTAGGTTCTGTTAGAAGTAAGAAATTAGCTTTCTAAGCCAGCAAATAGGTAGGTATGTAATTTGTTGCTCTGGGGATATACATATATATGTAAGAACCCATTAGGGAAAGGGCTTATGCAGTAACAAAGGCCTCCTCCACACGGGGCGTTTAATGAGCCTTGAAGGCTCATTATAAATTTTACCTACACACGAGCGGAGCGCAAAACGGGCGTACAGGCGCGTTATCTCCCCGATAATGCGCATTTTCGAACGCGCGTTAAATAGCGACTTTTATTTTGCTCCGGCCGTTAAAGCGCATTTTCGCTGTGTGAACAAGCGATTATGCGCATTAACTACCTGGAAAGCGCTTTTTGGGCATCTTTTAATGCGCTTCGCCGCTTCTCGCCGCCTCCCGTGCAGAGGGATTGTGAGTAAATGCGCCTCCGCGATAATGCGCATAATCGCGGAACCAGGCGCAAAGGCGCATTCTTGTGGAGGGGGCCTAGGTGTTGCTATTGTCTTCAGTGCCATTTCCAGCAGCATTTCATCTCTTTGTAAACTGCCTGGGGAACTTTTGCGGTTGGGCTCCATAGAAATGTAATAAATGAAATTAAAATAAAATAAAACGAATGGTGCATGACTGTATGCCTGTTTCATATGCCACCCACACCCTACAACACCTAATGACCATAGGAGCGCAATCCTATGCATGTTTAGGGCAGAAAAAGTCATAGTAGTTATATGGCCTTTTTCTGACTTCAAGAAACACCTGCATAGGATTGCACCCTAGGTGTGGTAATTAACGACCAGAAGACCGACGACCATGAACATGCACGTTCTCCACTGTGAAGGGAACAGTCTGCTGAAAAGCTCCCCGAAGAATTGTTGTTTAGAGGAAACCTCCCTAAAGATGACGAACAGTCGCTCTCTCATTCTTTGATTTTATTATCAATAGGCGGGGCACCGAAGCCTATTTATGGCAAGAAGGAGGAGAGGAAGATGAACCCCAAAGCATTCAAAATATCCGAGCAACAACCCACAACGGCGGTCGGCTCGAGCACGCCGCACTCCTGAGTTTGCATTTTTGCATTTGCAAAGGTAAGGGCGCGCTCGCGCTCGCTCACTCACATTCTCATACTCTCTCTCTCTCTCTCTCTCTCTGCGTCTCCCGCCCTCCCAGACGAAGAATTCCCTAAGGTGGAAGGCAGCCGTTGGGCAGCCGCGTGCGCCCCTTTCTCATTCGTTCTACTGGGCGCGAGCTAGCGTGGGTGACGTGTCCATGCCCGTGACCAATCGGGGCCGAGCAAGGCAAGAAACAGACTGCGTCCCGCCTCCGCCTCCCCGTGTGGGGCGGAGCGGTTCCTTTCAGGCAGGCGCTGGCTGGGCAGCGATGGCGGACGATGGGGATGGGAAGCTAAGGACTGAGCGAGGCGGCGGCGGCGGCAGTAGCAGCGGTATCCCGGAGGACACGGCAGCGTCGGCCGCCGCCGCAGCCGGCAGCTGGCTCGGGGGAAGCTGCCTTGACATGCTGTTGAGCTTGACGGGGCTGGTGATCGCGGCGTTTGTGGCCTATCAGCTCTACAAGCGCTGGGGCAAAAGGAGCGGAGCGGGGGGCGCGGCGCAGCAGAGCCAGGCCGATTCCCTGCCCCGTATGAAGCGGCGGGACTTCACGCTGGAGCAGCTGCGCGAGTACGACGGCGCGCGCACGCCCCGCATCCTCTTGGCCGTCAACGGCAAAGTCTTCGATGTGACCAAAGGCAGCAAGTTCTACGGGCCCGGTGAGGGGAGGGGGGAAAGAAAGCGGGGCGGGGGGGTGCCCCGCCTGCCTCCCTCCCTGCCTCCCTCCCTGCCTGCCTGCCTGATTCGGACCGTGGCTGAGGTGGGAATGCCTCTTGGCCTTGTGGGGAAAGGAGATATAGAGCAGGTAGAAAGGAAAGGGATAGGAGAGAATACTTGGCCTGCTTTATCCACCCACGTGGGTAGCTGGCGTCAGAAGATGCCCTTCCCCAGCTCCGTGGCCTCCAAATGGTTTGGACTCCCAGTCCTATTAGCCCCCACCAGCAGTGGCCAATGGTAAGGAATGATAGGAGTTGTAGTGCAAAACATCTGCAGGACACCAGGATAGGCTAGTTGTTGTATGCAAGGCCCTAATGATTCTAGTCCTAACCCTCTTCATACTCCCCTTAATTCCAAATTTCTAGAGACTCTGATGCCTGCATTTGCACTGTGCACTTGTAGGGGCTGCCCTAGGTGAACAAGCTATTCTTGGCATATTTTCCTCTCGGCTTCCAGGATTTTCAGGCTTCATGAGTCTGGCCTGTTTCCATACATACACATTTCTGTGAAATGTGATCATGACTTCTAATTAGAAACGTTGATTTGTCAGCCTATTATTTTATTAAGGCCTAGTTGAGTTCTCATTGTTCAGAACTTCTCAATGATTGTAGTTACATTTGGGCTGCAGTCCTGCTCATAGTTCCAGTAGGTGTGGAGCTGTAGCCTTGATCTTCTTATTCTAGCCCTTTGACTTCTACCTGCACAGAGTTATCAGCACATAGAATAAAATCTAATCTAACTAGACTAGTTTCAATCCATATTTACGTAGGTGTGGGATTGTAGCGTTGGTCATTTATATGCCAGTTCTGAACATGTTTACTTGGAAGCAAGTCCTATCATGTACAGTGGGTTTCATGGGCTTGATAATTAACATCTCATATTATGAATGGTAAAATATACTAAATTGCATCTTCACAAAGGTCTTTAGTGAAGTACAGAGTCTCTAGGACCAGAATCAAACTGAATTAATTGAAGATGAGGTTTTTTTGGTCTCACACAGAAAGTTAATGGTTAATACAGCAGGTCTTTATGAAAATAATTGATTTTATTTTTAGGGTTATAGCCTGATTAAGTTTTTTTTAAGCAGGTATGAATTTTAAGGCAGTTTGCATATGGACAAAAGACTATTTTTTTGTTTTTAGACAATATGGGTCATAGTACCCATCATCTTAGAAGAACCATTCTTCCTGTGAAGGCATACTGAATGCCTCTTGATGATGCTTGCCATCTACATTTTTTATAAGCACATATTAGTCAATTTAAAGTATTTTTAATCAATCCAACTGATTGTTTCAATGTTGCAGCCCTATTTATTTAAAATATTTTACTGACTGCATCTGCATTGCTGCAAATGTACATGTATACTAGTGGGGTGAACCAATGTTCTTATCAGACCATTGGACTCTTGCTCACTTAGACATTTGCGTTAATTCCTGATGGGACATTTGAGTGCTGGAATAGGAGTTTACATTGTGACTTGTAGAGTGCTACTTTACTGCAGCAGTCATGAACCTGTTGCTTTCCAGATGTCTTGGATTTCAACTACCATTAGCCCCATCACTATGGCCAATAGTCAGGAATGCTGGGAGGTTTAACCCAAAACATCTGGAGGGCACTAGCTCTGGGAAGGCTGCTGTACTGCATGCCAGGCTTTGAATTTAGTAGTTTGTGTTATTTCCCTCTATAAACTGAATGCTGGTAGCCACAGTATAATGTGTACATAGTAGAAATTGTATTTCTCATCAGTATCATGGATGCTATCGAGTATGTGCCTTAACACTTTCAAGAAACACATGATTCAGCAGTCCAAATCATGAGGGCCCCACAGCTGGGAAAATTAACTTCATTTTTCAAGCAACAATGTTGTAATGTTGAATGCTGCCTTGAGGGAAAACTTCTGAGCAATTGTGTAAACTATAGTGAGGAAAGTACCTCAGAAGGCACTTATGTGAAATCTTCAGCCTTCTATGACTGATGGGCAGCTAAATGGTTCTGTGAATAAATGAGACATCTTGGGCTTCAAGTAAAGTGTATCACCTGAAAAGGTAGTGAGTACATATTCTGTGGTATTTGCTTAAATGGCTTCCGATTAAGATTAGTTTGTGGAACTGACACCGAAAAAAGTGGTGGCTTGTAAACTAAGTGACTAGAAATGTGGATGCAAAGACTAAATCCATGGCAAAATATGGACTGGTAAGCAAGGTGTCATCCCATGTTGAGAGAACACAAGGGCACAAAACAAGCAAACATGCATTTTTCAACCTTGGTGATTTCAGTGACATGCTTATACTTTTTTAACAAAATTCAATTTTAATAAAGCTTCAATAACACAACAAAATGCACTGAACACGGGAAATTATAATATCTGATATCCTGTGCTTTCCAACCACCAGATGGTTTCCTTTTTATAACTGATTTGACACATCAGTACTTGGTTTGGGGGGTGGGGTTGGCTGGCAAACACATTAGTTATCTGACTGAAAAATATTCTATAACAGAAAGAAGATAAAATTTACATCTAAAATTTAACATTTTTTCTGATATTTTCTTCAGTAAGCTAACACTGTTGCCTAATAAAGCATTTGGATATTTTTTTTCATTATAGGAAAGACATGGGTCCTGTTTGAGAGTTCTCACATGCAAAATGGTGTTAAGTATACTAGTGCCACAATGGAAAACTATGTATGGTGGCACAGACAATATGCAGCAAGTGTGCACCTTTCCTTTCACTTTTTCGCTGTTTTATGCCAGTTTACAGTGTTCATTACAGTTGAGATGCACATAACTTTCTATTTCATGTTACCCACCTTTTGGGGTTAGTTGACATTTCCCCCAAAATGCCATCCGCTTGCATATATGATAGTGGATTGTTGGATATACTCTCTTTTCTTCTGTAGTATGATACAATACTGGTTTTGCAGACTGTTGTATGTGCACAAGGCCTAGTATGTGCAAAATGTTATTGTATTAGGGTGCTTTCTTTTCAGTCTAGAATATATATTTTTTTAAGTGATCCTCTTAATTTCAAAATATTGACCCGGTTTGCATGTAATGACGGCAAATCACAGGTTAATTAATTCACAATTTGCCACAGTACATTCCGCAGCTATTTAGAATATTCAGCCCCAAATCAGGGGTTTGCTATGTGATATCCAAACCTGGACAATATAAGTTAATCGTGGGAACAGCAATCCACAGTTAACCTACAGTTAGTAATTAGTTTAACTGTGGGTTGTTTGGCCCACGATTAATCTATTGTATCCAGGTTCGGATGTCATCTAGCAACCCACCAATCAGCCTGATTGGCGGTTGAATATTAAAAATGGTCACAGAATGTGCTTAGTATGCACTGTAGCAAATCGTGGATTAATTAACCTATGATTTGCCACCATTATGTATTAACAGCCCCACTTTTGGTTGAATATGTGGGACCGGTATCTTATTTTGTTACTTTTAAAACAGGACGTTCATAATAATGAAAGCTAAGGTGAGGCTCTACAAATTTTTGATTGACTTAATCACCAGCCATTATAGCTGTTGCACTGAACTCTTCATTTTGCTCAGTCCTGAGGCATATGCAGAAAACTCATAGAAAAGGGAGGGGTGTTTTCTCTGCCTTCTATAAAAAAATAAACAGGAAGGGGGGAACTCCCCTCCTATCTCCCAAATTTTCTGCAAACTGAGAACTCAGAAAGGAGTATCGTGGTATAACATGATGTTAATCCTAAATGATAACCTGAAAGGTCTCCAAACAGTATGGGAGGTATGAATCTAAAATGTCAAATTTCTGAGGAAAGTTGGAAGGGAATATGGAAAAAGTATCATTCAAATCTACTTCCAACTTGTATATGTGAGAATGGGTTAAAGGAGATTCATTGATAGCATTTGCACCCAGTAAAGCTACACAGGAATATCTGCAAAGAGCTGGAGAGATTGTGATGCGATCAGCCTGCTCTTAAGGATGTGGTGGATTTCGAAGTTAGTTGAAAACTGCTGGAAACTAGTTTCTCCAGGAGCTTAGCACCATCTTAAACAAAACTGCCTTATCTAATCCAAAACTGACTTTACTTAAAATTTTAAGGACAACCTGGATTGCATTCCCTCCAGCAGCCATGTCCAACCTAGTGCACTCCAGATGTTTTGGACTACAACTCCCAGCATTCCTTATCATTGGCCATGCTAGCTAGAGCAGGTGAATGTTGAAATCCAAAACACTTAAGGCACGAGGTTGGAGAACATTGCCTGGCCTACAGGAACCTTTTAAGCTTTGCCATGCTAGCTGCAGTGTTGGAAATATCTTTGTATTGGAAGAGTCATTCTATGCCATATGTTAATTGATGGTATCTGTGGCTCTGAAAATGTAGCTTTCATGGGCACGCTCAAAAAATAAATTCACATCTTCACTGGGCAAAGTATACTGACACTTTTATGAAAACTGGTATCCATTAAGAACTTATGTCAGCAAACAGTCTGTTGACATATTGCTAAACCTTGTGAGTTGTTCTTGTCTGATGTTTTAGCCTGCTCCAATTCACTGCTGCTCCAGTATAATCCTACCTTATTAACCTCATTTTTCTGTTCAGTTTTATCCCCCTTTTTAGGTTTACCTTTTAAATTAATAACCAATGGGGCAGTATCCAACTGTGTCATTCCGCTATTACAAACGATGCCATGCTAGCAGAAAGTAGGTTCTGAACTATGCGCAAGAGAAGAATCTAACTAAATTTAAGTCTGCACAAGTGTGGTTACAGAACCAATTGTGCATTACGCTAGTGCAACCCGTTACACAAGCATAATGCACAACCACTTGAATTAGCAGAATAACATTATTGGATACTACCCAATATAAAAAGAAAGGAGTTGTGGGTTCTTCCCCTCTGCTCTGGACATTTGTAGGCCAAATGTTGCTGTTCTGCAAACATTTGGTGGGAAGTGGAGAAACCTTTTAAAAAAACAATTCACAGAAAAGTGGGGGAGAGAATATTTGGGCTGGGCATGTGGTAAAGGGTCAGGGACATGGGGGGGCAGTGGTGCTATCAATGGTGAATGCACTTGTGGAAGATTGGCTAACAGTGCAATCATATGCAAAGCAAGTCCAACTGTATTGAAAATGGGACTTCCTAGTAAGTGTGTTCAGGATTGCAGCCAAAAACTTATTTAAGTCAGTTGCTTTTCCTTTTTGAAATCATGCTAAATTCATTTTAAGCCCTCCTGTCAAAGTCTGACTTTACCTTGTTAATGTTAAGAAGGTAATTTACATGCAGAAATGGGATTGATTTATCCATTCACATTAGACCAGTACACATTCATCTCTTCTTACGGCTCAGAAGAATTCAATTAGTGGCATACATAAGGAAATTTTAAACATTTGGATCTGATTCAGCCAAAGTTAGGCTCTTCTCATTCCCACTGATATCAATTTGAGAGAGAAAATCCTACACATTAGGTTAACCCCAAAGGAGTGGACAAAATTTAAAACTTTCCTCCTAATCTTTGCTACTTCAAACTACATGAATTCTCTTATAATAATGGGGTCCCTTGTGATATTTCAGACTCTACTTTTAAATTGTGTATGTGGTTTTTTGAAGATTGCATTAAAAGTGTGTTGGGATCAGTTAGAACCCAACTAAAATTAAGACGTAGGGAGCTTTGGGAACTTGTGTTTGCTAGAATAGCATGTAGTTCTGCCGTTGACTATCAGAGAACCTACATTATCCCAAGTATTCAGGAGTCCAGAAAGGCTTTCTACCCAGAGGGGAGTTGTTGTTTGTGACTTGCTGAGCTACGGAGGTGCTCTGGGGCACCATCTCACTATTCTGTCTAAACAGTGATTTCATTGGGGTCTACATAAGCCCAATACTAGACTAGTAAAAAACTTTGCCAAGCACAGGCTTAAAACTCTTCCTATGAAATCAAAGGGGACTTTCAGCTGTGTCATGTTCATTGTACCGTGCATTACTCTTTTGTGATCATGTCCAATCTCCTTAACTCACACATGTGCGTACACACTGCAGTTCTGATTTGAATCGGGTCTCCTGTGACTATTTCTTACAGAACTTAAACAGGAGATGGACCCATCTTTTCTAGTTGCTTTATAGAAGTTAGTCTTGCATTCTTGCATTCTCTGGTAATTTCTGAATTTGACTTTTATTATGTTCTGTGTTGTATGTCTCCTCAAGACTGCCAACCAGTGACTGGAAACTACAGTGGCTTCAGAGGATAGTAGCATGGCTAATACCTAATTTCTGTGGCATTGTCAACAGATAAAACAAATTTTCAAACAGCGTTGCTGAATTTTAATTGCTGATAAACCAACTTACCCTTGTACGACCTAGGTTTTAAACCTATTTTGATGAGTTAATTAGTAGAAAGTCGAAGAGTTTCATAGTTTTTAGTCAGACAATGGCAACCTCAGTGTGATAGAAAAGCTAGACATACCAAATTGACTTTTGCTTCCTCAAATAGTAGTTGATAGATGTTTGTGTTCTTTTGGCAGAACTATTAGAAGTAGATAGAGGATTTTATCCATAACTAGAATGTTCGTCTACTTTACAGAAACTTGGATTTCATCACTAACTAGAAGTTTCTAATTAAACATAGGTGGTTTTGTTTGCCATAAAAGCAGCAAAAGTGAGGACTAAGTTTTTGAAGTTAATACTGTTGATGGATGTGCTGATGTTATAAAGATACTGGAGCACAAGAGGGCATGGCTATAGTGCAAAATACAACGGGTTAGATTCAATGCTGTCCTTTCATTGACAAAAACAGAACAAAGAGAGGGGTAATAACCCTTCCCCTCCTTCTGCAGCTCCCCATATGCCCTCAAAATCAGCTCTAGCGTGGATAGGAGAGGGAGAAAATCTTGTCACCCTTGCGGACTCCCACTAGCACAATTTTGGATCTATCCCAATATTCTGATTGTGTCTAAAAAAAATTGTAAGGAGGTGTATGATTGTGAAAAACGTTTCTCAATTATACTAGTGCTTGAGATGTATTTGACTAGTATCTTAGCATTTTAATGTGGACAAATGTTTTGGAGAGTCATTTTCAAAACTTGGTTATGAATTGCACATGTATATTTACAGGTCCGGATATGGTTCTACCATCTATATATGAGCTGATCTTATAATTCCTGAAGCAATTGCTTGATAAGATTATCTGAGTCCTTGGGCTTGTGTAGAAATCATTGGGGATTGCGAGAGAGCTATTATTTTTCCTATGAACTGAGAAAATCCATTGAAAAGTGTTTGATCTATATGTGGAATATTGAGCATCCTACATCTGGGGTCTGTATC
Source organism: Anniella stebbinsi (assembly GCA_029215795.1). Taxonomy (NCBI): domain Eukaryota; kingdom Metazoa; phylum Chordata; class Lepidosauria; order Squamata; family Anniellidae; genus Anniella; species Anniella stebbinsi. The sequence continues at coordinate 192,830,799 of JARDYH010000004.1, forward strand.
TTAATTTTATATTTGTGCAAATGTATGCCTTTATTTTGTCTTGGCCAATAGCTAATACAGTGAAATAAACCTACATCTCCCTATTCAAACATTATTACAAAATTGACTTGTTCTGTGCTTCTTTAGTATGTATTTAGTGTTGATTTTGTAGAAGGGCCTCTTCAAATGAAGTTAATACACCATAAGACAAATCTCTAGTCTACAAAAATAGCACTTTCTTTAAGAATTAGTGTTGCATGTTTTAGCACAAATTGGTCATATACTATTTGGACAACAATGTCAGTGAATAATAAAATATTGAATTATTGGCATTCTGTGATTATCCTAATACCCTCTCTGTAACTTCTTTCAGTAGAAGTACATAATTAAAAGGTCAGTTTCCTTGAATAAGAACAGAAAAGCCATTTCTGTTTTTAATGTATGTTTCTAATAGTCAGGTAGTGATTGCATGTCTGTTACGTAATGTTAAGATTCCAGTTAAGCTATTTCCAAAGGTTATGTTGATAAATGTTAGTTGTGTTTCCAAGTGCTATTACAGCAGTCTTTAAAACCTGCCAAAGTCCCTTGATACCAAGAAACATACAACTTCGTACTTTAAATGTTTTGAGAATTATACTTAAAGCTAAACAGAAAATGCTAAAAGCCTTTATATAAATATATCCTATTTCTTCAGCACAATTCTGTTGTATCTTCCTTTTATCATGTGGCCTGTATAACTATGAGTTAGTGACTTGCTTTGCTAGCTTGGAGACTTTATTTCATTTGAACAGTGCTTCGTGGGGTAAAGTTCATGTTTGTGGCTAGTTTGGCCAAATTTTAGGTTATGTAATATTCTGCCCAGGAAGCAGCATACAATTTTATATTTACCATTCCTGAACAGAGATTTTAACTGACAGAATACCACACTTTAAAGATAATTGCAGAAAACTATGATGTGTCATATATTTTTAGAAAATATTCAGATCTTCTGGGATGAACAGAAGGAAAGCATTTGACATGGATTAAGTTTGTTTATTCATATTCAAGTTTATTAAAGTTGGATGTTCAACTATACCTGATCTCTACTAGAAATTAATAGGGGTAGGTGGGGAAGGGAACTCCATTGCTTTAGACTCTTAATGTTTAGAGCAAGTATCCATATTCTGGAGAGAATGACTAGTACATAATTAAATGATGAAATGTATCTTTTTTATTTTCAGAGGGTCCTTATGGAATATTTGCTGGCAGAGATGCCTCAAGGGGACTAGCAACTTTCTGCCTAGAAAAAGATGCACTCAGAGATGAATACGATGACCTATCAGACTTAAATGCTGTACAAATGGAAAGTGTTAGAGAATGGGAAATGCAATTTAAAGGTAATATTTTAACTGGAAGTTTCCTTTCAATGAATTGGAAAAGGAGGTAAAAGATATATGACTGGGGGTGCTTTTAAAGGTGATTTCTCAGTATATAGAAACTGACAAATCACTACATTGTTAATGGCTTTGTTTTAAAATGTCACTATAGTTCAGTTTATGTAAACATTAGCTTAATGCCTATAAGTATGAAGGGGGGTGAAAGGAACCTTTACTAGGCTCCAGTGATCTGGCACAACAAGGCCCCTCCATTCCAGTGGAGCTACTGTTTGAGAGTTACCATGGACAATTGAGGCATCTCCAGAATTCAAAAATGATGGCCTCATTTTTGTGATCTTGTGAGGTCCTTTCAGAGACTAAGCTAATTCCCTAAGCTTATTCTCATACTTTCAGTCAAGTCATTCTTGCAAAGAGGCCTATTCTTGAAGCCCAGGAGAAAGCTACTGTAGCCTTTGAACCAGATGTGCACTGAGGCACTGTAGGATTAATGAAGGTGGGAAGGTAATATTTTCACCTGTGGTGACAGTCAAGAAAGCTATGTATATTTCAGGAATGCACTGCACCATAAAAATGAGCCAGGAAATTAGCTTAGATAGTTGTGATATCACCTTTTAGTTCAGATTTTAAAAGTTCTGTTAACTTAGTAGGCCAGTGGGACATAGGCATTTATAATCATGTTTAATGTCGTATTTAAGTCTTTTTGATTTGTAATATGTACATGTCTTTTCCAGAAAAATATGACTATGTGGGTAGACTCCTAAAACCAGGAGAGGAACCATCAGAATATACAGATGAGGAAGATACCAAGGATCACACTAAACAGGATTGAACTTTGTAAATCACCAAAGTCAGGGGGCTTTGGAACTGCAATCCCTTATTCCCCATCACAGAATGCCCTCTGTCTTCGGGTAGAATTCATCTGCTGTAGAAAACAACTCGTTGGGTTTTGTACATGATCATCCTCAATGAAGATTTGATTACTAGGCATTATTTATGCTGCCAAACATTTTGTTGTTGTTGCAGTTTAACTGTAATGTCTGGAAAGGCTTCATTAATGAAATGGGGCCTGGGATTTAAGATGCAAAGAAAGCTATTCCTTTTAGCATGTTGAAGCCTTTGAACAGTTTGTTATTTACAAGCTTAAGTGTTTCATATGTCATTTTTACTCCTTTAGCGCTAAATGGAAAACCTAGTTGTTTTAAAGGATCCCAACTAAATTTGGCTACTGAAACATTAATAAATGGGAATACTCAAAACTAGTTTGTGGGCCATTACTTTCTGTGGCAGAAAGTTCAGATCTCTGCAGATTACAGGGTTTCAAATAGATTCTCCTGAACGATAGAGGAAAATTTATCTGCAGAAGTTATCATTTGAAACCAGCCTTCTATGCTTTTCCTTCCCCTCAATCAAATCGGAATAATTGTGCCTTATTTCACTTAGAGACTTGAATTGTTTTAAGGGAAAAACCCAAATGTGACATGAGTCACTAAAAGCAGCATTGAGGACTGGTTAGACCATTCGGTTGACTGGAAAACATTGATGTCATTCTGTATATAGAATGTAAAGGAAAACTCAGTGTTACTGCCATATATATATATATATGTTAATATGCATAAACTTAATTAGCAGTGTAATGGCCAAATGCTTCCTCTTTGCTTTTTAAATAAGCCCACCTATTCTCTTTTTCATCTCCAGAGAGCTCCCTAAAGTAGAGGAGCTTAGCCTCATCTCTTTTTGAAGTGAAGGGTGCGCATGAGTGTGGGTGCTCGAGTGCAAGAAATGGGCGGATAGTTCCTGCAGATACTGTAAATATGAATACCATTTTAATAAAGCATGTAAAATACCAAATGTGCTGTCAGACTTTATGTAGATGCTGTTAAGCTAGTATTGGTGGTCAGGACTAGGTGAATGAGAAAAAAGAAATCTTGGAGATATTAAATATTTTTGCACTGCAATTGAATAAAGCTTTACCCAGTTACTTTTTTAAAATGTAGTTATCACATATAATTCACAACAGAAACAAACATTATTTAGGTACAGCTTGGATGAATACATTGCGAGAGCAGCATGTAACACTGGAGCATATCTCTATGTGAAAATGCTTTGGTTATCAGTTTTCATCCCTTTTCCTCATATCAACTGTACAGCTTCTTCAGTCAATATCCTATGTAAACTCCAAAACAAAATCACTTTCTTGAATGCTTCTCCTATAAACTAGTCAATAAACAGCACTAAGCCACTATTGGGAATCAACATTAAGAAAACTAGTAAGACAGCAGTGTGTCTAACATAAAAAAAAGCTAGCTGTGATCTTCAATCCATCTGATATAATAGTATCTTAAACAAAAAAGCATCCTCTTGTCCAAAATGACCAAACAGTTCTGGCTCATGCTCAGGTTGGCTTGTGAGTTGAGATTGTTAATATGGTAGGCACAAAAATGTTTTCTATATCTGCTGTCCCATATTTGTGTGTGAACATACTGTTGTCATTTAGTCATTTGAAAGTGTCTAAGCCTTCATTGATGAGCCAGTTACAACTTTTCCACTCCAAAATTTTATTCTATAATTGAAATTATGCAGTCTGTTTTGAGAAATGAACGATTTGTGTTCTTTTTTAAAAAAAAATAAACTGTTCTGTAGATACAATTTTAGTGTTGTATTTGTCATTTAATTTCCTTGCAGGGAAAAAGTGTTGGAAGGAAATTTAGGTTTTCTGATTGAAGGCAGACTTCACCTCTAAGGAGCATCCCTTCCTGTTTAAATGGTAGCAAAAGCCTCAGCTTCACAGATGGCTATGCTGAGGGATAGAAAATTGTGTCTTGATGTATAGTCAGATGGTTTTATTTGGGTTCTGCTTTGAAACCACAGTTGTTTCACACTGCTCTTCCTACTGAAAGTTGTAGCTTTTGACACCTTGAGGTATCTGCACATAAAACAAAGTTGCAAGATTTTACAAATATTGTGCTTTCGAAGTCTTTGGACAGCAATTTTTCACAGTTAGTTTGATTTGCTGAGCTCATAGGCTATTTATAAGCATAAGACAATTGCTGCTTTTCCCTGAGGACAATCAAGAGGTGAAAATATTATTATGCGTAACTGGTAAATTACATACGGTCCTTGGATCCTAAGCAAGTTTTGTGAAAGGGGTGCTGAATTTGCTGCAATTTACAGTCTAGTCATGCAGGAAAGTAACATTACAAGGGCTGATAAGGCCCATTATAAAGAAATTGAGGAAAAAAACAATAGGGTATACCTAGGTCATGTGTAGTAAATAAAAAAATGAATAAGTTTTACAGAAGCTTTCATCAGGAAAACTGGGTTAAAAGCTTGTATTTGACTTTGTATTAATAAAATGGCTCCAATATAGTTGTGTCTTCTCCATTGAATCAAACAATACAGTATATGAACATTGTGCCATTCAATAGTATCCTGTGGAGGGAACAAGGTTATCATATATTTCTATAATCTTTACAGATCAATTCTTTCAGATACAAACTCTTGTACTATATGATCAGCATAACAAAATGGCAGAGACCACATCAACTAACACATGAAGCATTTTCTAAAACTATTTGGCTTAAATATGTGCATGAACAACTTCATATGCAGCTAACTGCTGATTTTACCTCCCACTGCCTGGTACTGCTGTGCAAAAATATGCTCCTCTTCTAAACACATCTGCTGGCAAAAAGAAAAGGAAAGCAGCTTTGGCACAATCCCACAAATAGGAATGAGCTCTAAGTGCTTTTTTACAAACAGAACAGTAGGGAAGAGAAGGTGTTTCTTTCATCCTGCCTTGTTCCTGTACCATCTTTGGGGTTTTAGGAATCATGGTGTTCAATGGCTTTCCTTCAATGCAGTTACTTTTCCTTAGAACAAATATGTATTTAAGCACTCATCTGGTAATGAGAACTGCATGCAGGTCTGAGCAAGTTGACAGCAAAAAGATGAGAGTTTCATTCTTCCATGCCAGCAGTAGACAACATGGCACCCATAGGCACCTCTGCACCCTTAGACACCTTTCTTGGCACCCATCAAGTTGCCCTAACCCTCCCACTTTTATTTTTTATAAAGAAGGCTCTTTACTGACAGCCAGGATTGCAAAGTAAGGGCCTCTATCTGCTCCCAATTTCCCATGAATGCCTCTAGGGCCCATGTAGGACTTGGAAGGTAATATCCTATAGGGGCCGTGCACATGCAGCCATCCCTGCCGGATTTTCTCAAGGGGCAGGTCACTATAGGCTACTACCCAGAGCCATTCTAAGGAAATTATGATGGTAGGTAGCTGCAGGTCAATGCTTTCATCAGCAGCATGCCCATTTTGTGGCGATGTCCAGGTTTCTCTCAAATAGCCAATTGTGCCCACAAGTATAAAAAAGTTGCCTACTCTTGCTCTACCTAGCATAGAAATCAAGTGGGCTATAGAGAAAAAAGCATCTGCATCTAGCATGGAAGTAGGAACAGATTTCTCTATCCTTTGGCACCTCATATTAGGCTAGCACCTTTTATGGGCTTATTGATGAGTCTGTAGCTAGGAGGATCCACTCCCCACAGTACGCATCCCAGCAGACCACCTGCTCAAATATTTCCTATGCTGCTTTGTGCATGCAATCTACAAATGTGCAAAGGCCAATATTTTTAACACCCCCAACAAAGAATATGACAAATAAAAAGGTAGATGACAAAAGTTGTATTTTTAATCTCCAAACTTACAATAACCAGGTGAGATTGTTACTGCTTGGAAAGGGTTTTGGTCAGAGACTGTACAACTGTACATGGTTCTCTTCTGATGTGAGTTGCCACGAACCTGCCCATGGTGAATACTGATTGCTAAGGAAAGGGGTGGAAGATAGGGTCATCATGTAGACTACCTTGCCTATAATTTGCTGCATCAATATGAAACATTGCAGTCACAGCATAAGTTACTTCTGTATAAAAAAATAATATGGAAAGCAGTTAACTAGTATTTAAAGTTCTATGATTAAACTGCATTTTCCCAGCGTGATTGAAATGAATGTAGAAACTCCATTTCATCCAAGAGTTTTTGAAGCTGCATGGCAAAATGTTATTTACCTTGTTTTGACATTGAAACTGCCTTGCCTGCCATGATGGATGTCCTATGCTGGGAGAGACAGAAGTAGTTTGGAATTCTGGAGCATGAACAACTCTGCCAACATATGATTTAATTGGCCTGCACAACCTGTGATCCATCTAGTCAAATGTAGTCCCCAACCATTTACTGACAACCCCTTGATTCTTTCAGACAGGGAACAAGGATAGAAGAATCAACAATCCTCTAGTTGGCTGCTATATAAGACTGGTATAAGTTGTGCAAGTGCTTGAAGTAAAAGGATAGGCCTTTTTCATTAACTAATTTTGCCTATTTATTTACAATATTTATACACCACTCCACAACTAAAACACCATATTAAAATTGTTCTTAAAACAGGGTAGTTATATACAGGAATGGACATCAAACGTTTAGATAAAGTTTTAATCAGCCATCTATTATTGGCAGCAAGATGGCTGATTGCCAAGCACTGGAAAGATGGCAAAGGGCTTCACATTGATAATTGATACCAAAGGGTTTGGCAAATTGCTCTTCTGGAAAAATTGACAAGAGAAAATGAGGAAAGTGCGAGGACAATTAAGTGAGGATAAATGTAAGAAGATATGGTGTAAGTTCATTGATTTTATGAACAAAGATGAAGGGGGGAGATTACCCCCTCTACCATATATAGATATTTGGAGCAGATAGGAGGTTGGCAATGCTTGACAATTTTTTCCAATCCAAATAGAAATTTGTAATAAGAAATTTATAATTCTTTTCCAGACTGTCAGGGAATGTTTGTGTGTGTGTGTGTATGCGTAGAGAGAGAGAGAAACACTTGACTTATGCAACCAGAAATATCAAAATAAAATATTAAATTAAAAAAAAACACCAATGTACCAATAAAAATCATGGCTGGTCAATTAAAGAAGGCTTCTTGAAATGTTTTCAGAAGTCAGAACCAATTCAATGTTGGTGCCTGCTTGACCTACAGAGGCAGGGAATTCCATAGAAAGGAGGCCACCACACTGAAGGCTCTCCTACACATGGACTCCAATTGGACCATAGGTCACCAGAAGCTTGCCATCTGATGACCTCAGTGGCTGGGCAGGTTAATAAGGGAGAAGGGCTGTCTCTTTCTCAGCTATCCTAGTCCCAAATTGTTTAGGGCTTTACACACTAGACACCTGGTCCAATTGTGAATAGGCAGCCAGGGACAGTTCCTGGCAACAGCTGAGCTGCTGCATTCTGCACTAACTCCAGCTTCTGGCTTAGCCTTAAGGGCAGCCCCATATAGAATGAATTGCAATAATCCTCTCTTGAGGTTACTAGCTCCTCTACCACTGTGGCCAAGTTATCCCTGTCAAGGAGAGACCGTATCTGGCAAACCAGCTGAAACTGGTTAAAGGCACTCATAACTGTCATCACCATTTGGGCCTCCAGTGACAGTAATAGATCCAGGAGTACCCCCAGACTATAAACCTGATCTTTCAAAGGGAGTGCAATGCCATCCAGCATAGGCAACGAGCCTATCGTCCAGACTCAGAAACCATTCACTTACAGGCTTTTCATCTTGCCAGGATTCAGCTTCAGTTTACTGGCCCTCATCCAGCCCATCATTGAGTCTATGCACTGGTCCTAGACTTGCACAGCCTCACCTGATTCAGACGTCACAGGGAGATAGAGATGTGTGTCATCAGCATACTGATGTCACGTGGCTCCAAATCCCCTAATGACCGCTCCCAGCAGTAGATGGTCTGAGAGCTGCATTTAGAACGTCTTGGATCCTTGAATTTAGTAGGGGGGTGTGAGCCTCCATGCCGTGAGATGGATGGAGTCCAGGTCTGGGTGGGTCACCTGGCCGTGTGCTTGGTATAATAGATCCCGTTGGGTCGGAAATCGGAGGTAGTGTCCCTTGGACATGTTCAGGAGAGGAGCGAACCACCCGTCTGGGCCACCAGGGGGTCAACAGGATGCAGTCTGTTTGGTTCGTCCTGACCTTGGCTAGAACCCGTGATATGAGCAGGATCGGGGGAAATATGAAGAAGAGATGTCCTGTCCAGTGTTTGAGGAATGCATCTCCTTGAGATCCCGGGCCGTAACCCACCCTGCTGCAGAAAAGGTTGCATATGGCATTGTCTGCCGTTGCGAAGACGTCGAAAGTGGGATGGCCCCAAAGGGTGTAGACTGACTGGAGTGCCCGAGGATGACTTTGCCACTCATGGACCAGGGAGAGTTGCCAGCTGAGTCAGTCGGCGAGGTGATTGTGGCGACCTGCGATGTGGAGTGCTGTCAGCGTGATACCTCTACGTAGGCACCAGTTCAGAATGTGAATGGTGAGTTTTGACAATGCTAAAGATTTGGTGCCCCCCCCCCCCGCTTGTTGATGTAGTAAACCACCGTGGTATTGTCCGATGTTATCTAGACATGAGAGTTGTGCAGTTGTTGCTCGAAGGCCTTGAGCGCTTTCTGTACCACCAAAAGTTCGAGGAGGTTGATGTGAGCCGTTTGTTCTCTGGTTGACCAGGAACCTTGCACCTGAAAAGAGTCGCAGTGAGCTCCCCATCCTACTAAGGATGCGTCCGTGATCACCATTCTGGTTGGTGTTGGAGGCAGGAACAGGACGCCCTGAAGGAGGTTGGAAAGGTGAGTCCACCATAGATTGGCGTTATGACACCATGTGGCACTTGAAGAAGGGTGCGCCTGGCATTCGTTTGCGGGTGGAAGGCTCTGGTGAACCAGAGTTGAAGTCGACGCATTCTGAGGCGGGCAAAGGGGATGACCATGGTTGTCGCTGCCATGTGGCCTAGTAGGCGCTGAATCTTGATAGCAGCTAACCGTGGATGGTGTATTACATAAATGGCCAGAGATTTTAGGGTGCTTGCTCTGTCTTTTGGAAGGTAAGCTTTTCCTTCTGGCGCATTGAGGAATGAGCCTATGAATTTTATGGTTTTTTTGTGGTTCGAGTGAGGACTTCTTTAGGTTGAGGAGGAGTCCTAGCTGGTTGAGGAGGTTGATTACAAAGGCGACGACTTTGGTGAGCTGAGTGTGAGAGCGACCCACAAGAAGCCAGTCGTCCAGGTACGGGTGAACTTGAATTCCCTGTTTCCTGAGGAAAGCACACACAACCACAATGCATTTGGTGAAGACTCGGGGTGCTGTTGAGAGGCCAAACGGTAGGACCCTGAACTGGAAGGGTTGTTGACCGATGGCGAACCGTAGAAATCGTTGACTTGCCTCGTGAATATCGATGTGGAAATATGCGTCCTGAAGATCGATGGAAGCGAACCAGGCGTTCTTCGTTAGTAGAGGAAGAATTGTAGCGATTGATGCCATGCGGAATTTTTTGGTGGTGATGAACGCATTTACCCCTCTGAGGTCCAAAATGGGACGGTACCCTCCATCCGGCTTTGGGACAGTGAAATACTGGGAATAAAACCCCTGGTATTTCTGTGAAGGTGGTACAGGCACGATGGCACCTTTTTCCAAGAGAACCTTGACCTCTGTTAGGAGAGGGTCGGATGGGTGTGTTGTTTGAAATACCCCAGATGGTGGTAGGGTATCGAACTCGATGTAATAGCCGTCTCTTACAATCGAGAGGACCCAGGCATCTGATGTAATAGTTTCCCACATCGATAAGAATGGGGCAAGACGATTTCCGAAGGTTGTGGTGTTGGGGAAGGAGGAGTCAAAGGTGTCGTCTGTCTCCATAGTCACTCTTCTTACACTGGGGGCGAAACTTAGAGAATGCAAAGAATTGCCTTTTGAGTTGTTGCGAGGATTGTTGTTGCTGTTGAGGCTGTTGTTTAAAAGATGTGCGCTCCACTTGATATCTGCTTGAAGTTGGAAAGGGTTGGCGGGACCACCGCTTTGCCCTGGAGTGTTGCGGGAAGGTCGTAAGACCCATCTTCTTGGCTGTGGTTTTAGCCTTCTGGACCGTATCCATGGCATTGTCCGTTGTTGAGTGAAAAAGTCCAATGCCATCGAACGGCAGGTTGTCAATTCGCGTACGAGCTTCCTGTGAGAGGCCTGCGGAGCGGAGCCAAGCATGCCTTCGCAAGGCAATGGCGCTAACCATCAATTTGGTGCCACAATCGGTTTGGTGATGTGCCATATGTAGTTCTTGTTTGGCTAGGCGGGCAGCCTTGGTCTGAAAAACGCTTGCGAGATCTCTTTGATCTCCTTCAAGGTGATTACAGAGGGATCCCATCTTTTCCCAAAGAAACAGGTGGTAGCGCACCATAGTTGCTTGATAATTAGATACCTTTAAGCTGAGTGCTGCTGTAGAGTAAATACGGCGACCCATCAAATCTAATTTCCGTCCCTCCTTACCTACAGGAGCAGAATGCGTTTTCTGTGAGCGTCCCTGTGAGGCTTCTACTACTACCGAGTTTGGCGGAGGGCGAGTAACCAGAAACTCCATGTCCTTGTCAAGGATCTTGTACATGTTTTCCAAGCGTTTGGAGGTAGGTGCCAATGAGGCAGGAGTTTTCCAGGCCTGTTGCACAGTCTGTAGGAGGGTTAGAACGAAGAGAATAGCCACTGTTGAGGAAGACTCGGCGTGGAGGACGTCGTAAATTGTATCGGTGACCCGTTGTTCCGGTTGATGTGTTTCTAGCCCTAGGGACTGTGCCATACGTTGAATGAGGTCCGAAAAGGAGCCGAAGTCGTCAGATGGTGAGACCGGTTCCTGAGATGCCACCAAAGCGTCTGGTGATGCTGTGGATGGGACCACCGAGGCGGAGGATGAGGAGTCAGAGTGGTAGCGGTCTGAGTCTGACTCGGAGCGGAGCTGTTGGGTGTCACCTTGAGGCACAGACATCTGCGATGGAGAACGTCTGGTCCTCGACAAGGTAGGCGATGGAGCAGTCGGGTATGTGCGGGGCGCTCTACGGTGGCTAGGACTTGTTCAGTCTGGCGATGTGTTCCAGTCTCCCGATGAGTACGTCTGGAGGGAGGTCTAGCTGGGTCACCAGAGAACTCCCTGTAAGGTTCCTGACGTTCCCGTTCGTAATCCTGTCGGGATGATTGAGATGCCTGGGAACGTCTATCCCAGTCTGAAGCTGGACGGTTCCGGGTAAGATCGAGGTGAATCCTGGATCTTGCCCTCTGAAATCGATGCCGGCAGTTGTCTCGGTGTCAAGCGCTGTAAGGTGTCGGCGTCGAGCCTCGGTGTCGAGATGTGGCCAGTCTCTGTACCAGGGGTCAGAGTTGAACGGCGAGGCTCCGTGTCGAGTCTCGAGATGGATGAAGAGGATGTTCTCCATACCGATGGAGAGTCGATCCTCGGTATCGAGGAAGTCACAGAACGCGGTTTCGTTGAGGTCGCTATAGGCTGTGAACCTGTATCGAGTCTCGCTGTCGGCATCGACGCATAGATCGATGTCGATGGAGACCCCGGCTCGATATCGAGCCTCGGCATCGACATTACACTTGTCGGCCGATGGGGTTTTTCGGTGTTGTGCTTCCGTTTTTTCTTTTTCTTTTGTTGATCCTCGAGCAGTTTTGGCTTTAGACCTTTCTTGGGAAGTGTCTTCGCCACCGCAGTAAAAGAGATTTACCCGGTAAGTTGGGTGCCTCTCTTTGAGCTCTACCATGCTGGGAGCTAGCTGGCAAGCCTGGTACCGAAAGGATGACCAGGTCATGGGCTGAAGTGGCTGAGGGAGACCCCATTGCAGGGGATTCAGTTGCTGCCAGTGCTTTCGAGCAAAGTTCTGCCCGGAGCTTGTCTGCTCGATGTTTCAAGTTTGCTTTGAAAAAGCTTGACAACTCAAGCACGCCGCAACCTTATGGCTTTCGCCCAGACAAAAAAGGCATAGATTGTGCCCATCCGATGGCGGCAGCTTGCTACCGCATCAGGAGCACTTTTTGAAGAGGGCCTGGAGGACCATAAGAAAGAACTCAAAGGTAATTCTTACTATATGATATCTTTTATTTTTCTACAGAAGTCTGAAGACGATGTTCCCGACGATGCAGCCGCGATGGCGGTCGAAGAAGAACTGAGGTATTGGGCGGAAACCCTTCTACGCATGCGCACTCGGCAGTGGGGGAAGGGTTCCTGCCGAAAATTAACTAATAGCTATGGAAGTTTCCCGAATCAAGCCTCCGCGCAAGTGCAGAAGCCCATATGTATGATGCACAAAGACCACGAAGAACCATTCACCTACAGGCTTTTCATCTTGCCAGGATTCAGCTTCAGTGTATTGGCCCTCATCCAGCCCATCATTGAGTCTATGCACTGGTCCTAGACTTGCACAGCCTCACCTGATTCAGATGTCACAGGGAAATAGAGATGTGTGTCATCAGCATACTGATGGCACGTGGCTCCAAATCCCTTAATGACCGCTCCCAACAGGTTCATATAACATCTGAATAACATCTGAGACAAGAAGGTACCCTAAGGAACCCCATAGTTCAATTGCCAAGGGACTGAGAAATGGTATCCCAATGTTACTCTCTGAAATCAACCCCACAGGTAAGACCAGAACCACTGTAACAGTGCCCCCAATGTCCAGTCTATGAAGTCGATCCAGAAAAATATCTTGGTTAATGGTATGAACATGAACTCCCTACAACCTATCAACTGGAAAGAACGTTAGATGTTAACATCCAAGGACTTTCACCAGAGTGGAAGTCAGGAAGCTGTAAAATGCACTCACCTGCATGTGCAGATAAAGTTTTTAAAATATTCAGGCAGTCTTTACAACTACAGAACAGTAAGTTCCACCAAATTTGAATAACTTCTACATTTGTCTAGTGTCAGCATTCAAAATCAATACTATGAATTTTCCTTTATTAAGCAAAAATATTTACTTCATCACCAGCAATCCCTGCTAAATATATGTTCTGCAATGTAATGCAACTTCAATTAACAATGTAAGTCAATGCATTTTTTTATAACTTAAGCAATTTTGGTTGCACAATTCAAGTCCCTTGTCCTGAGTAGTGTAATTCATTGCTGCAACAACCTCCAGATAACTTCAGATTAACTGTAATAAAAATGTTACTATAAAAGATTAAACAAAATTGCTTAAGAACCACACTACACAGTGACTTTTTTGTATTTTTATAAAATCTGCAAAGATACCACAAATTATGCATACTAAAAGCTTATATGCACACATTTCATTCAAAGAAATGAAAGTAAATATATTTCTTTTATATACAGTTTAAATCCAAATTTACAATTGCATCATTTTCATGGAGGAGGTGGCATAGATTGAACACAGGTTTGAGATGTATAACTTCAGCACACTGAAAAGATGCTATATAAAATATGTATCATCAGTTCCTAGTTTCTTCGCAAAATAGAGCATTTCTAAAAGGCTTGTTTGTATGTAGAAATTAATTACTGGGGCATCCACATATTCATATGCACATATATTCATAATTGTTCTTTTCAGATTCACAGGGCAGTATGAAGAAAAATGTAATGGATTTCAACCATATCCACCACAAAATTCATTTAAACTAAATGTTGGATCACTTAGGATATCTCCCAGTAATAAGGCATCAAACAGTGTTAGGCTTTGTTTGTATAAAGTTTCCTGAAGACTGCCAAGTATTTCATTTTTTTGCTGTATATAATAAAAATGCACCTATTCCTACCACCCCTTCCACAGTAAGAAAGGAGGCCTTCTGTTTCTTTATTCTAAGTATTTTAAATCACAGTAATCGAAACTAGTCAGAAATTACAGGTGATATACCCTGTTAACTTCCACCTCCTAACACAAGTTATGACTATTTGAATGAATCATTTACATTTAAGGAAAGTGATGTCTTGACCAATTTAAGTTCAGTTGGTCATAATGGAGCATGGAATTTAAACTTTATTCAAACCCATTTTGACATTAACATTTTTAGAATGAGTGCTATATTTGTTTCCACTTCCCTGTTAAATTAAAACAGCGTCAAATATTAAAATACAATTAAATGTTTAAAATAATCTCTCCTTGAAGTGCAAATCACTTATATTAGAAGAGAAACTAAACAGAAAAAAAACTTCTAATTGGAGGGTGATTAGAGCCACCATTTTATCCTTCTGCTTATATTGCAGATACAACATTTGCTAAGTTTATGACAATACAGTCATACCCCTTCCCCTCTGCAATCTACATTTGCTTAAGTACAAATAAGAACCAGCATAAAAGAAAACACCCTTAAAACCAAATTAGATTGATGCCTAACTCAAAATTCCATACTCAACCCAAAATCACAGAGATTCTGAAATAAAAGTACTAGAAAGCAAAACAGATTTCAGCACCCAAGAAATGTGCACAGTCCTATATAGCATGGAGTGTGCATGTATTGTTACAAAGAAAACAAGTTGATGTTGATAGTAATATATGCATTTACCAACTTAAATTATTTCTCTCTGTTAAAAAAAAATGCCCTGGTTTTTTGGCTCTTTGTAAGTAGAAATAATTATGGAAAATTTGAATGATAAAAAAAAAATCTATGTTAACATAAGTACACCATAACTTCTTTAAGAAGTATGAACTGGATTGTAAGGCATCCCAAAGTATTTTTTGCATATTGTAGTGGAATGCAGTTCCTGTAAACAATAAGTCAGGGACAGCAACACTGACTAAAAGATATTTCCCTAGGATCTCTCCAATGATCCCTGAACCCAATACAACTGATCAAGGGGAGGAAGTAATTGGAACTTTATCTTGTGAGAAAGCAAATGCGATCCTTAGTTTTCCTATACATTTTGTTTTTAATCAAGCTTAAAATAGCTCTCCCTGAAGATTCTTGAGCTAAAACACTGGCACTAGGAGTTGATCTCAAGGTTCAAGCTTAATGAAAGTCTACTGCTCAGGTTTATCACTTCTTGATTTTGTGGCAGTACTGTTCTGGTGTATGCTGTTACTCAACTCCTGTACAGTATTTGTAGTGGGAAAGTTTATTGGAACCCACGCCTGAGAGGCAGCTGTGGAATTACCGGCAAGGATCTTGTAAGAAGAATTGGACTGATGTTTACGACGATCGCTTTCCTCACCAGTTGAATGCCTTTTTCTCCCAGATTCTTCATTAATGGGAGGCTGAAAGAGAGAATAGCCACATTATTATAATCTAACAGAATTATCTATAAAGAACTGATTATGATTTCATTTCTAAATTTCTCAAGATTCTGAACATTTATCAGTTAGTTGAAATGTGAAGTCAGTGCCACTGTGCTAAGATACCAGGAATTGTTTCTTGACTTGTACTAAAGATATCAAATACAATACATCAATATAATTCCCTCTTAATCTCCAAGGCCTGCTTTGCTCCAGTAGTCACTGTCTGGCAACTAAGACGTACAAATGGTGTGCACATTTGTTTTGGGTTATGTTACGGGTGACTCATTAGTACTGCCCCTACCCCTTTTTCTCCAACTCATCCCATCAACATTGAAAAATGACAACCATGCCCATCACATAATGAACAGGGTTGCCCAATCCTTATACAAACAATTCCAAGTTCTTGGTCAACCACCAAAGAGTTTTGTTGACTCCCTCTGGAATGTTCTTCTGCTGACAGACACATATTTTTTTATTTGAGCAGGTATGTAATCTGGTTTGTTACTGAAGGGGTTTTGAAATTGTTGGCATGATGCTAATTTCCTTTATTGCTCTACTTTTGTTTTTATGTTTTAATCAAAATTGTGAGTGCCATGTTTCATGGAAAGGCAGGATATCGGTTTAATTAATGAACAAACAAACAATGCATAATTGAGCAGCTAGCTAGGTACAGGAAGCTGTTACATGTCTCAAGATGCCAAAATGTATGTTTCGAAAATGAAGCACACCAGAATTTTATAATTCAAAAAGCAGCACAGAAAAAGTGCAGCATGACCACAAACCTGCCATCTATCACATGGTGGGATTATGCAAATTTTGAGCTCAATCTGTAGATTAATGGCAGCCTATTCATCTATGCCATTTCTCAAATAGACTTTGATGGTGAATAAATTGTCTATCCATGTTCGTAGAAGCATATCAGTTAAGACAGTATAAAAGCCACATGTAATCATGATAACAGGCATTTGACTAGTTTACATGAATGGGTTATATTGTTTAAATTAGTCAGTTATGTTAATAAACTAAGTTAGTTTTCTCAAAATATCTTGAACACTCACATCAACTCTGAAGTCTTCCAATCTTTTAAAGTTACAGAGGTATTCCTGAAGTTCGGTATCAATAGGTGGAGTTTTAGACTGTGAATACTTAAGATAAGCCCAAAATTTTTCTAGTCCATAGAGCTGACCTAAGAAAAAGAAATGTTAAGATGTCTAAAAAAATTAAGAATAAACCCAAGTGATATCACAAGATCATTAACAGCAAGGCTTACCAGATTCATAGTCTCTCTTTGTTTCTTCTTGAAAGTCTTTAAAGATCTCTTGCCTGAATTTTTTTTCCAGCCCATAGCTATAAAACCGGAACAAACATTCCAGACCGTATCTGTAGAAGAGTGAAAATGAAATTATAGCACAATAAAACACAGAATGCCTTTCATCTACAATATATTCTTACAGCGTTGAACCATTACAATGATAGGACATCCTGGGATTTAGAGGAGCATATTCAACCACCCCAGCTTTCATAATCTAGTCATTTCCACTGTTTCCACTTGCTCTCTGTGCCTTACAAAAGTTAACTCTAGTAGACTAAACACCATGGAATCTTCATTAGTGGCCTCACTAATGCCGAGGGCCTCACACTAGTGAGATGTAAAGGTTTGTTGAATGACATAAGAATAGTGACTACATTGCTATCAACATATGTAAATGGCAAATTGACAGGAAGTCCTAAACAGTCATTTTTATCTCCAAAATAGGAAACAAGTCAAACAGAAACGATAAGATAAAGTTCTAGAGCTAATTGACAAATTTAAAAATTAACAAGTCACCAAGTCTGATGCAAATATCTGAGAGTTTTTAAAGCTCACATGTAAAATTGAGAGGCACTAATGCAACTTATCATTAAAATCAGTCGAATTAAACCAAGAAAAACAAGCCATACTAAATTAGGATCAGCATGGCTTCGCTGAAGGGGCATCTTGCCATACCAACCTTCTAGCATTCTTTGATGGGGCATTCTAACCTGTAGGCAGATATATACCTGGGAATTGCACAAAGGGTTTGATACAGTCCCCCAGCAAAGGTGTCTGAGTAAAAGTAGCAATCATGAAATATGATGAGTCTGGGAAAGATTGAGACTGATGACCCACAGCTAGTTCCCAGTCCCATTAAGATGATCTGCCGCTATCCCCTTGCTAATTCTATTCTTTAGGAAGACAGTGTGTGTTGTGTCTAATTCCTCTCCCCTTGCTCAGAGCGAAGGACTGTTAGACGTTAATTCAGAATCAGATTCTGAACTCGAACAGACATTCCAGTCCATACCAGAAGAGGAAGATGTGGTTCCCATAGCTTCGCCTTCAGTGGTTATCTCTCCTGATGTAAATAACCCTCCGGCTGATAAACTGCCCTCCACTTCAGAAGGGGAGGGAGAGAGTGACCTTAGAGATGCCATTTTCCGTAGGAGAGAGAAACGCGCACAGATCAAAGAGATCAGGAGGCGGCGCTCGGAAAGATTAGTGGCTCAGAAAAGGCTTGATATGGATTTTTCTCAGAAGTGACTCTCTCTTTCTCTTGAATGGATCAACTGTGTTGTTTGCTTAGCTAAATTACGCCTTGGGGCAAAACGCTTTCTACTTTTAACTCCCTTTGACTGGAAGGAAGGGGTCATTTGCTAAATAAAAAATTGATTGCTTTCCTAAGAGGCCTCCTTATTGACTTCAATGAATGCAAAGAGTTAGAGAGTCACGACAGTGTGGATCTTCTCATCAACTTCTGATGAGGGAATAAGCAACAGCCAGCTGAACTCCCTTGTGGCAAAGCAAACTGGTAGCCTGTTCTCCCATTTCTTGCCCTTGTCTCTCCTAATGTAGAGACATTTGGCTCATGAGAAAAATTTCTCTGACTTTAGAAAGTCTCTGTGTTAAACGCTCATCCAAATTAAGGATGGTTTATTTAGGATCAGAAAGAGAAAGCAAAAACTGGGGGTAAACAGGTAGTAAATGGAGATAAGACAAGCAGCATCATAAATAAAGAGGTAAAAGATAGGCTACCTAGTATATTACCTGGCATGGTAAACAACATCTAGATTCCAGTATCCATACTCATTAGGAATGCAAGGATCAAAGATGTCCATAGGGAAACCAGTGTATTTTTTAATTCTGATTGCTCAGGGAAAAGTGTGGGTGAGAAGGTCCACCAATCAGGAGACTGGGTGTGGATGCCTTGCCACTAGGAGTGGATAGTCCATGATCAGGTAAACTGGGGCATGCCTTGTGGAGCAGAGTTTTGACATCCAATGTTTGACATGTTCAGTGCATAAACCTTTGATTCATTTGATATGGAGAAGTGGAGCCCTCCCATATTCAAAGGAGGGGAGAAGTAAAGGTCCATCTTTCTTCCTGGCAGGCATTTTTTTTGGCACATGTGGATTTTTTTTTATATGTCAAAGCATCAGATGAATGTTTGAAAAGGCAAGCTAGGAATTCAAATGGAATAGCTGAACAAGAGGTGCTTTAAAAAGAGATAATTTTTTTCTATAGAGGTTTTTTTACGGATTGGTAACTTGTTAAACAATGTAAAAGCAGAGAGTGGGAATAAATGGGCAGGTTTCACAACTGAATGAAGCAAGCAGTAAGATCCCCAGGACCAGTTTGGGGACTAGTACTAATTAATTTATTCAAGATCTAGAGTCAGGGTGAGCAGTTTGCTCAGTGGCCAAGTTCGCAGATTACAGCTACAAAGATTTGTACACATTGAATGGGCAGCAAAATGGCAAGTGAGATTCAATGTAAGTAAGTGTAAAGTGATGCAAAAGAATCCCAACTTCAAATATGTACAGAAGGGTTATAAACAGGTAGGGATCCGAACCCTGAAAAGAGGTCTTTGGTAGTAGCAGATGGTTCAATGCAAATATAAACTCAGTGTGCAGCAGCAACAAAATAAACATGTGTCATGTTAGGGATTTTATTAGGAAAGTGATTTAAAAATCTTGCCAGCATTGTAATTCCTTTATATAAATCTATGAGGCAGACACATTTGGAATACTGTGTACAGTTCAGGTCACTATTTCAAAAAGGCTAACACAGAGCTAGAAAACCCACAGAAAAGAGAAACCAAAATGATCACAGGGTAGGATGACTTTCCCTATGAGGAAAAAGTTTGAGCCATTTTAATTTAAAGAAGAGACAACTTAATTGGAAGGCATGCTAGAAGCTCACAAATTATGTAAGGTATGGAGAAAATGGAGAGAAAACATTCTCTCTCACATAAAAAAATCTGGGCTCACCCAATGAAATTGACTGGCAGTAGACTTCAAGACAGGCAAGAGAAAGTATTTTCCCACACAGTACATAATTAACATCTGGAATGCGCTATCACAGAGGGGGTGATGGCTACTGATTTAAATGGCTGTCAAAGAAGATAAGACAAATCATGGAGAATAGGTCTATCAAAGCTATCTGTCATGATAGCTAAACAGAACTTCCAAGTTCAGAGGCAAGTGTGCCTTTTGATTCCAACTGATGAGTAGAAAATGGAAGTGCTGTCTCCTTCATTCTTTGCATATGGGTTTCCCAGAAGTAGCTGGCTGGTCACTGCTGAAAACAGAATGCTCAACTAATTGGTCAGGTTAATGTTGGTTAACACAACTTGAGGAGGAAGGGAGAAGACACAGAGCAAGAACAAAAATGTTGCATTTCTTCTGTCATTTGCTTTGAACTAAAGCTGTACTGACATCTTCAGAGATTGAAAGAAAAATGGAATAGGAAATGTAATTTACATGCACTGGGATCTATCACATATAGTATCTTTGAAGTATCCATCTGATTATTTTAAAGTCCCTTATGAGCTCCATATTCAATAATGAACATTAGGTATGTGTCATGATGGAAAACCAATTCTATTATTTGTTTTAAGGGTTGGAACTACTTTATTTGGATATGCCAGTGTTTTGGAAGCATCAAATACGCACTATTGATACATCTATACAAGTTGGCACTTTATTATTGTACATCATCTTACTTTACTAGTCTAACAAAATACCTAATGTTACCTGTAGTGTTCTTTTGCATCATCTAGAGCAAGTTGCCTGAATTCTTCATACATTTTCTTGTTAAAGTGGTCTCTGAGGAAAAAGGACCAGAAACGAAATAGCGTGTTCATTTCTTGAGACTGGCCAATTCCCAACCGTTTTCTTTCTGAAAAGAAAAGAAAAAGTAGCACTAGAGTGAGACAATCTGTTTATAATTATAATTCCACTATCTTCTAAATGGATGCTTTATATTAAACTATGGGATAAAAGCACAAAAAGCACACAACTTAGGCAACAACTTGAAAAAAGTTCATGTAAATGTTAAAGTCATGTCACCTTTATTGATATGTTTATTATATTTATATCTCCGTCAAGGAAGTCAGGACTTCAAAAATGCAGGTTGCTTACCTGTAACTGTAGTTCTTCGAGTGGTCATCTGTGCAGTCACACATATGGGCTCGCGCCGACGCCGAGCCTACTTCCGGGAAACTTCAATAGCTAGATAGAGTTTTGGCGGGAACCCCTCCCCCACCATCCACCGCGCATGCTCAGGGTTCCCGCTCTAACTTACCTCAGTTCCCTGAGACCGCTTGGCCTCGCAACTAAGGCATTAATGTACGAAATCAAACAAGAGCATGGCGAATCAACTTGACGTCACAACAGCGATGCCAAGAGGGGACGGTGGGAGGGTTGTGTGACTGCACAGATGACCACTCGAAGAACTACAGTTACAGGTAAGCAACCTGCATTTCTTCTTCGTGGTCTCTGTGCATCACACATATGGGCGAATAACAAGCAAAGACTTACCGGAGGTGGGTAGGCACGCTGCTTGATCATTGGCAAATCGAGGAGAGGACCGCCCTTCCAAAAGAGGAGTCCTGTCAAGCTCTGACATCAAGGCGATAATGCTTAACAAACGTGGAAGCATTAGTCCAGGTGGCTGCCTTGCAGAGATCAGTCAGCGAAGCCCCTTGGAGCAACGCCGAAGACGTTGCTTGCGCCCTAGCAGAATGCGCCGTCAGCTGGAACGGCGGGTCCCGCTTTGCTATCTGGTAGGCCAACGTAATGGTTTGTACTACCCACTTGGATATGCGTTGAGAAGAAACAGGCAGACCTTTGGATACTCCTCCATAACAAATAAACAACTTGCGAGATTTCCTGAAAGTCTCAGTTCTCGACTTATAGAATGCTAGCGCCCTTCTAACGTCCAATGCATGCAACGTTGCAGTCAACGGGTCAGATGAGGACTTGAAGAACGTGGGTAAGACAATGTCCTGACTTATGTGGAACATTGAGGAAACTTTAGGGACAAACCTCGGGTCCGGCCTCAGAACTACCCTATCCCTAAAAAACTGTAAGTAGGGAGGGTCTATTAGTAATGCTGCCAATTCCGAAACACGTCTTGCAGACGTTATAGCAACCAGGAAAAGAGTTTTAAGTGTTAACAACCGAATATCTATGGTAGCTAACGGTTCAAAAGGTTTTGATGTGAGTATAGTGAGAACCAAAGATAGGCTCCACTGTGGAACTACTGGACGGATAGTAGGGAACAAATTATTCAAACCTCTCAAAAAAGTTCTTGCCATGGGATGTGTAAACACGGAAAAACCGTCCACCAACCCATGGTTGGCCGCGATGGCAGACAGGTATACACGGATGGAAGCCGGCTTTAGCCCTGCCGAGTGTAGAGAATAAAGGAAGGAAACGATGTTAGGCAAATCTGCTGTCAAAGGATCAAAGGCATCAGTGCATAATCTTGGAAACGTCTCCATTTTCTATCGTATGACAGCCTGGTTGAGGGCTTACGAGCAGCCTTTAAAATACCTTTCACTTCTTCTGACAAACGGAGGTCGTTCCAAGACGCCGGATTCTCCACGCCGTTAGGTGCAGAGCGTGGGCCTCGGGGTGCAGGATTTTCCCCCCCTCCCTGGAGAGGAGGTTGGGGATACGTGGAAGGTGCCACACTTCCGACCTCGCTAGTTTGAGTAGCGGTGTGAACCAAGGCTGCCTTGGCCACCACGGCGCTATCACTATAGCATTTGCATTGCTTCGCCTGACTTTGGCTACTGCCAAGGCCATCATAGGAAACGGAGGGAAGATATAAAGAAGTCCCTTCGACCAGTCCCATTGCATGGCGTCCCCCAACGACGCCCGTCCTATGCCCGCTCTTGAGCAGAACGCTGGGCACACCGTGTTGGCAGCTGTTGCAAACAGGTCGATGCTCGGGACTCCCCAACGAGCAAATAGACGGTCCAGGATATGAGGGGAGAGTTCCCATTCGTGGGTGTCGTTGAACGTTCTGCTTAAGTCGTCCGCTATGACATTCTCCGTTCCCGCAATATGTAACGCCGACAGCAGCATATTGTGGGAAATTGTCCATTGCAGAATGTCCATCACAAGACGAAGGAGGTGATGTGACCGTGTCCCGCCCTCTTTGTTCAAATACCAGACTACTGTGGTATTGTCTGTTAAAATGCGAACATGGTGTCCTTTCAGGTGAGGGGAAAAAACTTGCAGAGCCTTTTTGACCGCCAAGAGCTCTAATATGTTTATATGAAGGCGGGCTTCTGAAGGTGACCATCTTCCTTGTGTTACTAGATCGCCGTGGTGAGCACCCCAACCTGCTAACGACGCATCGGTTGTGACTATGCGAGATGGTGCCGGAGTGGTAAACGGCATTCCCCGAGACAGATTGTGATCGTCCGACCACCATCGGAGTGAGTCTCTTACAGATAGCGGTACGGTAAGTATTAACTTGTGGGGGTTCTGCATAGGGGAGTAATGCTGGAGCAGAAACTGTTGGAGAGGCCGCATGCGTAGCCTTGCCCAACGTACGACAAACACGCTCGCTGCCATTAATCCCAGCAGCCTTAAAATCTGAAAAGCTGAGATTCAGAGTCTCGGTCTGAGCTTCTCCACAAGTTGCCGCAGGACCATAGCCCTGTTCGCTGGAAGAAACGCTCTTTCCACAGCGGAATCCAGAGTAACTCCTATGAATTGTATCCGACGTGCTGGCTGGTGACTGACTTTTTGTAATTTATCTGCAGCCCCAGCGACGAAAGAAGAGTGATTACCTCGTGGACGTCGGCGAGGGCCTGGCTTCTGGAGGCGGAGACGATTAGCCAATCGTCCAGGTACGGGTACACCTCGATGTTGTTTGATCGAAGGTGCGCGCAAACCACCGACATGCACTTGGTGAACACCCTTGGTGCAGATTTCAGCCCAAAGGGCAGGACAGAGAACTGGTACGCTTGGTGTCCTATGATAAACCGGAGGTAACGTCGGTATAACGGATGAACGGCGATGTGGAAATATGCATCCTTTAAGTCTATTAATGTGAACCAGCTGCCCTCCGTTAACATTGGAAGAACTGATGCCAGAGTTATCATTCGAAATTTTTTGGTTCGTATGAACTTGTTCAAAACTCTGAGATCCATAATGGGACGAAGACCCCCGTCCCTTTTTGGCACCGTAAAATACCGGGAATAAAACCCTGAGTGGAGATGGTCTGGCCTCACCCTTGTGATTGCCCTTTTGCGGAACAGTTTGGTGGTTTCTTTTGCTAAGATTAGAGATGGTGGCGTAGATTTTATGGTACCAAGAGGAGGAGGGGCTTCGAGCTCCATTCTGTAACCCTCCGCGATGATTTTTAACACCCAAGCATCCGATGTTATTGATGCCCAGGTCTGTAGGAAAGGTTGGAGTCTGTTCGCTTGGTCTCCGAGCTGTATTGGCGTCAAGTCAAAGACGGCGCTTGTTCGACAGTTGTTGTTTGGTGCGTCGCTGGAAATGGCCTGTGGACTTACGCTGTTGGAATGACCTAGACGTGTCTGGAGGATAGCGCTGACCTCTTTCCTGCTGCTGTTGTTGTCTGTAAGGTACAGGCCTGTACCATTTACGTTGCCTATAAGGCTGCTGAGCCGGCTGGGAACTCATTTTCTTTGCCGTCATTCTGGCTTTGTGCAGGGTATCCATAGTCGCATCCGTCTCAGAGTTGAAAAGACCCTCCCCGTCAAAGGGGAGATCTTCAATCCGGTTTTTAGTTTTCTGAGGCAGCATGGCCGAACGTAGCCACGCGTGGCGGCGCAATGCTACTGCTCCAACCATCGCCTTAGAGAGACAGTCAGTGATATGGCGAGCAGTTGTCAGTTCTTGCCTTAACAGTCTGATGGCCTCAGCTTGAAAAACGCGAGCTAGCTCCCGCTGGTCTTCCGGAAGGTAGTCCGTCAGGGACGAGACCTTCTCCCAGAGGAACAACTGGTACCGCGCCATTAATGCCATATAGTTGTTCACTTTGACGCCCAGTGATGTAGATGCATAAATACGTCGTCCATATGCATCCAATTTTTGGCCCTCTTTGTCTATGGGTGCAGAGTGTGTACGGCCTGACTTGCCTTGCGAAGCCTCCACCACAACCGAGTTCGGCTTTGGGTGATGGAACAGGCACGGTGCATGATCCTGTTTAACCTTGTAAATTGCGTCCAAGCGCTTTGACGTCGGGCCAACTGTAGCAGGGTGCTCCCAAGATTGCTTTAAAGTCTTCAGCAAGGCCTTAACCATTGGCATAGTCACTTGTGGAGATGGTTCTGTAGACATGACATTGTAAATGCCATCATCTGAATCTTCAGTAGGCTGTTGACAGTCTAAATTAAGAGACTGAGCAAGCCGCAACATTTGCTCCGAAAAACTCCCCATTTCCATCGTTGGGGATGCCCTGTCCTCTGTGCCGACAGTGTCCAAAGGGGACGGTTCAGACGGACGAGCAGATGGGGATGATGAAGAGTCGGAAACGTAATCCTCGAAAGATTGTGACGGCTGTCGATGTCGAACCGATAACCGATCCCGGTTTGTCGGTAACGCTGGGGTCGACAACTCCCGACTATGCTGCGATAACGATGCCGTGCGACGTGGAGGAACCGGTGGTGGAGATTGTGCCGCTCGCTGGCGAACCGGAGACTGGGTGCCCCGGAGCCGCCGACCCGTGTATGGGTCAAACAGATAGCGGCTGTGACCAGACGGCCGCGAGTGGGCAGAACAGACCTCCTATTCTCGAGATCGGGACCTCGACCTGGACGTCGACATCGAAGACCTTTGTCGAGATCGATGAGCTCGACGTCGATGGATCTCACTCCGTTCAGCGGGTTGCTGCGGCTCCGCCGGTAGCGATCGCTCGGTATCGGACGCGATGAGGATCGGTCCAGGCGACGGCAACGAGCGTGAAGGCGACAGGGCCGGTGGCTGTGGCAACTGCACCATCGGAGTTGGCGGAGTGCGGAGCGAAGGCGACAGAGAAGGGGTGTGCCTTTTCGGTGCCGATAGTGCCGGAAAAAACTCTGGACGCAGAGACGACTGTGAGGCCGAACCCATCGAGGACGTGCGCTGCCTCGATGCCGATGATTGTGTCGGTAACGAGGCGGGCTTGTGCACCATTGCCACAACCTCGACCGTTGAAGACGGTACCGACGCCGGGCGTTGCCTCGACTTTTTTGATGACGACGGTTTCGAGGATGGACGCGACTTCGCCGCCGAAGGGGTCGCTTTTGAAGACTTTGATTTTTTTGTCCTCTTAGCAGGAGGAGGAGATAAGGAGGGTGAAAACCCCGATAATGATGCCGGCTGCCCAACCTGAGCATGGGACGAAGCCGGAGATGCTGGGGCCGAAGGACCTCGACTCTCCCCAGAAACAGGCTCTTGCATTGCCGCTGGTCGCGGTTGATCTACCGCTGAAAGGGCTTTAGACCATAAAAGGCTGCGAAGCCGGTCTGCTCTATTTCTTCTCGTCTGCCTCGAAAAACGCATGCAGTGTGCGCAAGAGTCAACGATATGAGTCTCCCCCAGACAAAAAAGGCAGAGAGAATGACCGTCAGTGAGGGCAATTTTTGCCCTACACCGGGAGCACCTCCTGAAGAGAGCGGATTGCGCCATAAGATGGCGGCTTCTAGAAATAAAACTATTCTCTCAGGAAAATATCCCAATAACAATCAATTTTAAATTTTTTTTTTTTTTTTTTTAAACTAACTAACTATGAATATAGAACACAACTCTATCTAACTAACAACTAAATAAACTATTCTTCTTTCTTACAGGTTCAAGAATTGAAGAGGAAGTCTCCCGCGAGGCTAACAGCGAAGCGGTCGAAGAAGAACTGAGGTAAGTTAGAGCGGGAACCCTGAGCATGCGCGGTGGATGGTGGGGGAGGGGTTCCCGCCAAAACTCTATCTAGCTATTGAAGTTTCCCGGAAGTAGGCTCGGCGTCGGCGCGAGCCCATATGTGTGATGCACAGAGACCACGAAGAAGAACTTGCATTTCTATATAGAAAACCAATGAACTTCAGACACTGTCAGAACACCTTTACATGCTCATTTAATTTGCTAAATTCTATATCATCCTATGATCAGTTGACCATTTCAAAAGTTAGAAATCTATTTTTTTATACTACTCAAGGGTTGAACAGACAGAACAAGCAGCATTTATGCCTATCTATAAATACTCAAGGAATCAAAGAAAATAGGTACAAGTTCATGTTTATTTTTTCACTTAAGTGAATTTAATTACAAAGCATTTATTCTGGTATCTATCTGTATTACATTTTGTTTTCTACAAACACAGAGAATGTAATGAACAGGCTACAGGTCTACTTCTAGCTAAAGTTACAGAAAATATTACAGTTTTACCATTTAAGCATCTACGGCGATACTTGTGGTACACTTGTTGTGTAAAACCATTTTCCTTTAGAAGTTCATGAGAAGGATGCTGAAATTTGGGAAGTGAATGAGGGGTACACCCGTAACTTCCTGATAGTGGAGCACCTTCCAGAGATGATGCATTTGAACTGCTACAGAAAATAAAAACAAACAAGGCTGGACTTTTTTTTGGTAATAATACTGGTAGTTACATTTTATTTTAGCAGACAATGTAAAAGCAACGTCCATTCTAATAGTGATACTGTTAGGCCATCCTCAAAGCTTAAGATTAAATTCAAACATTCAGAACAAACATGTGCGGAGTCTCTCCAAAGACTTTACTACTTTCAAAATGCAGATAACAAAACAACATATATAAATGTTTAACTATGTAAAAAATGGCTAGAACACAGAAAGCTACTGTATATCGGGAAGACAATTAAATGAGAACCACTACTCCCACATACAGGGAAATTTTGTCATGGGGGAACATTAAAACTTGCAATCTGTTGCCTGAATTCTGCAACAGCATCCTCCCAAGAGGAGGCTGCCACAGTTCTTTCTAAACTTAATCTACTTAGATTCCACAAGTTTCAGATTGTAACTATACTGCATGTACCATTAAAAACATTTATGTGCAGCAAACCAAACATACAGATTTAGATCTACATCTCATTGTGAGCAAGGCTTTCCAGTGTGCCTTACTGGCATGCCAAACTCCTTAGCAAGCTCTACTGTTTTTGATGAGTCAAGCTGGGACTCTGTGTGACTGCAAATGCCATTTGGTTCTAATGTAACAGGTATGGAAAACCACAGAATAGTCTTCTAGCTGCCATTACAAAAAACAAGTAAGCATGTCAGATACAAAGCCTTGAAGTTAATTATTATTATTATTATTATTATTATTATTATTATTATTATTATAACTCACCTCTCCCTTCGGATCGAGGCGGGGAACACAATGTAAAATACAAGAATCACAAACAGTTAAAAAAAATTAAAACAAGAGAAAATACATCATTAAAACATCTTAAAATTCATCCGGATAGGCCTGCCGGAAGAGAGCAGTCTTCATGACTCTTTTAAATTCATGAAGACTGCTAATTTGTCTAATCTCCTCCGGCAGACCATTCTCCGGCAGACATTCTCCTCCGGTGAACACAGTCTTTCAGGGGGGGGGGGGGGTGTAACCCCATCCAGAACTGGTTGACACACCTCCAAACCCAGGTTGGGGCCTTTGACAGCGAGCACCTCCGTCTTGTCTGGATTCAGCTTCAGTTTGTTTTTCCTCATCCAGCCCATTACCACCTCCAAGCATTCATTCAGAGGAGACACACTATCCTTAGCTGACGATGTTGTCGAAGGCATAGAGAAATATATTTGGGTGTCATCAGCGTATTGATGGCACCCCGCCCCATGCCTCCAGATGATCTCTCCCAGCGGTTTCATGTAAATGTTAAACAGCATTGGGGAAAGGATGGCACCTTGTGGTACACCACATAGCAACTCCTTTTTTGAAGAGCAGCTATCCCCAAGCATCACCATCTGGAACCTGCCCGAGAGATAGGATCGGAACCACTGAAGCACAGTGCCCCCGATTCCCAATTCCCCCAGGCGCTCCATAAGGATTCCATGGTCGATGGTATCAAAAGCCGCTGAGAGGTCCAGGAGTACCAGCAGGGACACACTCCCCCTGTCAATACTAAGGCGTAGATCATCCACTAAGGTGACCAAAGCCTTGAACACAATCATATATTATGTTAATAATAATAATAATAATAATAATAATAATAATAACTATTTATTTCTTACCCGCCTCTCCGTCTGGATCGAGGCAGGGAACAACAACATGATAAAATACATAAAACTAATTAAAACATGACAAATATTATTAAAACTGCATTAAAACATCCTAAAACATCCTAAAAACATTCTAAAAATTACACTGGATATGTCTGCCGGAAGAGAACAGTCTTTATAGCTTTCTTAAATTCTAAAAGACTGTTAAGTTGACGAGTCTCCTCCGGCAGGTCATTCCACAGTCTGGGAGCGGCAGAAGAGAAGGTCCTCTGGGTAACAGTTGTCAGCCTAGCCTTGGCCGACTGCAGTAAGTTCTTCCCAGAGGACCTGAGCGTGCGGGGCGGATTGTACGGGAGAAGGCGATCCCGCAGGTAACCTGGACTCAAACCATGTAGGGCTTTAAAGGTAATGACCAACACTTTATACTTCGCCCAGAAACTAATTGGCAGCCAGTGCAGCGATTTTAAAGCTGGCCTAATATGGTCACTCCTAGATGTACCGGTGACCAACCTGGCTGCCATATTTTGAACTAATTGAAGTTTCCGGACTAGGCACAAAGGTAGCCCAATGTACAGCGCATTGCAGAAGTCGAGCCTCGAAGTTACCAGCGCGTGCACTACCATCTTTAGGTCTTCCAACTCTAGGAAGGGGCGCAGCTGGCGTATCAGCCGAAGCTGATAGTAGGCACTCCTGGCTGTCGCATCTATCTGGGCTGTCATTTGGAGCGACAGATCCAGGAGCACCCCCAAGCTGCGAACACAGTCTTTCAGGGGGAGTGTAACCCCATCCAGAACTGGTTGACACACCTCCAAACCCAGGTTGTGGCCTTTGACAGCAAGCACCTCCGTCTTGTCTGGATTCAGCTTCAGCTTGTTTTTCCTCATCCAGCCCATTACCGCCTCCAAGCATTCATTCAGAGGAGACACACTATCCTTAGCAGACGCTGTTATCGAAGGCATAGAGAAATATATTTGGGTGTCATCAGCATACTGATAGCACCCCGCCCCATGCCTCCTGATGATCTCTCCCAACTGTTTCATATAAATGTTAAACAGCATTGGGGAAAGGATGGCACCTTGAGGTACACCACACAGCAGCTCCTTCTTTGCAGAGCAGCTATCCCCAAGCATCACCATCTGGAACCTGCCCGAGAGGTAGGACCGGAACCACTGAAGCACAGTGCCCCCGATTCCCAATCCCCTCAGGCGTTCCAGAAGGATACCATGGTCGATGGTATCGAAAGCCGCTGAGAGGTCCAAAAGTACCAACACGGACACACTCCCCCTGTCAATACCCAGGCGTAGATCATCCGCTAAGGCGACCATAGCAGTCTCAACTCCGTATCCTGCCCTGAAGCCAGTTTGAAGCCAAATTATATATTTTAAACTGAGCACAACATAGGTTATTACCCATCACATCTATGGGTAATAGATGGATTTCGTAGGACAGCTTAACTATTTCCTACTTTGACGAAGATCATCTATTGAAACAATGTGATTAACCAGATAAAATTATTTCACAAGTATCAATGCTAGATGCAACACAATGTAAACCAACAACATGAAGTGTACCAGCAAATAGTTTAGTACCATCCATATATAGTTTTGAAAATTCTGTTTTTACAGTTCTTCCGTTGGGCATGCTTTCCTACAGTACACAAAGGGCTGGGTATTGACAAGTCCCTTTAATTTTAACAGGTCTGATCTAAGTTATGACTAAGTCATAACTATATACGTAGAATCCATTCCCAAGAAAACCTGAAGGCATGTATTTATTGTCAGGAGTTGTTGCTGATCAATATGCAATACCTGAACATAACATGCAGATAATAGGTGACCCTCCAGATATTGCTGGATTCCAACTCCCATCAGCCCTAGCAAGTACAGCCAATGATCAGGGATGGTAGGAGCTGCAGTTCAACAACTTCTGGAGGACCAGTTTCTCCACCCCTGTCCAATATGGACACCTTTCATAATAGTGTGTGTGTGTGTGTGTGTATGTGTGTGTGTATTTGTATATGTATATGGTGTCAATTATGTATATGGTGTCAATTATGAAAAAAGTATATATAAATCGTAGCTTTTCCCAACGGGATAGATGTAAGCAGTGCCCAACTTTTCCCTCACAGTTACTGCTCATGTATGTTTTCTTGAAGAGAGCACCACTTATAATCACAAACTTCCTTTATAACTGATGCTACAAGTCCCAAGTACAAAACGAGTACTTGTGAACCACCCAGAGAGCTTCAGCTATGGGGTGGTATAGAAATACAATAAATGAATTAATGAATGACATAGTACATTTTAGGGAAGTATTTCCTTTTCCTGTCTTATTTTGCAAGATGATGAATTAAATTATAATCTTTCCAGTGATTCTAGGAGTAAAAAATCAGACTAAGTTACCACATTAAAAAATATTACTACCTTATCGAAGATGTTCTTGGCCTGTGATCCTTGGAGTCCATTACCCAGCCAACATGACTTTCTAACGGAGGGTTTGTACTATGCCCTGTTTTTCTTTTCCTTCGTGTCTAAGATAAAATAAAGCATTATATTTTCCTGATGTGACTGGAGCCACTTTTCTGAAGAATCACAACCTAATTAAAGTCAAGTTTCATAAATTTTCACATTGCACATCATATGCATTATGAGGTCATAAAGTTGACCATGATTACCCAACTGCCTAGGCTTAACAAGAAGTTAACAGTGTGAGTATTTCATGATGGATTTAACAGCTTTGACAAATCCAAAATTATTATTTCCTACACTGAAAGAAATACTGAGAAGCAGGAGGGTTTTTTTAAAAAGTGTTTCAAATGTTGTGCTCTCTGGTGATGAAAAACAGTAAGTTATTAGGATCTGAAAACATATGTAGAATGTTTTTAGCTACCTTAACATCAATGGATCTTGCTTCTTTAACCACAGGATAGAATCTTGGTGTTTTGTTCGGATCCTGCAGCCTTGGAGTACGAGGTGTTTTAGGTGTTCTAGTAGGGTGAACTCTAGGAGATTCAGGAACAGCTGTTGGCAGTGAGCGAGCCATTGTTCTTGGGGGTATTTCTTGGATGACAAACAATTTACAAGCCAGATCTTCAGTTACATCTAAGCAGAAAGACCAAAAGATTCATAGAATCATAGAATAGTAGAGATGGAAGGGGCCTATAACTGACCTTGCTTTCAGCTGCCTTCTGGGTCTTCTGAATTGGCCTTTATTGGAAACTACTTTGTTTTACTGGATCTGTTTTTAACCGGCTCTTCCCTAATTTTTTTTGTTATATTTTACATGTTAGTATATATAGTTGTAAGCCACTTTGGGTGCTGAATGTGGGGTATAGATTAAAATGAATACAATAAAACAAAGGAGATCTGGGATACGTGTCAGTGTACATGTATGCCTGAACAAAGGGAGAGAGATTGGGTATGATCAAACGGGATCTACCACTGGCAATGAGCACCGCCAGTTCCTGGTGTGCTTGTGGTTGGCAGCAAAGGCACATTCATGGCGCCTACCACTGGTGGCAGTGATGTAGTGTTTCCAGGGGCACCCCCCCCCCCCCAAATGACTGGAAACTCAAGTTTCTGAAGGGGAGGTCACTGCCTATGGTAGGGTCCCGTTGGATCTTACGCATTGATTCACAATATCAAAAGTATCTGTTTACATACATTGGGCAGTTTTCAACTGTGCCATAAAGAATTTAAGCTTCTCTGTAAAGTCTTCTTTTATTTGTTGATGAGCAGTGACCCAACCAACTACCTGAAATCCTGTTTATTAATTATTTAGATAAACTTATAATCTGCCATTCAATACAAAATTCTCAAAGTGGAGAACATAGTTCTCCCAATACAACAATAATACCATCAGAAACACAAATCAGAGACCACAAATCCCGTAAATCCCAACATGGCCAATGGTCAGTGATGATGCCAAAACAACTGGAAGGCACCAGACTGGGGAAGGCTGATTAAAATAAACAGTGAGCAGGGAGATTACTGCACAACCAATAAAACAAGATTTTGCTTGTGATTTATTTAGGCACGTTGTTCAACCACCTCTATGGCTTCTAAGATGTCAACAAGCATTTCAAACACACTTTCTACTGTATCTTAACAACTATAAGGTCTAGAAAATTGCTTTTTAAAAACGGACACTTGATTCCGCAACCACAACCATACTGGAACCAAATTCTGCAGCGAATACATACAGGTATGAGTAGTGAAACTGCAACATTCACTTAATTTATACTCCTTGCTGCAACTTCCCAAAATCTCTTTTCCCCATAGAATTGCATAAAGGTGTCTGAATAAGAAGAATCCTTTCTTACTCTCTGGTGTTTAATAAGTGATTAACATTTCAGAAGGCATAATTATCTATACAGTATATAATGTATACAGTGAATCTCTGAATTAGAGCTATAGTGGATTAAGTATATGACTATATGACTAGGAAATGTGTGTGTGTGTGGGCGCACACACACATCCTAGTTATCTATTAATACAGTGAATCCACTATAGCTCTAATTCAGAGATTCACTGTACACGTTATAGTTTAACCTATGTAAGAGCTTCTCCCTGTTTCATGTCAGGAACCATTTCAGACATGCATCCTCAGTAGACATACAGGAAGGCCCTTGTAATTGACTTGAACACGATGTGAATACTGGAATAATCATGGAGCTCTCAATCAAGTTGTGCAATATTAAGTGTCGTCTTAATAGCTTAAACATTTTTAATGTAATGGTATGGATATATACCTTCTTGAGAACTTGAAGGACCGGCAGGAATTTCCTGATTTGGATCAACAATATGCTCAGGTGTAAGATTGTCAAATTCCTCCTTACTGATGAGATTTAACTTTTTAAAGTTTTCAACTTCTTGCTGAAATGGGGATAAGAATATCTGTAACAACCTATCATAAATTATAGAATTGCAGGGATAATGGCTCACAGAGCGAAGACATGTCAACATGAACCAATCACATATTATTTGACTAACATATTTTAGATAGAAGAAATTAGAAAGATTAAATTATTCCAGATGGCAAATGTAATTCATTGAAATTGTAGCATGTTCATAAAGACAGCAGGGATCATGTGACTGAACTTTTGCTACCAGAGAAAGCTTCCCCTAATTCTATGCTGTTGCCAAGCTTACGGTATAAAAAAACCTGATATGGCTAGTATATAATCAGAAAGTAAAGAATAGAGAGGAGTCTCTTTTGGAAGAGATTTGTATCTGTGGATTGTGGTGTATTAAAATTGTGTGAAGCCCATAAAAACATTGGCTAATAGAAAAAACAGCCACTGCATACAAAAAGTGACAGATCTTGGATATCCTCCACATACCAACAAGAAGTAATTTTTACTGTAACTACCAATTTTCCTTTCCCAGTATGACAGGGTTGGAATATGAAATACAGTATGATCACCTGGGTGAAATGAATGGCTATTTTCTTAGAGGAAGTTCATTCTGCATAGTGCTCCTGTGGATGTATAAGTGTCTAGTTTGTAGTGTTTCATGAGTGTGTTCACTGAGGACTGACTGGCCGCTTGTCATTCAAAGATGAGGGAGTTTAATGATGGGGCTGCTGAGGTAGCAGTCGCTCTGGTAGAATGCACTGTGGTGTTTATGCATCAGGGATGTGTTTTGCCTTGCACATTATGGTATACTATTGTAGAGGTGGATACCGTTTGAAATGAGATGGAAGAAGAGTGTCCAATTGTGAAAAGGTGGATGTGTGTTGTATGTTTTGAGAGCTCTGTAAGTGTCCAATTTATGCCATAGGTGCTCAGTAAGATGGTAATATCTGGGACCGAAAGAATGAGTTTCTGTAATCTGCAGCATCAATCTCATGCCCAAATCATTTTTTGCAACATCTTGCCTTATGAAGAGATCTGAAAATCTTTTGAATGAAAGCAGGATATAGTCCAAAAATCACTCTTTGGGGAAAATGCATAACTGGCATTTGATCGAGACTGTGCTTATCTTTGATACCCTGTTTGCAAATGCTACCATGGCTACTTGCCCTCCACTTTCACTTTTCTCCTTTTAGGAGAACGATAAAGAAGACAAGTAGATTCCTAAGAATCTTTTGTGGGTAAAACAGGTTCTATTGCTTTTTTGTTTGTACATGTTCATAAGAACATGTACAGATTACCTTTCAGCCCTAACAAGGGACCTCAAGGAAGTTTACAATACAATCAAAACAGTAAAACCACTAAAACAATATTACACAGATTAAATACATAATAGCCAGAAAAGATGAAAAGTTAAAACTTAAATATCTGAATTAAGCATCAAGAAGGCCAGATGTAATAAAAATGTTTTTACTGCCCACCTAAATACCATCAGAAATAAAATAAATTTAATCTCCTTCAGGAGGGAATTCAAAAATCAGGGTGCTGGCAAAGTAAAGGCCCTGTCTCATGTTCCCATCCACCAAACTTATTTACATGGTGGGATATAAAGAAGGGTCTTCGAAGATTACCATAACATATGGGCAGATTCACATGGGAGGTGGTATTTTAGATATCCTTGCTCCAAGCCATTTAGGTCTTTTAAAGTAAGGATCAGAACCCTGAATTAGGCCTGGAAATTATTTGGAAGCCAATGCAATTGATGTAAGATTAGTATAACATGGTATAGAAAATGCACACTAGATAGGGAGCCTCATGTAGTGTGTGCCACAGTAATGTAAGCTGATAAGTGATCACGGTATATATCACTATGGCAAAATCAGTCTTCTCTAGGAAGAAGCACACTTGCCAAAGCTGAGCAATGGCAGTCCTGGCCATATCTGCAACTGGACATCATGCAGCAATGCAGGATCCAGGAGCCCTCCCAGACCATGAACCTGATCCCTTAGAGCAGAGGCAGGGAACCTGTTGCCCTCTAGTTAATATTGGACTACAACTCCAGCATCTTTATTGGTCATGCTGGATGGATTTGATGGGTGTTGAGAGTCCAACATCATCTGGACAGTCACAGGTTCATTACCCCTACTTTAGAGTGTGTGCAATCCCATCCTGAACAGGCTGTGCTCCTAATCCCAAATCAACTTGTCTTCTGTCCTTTAAGATCTGTTTTGTCTGGACTGAGGCTCAACTTGTTAGCCCACATCTAGTCAATCACTGTGTCCAGATAATGGTTCAGAGCTTCCACAACTTTCTTGGGAGTAGTAGTAAAGGAAAGATAGAACTGGGTGCCATCAGCATATTGATGGTACCCAACCCCAAAACTTCAGATGACTTTCCCAGTATATTCATGTAGATGTTAAAGGCACAGGGGGCTAAACAGAGCTTAAGGCACCCCACAAGATGAGCAATTATCTCCCAACACCACCTTCTGGTAACCACCTTCAGAATCACTTCTTAGGGAGCAACGTAAATAGTTGTGTGGTAAGGAGAAATGCCCCTGGAATAATACAGGTAATTTACTGCAGAACCAGGATGAATTCTCATAGATTAAGGTAAGCAGCTACAGAACTAGGATGAATGCTCATTGAGCGAGATAAGTAGCAGCAGGACCTGGGTAAATGTCAATGGAGCAACACAGGTAAGTATCTGTAGGATCAGAAAGAGCACCTACGTAGTGATGTGAATTGTGTATAAGTAGTTGTTGTGTCAGGATGATCTGTTATGCAATTTGCTGCAGAAGTGGTAAGGCTTTCCTTGTCCACTCTTTCTTATATCTGTCTGCTACTCTCTGTACTGGAAGGTCTCCCCTGCTGTTCCTACAGCCAGTCATCTGCTTTAATTCCTGGCCTTCTAGTGAGCCGGCATGCACCTTTCTGGCCTGCTATCCCTTTTTGTATTTTCTTCTCTTGGTTCCTTTTTCGTAGCTCCCTCCAGCCTGTCCTCCTGAGCCTCTTTATTCCTATACTTTGTCTTCTTTCTCTCACCCACAAGCTTCAAGCATTCAGGCTGTGCCCCATCTTTTCCTTCTCTCTTAAATCCATGAGCCATTTGAAGTGCTCTTGTCTTTATTCCCTTTCATTCTGCTCAACCAGCCCTAGCTGTTGCAGGCCCTTGTTACTGGACCATTGCACAGCCAACAAGAATGAAAACAAAAGTGGAGAAGAATAGTGATTTTGTTTTTAAGAAGGACAAGGCTCCATAGGTAAAAGGAAGGGGGGAAACTTGTTGGTTCTGATTATGTATGAGGTCCAGGAGAAGCAGATTACAACTGTCACTGTCTGTTCTGGGTCATGTCAGACAAAACAAAAGCCACGTCAGAACTTTGGATAGTGCACTACAGGAGGTGCTGGCTAGAATATACTCCCATGAGGAACGGTTGTCCTATGAAACGACTACGGTCAACCAAGACCTTAAGAAGGCTGTCAGAACTTGGTCATTCAGTGGCTCTACCTTTGCTAGATATTGCCAGTGCTTGTTTCTGTGGTCTCATAATATAATAATAATAATAATAATAATAATAATAATAATAATAATAATAATATATAACCAGCCTCTCCCTCCAGATTGAGGCGGGGTACAACAACAATATAAAACACAAGAATCACAAACAGTTAAATTTTTTAAAAACAAGAAAAAATACATCATTAAAAACATCTTAAAATTCATCTGGATAGGCCTGCTGGAAGAGAGCAGTCTTCATGATTCTCTTAAATTCATGAAGACTGCTAATTTGTCTAATCTCCTCTGGCAGACCATTCCCTAGTATGGGAGCGATGGAAGAGAAGGTCCTCTGGGTAACACTCGTCAGCCTAGTTCTGGCTGGCTTGAGTAAGTTCTTCCCATAGGACCTAAGTATGAAGGGTGGATTGTATGGGAGAAGGCCATCCCGCAGTTAACCTGGACCCAAACCATGTAGGGATTTAAAGGTAATAACCAACACTTTATACTTCGCCCGGAAACTGATTGGCAGCCAATGAAGCGATTTTAAAACTGGTGTAATGTGGTCACCTCTAGGTGTACCGGTGACCAACATGGCTGCCATATTTTGAACAAGTTGAAGTTTCCGGACTGGGCACAAAGGTAGCCCAATGTACAGCGCATTGCAGAAGTCAAGCCTCGAAGTTACCAGCGTGCGCACTACTGTCTTTAGGTCTTCCAACTCTAGGAAGGGGCGCAGCTGGCGTATCAGCCGAAGCTGATAGTAGGCACTCCTGGCCGTTGCATCAATCTGAGCTGTCATTTGGAGCGACGGATCCAGGAGTACCCCCAAGCTGCGAACACAATCTTTCGGGGGGGGGGGGGTGTAACCCCATCCAGAACTGGTTGACACACCTCCAAACCCAGGTTGGGGCCTTTGACAGTGAGCACCTCCGTCTTGTCTGGATTCAGCTTCAGTTTGTTTTTCCTCATCCAGCCTATTACCGCCTCCAAGCATTCATTCAGAGGAGACACACTATCCTTAGCTGACGATGTTGTCGAAGGCATAGAGAAATATATTTGGGTGTCATCAGCGTATTGATAGCACCCCGCCCCATGCCTCCGGATGATCTCTCCCAGCGGTTTCATGTAAATGTTAAACAGCATTGGGGATAGGATGGCACCTTGTGGTACACCACATAGCAACTCCTTTTTTGAAGAGCAGCTATCCCCAAGCATCACCATTTGGAACCTGCCCGAGAGATAGGATCGGAACCACTGAAGCACAGTGCCCCCGATTCCCAATTCCCCCAGGCGCTCCAGAAGGATACCATGGTCGATGGTATCGAAAGTTGCTGAGAGGTCCAGGAGTACCAGCAGAGACACACTCCCCCTGCCAATACTGAGGCGTAGATCATCCACTAAGCCGACCAAAGCGGTCTCAACTCTGTATCCTGCCCTGAAGCCGGTTTGAAATGGGTCTAGAAAATCAGTGTCAAGGCTACTTGGAGTTGGAAGGCAACCGCCCTCTCGATCACCTTGCCCAAAAATGGAAGGTCCAGGGGATCCAGGGAGGGCTTTTTTAGAAGCGGCCGTACCACCGCTTCTTTTAAACATGATGGAAAACTCCCCTCCCTGAGAGATGCATTAATGATATGTTGTACATGTGATCTAACTGCATCTCCTCCCTGGACGACCAGCCAAGAAGAACAGGGATCGAGAGGGCAAGTCGTCCTCCTCACACATCCAAGTACCTTGTCCACATCCTTGGTACTCACCAACTGAAACTGATCAATTGTAATCCTACTCGCGGAGTCGCTGGACACTCCACTGTCAGCCTCTGCTATAACAATGGCATCTAAGTAGGCTCTTATCCGAGAGATTTTATCTGAGAAATGATCGTTAAACACATCACAGCGAACTACCGAAGGCTCTAAAATCGGATTCAGGGGAGAAGGTGCCTGGGTTAGACCCCTCACCACCCTGAACAGTTCTGCTGGACGCGAATTCGCAGACGCAATGCGCGCAGAGAAGAAAGCTTTCTTCGCTGCATGTATTGCCACCCCATAGGAACGAAGATGTTCTCTATGTCGTGTCTTGTCGGATAGAAGACAAGTTTTCCGCCATCGGCGCTCCAGTCGTCGTCCTTTCCGCTTCAACTCCCTGAGGTCTTCTGTATACCAGGGCGCCCTATTAGAAGCAGGCCGGAGAGGACGTTTGGGGGCGATCGTGTCGATAGCTCTAGTTAGGTCTTGATTCCATCTACTGACCAGGGCTTCTACAGGATCGTCGACGATACCCACCATAGAACCCTCCAAGGCTTTCTGGAATCCAGAAGGATCCATCAGCCTTCGAGGGTGGACCATCTTAATAGGTCCGCCACCCCTGCAGGGGCGAGTGGTAGCCGTGATACTAACCCTGACCAGAAAATGGTCTGTCCATGACAATTCGGAGGTATTCAATCCCTCCGCCCACAGATCTGTCTGTTCGGAACTGAAAACAGCATCGAGGGTGTGACCTGCTGAATGTGTGGGTCCAGAGACCAATTGGGATAGGCCCATGTTTGTCATGGATGCCATGAACTCCTGAGCTCCACCTGACAAACCGGCCTCGAATGGGATGTTGAAGTCGCCCAGGACCAAAAGCCTGGGCGAATCCAACACCAGCTCCGAGACCAGTTCCGTGAGCTCGGCCAGGGAGTCTGATAGGCAGCGGAGTGGCCGGTACACTAACAGAATCCCTAGTCTATCCCTGGCCTTCAGATTCAGGTACACACATTCGATATGATTCAATTCCCGAACAGGATGTCTGGTCAGGTTAAGATGGTTTTTGTAGACCACAGCTACTCCGCCCCCCCCGCCCACTTTCCCTCACCTGCTCATTAACACAGTACCCAGCTGGGAGAGCCTGAGCCCATGTCGGGCCACTGTCATCTCCCAGCCAGGTCTCTGTGAAGCATGCCAGGTCGACCATGTTCTTGTATGGCTTAGGGACAGGGGAAGGTGCAGTGGAGTCATCCTTAAAATCAGACATAGATGGGGGACCTATGTCCTCAGCCTGAAAAGGCATAGAACGGGGAACCGAGGTTCCCCCTGAAGTGGGGCAACCCATGACCCATCTGAATCTGAGTCCTCCTTGGCATAATATGGAATCCCAGAACCAGGGTCATAAGACACCATTAAGAATAAGAAAAAGTTAATTAGAAGGGAAACACAGAATAGGAAAAAGAATCTCTAGAGAGGGAAAAACACACCTGGCTCTCAAATGAGGAAGAAAATGAATTAAGGAGGGGTTTCCTTTGGGAAGCAAAGTAACAAAAGTTCAGTCACGTGGTCCTTGACTCTCGAGCTTGAATGGTGGAGTAAAGCCCTACCTGAATATCCACGCCCACCCAGCCCATACCAACAGAGAACATACTACTATCTTGGTCTCAAAATTCTGTGCTTTAAGTATTTTTGAAAATATGTTCAGTAACATCATAAAGCAGATGAAAAACAAAAACTTCACGAACACCAAACATATAGCTGCTACAATTTTTGTTCCTCATTTTCAATTTTTCTTACTCTTTAAATGGTCCCCTTTCGTTTGTGAAAATAATGTAGGCTCAAATATTGACAGTTTCTTCATTCATTGACAGCCAAATCCCAAGACTAGTTACAGAAGTACAAAAGGGACAAACCACTACACCAATGCAATATCACAAAACTGCTTTATAAATAATTAACATTTGAGTAACAAGCATGCATTTTATCTATTACTCAATGCTGAAACTGCCTTATTATTCTTATTTATGGATTTCTACTCTTAATTAATGACATCTGATAAATCAGAACCCAAGACAAACATAACTTGTCCATTCAATACAGCACTCTATGAACAAAAGCATTATGCCTAATAACTCCAGCATG
Source organism: Anniella stebbinsi (assembly GCA_029215795.1). NCBI lineage: Eukaryota > Metazoa > Chordata > Lepidosauria > Squamata > Anniellidae > Anniella > Anniella stebbinsi. The sequence goes on from JARDYH010000004.1 coordinate 192,872,018, forward strand.
TCTATACATGGTAAAACTGTCCTTCCAATTTATTTTCATCCATTGAAGTAGATCTTTGCTAACAAGAGTTCTGGCAACAAACCCATTCATTAAATCATATTCTGTTCAATAGCTCAAACACATAATTACCTTCATAGCAACACAGTCATTTTCAGTCTGCACCATCCACAAATCCTGTTCATAGTAGTATAAACCATCATTAATAACTTTGGCAAGTTCTGATGTAATTTTTGCCCGTGACACATGGTTGCCAGTACGATCTCCTCCAGGATGTTTTCTCATGTATGGTGGTGTCTGTGTTACAATCAAGATCTTATTTAAATCTTGATCATCAATTTCATAATCTGAATCACTGTCTGACCACTCTGTGAATGTATTTTTGCGGCCCTCTATTTGCTCCATCTCTTCATCAAACAAAAAATCAAGCTCTTCTTGTTCCTCTGAAGGTGGTGGCTGCTGCTGCTGTTGACCCAACACTTCGAGTGTAGGTACAGATTCCTGAAAAGGGGAAAAGTGTGTTTCAAACTTTCAGTGAATCAAAGACACAACCTAGTTTATTACTGTATTTCTTCGATTCTAAGACGCCATCGATTGTAAGACGCACCTTAATTTCAGTACCACCAACAGAAAAAAAGCTTTGATTCTAAGTGTGGGAAAATCGCCATCGATTCTAAGACGCACCCCATTTTTAGAGAAGTTTATATGGGGAAAAAATGTGTCTTAGAATAGAATAGGGTATTCTTGAAAGAATATGAGAAGATATTTAAATGTAAAGAAGACGGACAGAGTGATTAGTAGTAGCTTTGTCATCCACCATACAAGATGGAACAAAAAGATCCACAATCATTTATGTTTCTTAATATCATATCCATGCATTTTAGGCTTACAACTTAATTAAAATAGTGCTAACATGCAGCAGAATTCTAACAGTGGCCATAATTCAGAGGGTGAAGTATGTTCAAGCCCAATGATTTCAATGGGCATAAGTATGTCTAACGCACTGTTGATTGTGGCCAGCATGTTTTACATATTATTCTCCTTTCCCAAAACCAAGTCAGTGACATGTGATCTGCAGCTGCTGTCCACTGATGCTGGACATAATGCAAATACACATACTGATAATGGATGCATATACATATACATCTCTCCCAGGAACATCATCATGGCAAGGGGAAGACCAGCCACTGGCAGAAAAGGAACAACTGCACAGAGCTTGCCTCTCCCCTCCCTGCCAGGAAGAATTCCATTTTCTATCCAAGGAAGAACACTGGCAATGGAAGATCAACTTGGCCCCAACTGGATATAAATGTCGGTATACAGCTCACCATTGCATTCTGGCACTGTCAAAGTGATCTCCCTTCTCTATCTTTTCCCTCCATTTCTTCTTTCCTTTTGTGTCTTGTCTATCTGAACGTTACAGGTTATCCTACAATACCTTTGGCTTAGCGGGAGATGGACGATGTCTTTTTTTTACTTCTATCCAAGGTTCAGAGTCCAGATCTGGCAAGCTTGTAGATAATCCTTTAGACATTGTTTGAAGGTTACTTGTTTCACTGTTTTTCTTAGTACTTAGACTACCCATTCTTGGAGAGCTTGGTGCAGATTCTAAAATTGAGAATGGTTTCTGAATTTAGAACAGATCAGGCTATTTTACTATTATTTGGCTTATTATTTTTCTTCCATGGCGCTCACACTTCTATTTTTTCATGTATGTTAAATTTATTTCCTTATTGATGTCTCTGTTAAAGTAAATATGATCACAGAATACTTCATAATTTAAAACATATTTGAAAAGTGTAGAATGGAATCCTGGTCACTTACCATGAAGGTTCCTTCTGGTTTGGTATAAGGGAGGCATCCAAGAACCGATCAATTCCCCCTCAATGCCCAGGAAAGGCAGGGTTCATGAGATGAATGATCTTGAATGTATACTCTTTACCCTCTGGCTCCACCCCTAGTTCTGTCTATGACTAAGTTTGAGGCAGAATACCTGTTACAAAGTGGTGTATATAACGGATATAAGGAGCAAAAGAAGGCAAGCAGTTTCCAGAAGACAGTGCTTCCTTTTGGTTGAAAGGGCAGGCATACAAGTTGGGACTCATCTCATTCTTTCTAGCATGGTAGTCAGGGGAGGGGCAATTCTTCTAAATTTAAGCAATACAGTGGTAACAAATGTGTGTGGCCTCTTGTACAAGGCAGGGAGTTATGTATACGGCAGCCTACGAAAGTGCAAGTGCTTAGTATCACAATTTGGCAGAAAAGGGAAAGAAAAGCACCTACCAGTATATGAATCAAAAACTTTGCCTGGTATGAATTCTGGGCAGTTAATAAGTTGAGAAAAGTCTGTTTGCGGAAGATTGCGTGGAGAAGGCCCTGGAATTGGCCATTTTTCTGGTTCTACCCTTTTCCTCATCTTCTGATCTACTATTTCTACTTCTGCACTGTCTTTTAAGGCCTAGATGATACAAGTAAATAGGTATTAATAAGTATGCACACAAGTAGACTATAATGTTGCTGAAAATTAGGACCTTTCTTTGGTTATAAAGGGTTGTTCTGTACAATTATATTTGCTTTACACAGAAAATAGGGTTGGGATACTAGTCAACTGAACTCCTATATGCTTGACCAGTCAGATATTCCATGAAGCAAAGAAAGCCCTTCTCATGATGTACTTTTCACTTCTCAAAGTACCCTTGTTCTTTAAGCGGGATCTAATGAAACACACACTTCAGTTCAAAAATCCGGAACTATAACCACTCACACTTTATTTTATATTTTATAGTAGCTGTGTGTATTTTAAAAATTGGAAACTGTGTTTAAATATTGATAGAGGATGGAGATCAATGGGACTGTCTTAAAATGATATGGGAAGAGGATTTAATGGAACAAATCAGTGATTACAACTGGGGGAGGATTTGATGCAAGAATGTTAAAGTTACTATCAGTCAGGATAAAAGAGAACTATTATAAAATAATTTGGAGATGGTATTTATCACCAGTAAGATTACATCAGATAGACAAGAAATTCTCAAAGAACTGTTGGAGGGGATGTCAGGAGGTTGGAACATATTTTCATATGTGGTGGACTTGTGAGCATGTACAAAAATTTTGGAAAAGGGTGTTTAAAGAAATAAGTGAAATAATGGGAAGTATTGTGGAACCAAGTCCTAAATTGGCTTTACTTGCAATATGGGATAAAGGAAATGGGAATCCAAGTATGAGAGATTTGATTAACAACCTCCTGACACCCGCTAGATAACTGATAGCTAAGAACTGGAAAATACAAGGGAATTATACGATAGAAGAATGGTATAAAGAAATATGGGATATTGCACTTAATGATAAATTAACGTGTAATTTAAAAGCAAAGGGGATTATCCAAGAAGAATGATTTTGAAAGTATATGGGGGCCATTTTTGGAATTTGTATTAATAAAGGGGAAAGGTTGCACACCTTTTAAAGATTCTTTACAATTTTGGAAAAATGTATAATATAAATGGGAAAAAAATAAAATGAAGGTCTCATTGGGTTGGGGGAGCACGGGAGGGTTGTTAAGGTTTTGTTAGTATTTTATGTTATGATTATGTTGTATTTTATGTTGAAAATAATATATATATATATATATATATATATATATATATATATATATGAAACTGTTTAACTAATCCCTGACTTTGTAGGATAAAAGCCAAAGAGGGTAATTCCATCTCTTCCTCTTTGTGAGGAGTCAAAAACAATAAAGCAAAATAAGTTTCTTCTTTAAAAAGTGGAGATTGTCTATCCTTCCCCAGAAGAATAATTTACAACTCCCACCTTTCATTTTAAAAAAAGCCACCATTCACACCAACTCTCACCAGCAAGTGAAATACTTAAATATGCTAAAATTCATTTTTATATTGACTAGCCTGCAGATAGGAAAGGTGTCGCTTGGTATTTCTGACTTCAAACTTTGTATTTTCCAGAAACCAGATTCTGAAGCATTAAACAAACTGCTAAAGTCAGCAATTCAATTAATCACTGGCTGAGTTTGTGCAACGTAACAATCCACCCTGCAAAATAAACCACGCAGTGTGGGTTGTCATCCGAACAACCCATAGTGAGCCTGATAGATGATCTGACTCACCATGGGCTGTTTACCCACTCCTTCCTTCCCCCTTAATTTTCCAGCAGCTCTGCCCGAAACTCAAGGGACTTGGCAGCAGAACCCGTCTTCTCTGCCACCAAGTTCCTCATCCCCAGTCTGATTGTAACCCCGGTTGCAGTCTGAGTCTTTTACATTTTCTTTTATTTGCCCCACACAGGGTTTCATAAGAGCGCCACGGGTTTCCACTGCTCTTACCGACCGGCTCACTGCCTGCAACCCATGATGGGTTGGCATGTCTGGGTTTGGATGACACACCAACCCATCCTGGGTACAACAACCCCTACAACAAGTGACATGTTGTTGGGGTGGCTTGTTGTACATGCACAAGCTACCATGCAGGAATCAGTCTGGGTTCAGACAACCCAACAACCCACTGAGGCTTGTCATCCATGATGGGTTTTCATCTCATGCAAACCCAGTCACTGTATCATCAATGTATCTCTTTTAAATTTAAATTGCAATTTTAAAAAGTTAGACAAAAATGTAAACATATTTTACTGAAGTGCTCTGCATTCTCTTCCACAGATTTCAGTTTGTGTTTTTTTTTTAAAAAAGAAAGAAATCTGGTATTAATATAATTTATAATAGTATCCAGAAGAAAATGAAATTTGGTTTACCTCTAATATTAGATTAACATTTGTAGTGAGAGCCTGCACACGGTGGAAGCTGGCAATCAAAGAAATTGGCAAGAATCCTTGCTGGTCCATCTTTCTCCTCAAAAAGAAATCTCTTTCCAAGTTTTCTACACTGAAATAATACTCACTGTAGACAGAAAAATGTTTATGTTAGCAAACTATGTTAGCAAACTACCATCACCCTTTATCAGAGTTGCCTTTCTTATCTCCTTACTAGTAAATATTGATCTTTATCACTTTATTATCTTTTTTAAAAATGATTTACACTGGTGTAGGATAGTAAACAATAGTAACTTATCAAGAGAACAACCATAACAACCAATTATATAAAGATACTGAGCAATACTATAATATACAATTTCAGTATATTCAAATAATCTTTAATCTCATTGGGTAACAGCCAAAGGATTTAGAGTAAACAATTACACTTATTATCTATGACTATCTATTGGTAAACATATGCAAACTACTGGCCTCATTACTGCTTTCATATATAAAGCAGAATGTGTCCAACTTGGGGGGGGGGGAAGCCAACTGTTTAATTTTCTCTGTAGGACTTGCAATTTCAATATTCATGTGGATGGGGGTAGTTGCTTCAAGAAAGTTGGAAGAACATGAATAAACTTTCTCAAAACACCATCAACCAAAAGGTAGGTATATATATATATAATTCCAATGTTTCTGATCTGAGTTAAAAAATGATCACATCATGGCAGGAAACAGGAAAGCTGAATGTAAAGATCCGATATGACAAAAAACAAGTTTTCAAAGAAAACTTTCGTAAAAGAAATTTAAGAGCTCTGCAAGCATCAAAGAGACTATAAACAACTGAATGAGTTATAAAAATATATTAAGTTTTGTCTACAGATAGGAGATGATTAGTGATCCCAAAGTATTAACAAATTTTCAGCTTTAAAACAGAAGAGAAAGCGGAAAATTATTACCCAGTAATGACAAGTTAAAGACTCCCTACGAAGAAAAAAGGAATGTCAGCTCACATTCACCATGGCCATCAAGAAACTGTTCTCAAAAGTGTATAACCATGAACATGTAAAATGCTCAAAGGATGCAAGATTTTTCTATTTGAGAAATATGCAACAATGTGCACAACATACAGGGCAGCAAGAAACTGAGAACTAACAAAGTAAACTATTGAGCAACTCTAGGTGCCAGAAAGTGGTTGGCTCAATTTTAAAAGTTTCCGGATTGTTATCTGAAGCCTTCAAGTAAATTAGTTTAACAGATGCTAAAAATATTATGGTGTTGATGATCTGCAGCATTAAAATTTTTCCCTTTGAGGGGTGCTGGAAATAACGAAACTTTCCATACTACAAAGTGGAAGAAAAGTTTCTGTAGCTTAAGAAAGGTCTTTTTTTCTTCAACACTAAAGTTTACAGATCAATGGCAACAATGGCTTCCTCTACACCAGTGATGGGCAACCTTTTGAGCTTGGTGTGTCAAACTTCGCCAAAAAACTGAGCATAACTCGGGTGGTGTGTCACTTTGAGGAAAAAACATTATTTCGCGATATTTATAGTTTAAATAACATAAATGTATAATTGTTATTTAATTTGCGACTAGAGTCTTAGTCGTTAGACTCTAACTCCAAGATTCTAGTCGCAAATGTTTCATCCTCAGGAGCAGCAAATGTTTCATCCTCGGCTACTGCACTTGGCCGTGCAGGAGCCGAGGATGAAACATCCTTCTCTAGGGTGACCAGATTTTAAAAATAAAAATCCCAGTCCGCCCCCCCCAAAACAACCCCCCCCCACCAAAAAAAACCAGCCTGGACCTACCGCCGGGTTCTTCCTCCGCCGCCTGCGCGGCCGCGCCGGGTTCTTCCTCCGCCGCCCGCGCGGAAGAGGCAGGGGAGGGCCGGATCCAATTGGCCCTCCCCTGCCTCTTCCGCGCGGCCGCTGGCCTTACGAGCCCAGCGGCGCCGGTAGACCCGGCGGCGGTGGCGGCGAAGGAGCCTGGGAAGCGGCCGCCCCCCCCACCCACGCCGCCCGCCCCGTGGCGCGCTCCTTACCTGGGCGTCCGCTTCCCGGGCTCCTCCGCCGCCACCGCCGCCGGGTCTACTGGCGCCGCTGGGCTCGTAAGGCCAGCGGCCGCGCGGAAGAGACAGGGGAGGGCTGGATCCAATCGGCCCTCCCCTGCCTCTTCCGCGCGGCCGCTGGCCTTACGAGCCCAGCAATACTGAGACTGAGAGACAGGCCGCACAGCCTGTTTCTCAGTAGAATCTAGCACTGGAGGGAAGCAGACGCCCAGGTAAGGAGCGCGGGGCGGGCGCCGCGGGTGGGGGGGGCGGCCACTTCCCGGGTTCCTCTGCCGCCACTGCCGCCGGCCCGGGTCTACCGGCGCCGCTCCTAGCTTGCTGCCACCTGGGCCATCTGGTCACCCTATCATGCGGCTGCCTCAGCGGCCGCGTGTCAGTGCTGACACGCGTGTCATAGGTTCGCCATCACTGCTCTACACGATCAATTTAAGGCTCTTTCACAGCGCATTAACAATTTTACCTCTACAAGACTGGAGCGCTTAACAGGCATACAGGTGATTTTTATCTCCTTACATTCGTGTTAAATAGCGACTTTTATTTTTCCTCCGCACGTACGGCGCCTTATCGTAGTGTAATCAACATCTGAGAAGTCGCATTAACGATAATAGTGGGCGGACTGTGCTTGTGATGTCATGCATGAAGAGAACTGCCCCTTCACCCCTTTGGCGGGAACACCTCCCACTTTCCCCCAAATCCCAAATCCTACCGGGGGGGGGGGGGGGGGGGGGAAGGAAGCAGCCATGACAGAAATTATTTTTCAAAAGGGGGCTGGAGGGGAAGCTGGCGAGGCACAGTCTCATTTACTCCTGAGCAATTCTGGGGGGGGGGGGGAACAACTTGAAATGGTGATCGGGCAAAAGGGGGGGGAGAGGCAGCCGAAAATACTTTTCAAAAGGGGCTGGAGGGAACAGGTTAACCAGGTGATTACCGGCAGGTAACCCAGGTAACCAAAGGCGGGAGATTCTGGTGGGCGGGGTTAGCAAACAGCGGGAACCCGAGGGGGCAGTTCCTCCAGGAAACAGCGTGGTACTTTCGGCAACATTTCCTTGTCCGAGCCTCGATCTATGCTTCATTGATAAAGCGATTCTCCGCATGTAAACAACTTTAAAGCGCCTTGCACAGAGCCCATCATGCCCTTCCATGTCTCTCGTGTATAGGTATTAGGTGTAAATGCGCTTATCAGGAAATGCGCACAATTGGAGAACCAGGTGTAAAAGCAACCTCTTGTAGAGGGGGCCAATTACAAAATAGGATCTACAGTTCAGTGCTGTTCTCCATACAATATTCAGCTGTTTTTTCAAAGTTTTGAAAGTCAAATACTATCATCCAGTATTAGGAAAAATATATATAAACTTTCCACATACACAAAGTCTTCTACAGCTGCTAATGCTGTTGCTGAAAGGGAAGCTACTACATTAACCACTGTAAATACACATATAGTAATTTCTCCAAAACAGTCCTTACAAGTTTCCCCTTTGATACAGATTATAATGACTATAAGGAAGTGCTTTTAATAAGATGGACCCAATATGAGCTTTATGACAATGAACGCTAATTACATATTTAAAATATGTACTCTTATTAATCCCTTTCTTATAGGTTATTCCAATTTTTAAAAAGGAAACAAACAGAACTCTTGGGGGGGGAATGCTTCCAAAGCAAGCCATATAATTAAAACTACAATGAGCAATACAGCAATTCACACTGTGAATATCCTAATTTGTCCATGAGCTTCTTTCTATAAGGCTGCAGATTCTGTAAAGTACACACTTCAGAAACTCTGGTACTCCAGCTTTTATAAAATATGAAAAAATATAACAATATAAAGCTAGGACTGTAATTATCAATGAGAAAATCATAGGACCTTCCAGTTAATTTTAAAAGAGAAAATCTTATAAACTGCTAAAATGTTCCAGAAAGTGAAAGCATTATTATAAGCCTTGGAAACCTCCAATACAATGAAGGATTCAGCCTCTACCAAGATTTCCGATACCTGATAAAACCCTACTATTAATCACAGAAGTTAGTAAGTTTAATGATTTTCGAATAGTGTAAAGCTGCTTTGTGAGGGCAGTGCACCCTGAAAGGTGGGTTTAAAGTATTTAAAATAAAATAATTAAATATGAAGTTGAAGATGGGACCAATACTAAGCTTGGCATTTTGCTGAGCATTAGAGGGGGACATCATCATGTCCTAACTTAGAGGGTCTGGATTCTACACTGCAAGCTCAGAAATCTGACCACAATGAAGAACTGTCTGTGTTCCTCACTCACTTGTCTCAGGGTAGTGGAAGCCAGCAGATTATCCTGACACTGGAACTGTATGTCCACTGTCAGGTGTCATCAAGGCCTGGCAGCAAGAATTGGAAAAAAAATGCAATAAAATTTGAAATGGATAGCCTCATGCTAGTACTTTCTGCCCTTAATTATGTTTCTTCTTCTTTTTTAGGTCAACTGTAACAAAGAAAGCAAGAATACAACAAGCTGCATAGAATACAAAGGCAATAAAAAGGCACCACTAAACTAAAGCTAAACAGGGAAACTGCCTCTTCATCACAGATCTCAGGATTTCCCCCAATATGGTTCTTTGAGATAATCAGCCTGCCACATGTATTGTCACCTTCCCTTCTACATGACTGGGTTGTGTTTCTATACAGGGCTAGGAGTAATTTGCTTTCTTCAGTTCAAATATAGAAACAAATCACCAAGAAGCTCTTTAAAAAGTGAAATTAAAAACTGTAAAGTTACCTCACCAACATTACACAATTACAGAGCTGTCATATGCATACAGATGTGGTAAGCTAATGCACAATGCCAAAAAATGAATATGAACACCACATAGTAAGGACGGATACATAGCTTGTAAGTGGCTTACAGCACTAAAAGACTCAAGACCCATCCTTATTAAAAGTTCATAGTGAAAACATTTGTGACACGAACAAAGTGGTTAACACTGATGTCCAAACTATGCCACTAATACATAAAATAAGCCAAAAGTTTCAAATGAAAGTTGTCTTGCATGAAGACAAAGTTCATCTAAAAATCTCTTCTTTGCCCACCTACAACACACATTAAGAAGTCTACTTACATTTGGCGTTTAATGTATTCTTTAAGTAGTGTTTCATCCACAGAATACATCTGCACTCCTGTTCCATCGTCGTAGTAATACATCATACTAGTGTTAAGATCTGGCTGAAATGGCTGATCAGTCCTTTCGCTATATTGTTCTCGGTAGCCATATGAATATTCATGGTTCACTTCAGAATTGTTAGAGAAGGAAAAAATGTTATGTGTCTACGTATATAAAAAAAGGAAGTCTTGTCTCAGTAAATTGTGTAGATAGAAGTCACTGGGTGGAATTTAACATTATTTTGTACTCACCTCGAAGTTTCTTTATTGTCTGGTGTATGAAGGCATCCAACTGTGGGTTATATCTCTGCCTACTGCTCAGAAGGCAAGAACCAAGTGCCTTAGATTTTTCTATTATCCTCTCTCCCTGTAGGATCCTCCTAAGTACTATTTAGTGGCCCAAAGTTGTAGCAGAAATAGATTCATGTGGTTATAAATAAGGTAAGGGAAAAATCAAGAGTTATGAACAGGTACACAACTCTTGAATGTGGATGTAGGTTAAGATACACATGGATGTGAACTTTAACTTTATGGATATGTTACTGAGTGTAGCCACCTGCCTTGTTGGGTTTGGTATTGGATGTCTTGTGTGTCAAACAAGAAGGAATCTCACTGTGAGTACCAAAATTACATTTAGTATAGGAAATATCCCAACTATGGGATTTGATGTGCAGTAACTGGAGCATCTGTTAGGTTACTGCCCTAGGAAAGGGGAAGGATGTGCTGCAGCACCCTCCTTCTAAATGCTACCTCAGCTGAAGTGGAAATATAGATCTTGTGATATTTTGTGAAGGCACTTGACAAGCACTATGTGGCCATTTAGCAAATCTCTGTACAGATACATTTGTGGATGAGAATCAACAATCAATGTTGCTTGTGGGATATCCTCTTAAAAAGGCAGTAACAGCCACTATAGGGATCTTGAGTGCAGGTGAGACCAAGGAAAATTCTCAATGCCTGAGATCATCATGTTCAAGATATGGGCAAGGTCTATGAAGTTCATTGTTTTGTGGTATTGGAGATGTCTGGTTGTCTGCTGGATCTTTCTGGCCCTCTCTGGAGACAGTGAGATGTGTCGATAGTGGCACCCTGATGGCTGTGGATGGCTTTTGAGGCAATTCAGTAGGAATCCATACTGACCCAGCAAGTCAGAGTGATCTGCAGGTCCTGATTTGCCTCTGAGACAGAGAGAAGTCAAAGTAGAAGGCCATCACAATGTGGGTATGTGAATGCCCCATAGCCATAGGTACATCACTGGCATGGCCATCAGCTTTGTGAAGAAGTAGGAGGTAAAGGTGTGACTGCAGGGCAGAACTCTATATTAAATTATTATTGTTGTTGGTGAACTGGAGAAACTTGTAATGATCAGAATACACAGATTAACTTTGGTAAGATCTATTGAGGTGAAGTCCCTTTGGTGCAGAGCTTCTCAGATAGTGGCCAAGGTCTTTCTGAGAAATCTGCATTATTATACAAATTTATTGAGGTATATGAGATCTAAAATTGTTTGTCAATCTTCTCCTTTCTTTGGATCCATAAAGAAAATTGAGTATATGCCTATATACCTTTGGGTTAGAGGAACTGGTTTGATCACTCTTATCTCTATAAGAACTGCAATGACCTCTTCTATGATTCTGCTTCTTAGGGCAGTGGAAAGAAGGAGATCGGTGGAAGCTCTGCACTATACCTGTCTGTCCAATGCTCTGAAGCAACCATTGGTGTGTAGTTGAGAAGTGGGTACAAACAGAATCTTGCTGCCCCCTGGCCACAGATGGTATTAATACAGCTGCCTGCCTTTCCTGGGCTTGGTAAGAGTAGGCTTGGTGGATGAGAAACTCTAATTTCAGTTGGCAGTCTGGCCTTTTCACTGAAGGCTTGCCACTACTTATGATTCTGATTCAAAAACTGGTCCTCCGAAAAACCTACATCTAGTTTGGCATCTATCTTCCACTTTGGGAATAACTACAAGGTGATATCAGCAAGGCTGAGGCTCTTGATAACTTCTGAACAATCTTGTGAAGTTTAACTGCTTCTAAACATAATAGAGAGGCCATAGGAAAAATGAGATGGATGCTACCTGAAGGGCCAAGACAGTTGCCTCATGGGCTTCCCACAGGGCTATACCTAAATGTTTTCACTGAGTCCCTTAAAAGTGTATCACAATCTTTTGGCACGATGGCTTCTGGTAGTAAAGCAACTATGAGAACATACATTAAAGAAATATTTCGATCCTCCGTGACCTGCTGTTGTAGGGCGGTCAGGATCAAGTGTGTTCTCCTTAGTGTTGGGGAAGGAGTTTTGCGCGGGGGTGGGGTGAGGTGTCAGTTGGACTCAGAGAAGGACCAGAAATTTACCAGCCAACAAAGGAAGCGGGTAAAGAGATTCTCCAAGACTCTTCAGGAGTCAAAGATGAATCTTCCCAGGAGCTTACAGACAAGATGTAGATGGCTCAGCGATCACCACACACGCCTGAGAACTCAGCCTCTGTCTTACAGGGAGGGGACATCAGAGTTGACAGATCCCAGAGTCCACTGCAGAGTCAAGAGGGTGGAATTGAGAAGAGGTGGGAAGCGGTCCCTTACTGTAGTGGCTCATGAGAAACTTCTCACAGAAGACCCTCCCTGAGATAAAGTGCCTGTTGGACTTTAGGAAACAGTCTTGCTTTAGTTGAAGGAAGCTGCATAGCTTTGTTAGTGAAATTAAGTTTAGAGAATAGCTCCTAGCATTCACACTCCCTTCAGGTGAGAAGAGATTTTTATTTGTCAAATAAAGCTTTGTAGATTACACAGCAGACATCTCTATTGTCTCACATCGGCAGAAGGGCTTAGAATCATGACTGACATACAACTTCCAAGCAAAATTTTTAAGATTTTCTGCTGTTTAAGGGTATGGTCTGTTTTAATTTTACAATGTCATTAATGGCCAATAGAAAAGGAATTGATTTTCAAGAGCTTTTGAAATTGTTTTATCTTAGAACCATCAAACCATTTTCTATCTTTTAGAGCTGAAGGAAGATGACAGGAAAAGCCCTGATTGGTGGTCCCTGGACAAGGATTCTGCTACCATTTTGAGTGGGGAGGGCCTTAAATTAGAAATATTTTCCCTCTTGGGAGGAGATAAGGATTACTCCTAGGTTCATAAAAAGCATGGGCCTGTCATACCATGGGATGTCTGTACTTCTGAGATATTACTGAGCACTTTGCTACACTGAGCACACAAATCTGAAGAAAAGATGAAGCATCTACTCTGGAGGCATATGGATTTTTTTTCCTTTTTAAGAAGCTGAACATAAATGTCAGTGAAAACCACCCTCATTTTTTGCACAAAATCTTTCTGGAAAAAGCAAACAGGGTGCTCAAGGAGAAGTAGGGCTTGCTTTCTGAAGGCTCTAAAAGGCTTGGCAAAATGATGTTGAATCAGAATTTTCATCCAAAGCCTCTGCAGCTGAAAGACATTCAGGATGACTAAAATTGCCCCTTTGCACCCTCTGGTGGCCACTGCTATCGTTGCTCTTGGGGCTGCCATTTTAAAATGGTGCCAATTTTGCATTACCCCAGAGATTTTGGCATGATCCCAAAATGGCAGACACTTTAGAGAGTGTTGAGGCTTGAATGGAGTTAATGGGATCCACTATTGAGAGGAATGGGGTTTTGCAACATTAGTAGTGTTTGTAGAGGGGTGACTCACTGTCAGATTCTTTTACAGGCAAGGAAGATGCTTTGTAACGATCCTAACATATTTCCGTTTTTTTGTGATCAGGCTTACTGACGTGCTTTTCCATTGGAGAGACTATAAAAAGAGGGGAGGAAGTGAGGAGAAGCAACAGAGCAGCAACAAAACAGGACATTTTATAATAAAAAAATGAAGACACTGTAAGGAAAGAAACCCAAGTAAAAGACTTTAAAGGCAATTAGGAGGGCCTGACCTAGGCAGAAAACAGAGGAGAGGAAAGACTAACTTCTGCAGTGAGTGAAGGCAGGAATGAACTGAGGATCCTACAGGAGGAGAGGATAGTAGAAAATTTGATCACCTGGTTTCTGCCCTCCAAGCAGAAAGAGGAGATATAAACCACAGATGCATCCTATCATGCCAAATAAGAGAAATATACTTCAACTTTAGAAAGCTTTTGACAAAGTACTTCACCAAAGACTTCTACACAAAATTACAATCATAGGGTAAGAGCTCCATCTCTCTTAGGAACTGTTTCAAGACAGAAAGCAGAGAATAGGAATAAACTGACAGTGTTTTCAATGCAAAGACATAAATACTGACAACCAATTCCTATTGGAACTCATGCTATTGAACCTGGCGATAAATTATTTAGATAACACCCTGGTTTGGAAAACAGCAGAATGCAAAGAAGGAGAGAGCACTCGTTCCTGACATTTTTCGCTGCTCATTAATGCAATGCTAAACCATGATTTGGTGTTATGTCGGAGCTGACTCAATATCACAATTACATTATTACCTAAACAGAAATTTGTGATAATAATGTGGCCAGGACATAAAAGCCACATATAACCCCACAAAAAACTAACCATTGCAGTTTGGTTAACAGAAAGTTTCTTCACTCAATTCTATTTTTAAAAAGAGGCACACTGTAAAATGTGAGCAGTGAAGTTGTCAAGATTGACACCTGTTCCCAAAGACTACTACACAAAACTGAAAAAGACAACTGTAGTGACAACATGTTGTTCAGGGCCCGATCAATTGGGGGGTGGATTGTTGGTGGAAGTATGGGGGCAGCACAACAGGTATCCCAGGGCCATATGGTGGCTGCAGGTTGCACATCCTTGATCAAGATACTCATTTCAGGAATACAAGGGTTAGTGTTGATGTTTAGAAGATGACAAGTTTTCATAGCACAATATTGGTCTCATATGTGTGTGTGTGTGTGGATTCATGAAATGTGTGTGTGTGTGTGTGGATTCATGAAATGGGGATTTGATCTAGCAAGCCAGAATAAGGCGGGAGGGGCCTCTAGCCCCTGCTAACAGACAGCCTTTTTGCCATTATTACATCGATTGGGACATATTTTGGGACAGAGCCTGGCTACCCAGGTTTGACGGGTAAACCACGTAAAGGATTTTTGATAGGTTTATGGCGAGTAGGACACAAGTTTGTTGGTGCAAAATAGAGGGTATCTCTCCTCTCTCCCTGATAGACAGAATGATTAAAAGGAGTTGTCTGGCTGAAGTGGCAAGTGGGATGCTCTGTATGCAGAGTTAAGGCAAGTGTGAAATGGCACAGCCCAAGCATTCTGACAGGTAAAATGGAATCTTAAGATGACAGGCTCTTAGATCAAGCTACCCTTGATCACAATATATGTTCTGATTTCCCCTCCCATCAAACAATAGTTTTCTGCAACCAGGCACACCACTTTCCCCACAAATCAAGATGCTAAACCTATTTCAAACTGTGGCTTGTCACTAAATCAGAAGGGAGAGATGGGAAAATAAGAGCAAGCATAGAGAAAGGAAGGGGAGGAGCAAGTACAAAAATAGGACTTATTCATATAAGTAGACCATGGCTTGGTATTACATCTTATCCAACCTACATTTTAGGAGACTGCTTTACAGTCTAATGTGCTTATGTTCAATACCATTTTTTCTTAATAATTTTCTATATTCATACTTCGAGGGTTTCCTCTTCCACGTCCTCGTCCTCTTCCCCTGCCTCTCCCCTTTCCTCTGTAAAATCCTCGAACGCTGCCACCTTCACTTCTCACACTAGAGACTTCATCATGATCATCTCGTTTTTCCCTATCCCGTCGCCAGCCTTTTGGAAACAGAAGAATTGTGCATTCCTGCAGTTATACAATTGAGGTTTTAACATGCAGGTGTCAACACGTAAAAGACAAATCAGTTGAATTTTAAGTAACATACTAGTTCTTGTCTCACTGCGTCTGTTGTTGTGAGGCACAAGTTTGCTAGTTTCTGGTTGAGATCTTGAACTGTTCCGAGATCCTGGTCTATCTTGGTTATCTGGCTTCATATCATCTAAATGAAGTGGCACCCATTTGTGCTTGTTACCTTCAAGTGTAAAATAAAGAACTATAATGCTGTTAAGAATACCCATTGACTAAATAAAATAGAATACAATTATTTCTCAAATATTAGTTGCCATGACTTAAATTCATGTATTTAAGCATTCAAATAATAGTAGCAAATATCACAGGCTGTGTTTCTACCCATGAAAATAAATCTTCCGCATGCAAGAAATTGCTTCCCATTCTTTCCACAGTGAAAATCTCAGTCACACTCTTGGGAGAACACCTTGGCAGGTAATTAAAAGATTTTCCATTTCAACTGAAATTAATTACCATGGGCATTTATCAAGACTTCTTGGATTATCAAGTTCCAGTTCGAATGAACCACCATTCTCTACCAATGTCTGCCACAACATCCCAAGTGAACTAGAATATATTACTTTCAGTTCAAAAAGTGTTTGAGAATTTATACAAACACAATCTCTTGCATAACAAAAAAGGTGTTATTTTTACACATGAACTTCTCCTGTTCAACAATCCCAGTCACAAATACCTTCCTGAAGTCCTGCATTCAAAGTAACTTGCATTTCAGATATTGGAAACCAAGAAAAAGGATTGATCTCAATTTCTGCGACAATATAAGCTCTAACTTCCCTGCATCAATGGGATTTGTACTGCAGGTGAATGATTGTTATCCCATTCTCTTTCAGTACAAGAAAGGCCTCTACTGTGAATCTATATTAGAAGCATAGGGAAGAAGAAAGCTATGGCCTTGCTCTGAGCATGCTCTAGCCATTTGCATAGGATTGCATCCTAAAAGAGCAAGAAATAGAAAATACAAATACACAACACGACTCCATTCTTTAAACATAGCTCCCATACGTAAAGCTATAGATAATATTTATAACCAGACCAACCTTTTTTCCTTTGATTGTTAATCTGAGCCTCATCTTCACTAATATTTTCTCCAGGAATATCTGGATTTATTTCCAAGTTGTCCTTGATTTTGTTATTACTCTTCTTTTCATTTTTATCTTCTTTCTCCTTCTTGATTGGAGTTTTTTTATTTTGATTTGTTATATTTTTACACTATAACATAACAGAACAGAGGAGAAAATACATCAACCGAGTTTCCTGCAAATGGCTCAATTTTTTCAACCTCTCAAGACTTTGTGGGCAATCAAGCAAAGACTTCATGACATAAGGAATCTGTAAGCCTTGGCAATCTTCAGACAAATATACGAGTTTATATATAGCTAGAAACCTATTACACTGCCCAACGTTAACACCTTTGTATCAAACAACATTGTAATTAAGTAAGCTTAACTTTCTTGAATTCTTGTGCTAGTTTCAGACTCTTGAAGTGTCACATTATTACTGAAGTACAAAAACACAGTACTAAACTGACTACTGGAAGTATATAATGCTTTTACCTTCCCTACTCCCTTCTTTACTTTCTTTTACCTCTGAAATCTTTCTATGAAGCCAACTCACAGGAAGACTTAGCTACTTCTACTTCAAACCTTATGGGATTTCTTCCAGCTAAGCAATGGCAGCTCCCACTGTATGCCACTTTTATGTAAGTGAGTTGCAAACACACAGATCAGTTGTTTTCGCTGCAAGCCACGCAGACAAGGAACTCCCTAGATGAAATAAGTTTGCTGCAACAACAATGAAGGGTGGTCTATGTATCTTCCCCTCCCTAACGAATTCTAGGGATACAACCCAGCCTAAAACAGTATCTGTTTTCCACATGTTCCTGAGTAGTGATAGTTATCTCTTTGGCATTTATAGGCTGCACTACACTGCACTGGGGGTGGGGGGGAATGGGAGCTGGTTGCCCAAGGTATTTTTCTCTAAGCCTTGCCCTTCTTGCCTTATTATATCTAATAGAGAGATGTCCAACTTTACAACCAAAACGTTCTAAAATCTTCTTTGAGGCAGGAGGTAGTACCAGCCTTTTTTAAAAAAGAGGCAGTGATCAGCCCATACCTGGACCCAGAAGAAGTAAACAACCATAGGCCAGTTGCCAACATCCTATTCTTGAGCAGGGTGCTCAAGGGAATGATCACTGATAAACTCTAGGCACTCCTGGATAGGCACTCCTGGATGAAATTCCAAAAGGTGCTGCTGCTCTCCTCTGTGGCACTCATAGTACAGGGTACTGCTATCTACAGTGGCTGCCAATCTATTTCCAGGCCCAATACAAAGTGATAGTTTTAACCCATAACGTCATAAATGGCTTAGGACGAAGTCACCCGAAGAAGCCCGTATTTATTTACTTGAACTCTCAGTTTATCATTGGAGGCCAAACTCCAGATGTCCCCACAAAATGAGGCAAGGCAGACAGCTACAGGAGGACCTTTTCAGTGGTGGCACTCCATCTGAAAAATGTCCCTCCCAGAGAGGTTCACTTGGCTTCTACATTAAGGTCTTATTGTCCCAGCCATTTTAGGAACATTTTTAGAGCTTTCAGTTCATTGCACTATTTTATTTCTGCTGCTGGAGTTAATTTGGTTTTATTATGTGCTGCTGGTAGTTTTATTTTGGCTTTTCTCTAACCTGTTTTATTGTCACTGTTTTACTATAATTTTTTTATTATTGTATTTGATTTAAAAATTCAAAGCAACAATAACCCAGACAACTACATTTACTGGACAGTAATCTTGGCATTTGCATACAGAATGAAGGTTGCTGTTAATAAAAAGATCTGTCTTATTGTACAAACCAAGTATGCTTTCAAAGTAAACAAAACATTACATACACCAGTTATTTCTATTCTATTTCATTCATGTTGTGTTTTGCAAAAGTCGCAATATGAAATTATTTTTCCATGGTGCAGAACTGTCATTGCAGTTTAAGCTTCAAGGAAATACGCTTGTCTTCATCATAAAGTAGGATTGCAAGTAGTTATGAATTGAAATTTATCCAGCTAATGCTCACCTCATCTCCTGTTAGCTCCCAGCTGCTACCATCATGAGCCTAAACGTGTTGCCTGCCCCAGGCTCTCAAAGCTGGAAGAAGCCATGGTGCTATTGTCAACTGGGGAAAGAACACTATGGTGGCAGTGCAGAGGTTGGAGGAAATTAGACACACAGGCAAAATGGTGAGAAGAACCAAGTACAGCATGTTCTTTCTTTGCTTGTTTAGGGACAGGTGACATCTGGCACAGGGAAGTGGTGAACTGCACCTCTGTTGTAAATACATTATTTTAGAAGTATACTTACTTCAGAGTTTGCAATTTCACTTGGTGTTGGCCAGTTTGTTGCATCACTAAAGTCATTTGCCTGCAATGATAACAAAAGTAATTTATTGTCCAGATTTATTAGTTAAAAGCAAACAGGCAAGTGTCCACATTTGACAGTGGGATTGTGCTATAGTTTTATAGTCGCTAGATCACACTATAAAATTCACTGACAAATTTTCTTGAGTTCTTACAAACCCTGATTCACAAAACTGCAAGGGAATAAAAGCAAGCTAGTCATCAATTCATAATACCTGCACCTTCCCCCCCTCCCCAAGCACATAGCCAGAATTACAACCTATCTCAGCACTTCTTTAGTCCACAATCGTTTGGTGACCTAAGAATCCAAGTCCCTCCCCACCAAAAGAAATCTTTTGAGCTTGCATAGCTCAGCTGGATTCACACAACGTAACAAGTCAGAATATGGGTTGAGAATGGGTTGAAGATGGGTTGTCACTGAACTGTTGTTGAAGAAAACCCATGTGAACTGAGTGTTATTTGTGGTTAACAAACTATGGTTTCATGTATATTAATAAGTTAAATAACTAGAATACCAATTAAAAGAACGTAAAACTGCTTTTGCCTACCAATACACACCTTACTAGATTTCTTTATCTTCAATTTTCCAGCCTTTATGACTTTAGCAGAACTCAGTAATTCTAAAATGAAAAAAAGCCAACAACAGATAAATGATTGAAGTAAACTAAGGTTTTCCAGAGAACTTAAGTTGGGCATGAGAAACCTCCTCCAGTGTGTGGGCCAGATACAGCCTATCGGGTTTCCCCATCCTTCCCACCAACTTCTTACCCAGACCTTGCCCTCTCTGCTAGGACTTTCTCAGTAGTAGGCAGAGGACATACTCCATTCAGCTGATCTTCATAGAACAGATGAAGAGATGGGACTGGGAAAGGTGTGTGAGTGAGTGAGTGAATGGTGTGGATGGTATCTGTATGTATGTGTATGTGGGAGGGGGGCAGGGAAGGGGAATATGAAGTGACTGGAGTGTGTGAACGGTGACAGAGTGGGGTGACTATACCCACTTTGAGCTCTGGCCAGAACTACTGCTGGCATTTCCTGGGTGGCAATCTGGCCCTTAGGCTGGAAAAGATTCCCCACCACTGCTCTTGAAACCTGAGGCAATCTGTCAAGTTTATTTTTTGCACGCCTAAGATGGTCTCCACAAAAAGATATAGTAATATGTTTCATTCAGTGAAATCCATCTCAATAAATCCTTAAATCCTTGTATCTGCTTCTCTGGTTTTGAATTTTATCTATTTGTATTATCATTTAAATTGTACAATGTCCTGGGAGCCTTATAATAGAAGGGTGATCTATAAAGTCACGAAATATTAATTTAATATAATTATTAAACTGCATATTGATCAACACAATGAACACTATTTTTCATCATCATCCATGGATTTGTTTGGGCTGGAGGTGTATGCCACAGCTAGTGGTCATAGAAGTGTTTTATTTCTTTTACTATTGATCTCATTCTTCCCACAGGGAGCTGAAGGTGTAGGGTGGATAAAAATCAAAGTTTTTTTTAAAAAAAGATTTTAAAAATTTAATACTTTTTAAATATAAAATAAATATTACAATAAAAATGTCCTTTAAATAAATAACAATTAAATCTAATTACAAACATGCTGGATCTACACAGTCCCATAAAAATGAATGGCTCTGTCACAACCACACACATTGAATTACCTAATAATCAAACATCGGCATTCATTTCAGGTTTTCCTCTCATAAAAATGTCTCTGTCTAGTCTAACAACCAACTCTTGCTAATTTGAATGTTCTAAACGTTGCCATAGCTCAGTGGTAAAAAACAAACATATTTTGCATGCAAAAGGTTAATCCCTGGCATCTTTAGGTAGGGCTAGGGAAAAATCCTGCCTGGAACCCTGGAGAGCTGTTGCCAGTCAACGTCAACAATACCGGGTTAGATGGATCAGCAGTCTGGCTCAGGATAAAGCAGCTTTCTATGTTTCTGTAACTAAAGTCACATATGCAAAGGGACAAGCTGAATAGGATTGTTATTGTTATGCACTTACATGCTGGTACAGATGGACCAAACAAGGCAGAGGATTTGGTTAGGACAGAGAGAATATATAAGAAAGGACAGTTGGAGGCAGAGAGTGAATGTGAAAGAAAAAAGTAAGATATTATAGTATAGTATAGACACCGCTTTTAAGTCCTATATTCCCCCATACTTTTGTCACATCATCTAGGAATATACACTCCTTGATGATATAAAATGCTGTGCTGCATTGTAACTTAACACAGTTTAGCTATCAGATTTTCACCATTATTCAAGAATTATGTGAAGAACTATGAACGGAAAACTTGATTTAAATAGGGGTTTCTCATGTAGATTTGAATAATTATTTGAATTACCTTGATTTAAATCAATCCACCTTGTTAAGGTAGCATACCTGCTTCTTTTCCTGCACCCCATTCTATCCCCACAAAACCCCATGAAGTTAGATCAAGAGATAGTGACTGCCCAAAAGGAATTTGGACTGGGGTCTCTCTGATCCAAGTTCAATACGATCTACAATACCACACTAGATCTCTTCTTTCATTATGGTAAATTTGTTAATTAATCCACAATTAATATACATATTTTTCATAAAACTAGTTAGGCAAATTTTATCAAGTCTCAGCAACCAGAATATTAGGTTACATGGGAATTAAAGAAGAACCAGTATTCTCCTCCAAACATTTTAAGATTACCATCTTGATGCAGGTTATATGGTCCTTCTTAAAGGTCATGACATGTTTATTTAAGGACTTAGCTCTTTTGCTAAAAATAGCAAGGGAGGAGACATGTTGAAATAATTTATCAAAAGACTTGAATTATGGTTTGACCATAAACCCAGCACGTAACAAACATTCAATGAATTTCTATGTTTGTGAACAATTTTTGTTAGTATTTAATAAACATCCTTAGACCAGATGTATTCCATGTACAACTTATTAAGAGCAAAAGATCACCCTTCATGTGGACCATTTTGTGCTCTGATGGTGCAAGAAAACCTGATTGGATCTAGATTTAGTCATAATCAATGGGACTTTAGTCAGATAACTTGACTCATTAATTTCAATGACTTTACTTTAAACTAAATCTGCATCCAAACCCTTAATTAAAATGCAACTATCCTGATAATTTACTGATCAGCTGAACTCATTTCCCAAAGATCATGCTTACAACCACAGCCTTGCTTTGGGGCAAATATGATTACAACCAGGTTATTAGAGTCTTTAGCGATAATATTCATGTACAAAAGGTGTTTGATACAGAACACTGGAATCATCAGAACCCTAAAAAGCTAGAATTAGCCCCTAAAAAATTAAGATCTTGATTGCCTAATAGAAAGAGAAGCAAATCATACAATACTTCTATAAATATCCAAACATATATCTAGATCCTGTATTATATACCAAAGCTCTCATATTTTCATGATTTGTTCATGATTTTTTGTTTGTTTTACTATGCAATGTGACCAATTATTATGCAGTATTCTTGCATGGTAGTCACATTCAAGTTATTATTTATTTACTGGACACAACAGGATTTAATAGTTAAAATGTGTATTTAACCATGGCTAAGGAGTAAATCTTATTTAAGAACATCAGAAACTGCTTTATACTGAGTCAGACCATTGGTCCTTCTAGCCCAATAGTGTCTTCACTGACAGCAGCTATCTGGAAATAAAAAGGAATGAAATTGGGACTTTTTGCATGCAAAGCATGCATTCTACCATTGAGCTACAGCCCTTCTCTGACAGGAGAATATTTTTCTGAGCTAAATCAGAAAATTAAAGCATGTGAGCAACAATATGCTTAAGAGGAGAAATATGCAAGAACTAGCCCTAGGAGTATAAATGAAGTAACTGAACTCAATGAGGCTTCTATGCTAAGCATGTATAAGATCTGGCTACACAGATCTATTAATTAACTTTACAGAACAAATTACCTATGTAACACAAAGGCCTAATTTATGTTTATTATCCTTTTACTTTCTCTTAACTGATGCAAAAGATAGACTGCAAAGCTGCACATTTACCAAGGAATAAGTCCATACAATTAAAATATACTTACTCCTGAGCAGGGCTGCCCCAGGGGAGTCAACTGGACCAATTTTCCCTGGGCCCCTTCAAATAAGGCTTCCCCAGGTTCAGCTCCTGCTCATACCATTGGCCGAGGCTCTGTACATTGCTCACTAGAGCCATGTACACAGACAGATCCTTACAGGGGACAGTGGCAGGGCCCTCAAGATCATACCTGTCTCAGGACACATAATCCCTCCAGGCAGCCCTTCTTCTGAGTATACATGTTTAAGATTGTGCTGTCAATTTAATCTAGCCAAATCCCAGGGCACTGATTTAATAAATTCTACTATTTCCAATAACATTATGACTATTACACCTCCTTCAATCACATATCATAATCATTCCTGCTATAAGGCTGCAGATTTGGATTTGTGATATACAAATTATAAACCCAACTTGCTTGCAAGACCACTAAGAATGGACTACAAAGAACATGAGAATTACTACAATGGTTGATAGTCATCTGATAGTGAGTATAGTTTCGCCTCTTGAAAATCATAATAGAAATCTATTAGTGCTAATATCTGTTTAAAACAAATGAAAACATTGTTCCTAAATATAGAAAGGCCTTTACTATGGCATGATTTAATGTACTGCCATCAAAATTGTTGGAAGGCAGGTATAAAAAAATCCCTGTGGCCAACAGATGCTGTCCGTGTAATGGCTCTGAAGTTGAGAGCATTGAACATGTATTGTTCTCTTGTACTTATTACAACCAAGTTAGGGAAGAATTATTGAGACCACTTTTCCAAGATTGCCAAGGGTACTCTAAAGAATCCCTGTTAGTTTGTCTCCTCAAAGGTACAAATGATTATATTACTAGGCAAGTAGCTAAATTCATTAACAGAACAACTGGTTGCAGATCAGATGGGGGTAGAGAAATACTATTAGCTGTCATTGACTGAGTACATTTTTTAATGTTATATTGTAACTTGTTTTCTAATGGTCTATTGACAGTCAATAAAGACTGATTGATTGACATTGTCAGATTTTTACTAAACATATGGATACAAAAGCCAACAATGTTTTAAACCACTGAATTGAAATTACTTCAGTTTCAGATTATATTGGTTGAGCAGCCATTCCAGCCAACTACTTAGTGAATTTGCTTCTATTAGCTTACTCTCTCATGCACTCTAAGCAACTATGAACTGAAACTCTTGATTCAATAAAAATGAAATTTACTCCTCTGACACTAAACTGAAGACACATCTGTGGTATTTCATGATTTCTTAAAGCTATGCTTTTCAAATTTATTGAAATATTGTAAATAATGCCGACACTGAAGTGTTGAACAAAACATGCATAGCAGCCAAACAAACAAAGGTTATTTCATGAATTATTGCCTTGGGAAGTAGGATGTACTTAATAGCACCATTATGTATAGGAGCATACATGTGTTTACAACTGCAGCACACGCATATGCTCAGTAGACAAAGGAACAGCATTTTTTTATGCAAGCAATAGTACTATTTCCTATATAGATGGTACCAGTACAGGACTCAAACTAGTCAACAAACCAGCATCATGCAAACACAAAACAACAAAGAGAACACCATGGCTACTATACAAGTGTGGGTGTTTCCCTCTCTCCGTTTGTGGTCAATCTAGATGATCCATTCGATATTTAACATCCTCAGGAATAAATCGCCTTTCCACCCACTCCAAATATAAAGTTGGCCGCTTTCGCTTCCAGACAACGCCACCATCAACTGAGATCCTGCTCTCTCCTCAGGCGTTTAGTTCTCACCTTCCTTCTCATAAAACAACTCAAGACAAGCCACACCCCTTCACGCTCATTTTCCTAATCTGACCATATATACGACATACGAGAAAGCACAAGCAGGATTCAAAGAACTCCTTGGCACCGGCTCGTTAGACAAGCAAGCACACGCCTTTCTCCAAAGCCCGTGTCACTTAGGGTCGGCGTGACCGGGGAAGGAGGGAGGAGAGCGCTTTCGTGAAACTTGAGACGAAGCCGCCGCCGCCGCCGCCGCCAGCAGCGACCCGGGCTCTGTCCTTCCCGCAGCAAACTAAAGCAGCACGGCCCCTGGGCTTGACAACTTTCTCTTCCATTCCCCCCCTTCCTGCTCCTCACCCGGGTACTGCGGCGCGAACTCGCTGCTGGCGGAAGCGCTGGATGGGGATAAACTACTGCCAGAGGCCCCGGGGGGAGCCTTCCAGCGGCTCCAGGGGTTCTCCTTTGGCGGGGGGGCCTCGACCACGTGAGGCTGCTGCTGCTGTCGCCCCCGCTGCCACTTGTCCTTGTTGTCCTCGTCGGCGTCCTCTTCCTGTTGTAGCCCCTCACCACAGCCGCTTTCCTGGAGGGCTTCGGTTACTTGGCCGGAAGGAAGCAGGGGCAGCTCCTGGTGGTTCTCTTCAGGCAACCGGGCCCCACCACTAGTCTCTGCACCCCGAAGTAGTGACTGCGGAGCGGCCGCGGACATGCCGAGAGGGGGCCGCGCCGCTGTCCTGCACGCCCCTGCCCCTCCGTTCCCTGTGGGGCTGCAGGAGATAGAGCACGGAGGAGGGAAAGCAACGAGCCTCTAAGCGGAACTCCGTGCGGGGGGCCTGGCCCGCCCCACGGGGGCTGCGCCTGGCGGGGAAGCGGGCCCCCCGCCCGAACAGCGGCCTCCGGGGGCGGCGACGCTCATTCACCTCAGCGGGTAGTTCAACCGCCGCCGCCCCGTGGCGGGGAGGAGAGAGCGAGAGAGTGCGTGTCGCGCGCCGCGAAGAGTCGAGGGCTCCGGCTGAGGAGGGCTGCGAGAGCCGGGGAACAGTTTTCGTGGGCCTGGTTCAGAAGTCCGGCAAAGCCCCGTCACAGCTGTCGCGTGCGTGCTGCCTCGCGCAGGGGAGGGGGGAGGGAAGAGGGCGGGGACAGCGCCTGGGAGGGAGTCCAAGGAAGGGTGGGAGGGAAGAGGCGGAGGAGAAGAAGAAGAAGAGCAGGGCGGCCCAAGGCGGCGCGGAAATGAGGCGGAACCGCCGAACTCTTCGATGCATTATGACCTCACAACGGCGCGGACCTAGGCCTCGTGCATTTCTTCTCCGTTTCCTTCACGCAATCCAGCCCCGCCTGCTGCGGCTCAGAACTAACCGGCTGGCTACGGTCGTCGGGACAGCGGGCGCACGGGAGGCAGTCGCAGGTTTACGCTTGCATTGGGGTAGCTTCGAGAAATCCCGCGCCTTACTGGCGCAAAAATACCCAATGCCTATGAGGCGCGGTAGTGGATAGGCATCGGTGGGGCTCGAAAGAACATCAGAATGCAGCCCACGCCTAACATAATAGGGGGCTGAAGAATGGGCTTTACATGGTAGGCGCATTCAGCATCCGCAACATTTCTTCACCTGGGAAGTGGGAAAGAGAAGATCTGCAGACACACTTCTCCAGTGCCTAGGGACAGAAAACTGCAAAGGGGTGGTTACATGTAGAGAAGATCAGATATGTTCAGAAATGTACCTGAAGCAATGTAGAAGGGAATATCTCTCCCTTTCACCCCATAACAGCTGTCAACTCATGAATCGCCTTCTGACATTGTTTGCTCTAACCAATGGCGGGTAGCGCCCACTGGGATTGGTCATCAGAGAGCGCCAACTACATCTAGTTTGCCATCCACTCTCTATTGCAAAGACTGTAATGGCACTCAAGCAATGCATTTTAAGTATTTACAAACATTTAGCATGTAAGTAAACTGAAGAGTAGTCTCCTACCTTGCTTTCAAATTTGGATCTGTGCTGGGAGAAAAGGTATGTGGCCTCCACCTCCCATTACAGCTACCCCAATCCTCCACTTAGGGTTCCCACTAACAGAATGAGGTGTTTGGCCCCACATCTTTGATTGCGTATGCTTTGGTTTTGAGAGGTGTTAGTGCTTTCTCCTGGGCTCTCAAAGGTGTTTTGAACAGTGCCACTTCTCGTAATCTGTGGAGAACATCATATGTTGTTTTTGTCTTGCAAACAGTTTGACTGTCCGCTGGTCGAAGTAGGATTTCATTTAAACCCATTCTCGATGGACAGCATTGCCAAGGTGTTCAGTCTGTCCTCCAACATCATGTTCCACAGGAAAATCTTTATCTTCTTCAGAACTGCTGTTGTCATAGGAGTAGTGATGAGGATTCTCAGCAATCTAAAGAGTCTGCTCCAGAGTCATTCCCAGATTGTTCTCCATCAGAAGGTGTAGAAGTGCAGAAGCATCCTCGCAACTGTTGAACTCTGTTTTCTTATGTAGGATAGAAAGTTCTGCCTTGACTCTAACCTTCTCCAGTTCTGGGTAGGCCTCTAGACAGCTGCATATTATTATTATTGCTGTTGTTATTTACATTTATATACCGCCGCCCGCCCCCCACGCCAAAGGTCTCTGGGCAGTTTACAAAGATTAAAACATTGAACATTAAAAACAGGTATACAAAATTTTAAACCATAAAAAGATTAAAACATTACATATGCTGTTAAATGCCTGGGGGAAAAGTATTAACCTGGCGCCAAAAAGGTAACAATGTTGGTGCCAGGCAAGCCCCGTCGGTGAGATAGTTCCAAAATTGGGGGGCCACCACTGAAAAGGCCCTCTCCCTTGTTGCCATCCTCTGAACTTCTCTAGGAGTAGCCACCCAGAGGAGCACCTTAGATGTTGAGCATAGTGTACAGGTAGGATCATGTCGAGAGAGACGTTCTGTCAGGTATTGTGGTCCCAAGTCATGTAAGGCTTTAAAGGTTAAAACCAGCACTTTGAATCGGGCTTGGAAACATACAGGCAGCCAATGCAAGCAGGTCAGAGTTGGTCTTATATTTTCAAACCTTGTTCCTGTTACTAATCTGGCTGCTGCATTTTGCACAAGCTGCAGCTTCTGAACCATTTTCAAAGGCAGCCCCACATAGAGCGCATTGCAGTAATCTAACTTGGAGGTTACCAGAGCATAGACAACTGAAGCCAGGTTATCCCTGTCTAGATAGGGGCGTAGCTGAGCCACCAAATGAAGTTGATAGAAGGCACTCTGTGCCACCAAGGCCACCTGAGCCTCAAGCAACAGATATGATTCTAGGAGAACCCCCAAGCTACGAACCTGCTCCTTCATGGGGAGCGCAGCCTCATCCAGAACAGGTTGAACACCCTCTATCCAGTCAGAAGAACCACCCACTAACAGCATCTCAGTCTTGTCTGGTTTGAGTGTCAGTTTATTAGCCCTCATCCAGTCCATTGTCACAGCCAGGCACTGGTTCAGCACATCCACACCCTCACCTGATAAGAGAAATAGAGCTGCGTGTCATCAGTGTATTGATTACAACGCACTCCAAAACTCCGGATGATCGCATCCGACAATTTCATGTAGATGTTGAACAGCATGGGGGACAAGACTGACCCCTGCAGAACCCCATACTGGAGAATCCACGGGGCCGAGCAATGTCCCCCAAGCACCAACTTCTGGAGCCGACCTGCCAAGTAGGAGCAGAACCACTGCAATGCAGTACCTCCCACTCCTAACTCAGCCAGTTGTCCCAGAAGGATACCATGGTTGACAGTACCTTCTGTGGGAGCCTCTGATTGTGTGCTGGAAACAAACTCCCCTCTTCCAGTGTTGCAGTTGATCGGTGACCAGTAAAAACAAAACATTCCTTTACTTGTGTGATTATGATGTCGCAGACTTCTGTTCAGTTTGATCCACGGCCACCTCAACGGAGTTGGCAGATGGAGAAATGCTCTAGCTGCTGGCTCAACCAGGGACCCTTCGTCCACATGGTGCCTTCCCAGTGGGGAAAACACTGTGTAGAAAAATATACTGATCTGTACCCAAGCTGTTTAGGATTTTATAGATCAAGAACAGCACTTTGAATTTAGTCCACAAATAGGAAAGCTACGTCAGTGAGACATTTACCATCTCCATGCTAAATGTAATAAGGCAAGAGTTGAACATTCAAGTGGATGGCCAAACATCTTGTCCACATCTTCAGTCTTTAACGCTGAAAATTATTCAACAAAATTGGACCAGATGGTATCCTGATTTCTGAATGCCTCCCTTGACTGATCTGTATTAGCCATGGTGTCTGCATTGTAGTGGATGCAACTTTAACTTTAAAATGTCTAGAAAATGTGTGCTACTGAGAGTTCCTTCTTGCATACTATTTTTAATGTTTTAATCTTTTTAACCCACCCAGAGAGCTTTGGCTATAGGGCAGTATGGAAATATAATAAATAGTAATAGTGACAGTAATATCAGTAATAATGTCAACCCATATCATCTCTGCATTTCACAGAGCAACTAGGGCTTCAACAGGAGTCCTGATCATGAGACAGCCAGAAAATCACCCAGGGTTCTCAAGAATCTTTCAGATTTCATAAATCTTCAAGGCTCCATTCTAAGAAATCCTCCACTACTGCAAAGGGAGAAAGCTACTATAAGCCTAAACCTTAGCAAGACCAAGACTGAAGGGATTGGATATAAAATCCCCTACTTTGATACCATCACCCTCTTACCCTGTTGAATTAGGTCCAAAGTGTGTCTAGATACGTTTTGGTCAGTGACATCCTGGGGCAGCCCCATGGTTGTCATAGCCATGATGTCCTGAGCTGCCCTAAATAAGGTGGCCCCAACATGGATGTTGAAGCCCCCCAGGGCAATCATCCTGTAAATCCTCAGCACCAAATGTTAAACAACCTCCATCAGATCAAACAAGTCCTTTGCAGTGGGGTGGATGATACACTGCCAGAATCTGGCACTCAAATGAATAAGAAGCTTGGAGAGGGAGTTCCTCTAGACTCCTGCAAACTCACCCTCTACAAACCTCAAGCCTATGCCAATGGTGATCCAAGTATTCAGGAGGGCAGATAGGAGAGATTCATTCCACCCAGCTTGCCCATCCATGCCTCAATAATGCAGGCCAGATCAGCTCCTTTGACATCAAATTGTGGAGGATTTTATTTTGGACTGACCTGGGTCCAAAACATCTAGACATCTACTTTCTGCCTACCCCTGCTCTAGGAATCTAGTACCCTCATGAAGATTCTTCTGATGGGGATATGGAATCCCACTAGCTCCAAGTTCCATTCAGGTGCTTTTACTGGTTTGTCATACAGATTAGGTTATAAGATGCTGATGTTTTCTTTCAATTGATAAGTCTATAACTAAATTAGGAAGCTTCCTGAAATTGCTTCCAAAAAGCAGGATTACAACTTGGTTGTTAGGAGCAATTTTTCCACTTCCACATTATGATACTTCTAATATATACCAGATGTGAAATAATTAAAAATGTATAGAGATATGCTTTCAAAGCAAATGACTACATTTAATTAAATACTCAGCTGTTCTAATGATTGGTGCAGATATTTAAATACATATTTAGATCCTCCTAAGAATAACCTTAGATGAAGAATTAGGACCCATTGTATTTACTTAACATTCCTGGAAGCAGCTGCTGCTCCTCCTCCTATATTCCTATATGATCTATTCCAGAGTGAAACAAGAACATCTCGATTAGGTTATTCATTACACCAAAGTTCACATTGGCAAGTCACGAGGTGCTCTTTTGTAATTGTTCAGACATATGCTGAGTTGTCAATATTTTTTGGAAGTGCTTGCAGTGTTGGATATGTCTGGTTGCATGATAATATAACTGTTATGGAACACTTTGTATAGTTTTTATCTGTGGGTATGTGTTGTTCAATTGTGTACTTCAGGTTCTTGGGAGAGGTTGGGCTAAAAGTAAGTCTAAAATGTCTGTACAAAATGCTGGCATTTATAAATTTTCACAAAACCCAAGGATTTGGCAATAGTAAATATACTAAGATTTGGTGTGACTACCCAATTCAGTTACTTCCATTAGAGCCTAATGATTAGACAAACATATACAGGAAAATACTTCACAATACAGAATAGCATGAAAATGTTAGGCTTTTTGCAAGCTTTTTATTGGAAAGTATAAAATGCAATTGGGGAAAAATTACAGAATTTTAAAACTCATTTTTATTTAAAGATTTTCATTCAACATTAGGATGCCATTAGTAACTCCTTTAAAAAAAGAAATGTACTAGGTTAGAATATTGGAGACACTTGAACACAGTAAGGCCACAATCTTTTTTTTGCCAAGAAAAAAGTAATTTTGTCTGTTTTAAGACATTTGCAGTACATACAAGTCTTCTTTATATAATGAATCTTAGGTTTGTTGATACTTAAATCTCTAGGGGTGCAATCCTATGGCAATGACTATAAGCTTCTAAACTAGGAGGTTTACAGTCATCCTATGCAGGGCAGAAGTGATCTTCACCTCCGCCATTCCTCCCACCTTGCATTTTTGCTAGATGGGCTATTTTGTCCATCCAGTAAAAGCATCTCAGAGGGAGCGAAGGAGGCTGGAAAAGCTTCAGGATGAGTTCACGGGATTTGAAATGTATAATAAGCACTTTAATATTAAAACTCCCCATGAATTTAACTTCCAATCTATTTGTCAAAGAACAATGTACTTTTTATTGACAAGGTATTTGCAGTATTGCAGACCTCAAAATTTGGGATTCCACTTGAAGTGGCTTTAGTATGAAATGTTCAGAGAGACGTTAGGAAGTTCAGCTTAAGTTTTGAATTTGACAGGGTTACACCTCAGGTTTAGGTTCTTTCAAAGAAATTGTCCCATACAACTTTTGAAGTCTTGAAATGCAATTCTGTGCACTCAAAAATCCCATAAGGTTCAATGGGGTTCACTCACAGGTAAGTGGGTTGACTGCAGCAATAATTAATCAGACACAATCTACTTGCTCATTTCAAAAAAGCTTTTATCCAATTTAAAGAACAGTATATTTTGCAGACTTCACATACACTCTCGAGATTATGCTAAAATAGTCATAGCTGTGACTAATGCAAGTCTGAAATCAACCCTTGTTGATTACATCCTTAAGTACGCATCACTGTTGAATTGGCATCCATTTGGTGACATTTAATTGAACCTATAAATAAGCTTGTTCTCAACTTGATGTTAACACAAGATTCCACATAAAACGAGTTCAGAACAAGACTAGAGAGAGAAGTTCAACAGGACAGGACTATACAGCGTATTTCTGAAGAAAGCGTTCGTATGCATCATATATGGCTTGTCTAAAAAAGAAAAGAGAAGATTAGCTTCACCAATGAAAGTACACTAATCATTTACAGGATTTGGGCTCAAGTTAAGTATTGTAACAAAAGATTTTAATACTTTCTTTGTAAACAGAAACACAAGTCTCTCAAATAGGAATCGATAAATGACTAAGGCTCAGAGTACTTGGCAGATCACTTCCACCCTCTTAGAGAAGCTAAGAATGCCTTCTATAATTTACCATCATCTCTCCATTAAGAATATAAGGATTTGCAGAGACATTCTCCTTAGCTATTCTTCAAATGGAGAATACCCAGGATGGCAAAGTTAGGTTCTGAGCAAAGAAAATAAGGAAAGGTCAAGACTTATCACTTGCGATATTTTTATCTAGGGAATTATATATATTTTAACATATTACTCTTGCCAAACCTTCAGGGAGGGGGGGAATTACACATTGTTTTTACATCAATAACAGCTTGGTGCTGGTTGCATAACTGATTTAGGCAAATATATTTAGTAATTTAGTTATATTTCAGCAAATTATTTAATGAGGAAGGGAAAAGGAAGATGCATGCAATACAATGGTATAGTGGAGATGGCATGACAGACCCATGGTTTGTAGATACTCCCTTTCCAGCTTTAAACCATGGTTTAATTACATTTGCACCAGGTGGTGCTGAAGGGTTTCTGTTCAACCCCTTGACATTTATGTTTTGGGATCCTATCTTTATTCCCATGCTATTTAGTATCTACCACAGAGGTGGGCAACTCTGGGAGGCCTGGGGGCCATTTTCACCCTCTGGAGACTCATCCTGTATGCTGCAACTCTTCAATGTAATGCTGAAATTATATATTTTAAAAATGTAAGCAATGGCATCCAGAGTAGCTAGGTAGCACTCAAACGGCCAAAACACCCTTTGCTGGTGGCTGCTTCAGATGCATTTTTTAAAAGGTTGTCTGGGTTTCTTTTACAATTTTGGGGGGGGGGGTGGGGGCACTCTATTTTACAGAAGGAAAATAGGTGCTTTGAGATTGGCCATGCTCACCACGACAACAGACATTTTGTGAATCTGCAAGCCCTCCATTTTGGGACTGTGCCCACAACACGTTCTCAAAATTGCAAACGTACCCAGTGGCCCAAAATACTCTGGCATTACTAGGTTTAAAGTACTATGTCTTTATGGAATGCTGACAGCTTTAGCTTTCGAAGCACTAACACAGAAGGATGGATATACTTAGTATTTACCAACACATGCAGGACTGTTAGCATATAAAAGCTATTTTTTTTGTTGCCAACTATATATGCCTAACCTGAACAATCCTTGTTTGAAGAGGTAGGCACTAATATGGCCTCCGTCCAAATATCTGATTTCACATCCTGGCCATATTTCTTGAAGGCTACGCACACCAGTTCTTGGAATATAAGCATCCTCCTTGGCTTGAACAACTATGATCATTGTCGGGTCAACTGGAACTGAGAACAAAGAACAAGTTCTTTGACGTTAAATATACTAGCTTTAGTTCTGAACATACCGTTAGAGAAAACTTAGCTAAAAATACACATTAGTTTCATTAGGATTCAAAATTAGTTCTTCAGCAAATGGGAACTATTTAACGTAAAGTTTTTTTTACTGCCAAAGTAACACTTCCAATTTCAATGTAATTGGAATGAATGGCAAAGAAAATGCTTACACCCGAAAGCTTCTCATCATGGAACCAGCTTTCTTACTCCCTCTAAAAAAACACCTTATACTCCAATTCTATAGATGGTGTTACAGCTGCTGCACCTGCCCTAATACAAATTTTCCTGTAATCGGCAATGGAATTCATAATCTGGGGTTGTTTTGTTTTGTTTTTGTAGTTTTTTTGAAGTGTTCAAGTGGTTTTTAAATGTACAGATTGTGTGTATGTTGTATGTTTTTGCTGTTTTAATTTTTGTATATTGTTTTTAATTGTTTTTAATCCTATGTAAACCGCCCAGAGAGCTTCGGCTATGGGGCGGTATACAAATGTAATAAATAAATAAAATAAATAATATTTACCTTGTGGCTCATTTTCAGTTTCTCTTCCTTACTTGGTACCCTTCCATGTATGGCTCACAAATGCATGGGGAAGTGCAATAGGGTCTATGGCGGTGCCCTATCATTTCAATATGTTTGCTACTCTGTTGGGCCTTGTTGGGACTTGATTAGGGTAACTGCTGCCGGCATTCAAGTTTTTCATTTATAGTAACATTTTGCACTCTTAATGTTGCAGCAGCAGCAGCAGCACTACAAGGAGGCCCTGTTCCCACATACATGGATTTCACTACCCCCACCCCCTGCCCCAACTGCCTCTGTCATACCTCCTGTTTATCCATCTGGCTTTACATGCTGAAGTTGCATTGTCTGAGCTGCTGCATCAGTCAGTTCTCAATTATTTACAATGATGCACTCTCTCCTGAACTCAACTCTATGCTTTTTGCCTCACAGAGCAGCCTAAATTATGCTTTTTGCCATCATGTTTTGTAAATCCCCATTTACAAAAAAAATTAAGTAACCTTCAATACTAGTTACATTCCTAGACCTGGTAGGTAGACCAGACAGTTAGATGTAAGAGGGTAAGAGTGAAGAAATGTCAAGTTTAGGAGATATTTGCACTCAGAAGGGATTTACTTAGCAAGGCAAAAATTAAAGTCTAAAGAAAGACTGTTTAAAGGGCAAAAATACAACAAAAGCACATTCAAAACTCAAAATTAGTATATACCTGAAAAGTTAGCTACATGGGTACATTCATCCATCACCCCTTTCATGAACCTCAGAGATTCTCTTTGTAAACTGTCACTTTTTCCACTTATCAGATGCTTCTGCTCACTGGAAAAGTCTTTATTGCTACTGCTGCTGGTTGAAAACGTCTGGTTTATGCACTGCATGTTTGGTGTCTCTTGCACTAACAGTCCTTCCGTTGAGGCACTTAGAGTACTTTTGTTAGTGCTAAGGCAGTAGCTAGCTTCCGAAGACACAACTTTGCTTTTGATATCCAGGTTCAGCATACTGGAATTCAGATCCAGGTTGCTCAAACTGTCCACACTGCTGGGGGAATTTTTAACAAAGTCTTGTCCCATCTTGAATGAATCTGTCTAAATAGAAATACCTATTCAATTAAGGCACTTTTGCATAATTTTCAATTTCCTCATAAATTATCAGTTAATCTGGTATCCTTAAAGCGTTCCCTCTGGTTTAAAAAAAAATACAGCTAGATTTATAATTTGACTTCCTATATTTTAATCTAGTATGGCAGATCTTATATTTTCACTCAAGACACTTCCTGAGCATGTGCTTAATGAATAATCAAGGATTTTGTAAAGCATTATCAGCATTAAGTCTTGTGTTTATCCCATTAAGAACAATTTAATTTCTACTGAGAATCAACTAACAAATCTTGTGAACAGGAAAGAAGATCACCACAAACTGATGCATCCCTTTCATTGTCCTGGAGCAAAGCTATGTCATTAAAGCACCCCCTTATTGGAAGCTTCATATTTAATCACATCCTGAAAAAAATGTTTATTTTTAGCTATTTCAAATATGAGCACATTCATAAGATTCACTACAAAGAACTTCAGGAAACTCACCTTGTAGCACTTACTCCACATAATACATGATTAAATCATCTTCAGTCTTAACTTCTGTGTACATTCTATTATCTTGTCTGGGTTTTATGAGGGGTTAGTTTCGCTTTTCTGTAATTGCTAAGAATAGCTACTGAGAGTAGCACTGTTTCATCTTCAAACAAGGAACACCATATATTTTATTTTAAAAAAAGCAAATGAAAATGCTTAGTGAGAAATTATTAACAATTTGGAGATATAAAAGTAGCAATTCTACCAAGGGAAGACATGCAAAGCAAATTCATGAGCTCTGGGTAATTCACAAAGGGTTATTTGATGAACTATAAAATTATGTTCAAAGTCAAAGTATCTGATCTTTGCTGGACAGCTAATCGTTTAAAGTCAAAAGTGTACCTAAAGTTTTGTTCAGCGATCAACAGTGATGTGAGGTGGAATTTTTTTTGCAGTGCATTTTTCTGTACAAATGTTTTTCATTTTATAAATTAATTTTATAATATGTCACTGAAATATATATATATATATATATATGTCACTGAAAAACATTCATGTCTCAGAATGAAATGTAATTAATTAGTGATAGCAAAACAGAAGATACCCCAACAACCTTAGTGGAAGAGAATTGAACTCTGTTGAAATAGATGAGTGGTTGTCAACATATCAGGCACAGTTCTTTGCTAAAATTAATTAGTGTTTTCAGTACATTTGTTGTTTTCTTAAATGTAAAAAATATAAGGAAAGTACATACTATTGTCCTTAATTTTTTTTACAAGTATTCCAATAAAAAAATCTTACATAGCCTAACATTCAAATCACATTAATTGTGCTATCATTTTTCTCTCAAACATTTCGGGCCAAATACTTGTGGTTTATTAGGCCAAACCATAGGGCACTTTTTTATAGTTTTGTTGTTTACTAGATATAAATAAACTAAACATGATAAATTAGGTCAAGAATCAGAAAATTTTCTGATGCAAATGTCCCTATGCAAATTAAATTAATTTGCATTGGAAGATTTTCTAATTCAAAATCTTCCAGAAAACCCACATCACTGGTGGCCAATGGTCAATTGTGTTAAAGAATGTATAAGTATATAAATTAGCTTTATATGTAATAGTTAAATAGCCTAAGACTTCGCCTAAGATAAGCAGCAATAGTTTTAAAATACGTCTTCTTATAAAGTAGAGCATTACTAAATTATTTTGTGATTGACCATGCTGGCTGAAGTTTATGTACGTTATAGTCCAAAACATTTGGGGGAGACCAGGATGCTCACCCTGATTTACTGGAAGTCTCATATTTTTATATAGTAAAAGTTTAAAAAAATAATCAAATATTGTTTACAGAATTTAACTCAGCTAAACAGTTTTTTGGTTTATAGGTGGTTAACTGGTACCTAAAAGCATCCTCAGTACTTGAACAATAATTAACACTGGCAAAGCAAAATAAAAGCCAGTCATTTTCTATTCCCCTTTAGGTTCAGAAGTTCCAGGCAATAGCAGCCACTGATATGGGTTGGGGAGGCTGCCAGCCCATCCAGCTTTTGCTCTTTTGTTTCATCAGTGCTATGTGAAATAGATGGAAGGGAGAGGACTCAATAGGAGCATGAGTAATTCTCCTTCTGCCACATGTCCTCAACTCCTTCTAAACTTATTTCCCAGCTGAAGAGCATAGAGGGGTGCAAGATTAATTTGAGAGAGAAAGACAGGTAATGATCCTCTTCTCAGCGTTCTATTCCTGTGTCCCTGTCTCTCTCCTCATGATGATGTGTTTATTATTGCATTTATATCCCACCTTTTTTCCTCCACAGAACCCAAGGCAGCGGACATAATCCTCCTCTCCATTTTATCCTCACAACAATCACCCTGTGAAGTAGATTGGGCTGAGAGTCTGTGACTGCGGGTTTCCATGGCTGAGTGGGGACTAGAACCTGGATCTCCTGGCTCCCAGTCCAACACTTTAAGCCAGTACACCACACTGGCTCACACTGATGATCTCACATAGCAGTGTTAACCCCAAAAAGGAGGAAGGTTCAGAGACTAACAACCGAGAATTTAAGAAGCATACATCAATTTAAACAGAATACATCAAGATATGCATGTTAAAACTACTTTAGTAAGTTTTGTTCCAACAGAGAACATGACACATACTGGTTACAACTTTGGGAGCGGTTTAGCTTAGAAAAAGAGTAAGGGGAGTCATGACTGATGAGTACAGAATTATGCATGATGTGGGAAAAAGTGAACAGGGAGACATTTTTCTTCATCTGAGATAATACTAAGGTCATCCCATGAAGTTGATTGGTGGGAGATTTAGGACAAATAAAATGAAGTATGTCTTCACAAGGGGCATAATTAAATTATTGAATTCACTTCCACAAGATGTAGTAATGATGGTCACCAATTTGGATGGCTTTAAAAGGGGATTGGACAAATTCATGGATGCCAACGTCTGCTCCTGATGGTTATATATGGTAGCTCCAACATAGGAGGCAGTATGCCTATGCACAGCAGCAGATGGGAAATACAGGCAGGAGGGTGCTGTTGCGTTCACATCCCGCTTGTGAGTTTCCCACGGGCAACTTGTTAGTCAATGGCTCAGTTCGGACGACACATTAAGCAACAGAGGAGGGGGGGAACAATCGTCAGTTGTGTTGCTTATTGTGTCGTCTGGAGGGCAGCACACAACGCACACACAACTGACAGTACGTTAATCAGGCACTTTAAACAACGGAGCGAAACAACGGGCTTGCACATTGTTTAGCCCGAAGCCACGTTGTTTAAAGTGTTGTCCGAATTCAGCTCCCCCCTCTCCGTGGACTTTTCCATTTCGGAATAGAGTTCTGCTGCCTAGAGCAGCCAAAAAAACCCAGCTGCTCTATGCAGCCGGCAGAACTCACGGTGCATGCTGGGATACGGCTGGGGGACACACGGAGGAGAGGCTACAACCAAAATGGCCACCACAAGTTCCTTGCAGCCAGGGCGTTTGCCAGTTCCGAGCAGCGCCGGCTGCAGTGTGTCGTCTGTGGAGCTCCTACTGCCTAACACACGGTCAGTACGTTATTTACCCCTCCGTTGCCTAATATGTCATCCGAACTGAGCCAATGTCTGAACAGAATGCTGCACGAGATAGAGCCTTGATCTGATCCAGTATGGCTCTTCTTATGATCTTATGAACTCAATAGCAGAGGATAATGTTTTAAATGAATATGTTATTTTAAGATAACAGTTTTCAATCCAGCTGGCTTGTTAGAGAAGATACAATTTCATTAGGCTACAGCTGCTTCAGTGATTTTGGCCATCTTAGCCGAACTTGTATTACATTAAGGTCAAATCATAACTCTACACTGAACTTATGAGCTGCCTTATACAGTCAACACCACTGGCCCATCTAGCCCAGTATTGTCTGCTCTGACTGGAAGCAGTTTTCAATAGTCTCATGCAGAATTCTTTCCCAGTTATGTTCCCAACTTCCTTCAAACCGAGATGTCAGGAACTGAATTTGGGATGTTCTACAGAGCAAAGCATGTTCTCTGCTACTGACATATGGCCTTCCCCCACATTTTGCAAAGAAACTGAAAAACAAAACAACAAAAAACACCTGAGCACTGCCAACACAGAGGCAAGGAACAGGGAGAGATGACCCACTGGAAAAGGCAGTATGTGATACGTCTATGCATCAACCTGTAAGTTAATATTTTTATGAACCTGAGAGGGAAAAATCTTTCAAGTTTCAATCTCCAAGCATCTACACATGGCTGTTTGTTTTATTTTATCAAAAACTTGTAACCAACACCTGAGCTGATTTTATTGAAACATAAAGAGATTTTACCGAGGCAATATAAACATTCAATATTCTTTTTAGTTACCGTACTCTAGTTAGTTGTACCATTCGAAACCATAGTAGAGTACTAATGCATTTTGCAATTTTGACAAACATACTGTCTATGTCAAACAAAACATTAAAAAAAAACACCACTGCCTTCATACTTAAAGCTAAAGTGTTTAAGTACTGTGATATGTATTGTATGAATCTCAGAAACTGTGCAGGGTTAATGTTCAATAGAACAAATAGAATTACTTACTCCACAATATTCAAGCATTTGTATTATTTCTTCTTCATAAACACTGTGAGCATAATACTGCTTTTCTAGTTCTCTCCAGTTCACTGCCTTGCTCAGTACTCCCTGAAATTAAAGGGTAGTTAGTTCTTGCACAGTATAAATCCAGACAGTGCATTAAGTAGCAATGCCGTATTCTACACTACTTAAAATGTTTAAAACAATTGAAATGCTTTTAAGTTTCATTTTCTGAAGTTTCTATCAGTTGTGAATATATTTCTATGGGTCCACTAACAAACAAGGAAAAACCATGTAAGTAGAGCCGATGGACTTGGGCTCATTTCCATTCAGCTGCCTTACATTCCACATTTTTGAAACTACACATTTGTGGTGCGGCCCTAAGAGGTAAAGCAAGTTTTTAAACCCCACCCCCCCAGCCCCATTGTTTACATGAATACCTACACTGTAGGAGTTGTAGAGTAGATAAGAAGCAATCCCCATCACACTTGGTAACACGCCGATCCACACTGCAGTGCGGATAATTATGTAAACAGGCACAAGCACAATACACACTAGGGCAGAGAGAGAAGCCACAATGGCTTCTTTTACCCTCGCGATCATGCAAACCTGGCCATGGTATATATTTCCACCATAGACTATCCCACCAAAAAGCAAAGATGATTAATACTAAAGGCTTGAAACCTTTTGAGTTTTCAACTAGCTGTCATTATACATTATTAATGACAAATGGATTACCGTAGTAAAAACACCAGAGGCTGTAGACCAGGAGAGACAAGGAACTAATGGCAATGGTTTAGGCCAGTTTGACACTGCTAATGATGCCATCTGTTAAATAGAAGAAAATAGATGCTTCATTAGGACATTTATTGCTCCTCAGAGAATTTGACACCATCTCTCATTCATATCGTATTAGGCACCTCAGTACATTTCTTTTAGAAAGCTTTAATAGAATTAAGATTCAGTCTTTATTGATTGCCTTTGTGTATAGTGCGTTCACTGCACATTGAAATATTACTCCTACAGCACAGTTGGTGTCATAGCACTTCATAGAAAAAAATATTTTTAGACACAAAAATCAGAAGTAAAATAGCATTTCTCATCTATGAAGGGGAAATAGCTTATATGTCTCAATTTATTCTAGTATGACAAATGTGTAATCTGGAGTTTATGAAAATTAAATCATTTTTCCTAAAAAATAACATTAAAGGGAACTTGAAATGTAAGAGAAATATGATCAAACTATACCGATATTTACAAATAGAATATGAAAATATAAGTATTTCCAAACCTGTAGATCCTATTTTTCATATCTATGTTATGCAATTAGGTAGCTCACTTACATTATTGCTTGTAATTTAGAAAGGTATTTCATATTTTTCAGTTGTTACTGTAGACATACAATATTTAAAGTCAAACGCTTCAAGAATTACTGCTAACTAAAAAAATTAAGCTCTTACATACATGTCCTCCCATGGATATTCCAGTCATCCCTAGGGGTCCGTAGCCTTC
This sequence comes from Anniella stebbinsi, assembly GCA_029215795.1. Taxonomy (NCBI): domain Eukaryota; kingdom Metazoa; phylum Chordata; class Lepidosauria; order Squamata; family Anniellidae; genus Anniella; species Anniella stebbinsi. Next base: position 192,913,585 of record JARDYH010000004.1, read on the forward strand.
TCTCTCTAGCCAATGCAAAAGAGCTGCTGATTCTAGCACAAGAGCGCCTCCCATCACAAATAGGTCAGAGACATTTTTTAGACACGACCTTCTTTCCTCCCAAGTAAAAAAAGACAAACTTTATTTTTTAAAAAATACATTATCAGCACTCAATCATAGTGAAAACATGACTTACTTCTCCCATTTCATTTGAGGCAGGATTATAGTATATTATTATGTTGAGCTAGCTAAAGAAATGGAGAAAAGTGAACAGGCTATCAGTTAACCCAGTAATAGTTGCTTATACAAACTGGGCCCAATGATATAGCTGTGTGCTGTATGACTGGGTTCAGACAACACGATAACCAATGGTGGGTTTAATAGTCAACAGTGGGTTAAACAGTCAACGGTGGGTTACTGTGTTGTCTGTCAGAACTTTTTCACACCACAGTTGGTTATTCGGCTGAAATAACCAATGCAAATAATCAACTCTGTGCAGAGTTGATTATTTGAACAATCGTCGGTTAACATGTTGTGTGTCAGGCACCGTTGACTATTTCGCCATACACAGGTGCTTATTTTCGGCAACTACAGAGTCCCCTGGCAAGAGTGACCAAAGCGGCTCCTGCCGCTCTAGTCCAGCTGGCAGAATTCGCAATGGCTGATGGGATACCAGCTGGAGGACTGAGGGGGAGGACTGCAGGGGGAGAGTTGGGATGTGTCAAACACACCATTGACTAATAGTCAACCCAATGCTACCCTTAATCCACACCACAGTCAATTATGATCATGTTGTGTGGGGAGTACCCCCTTGATAAACAACCGTGGAATTGAGTATTCACCCACCATTGACTACTGTGTTGTCCAAACGTAGCCTAGGTATACATTTCACAAGACTGCCAACAATGGATTTTGGATAATGAATTTATTCATATTATTTTTTCATCGGTTTGCTTTGTGACAAAAAAGCCAGAGCATGTTGATGCTGTGGGAATACATTCCAAAAAAGAAAAGCTGTTGGACTTTGACCATGAGTTACTCCACAACTGTGAAAACAACTATTACAGCAAAGAGAGTATTTCAAATGTGATATTACGATCTTGAACAACAGTGTCTTGCTGTACTACTTGCATTGAAATTACATGACTTATTTTTCCAAGTAGCAATACAGCAGCTTAGCCTGCTGTAAGCAACATTATAAGTACAGCTCAACAATTTAACATTTAGGGATCTTATGTTGGACAGACCTGGAGTGAGGCCAGAATCCAGCACATTATCTTTATGCTTGATAAAGTATGCTTTGCTAATTGGGGGGGGGGGGCGCGGAAGACAGTCAAGTGCAGGTATAATGAGTGGCAATTCCTGTACGATCTTCTCCCCTTAGTTGGTCAACGCTGCCACTCAAAATGGAGACAAGCGTAAAGCTATAGCTGTTTACTCTTTACTATGAAATATATTTGCAATGAATAGCACTTGTACCTTGCAATTCTGTATCTAGTTGCAGGCAAGGGTTTGGAGCAAAGAGCAAGAGAGCTGTTGTGAGCTCTATTGTGAGTACAGAGATTACTCGAGACTCTATGTATATTGTCGGGTTCAAGGGCTGTTCCCATATAATAGTGGCAAATTGTGTGGGGCATGCTAGGTGTGATCCACAACCTTTTTGAATATTCAGCCCCCGTTCAGAGGTTGCTATGTGACATCTGAATCTGGACACTATAGGTTAATTGTGGGTTGAATAACCCACAGTTAACCTAATTACAAATTGTAGATTAACTGTGGGTTTTTAAACTCATGATTAACCTATAATATCTGGGTTCGGACATCACATAGCAACCCCCTATCAGCCAAATTTAAACCAGCTGTGGAATGCACTTAGCATGATGGGTTAACCAGGTCATTTTATCTCTTGATTGTCTGTCTACTGCTTCTTAGAGATATTCCTTTGTTAAATTTGCATGTAACAAAGAACATTAGAACATTCATGAAGATGGAAGAACAGTGATACTAGTTGTCAATTTTTTTATATTAATAGTTTCACAGATAGGTTTCCACAAATGCAGTGGCCAGAGAGAAAGCAATTTCTTGCAAATCACCACTGTTTATGGATGAGCACTAAGTGAGACATCCTTCCCACAAATTCTCCACATGAGAAAATTTGGAGGGGGAGTGGTCTTATTTCGGGCCAGCCCTGGTGGAACAAATCCTTCCCTCCAAGTCCTCCAACACACACAGCCTCTTATCAGGTTGGAAAGCACTCAGAACCAGCAAGATACACTTGCCATTTCCTAACATCTCCAAGCTTGGTGCTATATCCCCTGAAGCAGAAGGTATTTTAATCACCTAGTGATGGGTTGAGACACTCAGAACTAGTAAGAATCTCTAGACACTTCCAATGCCTTCAGAGCATAGCACGAGGTGAGCAGAACAATCTGTTCTCTAAAAACATTTGTTGGAAAAGATGGAAGAAAGAGGGTAGTAAGCAAAACATGATGCATTCATAATACTTACACCTGATCCTTAGGTTTTCTGCATCCATGTATAGATATGAATCAAAGAAATTAACACAGTAATTCACATACATTCTAGGTCTCAAGTTTCATTAAAATTTATCTGTATTTAAAAGTTTAAAACAAATGAAAGTTTCATTAAAATATGAAATTATTTAACAGTTTAGTTAGCAACTAAAGTCACAATTTAGATTACTATTCTGACAAATTTGAATCAGGCTCTTCAATACAGCAGTTTATAATACAACTAACCTTGAATAAAATGGTTTAACAATGTCGGTTAATCAGTTAATTGAGGAGACAGACATATGTGTAAATCTGTCTTCCTAGAGAGGACGTGTAAGCAGTACTATATATAGAATGCTACAATCATCAGGAAGCTCTATTCTAAACTTTATCTGAGATAGAGAAATGTTCATTGAAGCAATACCTTTGGTATCGATTAAAAGAAAGCCACATGATACAATAGCCCACCATGGCTTAATTTAGCCATGGGGGCTGTTGCGTTGGCCCAGGCACACATGGATACTATCTGTGCATAGTGATTGCAGGTGCTCAGCTTGCCATGGCTGATCGTGTAATGGAAACCCATGAGGCAAGGGTTGTTTGAGGGTTAAATAATGCTCAAGTAACCCATGACAAGTTTTAGGGTTATTTGAGGGTTATCTAGACCTCAAACAAGCTACAGCAAGCCACCTGCCCGTCATCATGCAAAAATGCCATCATGCAAAATGGCTGTGAGCACCTGGAATTACACAACTCCACAAGTAAGTTAAACCATGATGTGCTGTCATGTCATGCAAACTAGGTGACTATGAGTGATACAAGTCATTGTGAGTGATCACTGATATTGTTTTGTTTAAACAAGATTGTTTACCTAGGGCACAATCCAGAAGGTTATTTTATGCACTCAAATATTTCTGAGAGTTTGCCTCTTAGCAACTGCTCCAAGAGAATCCCAAACAGCTTCCTAAAATTCCAAATTTAAAATACAGCATGGAGATATGCCATTAATAAAAGGGGAGGCTATGCACATTATTCTTACATTAATTTTCCTTTGAACTGTTCTTGTGCTTGATCCCACTCTGCTTTTTAAACAGAATTTTAGGTTCTATGGAAAGGGAATCTGATAAATTTGCTTGCATACATAGATCCTGCACATGCTCCCTTCTAGACTGATGCCTAAGTTTTTTTTTTACTTAGCTATGTGTGTCTGTGACACACACACACACACACACACACACACACAATAAACCCATTATATGGAATTACATATGCTTCTGAGATTTACTAATTTGTAATTTTCCACAAAAGATTTATAACCCCTCTATGATTTATTTTCAACCAAAACCACCCGTACTCCAGGTAATTACAGGCTATGTCTTTCAAGTGTAGTTTCAATTAATTTCAAAACTAATTACAGGCTATGTCTTTCAAGTGTAGTTTCAATTAATTTCAAAACGACCTATTTGTATAGGAATCCAATAAATCAGTTTATGTTTCATATACTTTGACATAAACCTACTCTTACCATATTCGTATTGGAACTGAAAAGGTGACTAGACAGCACCAACCTTCTCTTCTGAATTTGTACTTTATAGGTATGTTTTGCTCAACTAAAAAGGATATAATAAGGATTTTCTAATAACAATGAAGCCATACAGGCCTCTTTGATCATTGGACGGGCCATTAAAGTGCGTCGCCTCCAAAAGTGCTAAAAGACAATCGTTAAATAAGGACAAGTTAAACAGCACCAATGTAACAGGTTTTTAAAAAGCATTAATAAGGAAAGTTGTGTGCTTACATGGTCTCCAGTGCCTGCTAAATGAATACACACAGGTCTGTATCTGCTGTTCCATCTCTTTGGTACTATGAATTGAAACCTATCAGAGAAACAACCTTTAAAAAACCTAACCACATAAAGTGTTTTCACATGAAAATGCTTTCATTAATGCATCAAACACCTGTGAAGTATTTTCCCCCAAAGAATTCAATCAACCCAACTAGAAAGGGATTTTTTAAAAAACTAAAAGGACATGTACATTACTTCACTAGCGCAGTGCTAAAGAGGAATAAAAACATTTTTAGCTCTGACTTTAGTAGAACATTTGAAACACCTGCAATAAACGTAATTTATAAAAGTAACAACCCAGGTACAATCAGTGCAGGTTATACTGCATATTTGGTTTCTAAATTTCTTTTGTAACCATCTGCAGGATTTGTTAAAGTGAGAAGCTATATATTTATAAAAATGCTATTAAATAAATATGAAGACACAAAATGAGATTTTTATTATAAAATACATGTATTGCCAAGATTTTTAATGAATCACCTTCAGAATACAAAGTGTAATATTTCAACTGCATGCATCCTTAGTATTTTGCAGTGTGTGACCATCTGATGCTCTTCCCTCCTGCTTCAATGATAAAACGGAGGGAACTACCACCCACTCAAAAGCCAAATATTTCTAGTGACCTGATTTCCCATTGTAAAGGCTGCAGCAAGGCAATACATTGGCTGGTTTCGCACGACACATTAGGCAACGGAAGGGGGAGGGAAGCAACTGTCAGTTGTGTTGCTTATTGTGTCGTGTGGAAGGTTACACACAATGCACACACAACTGACAGTATGCTATCCCGCCCAATTAAGCAACGGAGAGAAACAACGGGCTTGCAAGTTGTTTAGCTCGAAGCCCGTTGTTTAAAGTGTCGTGTGGAGGGAACCACCCTCTCTCCGTGCACTATTCCGTATGGACATAGAGTTTTGCCAGCCGGAGCAGCCGAAATACCCCGGCTGCTCTGATACAGCCGGCAGAACTTGTGGTGCATGCTGGGATACGGCTGGAGGACTGGGGGAGGGGGGAAACGCTGCAGCCAAGATGGACGCCAGAACTTTCAGCCGCTCAACAGACGGAGTAGCAACATGTCGTGTGGGGAGCACCGGCTACCTAACGCACGGTCAGTAAGCTATTTCCCCCTCCATTGCCTAATATTTCGTGCGAAACCAGCCATTCTATCCCTTATGGAAAAGCACTCACATACTAGCCCGTGTTGGGTGCAATGCTAAACCATTATTTATAGCATTATGTGAACAAGCAGCAGCACAGCTCAGGATTAAGGTGTTTCCACTTCCCCTCCCCCCCATCTGGCACGACCACAAAGAAATGGAACCATCTAGTTCCTGGTTTAAACTTAACGGTAGTTTCTTGTTACATACAAACTGGATAGCCGGGTTAGTTTAAATTGTGTGTTATTGAAAAAAGTCAGAAATAAGATATGTTATGATCCTGGCTAAACCATTGCTTAAGCTAACCACAATTCCCTTTACAAATGCAATCATAAACCATGGTTAGTTTAAAATAGGAAGTGGGTGCTTCCCACCTCCTCCCCATAGTTAAGACAGGAGGTGAGGGGAAAACATTCAAGCTGGAGGATTGTCCATATAGTGTTAAACTATGGTTTAATGCAGTGCTTTTCACCTTAACGCCCGAGGGCCACTGGTTGCTCCCAATTACTTGAAGTGTACCTCTCTGCCTCTCTCTCATTCTCTCTCTTTTTGCAGTGGTTGGTCGCTCTCAGGAGGGGATCTCTAACTTTAGCAATGGACTAACTGCTGTGACCTGAGCTACTAGAGGTCGTTTTGGGGGTGGGGAGTCAGGAGACATACACCTCCTTAGCTGTACAGTGGCTGGGGGAGGGTGAGAGAGCACAGGAGCAATCAGCAAATTAGCTGTGGTGATGAAGTAGCCCAAAAGGCACAGAGCAATGTTGATTGGCAAGCTGCAATGGTGCACTGCGTAGGCAATGGAGGGCAAACTGAATGTGCAGATGAGAAAACAACATAGTCCTGCACTGGGAGATTTTTCAGCACCAAGTAGAGCAAATCCATCCCAATCCAAAGTGAGCCTGTTGGAATTTTCCTGCCTGATGAATGACTGACAAGCCTTTGCCTGGATGAAATGGTGGCTGATGGGTAGGAAAGGCTCAAAAATGCCTCCAGCCACACCCAATGCATAGCATTGCCACTTGACCGTGGCAGGGATAGAGAAGAGGTTCCCCATGTCCCCGGAAAGCCCTCAACACCAAGATACCCCCAAACCCCAAAATAACGATAAACATAAATGAAATATCAAAATGATTAAAATGTTAAAAATTAAGATTTAAACTTAATACTCAAAGCAACACATTAAAGATTAAATGCCTGCTAGAAGAAGTTCTTTACTTGCATCTAAATGTGTAAGTGAGGACACCAGGCAGATCTTTCTGAGAAGGGCATTCCACAGATGGAGTCGCTCCATGAGGAGGCTCTTTTTCTGGTAGCCACCCATCGCACCACTTTGGGTGATGACACCAAGAGAAGAGCCTCCAAGGATGATTTCAACAATCGAGCAGGAATGCATGTGAAACAGCTTTCCTTCAAACAGACTGGTTCTAAGACTATTAGGTTTTAAAGGGAAACACCAACACTTTAACTAGACCTGGAAAAACAACTAGCGAAGTTGGCGCAGCACAGCAGTAATATGTTCAGAACAACCAGCCCCAGTAAGCAGCCTCATTTCTTTATTCTGCTATAGCTGAAGTTCCTAAATGGTCTTCAGAGATAGCCTCACATATAACACATTGCAATAATCCAGGCAGGAGGCTACTGGTATATGGATAACTGTAGCAAGTCTATTTCTGCCCAGGTAGGTGCATACCTGTAATACCAGCTGAAGCTAATAAAAGTCACTTTGTGTGACTGAGGCCACCTGAGCTGCAATTGACAAAGCTGGATCTGAGCACCCCAGACTATAAACCTGACTCTTCTGGGCAAGCACAACCCCTTTTAGAGCAGATGAATGCTTAACCAGACAGATGAACCAGCAACTAACAATGAACTTGTTCACATAATACATCACTCTCTCTCCATATGAACAGCCTTATTGTTATTTAGGAACATGCTGATAAAAGGTAATCAGATATGCCTGAAAGCAATAATCGTGGCTGCAGTGGTAATTTTTCCAGCTAATGAGAGAATGAAAACTGTTGCTTGCAAAGTAAATGATCATCATGTTCACATATTACATTTGCCTATTGTTGATACACGTGTAGACAAAAAACATTGTCCAGGATTGAAAGTGCCTTTTCAGGCACACAAAAATTTGGATAATGTATTTTAATATGATATCAGCTTTACTGGGACAGAACTTTGGAATTAAGCTCTCAGAGAGCATGTAAGGTAAGGGCCAACTGCACAAACTGTTCCCAGTATGAAATAATGCAGGCAAACCCTTATAGACAACATGCAAACCCACTCTTACTGAAGAGACGTATTTTCATTCTACCTTTTTAACAACTGTCAATAACCCAGTCTCAATAATCCTTACCTTGCTGTGATGGATTCTGATGGCATGATATCTGGAACATAATGAACCAAGGGGGAAATGAAGTGTCCATCAAGGATCTTACAGTCTGATTGTTCCTCAACCTAGAGGAACAGCACTACATTTTTACTGTAGGTATCCAACATTAACATGCATCATATATATATATATATATATATATATATAAAAATACAAGTTTGTAAAACAGCCACAACTAGTTTATAAGCAGTTAAGGCTATGAAAAACCTTGTTAGCACTAGTGATTGGCATGCAGTTCAGGGTATCTGAAATATGAACGTCCCCACTTTATTAAAAAAAGGAACTCCATTTTGAGTCAGGCCCAACCAATTCTAAACTCAGGTTCAGCTGGAAAAAAGGTTTCCCCCTGCCATGAACCACCCTCCATGCATCTTAAGCTACAGATATTTTGATTAGTTTACAATACCTTGTTAATGTGCACTGGATAGTCGCTTGAAACCAGACTCTTACATTTTTCCCTGTTTCCAATAATCTTTCTGAATTCAAATATTCTGTTAAGAAAAAAATAGGAATTGGTTTCAGCCATTACTACACACAAAGTGTACACACAACACAAAAATATGTTTTTGGCCTGAATTCCTCACCACTAGGATCTACAGTCTCTAGTATTAAAATAAAGAACTCCCTGCATAATCTTTGTCTAAATTTAAAGGCTAAAGTTGTCTTAGAAAGAAAGATGTATTAACACCAGTATCAACTTTGTGTCATGTGAGTAAGTAATTTTTCCTTGACACACAGGAACAAAAACTGCTTTACTTTTTCAATTTATACTAAGAATGTTTGGCTTTTGGAGCACTATTAGTGACATTAAAAAAAGAAGAAAGAACATGCTTATCAGGAATTGCAGTACGAGACAATTTCAAACTACCTTTTCAAGTCTTCTGGTCTTCCCCATCCTTGAATGAAGAGTTTAGTGAGAAGAAGGCGCCTATACAACACATCTAGCTTGCTAACACCCATTAGCAAAATACATCTACAAAGAGAAAAGAAATAGCCACTTCATTTCTAAGTGAATAGCACAACTCCTTTTATTTACAATAAAAGCTAATCATATATTACAAATGTACATATACAAACAGGGAAATTTCACAATTTAACTTCCAAGCAGTACATTTAGAACTGGCATACTGCTTTGATTTTAACAAGAAGCTCTACATTTGCATGGCTTGAGAAAGCTATTAAGGACTTAAAATTTCTTAGCATTTAGATTTCATGCACTTTCAACAAGCTGCTTACCAATTTTGCCTGCAATTCTGGTATAAAATCAAATATTCAATGAAAAAGCATGCTTTTTAGCTAATTATGGATATCCTACATCGACTCAGGCTCAGATCTTGTTCTACTCATGATTGAAAACACAAAACAACTATAGTGTAAGTTTTGTTGTCCACTATCTACAATGGTTTACGCAGCATAATATCTAAAAAACTCTTGCCTGACAGATGATTTTGTCTTACTGACAGGTCCACTAAGATAGATACATGAAGAAGGTATAGACAGTTTAACAGTAATACTTGCTACTACAAAAGTAACATACCAAGGTGTACAGAGCCACCTAATTTTAGGAAATGAATCCTAGTGGACTGGCAGATTGGAAAAATTCCAGGAGTTCAAACAGTTGCAGATGGAAAAGAATGTGCAGCCTGTAATAATGGAAGCTGCAAGCAGTTTTTTGTTGACATTGGCTGGTTCACATGTACTGCTAATCCGTAACTTATTTAGCCATACAGCTTGTTGCTGTGCTCAGGGTTTGTCTGGCAGATGATGAAATAAATCATGGTTTCTTTTCTCAGTCCCTGGGTGGTTTGTCTCCTTTGCCTACTCCATCCCTGTATCCCAATTGAATTCATGACACATACTACGCCATTCCTTTCTAAATTATTATAATGTTCATAACAGAACACCACAATTCCAATCTGTAATCTTATGGGATGCAACCCTGGCTACTTGTAAGCCTCTGAACTCCGGATATCCTAAGCAGAATCTGTGTTAGATAATTGAGCAGTATATAAATATTGTAAATAATAATAAGGTGCCACACAACAGCTACAATAGTCTATTTTAATGCATCAGAGGGAAACAGTCAATTTTCTTACCCAGATATAAAATAATTGCTTTAATACCACTGCTGTTTTCAACTACTGCATATCAGCTAAAGCAAACAATACTAAGTTGCCCTATCCTTTGACACGATGTAATTGCATAGTTAACATTTCACCAATGTAATTTATCTTCTCATTTTACTACATGCATGTTGCTTGCCCATTGTTCTTCACAACAAATTCATTTGAGTTTTTGTCCACAAACAAATGTCTGCCTCACTCTTCATGGAATATTTGATGAATCTGATAGGTGTTCAGTAACTAAGGGTGTGGGTTGTTGTTTTTTTACAACATTTACATCATATGGAAAATTTATAAAATTTATTTCAGTCTAAATAGTAAACTAGGTAAACGTTTATATAACATATTACTCAAAATGTACTTCTATAATTGAAAAGATAGGTCATTTTTGTTCCCAAGAGTACATGTTCTGCATAGCCAGTCAAATCCCCCTCAACTTCTGCTACTGTCAAATTAGCCTTGATATTTTGTGTAAGAAAGCATTTTCTTTAAGGGGTTTAAAAGATTAGAAGTTTAAGAGATGTTCAGAACATTATTCTGAACATTCCTTTTCTTCTCCTAGGCTGCAATTATATATACACTTACCTGTGAGTAAGTCCCATTGAACCTAATGAGACCTACATCTGAGCAGATGTGCATAGGATTATGTTGACCATCTTTAAAATTAAAAATCTGCTTAGTTACGTTTATTTCTTGGTGCTGCTGAGAGTTTGATATACTGATTTCATTCTCTGCTTAACACTCTATTTATATTCTATTTTAATTATAAACTACCCAGAGAACTTTGTTCTTGGATTGCATATAACTATTGTTAATGAATAAAACACTCTCAATTTCTAAAACACAGCTGCTGAGGTAGCCACAGGATGAGCATGTTGGAAAGAAAATTGCATAGTACTGAGGAGATGTGTTGCCAGAAACAGATTGAATGTTAGTCTAATACTGCCACTGAGCTCAAACCTACATTTCTTTAATGATTTATCATCTTCCTTAATATGCTGGGTTTCTCTAATCAAGAGGTTTAAAGTATTTGTGAAGTGTAAAAATAATCTTGGGCTCAACAAAAACACCATTCCCAGATAAGCACTTAATGGCTGAATTCGGACGACACAATAAGCAACTTGGGACGGGGGGGGGGGGGGGGAACAATTGTCAGTTGTATTGACTATTGTGTCATCCGAATGCTGCCATAGTCAACTCAGCACTGATCCTAATCCACACCACAGTTGATTATTACCATGTTGTGTGGGAAGCACCCCTAGATGAACAACTGTAAAGTTGATTATTACCCCACCATTGACTATCGTGTTGTCCGAATTCAGCCAATGATTTATCATTTTCCTTAATATGCTGGGTTTCTCTAATCAAGAGGTTTAAAGTATTTGTGAAGTGTAAAAATAATCTTGGGCTCAACAAAAACACCATTCCCAAACAAGCACAAGTTGCAATTGTAATTAAAATGAATATCAGAAATAAAACAATGCTTTATTGGTTTAAAACCATTATTGCTGATATTGTATCTTGGAATAGAGAACCGGGTAATAAATACCACAATTGTTATAATCACATCAGTAATGCGGATTAGTCATGTTTTGGACATACCATACATCTGTGACTTACTGAAGCTCAATGCATTATATGTAGCTACATTAAAAAATTAAAGGATTCCATTTTCTATCCAGTAAATGCATATTAAACACATACTTCTAAGCAAACATTATCAACCCACTAGTTGACAATTCTAAGCAACCTTCATTTACATGATACTCCATTAATGGTGGTGTAAAAGTACATATGGTTTATTCATACCTGCCAAACTTGTTAGCCTAGCTGTATTCCTTAACTGTTACGTCTCTTCATTTGATATATCTGCTGGTTCAAAGTACAAATAATAAGTTCTAAATACAGTTAAAAGCATTAATACACAAGCTACCTAGTAATTACTATGCTGTCGAAGCAGTATCAACAATAAGACAAATTTCAAAGTCATATTGCAGATTACCCAATAATACCATTTTACAACCTCATTGTCCCAAAGCAAACCTTGGGAACAATCTGCTTAACTGGCACTGAAAATCTTATTATGCGAGTGAGCTCATTCATTATGCGTGGTACTACAATACCCTTACTACCAGGCATTGCAATCCAACTGGTTTTCTTTTCCTGCAGTAAATACACATACATGATCACTGTATGGTATCCCATAGCCAGCAGATCAGTTTTCTAAAAAGCCAGGATCAACAAGGCTTCAGAGTCCTATGAAGTAGGGATGCTTAAAATAAGGAATGCCCTTTGGTCCTGATAAGGCAGTAATGCTTTTTTCTTCTTCTTAAAACATACACACACCAGATAACTCTTTAACACAGAACTAGTCCAGTCTCCCACCTCACCATCGGTTTCCTTTCCATTGAGCTCCCCAGAGAGGTTCGCCTGGCGCCTACTTTGTACTCTTTTCGTCACCAGGTGAAGACCTTTTTATTCTCCCAGTATTTTAACAGTTAAATTAACTCAATTTTAATCCTTGTTGTTTTAAATTTGTATTTTAATCTGTATTAATTCCTGCTGATTGGTTTTATTCTGGTTGTGTTTTTATATTGTATGTTATTTTGTGTTTTTAGATTGTGGCTTGTTTTATATTTTTAAAATGATTTCATGGTTTTAATTTTTGTGAACCGCCCAGAGAGCTTCAGCTATGGGGCAGTATAAAAATGCAATAAATAAATAAATTTTGCATGATGGGCCTTATATTCTGAGGTGTGAACAGGTCTCCAAAATTTTATTTTAGCCTGTCAGCTGCTACAAACATTGTAAGTAAACAAAGCTTCCAGCTTCTGGCTCACGAATTAACAGCCAGTTTGTCTCTGAAGGCGACCTCACCCGACATAATTGCCAGTTTGTCCCTGAAAGGCGACCTCACGAGACAAAGTTGCCAGGAAATATATTGCAACACGCCTAGGAAAAGCGCAGGTAGAGGAGGGAGAGCGGGCCAGATCAGTGCTCACTGTACTATAAAGAGCATAATCCTACACAATTTTACACGGAAACAAGCCTCGCTGTATTAAATAGAGCCAATTGCACAGATTTACAGCCTAACATAATTCATGCAAACACACGTTGGGATGAAAGAAATATAGCAAATTGAGGCAGGTTTTAAAATACGGAGTTCACTAATTGTAACACAAACTAAACTAGCCATCTATTTGTTCAAATGTAGGATTTGTTATCATTTGTATGCTTTTTAAAGTCTAAAATAATTAAAAACATATTTTAAACAAGAATGAGGGAGCAGCAGGGAAAAGTGAGAGGAAATTTCCATGATAGGAAAAATAATGAAATTGTTTTTCATCGATCGCTCTTTCTTTCCGAGTGTTCGTTTCCGTAAACCGCTTTGAGAGCCCAATGGAAAGCGGTATACAGATTTATATCACATATAAACCATAAATAGCCTTTGCAGCCCCCTCCTGTAACACAGGGCTCTTCGTCGTTGATCCTGCGCACGTTCGCTCAGTTAGCCCAACGAGCTGCACGTTTACTCCATGATTTAAGAATGGTTTTCTTTTAGGTCTCACCACGACGACGACCCGAGCCCGCACCCACCACTCAGACGCGTCGAGCTGCACGTTCCAACCGTGCTGAGGCGAACTTGCTTACCGCCCGCTGAGGCGAGTAGCTTAGGAGGAAAGCGGGAAACCTGTGGGGAGAAGGAAAGGTGCCACAGGGTGGGAAGCAACGGCAGCTCCTGTGGATACCTTCCGCTCTAGGCTTCTCCCAGCCTTTCTCTGCAACCTCCTGCTCCAGTGCTTGTGCGTTTCGTCCTCCCGCCACAGTGAATGAGAGAAGGCGAGACGCTCCGAAGGTCGTCCCCTCCCACTTCCGCTGTCTTTTCTCTGCGCGAGGAGCGTACGACGTCCAACGAATTTTTTTTATACAAGGGGCGGGGGAAGGATTCCCCCTCAAACCAATCAGCTTAGATGTCAGCTCTTCGAGCCTCACGTGATCACAACTGACCCACTTCCTCCTTCGCGCACGCTTTTCCCCCTCCTGTCCCTTACGTATTTGTCGCTGCGGGTCACGTGACGCGTCAGTTCCTACAGGAGGGAGGGAGGCCGAGAAACAAGACGTGGGACGCAGGTGTGCTTTGCACGCACGCGTTTAACTGTCAGAAGGCAGGTGGGCGCGCAGATTGGCTCTCGCTCGTATGAGAGGAGTGGTTCCGGATGTTTAGAAGCCGGTCATGGCGGCTGCAGTTTCGGAGTCTGTGGTTGAAGGGCAAGAGGAGCCTCTTTTGGGTTCCCATGATGAAGGCAGCAGGTAGGCAGGGGAGATAATACGGGGCTGAGGGTTTGGAAGCCGAGGTGTAACAAAGCAACAATATCACGGAGGGGGGAGGGTCATCGTGCTTAATATTCTTCCCAAATTCCAAAATTTTAGCTAGGTTTGTGTCTTTACCCCTCCCCCCACGGGTTTATGAAATAGCCTGTTTTCAGATACAAATGCCAAGCCCAAGATCGTTTCCTGACAAGTTATCGTGTTATTTATGTTAGTTTTTAAACGGACTCTTAATAAGTACTTTATTCTAGTGGCAGTTTTTCAGTTGACTGCTCTATATGTATTGAGTCAGCTGCTGTTGAAATGGTTTTTATGATGCTGCATGTTGTGTTATATGTAGCTACATTATCAGCAATAAAGAATAGAACAGAGCGTACTGATGACACCTATGTTTCCAATGAGGCAATTGATGCTAAGAAATAAAATGCAACCACCTTGAAAGTAGTGAGGCCAACCAATTAATTAAGGAATGTAAAAAAAATAAAGGATTCTATTTTTCTATACAGTAAATGCATACTAAACACATACTATTAGCAAGCATTCTCAACCCACTAGTTGACAATTCAAAGCGATATTCATTTACGTGATACTACGGGGGTTTACCTGTAATGGTGGTGTAAAGGTACATGTGGTTTATTCATACCTGCCAAACTTGTTAGCCTAGCTGTATTTCTTAACTGTTGCATCTCTTCATTTGATATATCTGCTGGTTCAAAGTACAAATAATGAGATAAGTTCTGAATGCAGTTAAACGCATTAATACACAAGTTACCTAGTAAGTAGTTATAAGATTCTATGCTGTCTAGGCAATATCGACAATAAAACAAATTTCAAAAGTAATATTGCAGACTGCCCGATGATACCCTTTTGCAACCTCAGTGTCCCAAAGCAAACCTTGGGAACAATCTGCTTAACTGGCACTGAAAATCTTATCTGCCTTGAATTTGCTTTTTATCATTGAAAAACAATAAGGTAACTGCTGTAGCAAACTGTTATGAGTGCTTATTGTGCTTTAAGAAGTGCCTGCAAGTTGGGCAACAACAAATGTCAAGATTCTACTTTTTAAATTATTATTGCAGATGTGGGGATGTTATGGAAACAGTACAGCATTACAATAGCCGGTGGAGAGCCATTCGGATAATGTACCTCACCATGTTCTTCAGCAGTGTTGGTTTGTAAATGTGATGTTTTCTAATGCTTCCTTAGCTCACTTTTTTATTTGCCCTAAGCTTACATTAAAAGTATTTTATAGAAACTCTTTGCATGGTAATCCACATTTATTTGTTTAAAGCATTTTTGCCTCTATAGCCAAAAAGGCTCCCATGGTAGTTTATATGAGATTAATAAAAACAAGACAATCCTGGCTTGCAAGTCTACTATCTAAAATATATGCTGCAAATAGAAAAATAGATGAGGAGGGAAAATGAAAGTAAGCAAACTGAGATAACAATTCTTAAAGTTGCATAGTATTCTTACGATGATCAGCTGGCATAGAAACAGTTCAGGGAGAGAAAGAGACAGATAGAGCTGATCTCCCAGTAAAGACAATTTGAGTGGCCCTGCTTTTGTCTCTTCCTTTGGCCACAATGTGTTGCCATGTAGGTCCTATTGTAAAGTATAGACTAGTTCTCGGTGTATGTTTGTCTAACTTGGAGAAGTAGAAACTCCTGTAAAAAAACGACATCAATCTGGTAATATTTTGCTTGCTACTGCAACTCTATTCAGCCTTTCCCCATCTCCTATAATGGTGCTCTTCCCACAGTAAAGCTGTAGAAAGATCGTTAATCTAAACATTCACTTACTTTTCTAAGACCTAATTGTTGTCAGTTGAACCAGGAGAGCTGACCAATCTCTTGATATTTAGTAGTTTTAATTCACTGCATGTGACCTCATTACAGACGCTCTGTTAGGTCATGCACATTAGACAGGGAGTGATTCATAGACTTATTATAATGGTCTAGTTGCACATAGAGCTGTGAAGGCCTGGGGAAAATGCAGAAACCCCCATTTCCCCCCCCCCCCCCCCAAGGACCAATTTTGGTTTTTTTTCTGAATGAAATACTTTCTTTTAGAATTTAAGTATTATGAAATACTTTCTTTTAGAATTTAAGACAAAACATTTATATAGAATCGCTCAGGATTTACTCCCCACAAAATGATGTCTAAAAACTATGTAATAGGAACACTTTTATAGAAAGACTAGAGATGTAAAATGTCTGGAAATAATGAAGCAAGAGAGGGGGATGTTTTTAAATCCTCTCTGTCAGATTCCCAGCATAGTCATTTATTTCATATTAAAATGATTGATTTAAGGTATATTTTACTGCTATACATTTATGCTCTCCCAACTTGTGGGTAGAGTCATCATTGTGCATTCCTGAAGTAAATGTGTATTCTTGACAGTCCTATTTCTAATTCTGTAGCAATCATTTAATGTAGTCCTAATCTATTCAGACAGTAATTGTGAATTTACTAACTGAATTTACTTTTCAAAGTTTTAAAATATATTAATTTTATGAGCAAACTAAATTTTACATAAAATAACTTTAGGACAGAAAGGCTGCTTTTTATTCCTGAAGCAGCCGTCTCCAATCTGGTGCCCTCCAGATGTTTTGGACTCTGGTGCCCAGCGTTCCTGACCATTGGCCATGCTACCTGAGGCTGATGGGAGCTGAAATCCAAAATACCTGGAGGTCCCCAGGCTAGTGAAGGCTGCCTTAAAGCAACAAAGTGACTTCAGATCTGTAAAGAGTACCCAAACAATAAGTGTTGCTTATTTTTCAGTTTTTTCCTGGAAAAAAAATTTTCTTTTTCCCATGGCCTCAAAATTTCCACAAATATTTACATCTGTAGTTGCCCATGCACTAGTGAGATTGTACCAATGTAAGTGAGTTGAGTCAGTCTCTTGACTGAAGCTTAATTCACTCTTGATTTTAACAACAATTCTGATCCTTCAAGATAGATATTCTAAAACAGCCTTCCCCAACCTGGTGTCCTCCAGATGTTTTGAACTACAACTCTGAGAATTCCTAATCGTTTGCCATGTTGACTGGCCTGATGGAGTTGAATTCCAAGACATCTGAGGGAACCAGATTGGGGAAGGCTGTTCTAGGGTAATCTACAACAATTTACATAAGAGTGAATGCAGTTAAACTAGCTGAAGCTTTAGTGTTAGATGTGGGGCTAAGTGTTGTTAGTCAGTGTGTGGAGTTTAGTTGTAGGTACATTGTTTTGTTTCAAATCCCTGGCTTAGTACCATTGATGTCAATAAGAATAAACCATGTGAGATCACACATGTCAAAAATTATTTAGTTTGTGAAAAAAAATCTTCAAGAGAACAAGTGGCAGGTTAGATTTCTTTATAGACTTTGAGCATTCTGGATTACCCTATTTTTTTTCCCAAGCAAATATATGCAGAACTTGCTAAAAATCAGTAACAATAGCACAAAATAACATAAAATCTTTGTTGCAGGTTTTTCTATTGTCATGATGTCAATATGGCCCTATCTTCAACAGGTTTGTAACCTCTTAAATTTGAATGAGTAAATTAGGCTGTAATATAAGGCAAATCGCAAGAAGCCTTTTTTGTTTTGACACTTGAATGAATTGTCAGTGGCTGTGATTATCCTGTGAATTATACAGATTCAGACTGCTGAATGAAAGGATGCTAATTTAAAATCCATTTTTCTTATCACAATTAAAATGTTGAGTATGACTACTTTAAACTTTTATTCGGTATTTATGTCTATGACTCAACCCAGATGTAGCCTGTGGAGGCATGGCCATAAGACGTAACAGAGCCCTCCTGCCCACCTCTTTTGGTGTCTGATAATGGCCATGCATGCAGGCAAAGCTATTATGGGCATGCTTTGATAAATCCACTTGCAATGGCGAGTGTGGCATTGCCCACTGGCAAATGGAATGAGACAGTCTTCCTCCCAAATTTGAAGGTTGAGTGGTGGGTGGGGACTGTACCCAGTTCCAAAGCTAGCAGGAAGAAGATTTGACATCTGTGTGGCAAAGCGAAAAGCTGTGGCTATGCAGTGCCAAACCAGCGCACCTGCATACCTGCTGACCTTCCCTATTCAAGGATAAGAAAGGTGGGCAGGGAATACCTTTAGATAGTTTGAGTCCTACAGGGTGCAGAAAATCCCCCCCTCCAGTTTTTCTATCTGGAAACCCCAGGAAGGAATGGAAATAATCCCTTTGCACTCCACTCCTTAAGGATGCTCTGGGTGTCTTTAAGCAGCCAAATCTAACACAGCTGGTTCTGCCCAGACTTTCGATAGAGAAAGGACAAGCAGGGGGAGGGAAAGTATCCCCTTGGTTCCACTGCCTAAAGTGTGCCCCCTTGCCCAGCCTTTTCATCAAAAAGGACTGGCATGGGGGGGCACATTGGACTTGGTTGCTAAAGAAAGGGCACACAGGGTGCCTATTATGGGACATGGCAGGTGCATGTAGCTGAAAATATGGGAGGCACACACATTCCCCAAAAAGGCCAGGCGTGGTGTCCACATGTGTGCCCATTAGGCACAGTAAACTAGATTAGATTGCACTCTTATATTTTGGCATGGAAATAATTTCCCCACTGCAAAACACACTGGCTCAATTCAGACGACACGCTAAGAAACTGTGGGTTGTTGAAGCAACAACCCGTTGAGTTGTTAACGTGTCGTCTGGAGGTAGCCACACAACGCAGCAACAACCCACAGTAGGCAAAGTGGCAAAATTCAACAACTGAGAGAAACAACTCACTTGCGAGTTGTTAAGGGAATTGTCAATTGACAAACGTGTCGTCTGGAGCGGTGCGTGGGTGACACAACAATGGTGGGTTGTTGAGCACGGAAAATCAGAGAGTGGAGCAGCAAGAGCGGCAGAAGGCGGGCGGCCGCTCAGGCACGCTCGCAACAGAGCCCCGACATCGCCGCCGTAGCAACCAGGACGCCCGCCTCCCCCACCAGGCAGCCGGCATGGGGCTCAAAAAGAGGCCAGCTCCTGTAAGCACTCACGCAGGGTGCCCTGTCAGCTTCCCAAATGGAAAGGGAGCCATGTCCAAGGGGAGCCATGTCCAAGGGGGGGAGGGGGAGACGGAAGAAGCAACAAGCCCAGACGCCCAGGAAGAAGGGGTAGCCCCCCCCAAACAGCAACCCACCCGAAGCAGCCCCCCACCGCACCGCCACCTCCACCCTCACTTCAACCAGAAGGACGAGGGCCGGGGAAGCGGCAACCAGCGAGCTCCCCTCCATTCGCCCAAGATGATCGGACAGCGAGCAACAGCCACGTACATCCCCAAGATGCACGAAACAGCAAGGCAAAGGGTGACCATGGGCGACAGCCAGCCACCTGCGGATGTTGTGGTAAACAGGCAGAGGTATGCACAACAATCCCAAGGACACGAAGTGGCCCCAGCCAGCAACGACAACAACGCCTACACACGGGGCACATTCAGAGGAAGCACAACACCCGACCAGCACCCACCATCATACAAACACACGGAACGAGGATAAGCAGCCCAGGGCACAGCTAGCCATCACCTCCGAAACACACATCCGCTGGCAACATGGAGCCAGAGGGAGAAGGAGCCCAGGACGACCTGGCCGAGGACACCGGCTCACAAACCCCAGGAGAGGGGAGCAGCCAAGAACCCCCGGAGAAACGCAGAGCGCAGCAATGGTCCCACATAGAGACCGGGCACTTCATAGAGCTTTGGGGAAGCCCAGAAGCTAGGAGGATAATGGCCACTGCCAGGCATGATCAGCTCTACCCATGGCTCGCCAAGCAGATGCGGGAACGGGGACACGACCGCAGCGGCAAGCAATGCAAGGACAACCTCCACGGACTCAAGAGGAGGTTCAAAGAGATCGTTGCCCAACACCCACCCACCCAAGAAGGCCCCGAAGGCATCAGCCGAAGCATGTCCGGCCAAGGTGAAGCTGATGAGCCGTCCCGCGCTATCCGAAAGCCCATCGTTGCTGGCGATGCTGCCTCCCAGGACTGCCAGCACCTCTTCCAGCAGCAGCAGCCCCACGGCCTTCCTACGGCTCATCTGTGCAGACATACAGGTTGAGGATTCTGCACCCGAGGACCCTGGTGCCAGAAACCCAGCAGGAGGTTGATGAGCCAGGGCCGTCGCACCCGAGAAAAACACCCGTGAAGGGGAGTGCGGCCATCAGCGCAGGGCGGGCGCCACGGCCAGTGCTGGCACCCCGTACGCGTCTGGGGTCCTCGAAACACGCAACTATGGTGCAGAGTTTCACTTGCAGCATCATGATGCCATGACGGAGACGGGCCCGGTGTCACAGGAGGAGCAGGTCGACATGGAGCAGCTCATGGAACAACAGGTGGGCGACGTGCTGGAGCCAGAACTGTCACCGTCCGAGGAAGAGCTGCTGGACATCGATACGCAGGCCACCGATGACACCTTCGTGGAGATGGCGGAGATGGAGGAGGAGGCGCTGTCGGATGCCGAGCTCGAGGCCGGGGAGGCCGTGCTCGAGGAGGAGATCAAGGGGCCTCCACAGCTGGAGGACAAGCCGATGGAGGGAGAGGCCCCCCTGAAGGAGGAGGAGCTGCCCGCAGGCGAGGACGGTGCGGCCGCGGCCGAAGAAGCCCGTCCCCTGACCAATGCGCAGAGGTGTGTCCGTATTCGCAACAGGCGCAGGACAGACTGGCTGCAGGTGGTGAGGGAGTTGGTCACAGTCACGGAGACAACTGAGGAGCGCATCCATGACCTGTGCACGGGCGAGGAGGAGGCCAGGTGCACCAAGGAGCGCGTCCTTACCATGTGGGTTACGCGCACGGCCAGTCAGGCCGTGGAAGATTGTGCCCAAGCCATACGGGAGGCGGGGAGGGACGTGCATCTAGGTCTGGAGCGCCATGTCACTGGGATGACCGAGGCCATGACGGCCACTGATGCCATCATCGACCGAGGCATGCGGGAGCACACAGCAGCCATCGACCGCCAAACCGAGGTGCTCAGGGAGCTCGCCCAATCGTTCCGTGATGCCTACCATGGGCCCCCGCAGCCCGCACCCTACTTGGGGCCGTACGGATACATGGCGGCGGTGCAGCAGCAGCAGTACTTGCCCCCGCCAGTGGCTGCAGCATATCGGGCCCCACGTGTGGCGCCGTCAGCAGCAGGTGCCTTAGGGAGGGCAGGGGATGTGGCCGGAGGGCAGGAGCAGCAGCGCATAGGCAGCTGGCCAAAGAGGGGCCGCGACATCCCACCAGACTCCGAGGAGGAGGAGGCAGAGGAGGAGGGGGGAGGAGGAGGAGGCGGAAAGACCCTCCCTGGACGACATGGCCTAAGCCACGGTCGTCCTACGGGTCCCTAGGCCCACCCACCAATGGCCCATAGGGATATGCAGTTGTAGAATAGCCCCCAGCCCTAGATTCAATAAGGCCCCTTTCCATTCCCAGCCCTCCGTCCGGCGTCTCCCTCGGCCCAGTCTGGACGCTCAAGGCCATGTCCATCAGCATCCCTTTGCAACGTTGTTGTATGCACTGGATGCCTCTCGTTCCCGGTCCCATCTCCTCATTGCAGCCTATTCCAGCTGAGATGGCATCACTGTACAGGTCGGAGGGGTTCCGCGCAAGCCGCATTGTTCGACGCCGCAGAGCCCTTTGGCGTGGAGGTTTGTTATGGGGCAGTCGGGCGGGATGCAATAGCAGTGCTAGTGCCACCGTGTCACTGATGGCTATCCCCCCCTCCCCTCCCCCCTTCTGTTCTCGCCTCCCAGGGAAACTGCGCTCCCTCCGCCATGCCGTCCGCAGAAGGCGGAAGGCCCAAAAGGCACAGCGTCTCCACGCTCTGGAGGTGGCCCTGTGAGAAGTCATACGTCGCATTCGACGTCTGGAACGAAGCGTCCAGCGTTGCCGCCGTCCGATCAACGGCCGGCCGTAGGCCTTTCTGCCGACATGGAGGCCCTCGCCCATCCCCCCTCAGTCGTAGTTTAGCCTCGTCCTGCTGTGCCGATTACCCTTTGCGCACCCCACGCTGGCCACTTCCGTTCACTCCCCTCTCTTGCAGGTGCGCTTCAGCCACAACAAATCCTCCTGCCCTCCCATTCTCACACTACTGTAGTTGACATTCCCATGCTGTCAGCCTTGTCCCACCTCCTTCCGCCCTCCTGCTCTGTCACGCCCGCCGCTCCTCCCGTCTTGCTCACCCCCCCCCCCCCGGCTGTCCTGGCATAGGCGACTATGTCCCGGAGGGAGTTCGCCACGGCCTGCTTGCAGGGGGTGATCCAGGTGGCCACGCAGAACCACGGCGACGAGGAGGACTTGTTCCGTGCCCGCCTGAGGCGCCTGAGTGTTCGGATTGGAGACCCTCCACTGGCCCCTTGGCACAGCGGAGGCCGTGCCTTGTCTCCGGGCTGCCATCCTGCCGCTGATTCGCCATCGTGAGGCGACCATGATGATTGCGGAGAAGTTGGCCGAAGGTGCAGCTGAGGGAGCCCTGCAACGTCCTCCCCCCCTCTCTACGTCGGCCGAGCTTCTTGCCGAGCGTGAGACCGTCCGCCGCTGGGTGCTTCCCCGGATGGATACCGTGTGGAATGAGATGCAAGTCCTGGAGGACTGGGACGACGAGCACTTCCGTGGGAGCTTCCGCATGTCCCGTGCGACTTTCGAGGTGCTGGTGGCTGAGGTGACACCTGTCCTGCAGCGGGAGTGTACAAATATGCGCCTGAGCATTCCAGTGTCCCATCGGCTCGGCCTGACGCTGTACAAGGTGCCGTTTAACATGGGGTACCTACCGCTGTCGACCATCTTCGGGGTGGGCGTGTCCATCGTGTGCGAGATCTTCCGTGAGACGGTGAGCGTGCTGAATGAGCTGTACCTGGCCGACGTCATCCGGGTGGGGGACGAGAAGGAGAACATGCGTGGCTTCCGTGCCCTGGGCTTCCCGCGGGCGATGGGGGCAATGGACTCTACCCATGTACGCATCCTGGCCCCCCCTCCTGTGGCGAGGAGTACTACAACCGCAAGCATTTCTACAGTATGGTTCTCCAGGCGGTGGTGGATGCCAAGGGCCGCTTCATGGATGTGTATGCGGGCATGTCAGGGCGGAGCCACGATACAGCTGTCTTCTGGAACTCCCCCTTGGCTGCCAAGCTGACATCGGGACTCTTCCTTACGTCTGGTTCCTCTTCCGTGTGTGGCCGTGCAGTGGGTCCGCTCCTCCTGGCTGACCAGGCATTCGCCCTGCAGCCATGGCTGATGGCCCCGTACCGCTACCCCCGCACCAATGTCCAGCGTCAATACAACTACTACCATTGCCGTGCCCGCCTGCCCATGGAGCGTGCCTTTGGGCATCTGAAGGAGTGCTGGCGCTCCCTGTTTAGCTTGCTGGACTTGCAGTCTGACATTATTCCGGACATGATAGTGTGCTGCTGCATCCTGCACAACATCGGCGAGTCCCGTGGGGATGTGTTACTGGCCGAGCACCCCAACCTCCCTCGGGCAGGCGAGGACGCTGACGGCATCGCTGTGGACGGGAGGGACATCGAGCCTTTGCCGGGCCCCGAGAATCCCGTTGGGGAGCGTCACGCCCGTGCGGAGGCTTCCCAGGTGCATGACAACATCAGTGCCTGGATCTGGCTGCGCTATCCCCACCCCCTGTGAGCGTCGGCTGTGGAGTGTCATCTGTGGACTGGCATCTCTCCCTGGCATGCCGCTCCTCTCCACCACATCCTCTTTGCACGTTCCATGCTTGGCTCCCTGGGGGTGTGGCCTTGGCCGTCCCCTCTTCACTGCTGTGCCTTCCAGCCGCCTCCTCCCTTCCTGGGGGCAACTGTCCTCTCCGTAGGTTCTGCCCTGGCTTAGTGGTGCCCATGTGCCTTATTGCCCATGTCTGGTCTCCCTGCTGAATAAAGTTTTCTACGCCACCCCACTCTTGCCTTCTTTCCTGTGTGTGCGGAAGATGCTCTAGGCGGGAGGTGAGGGGGAGTTGGGGGCTGGGGCTGGGGGCCGTAGGTCTTCCTCATGACTGCCACGTCTCCCGTGTAGTGTGGGTGGTGGGTGCCTCCCTGTGGCGTGGGTGCCAACGTTGGAATTGCAGTGCAGGGTGCAGGTGTTGTATTGGTGCTGCCGTTCCTCCTGGCTGCCTCTTTGCCCGAGGCTGCTGAGTTCCGCCCACTGACTGTAACAGCCAATGGGGTTTGGGAGGTGTGTCCTGCATCGGCTTCAGTGGCAGCGCCCATGGTTTTTGGCCGCAGTGTGTGCTGGGATACCTGCTGGAGGACTAACGGAGTTTGGTAAGCGGGGAAAATGGTGGCCGAGCTGTTAGTCAGAGCCGAGTACGCTATTAGCAACCGGGGTGGTTGCCGATTCCTTGCAGCACCTGCTGCAGCGTGTTGTCTGTGGATCACCACCTTTTTCACACACCGTCAGTAGGTAATTCAACAACCATTGCTTAGCGTGTCGTCCGAATTGAGCCACTTTCTCATTGACTAAATTAATATGTATGATGTATGCTTTTTGTGACATATTAGAGAAATGAAATGCCCTTCTGTCACAAGAGGTGATTCTGCGTCTATAGAACCATATAATTTTTCTTTCCACCTGCTGTCTTTGTATATAAGTGTTGCTGTTCTTAGTAGTGCACTGTGACTCAGGAGAGCCAGTAACTTTTATAGCCAATTCCTCCCTGTATTTTACCATTGGGACCTGTTGCTAGTTTTTTCCAGGTCCTGCCACACAGCTCTACTTCTGTTTTTGCTGTACATTGCAGTTATGGAGACACAAGGATCTACTGAATCACAGCACACTTAGAAGAATCATCAGGGAGGGAAGAGTTATAACAGAGCCCTATTGGAACCTCCACTAGTTCTCTGTAGGCATGGAGTGGAAGATTACCCCAAATCTCTTTTAAAGTATTGATTCTTTCCTCCCAAGACTTCAACAGTGCACATAAAAACCAAATATAGTGAAATTAGTCTCATAGCCTTTCATCTCCCACAATTGCTAGCCAAAGTTTGTAATCTGTTCATCTCTTCAGAGTGTAGCAGTACTATTGAGGAAATATCTTCATATTTTTTTTATCGATGCTGGCATGGGGCAGGGTGGTATTTTATGGACATCTTCCAAATATATTCCCGTACTACTTCCAAACTGGGTTTTCCCAGATTCTTCTTTCACTTTGTAATACATTCAACTTTCTTACCAGATAATTGTCTGTGAGACTGGGCATTGAAAGCATTCGTCTTCAGTTTTAGCAAATAGATAAGTTGACCATGTTTCAGTAGTAGGAGAGTACTTGAAAATGTTTTTATTAATTTTGTATTTTGTGTGTTACAGTTTCTAAAACTGTTGCTGGGGACCTGAAGAATAAAACACCATTGTTGAAGTTGCTTTTGTTGTTTCCATAGGTAGATAAAACAGCAGATGAAAGTTTCCTGGGCTGGATTATTGCATCGTATAGCATTGGTCAAATGATAGCTTCCCCCTTCTTTGGAATATGGTCTAATTACAGGCCAAGAAGAGAGCCTCTTGTAGTTTCAACTACTATTTCAGTGGCTGCCAACTGCCTGTATGCCTATGTACATTTACCTGCTTCGCATAACAAATACTACATGCTGGTTGCTCGAGTTCTGGTGGGGTTTGGAGCAGGTAATTTTAGAAGCATATAAATTGAAGCCTAGTAGGTTAGTTGCTACATACCTTTTAAGGCAGAAGTCTTATTGGGTTAATCAAAAACTTATAAAAAGCTATGAAAATCTGTGCCCTTTTGGCAAAAGGTTTTACTGACCACATGTTCTCTAGCAATGTGGCATTTGTTTATTGATTACAACCATATGCTGCCTTTTCTTCTGAGGATCCCAAGGTGACATACATGATCCTCTCTTTTTTATCCTAACAACCCAGTGAGGTAGATTAGGATAAGGGTCAGTGACTGGCCCAAAGTCACCCAGTGAGCTTCATAGCCAAGTGGGGACTCAAACCCAGGTCTCCCCAGTCCCAATCCAATGCTCTTTACTATACCACACTGGATATATTGGTATTCAGAATCTCTTGTTGTAAATACATGATATCCATCACTTGGCTTCTGAAAATATACTCAAAGGTTTCCCCATGATCCCAGTTGCCTGTTGGAATAGTTGACTCACAAGAGTAACCTAGATCTACTGTGACATCATAGGGCCTGAAAGAGCTGGTGAAAATATATTGGTTTTACAGCCTTGCTTGAATAGTGCATTTCTTCCAAAGGCTACTTACACCTTAATTACATTTCTAACCTCAAAATACTGTGGAAGAGACATGATTTGTTTAATGCTTTCTGCAGAAAATGTCAAGTTTTTGAAAAGTTTTGACAGAAGCAGTTTGATGCAGTTAGGAATAATCCCACTAGGACTAAACTTCCTTTGCAGTTATATGGATTTCAATAGTTATGAAATATATTGAAAATAGGTATTGTAAGCAGGCAAAGGAAGATCATTTGTGCCTGTTATACTGGCAGACATTTGCCTAGTTATGTGTGTAGTTGGTAAATGAAGGAAAATTCTCGTGTTTTAAAAATGTCAAACATACTGTCTTCTGTTCATGTTTTAGGAAATGTAGCGGTAGTGCGGTCATACATTGCTGGCGCCACTTCCCTTACTGAAAGAACTAGTGCCATGGCAAACACTAGTGCTTGCCAAGCAGTGGGATTCATATTGGGACCAGGTACGACTTACATTATGTTTTCATTCTTTTCTAATGTTTGAGGAACCTGGTATTCTAGATCACATATAGGCTTAATTTGGACGACACGTTAAGTAATGGAGGGTTAGGGAAACAACTGTAATTTGCGTTGCTTATTGTGTTGTCTGGGGAGTAACACACAACACACACATAACCCACAGTACGCTAAGCGGGAGAATTAAACAACGGAGGGAAACAACGGGCTTGCACGTTGTTTACAGCTGTGTCAATTGACTAAAATGTCATTTGGAGGGTGCATACGTTAATCCCCTGCGTCGAGTATGTTACAACGGAAGACCAGAGAGGGAAGCGGCAAGAGTGGCTGAACAGCTCACCAGCCGCGCCACCATAGCAACCAAAGACGCTCACCCGGCCACTCCTGGCAGCCGACACGGAGCGCAACGAGGGGCCGGATCCTGCAAGCACTCGCCCCGTGCGTTCTGTCAGCCACCCAAACGGGAAAGGGAGGACGCCAGAAGGGAACCAGGGCAAAGGAAGGGGGAGGCAACGGGACACACAACACCCCCAGGCGCCCAGGAACAAGGGGCACCGCCCCTCCCACCAGGGAGCACAGCAACCCAGGTGACCCCCACGGCCCAGCCACCTCACCCGGAAGCAGGTGGGCCGGGGAAGTGGTGATCACCGCGCACCCTCTCCTCAACCACCCTACACAACCAGACAAGGAGCATCGACCATGAACATCCCCAAGACGCACAGAATGCCAAGGCAAAGGGCGCCCGCAGTCGCCGATCGGCCACCTTCGAATGTTGTGGCAAACAGCCGAAAGTATGCGCAACAATCCCAAGGACACGAAGCGCCCCCGGCCAGCAACAACAACAACGCCTCCACACAGGGCACATTCCCAGCAATCACATCAGCCCACCAGCACCCACCATCCAACAAGCACACGGGAGGGGAACGCCAGGACAGAGACACCTGGCACCACCGTAACGCACCCCCGCCGGCACCATGGACCCAGATGGGGTCCATAGCCCATCACTACTGCTGTGACCGCCATCCGTGCTGCCCAGGACGGCCATATCCTCAAGGAGCGCCTCCCCCTCGACAGCCTCCTCCAACACCAGCAGCCCCACGGCCTTCCTACGGCTGATCTGTGCAGAGTTGCAGGTAGAGGACCCCACACCCGTCCCGCTAGTGCCAGAGATGCAGCAGGAGGACGATGGACCAGGGCCATCACGTCCAAGGGTGCTAGCCTCGAACACACGTCAGGCTGACGCTGCAAGGGGAGCAGGGCAGGCACAAGTCACACCGCGTAAGCAGCCAGGGTCGGCGAGGCCCAGCACCACAGTGGAGGGGCTCGCCTGCAACATCATGGATGCTTTGATGGGGACTGGGCCGGTGTCACAGGAGGTGCAGGGTGAAATGGAGCAGCTCGTGGAGCTACAGGTGGGCAACGTCCTGGAGCCAGAATTGTCACCGTCCCAGGAAAAGCTGCTGGACATCGATACGCAGGCCACCGCCAACACCTTCGTGGAACTAGAGGCGATGGAAGAGGACGCGCCTTTGGAAGCTGAGCTCCTGGTCGGGGAGGAGATCAAGGCCCCCCCGCAGGCGAAGGTGGCAGAGATGGAGGACGCAACCCCCTTAGAGGAGAAGCTACCGCCTCCGCCTGCCAGCAAGGATGTCGCAGCCCCGGATGCACAAACCCGTCCCCTGACCAAAGCACAGAGGTGTGCTCGAATACACAACAGGTGCAAGGCAGACCGGCTGCAGGTGGCAAGGGACCTGGTCATGGCGCGGAGACGACTAGGGGACACATCCATGAGCTATTCACATGCATGGCAGGTGAGGAGGAGTCAAGGCGCACCAAGGAGCACGTCCTCACTGTCTGGGCCACGTGCACGGCCACCCAAGCCGTGGAAGATTGCGGCTAAGCCATAAGGGAGGCGGGACAGGACGTGCGCCAAGGTCTGCAGGATCATGTCAACGGGATGACCGAGGCCATGGCGGCCAGCAATGCCATCATCGACCGAGGCATGCGCGAGCGCACAGCAGCCATTGACCGTCAAACCGAGGTGCTCAGGGAACTTGCCAAGTCATTCCAGGGAGCGTACCACAGCCCCCTGCCAACCCGCCACCTACATGCCGCTGTACGGATACATGCCGGCGCCACTGCCTCAGCAGTACCTGCCGGTGCCAGCGGCCACACCATACCGGGCCCCACAAGCGACGCCAGCAGCAGCAGGTGCCTCTGGGATGGCAATAGGGGAGGACGGAGGGCAGGAGCGGCGATGCTTAGGCAGCCAGGCGAAGCGGACACTCCCCACCAGAATCCAGCGAGGAGGAGGGGGTGGAGGAGGGGGTGGAGGTGGGGGCGGAGGGCCCCTCGGGCCCCTCCCATGTACTGAGTCCCGGGCATGCAACGGACCCCTTGGCCCATCTGCTGAGGGTCCCTGGCAGTAGATAGTAGACGTGTCAGCCCCACCCCATGGCGTGATAAGCCCTCTCTAGCTTCCTGTCGCTCAGGCAACTGCCTCCCTTGGCCCATTTTGTCCGTTCAAAGCCATGTAGATGCAGCGTTCCCCTGTAACATTGTTGCAAATCCTGTATGCCATTCTGTCCTGGCCCCATTTTCCCTCATTGCAGCCCACTCCTGTCGAGAACTCAACACCCTACAGGCCTGCAGGGTTCTGCGCGAGCCGCACTGCCTGATGCCACAGGGCCCTGCGCCATGGAGGTTGGGGGCAGGGGAACGGCTCCGGCCTCCGTGTCACTGAACAGTCCCCCCCCCAGGGAGGCTGCGCTCCCTCCACCGTGCCATTCGCCGATGGCGGAGGGCCCATACAGCACAGCACCTCCACGCTATGGAGCTGGCCCTGGAAGAAGCCCTGCGTCGCATTCGACGTCTGGAGCGGAGCGCCCGCCATTGCTGCTGTCCGAACAACGTCCGGCCATAGCCGCTTTTGCCACCATGAGAGCCCGTCGCCCTTCCCCCCTCTGTGGTGCCCTCGCCTCCTCCTGCAGCAACGAGGCCCCATCGCTCTACCGCCTGCACTCACTTCCTTTCACTCCCCTCACTTGTAGGTGTGCTTCAGCCATAACAAATCCCGCCTGGTCTCCCATTCCCAGACTCTCGTAGTGGGCAGTCCCATGCTGGGCATGTTGCCCCCCCTCCCTCCGCCCTGCTGCTCCATAATGCCCCCTGGCCCTCCCGTCCTGCTTGCTTCCCCTGTGGCTACTCCAGCACTGGCGACTATGTCCCGGAGGGAGCTCGTTATGGCCTGCTTACAGGCAGCGATCCAGGTAGCCATGCTGAACTATGGTGATGGCGAGGAGGAGGAGGACGTGCTACGTGCCCGCCTGCGGCGCCTGGGTGGTGCCTTGCCCGCAGAGCTGGTGTTCGGGACGGGCGACAGCCAATGGCCTCTTGGAGCTGCGGAGGCCTTGCCCTGTTTGTGGGCAGCCATTATGCTGCTGTTTCGCCGCTGTGATGCGGGCACGGCGACCGCGGAGGCGTTGGCCAGTGGCACGGCCGAGGAAGCTTGACCACGGACCCCCCCTGGTGACATCGACCAAGCTCCTTGATGAGCGCAAGATGGTCCGCTGCTGGGTGCTCCCCTGGACGGATGCCATGTGGTGGAGATGCATAAACTGAAGGACTGGGACGACGAGCGTTTCCGTGGGAGCTTCCACATGTCCCACGCAACGTTTGAGGTGCTGGTGGCCGAGGTGACCCCTGTCCTGCAAAGGGAGTGTACCGTCATGCACCTGTGCATCCCAGTCTCTTGCCATCTGGGCCTGACGCTGTACAAGGTGCCGTTCAACGTGGGGTACCTGCTGCTGTCGACGATGTTCGGGGTGGGCGTGTCCACCACCTGCGAGATCTTCCGTGAGACGGTGAGCATGCTGAACGAGCTGTACCTGACCGATGTCATCCGGATGGGGGATGAGAAGGAGAACATACGTGGCTTCCGTGTCCTGGGCTTCCCAGGAGCAGTGGGGTCTCTGGACTCAACCCACGTGCGCATCCTGCCCCCCCCCCCCCATGGCGAGGAGTATTTCAACCGCAAGCATTTCTACAGCATGGTTCTCCAGGCGGTGGTGGATGCCAAGGGTCGATTCCTGGATGTGTATGCTGGCGTGTCTGGGTGGAGCCATGACACGTCCATCTTCTGGAACTCCTCCTTGGCTGCCAAGCTGTCATCGGGCCGCTTCCTGAAGTCCGGCCCCACTTCTGTGTGCGGGCTGGCGGTGGGTCCGCTGCTCCTGGCTGACCAGGCCTTCGCCCTGCAGCCGTGGCTGATGGCCCCGTACCGCTATCCCCGCACTGCCGTGCAGCGTAAATACAACTACTACCACTGCCGTGCCCGCCTGCCTGTGGAGTGTTCCTTTGGCCGTCTGAAGGAGCGTTGGCGCTCCCTGTTTAGTTTGCTGGACTTGCAGGCCAACATCATCCCGGATGTCATGGTGTGCTGTTGCATCCTGCACAACTTCTGCGAGTCCCGTGGGGATGTGTTACTGGCCGAGCACCCTGACCTGCCGTGGGTGAGGGCGCAGATGCCATTGCTGTTGATGGGCGTGACGTTGTGCTGTTGCCCGGTCCTGTGAATCCCGTTGGGGAGCAATACGCCCATTTGGAGGCTTCCCGGGTGCGCGAGAGCATCGGTGACTGGATCTGGCGGCACTACCCCCCACCCCGTGTAACCTGGGGCTGTGGATCCCGTTCTGTGGACTGGCGTCGCTTCCTGATGTGGCGCCCCTCTCAGCCTTCCCTTCGTCCCTTTCCGGCGCTTGCTGCTTGGAGATGCCCGCCCTGCTGTGCCCTCTTCACTGCTGTGCCTTCTCGGTCACCTTCTCTCATCCCAGGGGTGCCTGGCCTTCCTGTTGACTCAGCCCTTGCTTCGCAGTGGCCTTGTGCCCATGTAACCGATTTTATATTCCCCGCTGAATAATGTTTTTCCACTTTCCCTCTCTCTTGCCTTCGTTCCTGTGTGTGCGGGTGGTTGCCCGCGGGGGGGGGGATCGTCATGGATGGGGGATCGGGGACGTGGTTCGCCCTCGCGGCTGTCCCTCCTCCCGTGTAGGGTGGGTGTGGCTCGAACCCTGGGATGGGCTGCCTGGCGTGGGTTGGGACGCTGTGGTGGTGGCAGGGGGCGGGTGCTGTGTCGGTGTAGCCGCTCCTCCTGCCGGCTTCTCCGGCCGGGGCTAGTATGTCCTGCCCATTGCCTGTGAGCATCCAATGGGGTTTGAGAGGCGTGTCCTCCTGCAGCTTCAATGGCGGCGTCCATCGATTTCGGACAGCAGACTCACAGAGGTTGCTGGGCAGGCAAAATGGCAGGCGGACTGTCCATCACGGCCGCGTACGTTATTTGCAGCCGGTGTGTTTGCCGGTGCCGAGCAGCGCCGGCTGCAGCATGTCGTGTGGAGAGCTCCGCCTTCTTAACTCCTGGTCAGTACACTATTAATTCCTCCATTGCTTAATATGTCATCCGAACTGAGCCATACTGTTTAAATTCAGTTTAAACAGTTGTTCTTTTCATGGAGGTCTCTGAAGGCAGTTTATCATATGTTTCTAAAAGACTGAAATAGCAGATTCCGGCAATTGCTCTTATTGTCCTGCTGGAAAAGACATCAGAAACACACTCTTGATTTCTACCCACCACAAATTAATTTCCACATCAGAAACACAGTTGATGATGTGGAAATTAATTTCCACATCAGAAACACTGTTGATGTCCACTTCCTAGTCCCACAGTCACCAGAAAGTTAAGGCTTCCAAAATTTAAAATTAATTCAATCAGATATATTAAAACATTTAAACAGAGCAATTGATTATACAGAATAATGAAAATGCTGAGTGAATACTCCTCCAGCAATTATTAAGACAATTCTCTCTGTGTATTTGAAATAGAAGAAGGGCCAAACGTGTTTTGACTATACGTCTTCTTCAGTGGCCTTCAGCACAAGCTGATATGGTAGACAAGAACAGATAACTTGAATATGGGGCTGAATATCAATATCCCTAGAATAGGTCAGTTTATATCACTCCCCCAAGATACGAAACCTGCAGCAAGTGCTCACTGACTGTAACAGTCTCTGTGTCACTTCCTAGTCCCCCCTTCCAATATTTATGCTAGTGTTTATTTATGGTGATTGCAAAACTCATAATAAATCGAAGGAAACTGTTGGACATAGCAGTTGAACATGCTCATCCGTCCTATAGCTTAGTAATGGTACATTTAATAGTGCAGTACTACACATACACTCAAAGGACGCCCCGTTGAACTCTACAGGTCTTACTCCCATATATATGTATATAGAATTGCAGCCTAAAATTCACACAGCAGGAAGAGCATAGAACAGTTACATTTACAAAAATCCACAATACAAAATTCATTCTGAAAGGCATCATTTTGCATTTTATCATTTTGCATTTTAGGAAACTACAAATAATCAGCATTTCAAATCTTGTAATAAAAGCATTTCATAAGCGAAACCTATTTATTCCACAAGTCAAGAATAAATACAGAGAAACTAATTTTATATCGTACACCAATTTTATCCCCCTTAGCTAATTCATAGATTGATCAGGCCAAAGAGTAGCATTACATTTATCAAGATGAAAAATTAATATGGGCCACTAAGAATAGTGGGTATGTAATCTGTAAACTTTAATTCAGTTATTTTTACTCTGAGGTTTGTGTGTGTGTGTGTGGAGAGACAGAGAAACAGACTTTCTCTCTCTCTTTCTCTGCCCCCCATCCCCCTGGAATTCTTTTCCTATGGTTTTAAGTATCAGGCACATTTTAGAAAGTCTGCAACTGGTAGAGTTTAGAGCAAAAGCATTGCTGAACTTAATATTTAAACATGCTCTTCAAGTCCTATTGTAATTCCACATGTTTTGTGTTAGTTTTTCAGACTCTCTTTACATTCATTGGAGAAAAAGGAGTCACGTGGAAAATCATTCAACTTCAGGTGAACATGTACACAGCACCAGTTCTATTTGGAGCTCTCCTAGGAGTTATTAACATTGTTCTTATATTTGCTGTATTTAGGTAATTGGAAACTAAGGCTCTTCTTGAAGACAGTTTATACCAAAATGTTCACTTAATATTTTGATCAATGCAATCCCCCCCCCCAAATATTTGTTCTTCTAGCTTAGTATATTCTGTTTTCTTTTTGGATCTGACTAGGAGCAAGGCAAAGAAATTGTTTATAAACTCTTTTTAAAAGTGAAGCACAGGAGTCTGCATTATTGAATGGTAATTTGCTGATTTTGTAGTTAAGAATTTTTCTGAGTATTGATTTCACTGCAGTTTAAAAATCTCTAGCCCTTGTTTGGAGGTCAGATCTTGCTGGCATTTTAACAAGAGTTCCAGTCACATGAAGTGTACACTGACACATTTTTGTCTAATTTCTTGATCAACAATTTGGTTGACATCAGCAATAGCACTTGCTTTGCGCTTTGTAGGTTGTTGGAATTTTTTTGCAAGAAGAATATGTTGTCCTTTAATTACTCTAAAACAAACCTGGTCATTTTTGGATGTAAGCCAGCACCATATATTTGGTTTTTAGATCCTCACACAATCAAATGCATTGTATTGCCTTTTTGGAATTTCATTTTTACATTCTGGAAATTAGAAAAACCAATCTCAGTGATGCAGTGTTGAAGGTGGAGTAGTGGGCTCTAGGAGTCTTGAGATTCTAGAGGAATTATGGGGTGAAATGAGTCTAAACTGTATCATTAGAAAAATAAGAATAGAAGTACAAGGTTTGTTGTTTTTTTGTTTTTTTGGGGGGGGGGGGGAAACCTCTGACCTTGAATGTTCCATAAAAAATTACTGAAAGCTAAACTTGTTACTCGAAGAGCGTGGCCTCAGTTTTTTTTTTAAGGGCTGCCATTGAAATATGATTGGTTTAATGTTTATGTCAAGGAGCCACTCTTCCTGAAACAGATGGAATAGAACAGTTTCACATTGGTATTGCTGACTGAATTGGTCTTTATCCCAAAGGTTAGTGCAGATGATTCAGTCTTAATGGTTTTTCTGTAACTTATCTTGCCAGAACTGTATTACTGTGTAAGAATTAAAAAATATAAACCAACTAATGCAGCAATTCTATGCACATTTACCTAGGAGCAAGCCCCATTCGACACAGTGCAGCTTACTTTTGAGTAAGCATGAAACAAATATTTATGTCTAACCTAATTTGTCCTTTTTGACCAATGCTAGGACAGCCCTCTGATATGTCATAGCCTTGAAAATTACTTCAGCATGGCCTTGAAAATCATTAGAAATATTAAAACTATTTGTTACATAACATGGTATTACAACACTGGGTGTTAAAGTATTACTGTAGCCTGTGCATTTTCTTCATGTATTAAATAATTGTTTACAAAATATTTTTAGAGAACATCGTGTAGATGACATGAGACGACCACAAAGCAGCATTAACAGTGAAGCAGAAGGTAATATTTTTGTAGAAAACTTGAAATAAAATATTTCAGAGTAGTAACAGAAAACAATAGGCAGGGTCAGCTACCGGGCCTGGGGAAGGAATGATGGTGATCACTTATTGTGCTGTATCTCCCAGTAGAAAAAGGAAAACATAGAGAGCAAAGCCCTACAGCTGCTGCCACATTTATTAGACTTTGTGGCTCCCAAGCACACACTTGTAATTGCAACTGGTCAAAACAGTGACTTTACATATATAGTGTCTATCTGCAGTGAGTGCGCACATCTGCTTCTCCACCATGCGAAAATGATCCATAGTTGAGTGAATGACCAGGCCAAAGTGAGTTTTATGTGAAATGGTTACCAGGAACGTCTTAAAAATGTCAGTCTAAATACACAGAGGGATTCAGTATATTATATATATATATATATATATATATATATATATGTGGGTGTACAATCTTTTTTTGGCCAAAAGATTTGAATGTGAAAGCTTTTGTCACATTTTGTAATAGAAGCAGTTGCACAGTAAAGATTCAATCTGTACTTCTCTTTCGTTACATGCAAGGTAGCTACATGTATTTCCTTTTTTTCCACTGTGTTACACCATCGAAATATTTTGTGTTTGGCAGTGACCCTGATAGGTGTTCTTTCAATGTGTTCATTGCAAAACAAATTCAGGTTAGGTAAAGTTAAATACTGAAGTTTAAATGTATAATACTTGCATCTATTGTCTAGTGCAAAGTGGCTTTCAGAGGCTCAATTCGGATGACACGATAGTCAATGGTGGGGTAATAATCAACTTTACAGTTGTTCTCCTAGGGGGTACTCCCCACACAACATGGTAATAAATAATCAACTGT
Source organism: Anniella stebbinsi (assembly GCA_029215795.1). Taxonomy (NCBI): domain Eukaryota; kingdom Metazoa; phylum Chordata; class Lepidosauria; order Squamata; family Anniellidae; genus Anniella; species Anniella stebbinsi. The sequence goes on from JARDYH010000004.1 coordinate 192,949,882, forward strand.
GGTGTGGATTAGGATCAGCACTGAGTTGACTATGGCAGCATTCGGATGACACAATAGTCAATACAACTGACGATTGTTTCCCCCACACCAGTTGTTTATTGTGTCGTCTGAATTGAGCCAGAGTGTCATATTCTAATAAGAACTTTCTTATAGTAAACACCTGCAAGGGGTTTACTATAACAGTTGATTTCTCTTGTTTAATTAAGAAACTAAAAGCTGGGGGGAAAAGCAAAACTGTATGGCCCAATTTAGACATAATGATCTTGACTTAATAAACCATGGCTTATAAGTCAAGAAAAAGGGTTGGGGCTGCACAATCACTTCTCCCTATCACTCCTCTCTATCACTCATATGTTGGAATAGAAGATATCCAGGATGTGTAGTTCAATCTCTGGTTTCATATGCAAGTTAATAAATTCAATGGTTAAGTGTAGCACACATACAGACTAACTGTTTGTACAGGCCGGAAAGCCTGTGAACCATGGTGACTCTCAAAGGCTTCTGGGTAGTAGCTTTGTCTCTGTTTCTCACAGTACAGCCTGATAGTTTTGCTTTATTCGCTGTGTAAGCATCTTCCTAATGAGCTGGGAACAATGGATCAAAGACGTCTCATGCAAGAGACGCCTGTACCTTATCTGCCCGGCCTAACAAGCCAGGCAGAGTATAATGAGCAGACATTCCAAAGCTGTTGTGTCAAGAAGCGAGGCCAAAGCCCCATCAGTCATCCAGTTCCCAAGAAGATACGCTTGCCTATGCCAGTGACGTATTTCACCATAGTATTCTATGGTGGGAAAGCGTGTTTTGTTATTGGATGTTGCTTGTACCTATGCCAAGCGCAGAACAGTATAACCATAGCTTTTCGCCCCCAAGCGGGGGTCCAGATGAGTCGGCAGCTTGAAGCAAGAGCTTCCGCCGTTTGAGTCCACTGCTTTGGGTAAATGCTTGTGTGCTGATATTTACTCAATAAAATGTCTCCTTATAAGTAAACCTTTGGCCTCTGAGCATCTGTTTCCATGACGATTGAAAAGAACCTCACCAGGGGCCTACAGAGTTAACCCTGGATGCAACACTGTTTTAGTTCAAATACTTTCATAAATTTGCACAAGCTTTTGCAGGTTACAGCCCACTTCATCAGATGCTATAAGTGGAACTAGAATCTGAAAAGAGAGTTAAATAGGTAGATCTGCAGCAAGCATTCAGTCTTCTTAAAGCAGCAGTTACAAACTGCAAAGTGCACTATGAATCTTTATAATGTGCATAGAAGCTGTAGTCCCCATTGAATACCTGATTAACACCATCAAATTTCTTTAATCTCTTGTTGTGCGATCTCATATTCCAAGGGAACCCCCAATTTCAATATATGTAAGTTAGCAAACTGAGAATAAACTATAGTTTACAAGTTCAAATGTAATGGGAAGCAAATTTAACAAATCCCAGGCGTCTTCTTTAATTCCAGTGCATGAGTGAAGTGGCGGAGGAAAGTACAGGCCTGACACTCATTGCCTGAGTTAGTGTGATCAAATCTTGGCTAAAATGTATTGTGGTTTATTTGAATGATTTTAAAGTGATTTCACTGTGGAACTGAGCTGAGGCAAATATGAGCTTATGCACCCGCATGTAGCCCCTTTCCTACCACTTTGCTTCTCCCTTTGCATTAGTGGAGAAACAAAACAGGAAGTTGCAGTTAACCATAGCTTAATGTTAGGTCTGACATGGGAACTATGGTTAATGGCTTCCAAACAAGCACAAAGGGAAGAGCAAAGGGGCTGCATGCAGGTACATGAAGGATGTGCATATTCTAGCTTAAGACAGGATTTGATTGTCCAAACTAGGCCTGTCTCAGCTCAAGATAGTTATGTCTGAACTGGGCCTCTGTGTATCTTTATTACTATTAACTCAGGTATCTTTTTTGTTTTAATATAGAAAATGATGAGGTGGGTCGAGATCATCAAGGAAACATTGACCAGGTGGCTGTCATATCAACAAACATTCTTTTCTTTGTCACCTTATTTGTTTTCGCTGTCTTTGAAACGTAAGTATATCTGATTCTTCAGTATCTGGTTCATGTTTTTGAATTACTACAGTAGTACATGGTCACAGCATAGGAACCTCAAGTGGATTCACATTACCAGTTCATATTATGATTATCTCTTCATAAAACTAACATGGGAAGATGTCTCTCTGTATATACTGAAAAGGCTTGATCCATTATAGTTGCTGATAATTGGCGATAACTGAAGTTTCAGTTGACCAAGCTGCTAATATTTATTCAGGGCAGTAAATGTGTATTACACCTTACCAAGTTAAATTGGAAAACTATGCAGGTACATTTACATAAATCTTGGTTATAGTTGGGAATTAAGAGAATAAACAACATGGAAAAGGAGGGTTTAGAGCAGAGAATTGGTAGAGGGAAACAGGTGCCACCACATGCATATTTACAGAGGGAATTGTTGCAGTTTTATCAACCAAAAACATGATAATTCAGGGGTCTCCAACGTGGCCCCCTCAAGATCAGACTGAGGCTTCCATCAAGCTATTTGTCCTGGGGAGAGGGGGATGTCCTTTTTGATTAAAAAAAAACATGGCAGCGGTCGGGGGGACGACTACACCCCCTATCAAGTCTTTTTACTTTGATATGTCCCTCTGATAACTAGCTACCTTATTTTCTGGGTGCTGTTAGGATGAATGTCTAGTGGAGTTTACCAGTTAATGATGATGCACCTAGCTGAAATTAAGGAGTTGGTATCCTTTAAATCCTTCAAGGCCCTTTTTCATTGGCAAAAATGAGTATATTAATGCTTTTTATTTTATTCTTCAGTATAGCTACACCATTGACAATGGATATGTATTCCTGGACTAGGAAAAAAGCAGTGTTTATCAATGGATTAATCCTTGGTGCAATTGGCATTGAATCAGTCTTTGTATTTTTAGCAGTTAAAGTACTTTCCAAAAGGTAAGTTATTGAAGGTATACTGTTTCATATGATATTTAATTAAGATAGAGAAATGTTTGATTTCAAAAGATTTGGTGAACTCTAGGTTGCAAATGATTGCCTGTAAAATAAACATCTCCAATGTAGTTGCTTACTATAAACATTAGTTACCATTAGTTACTCAATGTATCATGTGACAAGAAGAGGAAATCTGGACTTTAGATGTGTAGAATCTAACTTTGTATACATACTTGTTTTTACTTAATACATGAATATGAATATTATAATTATAGCTTTCATTATTCAACAGGAGTGGTGAACGTGCTATACTTTATGGAGGCTTAGTGATTATCTTGGTTGGATTCTTTGTCTTATTACCTTGGGGAAAGCAATTGCCTAATATCCAGTGGGAAGGTATGAATACAATAGAAATATTACAGTTTAAGCTTTCTGTTGAATATCTACATCTGTAAATAGTATTTTTATTTTCACAGACATAAAGAATCATTCTATTCCAAGAATGACCTTCAGTGAAAGCCTTTCATTTTCCTGGAAAGTGCAAACACAGCTTCCATCCAATAATACTGCTGAAGCAACAGGATGTCCTATTACACAGTCCTGGTGCCTCTATACTCCAGTAATCCATCTGGGACAGTACATTACTACTGACTTTCTAATAGGATTGGGTTATCCAGCATGTAATGTCATGTCATATACGTTATATTCAAAAATCTTAGGACCAAAGCCTCAGGTAAGATTTAAACTTTGAATGACGTCTTCTGCACAGATGTAGATACGATATTTATTTCAGTTTTGCCTAATTTTGCCAGAAATTGTGAAAAAGTACTGGTAAGTAGGCAGGTTGCTGAGCTTAGAACCGTTTTTCATTATCTGGATGACCTTGTCTTGTTACTGGAGGCGTTTGTTACCAGAGGTTGAATAAGTAGAGAAAGCCATATAGCAATAGCTTTTATAGACAGCCAGTGCAGTGATGGAGGTCATGAGTTATTTCTAGGTGTTTTATCTCAAACAGCTAACTTCTTATTGTTCTTGTACTATCAAAATGTTTAAGCCTGTCTTGCAGAGAAATTTTATGGTGGGGGATAGATTTCCTTGCCAGAGCAACTGCCAAATTGAAAGCCCTGGGTGAGTGGGATTGGGATGGCTTTTCCTTCCTTTGTACCTGGCTTAGAATTTTTCTTTTTGTTCTCGATTGAAACCGGTGGAGGGGATTAACTACATTAGTTCTGAAAGTGGTGAAATGTATGGATTTTTGGGTGGATTCGTTGAGGTAATGTGTGAGCTTAGTTTGCAGCAACAGTCTACAAACACCCCATTTGTAGATTGTTAGCATAACATCAGAACCCAGAGTCTTGGGTTAATTAACCTAAGAACAAATTGTAGGTTAATTTTGATTGTTTATCACATGAACAATCCAAAGTTTCCTGGTTTGGAAACCACACTAGCAACCTACAAATGGAAGCATTCATAGGTTGTTGCTGCAAACTGGAAGTTGCTCTCATAGTGCGTGTCCCTGCAAATAATGGGTTAATTAACTACTGAGTGAATAACTGGACTTCTAAAGCACATAGAACAGTGCTATCGTGATTCTTAAGCAATACAATAATGTGTTGCTTAAGTTGAGGTTTTAACTGACTTTGTGGCTAGGCTTAAAAGTTTAAAATGTTTTAAATATCAGCTGTTTTGTATATTGACTTTTTAATATTCAATCTTTTAATTTTTGTAAACTGCCCAGAGAGTCTCAGCTATGGGGCGGTATATAAATGTAAATAATAATAATAATTAATAATAATAATAATAATATAATTAATAATACCTTAGTCAGTTATTAACCCTGGTCAGAACTGCTATTTAAATACCTAGGGTTGGATCCAGGATCTGCCTTCCATGAACATCTCCATGCATGGAAGGTGCCTCTGCCTGGTTTTGGAGGATCTCCTGTCCCCCCACACCACAGCTCACCGCATTCAGCAGGAATGCCTGACCGCCTGGAGAGGCTGCTGTGGGAGAGGAGATGGAGAAGTCTGTTTCTGCCAGCCCAGTTGCGTGCACCTGAATCTGAATCCAACACCTAGTTTAAAATGTCATATATTTATAAATAACAGCATGTCTTGATAATTGCTTCTGTTTGAATGTTTTAGAACAAAGACCCCACACAGCATTAACGCTGAATATAGTCCTCTGATCTGTTTTAGGGCGTCTACATGGGCTGGCTAACTGCCTGTGGAAGTGGTGCACGTATACTTGGCCCAGTGTTTGTCAGCCAACTCTACACTCACTTTGGACCCCGCTGGGCATTCGGCCTGATCTGTGGAATTGTTGTTCTCTCTCTCTTACTCTTGGAAGTAGTGTACAAGAGACTTGTTGCATTTTCTGTCAGATATGAGAGGCTACAAGAGCAGAGCTCTTAGCTATAGGTAACCACTGATCAGTTTTGTGTTGATGTAACCAATGTGTGTGACTGCTGATGTCCAAGGACCTATGGTTCTGCACCTTTGACAGACCAGTGCCCTGTAGAAATTCCATATACTACTACTAAAGGGGCACAGGAGTGAGTTAAACTAAGGTGAGTCACACAAAAAAACTTTCACCATTATAAGCCTGAAAATTCTACTGCTTATAAAAATTACATGGTTGAGCTAATAACATGAAACCTGGCATCCATGATCTATCTAATGAGGTCTACAATTCTGCAAAATTTCAAACTGATCTGATAAAAATTGCCACAGTACAGCAAGTTAAAAAGTGCTGAAAATTGACCTATTTGTCCTTTTTACTCCAAGCTGTGGCTCAGCATTTTGTATGTTTTTTCCCATATTTTGGTGAAAACTACTGATGTACATTATTCAGGTTTGTTGAGGAGAATTGCTTTTCATTGGACTGGTGAAATTCTGAGCAACAGTTAAAAAGTTATTAAGTTTTTTCTGTCCCATGAAATCCTATGGCAGCAACTGTTAGCAAAGTTATGTTAGGAAGGCACAGTTTCATTCTGAAGCTAGAATGCTGCCAGTACTTAAAGATTTCCAGAAGAATTCTATTACTGATGGCTTCAATGAGCAATGTGTACTCCTTTAGCTAGGAATGTTACCTCACAAGGTGAGACTGCATATTACTACACAGATTGGGACTCCAGCATATACTTTAATCTTCTAATCCACCTACCCACCCACTGTGGTGCCAATCCAGACATGCCCTATGATCAGTAATGATGTTGTGCAATGCTACAAATTGTGCTTACTTTCATAACTTACACACTGCACCCACACTTTTCTTTTAATTGTCAATAGTTTGTTTAGCAGGCAAACTACCAGTAGAATACTGAAAGTGTTGTGATCAAAGTGGGCAACAAAATGATTTTGGTGTATATAGTTTCAAGAGATGACACTAGTCCTAATTCTACTTACTGCTATGATGATACTTTTAATAATGCCTTGATTCTGTGAATCAGGTTTTATTGGAAATGTTTTTCAAACCAAACTTGAAAAAGCTATGTGTTTATGCACTTTTATGATCAGCTACCTCTTCTAAATTGTAATGAATAATTTCCAACAAGATTTAATAGAAGCTAACCCAGTAAATAAAATGATCTTGCTATGGGTATCATCTTATTCTTGTTTTCCCCCCAATCACTGAATATTTTCTACCATGGAAAAGCTTCAATTATGATTAACTTTAGTCTTAATCTGCAGGAACTGAATATTTATGAAGTAGAATTTATAAGTGGAGCACTGATTTAATCATTTGTCATGTATGCCCCTCCCACATCCTTCATTTCTCTTTATTTGCTGGTGCTTAATTGTCCTGAATGTAGTTGCTCTCCAGCTCCAACCAATGGGAGACATACTTATATGACCATATTTGGGAATAACTTCACTTTGCCCAAAATACTTCTGCTCATGTAGCAAAGGGCACACATTTTAATGCAGATAACCAATTCAACACAGTCTAAGCAATAAGCTTGAGCTGCTCCAGTGAGTTTTTACAGAAGTAGAAATAACTGCTTTGCGGAGTTGTGTTTTCATAAATGTGTAGAATGTTCACTTGGGCGTGTTTAGTTAGTGTTTCATTACAAAAACCTGGGGCTACTTAATAACTTTTTATCCCTTGATAACTACAGCAAAGAGCATTACTTACATGCATTAATAAGCCATCACTTTTCATTGCTAATAAAACTTTGTTGTCTCAAAGTAGTATGGAGCAAAGGAAAATAATCAGTTGAGTTCTGCAAATGCTTAAGAGTCCAGCCAGTGAGTTTTATCCAGAACTAGTCCTGCTTAAGAGTAGACCCACTGAAGTGAATGGGAAAAACTAGACTAACATTGGATACAACCCAGTATAAGTGCCATAGCAGTTACCTATCTTACACAAGCAAATCAACTGGTTTAATTTTACTTTTTTCATGCAATGCTAGTGTGTGCTGTCAAACAGCCTTCAGTGAGTGCAAGACACATTTTACATCCAAGCCAGTTTTTTTCTGTTCATATTCAAGTCAAATTATAAATAGTACACAAGCATATGAAGCAGCACTTTTGTGATTTATAATAGGTAGAACTTTCATGAATATATTTCATTGAAAGCTGTCGTCTAAAGCTGGGAACATCAGGGCCTGCTCCAGCTGGACCCCACCCCTGGGCTAACTGACACTGTGGCCCTGTGAGGAAGAAGGAGCAGGCAGAGGGAACGTCAGGGCCTGCTCTAGTGGGTCTGCCTCTCCTTCGGGAGATGAGATGAGGGAGCAGGGCCATTCTACTAGCTCTGCGCTGATCTGCTTACTTTTTTCCCCTCTTTCCCCTTTTCCCTCCCTATTTCCTTTTCCTTGTGTGTCATGTCTTTCTAAGATTGTAAGCCTGAGGGCAGGGGCTGTCTTTCTGCTGATTGATTGTAAGCTGCTCCAGGTGCCTTTTTTGGCTGAGGAGTGGGGTAAAAATACAATCAATCAATAAATTGCAAAGAGAATGTGGACACCTATCAATACAATACTAATCCATTAACCGGGCTATTTATTACTCACTTTCCTCTTCATGAAATGACTTACTTTACAAAGGTATTGGCTAAATTAGAACTATAAAGTACTTTTGTATAGAATTTTTAGTGACTAGTTTTGTACTACATGGAAGCACAGTTGGTGTTTGCTGTGAGTGCTATGTTCATTTTATGCCTTTATTAAATACCATAGTGTATCAAAGCAGAGAATGTACAAGGTGGCAGAGGTACATGTTTATAGTATACACAGTCTTCAAAGAGCTTTTGACTACTGGAAGGACTAGAATTATCTATCTGATGGAGAAACAAATAGTGGTAGATAAAAGTGGAAGGGACTCGTTCTTAGTACTATTTAGAGTGCCTGTACAAAAATGAAAAAGTGACAAGCTTTGCCTGCAAGCTTACAAATCCTAAATACATGATGTAGAAAGAAAAATGGTATAAGGAGGAAGAGGAAAACAAGGAAGTGCAAATATTAAACATTTACATTATGACCAGATACAATAGCTTCTGAGGACATAAGTTCTAGAGAGGAAGAGCCAAATGGCAGTTCAGTCCAGCTGAGCTGATTGAGTGAATTGTGCTGCCTCTTCCTCAGCTTCTGCCAGGCGGAATGGCTATGAATAGCTACACTAAATTCCTCATTTACAACCACAAGGCTCAGCTTAACCAGTTAGAAAATCTTTGTATTAAGCATTGTGGCAGGCTTAAAGCCAAGAATCTCTCTAGAGATTAGTTTCAGTTTCTGTCGTCTACTCAAGAAAAATTGTCATAGGCTTTTTGTAACTCACATCAAAGGTTTGCTTGCTTGATAGTAAAGCCACAAAAGATTATTTTGGGGGAAATTGGTTTACTTCAAACTTTTCTATTTCAACTGCTTTTAAGTTGTGAAGTGATAGCCCCTCCTTGGTGGAGAGTACATGCTACATTGGTAGGCTGTTTTGCTGTAGGAGTCCCTGATTGGGAAGTATGCGGAGTTCCCTCTTTAGTATAAACTACAGCTCATTCAAAATTGTTTATTTCTTGGTTACCCTAATGTTTTTATTTGCAGATATAAGTGGTTGAGAGAAAAATGCTACAAACATGTTTTCCTCTGCTGAACCTATACCTTGTTTATCTTAGGTTTAGAAAGTGAAAACTCATATTCCACCCCCACCCAACAAACAGAGGAGAGAAAAACTATAGAGAAGGGTTTGTTGGAGTGAACTGTCTGAGGAATTGCAAAACTTTTTAGTCTAGACTGCCCAGTTTGACAATAGTAGAGTGCAACTTTGGTCTTAACATGTATGTAGTCATATTGGTTCACATACAATGTCAAGTCACTGTTTGACACTGCTCTACAATTCTATTTTCGAAGCAGAAATCATAATAGATCTTTTGGGCCTTTATTACGACCAACTAATTAATGTCAAAGCAGTAATTAATATTGCTCATCACTTTGCCACTTTAATTAGTTCTAATAAAGGTATTTCAGCTTTTGGATTTCTCCTAATGATCCAGGGCTATAATTTGTGCCACTAAAAAGTAGAGTGAGCAGACACCTGCAGCTATAAAATTCATACATGTCACACTAAACCATGGTTTAGCATTACATATGAACTGAACCTATTCCTTCCTGTAGTGAATATACCAAAATCCCAGTGTATACAACTGTACAAATGCTTGAGTTCTAGTGTCGAAGTACAGTTTTATTGTTCAAACCAGTATCAGTATCCCAATGGAGTATACCCAGATATTTATGTTAAATAAAGCAAGAGATCTAAACAGTTACCACTGCATTTATTTTTTAAAGCTCTTGCAGGGATATTTCATTAGAAAAAGTTAAAAAAATATAAAACAATTATAAAACAATACACTTTACATATAGTTGAAAGTAAAATACAAGGTATTTACAGACACAAATACTGCAACAGCAGAGATGTACTTCTTGAAGACAGTTGAAAAAATAGTAGAGAATACACACACACACACACAAACACGTACAATTCCGATTCGCTTCATGAAAAGAAACTGGAGAACTGGTGGTCACAGTAGTTTCTTACAATCCATTTTATAAAATGCAAGTAATTTTGACTTGACTGATCATGTTTTTAACAGTTATACATGTGCTCAGCTAAGCAGAACACAGCAACGTATGTTAACTCCAGCCAGGAAGAGAAGTGTGACTTCACTGAGGAAGCTCTACTTCTTCCGATATAGTAGTAATTTCTCCATTACCACCAAGTTATTAAGATCTTCACATCCAAACAGTTTGTCAGTGGGGACCAACCGGATTGGTAAACATTTCCAGAATGGAAGATAAACAATGGAGTTTTTCTTTGATGTATTCTGGCAATTTCTCATTTTCTCCATACCTAAGAAAGTTTCAAATAAGCACACAGAAGATTGCAGCAATGAGAGAGCTGATTTCAGCAAGTTCTAACATTTTGGGTTAGTACCAGTTTAAACTTGCTTCATCTAAGCAACGCTTAGATGCAGTCTTTTACCCAGCCTCTTTAGATTGGTATAGACACTTCCTTTCACTGCAGTCATAATTTGTTAAAATCAATCATTGTTCTTATTTTACAAGGATCAAATCCAGTCTGAAAATGGGTTTTAGGACAAGTCTACACATGCAGAATTAAATAGAATCTTCAGTTCATACAAAAAGATTGTACCACTACAGACAAGAAATACAATTTTTTGTATGGTTTCTGGATGTCAAAAGAAACCCTTAGAAGAATAATTACATCAAGAAGTAATCTGAATCAACATCTTCCTGTGCTAGCTTGTTTTATTTCCAGAGTTATTTATTTACAAAATTTGTATACCACTCCATATCTGAAACAGATTCTGGAGCAGGGAACATAAGAATTAAAATGTTTAGTATACTTTAAAAAAACAAACCACCTACACAGAAAGCCAAGAAAAACCTTGGCTGTCAGTTCATGCAGGGAAATATTATCCTCTCCTGCAGTCTAAAGTGTTAAAGTCTATTCTTCTACCTAAGTAAAAAGAGAGCACTAGATCCTAGGTTAAAACAAGATCCCTAGTTAACTTTAATATTGATGCACACAGTTCTCTTAACTTGCGTTTTGTTAAATGTTAACACGTTTTCCAACTGGTGGCTACATTAAGCTATGATACTTTTCATTTGAAAACTAACACGTCCATGTGGCTAGTTGAGTCAGTGTGTATGTTTTGGTGTAAGCTGCAGGTCTAGAATTTTATTTTGTTTAATTAAAGTATAGATTTGTTTGTGTTCCACTAGGACATTCCTTTTGTATCTCAATGAAATTTATAGTTCACTGACAGTATTGTTAGATCCAAACTTTAGGGTATATTCCCCGAGTATAAAATTAGGTTACCATTTACTTATGCATCCTAGTGTACCACCTCTACACTCTATTACTACTTATTTAAACACCTCAAATATCTCTAGACCTTATGATGGACATAGTAACACTATATATAATCCCAATAAAAAACGAACAAACATGCTATTTCTTCAAATGCTTGTTTCTGTTATGAAAGGACTACTCCTTAGATGATTTACTGTATTTTTTTGTCTACTGACTTGGTGTGCTTCTAGATAAAACTTTTATTGGGAATCACCCTCATTCACAGTTTACAGGGGGACTAGTTGTCATTGTATTCAATTTGTAACCCTCCTGTGTTTTCCTACGATTTTGCCCATATTTTTTCTTACAGAAGAAAAATTAAGAGAAAAAATGGATGTTTTTTGATTGGTAATACTAGGAGCCATCTGTCTGGAAACACCCTTGTAACAAACATGAAGGAGTTGTTCACATTGCCATCACACTACACAGGACTAAACAGATTGTGGGACAATTTAGATCAGATGCAAAAGGAACTAACTTACGCTTTGGTTAACAATTTAGACTCTAGAGGGAATATCAGTCACTGAATGTTGGCAGTACAGTTTCTCAGTAGTATTTTATCTCAAATGCTGAATGGCAAATTCAGCAGGTTGGAACTGGAGGTTTGTTCCATAAATAGGAGAGGTCATTCTGTGGATGGAACAAAACACTGGATCCAACCCAATACAATTTACTTTGAGATACGAATGCTCAGCTATACATAGTAAATCCTAGGAGGGCTGAAGTGAATTTAGCAACAACTGGAGGGCACCAAGTTGGAGAAGGCTGAACTACAATCCCTAACCTTGCTAGGTGGTGGTAATTCACGCCTTGAATGTATAGATCAGAAGTTCTAATTCAGGATAAATGATCTTATACATGGAGCCTTAGTGAAAGCTTAACTCACAGAGTGAAGGGGGAGAACAAGATGTACAGAATAAAATGAACATTAGTTATATTGTGCTTATATGTGATATTCAATCTGTGCTAATAAACTTTCCTGCATTTGAGACATTGGATGAATCTGCACATAAGAAATTTAGTGCTAGCTACCATGGCCTCCTTGGGAGAAAGGATGGGATATAATTCAAAATAATAATAAAATTATAACGATAACCAGGAATGTATCCACACAAAGTGCCAGGCTTGACTACTTATCCACCACCCATAGGCATGGGCTTGAGGAATAAACCAGATTTTTTTTTTCACTTTAGCAAATTCCTGGCTTGAATTCTACTGAATTGCTAAACAAACCAGCTTCATACTCTGGATTGTTTAGCAAACTAGAGTCTATTTTAAACCACAATTCCTGGCTCACAAGCCTGAAATCTGCTAAAGTTAAATTGAAGCCTGGTTTATTCTGCACAGTACTGTGATGGCAGGAGAAGGGAGCGCATGAGCCCAGCACTTCACGCAGATTCACAAATTGAAGTGGCAGCACTATCAAGATTAACACTCACCTAAATGTGTCACCAGCTGGAGATGTATATGTGATGGAGGAAATGCCAACCTGAGCTACCAACTGAGATCCATCATTAAACTGAACCCATACTGCTCCACTAGTCAGCTGACAAGAAAAAATAGATCAATTAACAAACAAATATTGGAAGGGAGCTTTCTCACATGAGTTATCTTTCTGGACATTGTATTAGCAAAGATTGACAAAGTATTGCACAGTGATGTCATGACAAAGGGTCAACCCAGGACTGATTTTGTTTTATAAACTGCCACATGTGGCAGAGACACTACTGCATAGATCTGTGATTTCAGGACCCTGCTCAAGCTGTGTGTGGCTCCAGATGTAAGCACATGTAATTGGGATGGCAAAAGCAGACTTCCTTATCCCACCTCCCCATAGCAGCCCCTTCAACCCTCAGAAAATATTAGTGTATGGAGATCCTGCAATGCATGGGGGGGGAGGGAATGAGCTGTACTGTGTGTGTGAGGTTCTTCAAAAATCAGGCAGATGCAGCTTCCATGAACAAAGCCATTCCTTTTGGAAGGCAGATTCTGGATCTAATCCTATGTTTTATGAAAGAGAATTTGCATATCTTATTAGTTCAAGTATGAATCCTAAACTCTACTTGATAGTCCTGCATACTGGGTTGCATCCAAAAGTTGCCTTTTTTCCAGAGGAAGGGAAAATGTGGATGTAACCAACTGTATACATCTGTCATGCAACACAACAGCATTTGCCTTTTGACATGCATATCTAATCCAGATTTTTAGTTTGTGCACCCTAGTTAGCATTTTTTGTTTAGCTTCAGCACATTCGCATGCAAATTCATTCTGACAATATTTCCATTGTGAACACATTCCAGTTTGAACTGTAGAAAATGACCACGTACCTTCTTTATATTCTTTTATTAATTATTGCCTGATCTGCAGCACAGGTCTAGATACTAGGTAACTTGATGTTTCTATAGCTAGAAACATCAAGCTATATTGTCAGTCACTCTTTAGTAGAAGCATGGCAACTGCTGCATTACAGCTCAACTTGCTCTTTGTCCAAGAAGTAGTGACATTTCTGTTTAGTGATTATCAACGCACCTGAGAAGCCCAGCCAACATTCTTTACAAAGATAGACTTCAGCAGTTGAGCTGAATTTGGAGCACACTCGTCTGGATGACAGGGGGAGACCTTAGATTCAATCATAGCTGCTTTGAATGCAGATCCTTCATATGAAAATACCTGGAAGGCAATCACGGAAATATAATAATGTAGTCATAGGTCATACTGCTGTGAGTCTTCAGTGTTTAAGAAGGGTCTCCTCTCTCTAGTTATGATACTAAACAAGGGTTTCATCCCTTAAAAACATATCCAAGAACTCAAAACTTGCTCTAATCCTTGTCTTTTTTGACAACCTGACTTCATAGCTTTGCAGAATACTTATTTTGATGAATGAGATAAGAGCATTATTTACATCAGGAGCTTCCAAATGCAGCACCTGCAGGTGCCACTACTGAAGCACCCACCAATGTATTTCCCCCAGCTGCAAGTGAATGAAGCAATTCCTCCATTTATTTGCAGAGAGAGAAAGACACACACCCAAATAACAGCAGGAGGAAGGGGGGCAAGTCCAACCCCAACACCACCACCAAGAGCCCTTAGGGCAATAAGGTCCTTGGTCAGGAATGACCTTTGCACCCGCAGCTGATTTTCAGCAGAGGTGGCTTTTCCCTATTAAAACCAATGGACAAATTGGTCCATTCGCTTTAATAGGGAGGGAAAAGAGAGAGAAAGAGGAGCCAGAGGGAGGGAAGCAGAGAGAAAAAAGAGCCAAAGAGAAAGTAGAAAGAGGAGCCAGAGTGATGATGGATTGAAGGAAAGAAACAGCCAGAGAGAGACAGTGAGGAGTCACAGAGAGGGAGAAAGCAAGAGAGACAAAAAGGAGCCAGAGAGAGTAGCGCACATACAGGGTGCACATTCATGCACTCACACAAACGCAGATGGGGGGGGGGGGGTCCTAACGTTTTTGTGAATGTCCCTCCACCCTCCTACAGCAGCTAATTTGTGGTGATTCTCAGAGCACTTTCTCAAAATACCAAATGCATCCATGGGTCCAAGTAGTTTGGAGACCCTTGATCTACACACTTGCTTACTTACAGGTGGATTTACGTTAGATGCTTGACTTGGAGATTCAGATCTGGCAGCAGTATCTCTCTTCACTAAGACTGTATCCACAAAAGAAGAGTTTGTATCTGGTAAAGCAACAGGTGGTACCAAAGGCTTTGGAGACTCAGGATTTCCTGGTTTCCTGATAATGGAAGAAATTATATTCTTGTGTTTAACGTTCCTACTTTCATTAAGAATATACAATGGTGGCCAAAATTGTGGACACTTTTTGAAATTTTCATGTTTTGCAACTTTGAATGCTTATAGAAAATGTTCTGTTTCACAAAGTTCAAATGTTTATATATCAATTGAAAGAGAATTTAATGCTGAATTCAAAACAAAAAACAGAATGCAAATACCTGCAGTTAAAAAAAAGTTATGCTTATTTTATTCTAAAAAGTAACACAAGTTGTGATTGAGTTGAGAAGCAGTTTGGAATTGCAAACCATACTGGCCAATCACAGTCCTTGTTTTGGGGACCAATCATATGGCAGTAGCTGTGATACCTCATGTTTCAAATTGGAGAAAGTCAGTTTTGCTGTTTGTTCCGTAGAAGACAGAACAAATATCACTGTATCTGAGGCACAATTTGAGATTGTGAATATTTGAATTATTTCTCATATAAAAATTGTACATCATAAATAGTGAAATGGCACCAAAGAAAAGAGTTGATTGGACACCCAGGAGAAGAAGCAGGATTGTTGTATTACGTGAATCAGGTCTTTCCTATGCTAAAATTTCAAGGCACGTTGGTCGTTCAGTGACTACATCCGGAGTTTGAAAGTTTTGTTTACGATATAACAAAACAAAGTCAATTAAAAACAAGGCAGGAAAAGGCCGTAAAAAGTGTACATCATCTGTTGATGACAGAAGAATAAAAAGGCTGTGTCTCAAGGAGAGAAACATTTCATCTGTAGAAGGCACAATCTGAAATTTCCCTATGAAAAATTAAGTATTTTGAGCTAAACATTCTGTTTTAGCGGGTCATATACAATTGAAAAAAAATCCAAAAGGGACTGCTTACCGTCCAACAATAATGGGGAAAAATGGGACATTTTCACTTCTTTCTTCTGCCAAAATGGCAGATTCTAGTGCGAGGCAAATGCGATGTCCCTGTATTAAAAAATAAAATGAATTATATTAAAACACGCTAACCTTTTTAAAAGGGAGAAAAATATGAGAATGGAGAGGGGTAATACTTATAGAAAATATTGAGACTAACTTTAAAGAAAGGCACAGTTATTTGTTTAGTTTCCTACTACATGGCATTAAGTCTGAACACCGTTTAACAATAAAGATGAATTAGTAAATTTCCTTGATCTTTTCCCCACAATTAACTTAATGAGAGCCTTTCACTGAAAGACATGCCATGTATTTGGGACAACACAAAGAGAATCCAATTTGCTAAACTGACATTTGGAACGAGTTACTTTGTGAATTACACCTATTAAAAATACAAACAGTATTTACCTCATTTGCATGATCCACATATATTTGTATATCCTTCTCTAATCCAATTTCACTTTCTTCTTTTATTGTATAGGCCCTTCCAGATTTTTCTATCACTCGTATTACCCCAGCTGACTTGTGTATTTTTGCCCCTATAAAAAGCCAAATATTTCCTCAATTACACAAGTATATACAATATAATCCCATTCTAGTAGACATGAACTAGTAAAAAAGATTAAAATGGCACTTGACAACTACCTCTAGTACAAATAAAATTATTGCTATAAGTGAACCCTATGAATGGTAACTGTCCAGTACCATTCATAGGGCCTGTTTAGACAACACACTATGCCATGGTTAGGCCGCTAACCCTTTTGCAGCAAACAGTTATTGAGCATGTTTAAACAGTGGTTATGTAGCCACCATGGTTAGGAATGGTTCACATGACACATTAAGCCATAATGTTTAGCTCTAAATGCTTAACCACCATGGCTTAGCATGTTGTCTGAACAGGGTCATAGGGTAAAATCCAGCAGAATCCCTCTAACAACAGAATGGACACCACTGATGGAACAGAGTCCCTCTCCCTCAGGCTCCCAAATCTGCTTGGGAGGATTGGAACATTGGATGGAGTCCATATCAAGCACTGATGCAGATGTCAGTCAAGAGAAAGGCAAGTACCACGCTTTATTTTCAGCTCTTTCTTAATATTACAATTAATCATAAATAAAATAAATTATCAGAAGTATGTAGTTTGCTGTAACCACTGATAATAAAGCAAAACCCAAATATGCATTCAATGTGTTACTTTTCAAATCCACTGTTTTGGGAAATAGATCATTTCGGAGAAATATGGTGAATCAGTTGACAACAATTCCTTAAAATATCATAGCTTAAATACACCTACTTTTATAGAATTATAACTGATGACTAATAATAGCTAACGGAGATGTACAGAGTAATTAAGGATACATACCATCATAAAAACAAATTTCCACATCTGCAGGAAGAGAATTTTCCATCAACATGCACTTGGCATATCTTGTATAGAAGGTGACTTTGGGAGTTTTAGATCTTACCAACTGCACAAATTTGGCAGCGTACTGATACTTCTTCCAGTATTTCTCTAAAACAAGAAAATAAATTTAACAGGAAGTTATTATAGTGCAAGTGACCTGTAAACCTATAAATAGAACATGGTCATAAATATTGAATTTAGTTTATGCCAGACACAAGCCAAAAAAATGGAGAAACTTTCTCTGAAATCCATTAACAGGATGTTAGTCTTTCTCTGCTGCTCCCCGCCCCCACCATGTGCAGAACATCCAACATTTGACTTCTGTCTATTTGATCATTTTGGGAACATATCTGTGGGACACATGGGACACAATCCCAAGCTGTGCACATGCAACTGATGTACATAGGCATACTGCCTCTGCTATTGGAGGTAGCACATAGCTTTCAGAGGACTAGTAGCTATTGGTAGGCTGTTGAAGCAGCTTCCAAATGAGGACTGTAACATACAAAGCCACTTTCAGTAAAAAATGTACCAGCTAAAACGATAGGATTAAGCAATATCCTTTATTAGCGTGATTATTAAAACATATCTCAGTACTTATACCTATAAAGAGATAGTATGCTCTTTTTAAGTTTTAATATTCAAACTTAGAGATAAAAATACATATATGTAATATGCTTATATGGTACTGAGGTGCCAGGGTTTGAATATGTTATTTCAAATCCATTATGACACCTTCACAGCTACATAATGCCTTCAAACACAGTGTTTTCTTTTAAGAAGCCACAAATAAAAAAATAGTACTTAATATTTCAGCATTACTAATTCATTATTTAAAGCTACCTATTCTGTATAATTATAAAGGCATATTTTCCTTTACCATCAGCATACTGGAAGTATCATGGATGCATTGAAAACAGAACTACCAATTATAATGCATCTCTGATACTTATAGAATGCTGATGGCAAAGGAAAATATACTAAAAATGACTACTAGAACAGCATTCATACAGAATGTCTTCAAATTTTAGAGCCACATGTATAATTATTGGTAAAAATCCGAAGAATAGAAAGGGCTTGGACATGCCTCATGGAATATTTGGGTTTTTTATTTGGCTGTTTGAACAGCAGACCCCTATGTCATCGCAAACTTTTGGGGTTAATCTCATTTTCAGAAGTAGTTTCTTATGTAGCAAAGAAGGCTAGCTGAGAAACATAAGGCCAGCATTCCCTTGGTTGTGTGGGACTAGTTACATCAGGGGTGGACCACTGTTTTTTTTATTTATTTCATTTTTTTATTTACTTATTGCATTGATATCCCACTTTTTTCCTCCAAAGAACCCAAGGCAGCATACATAATTCTCCTCTCCATTTTATCCTCACAACAACAACCCTGTGAGGTAGGTTGGGCTAAGAGGCAGTGACTGGCCCTAAGTCACCTAGTGAGCTTTCATGGCCGAGTGGCCTGTGGCACCTCTGGTGGGCTCCCTATCTGAGCAAGGAACAGGTAGCTCCCTCTCTGCCTGAACAAGGAGAGAAGAGCACTTTGAAAGTGTTAGTCCAGCTGGATCCATATTTTTAACAGCCTTCCCTGCCTGAGGGAACCACCCCTTCCCCACAAAACATGGAGAGAAGAGCACTTTGAATCCATGCTTTCAAAAGGGGTGAGAATATATGAAATTCATGGTGTGTGGTATATGAGCAAGTTAATGGATAGGGTGCGTGAGGAAGAAAGAGTGTGGTTTGCCATTAACTTAAGTGTGTGTGTGTGTGTGTGTGTGTGTTGTCTTTTCCCCTCAATTTTCTTTAGAGAAAAAGAGAGAAAAACAGTGTGGAATAGTGGTAAACATAAGAGAGTTTTTGCTATTGTTTCTCAGCAGGCTCACAGAAGTGACCTTACCTGGCAGGTTGTCAAAACTATATACATTTAAGTCTTCAGGAGGCGGTGGTGGCGGTCTATCATTAAAAGGAATGCCTTGTCCTTCATTTGGGTGGTAAATTGTGACCTTAATACAGAGAAAAAACAGTGTCATAACAAAGGTTTAGGTGTTTAATATTTATTTCTTAAAAAGTAAACCTGTGGTTATGCAGGACAGGTTATTGTAAATTAAAACTGCCAGGTGTAGTCAGCCTTAATTCTCTATTTTCAGAGAACGAACAATTTACTATCCTCAGTAGCCAAGATTACCTGAAACTTTCATAGATACAGACTTAATGGATTTTTAGGACTGAACTGATTAATTATGGCACTTGCCATTCATTGAACAGGGTCATAGCTCACAACTCAACAAAGTGTAACACAACAGTCCCCAACCTGGTGCCATCCAGCATGGCCAATTATCAGGAATGCTTTGGAGTTGTAGCTCAAAACGTTTGGAGGTACTAGGTTGACAAAGACTGATAAAACAATTAAGTCAGTTGCGTATACTGGAGATACACGCACAGACACACACAGGCATTTAGCATAAAAGGATCCATGTATAAATTTTAAGCCATATATAGAATGCACTGAAAAAGTCTACTTAATTTCCAGGAGAGAAAAAGAACAGCACAATTCCTATGACATCATAAACAAATTTATTGTGACATGAGCTTTCATCACATGAGGAGTACTAATGCTCTCTACAAGTTGATAATATTATTTCACTGTTGCCATTCAAGTGGAAAGGAATATAAATTACTACTCACCTCATTTCCATCACACGATATCCTCAGAACTTCTTTTACAAACTCTTTTGAATTATATTCTTTTAGAAATTCCATACACACTTCTCCCGTATCTAGAATACTCACCTAGAATAAATGTTGAAACAGAACATAGTCTAGATAAAAGAATTTCAAAAGAAACACTATGAAAAGACCCCCAATTCTTCTTTCATCAGATTTATAGTAATGTGAACCAAGATACTGTAGTGCAGTCAAGAACCTGGTAAGTACTATCAACCTGAACACAGATACTTGCTTCAGTGAGAAATACTATTAGGCAGGTAAAGCTTATGAGGCAACTAATCAGAATATTCCAACCCTACTGGATTTACAAATACTAGGGATAAGGAGGGGAGGATCAAGAAGAAAACAATACCGTAAAAGTAAACCCATGGGAGGGAAACAAAAGGAAATGAGAGGAGAGCAAACAGAGGAGCAGCATTATAAGAGAGGCCTATACGGTTGAAATTGACAAGAAGACATTCAAGTTTAATAACTGAACTGGAAATGGACTAAAGACATTCTTGTTTGATGTTGCTATGAGAAACACAGATATACATGCACAATATAGTCAAAATACATTTTACCACTTTGTTAGTTAAATAATAGGCTCTTGAAAACAGTTTACACAATTCCCAATAGAAAATAGCCCAACAGATCACGATTATTTCCAAAGAACCAAAAGATCAACAATCTGTATCAAACTAGACAAAGTACTTTACATTTTGTTAAAGCTTCTTAAGGGAATGATCTGATCAGGTATTGTTCAAATGAGGTTGGGTACAGGATTGGCTACTAAAAGCCAGAGTGCAATGAAGCACAACTGCAACATTACTGCTGAAGGAGAAGTAGCCATGAGTGTGTGTCTTGATACTCACCTCCTGTCTTCATTGCAGCACAACCATCCTATCTACAAACTTGATCCTCCGCATTAAACTGTATTGGGGCAAGTAGTGACTTGAGCTGCTGCAGCTAAATCAAGTCCATTCCTGGCAGAACGAGCTACTTCTCATCTGAGTGTTAGAAAATCAATCCTTCATATGATTTCTAATAAGTGGCTAGTTCAGAGTCCCCTTAGGGAGGATTGGTGGAGGTTGTAGTGTCAAAGAAATGGAACAATGCTAATGTTTCTGCTGAGTATAAATTTTGCGGGGGTTGAAAGCCAGGGGTTCTAATGCTATTAGAGAAGGTTAATGTTAGTTATGCAAATTAATTTATATTGCAATACTTTGCAACTATTTTTAAAATGCTAAATAACCATTTGTTAAAAACAATTTCGTTTTACTGGGATACCTTAACAGCTATATAACATAATACATACCACTGCATTTTTTGTTTTCTGTCTGATTGGTTTTAGTCTATGAGCACTCAGAGGAGATACAATATTTCGCAGCACAGGTTTTGGGTGTTCGTGTTGTGGCTCCTTGCCTCTGTTTTTTCTGACTTCAGACACCTGATGGAGACCAAATGGAGGTTCTGGCAAAGCCTTCTCAACTTTACATGGAAGTCCAGGGGCGTATTTCCTTGTGTCCAGTGGTACTGCAGTTGATTGTGCATTGCCTTTTAAGCCATTCCATGTATTTTTCAGCGTCTCTTGAGGAACACCAAGATGGAACTGAAAATCTCTATTTGTGTTATATGAAGATTCCGACATCTGAGCTAAAGTAGCAAGAGTATTTTAATGATTTAGAACATGTATTACAGGATTCTTCCTAATTGTTCTTACAGGAGAGGGGGAAAAGTTACATTTCTAAAGGAAAATTAGGCTGGTTAGTTAAGCCTTTCAAGACTGAAGTAGTATTATTTATTATTTATTTATCTGTGGCATTTGTATACCGCTGAAAAGAATAAAATTATTATTATTATTTATTACATTTATATACCACCCCATAGCTGAAGCTCTCTGGGCGGTTCACAAAGATTAAAAACACTGAACATTAAAAAATGATATACAAAATTTAAAACCATAAAAACAGATTACATACCAAGACCATATCCATTTAAAACAACATTTAAAATCTCTCAATGGTTCACAATATGCCAGTTTAGTCTGTTTTAAGAATCTAATAAATTGAGTTTACTGAATTGCTATTCCATTTGAAATAAACCATGTGATCAAGATACCATTCATAATTGTAGGTTTGATAAACCAGGTATTGTGTCACATAACTTATTTTTCTGAATAATTTCAAACACAAAGAATGGCAACAACATCTGTAAACATTTACTGGGAATTTGATTTATCCTTGTCTAAGTTTACTATCTATGTACAGTAGTCACAATATTTTCTTCCAAAGTCTGCACTGGAAAAGATTAAACATTATTTAATGGGTTCTTGCCTTCAATATGAACAGATGGATTGGGAGTGATGAAATAAAGCATTTGGCAGATGTATCAAAACAGCAGCACTGCTGTACAGGTAAAGTATGAATGACTACATCCACCCCTTCTGTCAAAGTACAGAAGCAATTAAAAATAAGAAATAAGAAAATTGTTTGAGGATTCAGATAATCCCAACTATGTTCTATAGTTACAATTCCCCAAAGCATTCTTGATCTTTCAAAACAGAAGGAAACATCTGAGAAGGTTTAAGTAGACCTAGGTTAAATTACAGCTTCATTCTATACTCGTTCAGTACATGATGTAATATGATGCAGGGGGAAAGAAAGCTCCACCTTCCCTTCTGTTTCTGATAATCTTCTTTCCCTCTTCCCTTTTGCAGCAATGCTAATAGTCACCTGCTATTTTCATCCTTTATGTCTCTATACAGACAGTTGAGCTGTTTCAGGAAAACATCTTACTACTTTCAGAAAAGTGAAATTTCCAAAACATGAATACTTAGGTCTCATGTTATTTATGAACTAGCATCCCAAAAGTATCAAAATAGCTGTTAAGAACAGATAGAATATTCTGTTCTAAAGTGTTGTTTCTGTAACAAGTAATAAAATAGCATTAACTATTTTAACTTCATAATTGGTACTTTCTTAGGGATGTCTGTGTTGCTTTATTTCAAAATATTTTGTAGCACTAAACAATCCTCACATAATCCCTGTCCTCCAAGTTAGCACAACACACAAACCATGGTCAGGGGCTATATATGCAAAATGTTGGCTGTCATGCACCACACCTCATTGTGGCTTAAACAACCCACAGTGTGCTGTTTTGATTGTGCAAACCAGGACAATGTCTTCATAGGGCAATTGTGCCCTCACAATAAGGGCAGATGGACCTGAGACAACTTAGCAAATAAAATGTCTATCAGACTAAGCAAAATATGACTCCACCCTTGAGGAGCTGTGGCATGTGCCAGCTGCCATTATGAATATACACCCCCTAACTGGGATTGTTGTGTAGTGCAAACCCAGCCAGTGGCAGTTAGTTGAGGGGGCTAAACAACCTTCACGTAACTGTACAACAAACTGTGGGTTATGTGGGGGTTATTTAGTCCTCAAATAACCCCCACCAGCCAGGTTCAGATGACATGACAACTCTCAGTCAGGGGCTGTGCATTCATAATGGTGACCGACACACACCACAGCTCCTCGAGGGTAAATTAACCCACAAGGGGCTGTCATGTCATAAGAACTGGCCCAATACGTCTTAAACAAAATGCCTTCACAAAGAACACAGGACTTTCCTCTTTTGTCAGTCAAGTGCTGACATTAATTGTAGCAATCTGAAATGACATGAGCCATGTTGGATACAATTATTCCTCTACAAGAAAATATCAATTTTTCACAGATTACAATTGAGGTGCATCTATTAAGAAATCTAATATATGCATATAAACATGGAATGCCTGAACACAAATATATTTATGATACAGGTACACCTGCCTAGAAGTTGGGTTTAGCTGCATCTCCGTATACATTTCATGGCAAACATGGGCTTACTATTATGTAATAGGAGATATAGCTCAAGAACAAGGTAGTGTGCCTTGCGAGTTCTGCAGCATTGTCCATCTCCACAGACCATTCCTTAAGGTGGAATGGTTTTGCTTCTCCACAGTAAGGTTAAGAAAGCAGAGAGACTGGCAAAGTACAGGGGGAAGCCAAGATAACTTCCATAAGTACAAAATGTAGGCTGCACTTACATTTATGATAAGCCAAGCCAGACTTGAATTATTGCAAGCCTTGATCACAAACAAGTCCTAAATGAAAATGCACAGATCCCAGAACAGTAACTTTCTCACAGATGGATTTAGCTTTTACACAATCACTCCAAAGTCCATAACACTTTGTCATATGCAGTAACTTTCTGTCCACATGGAACACCTTCAAAAGGTTAATTCAATCTTTTGACCTATGTCATTGCTTTAGGTGGACACAAAGTACCTATGTGATTCCTGCTTATAAGAATGGTTTGTTTTAGAGAGATCCATTGTCTCCACTCAGACATTAAAACACTCAGCTTAAATAAATCCATACCATTTAGTTGCATATTTCCAAGCCACTGCTGCATTGTTTTAGCTTGGGACTTCAGTTCTAACAAACCAACGCTGGGCTTCATTGGGCAGAGATAGTTTGAACTAAAGACAAAGAAGCATTCATAAGTACTCTTCATAAAAATTGATACAAATAACTTATTGATCACTAAAATACAATATATTTGCTTCATGGAACTTATGTATCACCACCATATGATATAAAGAACAGATTCATTTCAGCTGGAGAGAGTCCTAATATCTTAAGATATTAAAGAGCTTGTTTCCCTAAAACATAGTTAAAGATTAACTAATCCAAACAAGGCCATTGTGTAGTAAGGAACCCAATTTCATGATACATTTTTAAAAAGCAGCTATAAGGGATTGATTCTTACCAAGTTTGATCTTTCATAGGTGGAGAAAGTTGTTTTTCCATTAAATCAGAACACGTGGGAAGCTTTTCTTTAAATATGGTAGGAATATCACCATGACTATTTGCAGGTGAAAAATTCTTCATGTTTTCTATAAGACCTCCTCTGGGTTTTGAGAGGATTTCCATGGAATGGCATCTCTCCACATGGCTTAGTACTCCTTGACTCTGACTGTGGGATGTGCCTGATCTTTCAGAGGAATGTGCTCTCCTGAGATAGCGTGAATGTGGTCTTTCTTCAATGAGCATTGCTCTTCCCCTACCAATATTGCTAATTTCTTTTGATGGAAGTCCCCAGTTGTTATGAGAACTGCTTCCATACCCAGATGAGACATCACTAGAATTCTTACTTTTAGGAGGAATTGTCATTTTGTTGGGAAGTGGCTGCCCAACTAAAAGTCTTTTCTTTTCTTTTAAGCAGCTACTTGTACTGACGCTGGGAGAAGTGGTAAAAGCTGTAGAAATGGTGGAATTTCCACTATCTATTGAATCTTCTACATTTCCCAAATCTTTACATCTTGCTGACTTACACTTGGACATAAAAGGATGATCCAATACAGATGAAAGGCTTAAACGATCTGCTGGATTTTTGCGAAGTAACTGATGAATAAGATCTTGAGCCTCTTCTGACAAAAACACTGGCATTTCATAATCTGCCAACACCACTTTGTTCAAGGTGTTCTTTACTGTATCGGTATCAAAAGGTGGCTTTCCAACCAGAAGAGTAAAGAACATACACCCCAAAGACCAGACATCGGATTCAAGTCCATGTGCGCTTCTCGTGGCTATTTCTGGAGAAATGTAATTAGGAGTCCCACACATTGTGTAATGCTTTTCATGAGGCATTTTCAGTTGGGTTGCGAGTCCAAAATCAGCGATCTTGATGTTCATAGTGTTGGTGAGTAAGAGATTAGAAAGTGTGAGGTCCCGGTGTAATATTCCATGAGAATGAAGATACAGCATCCCTGTAATAATCTGATGCATGAAGTGCCGAACTGCATGGAATAAGACAAGATTAAAAAGGGTTTTAAAACCCATTTTCAAAAAAGGGGTTAAAAATCATTTTTTACTCTTTTACTACTTTTGCTCAGTGACATACCAGGATCCCCACTTAGGACAATATAATAAACCAACCATTCCTGGTTTGTTTAGCCAGTAAAGATCTTGCGTGCATTAATCATTTCATGCATTATCATTTACGATAAACTAGGATTCTCTGGAGTCCTGCCTTATCATTTTGCGCAGATCGTTTCTAATTTAAATGTGTTAATTTTATATAATTCACAGAGAAATTCTGCTCTTTTCATGCCATGATTAGAACTTTCATTTATCTAAGTTATTTCTAATCTGTTTTTCAATCATATTGGATTCCCATGTGTTCTACTGTTTACATTTGGTATTGTCCACTGTTCAAAGGGGAAAAGGTCATCCCATCGGCTATGTCCAAGTTGCCATTGTTTATCACAGGTGACAATTACCTTGCTAGAGGACATTCTGCAGACACTACCTTCTAACAACCCACTGAGGAAGGCCTTTGAATAAAATACAGGCAGAAACGCATTGGACTTCATGAAAATAAATTATTTGATTTCTGAGCACCTGTTTCTCCTTTTTTCTGACCTGGCCTGGATATTCTCTGCCTTTTGGTTTTGGTTTTTCAAACCCTTGGATGGACATGAAGCAGTTCTTTGGATCCCAACCTATTTACTTGTTCAAATGGCTGATTTAAAGTGGAAATAAGCATATTTCAACCCTACCTTCTTCTTCAGAGAAACGGTTCTTTCTGTTCTTTAAATATCTGCTCATTTCTCCATTATGGCACATCTCTAGTATCAGGTACACATAGTTACTATCTTCAAAGTAGTTAAACAGCTAAAAGAAAAAATTAAATGTTAAAATAGATTGAAGCAGAGTTATGAATGTTTGAAGCTCTTTGTGTAAATTCTTACCTCAAGTATAGAAGGATGTTTTAGCTGACAATGTATCTTCACTTCATTTTGAACTCTTTGCACCATTCCAACTTTGTGCATGGCCTTTTTGTCAATCTGCAAAGAAATCAAATTCCCCTTTAAAGTCATCTTTATGTTCTTTCTTACAAGTTAATTAAGTGTGCAATGGTGCTGATCAAGGATATTTTAATCCTTAACCCTTGTGTTGCCATCTCTATAACACACCCCAACTGCTAGCTATGTCAGGAAAATGAACTATCAGTCATGAAAAAATGTAATGAAGTCTCTTCCATTTCTCCCCAATGGTTTGGCATACATGCTGCCAAAGGGAGCTTCCTTCCAAATGCAAATAGCAGCTGGGGGACACGCATTGTTTTCAATGGGACCACAGCATGGTGTAAAGGGTTAAAAATTCCACCCGTGCCAAGGTCCTAATTCTAATTCCCCCCTAGCGGCTGCTATTTAGTGTGTCTTTTAAAGGCAAAACAGCACACTTAACGTAGTGTGCAAAAGAAACCCCCCTTATTTCAGATTATGAACATCCCTGACCCTAACAGGTACTCTAAACGAAGAACTCTTATAGAAAAACCCTCACATTATTCATCTACAGAGAGCAGTTTGCAGGATCAAGACCTTCAGATTTGAAGTGCCAACAGGTTTAGATTGGTATCTTGAGGCATCATTGACTGCTTATGTTTTTGCACAACTAAGTATATGGAAAGCATTAAATTATACAAAGGTTAGAAAATCATCTATGCAGTTTGGAATCCAAATTGGCAGTTAAACTACCACTCAGGAACTGAAGAAGCAGTGGCAACAGAAAGGATATGCAGCCTGGGAGTGCAGGATGGCATTAATTTATTTAATGGGTTTGAAAATGTGTGATTATGTCTCATCCCTTTATTTCCAGTAGTTTGACGTTCTATATTTTGCCTTGCCTCCTCTCTCCATAGTTATGCAAGTCACTGGTTCAAAGGCCACTTACCATTTTGATGGCCACTTCCAGGCCGGTTTTCAGGGATACTGCTCTGTAGACTCCTGCAAAGGAGCCCTTGCCCAGAAGATTCCCCACCTTGAAATCCTGAGAGAGAGAAGGTAAGTTACTGCTGTTACTGTCCCTTCACATTCTGTTTTCATAGACAGGTATCAGTCACTGAAACAGTTTTAATGCTACATGCCCATTATGTGGTAAATGTTTGTAGATGTCATGTAAGAAAATCCTGCCTGTTATGATCCTTTTTCTCTTGTGATTTAAATAATTGATTTAAGTTACCTTGACTTACATTAATCCCTCCTCCAAAGCAAGGAAGTCCCAAGGAAATATTTTAGATAGATAACTGGGAGGCTAACTTGAAGTACATTATAAGGCAGAAATAATTGCTTTTGTTTGGATATAATTGCTTCTGTTTCCCATTGTAATTGGTTAGTAGAAAAGAGTGCAACTAGAAGTTAGTAGGGTTTGCTTCTCCCTCCCACCTCCACAAAAAGCTGCATTAAAAATGTATTTCATTCATGCCATGGTCAGCCCTTCTCATATACCCCAGCTATCCCCCTCAGCAAGCCTTATATATGTTTTCACACCTTCCCCACCCCACTTGTCTCCACTAACTCCATGAGCTGAGTCTGCTCGAAAACCCTCCATTCCTCTGCCCTAGGCTAGGGGTAATACATCAAACCCAGTGAGGACAAGGCAAAGAGAAAAATGTAAGAGAAGTGTCAATGGAGTGCATGCACAGTCGTGCTAACTTTCATGCAGTTCCTGACCTCTTCACAAGCTTAAAAACATGCACTCCTACTTCCACACGTTTCAGCACCGTCCTTCCCTCTTTCCCGTCCCCAGTCCGGGGGGCACCTTAGCCACTCGCGGAGGTTGCGGCTTGAGCCACGCCTGCTCAGATAAGCGAAGCGCGCTCAAACGTGTGTGGGGGGGGGGGGTACGTGCCGTTCCTCGGCAGGGGCCAAAAACGCTCAGGCAGCTGAGGCCAGGGGGCGCCTTTACCTGAATGGAGTTCTCCCAAGGCAAGCATTGGGACATGCCGGCGAAGGATGCGCCGTCTCGCGGCAGGGGAGAGAGCAGGAGACTGAGAAGCCACTGCGGCATCCTGCCGGGGACATGCACCCACTGAGGAACCTGCAGCCACCCACGGCGCTAGCAGACTGGCCTTGCCGCCCTTTCTCCCGCTCCCAGGGGAGACGCGGCTTCCATCAGCCGCTGCCATAGCAGCAGCCAAGGAAATACTCCCGAGGGACGCCAAACGGGACGCCCCCCACCTACCCCACCCGAGAATCCCGCGGGCAAGCCCGCTATTGCCGCCGGGCGGTACAGCCCCAAAAACTGCACTTCTTTGGAGGTAAACCCCACTGAACACAGCGGGGCATGTGGGCGAGTCAACAGGCATAGGATTGCGCCGACAAGAGACGCACCCAAGTGGTGGCAGCCTACAGTCTACGGAGACTCCCCCCCCCCCCCCCCCGAGAAACACGGATCATCTCAAGCAACGATTGTTTCCTCCTCCAATATATAAGCAGGATCCTAAACGCATTTCGGACAGAATCTTTAGAGACTTGACAAAACCGGAGTATTTTGTGTGTGAGAGAGGGGGGAGAATAAGATATTTTTGTTTGGGTGGGTGAGAGGGTGTTTGGTGGCTAATGCTGGTGGAGGGGGTTTCTTGGGGGAGGGATAATGGAAGTATATTGGGTTTGCCCATTAAATTGGATTTATATATAATTTAAATTAAAACCCATACCCAAGGCTAGTGATAGAGGTAGGCTATAAGTACCCAAGATTTAGGGATAGGGTGATCTCAATTATAAGGCAGAAAGCTATGTCATATTTTTCATACTTCAGTTTTTTACGCAAGCCCCCTGCTCTTAACAGCATGATCAACAATTCTTTCAAATCTTCCTGCCAGCCGTAGTACACACTTTTTGATGATGGACAAGAACTATCCCAAATTCACACTGAGAACACACACACTCCACCTATGACTTTTACTTGCAAGGACCACACAACTAACTACATGCCAAATCAAAGTGTTTAGTAAGCACTAAAGACATTCCAACTCATCCAGCATTCTCAAAGAATACCCTTGCAACAGGGGCATACCTAACTTCTTGACAGAAAAGTCTGGTTATGGAGGTTTGCTGCAGTTATTATTATTATTATTTATTATTATTATTATTATTATTAATAATAATAATAAAGAGAAAAGGAAAGGGCTTCAGTATTAACTGTCTTGGGCCTCTACATACTCCTTATACAAATGCCAGGATCTTAACAGTATTGGCTGGTGGATTTATGGCATCAGTGTATATGGTCTTGCCAGTAAAAGTTTTCCAACAATGTTTGTAAAGCTCTGATTTGATAAGTGATAGTGAGATCTCAGAAATGCTACTGCAGTTGCCGATGCTAACTTTTCTCAAACACTAATCATCACCATTCAATTTTTTTTTCAGGCAAATTTCAATTGCTTTCTTTGTTTGGATATATGAGAGTCTCCAAAAGAATTAATCCCAGCAAGTCAAATTCACAGGAAATACAAGTATTCCTACTTTAAAATCATACAGTTCTCAAACAAACATCATATCCTATCTCAGATGCTTTGGTGTGTATATTTATCATATTAACATCCCATCTTTCAACCAAAAAAATGGTGCTGAAAGTGACTAACGATAATAAAACTAAGATTAAAACAAGAGTAGAACAACCTGGAGGGGCACATGTTCCCCATCTCTGTATTACAGCTAAATTTTATGCATGTTTACTTTAAAGTCCTTTGAGCTCACTAAGTCTTACTCTTTAGTAAGTGTGCACTGGATTACAGCCTTACAGGCAGATCCTATGCATATTTACTCTGAAATAAGTCGCACTGGATTTAGTCACACTTATTCCCAAAGTGAACAAGCCTTACAGTACAATCCTATACATGCCTATTCAGAAGTAAGCCCCACTCACTTCAGTGGACTAATATACACCCAGGAAAGTGTGCATAGGATTGCAACTCTCAAGAGTACTCAGAAGTACCCTATTTGGTCACACAATTCAGGGGCTAAGTCTACATGCCCACTCCCTCAATGCATGCTTATAGGAGTGCTCTCACAATCTGGGAAATCAGTTTGAGGGATTATGCTCCAAACTCAATGTGGCAACCAGTCAGATCATGAATGTAAACAAAGCTTTCCCACAGTGCCACAACAGCAAGTTTTCACCTTATTATAACCATTTTCTCTGGAATTGTGAACAAAAGGATAATACTGTGGAATTTGGTAATGCTATAAACCATTCATACTCGTTTCTGCAAACATATTAGACAAGTTATTTATTGTAGTAATTGTTTACTAGATGTAAATGAGGATCTGCCAGGGGTACATGCAAGCTGCTTCTAAAATTACAGACTGCACAGATGAACATTACCAAGGGTAACAGTCATATTGCATGAACAAGTGTTTCACAGTAATACTTAATCATACAACCCAGGTACTTTCTCTCTCTCTCTCTCTCTCTCTCACACACACACACACACACACACACACCAGTCACTATAGGGTTGGGGGGAAAATGGGAGAAAAAACTGTCTTTAGCACAGGCTTGGAAAAGTCCATTTGCCAGGTCACCTGTGGCTAATGAAACACAATCAGGCAACCAGATTAAGAAGACTTTGCAAATTGGCTAGTAATTTTTGTGGAGACTTTGTGGTTGTTGCTTCAGCCAACTTATCTTTATGAATTCTTTCAGGAAGAGCATCATACTACTACTCTGCTTTCAGGGAGAGCAACATACCAGGAAGAAACATGGGAATATGGATACAAAGAATGTGGTTGAGAGGGTGTAAGGGTTACTATGTACCCAAAGTCATCCATGGTAAACCTTGTTATACAATTCATAATAGCTACCATTCCCGGTTTTGTACATTGATTAGAATCCCCACTTCAATCACACACATACTCGAAGAATAGCAAACACCCCAGTTATAAAGACGATTTTATCATTTTAAATGCATCAGGCTTAAAGTGCAGAGTCAGCGGGTTTATAGAGTCTGTGGCAGGTGCAATGTTCAAGGCCCTGTCACTGCCCCCTACAATGACCTGTGTGTATGTGGAGCTCTGGTGAGCAATGTAGCAGAGGGCAACAACATGAACAAGAGCTGAGCAGGGGGTCTGTGGCAAGTCCTGCCCCCACCACTGTTCTCTGGCATGGCTCCTACATATTTAAAACTGCACAATAGGTAGAAATTCAACAGGTAATGGCATTAGTTGCATAAAATCAGAAGCCATAAAAAGCTTCTTCCATTAAATTTCTGCCTGCCATGCAGCTGTTAAAAGCCAGCAAAGCCCTGATACAGAAAAATAGCAATACTATTTAAGTGAGTGAAGGATTAGTAATGTTCTATAGCACCGTCCTAAGCAGGTTTGTTCAGAAGTCAGCCCAAGTGTTCTCAAGGGGGCTTACTCTCAGGCAAGTGTGCAGAGTATTGTAGTTTAGGCTGCGCGCCCTCGAGCGTTCTGAGGCTACGATCCTATGCACACACCTTTGAACACAGTGGGGCTTACTTCCGAGTAAACAGGCACATGACTGTGCTGTACGATGCTCAGCTCTCATCTGTCCGAGTGGCTGAGTGGGAGGTAAGTCCTCATCCAAGGGAGACGTGGAAATTTTACGCAGGGAAGTGGGCAGGGGCCCGAGCGCATTGCATAAAATGTACACTGTACATCATTGGCAGGGCGGGGCTCCGCCCAACACCCTGCGCCGCCTCACCTGTCAAGACAGGCTGGATGGGGCCAATTAGAAGCACAGCAACACCTGCCTCCCCTCGTCTGAGACATGGTTGGGCCCAGACTCCCCTCAGAATGGTTGAGTCCTCTCCCCCCCTCCCACCACCGTGGCATAATGGCCGTTTCCGCACCTCAATCTTTTCGCCGATGCAGCTCGCCATGGCGGCGGCGGGGCTGGCGCTCACTCCTCCCGCGTTACTCTATGGCGTTATTATCACTATCGCATGGCCGGCTAATCTGCGTGTCTCTCGCTGGCGCTGCCGATCCACAGGCCTCTCCCTCCCCGCTATGGGGGTCGGGGAGAAACCCCCTCCGTCGGAGGCTCCATTTTGAAATATCGCGCCGTTGCAACTTCGCCCAGAGAAAGGCTGCGTCTGACGTCATTGCGTCGCGGGGCTGTTTTTTCCTCCCATGCTCCGGCTCTTCCAGGATGGCGCGTGCGCCGTAAGCAGATAATACTGTTTAGAAGAGCAGCAGTATAGAAGCGCATGCGCATAGCAAGTTGTCGAGGTTGTGTTCGTTCTATTGAGGCGATAAGCCCTCTAGTGGCAGGGGTTCAGAACTTCCATTGTGTTATTTATTTTCTTTGTTCAACGCATAAGAAGAGCCCTGTTGGATGTATCTCGTCCAACATCTTGCTTCCCACAGCAACCACTTAGATGCCTCTGGGAAACCCACAAGTGCAGGGCATGAAAGTAATAGAATAGCCCTCCTCCATTGGTGTCTCCCAATAGCTGGTCTTCAGAAATATACCACAATATCAACATCTATCTGTCTTACCGTTGCTCAGCCTAAGCTACTTCACAGGGTTGTTCTAAGGATCAAAAAGGAAGAGTTCTGCAGACCGCTTTGAGCTTGATGGAAAGCCAGAATATAAATGCAATAAATGGCTGGCTGGGAATGCTAGGAATTGTAGGACTACACCCCCACCCACCACTATCTAAACATACATAGGATTATGCCCTTAATTCAGTTATATTAATAAAACACTTTAGTCACTTTTAAATCATTATGGTCCTGTCACCTTCCTCACCCCATATTTTCATTGTGACTGTGATTCTGCTTGAAGCCAGTACTATTATTTTAAAAGCTCCTTTTCCACATAGAATGAAAATTAGTGAGTTGGATCCAGATTTAAACTTGAACAATTATGCTGGTGAAAGTGGACTTCTTCCCCACAGCAGACTTTCCAGTCCTCGGAAAATACTACACAGAGAGTCAGAAGATCCTACTGAATGGGATGAGCTGTGGTCGTCCCCAAAAATCAGGTGGATGAACCTTCCATTAGCAGTTCTCTTCCTCTAAAGGAAGACAGTTCCTGGCTCCAACACAGCATTATCTATTTTTGTCTGGAAAATATTGAATTTATTTATTTATTTATTTATTACATTTGTATACCGCCCCAGAGCCGAAGCTCTCTGGGCAGTTTACATAGGATTAAAAACAATTAAAAACAATATACAAAAATTAAAACAGCAAAAACATACAAAATACACACAATCTGTACATTTAAAACCACTACAACACTTCAAAAAGCTACAAAAAAACAAAACAAACCCAGGCTCCTCAGATATTGCCAAATGCCTGAGAGAAGAGGAAAGTCTTGACCTGGTGCCGAAAAGATAACAATGTTGGCGCCAGGCGGACCTCGTCAGGGAGATCGTTCCACAATTGGGGGGCCACCACAGAGAAGGCCCTCTCTCTTGTTGCCGACCTCCGAGCTTCCCTCGGAGTAGGCACTCAGAGAAGGGCCTTAGATGTTGAACGTAGTGTTCGGGTAGGTTCATGTCGGGAAAGGCGTTCCATCAGGTATTGTGGTCCCAAGCCGTGTAAGGCTTTATAGGTTAAAACCAGCACCTTGAATCGGGCTCGGAAACATACAGGCAGCCAATGCAAGTGGGTCAGAGTAGATCTTATATGCTCAAACGTAGAGTGCATTGCAGTAATCTAACTTGGAGGTTTCCAGAGCATGGACAACTGAAGCCAGGTTATCCCTGTCCAGATATTTTTCTTCAATTTTTTTTAGCATATTGAATAAAACAACAATGCGACCACCAGACTAAGTGACTACTGGGCACATTCATTTCTCCCTCATTTGCTGCACAGGACAGAGTACTATCTTTCCTACGATGCTCAGTTTGACCTTTAATCTAGAATCCAGTGGCTTTTTCAGACGTGTTTAATAGCGTAGATAATGAAGAACATCTCTGTTCATACACGTGATTTCTTCTCATGCACTCTATCATTTCTCCATGCAACCTGTATTCTTAATTTTGCTCAGTTAATTTTCCACCAATAATGTCAAACTGTCAATATGAAATAGCATAGTGCATCAATCTGTGCCCTTCCTTAATAGATTATGCACAACTATTTCCTTGTCCTAAATGCATTTGTTCAAGTTTCCTTCCTGTCAGATGTTGTTCATTGCTGATTAGGATTTTTATACAAGGTTAATAAAGAGATGCATAATTCTCAAGCTGTATCGTCTTTGCATTTTAATTTATGCACATTTTGGAATCCCTGTCTTTTGTAGTTAGAGCTAAATGCAGACGGCCAGCATAAAGCTGGTACATCACACATAATTCCATTTGAAAGCCATGTTGAGATTGGGAATGAGGCCTTCCTCTTTTGTGGTCTGTCAAACCATATCAGCAATAATATTGAGATGGGTTAATTACCAAGATGGTTGTGTAAATGGAAAAGTTGTCAATGTCTCTGAGAACTAATTTGCATTGGTATTATGAAAACTGTTATGTTTAATTTAAGGTTCTTAGCTTTCAAACAGAGGCAGCTTTAGGCAGGGCTGGCCCAAGATATTTTGCTGCCTCAGATGAAGGACAGGATCACACACACCCTAGTTCCATGTACAGAAGCCAAATGGACTGGCCTGGCAGTTGAACCTTACTTCAGCACTGGCAATGAGACAATATCCTTTATTGTATCTGAGGGTGGGTTGCATAGCATACACAGTTCTGTCCTCCAATGTCTCACCACCATTCCCTGCCCCTCAGCATCTGCTGTCTGAGGGAGTGCCTCACTCTGCCTAATGGTAGAGTTGGTCCTGGCTTGAGACTAGAGGTGCCTCTACAAGAGCGATTTAAAGCTCTTTCAAGGCACATTACCAAATTTACCTCTACAAGAGCATAGTGCAAATTAGGGTTCCAGGTGCGTTTTATCTCAGATTATTTGCGTTTTCGAATGCGCGTTAAATAGCGAGTTTTAATTTACCGCAGGAGTAAGAGCGCCTTATGTCTATGGCTGCCTCTACAAGAGAGGTTTAAAGCTCTTTCAAGGCGCTTTAAAAAAATTACCTCTACAAGAACGGAGCGCAAATCGGGCGTAGAGGCGCATTATCTCTCCGATTATGCGCATTATCGAATGCGCGTTAAACAGCGAATTTTATTTTGCTACGGCCGTTAAAGCGTATTTTGACTATGTGAACAAGCGCTTATGTGCATTAACTACTTGTCAAGCGCATTTTGGTCACCCGTTAATGCGCTTCACCGCCTCTCGCCGCCTCTCGTGCAGAGGTATTAGGCGTAAATGCGCTTCAGCGATTATGCGCATAATCGCCTAACCAGTCGCAAAAGTGAATCCTTGTAGAGGGGACCTATGTAAACAATTTTGTGAGGAGGCGCATTAACGATCATATGGTCTTGATGTCATGCACAGAACTTCCCCTTCACTGGGAGAACCTCTCACTTTTTCGTTTAGTTTTATTTCCTGTCTCCTCCTGGCAACTTCCTCCTTGTTCTCCGTCTCTCTGGATGGAAGCTCCAGGAAGATGAGACCCAATGTGAACTGAAAATAAAGTTTATTTTAACTCCCCTGATGAAATATTTTGTTCATGGAGACATGGGGCCAGATGGAGGTGGTTTCACAAGAAGTAAAGGGGGTAGGAAGGATGTGCGGATGTGCGCATAATTAGCGATCAGCTTAGACATATCGTCCCCTCGCTTCTTGCTGGGTTCCTGACATGAGCTGTGTATGTGTGTGTGTGCTCACTGGGAAGAGGAGGGGGAAGGAACGAAGCAGCATCTCCCTCTCTGTTTTGGCGTGTGTGTGTGCGAGGCACATTCCCAATTACTCCTGAGCAGTTCAGTTCAAATGGCAATCAGGCAAAGGCAAATGGGGGTGGGGGAGAGGTAGCCGAACAGGTTAACCACATCATTCCTGGCAGGTAACCTAGGTAACCAAAGGCAGGAGATTCTGGTAGGCAGGGAGAATAAAGGGTTTGGGCAGTTTCCCAGGACAAAGCGCATTACTTTCAGCAACATTTGCATGCATATGCCTCTCGTATATAGGTATTAGGCATAAAAAAGTTTGTCAGGAAATACGCACAATCGGGGAACCGGGCCTCAAAGCGAAATCTTGTAGAGGGGGTCTTAGTCTAATATTTGATACAACTCTCTTAGAATAAAATATGCTGTTAATTCCACAGTACCCAAACCTCAAAGCATGCACTGTCTATAGGAGTTCATTGCCATTGGTGAAGCACATTTCTAAATTGAGGTGCAAATTGATGTGGGGGACATTCCGCTTTAACCAACCTGGTGCCCTTCAGATGTTTTGGACTACAACTCCCATCATCCTTGGCCATTGGCCATGTTGACTGGAATTGTAGTCCAAAATATCTGGAGGGAAACTATAGTTATGAATCTTATAGAACTCCTGACCTGATATAATCCCAAACTGGAACAACATATTCAGGAGAATATAGGGAACTTGCAATTACCCATTGTTTCTGACCTCAGCGTCTTTCTGGGAACAGCTAAGCCCTACCCAACAAAAATGGGGCAAGAATGGGAGAATGCAGAATCATGCTGGATCAGACCAAGAGTCTGTGTAGTCCAGCATTCTGTTCACACAGTGGCCAACCTGCTGTTGATCGGGAATCCACAAGCAAGACACAAGTGCAACAGCACCCTCCCACCCATGTTCCCCAGCAACTGGTGTACATAGCCTTACTGCACCTGACCCCAGGGTTAAAAAGAACACAGTGGGCCTGTTCAGAGAACACGCTAAGCCATGGTTAGACTGCTAACCCTTTTGCAGCAAATGGTTAGTGAGCGACTTTAATCCGTGGTTATGTAGCTACCATGGTTAGGAATAGTTCACATGACACGCTAAGCGATAATGTTTAACTCAAAATGCTTAACCACCATGGCATAGTGTCATCTGAACAGGGTCATTGAGTTAACCTGGTAGCAAAAATGTTTTTCTGCTGTTAATGTAGCAGAAAAGTCCTGCTGAGTTAATGAAAATAAACATAGATCCTCAAGGTGATTTAAGTTTTGTACACTTGTCAAGCAAGCCTGAAACTGTAACTAGGATTAGCAGTTCCTTGTTTTGCTGCTGTTGATTATGTCACCATAACAACTTCAGTACTACTAAATAGGCCTTTTTGCTAGCTAAACATATGGGAGTGCTCATAAATAAATCTTTGATCATTTACCAAAAGAGCTATAGCAGGTGGGAGAACATCCTGAAAGTGAGTGTGCCTTGCGTAGAAATTACTTATTATGAGGAATAAATAAGATTTCATCCCCACTTCTTTGCATATAGCAACATGACATTTCCAGGCACAGGTACCCAAGGCAGTTCCTGGAGCACCAAGTGTTGAACAGAGAGAAAGATGTATAGCTGACTGTACTTGGTTCCTACTCAGGTACTGATGCTTCTGTTTCAATTCAAAATCAGTGTAGATGTTGTTCGAGAGTGGATGTAACTTGTTTTCTAGCAACTGTTTTTGGCAATTAAAACAAGCATTTAAAAGAAGGGTTTGAACGAAGCATGATAACAAGTATATCAATTAAAAAGTAGTGTGTCTTCCTTTTCCAATTTATGGTTGATTATAGGGTTTTTTGTCAATGTTGATTCATATATGTTCATAATATTGGCTATAAGACTGTGCCCACATATGGCTGTGTTTGAAATGGAAAATAACATCGTGAAAAACTTAAGGGAGTGACAAATGAATAGTCTGTATTTTCAGATGCAGGGCAGTTTAAAGGACCCAGTATAATGAGAACACATTCTGTACAAGTGTCAGTGATTTATTAATAATTTACCACATTTGTGTCTCAGCCTTCTTGCAGAGAACTCAAGGGAACATCTATTGGTATTTTATTCCTACAACTTGTAGAGTGACCATATGAAAAGGAGGACAGGGCTCCTGTATCTTTAACAGTTGTATGGAAAAGGGAATTTCAGCAGGTGTCATTTGTATGCATGCAGCACCTGGTGAAATTCCCTCTTCATTACAACAGTTAAAGCTGCAGGAGCCCTGGCCTCTTTTGTATCTGATCACTCTGGTATAGCTCCTGCAGCTTTAAGAGCTAAGATGAACTCCAACTTACACTGGAGAGTAAAAGCAGGATAGAAATTTTAGTAAAAATATGAATAAAAGATTGCTGTCATTATAGTTTTCTAAGACTGAGATGAGTTGAAAGTGAGAAAAAGAATTAGGTGTTCATTTTTCACCTGAGTTTTACTTTGTAAAAATAATGTGGGGCGCGATTTAATGCATATTTTGACAGCAGTAAATCTTACAACTCCCAACATTCCCCAGTCAGCATAGCTGCCTGGGGAATGCTGGGAGTTATAGGACTTTTTTCTGTTATTTTTTTCTGTATAGGACTTTGATTAGGTACACTTCACAATTTAAATTATTTCCTAAGAATGGACTGAGGTAATGAATGCTTCCAGATGGAGGGGTCATATCCCTATCAGAAGGCAATGTGCAGCTATTTTGTCTTTTCTTACTTAATGGATTTTCCATGGTAACAAAAGTGGTGGGAAAATACAGGGGGATTACAAGAGTACCTCTAGATGGACACCTTCCGTCAATATGGCTTCGCACTGGCAGCAGTTGTGTTACATGATGCTGCCGCCGGTGTGAGGACATCTAGAGGCAAAGGCTTTTTGCTCCGCTCTAAAAAAGTTGGCCATTTACCCTGACCTTTTTTAGATCGGAGCGGGCTGGCCAGGGAAGCAAGTGGAGCAGCGAGCCATAAGCTTGCTGAACCGCCTCCGCAGTCCTTCCCCCCATTTTTTGAAAAACAAAAAACAACTTACCTTAGAGTAGGGGAGCCGATGCTCCCAGCTGCCCCTCCAGCTGCTGCTGGGCTGTCACATGCTCGGCGGCCCCGGCAGCCCCAGGAAAAGCCTGTGTGGCGCCCCTTCCATGTAGATCACCGGAAGGAGCATCACTTTGGGGTGTGCCACCTGCTGCTGCTGCTGCACAGCGGAAGAGGCGCCGTAAAGAGGCGGCCCAAGTGGATGATGACCATGTCTGGACCACCTGTAAAATTCCATTAATGAAGCAGGGCAATTGCACTTTGAAAGGGGTATGGCTAAAGTACACACTGGGATTTCTTACTATATAAACAACATATTCAGGATATGCGGCCAGTCAGCACGGACTGTTTGAGTGTTAGATCACAGGTATAAGAGCTACATCCTTTAGCTTCCTTCCAACTACTTTGAGAGTGCAACCCACTTCTCAGTGAAATTAGTGGCAAGACATCCACTAATTTTAGTGGAGGAAGACTGGTTGGGTATGGGATTTGGGTGTATATGCAAAGAGTATGCTGAGGAAAATTAGTCTACATTCTGTCAAAAAGTTCCTTTAGTCTATTTTTGGGTGGTATTACCCAAACTTGAATTCTGCTTTGTTTAGCTGACCTCTATGATGGAAGAGTGCCACCTAAGACCTAAGAACATGGCATCACTTCTCCAACCATCCAGAGTGACAGAAACACTGCACAAAGAGCCACTCCTCTACATCTCCTCCACAGTAGATGGTAACATCATAGTTGTTAGCCAAGACGGATTGGTTTCCATTTGGACCACAAACTTAAAATTGAAGAGAAGCACTCTTATACTTGTGAGTTTTAGAAATGAAGTATTGCTTAAAGAATATGCTATTTATTGGTGATAGATGCAAGATCTTTCCACTGAGCTTGAAATGAAAAGGAGATTGTTTTGCAGCTGTAATCATCATTATAATCACATTCACACACAACTATAGGGCTCAAAATGATGTCAGTCACAAAGATAAAATTAATGCAGGCAACCCATTTGGTAATGTCTCTACATTACCAGTAAGCCTATATACACCAGTTTATGGGGAACTTGAGTGGGAGGGTGCTGTTGCACGGTGTCCTGCTTGTGGGTCCCTGGTCGACAGCTGGTTGGCCACCGTGTGAACAGAGTGCTGGACTAGATGGTCTGATCCAGCATGGCTCTTCTTACCTAAGTCCAGACAGACCTAAGGACAATAATATGACCTATGTGGACTTGTGGCAGAGGTGGCTACATGGAGCCCTCCAGATGTTTTGACCCACAACTCCCATAAGCCTAGCCAGCATAGCCAATAATGAGGGATGATTGGAGTTGTTGGCCAAAATACCTAGAGGGCCATAAACTGTGCTCCCCTGGTTTATGGTATGCTTTAAAGAACCAGAAGATGGGACCCTATGAACATCCTGGTGGACCCTATTCTGGTTAATCAACAAATGTTTGGGAGCACATCGCTACTCATTTTACTGTTTACTGACTTTTTGGGAGTCAGATAACAATTCTGCCGAGTGAACCAATCAACATACACATAGTACAGAACTCACACTCATCCTGGAAGCAACTGTTCCTCCACAGTTCTTAAAGTCGCAATTGGCATTTGTAGGGGAGGAATACTACTACTACTACTACTAAGGCAGGAAAGGAAACTGGGGGGGGGGGATGAATACAGAAAGCCCCCCCCCCAAAGACACAGTAAACAATAAATTATCAAGTAAGACAGAAAGAAACAAGCCCATTAAAAAAAGACATAGGAATATTAATTGGGGGCCCACAAAGTGTGAAATGTTCAACGTATATCTTCATAAGCCCTGTGAGTATTGTCTTTAAAAGAGTAATTGCTCCCAGAGATACCTTGAGCTATATTTGCCTTTATTTGAGACTTTGTTGTACTACAATTTGAGAGTCCCTCATTAGATTAACTTTTTATGTGCTCATTGCTTGCAACTGTAGGATTGCAAGTTTGACTGTAGGAGGTTGGAGAGGTGATAACCACCCTGCCATCCAATCAACACACATTCTTCTTTGTGTAGTTTTGTTTATATGGTCAAGTGCTTTATCTGTCACTGGCATCGCAACTGTTTCAGCCCTGACTCATGCATGTGCAAACAGTATTCAGGTTTCTTTCCGGGAATTACCTGTGAAAGCATTCCTGTGGGTTAAAATTATAACATGAGAATTGGCCCTCAAAGTAAGACTGCATCTCTGCTGTGTTTGCATTTATTATATTCTCCTTACTCAAACAACTATTGCTATTTATTCAGTCAAGAATGCATTATTCAAATGATTGTTGTAATTAAATCCGTGTATCCTCTTCTTATATACAGTGGCTTGGATCAGGGTTTCAGAACCCTTTCAGGCTGATGGCCAAATTCCATTTCAGAAAAGATTCCAGTGCAGGATCTACACTACTGCTTTAAAATGGTTTAAAACGGTTTATAACAGTAATGACAACTGTTGGGGCCCAGGACACACTCCATATACAGTTTTCAAAACGTTTTCAAAGTGTTATATCCTGCTTGGTGTAGGTCGGTGCATTAAAATGATGGCAAAGGGAACAGAACCAAAAACGCCATCATATTTTAGCTTATAGCTCTGTCAGTAATTAAGCCTTAGGAGAGGCATTTTAACCTTTTAGTATGGGAAAAATACCTGCACAAAAGCCAGGAAACCACCAAATGACCAGTGGTTGGTGGAAACAACTGGGGCCATCTGGGGAACCTTGGAGGGCTGTATTGGGGTCTAGGCTTGCAGTTCTGCACCCCTGGCTTCAATTGTGAGTGGAGGTTTTATTGCGGAGTGAGGGGTCCTGTTCCTTCTTTCTTGTGGCCACCCTGAATAGCCATTCTTGAGCAGTGGGTGACCCTTCAGGACAGTTTTTGATGTTGCATGGTGACTGCAACTGGAGGGAGATAAAGTTGGTGAAAATTTGGCCCTGTCTTCATGTCACCGCTTCACCACTCCTTCCCCCTGAAACCCTGTCGTATCACTGCTGTGGGGTGGGGGCGGGAAATCCCCACGCGGTCATCCAGGTACTGGAGCCCACCCTCTTCCCAGCTTCAAGTGACCAATCACCAGTCACCATCCGCCCTTGAATGCCTCCGTCTCGACACCAGAGTGAGGTCATGCAGCGGAAGGGCCATGGTGACCTTGCTTCAAAGGTGCAGCTTTGGGGAAAAGCCCCACAGTGGCTTTGAATTGGTGGCTGCATCATATAACCAAACACAGCGCTGATTTGCAGCCATCGCAGGGCTTTGAAGACATATAGACAGCCCCTCGGTGACCTCTTCCTTATGCAAGCAGAAGTGCTTTGAGAGTGCAGAAGGGTTGCTCTGGATCCAAGCAAATGTATTTCAGTTTAGATCAGGATTTTGACCATGTTCTCTTTGGAGTCTAGGATGAAAATGAAAACAAACTACAAAATCAGAAGATGAAGTGGGTTTCTGATTCCATTTTGATGCCTCAGTACAACAAACTAATTATTGGGACCTGGTAGGTAATACATTACAGGGCTTCTTAGTATGACAGGCATGATACCATTGGCGAAAGTGTATAAGAATATTAGAACTATGACTTTGCAACTCTTTGTTGCCTTGTTTAAAAGATGCATAGAAAGCAAGGATGAGAAAATAGTAACCAATCTCGCTCAGCTTGCTTTTTATTGCTCCCCAGTGGTTCATACAAAGTAAATACTCTAGTTAAAATATATAGGCTGTAAAGATAGCCACACTAAACCCCTATATAAACTTACGAGCCAACTTTATAATACATGGTCTGTAGATTGCAGCCTCAAACTTGAATTCCAGTGTTAGTTTACTGCAAGATGAAACCTGGTATTTTGGTGCTGCCATTTTTTGTTTTTTTTTAAACACACTCCTTGTCCTTTGGACATTTATTATAATACAGCTGGTTTGTGCTTGGTTTCTGCTTTTGATCAAGACTCGGGGAGCAGCAAAATGTAGAGAGTACAACCCTAAAAGCCCTGGCTGCCTTTGCAATAACATAAAATGTTGATGTCTTTCATTGTAACTCATTGAGAAGATTGAGCCCCCGATGTATACCACACCCTTCAAATTGTTTAATAATCATTACTTTTTCCACAGGGAGCTCTGGAACTATAGTTCTGTGGGAGTGTCTCTGTGGTGAGGGATGTCTAAAAGATAATTCTTAGCAGCTTCACATTTCCCAGTATTCTTTGAATGAAGTCATGACAATTAAATTAGTATAAAACCAATCCATGCTTATCATCTGGATAGGCCCTAAACCCCACCTGAAGTGTGAAAGTCTGTTTTCCACCCTCCTTTTTTAATGACGTCCCATGAACACTGTCTGGGCTGTTTCCTGGGAATGAAATTGATATGAAATTTTCACCCCTGGAATTCCTATGTATGTGAGGTGAGCAAAGAGTAGGATGTTGCACATCAGAAACATTCAAAAGAAAACAATTCATTGTGGTTTTACCACCTGAACTTTAATTTGAATTCATTCTAAATGCAAGATGAATCTCGGTGATTTAGCTTTGACCTCTGCAAGAAAAATAAAATCTTGTTTGTTTTTAAAAATCATAACCAGAGAGTGAGATT
Organism: Anniella stebbinsi; assembly: GCA_029215795.1. NCBI lineage: Eukaryota > Metazoa > Chordata > Lepidosauria > Squamata > Anniellidae > Anniella > Anniella stebbinsi. The sequence continues at coordinate 192,994,208 of JARDYH010000004.1, forward strand.
TGTAATTCATTATCATAACCGAAGGTTTGACAAAACTTCTAGACGGTCTTTTTTATTTCAACATCTTTGAGGTTTCTAAAGTGTTTAATTAACATTGGGTTTACAGTGACAGAGAGATACGTCTCTATGAGCTCTCCAACTTGGAACCATATTGCCAAATTATTGGCCTTGAAACAATGCCTCTTCATTTGGATTACAGGTACAGTCTAGATGAACTAACATCACCAAAGCAAACATTTTTGTTGTTGTTGACAATTTAATTTCCTGTGGGAATAGAATCATGTAAGGACTGGGAGAACCAGTAGGGAATAAAATCAATTTGGGAATAAGAATACAGAATTAAAATTCTGAGGAGAGCAAACCAGGAGAAAAGTGTGCGCTTCTATATTTTACTCTTTCCCCCAGGAACAACCATGCTGCTAAAAATGCATCTGGTGTCCGCATGGCAATAAAATATTTCTCATACTTGTTTCATTCACCTTGGGACCTATTGAGTTCTGCTTAAGCATTGTCCTTTAAATGCCAAAGTTAAACAAAAGCTGGGTTTTTTTGTTTGTGATTAGTGTTCCTGCTTATGATTCTTATTAGGGATGTGCACTGGATCGGACCCGATCCACGATCCGAGTCCGGTCCAGTGGGAAATCGGATAAATTATCCGATTTCCGATCCCGCAGCTGGATCGGCCGATCCAATCCGAACCGGTCCGAAAAGGCTCCGAACCGGTTCGGAGGATCGGCGGATCGGCGGGCGCCCACTGGCGCCCACCGCCGCTTCCATTGGCGGGCGCCAGCGGGCGCCTGCCGATGAAAGTGGACAGCAGGGGGGAGGGAGGAGGGGGGCGCTTACCTTCTCGGCCCGTCCGCTCCCGTCCGGCACTAGCAGCTACTCCCAGCGGGCTCCGCGGCCTGCTCTAGGGTGGCGCGCCGGGTGATGTCATCACCCGGCGCGCTACTCTAGAGCAGGCCGCGGAGCCTGCTGGTGGTAGCCGCCGGCCCCGGACGGGAGCAGACGGGCCGAGAAGGTAAGGAGGGGGTGCGTGGAGGGGAGGAGGGGGCGCGCGGAGGGGGGAGGGGGGCCCTTACCTTCCCGGCCCGGCGGCTCCCGTCCGGCGCCGGCGCCTACTACTCCCAGCAGGCTCCGCGGCCTGCTCTAGGGTGGCGCGCCGGGTGATGTCATCACCCGGCGCGCTACTCTAGAGCAGGCCGCGGAGCCTGCTGGAAGTAGTAGGCGCCGGCACCGGACGGGAGCCGCCGGGCCGGGAAGGTAAGGAGGGGGTGCGTGGAGGGGAGGAGGGGGCGCGTGGAGGGGGGAGGGGGGCCCTTACCTTCCCGGCCCGGCGGCTCCCGTCCGGCGCCGGCGCCTACTACTCCCAGCAGGCTCCGCGGCCTGCTCTAGGGTGGCGCGCCGGGTGATGTCATCACCCAGCGCGCTACTCTAGAGCAGGCCGCGGAGCCTGCTGGAAGTAGTAGGCGCCGGCACCGGACGGGAGCCGCCGGGCCGGGAAGGTAAGGAGGGGGTGCGTGGAGGGGAGGAGGGGGCGCGCGGAGGGGGGCCCTTACCTTCCCGGCCCGGCGGCTCCCGTCCGGCGCCGGCGCCTACTACTACCAGCAGGCTCCGCGGCCTGCTCTAGGGTGGCGCGCCGGGTGATGTCATCACCCGGCGCGCTACTCGAGAGTAGGCCGCGGAGCCCGCTGGTAGTAGCCGCCGGCGCCGGACGGGAGCGGACGGGCCAAGAAGGTAAGCAGTGGCGGGGAAGGGGGCTTACCCCCCCCCGGAGCCGTCTGCTTCTATCCGCTGGCGCCCGCGGGCGCCAGCGGATGGAAGCGGGCGGCCCCAGGGGGGGTAGGGAGCGCGGGGGAGGGGGCTTACCTGCCGGGGCCGTCCACAGCGGACGGCCCCGGGGGGGGGAGGGAGTTAGGCCCCCCCTCACCCACCCGCCGCCATTTTTTTCTCATAGACTTGCATTGCAATGCAAGTCTATGGGGAAAAAAATGGCGGCCGATCCAAAAATTAACGATTTTTGGGTCGGGATCGGACTCGATCCGGTCCGGGGGGCCTCCGATTTTGTCCGAACCGGTCCGGGACAAAATTGGAGGTCCCGATCCGGGTCCCGATCCGATCCGGGGGGTCCGTGCACACCCCTAATTCTTATGGCAGAGTTGAGCAGAATATTGGCTCCAGGTTTCAGGGGCTCCTGAGTAAAGTGCCTTCTGGCGGCCCCTTCTTATGTAAATGGGCCCCCTCAGGCTTTTTTGGCAGTGGCAGCAGCAACAGCATTCCATGAATGGCTAGGAGCTCCCATTTTAATTTCCCACAATGCTCTGGAGCACACAATGTATATAGTGTCACTCCGGGGCATTGTGGGAAAACAACATGGAGTCTCATAGACCCAGCTGCATGATGTGGAGGGCCTGGGGCAGGTATATGTGCAAGTGGGCTTTGCCAGGACACTGGGACCCCAGCAACTGCCCTTGGATGTCAGGTGGTGATGCCAGGCCTGTAACCTGCTGAACTATAGTTCTAATTTCAGTGAAAAACATACACCACAACTGTCTTTATTTACCAAGGAGGATCCTTATTTTCTGGTCCCTGGTGAAATTCCTGGTGAATTTTGTTCCTGGTGAAATTCCCTCTTCATCACAACAGTTAAAGTTGCAGGCACTATACTAGAGTGACCATATACAAAAGAAGGCAGGGCCCCTGCAACTTTAACTGTTGTGATGAAGAGGGAATTTCACCAGGAACTAATTGCATACAAATGACACTGGCTGAAATTCCCTTTTCTCTACAACTGTTAAAGTTACACGAGCCCTGTCCTCCTTTTCATATGGTCAGCCTACCATATGGTCAAACCCCTTTCCCTTGACCACTGATCATTTGGTGATTATTCCAGATTTTGTGCAGTTTTTTCCCTATTCTAAAAGTTTGAAATCCCTCTCCTGAGATTTAGTTACCGGCAGTAAAAAATTTAAGCTAAAACATGCTGGGTATTTTTGTATTTTTGCCCCCTGCCCCTTTAGCTTTTGGCTCGCTCACTACTGAAATGTGGCCCCTGAGAACTTCTCCAAATAGAATGAGCCCTTTGAGCCGAAAGACGTTATGCACTCCTGATGTAAATGCATGTGCATAAACGTAAAGGCACCTCCATTCAGTACACAGCCAGCTATTTCAAACCCTGCAAATGCTGAGGTATATTTCAAACTGCTGATACATATGGTAGGCCACTTGCATTTTCTAAGATATCTTTAACCAAAAAGAACACACACTGGGCTTCTTTAAACAAGCGATTTTTAGCATGTGTGTGACTGGCCATTCACGGAAGTTAGCGGGTTATTAAAATAAATAAATACATTCCTCTTTCAAATGTAAAAGAGAAATGCCCATCTCTTTTATCAAATGTTATTTCAATTTCTAATTCTGACATGTTTGTTCTGCTAGAGCACTGTATTCCAATATGGTGCCCTCTAGATGTGTTGGACTGAGGGCTTCTTTAAACAAGCAATTTATAGCATGCTCATGACTGGCCACTCACGGAAGTTTGCGGGTTATTTTGATGACGGCATGAGCCTCCTGCATGTCTCCCGCTCCTGTCTTCTGTTATTCCATTAAAAAAAACCTCAAAAAACCTGTTTCTTCTGAAACATGTTGGGATTTCCTGCTGTGTGTAGTCAAAGTTGCGCTATACAACACCCACTAGAGGACGCTATCCCATTGAACTAAATTGGCTGAGAGGTTTTAAATAACAAGCCACATGGTTGCTGCTCCCTTCTTGTGTAATTTAGCTTGTTTCAAACGTGGAAGAGAAGCAGGAAGTAGAGTGATGTTAAGGAAACGTGATTTCTGTTTAATCTAAAGGGTTTCACTGTCCCAGTTTTAAATAGTTGAAGACAGGCAATACCTGAGTAAATATAAATTTGGTGTACAGAAGGTGGAGCAGCACCTTAAGTGAAGTGTAATTAAAGGGAAGTTGTGGGGAGGGCTCAGGCAGTGACCCGTGGTATGAGAACTGAGGTATTACTCATGAGCAATACCAATACTTTCATCTGTGAAATGTTGGAAGATATGCAGAAATAGTGCAAGAACAGTGAATGAACAACAAACAAATTATGTTTGCCTGTAGATCAGCCTTCCCAAACCAGTTGCCCACCAAATGTTTTGGACTACAACTCCAATCAGTCTCAGTCAGCATAGCTAGTGGTCAGGAATGATGGGAAATGTAGCCTAAAACATCTGGGGGCACCAGGTTGGGGAAGGCTGCTATAGACAGAGAAATGGCACTCAGTTTCAGGAATGCAGGACACTGGCATGTTCAAAGAAGGAATTCCAGCTACTCCATTGCCAGGATCAATACAGTTTCCTAAAGGGATATCACTTTTAGAAAAGAGTTCTCCTAACCCCCAGTCACAGGTAGCTTTTAAAGCACATATATAATCTCTCACACACAGACAGTATACTTTCAGATTGTAGATACAGAATATTATTTATAATTAATATTTTGACATACGGGATCTTAGCTATTGTGGGAATGACTATTTTGTCAAATGCCAGCTTACATAACCATTTTTGTCCTTGTTTAAAGTGTTCGGGGAGAAGGTGAATGTGCGATATCATATGGTGATGAACAGGTATGTTAATACCATTGTCCAATATATTTTAATTCGGGTATAAACTAAGACAATTACATATCTGTCTTTTAAACTTAATGCGTAGCTCTTAAATCAGTGAATTTTGCTGTTTGTTATCAATGAAAAATGTTATCCAGGATTTGCAATAGCAAAATATTGAGCTAGAATTGATATTCACTGGATTGACTTGAAATATAGCTATAAATATAAATATTTTGCTCTTGGGCATTCAGCGCAGGAAATATATGCTCCTCCTTTCTTTTCAACCAATAGTTGAAATAAAGTCTACACTTGGAAGGTGTATTTTAATGTTGGCTATGTTTATTTTATCCCTTAAATTTGGATGCTTATATGTTGCCATTTTGTTTGATAGGGCTGTATTAATATCCTCTTGATCAATTCTGTGGCAGAAACACTAAGGTATGTAACAGTTTCAACAGCCCTAAGTGGGTTATGAAGGCAGCTACCAATGTTCCTATGTTACAACTGTTTTTGGCTTGGGCCTCCTCCACACAAGACGTTTAATGAGCCTTGAAGGCTCATTATAAATTTTACCTACACACGAGCGGAGCGCAAAACGGGCGTACAGGCGCGTTATCTCCCCGATAATGCGCATTTTCGAACGCGCGTTAAATAGCGACTTTTATTTTGCTCCGGCCGTTAAAGCGCATTTTCGCTGTGTGAACAAGCGATTATGCGCATTAACTACCTGTAAAGTGCTTTTTGGGCATCTTTTAATGCGCTTCGCCGCTTCTCGCCGCCTCCCGTGCAGAGGGATTAGGCGTAAATGCGCCTCCGCGAAAATGCGCATAATCCCCGAACCGGGCGCAAAAGCGCATCCTTGTGGAGGGGGCCTTGCTTAGTTTAGAGGAGCTCTCCTTGTAGTCCAATTCTAAAAAGTTTAAGGATTAAGTCAAATCTCAGATATTCTTATGCACATAATTCAGACAAGAGCATATTAACATTTGTTAGATAGACCAAGATGACTCACCATTGGTCTCTAGTCCGTGAGCCTCACGCTTACTGTAATGAAGTATGAAAAAACATATTTGGGTTTCTTTTGTGCCCTCCCCCCATTTGATGACACACTTTCTTAAAGGTCCTTTAAAACAAAAAATTCTATTAGCATGTTATTGTAACAAGACATGCATTGCAAAGTATGTCATAGATTGTTCATCCTGAATTATGTATACATTCCTGAAAAGTATCTTGGGGAAGGTCTCTTATTGTATGGCTATGCAGTCATCTATCCTTTTATCCAGTCATCCTAACAATATTTCATGGTGACAGGAACTGGTCAAAATATCCATCTGTGGAAGAACTCCCAACAATCTCCATAAATGCTATTAATGACAGTGACAATATCACCTTCATTCGCTGGAAGGTTCATAGTGACTGGGTGACAAAGGTAAGCACATTTAGACATTGGTGTCTTCTACAGGTTCACCATAACTATCCTTCTAATAGTGAAGGAATCAGGCAGTCATGTTCTATGAGCATGTGCATAAAACCACAAGTACTGTGATTGTTTGCATCAGGCTTCAAGATGTTTGTGAGAAACACTCTTGTATTAAGAACCCACCATATTACTTGTTTCAGTCACATCTGCCTTACAGTTTACCTCACTTCCTTTTGATTAAGGTTCTAGAGGTTGATATTAAGGTTATACTGGGGTATCCTGAGGACGCGCTGAATTTCATAGGAGTTTTGTTGTGCCTTTGCCATTGCAGATCAAATATATCCATTCTATGGAATCCATCATCTCTAGTTCAAATGATGATTGTACTGCACTGGTTATAGGTAAGTGGAAACTCTCTAGCACAGCCTGGTACCCTACAGATGTGTTGGATGGACTGCAACTCCCATCATTCCCAGCCAGCATGGCCAACCAATGGGAGTTGCAGTTCAACATATCTGGAGGGTGTCCACATCTGGAAGGCCCAACACATCTGGAGGGCATAGTTAGCATTCCCATGCTGGCTGGGAGTAACCAATCTCAACTGCAGAATAAAAGCCCCATGTGGAGAAGCCCTAAGCCTTAGGAAAGACATTTCAACCTTTTAGAATGGGGAAAAGGCTACACAAAAGCTGGCAAACCACTAAACATTTGGTGGTTGTGGAAATGGGAGCAAGGCAATCTGGGGAAGCCTGGAGTGCTAGATTGGGACCTCGGAGGGCCAGATTTGGCCCCAAGGCCTAAGGTTCTGCACCCCTTCTATAGGACAATCTTGTAACCTGGGTGTGTAGCAGGCACGCCAGCCCCCAAGCTGGACTGGGCCTTGAAGCAACACTCTTAAGACCCCACTTCTACTTATTCCTATAATGGATCTGGCACAGTAGCTCTAGCCCCTGCAATGACAGTTGTCACAAAACTATAGTGAAATGTAATTGAAAACCAACAAAGAAAATTGCTTTGACAAAGGCAAACCTTCTACATTTTTAAGTCAGTCACAAATGCAAGTAAAATTTCTTCACAGCCCCATCAACGCTTGAAGAGGGCTACAAAACAAGGGCTGGGTGAGAGGGAAGTTGGCAGTGGCAATGCCAAAGCCAGGCTTCTAATCTATAATTTAAGAATGAACTAGACCAGAGAGGTTCTCCCTCTGATCCACTCCAAGGTCCCCAGGAACAAACCGACACAGCTGGTTGGCAGACCAACTCAAACCATTGCCCGGCCATGCAGGAAGGAAAGATCCTCCCAATCTCTCCCCCATACCAGCTTATCAACACACACACACACACACACACACACACACACACACACGAGTAAGCAAGAACTATTGCTTAGATAGTGTCCAGCTAGAATAGATGGGCCATTTGTCTTACTTACTATAAAGCAAGTTTGTGTTTCTCTCCTTCTTAACTATAAAGGGCTCAGTTTGGGGGAAACTACTGAAAAGGTCCCGCTCTTACTAGACGGCACCTCTGCCAGCAAAGAGTTTTGGAGCAGGGTCTCTTTCACTAATCTTAATTGAGGGGTGATGGTGGTTCAACATCAATCATCAACGTTTCCTTACTGTCACTTCCGCCCCACTTTTGTCCCACGATACTTCCTCTTTCTTCATACAGGGGAAGAAAGAGGACGTAAACAATGACCACGTGGCCCATTCAGTGGCTGTTTTTATTGCACTGCTTTTCCTGCACACAGCAGGAAATGGCGGCACATTTCGCGGTTGTTGTTTTTTAAGTCAGATTTACTGTGGTCTATTTTGAGACGGAAAGAAGGCCAGAAGGAGTGGGAGACACATGAGAGATTGACGTCATCATCAAAAGGACCCGCGAACATTTGTAAGTGGGCAGTAAAGAGCATGCAATAAAATGCTCATCTGATGATGCTCTTTATCTCAAGGGCTTTCAGGTTATCTTCTTTCCCTTTCTTCTTCCTTTCTCATGCACCACGTCCATTTTCCTATGACACAGGTTGTGTTAGTGGAACCAAAAATTTGAAGCATCGCTTGAAAACTCTGATGGGTCCCGACAGTGTCAGCCAGAATAAATTCCCCATACCATCCACTGCATCTCCACCAAGACGTTTTCCCTGTGATGAATCCATTTTTAAAATGCACAAGGGAGTCAAGACCTTTGATTTCTGCGCAGAACATAATATTCTTGTGACTGGTGGTTTGGATCGGCATATTCGTCTATGGAACCCTTATATTCCTGGGTAAAACTTCTAAAATAGGGTTGAATAAGACCTTTTCTATTAACTTTCTGGCTAATGGTTTTGGAGTTGGTGCTGTTGTGTCTGCATTTTTAAATCTATGATTATGATGTATCAGTACACACTTTCATTTTCTCCCCAGAAGAGCAAGATTTTAAAGATAGCATTGTATATGTGTGCAAATGTTTGCAGCTACAATCTCTTATGTTTCAGCCTTAAACAAATGCAAAAATGAAAATAAGCCCTTCTGATGTTTGTTTGTTTATTCATTTAGCACCATTCAATGTGCATGGAGTTTTACAGCATGTAAGAGAGGAACTTACAAACTAAACTTCAGTGCAAGGGAAACAACAGACGAGGGAGGGAAATGAAGGCAGAGACAAACGGAGGGAAGCACTATGTGTTTATTTCAGATTTATTTATTTATTTATTTATTTTATTTCTAACCCGCCTCTCCATCCAGATCGAGGCGGGGAACAACAATAAATATAAATATAAAAATCATAAAATAGATAAACCATTAAAACAAATAAAAATAAATACATTATTAAAAACATCTTAAAATTCAACTGGGTAGGCCTGCTGGAAGAGAGCAGTCTTCACGGCTCTCTTAAATTCCAGAAGACTGCTAATTTCTCGAATGTCCTCCGGCAGGCCATTCCACAGTCTGAGAGCGGCAGAAGAGAAGGTCCTCTGGGTAACACTCGTCAGCCTAATTCTGGCTCACTGGAGTAAATTCTTCCCAGAGGACCTGAGTGTGCAGGGTGGATTATACGGGAGAAGGCGATCCCGCAGGTAATCTGGACCCAAACCATGTAGGGCTTTAAAGGTAATAACCAACACTTTATACTTCACCTGGAAACTAATTGGCAGCCAGTGAAGTGATTTTAAGATTGGTGTTAAGTGGTCACCTCTAGGTGTACCAGTGCCCAACCTGGCTGCCATATTTTGAATTAACTGAAGTTTCCGGACTGGGCACAAAGGTAGCCTTAGGTACAGCACATTGCAGAAGTCGAGCCTCAAAGTTACCAGCGCGTGCACTACCATCTTTAGGTCTTCCAACTCTAGGAAGGGGCGCAGCTGGCAAATCAGCTGAAGCTGACAGTAAGCACTCCTGGCTGTCGCATCTATCTGGGCTGTCATTTGGAGCGATGGATGCAGGAGTACCCCCAAGCTGTGAACACAGTCTTTCGGGGGGGGGGGGGGTAACCCCATCCAGAACTGGTTGACACACCTCCAAACCCAGGTTGTGACCTTTGACAGCAAGCACCTCTGTCTTGTCTGGATTCAGCTTCAGTTTGTTTTTCCTCATCCAGCCCATTACCGCCTCCAGGCGTTAATTCAGAGGAGACACACTATCCTTAGCTGATGATGTTGTCAAAGGCATAGAGCAATATATTTGGGTGTCATCAGCGTATTGATAGCACCCCGCCCCATGCCTCCAGATGATCGCTCCCAGCGGTTTCATATAAATGTTAAACAGCAATGGGGAAAGGATGGCACCTTGTGGTGCACCTCATAGCAGCTCCTTCTTTGAAGAGCAGCTATCCCCAAGCATCACCATCTGGAACTTGCCCGAGAGATATGACCGGAACCACTGAAGCACAGTGCCCCCGATTCCCAATCCCCCCAGGCATTCCAGAAGGATACCATGGTTGATGGTATCGAAAGCCGCTGAGAGGTCCAGGAGTACCAACAAGGACACACTCCCCCTGTCAATACTCAGGCGTAGATCATCCACTAAGGTGACCATAGTAGTCTCAACTCCATATCCTGCCCTGAGGCCGGTTAGAAATGGGTCTAGAAAATCTGTATCATCCCAAACTGCTTGGAGTTGGAAGGCAACCCCCTCTTGATCACCTTGCCCAAAAATGGAAGATTTGATACTGGCCTGTAGTTATTAAGGTCCAGGGGATCCAGGGAGGGCTTTTTTAGTAGCGGCCATACTACCACCTCTTTTAAACACGTTGGAAAACTCCCCTTCCTGAGAGATGCATTAATAATATGTTGTAGATGTGATTTAACTGCATCTCCTCCCTGGACAACCAGCCAATAAGACAGGGATAGAGAGGGCAAGTCGTCCTCCTCACTTGTCCAAGCAGCTTGTCCACGTCCTCAGTACTCACCAACTGAAACTGATTCAGTGTATTTCTACTCATGAAGTTACTGGACACTCCATTGTCAGCTTCTGCTATAATTACGGCGTCTAAGTTGGCTCTTATCCGAGAGGTTTTATCTGTGAAATGGTCAGTAAAGGCATCATAGCGTACTGCCGAAGGCTCTAAAATCGGGTTCAGGGGGGAAGGTGCCTGAGTTAGACCCCTCACCACCCTGAACAGTTCTGCTGGACGCGAGTTCGCAGATGCAATGCGTGCAGAGAAAAAAGCTTTCTTCGCTGCACGTATTGCCACTCCATAGGAACGAAGATGTTCTCTGTGTCGTGTCTTGTCGGATACCAGTCGAGTTTTCCGCCATCGGCGCTCCAGTCATCGTCCTTCCCGCTTCAACTCCCTGAGATCTTCAGTATACCAGGGTGCCCATTTAGAAGCAGGTCGGAGAGGACGTTTGGGGGTGATTGTGTCGCTAGCCCCAGTTAGGTCTTGATTCCATCTATTGACCAAGGCTTCTACAGGATCGTCGATGATACCAGCCAAAAAACCCTCTAAGGCTTTCTGGAATCTAATAGGATCCATCAGCAATTTTGTGCTTCTCTTCTCCTCTTTATACACGTGTGAACAGTAGAAATGCAGTTTTAAATGCCTTTGTGTTAGGTTTTAAAACTGATATACAGTTATGCAAGTAGGTGTATTTACAACTGCGTTTCCCCCTTTCTGTGAACAGAAGTGTTTTATTACGTCTGAGAAATTGGCAGCTGAGAATATTGCTTCTAATCATAGATATTTTTGCCACTACACTAGATGGGCACTTGGCATACTACGAGGACATACTTCTCCCGTTGGCTACGTATGCATCGCTCACAGAAGTACAAAGATTTTCTCAGTGTCTCTGGACAGCACAATCAAGGCAAGGATGCTCCCTTTCTTGTCTGCAATGAACTGTGTGTTGTTAGAAGATCAAAGAAGATCAAATATAGTTATTCGGGTACATATAAATGTATAGACTAATTGTGTGAATTGTCCACAATCTCATGGAAGAGAGAAATTTGATCTTAGGCACAACATTCAGTGTTATGTGAATATCAACTTCTTTATTAAGTACTTATTAAATATAATTCTTAGCTGCCTTTTAAGACTCTGATCTTCCCAAGACAACTTACAATATAAAACAACAAAAATTATAAAAGTACCCTAAATTCAAACAATTTAACAATAAGCCAGTTAAAATAAAAAGCAGTTTCAAATATCTTACAATAGCAAATACCATAGAAACCTTTTCAATTAAAGGTTTGAACTAATATGTTTTTAAAGCCCCTTTAAAAGAACTAATATGTTTTTAAAGCCCCTTTAAAAGTAGCCACAGATTGAGCCATCAGTATATTTCTCAGCAGGGCATTCCATGGGATAGGGGCCACCACTGAGAAGGTCCTACGTCTCTGAACATAGCAAGCTGTCTTAAACTTAATAGTGTCACTGGTCTATTTAGCCCAGCATTGCATACTGTGACAGGCAGCAACTCTCCGAGGTCTTTGGCAGGGGTTATTCCCAGCCTTGCTGAGATCCTTTAGCTGGAGATGGTGGGGATTGACCCCGGGACCTTGTGCATGAAAAGCATGTGCTCTTCCACTGAGTCCTGGTACCCCACTTTTTGCTGTGTCCACACATAGCAAAACTTGTATGTCCCTATAAAAGCATCTTCAACATCGCTTGAACAGTGACAAATGTAAAATGTTGCAAGTGTTTTGTGCCATAGTTTCCCAGGCACAGGACACTGAAACTTAATCAGTGCACTGCAACTTAATCAGTAAACCCAATATCCTCAAGCCATACAGAATTGATGGTGATCCCTTCTGCTTATTGGCGAATGTTTAGAAGCATTCAGAGTAAAAGATGGAGGGGTGGGAAGAACAGTAGCCATAGGATGAAGTCTCTGCACTGGTAGGTACATTTTCCTGGAACTACAATCACCCACTTCCAATTTAGCAATGGGAACAGTTCACACAACACACTAACCCATGCTCAATCACTGAGTGTAGGTTGTTGTTGAACCATGGGTTAGCATATTGTCATAACCCAGGACATTTTCCACAGGGTGGCTTGTTAACCACTCTGAACAACCTAACAACAAACCATGGGTTCTCAAGGTGGCATGTTCAAGAAAAATAAGCCACACTGCATGGTTAACAAGCCACCCTTTGGAAAATGTCCTGGATTCAGACATCACACTGACCCATGGTGCAACAACAACCCACAGTTCAACAACAACCCACATTGAACCACCAAGTATGGGTTAGTGTGTTGTGTGAACCCAGTCAATGTGGTTGCTGTTGTGATTGCTTGGAGGAAAGCAACCCCCAGAAACAACCTAAAGTGTTTGGTGAATCTAAACTTTTCTCCCACAATTATGTCCACATGAGCTGTTGAACAGCTACTATGTGCCGATCAGTGCTTGACAGTCATAAGGGAAGTTCAACATTTGTTGACACTTGCAACATTTCACTTTTCTTTGAAGTTCTGCCTCAACATAGAACTCAAAATCTTAATGTTGCACTTACTTAGGCAAGAAGCAGCAGAAGGAAATGCTGCAATTCCAAAAGATAACAGTGGTAATTTTATTTGTAATCGTTTGCCAAGGAACATCATTTGTCATGTTTTCTTGCTTATCAATATAATGGATATGTGAGTGATGGCTTTTTCTCCCCACCCACCCCCATCCCGCCTTCTTTCACACACATAGGTTTGGGACATTGAAGACCACTCCTGCCTCCTCACAGTCATACCCAAAGTCAGTCAAATCAGAGGGGAGATGGAAATTTGCTACTTTTCACCAGACTTGCAAGCCCTCTACGTTGCAGCGGATAACTTTGGTCTTCTGCGATTCCAGCATAGGTGGGCAAAAAAAATCTATTGATCTTCTGTTGGCATTAAGTGAAGTACAGTCTATGTAGAGCCTCCTCTATGGGCAGTCTCACCACATAAATTCAAATGGGTGAATAATACATTACTCTATCTAGAACAGGCATCAGATACACATACCTTAGTCAAGTGGCAGTTCCAACATCATTATTTAAATCAAAATTTACCCAGAACAAAGATACATATGCAATTTGAATTTTGCCACTGAGAATAACACTCAAAACTATTAATCATAAGAAACTAAGAGAAGTGCTGGTTATTACTTCTCTAAGGGTATTTTACTTGCATTTGGATAAGAGAGAGAGAGAGAGAGAGAGAGAGAGAGAGAGATCTTCACATATTATCCAAGCCATTGTCCTGCTATGGCTGGATCAAGTACAGCTCTGGAGCCAACAATGGGGCAACTCTGATAGAAAGTCAGAAAGGTCAGGTACAAGGTATCAGTCTAGCATGGGCTTCTCCATATGAGGCTTTTATCTTATGATTGAGATTGGTTACTCACAGAGGTTTATGGGTCCTTTACATGTCATCCTCAACCTCCAGGGCCATTCCTGTGCTTTGTGACCATTTCTTTATTTGTAATGATTATGATAATGAGCAATTTAAAAATAGTGATTTGAATCTCAACATGTAATGAGAGATTTGTACTAACCACAGTGCCATTTAGTGGCTGTATAATGAAACATATAGAACTTGCAGATAAAGAAATCCCCAGGGAAAAAATGAAGGAAGTGCATTTAAAGGGCCGATCTTAATCTTGCAAAGAATCTGAAAGCAGAAGCCCTGGTAAAGTTGCACAATAAAAAGCCTGAATGGAGAAGCTTCAAGAGGACAGTTCAAAGCAGGAGAAATCTATAGACAGGCAAAGTTCAAGAGCACAGTATTATCAGTTAAGAAGGAGAGTTCTAAGAGAAGGGTCTGAGGTGTGTCCAAGGTCAATAGACAAGTATACAGTCCAACGTAAATCCAGTCCAAAGAGAAGAGTCTTGCAGGAGTATATCCTGCAAACACATTGAAATGATGACTTATTCACATAAGCTGCATTTGGGTGATCATGAAGCCATGGACAAACATCATAGTTATGTACTTCTTCCTCTTGGCTCTCCTCCATTATTTCTGATTATGTTCTCCAGCTTATATTGTTTTAATCAGGGAACTCTGACTTAAAGTCAGATTACAAATCAGGAAAATAAACTAGGATGTGATCCTGGCTTATTTTCCAGGTTGGTTAACCATTATTAAGCCAGAGTTCCCCAGCTTGCATGTAACTGACAACTCTGGCTTAATGCAAGCCAGGTTCTTTGCACAAAAGCTGGCATGCAATGGAAAGAGGCAGGGGATGGATGAAGAATGAATGTGTGGGCAGAGTGCTTTTTTATGAAGCCCTGGACAATTGCCCAAACATGGCCACAGTCTGTTCTTCCTTTCATGTCCTTTTCTGTTTCAGGGAGAATCAGATCCATGATTCAGGCATGTCCCATAATGAACCTGTCTTTTGCTGCCAGTATAACAAGCAGTTGCAGCATGTGGTTAGTTGCTCAGAAGACTCTGTAAGTAATACTGATACTATGGGCCAGTTCGGATGTAACATTCCTGGCTTAAAGCATACTTGATTACACTCTGTCCTCACTCTCCTGTTGCTTCCGTTGTGTGCCAGTTTCAGTACTTTGATCCACATTTGTTTAAACTACAGTCCCCCATTTGTCCAAAATGGGGAACTGCAGTTTAATACCAGTTTAGTAACTAGCATTTTAAACCAGAATCAAACTATGATTTGAGATCCTGGTTAGAAAACCAAATTTAAACAATAGCTCCCCATTTGAAGTGTAATGACAGCAGCACTAGCAAGATTGCAAGGAGTGGCAGGGGGGTTTGCCACTCCTACTGGGCGGCTCTCTAGCCGTTCCCACTATCCACGACAGACGTCACAACAAGCCATCTGAGAACAAGCCACCCTAAACAGACCAACTACAAGCTATGGGTTCTCAGGGTGGGTTGTTTGCAAAAAACAACCTACGATGTAAAAAAGTTCCAAGTTCAGACGTCAAGCTAAGCCACCCTACAAACACTCATGTTAGCAATTCATCATAGCTTACTGTGATGTGAGTTCCAGGTCAGAGGACAGTTTGCATGATCGCAGGGTAGTTAATAAGTCATAGTGGCTGTTAAACACCTCATTCATGACGATTGTGTGTTGGCCCAATTTGCATAATTACCCTCAGCGGGCACAGCTTCTCATAATGTCCAAAGATGGCCAGGGTGGATGGTTGGGGTGGCAAAGAAACCATCCCAGAACTGTACAACAACCCATGGTTTGGGGTAGTTTGTTAACTACCCCAACCAACCACCCTCACCAAGTTTGGACGTCACCACAAGCCATCTCCAGAGAGGGTAATTATGTAAATCAAGTGGCATGAGACCAGCACATGAAAGATGGTTAACAAGCCACTGAGGCTTACTAAACACTCTGCAATTGTATGAACCAGGTCAGAGAAAGAGATTTATCATGCAAGATTAAGCAACTGAAGATTAGTTCAATATATTAGATATATGGAATGCATGTGGTAATCACCTTCTGGGGACTCTTACCACATCCAACTGTAGCATAAGGATTGATCTTGATGCCTCAACTATGTTCCAAGTATCTGTTGTTGCAGTGAAGGAGACTTTTGGTTCCTTAATATTGAAGCTGATCCTCCCCCATCTCTGGGAAAGTCAATAGTCATCTTTTCTTTTTGATTTTGTGCTTTATTTTTTACGCAAAAAGGAAGGGAAAAGAGATCAGTTCTTGCTCTTCCTCCTTTTTCTCTTTTCCCAGGTTATAAAAGTGTGGAAACTCCAAAATGGACAGCTTGTTCTTAAAGTACATGAAGCTCATGGAGGAGCTGCTGTATCTTGTATGGCCTTAGATGCAAATGGAAAGAGGTACTCAAAGATTTTATTATCAGAATAACATCATACATGCAAACAGATGCTACACGAATGGAGAGAGGAAGATGCGCACACCCACCCACCATCCACACCATCCGTTTCTATTTTTCTTTCTCCTCATTGTGATGTTCTCCAGCTTTCAAACATAGGAAACACATGTTGAGTTGGGGAAATACATGTATACTGTATTGTATGGGGTGCAGTGTGTGACTGTATATTTTCATTGTGTGTACACAGGTTGTGCAAGTATTGGATTTATCAATTGTCTGATCTGTGGCAGGGTACCATCACCCTTCATATATAACAATGCATAAATGTTTCATCTCCATCTAGGACTAATGTATGAAGTCCTACAAAGTCCAATGTTGTAACTGATGAATAATTTCTCACAGGTAATTAGCCTCTTAATGCAATGACGTCCAGTCTGTCAGCAAAGATTGTCAGACCAATCTACTTATTTGGCATGCATATCCCCAGAAAGTTGAGGGTCCACATGTTCAAAGAGATGCTACACAAATGGCTGCATGTCTTTGGCTCTGGTAAAAAAAAAACCAGCCACCAGATTTTAAATGCTGAATTTGCATAGTTGCTTTTTTTTTCTTTTTTCCCTTTCTTTCCTATGGGTTTTTGGTTTTTCTGCACTGCTACTCCAAGTGGCAACAGCATCAATTGTGTTGGCAGCCTGGTCCCTTTTGCATTCTCCATAATACTCCATATACCTAGCACCATTCCAGAGTACACTAAGCGGTGGGAAAGGGAATGCAGTCAAAATGATGGCGAAGGAAATTTTGAGGACATTCTGCAAAATGCCCTTTTATTTCTAGGGGGTAAGAAAAGAAAAGTCTCCAGACTTTTCTGAGAAACATGTATTCTGAGAAATTTTGGCTCAGCTCTAGCTGTCATTCTTCAGGATTCAGCACCTTCCCATCTTCCAAATGCTACATTTCTGAGGGGTGAGTGTGGATACATCTTGTCACTAATGCAGGTGTTGGGAGCACCACTCCTTCCCTGAAAGCCCAGTAGCAGGTGTGAGGTGGAGGGGCAGCTAATGCTGTCCCAAAATCTGTCCTCCAATTTTCTGAATGTTTTCTTCCCCATGAAAGACACTTCCAGTTTTCTGCCTCATTCTCAGGGCATTTTATAATTTATTTTGAATGTGTGTTAGTGGTGTTTTTGATGTTACCTACTCACTGTAAGGTGCCTGAGGGTGCTATCTGTATTTTTCTTTCTTTTACGTATCTCACCATTGCTCTATAGTCTCCCAGGCTGCCTGGACTTTCTGCTCAGAAAACACCCTATGGGAGGAATAAATTCATGATGTCTTCCCCCTGGGTGGGAAGTGTGGGAAGCCAAGGAGGCTACAGGCTGTCAGAGAGATGATTGTACAATGAAAGACAGGACACTCACACACTCTCCTCAGCCATCTCATAAGTAAGGTAGGCACAAGAACTCTTAACCAGACCCATGAGAATTTCTCCAAAAGAGTGTCCAGTATGATCAACTTAAGAAGTACAGCGCCAATAGATTGTCAAGTGAAATTGGTAATAGTTTCAGTTAACAATTTTCAATATCATTTAAAGTTTGTCTGTTTTAATTCCATTATAGTGTAGATCTTTTTTCCTTCCCTCTAGGTTGATCACTGGTGGCAGAGATGGCAGTCTGAAAAAATGGGACTGCAGCTCCCTTTGTTACATGCATACCATTAAGCAAGGTAGAGACCTAATGACTAGCGCCCTAGGACACAATCCTACACATGTTTAGACAAAAATGAGTGCTACATTCCCAGCTATGCTGGCAATTGTAAGACCTTCTTCTGTCTTAATTATGCCCGTTTTCTCCTTTGCCTAGAATAGCTGTGAGGTAATCATTCACTCTCTTTTTCAGCTACTAGTTCAGCTGATGAAGTCATTGCTTGCGCATATGCTGATATTTACAACAACAGGTACAAAGGGTGTTCGGGGAAATTACAAGTAAATAGTTATGAAAATACCTGTAAAGTGTGAAAAATCTTTACGAAATCCTCTCAGAAGAGCAACAGGATGACTGTGGCAAGATGGCATTCAAACTTTTCAGTTGAATATTTAAAATGGCCGCTGGCTTGCAGCACAACCCACTGTGGCTTAAGCCACAGTGGGCTGCAGCGATTGTGCAAACTGGCCCAGGGAGTCAGGAGACTCTGCTGAATGAGATGAGCCATGGGGTGGGCAGGGGGTGGTGCCTTCCACAAGCGGAGTCCCCAAGCAGTTCCAGGATGCAACCATGTCTTTATTTAATGGGGTCTATATTCAGGTGAGTGCATAATGTTTTCAGCCTTACGATATTTAAAATAGCATGTTTGTAGCTCTTATGTTTGTTAAAAATACATTTATGAAAGCGGGTACAGGTAGACTCTGGATGATAAATCTTGCTAATAAGTGAATAATATGAGCTTTGGATTCTGTGGTTGGCTCCTTTATCATTGTATGGCTCCTTTATCATTGTATATGTTTGGAAATCAGGGATGACACACTACTCATGTAGCTATTTGCTTTTGGGACTATACACAAAAATAGTTATGCTAAAATTAGTCTTATGTTTCCTTCTTAAGTAAAGCACATTTCTATTTTTGAAAAGGTACATCATATCTGTTGGATGGGACAGGAAGATCAATGTTTTCCTGGTAAGTATAAAAACTTTATTACACCTACTATTTTCCCGATTGCTTCTGTGGTTTCCCCCTCCGTTTCCTATTCGAGTCTAGCGTTTTGAATCACACCTGGTCAGTACAGCAGCGATACCTCAGCTTGGCCTATTGAACTTTGCCTGAAACGGACTTTGCCCTTGAGAGATAAAGCGAAACAGAAACTAAAAACTGTGGCCTCAGGGCTAGAGAGCAGCAGGACTGGAACGTCATGTGAGCCCAGAGCTGAAGAAGTGGAACAAATTCGAGGTGGGTGTGCTTAAAACCGCCTGTGTGATAACAACCTAAATGTGCTTAACCTTTCATCTGACTTAAGCCAGTAAGAAATTTGAAGCCCGGGATAAATCGTCAAAGCAGCAATGGCTATGCTGCCTGAGAATTATGGGAGATGGAGTCCAACATGTAGCCTAGTCTTCTGGTGTGTTCACCCTGAAAGATGGACTTCTGATATGGAAAGTGACCTGCTCAAGGTCATGCAGACCCAATGTTTTGTTTTTTTTGTTTGCCTCCCAATTCTTTATACTAGTTTATGGAGCCTTCCCTTATAACCCATTACTCCTTTGAACAGTACCCATGATGCATGGCTCCAATTCCCACACCGTGCTATAGTCTTCTGGATGATTCAGCACAATCCTTTACAAGAATTATGGAGCTTTCCCTTCTTTGACTTCTTTGAGGAGCATACACAGTTCCCATTCCTCATCAACAGCATGTGCGATTCATATATGTGTGCATCATTACAGGCAGGTCTAGCAAATGCCACTAGCCCTAAAGGCTCTATGGAATCTCCATATTTAGGTACAGAAGGCTACTGAATAACAAATGCTAGGGAGCAACATGGAGAGAGGCCTGCTGCCTTCGAGCCCTCTAGGAGCTTTTCTACACAAGGCTGTTAATCCGCTGAATCTACTTTGTTTTATTGCAGAACTGAGATCTGAGCACTACACAAAGAGCTTTTCCTGTCCTGCTTTTCTGCTACATAACCTCTACGTGACACTCTGATATGGTGGAATAGCACAATTACATAAGTTGGAGAAGCATTTTCTTTTGCTTTCATAAATACATTTTTCATGCTCTAAAAAAAACTTGTCTAAAGAACCTATAAATAACCATGAGTAGGGAATGACAAGTGCACAATAAATGCCTTGTGTAGAAAAGCTATGACCCTGTTCAGACAACCCACTAATCCACTGTGGTTAAGCATTTTAAGCTAACCATTATGGCTTAGCATGTCGTGTGAACCATTCCTAATCATGGTGGCTATATAACCACAGTTTAAACACGTTCGCTAACCATTTGCTGCAAAATGGTTAGCGGCCTAACCATGGCTTAGCATGTTGTCTGAACAGGCCCTATATGTGGCCTTTCTGAAGGCCTCTGGCTAATCATTGTGGGCAGCTTTGGGGAAGAGGCATAGCTCAGTGATAGAGCACATATTTTGCATGCAGAAGGGTGGTGAATCAGGGGCCACAGCTGTATGCACACTGTCTTGAACAGGATCGAGAAAGGGGTGAGGTTAAGGCTTTTTCTCCATACACCCTCTGTGCCCTGACCAATGATCTTCATCAAGGTCACAGTGATCTTGATGATAATTGCTGTCGGGGGAGGGGAGAAGCTTTGACTTCTCCTATCCTTCCTCCAGTTAACCTGTCCTAGAGAGGTGTTAATACAGACCTAGAGGGACCAATGGTGTGATGCAATATAACACAGCTATATTTCTTCTTCAGCAGGATGCTAAACCAGAACCCACCGGATCAGACCAAAGGTCCTTCTTTTGTTTCTTATGCCTGCATTCTCTGGATATGGTTTTCCACCACATCAGAAGAGCCTTGTTTCTGCAGCTGATCCTGCCTGCTTAACAGTTTGGATGCAAAGATGTGATTGAGAGGCAAAGCTGCCCTTTCCTGTTTCCTATAGTTTCCTGTTTCAATTTATATATAGTTTTAGCCCTGTCTTTCTCTAGAAATATGAGTGATGGGTGGCACTGCTCTGGCATTTAATTTAATGATTCCCTGGAGACAGAAAAGCCACTGATCTGTTTTTAATTTCAGGATTTGAATGATGAAGTGTCTGAAAGATCATGCTCACAACTGGACTGGATTGAAAGTATGGTAAGACATTGACATCAGATGACAAACTGCATAGCTAAGCACAAATAAAATATCAACAAAGTGTCTGCATAAAAGAAATGCTTCATGTGAGATTGAGAGGGCAATGACTGCACAATAACAACCATTTTTGTCATCACATCATGCAGCAACACAGTCACAAAGACGATATTTTGTGTATAGTGGCCTGCCCTCCACACTACTTGGCTACTTCTAGTTTTGATGGTGAAATTCTCATATGGAATCTGGTATCTGGACATCTTTGTAGCCGTCTATGTGCTACAGGCAGTGCAGTAATGAAAGGAGAAACAGGTAAGATTAGGCCTTTTGCTAGGCTAGATAAAATTAGTGGTTTTCTCTATGTGGCAAATGGCAAGAAGTTTGCATGGTGAGCCACTGTGCAAAAAACAGTTCACCATGCAGTGATCACCACATGGAAGTCATTTAAAGCTCCTTCCTATGTAGCAGCCATAACATGTGGCCCACATTAGAACATGGAAGTATGCACATAAATTTTCTCCATTGCTGTTTCTGCATATTTTAAATAGAAATATGGCTATTTATATATACATGCTCCTTTCACAACTGACAAGGTGCATTTTGTACTTGGGTGTCTATATCCAAGAATAAAATGTTCAGTGATAAACGTCAGCCTTCTTCAGGACCCTGTCTAAATGCTCAGAAAGCCCTGGGGTGGGTGCATGGTGGTGCATAGTTGATTATATGACATAGCTGCAATCGCGCATCCACATCAGGGCTTTCCGCCGAAGCTGTGCAGGAAAAAAGTCAGGGACTTACCCTGCCTTTTTCTCCATAGCGAGGCAAGAATGCACAAAACGAGGTCAAGACAGCCCCAAAGCTTCTCTCCAGAGTTGTAGCAGAGGTAACTGTCACGATCGCTCCCTTTGAAACTCCTTTTTACCTTTCTCATTAAAGGATCCCATCTATGAACGCAGTCGGTATACGGCTGCCCACTCTATGGATTATTTTTCCTTTCAGTTCCTACCTCTGGGCACCACCTTTTACTCTCCCACTAGTTCTGTTATTCACTACCCTTCTTGGTCCCACAGCAACCAACTTAGCACTCTGTGCTCCTTTTTATTCACCTCTTTACTTCACCGCTGCCACCATTTAACTCAGTACCTTACCTCAGGTACTTAAAGGATCCAATCAAGGGTGAAACAAAATAACTTTTATTTAACAAGAAGTAAGTTCACGCATGTTATCAATCCTGTGGGTTCATTTGTTTCAATACTTGGTTGTTACAATACAGTTGTCATGTATCCTTGCCTGCTCTACCCTCTAAAGTCAAATCTAACTCCTCCTGCTACCTCTTATTCTCAAAATAATAAAACACAGACCCTACACTATCTATCCCCTTCAGCAGACTCACCCCAACTCCCTCCAACTACCAACTGACTTTAACTGTCATTCCCCTTCACACACTCAAATCCAACAGCCAATCATTATTCACTCGCTCCCCTTCCCAAAAGAATTAACCACTTACCATCCTTACCTTATAAAGCCTAAACAGCATCTACATAGCAAATAAACAGCACAGAACAGTAAAACATCACAGTAATGTTGCTCCGCTGCCAATCTAGGGCCAACTCAGGGGTTGTGCCTGATGGAAGGCGACCTGTGATTGGTCGCCTTCCACCAGGAAGAAGGTAGGGGAGGCTCCAGTCCCTGGATGGCAGCCCAGAAACCCCATGCTCAGTGTTGGGATTATCTGATGCCACCCCAGGGGAGGGAAAGTGCAGGATTTCTGAGGGATGTGGTGCCAACCTGGCACCATGAAGACCACCCTATGTTTTGGACTTCAATTCCCACCTGCCACCATGGCCAATAGTCAGGAATGCAGGGAATTGTAGTCCAAAATATCTGGAGGGCACCAGGTTAGGGAAGGCTGTGCTTTGTCATCTGCACCCAAATGACTGAGGAAGCTGTGAGAAAATATTACATGCACTTTATTATTATTTATATTTGAACAGAGCAAACACCTGATTAAATATATTTACTGTCCTATTACATCTAGTATGACCCTAAGGCAGGGGTGAGGAATCTCAGGCCCAGAGCAAAATTTGGCTTTCATGGGGTCCCAAACCAGCCCCCAGGGTTTCACTGGAGAGCTATGTGCACTTGCACTGACATACTCTTTCACCCAACCACAGATACTTTGATGGTTCCCCAGTTTTTATGCAGTTTCCCCCCATGCTAAAGGCTGAAATACCTCTCCTAAGGCTTAAACTACAATATGCTAGTATTTTTGCCACACCCATTTTGCCTTTGGCTCCACCCACTACTGGAACAAGGCCCTGAGAGTTTTTCCGAAATTGAATTTCACCTTGGGCTGAAAGGAGTTTCGCGCCTGTGCTATAAACATTGACTGGGTTTGCACAATCACAGAGGGAAAATAAGCCATGGTTTGT
Source organism: Anniella stebbinsi (assembly GCA_029215795.1). NCBI lineage: Eukaryota > Metazoa > Chordata > Lepidosauria > Squamata > Anniellidae > Anniella > Anniella stebbinsi. The sequence goes on from JARDYH010000004.1 coordinate 193,017,678, forward strand.
TCTAAGGCTTCAGGGTGGTTTGTAAACCACGCCAGCCACTCACCCTTACTGTGTTTGGACATCATGATAACCTACACCCCATGAGAGTAATTATGCTGATTAGGAGGCTCATGCCCAGCATTGCTTAGTTTCCCTCCATGAGCATGTGAACCCACTCATTGCTTTCTCTCTGTGTACCTGGGCAAACTGGCTTTTTGTTTGGGAGGTCACAACAGTAAGATGCCTGGCTCAGAGACATCTGGTGATGGTGTGGGCTCATGTAAGCTGCTGGAAATCCTGACATGTTTGTTTTCTTCCCAGAGGACTTAACCATCAATAAAATAGTTTTCCTCTTATCAAGACTGGAAATGAAAAAAACAGCAGCAATACTGGTAGCCAGTGGACCCAAAGGTAAAGATCAAGGAAAAGAAACTCAGAATTAATGAGGATTTTCAGCTTCTTCTTTCTTCCCACAGCTCCTTGCACTCACCTAAAAACCTCTATTGAAGGCTCGGTAGACCTTTCAGAATGACATTCTGTGCAGTCCAAATGGGCTGGAGTCACAAGGGGAAATCAGGGCCAAAGTAAACATGACGTGGCGTATAGCTTCTTCAAACAAGCGTTTTATAGCACGCTCGTGAATGGCCACTCACAGTTGTTCGCGGGTCATTTTGACGATGCAGTGATCCTCCTGTTCTTCTCCCACTCCTTCTGCTCTTTCTTCCATCAAAAATAAGACATATCCAAGAAAATAACACTAATCAATTAAGACTACAAACAAACTAAAAATGAATGAAAACCTCAGCACTCTAAAGCTTTCTCCTCACGAGAAAGACAGAAGTTCCCAACGAGACATCCTTTCAGCAAGGTGGTTGAAAGAGAACTGAGGGGAAAGGCAGGTACACGGAGTCAGTAGATAGTGCGGGAGGGGTTCCCGCCAAAAACGTTTGCCTGAGTTATAGAAGTTTCTGAAACGAGCTCCGCACAGGTGCAGAGCCCATCATTTGTGTGACTCAGAGAGACCATGAAGAACAACCTAACTTTTCTGTGCTGTAGCAATATTTGTTGCTATTGCTTGCCGTGTGTAGGAGTTGTGCTATAAAATGCCCACTAGAGGGTGCTGTCCCACTAAACTGAATGGGCCACGTGGTCGCTTCTTTCTTCTCCCTGTGATTCTGCTGGTTCCTATTGCAGAAGAGAACCAGGAAGCAGAGCGATGGTAAGGAAACACGATCTGCCTCCCATCTGAAAATACTCCAGATTTGCTATTTACTCTTTTAAAAAAAATAATCTGGGAATTGCCTAACTGGGCAAATTTCACATCTAGTCTGCATTCAGTAATGCCTTCAGATCATGTTAAGCTTCCCCAAGGGGCTCTTTTGACCATGTGTTTAAGATGAGATTGGGGAGAGTGAAACCAAATCAAAACCACGGTAGAGTTCTCAAATGCAAAATTCAGTAATGATCAGGTCTGCTGAATCCATGCAGAAATAAATTCACTAGGATTTAGGATTTGAGCCTTTTAATGTCAATGCAACTAGATTAATTTAATTTGAACATGGCTTAAAGGGCAGCAGCAACATGACAGCTCAGGAGAGTTCACAGCCTAAAACAATCTAATAAAATCCATAGTGTTTGCTCAGAAGAAAACATTAGAGGTGGATAGCCCCCTTCCCCTCATGGCGGGGTTGGCAGTAAACATTGCAATTACATGTTTCTCAGAACAATCGCAGTTGCAAGGCAGTATAACTGTGGATTTGCGGAGAAATGACTAAAGTCACTACAAAGTAACCTAAAGCGATAATACAGTGCAGTATTGACAGAACATTCAGCACCTTCGCTGCTATCATCTAGCGCTAATAATGTAAATTCGGAGCAAAGAAAATGTGCATCTTCGAAGAAACAGGCATCAGCTGCCGTATAGAGGCACCCCAAGACTGTGAAACCCTTCTGGAGATACAGCAGACAAATCATAATGGGCATGTGCTCCGTACTGGCCCAGCTGTGTGGCCACTGTAGGGTGCAAGGGAACTTTGCTGTGCAGACAAAACCTTGTATAATTTCACAGTTTGTAATAGCATATAGAACAGTCGTCGTCCCCCACTCACATATTCAACGACAGTGTGCATATGTCTACATTAGAAACATTTTTAAAAGCCAGAAAACCTATTTTTCATCTGTGCTCCATTTCTGACACTGTTGCATTAATGTCATTCCCTAGGTTATATTACATTCTGGAATATATATGGCCGTGGGAAACGATTTGCTTATTTCTCTAGCGTAAGTGCTGAACATTTTCTGTAAAAATGCATTCCATGTTGCTAATTCCACGGGTTGGATCTCTACATGTTTTTATTACCAGGATACCTGAGAGAGCACCTTCTCCCTTGCCAACCTGCCCAGTCACTGAGGTCATTGGAGGGCATGCTCCTGGTGGTTCCACATGGGCCTTTGGCCTGATTGGAGACTACCAGAGGAGTCTTTAGTGTGGTGGCCCCTTCTCTTTGGAACTCCCTGTCCCTGGAGGTCAGGCAGGCGCCAACACTAGGCTGCTTCTGGCACCTCCTGAAAACAACTCTTTTCCAGGAAGCATTCAACTGACCAGCCACTGTTTTTATTGGTCATTTGTTTTAAGTTGAACAATTTTAATTTGCTATTTTTAATCTTCTTTCTTTTTACTTTATTATTCCATGTGCACCGCTTCAGAATCTATTTTAGTTTTGGAGCGGTACATAAATACTGTGAATAAATAAATACCATTGAGTCCACTTAACACTTTGTTTAAAAAAAGGAGGGGAGTAGACCTTCAGGGTTGCACTGCCCATCTCTTAAAAGAGTTAAAAATTGATATAATGTACTGATTAAAGGATATTCCCACGTTTGTACAAAATTCCTTGTAATCTAGAAGCTGATACTTTGTCACACAACTTGTCTTTTTTCCTGACTTGCAGTCCAAAGAGAGATCTACTATCACTGATCTGGCAATCAGCCACAATGACTCCCTCTTATGCACAGCAGACCAGCAGGGCTCTCTTTGTATCTGGAACATGACGGACTATGCCTTGAATGGGCCAGAGGCCAACCCACCAGCTTGTGAGAGAAGCATTTTTTTGAATTCAAAGCCAAACTGTTCATGTTTATTCCAGAGTATACATTATCACCCCATTGCTCCCTTCTTAATTTGTTATAGTACTTCAGAGCTGGAAAGCTCACCGCTGCTGCATCACAAGGTAAGCTGTACCATTGAATACAAGGTCCAGGCCATCACTTTCTATTTGTGCCTTACCATTAGAGCAGTCTCCCCCCATTTGGGGGCCCTCCAGATGTTTTGGATGATATCCCCCAGCATTCCTGAGCAATGGCCATGCAGGCTGGTGTTGATGGAGGTTGTAATCCAAAACAGGTGGAGGGCACCTGATGGGTAAAGGCTGAAGTATAAGACAGTTTTGTCATGTCAGAGCCATGTTGAATATTGGAGGAAATTAGAGGGAGATTGCATTTCAAAATCAAAGGGTTTAACACTGAGTTTAGATTTGATCTGGAAAGCTCTGATGTTTATTATTTATTTATTCAATTTATATCCCACCTATATACAAAATATCCTATGTGAACCACTTAGGGATGTCATTGTATTTACCAGTATATACTGTAAATATCACTAATTTTGATCCCTTCTCACATTACAGTGGTGGTGGTGAGCTGATGCAGCACAGCTCCTGTCTCTTAGGGTAACATGGGAATATACTCCTATTTTTCCAATGTGGAAGAGCTTTTATGTGGGAAATAGCACACCCAATATATAGAAACCACATATGATCCCACATATACAACTATGCAGCAGGAAGGGGCCATGGCTCAGTGATCAAGCACATGCTTTGCATGCCAAAGGTCCCAAATTCAATCCCTAGCATTTACAGGCAGGGCTGGAAAAAATCCTGCTGGAAACCCTGGAGAGTCACTGCCAATTAGTGTGAAGGATACTGGGCTACATGGACCAATGGTGTGAGTCCATATAAGGCAGCTTTCTATGCAATACTGTGAAGGGTCATCACACACATAAATTTTGGTTCCTCCTCTAAAGCCCAGATCCTGAACACAGTATGGGAAAGCAAATCCAAAATGATTTCTAGGAAATTTAATTCCATATAATAAATAGAGTGGGGTCCCAATTCCATCATCATTCCAGTGCCCCAAAGTAACAAGATCTTTGAGACAATAAGGGCATATCCTTAAAGGTGTCTATTTTCAGAATAGTTGATCTTATAATGAACCAGATTAATTTTCTTTTTCCAATGGCAGTGTCACCCTTGTGAGTGAACATCACCTTCTTCTCACCTCATCTTTGGACTGTAGTGTGAAACTGTGGAGCCTAGAAGGGGAATACATAGGTAAGATTATAATGATTTGATATATGTATTTAGCTAACTAGTGAGAACTGCCAGGTATGTCTGATTACACCCCATTCCCTGCCCAGTCGTATTTTTGGCACATCAAATGACCTTGAGAGCAATCCTATTCACGTTTAGACAGAAAAAAGTCCTACAGTTGTGGGACTTTTTTGTCTTAACATGCATAGGATTGCACCCTAGCTCTGTTTATTACATAGAGTTGAATATCATTCAATAGCTGAAGCACCACCATCTTCTATTTCTCTATCATATGGTGGCTCATTCTATGTTACTATAAAAGCTATGACTCTTTTGTAGTGCAGCAAAGTCATGAGAGTAAAATTTGGATATATTTAAAACAGAGAAAAACTTGAAATATTCAAACATAGGACTTTCCAAGTAGGTTTATTTTTATTTTTAAAGGTATGTTTGGTCAACGAGAACCATGGAACATCAAAGAGGAGTCATCTTGGAGACAATCAAATTGTAACATGAGTTCAGAAAATGGCTCTAACTGCAACGTACAGGGGCCTACAGGAAACTTTGCCACACAGAGGGAATCTAATTCCATGTTGAATACTGAGGTAGGAAGATCGTTTTATTACTATGGTTCCCTAGGAAATAAATCTTCTCTTAGTGAAACTGGTTGGTGACAGGATTTGGGTGTTTTGGGATACCGTGAAGCATATACCTTGGCTCATTTGCTCTACAGGCATGCTGTTTTTAAGACTGTTTGTTGCTTTGTGGGCTGCGTTGTACAGGTTGAAATGTGTAGGTCTCCTTTGGGGATGGTCCTCAACTAGAAGTATAATCTTTTGGCCTCATTCCAACATTTCTGGATTTGCTTAATATTCACTACCAGTACTGACGAAACTATTAAGCATGCATAGTATGGTTTCTAGAATTCTAACAAGGGTATAAACATATTTTCACAATGGGGTTAGCTACATAAATTGCTCTATATTGTATAGGTGCTTCAAGTATTCAACACCAACAAGTTCAATGAATGGCTCTTTTCAATGAAACAGACACATGTCTAAGTCAACAGGATTGCCCAATGGAGTTATTTTGTGAATTTGTCAGAATTGAGCTGAACTCTCAAATAATAAACACATATACTGGGAAGCTAAGTCCTTCTGCTTTAATTGAAACTTGCTTCCAAACAAGTCAGCTAAGTTCACAACCTCACAGCATGATCCTATGCGCTTTTGAAAGTTATACCACTGAATTCAATTGGACACGTAAGCCTGCTTAGACATACAGCCTAAGAATGAATTCAGAAGACATTGGGAGTATTTGAAAGACTCATCCTTTGTGCCTGTACAAACAATACACTAAGCCAGGGTTATGCCATTACCCTTTTGCAATAAATGGTTAGTGAGCATGCTTAAACCATGGTTATGTATAGCCACTATGGTTAGGAATGGTTCACACGACATGCTAAGCCATGTTCAGCTCAAAATGCTTAACCACTGTGGCTTAGCGTGTTGTCTGAACAGAAACAATGTACCTGGAATTGAAAATGGGTCAGTAAGTCCACCTTAATATGAACTGTAGAGTAACTGGGGCACAGGGAACAAAGTTGTGGATGCTTACAATATGAGCTACCAAAATATAAAAAACTGCAGAATTGTTTTTCCTCTTGCTCATAGTATTCTGATCTTAAAGGAAATCTGTAGAAACAGATGCATTTCTACATAGACTGGCTTAAAACAAAACATTTATAATATATTACCAGAGAGTAGTTCCAGGTATATTTCTATATACCTTATTTGAATCAAGTAGCTATACGCTGAACAAGCAATTCTTCTCATAATAATGAAATGTATGTTTGCTTTCGGTTGACTCTAGATGATGCAGGATACCAGCCCTTTGAAAATGGTAAGAGATGATGAAATCACTGAAGAATTAAAGCAAAGGCAGACAGAAAGACTTAAACACAGGTGTGCACAACTTGCATTAAAGTTATTGTATTCACTATGTAAAAGTCTAGCATGGTGTGATAGAACATACCTCTTTATTAAAAACACAGGACAACTAAGCTATATTAACACATGCCTTTTGCCACTCTATAATGCAGGGACAACTGTCGTTCACCACAAACAGTATATGTGTTGGAACATTTTGTTATACATCTATCCCCACCCCCTTTCTTGAGCCATTCTTCCACTGTTATATTCTAGAAGCTTCTCACAAGTTCTAATTGGGAGCGTTCAGCACATTATCATACAGACCACAGGTTGTTCCTCCCCCTCCCCCATAGCCAGTTCTCCTGAAGAGATTTGGGAAGAAGAATGTAATCTCCTTCTGGACATGAAAAGTATGCATTTTACTACTGAAAAAGTATGCATTTTCATTTAAAAAACACTTCACCTTTTCTTTCAGATCAAAGCAGTACCAATTCAGACCTGTTCAAGCATATGCAAGCAGAATGAATACATATCACTGTCTTCCACTGTGTGAGTTAGCCTGTGTCTCAGTTGTCTTCCACAAACCAGACCTAGCAGCAGAACTTGATGACCCATTTCAGATGGCAATTTAACAACTTCTTGGGCAGGGTTCAGCAGGAAGCCCAGTTTCAAGTAACTTGAGCTACTTTTCTCAAATGTATAACGTGCAAAAGCCTTTACACTGACACATTTTTATGGGCTGAAGCATTTTGATGACTTTTACAGATCTGTCCAGTCTTCATGGACATTAATCTCACCAGTGGCAAATCCCACTGCATAGCAGGAATATTAAATCGCAGACTGAATTGAAGCTAATGGCAATAAAGAGGTCTCATGTGGCCATTACTTGTGGTTCAAGAAGTAGATTTAAATATTTATTATAAAGATTTACACACACACACACACACACACACACACACAACCTCTGGCAATATGTTGCCACTTAGAAATCAATTGACATATTCGTCAATCTATGCATGTCACTATGAAGGATTCCCTCCATTTACATATACAGCAAATATTTTGCATACTTTAAACACCGCTATCAATTTATTCAAGTTGAACACACACGGTCCTCTGTCCCATGGAGACATTTACAGAATATGTTTGCTAAATATAAAACATCTGTTGAACTGACCACTTTGGCAATGGCAGCTGGCTGACTTCAGCTTCCTGTTGATGCTGAAGCGCTTTGCCCCGTTTCAGACACATTTTGATTCTTTTGATATCTTGGGTTGTGTGTGTCCAATGCAGTCATGAAAAAACTACTGCGTTTAGGTACATTTAGCGAATTCTACTTTAAAAAATCCAGGATGGTGACTTCAGGCAGTACACTTAAGATCAGCATCCTCAATCTACAAGACCAGTACAATTATGCTGTTCACTGTACAGGTTTATCATGCTGACACTGACCTAAAAATAATACATGGGATTTTTTTTACTTTGTAACCATTATAATTTAGCAAGCTTCTGTCCTCCAAATACATGCAATTTTATATTCACTAATCCCTTCATTATCGCAAACTGAGTAAACGTTTCTGTGAAAAATGATCATTGTGATTTCAGCTTCAACATACACCATCCTTCATAGCATGATTTTACACTTCTGAACAGCCACTTAACATTTTAAGCTGGCAGTTGACAGCCCGGTGTAACCTTTCTGCTATGTAAAAATATTATTCTTTCACAAGCCTGGAAGTAAAATTATCTTGGTTTTAGATATGTATGTGTATCTGTATAGAAGAAAGGAAATAGGAAACTTTTGGGGAAAGGTTACTGAACACTAAAATAGCAACACATATCTTAGTTCATACACAAGGCAACAGAGCTCTTTTGAGAGGCTTGTACTCTCATGAATTCAGATTTTGAATCATAGTCCATTAATCAAATTATCTTTTTTGCTATGGACCTATTTTTATTAAGGAAATGAAGATGGCCAGAAATCTCATAAAAGGGGGTATGGGAAATAATAAATTAGCAACCAACTGTACAATCCAACTCAAGCAAATGTCCACCACCGATGATAGTCTAAAGCTGCGTTAAACTTAAATGAGAGACATTTAAATAGTATGTCTAACATCTTGAGGTAAGAGCCATTGAAGTTGGAAACAATAACTAACAGACGCACATGACAAAATGTTCTCTATTATTAGGTGGGAAATGGTATTCCGAAAACTAGACTGCCAAACCCTTGGGGAACGTGAGGCAAAGGAGTTCTAACTACTAGGAATAAAATTATACTTCAATTGCAGTGATTCTGAATGAGTTCAAAAGGATAATCCGAAACATTCTATTAAACTGACTAAAATGGACAGACAATCATTTTATAGACTAAATCTCAACATGAACAAGAAATCTGTAACTAAGAATTCTTGGTGCTAGGTGGAGAATCTGTTTGGGAGTCAAGGCTTGGATCTGAGAAAAGGTGCTGATAAAACAGCAGGCAGTACACTTGTTTACATCTTCAGACATTTGCTGAATAATACAGGACACATATACTCATCAGTGAGTAAAACAAGATAGCATCAATTATGTTTTTTCTATCACTCAGGTTCAACTACATTCATACCAGGGGTGATCAGAAAGTAGCTTGCACTCCATAGGTGGTCTACTATATAGTTTCTGGTGGACCACTTAGTGTCTGCTGGGATTCTTACAAAGGGTTGTATCCAATGTCAATCCTACTTAGAGTAGACCCACTGAAATGAATGGGACTTAAACTAGACTAACATTGGTTACAACCCAATGAGTACTGGACTAGGTGGACCTTAATCAGATCCTGCAAGGCACTTTTGTTCTTAGGCAAGAGTGCATGTTTCAGATTAGTTATGCCTTAACTGTGAAGAGGTCTGGACTACATACTCGTGCTTAGTAATTTTAACACACAATGGTGGTTCACAGGGATTCTAGTAAGCCAAAAAAGTGGATTGGTGAAAACTGAATTCAGGATATGGTATATGCTTTGCAAATCAACCATTCACCACAGGCTGAAGTAGCTGGAAGTCTGGATGGAATGGGCTTTTACCATAACATACAAATCAAAGAATGTAGAAAAGTTGCATAATGCTGTACCTGATGGATGCTTACTTGTGAATTATTCTCTTGTGGGCTATTTAGGATATACTCCAAAACAACAGGATTGTGCTCCATTGGTCAACAGATTGGCAGAATTAAACAGTAGTAGGTAAAAAGGTGACTACTAATCCCTTCCAATAAATCAGGTTTCCATGTAACCTGCCAGTGTATGAAGACTAATACTATCTACATGCTACTCTTTCATAAAACAAACTAAATTTGTTCCAGCTGACCAGGTCTCTGTCTCACCCCCTCCCCCCAAGACAGGTTAGAACATTATCTACAGTACCACTCCAATATGAACAGGATGTACGGAAGCAATATAATACAATTTGAAGGACAAAGAATAAAAGAAATCTGTTTGGGGCCAGAACACCTGTCCCCAAATCTAGTGTGTCTGTGCTTGCCACAAAACAGGCTCTTCTTTTTGTTGCCTGTGGCACCTCTGAAGATTTATTTGAGACTGCACTTGCTTGGGTCTAGTTCAGCCTTCCCCAATTCTGTAAGAGACTACGGTACTCACTTTCCTGTCAATATTCTCTGCATTGCTTGAATAAGAAGCTAGAGAATCCACTAGAGGCCTAAGTCCTAAAAAGAATCCCAAAGTTACCTCTTGGGGCCTAGGTCTATAGCCTGAAATGATGGATGTCCTCATCTCATAAGCTCATGTGATGGAGATGAATTAATCCTTTGATAACTCCTGAAACTCAGTGATGCAGCCTCAGAATATGTCATCACCCAACAAGTCTTCATTGGCTTTCCTACGTAATTACATATGTTTTCAGGCCTCATTCTCTGTTGGAAGGAAAGCAGGCTGTCAGTTACCTCCATTTTCTGTAGAGTTCCAGCAGAAGGTAATTCCCCACGTGGGGCCTTGAGACATGTATGCAAACCTCCTAGTCTGAGAAGAGCCTGACTTCTCTTGATATCAGGGCCTGGGGAGAGAACAGCTTCAGAACAGCAGGAGAGAGATTTGGGCAGTTTGCTGAGCATCTGAGAGGAGTAAGGTGCATATGGGTGGTAAGCCTCCTCACTTGGCCCATAAAAGCCTACAAACCTCAGAGAAGTGGTAAGGGCGACAGCTAACAAAGTGTTTTTTATGCCTAGTTCCAGAAAGGCAAACTGCTCATGGATTGGCCAGGTAGAAATCTCTGGTACTCACTGTCCCATCTCTCAAGCCATTGGTTTGAGAATTCTAGAAATGCATCTCAAGACTAGAGTTAAAAGCAGCTAGGAGAAAACCACACAGTTCCACACTCACCACGTGATCCCTTGTGATAAGCAGGAAATGATTGAGAAGCTGCTTGCCCTCCATTCTCCCTTGGAGGAAGCTGGTTAAAAACCTGAGCAATTAAGCCCCAAACAAGAACAACTGGTAATGCCAGCCAGTAAAAGCATATGCTGCAAAAAAGCCTGCCACTTACTGTCAATGCTGAGAACTGGGAGATTGCAGAACACACCAAGAGGGAATATCACTTTCTTTTAAGTCTGCCTATCACACCATGTAGTGGAACATAAAACAGCTGCTTTGGAGACACACCACAAAACAGAGCAAAGCATATTGCTACATATTGTACAATGAGGAAAAATCCTGCCTGCTACAGTTAGTAATCTGTGAAACCAGGGATTGAGAGAACATACAAAGCAGTATAGAAAATCCCGGTCTAGAATCACTGACTATACACACAAAGACAAGTAGTGACTGAGCAGTTTGAAACAAACTGTAATTAAATTTGCATAGTAGTAGTGGAGTAAAGAGGACAGACAACTGGATCACTTGCAGTTCTTTCAACAGGACAAAGCTCTGCTAACATAACAATGGTAATTTTTAAGACAAAGACTGAGTTATTCCAATGAAGGGTGTTGTTTTTTCATAATGAGTGCTGAAATGAAAGAACACACACTTGTCCCTCTTTCGAGATAGCTAGGTTAGCACTTCCCAGATGGGTTTTCGGACTTAAGAACTGTACCTGTAGTATTCACTTTAGCTCAGTGAACTTGCAACATTAGTTTGGCTTAGTGTTTTATGGGTGTCAAATGTAGCCAGCAAAGGATGCTTGGAACCACTGTTAATAGATTTTGATACTTAATGTGCTTATTTTCTAAGCACAGACTCCAAAACAGAAGATCATTTGCTGAGTAGAATGGCATAAGTATTTCAGTAAGGCATAAGTATTTCAGTAAGGAATACTGACATAGTTAAGATCAATACCAATGTATGAGCATTTTGTGAGTGTGTGTTTTCTGCTTTTAATTGTGAGGACATATTTAAAAAACATGCATAGGCAGCATTCAGAATGAAGCCAAACCAACTAGGTTAGAGGCAATTAAGAGAAATGAAAACATGTCTCTTCAATTACAGCCTTTAAAATTCCACTAACGTTTCATACTATTACAACTTTTAACGGTGTCTCAGCATCAACACAGAATATGATATACAGGACTGTGTGTACATGGAGACCATGAACTTTATTTTGAGTCATGTTCTAGTCTTATGACAAAGAATGCTGCTGGTATGAGCTCCTTTTCAAGCTTTAGATGTTTTGTCTACAAGGTTTTTACAAGTTTTCATGGTACATCAACAAGATGAACTAGTTTGCCAGCTAGCCTCTATTTTAATATTTAAATTAGAACAGTACAACAACTAGAAAAAGGTCAGTGCTTCAAGTGGCAATGTTTACGCCACATCAAGTCCAATATCTTCCAAAATAAAGATGCAAAAATCTACACTTCAGCATCAATAGTGCAAAACAGTGGCCTTTCCTGAATAAAGGAGCAGAGGCTTACCCACAATAAAAGCTTTAAATAAGGTAGATTGTTGTCATTTATATATATCAAATCTGCCTATTTGATATAAAATATATTGGGAAAGCTTAAACTGACTCTTACAATCTACATTCAACTAAAGCTCCACACAAGCGGCATCAGTGGAATGAACAATGGGAATGCACTGAATAGAAAAACACTTTCAAACCTACTGCAAAGAACAAAGGACATAAAGTTGACTAAGTAACTGAACATCTGTAGTGTGAATCAGACATAAAAGAAAGATGGACCCTTAGATTACTTGCACTGTTTTTAATGGACTGAAAGAAATGCAAAACCTAGTCCAGATCCATTTCTTCAGATGATTTAGGCTGCTGGCAACTGTCCTCTGATTTTGTGTCAGCGCTGCTCTGTCCATTCATTGGTCCATTGTGTTCGTTACTAGATTTTGCCTGATCCTCAGAGAGAGGCTCTGCCTTGGGTTTAGGCTTGTAAATAATAGGGTTACATAAACCGTCCAGTTCCTGTTGGAATGAAGAGAAAATAAGGACATTATGATAATTATTTGACCAAATATCCATCCATGACTGGAAGATGGTGGTACGAACCACCTATTTACAAGCTTGAAGAGACTTCAATAATGGAACTGACTCAAATCTTTGTTCAATGATTGTTCAATGATCAAGCCTTGCATGAAGCATGACAAATGGCTTCTATTGTATTGAAGGGTGCATAGGAAACTGCTCCTTGATTATCCACAGAAGTAAGAATTATCCATTGTTTGGTGGGAATCATTTACTGCTTTCTACGTTTTCATCTTATTCCTTGTGCACCATTCTTCTGAAAATGACAGACAGCAGAGAAGTGGCCCTAAGTAAGAAACCTGCAAAGTTTCAGAAGGATAGGTGCAGCAGTTCCCTTCCCTCCCCATCCAATGGTTTTTGCCGCCAATTTGTTTGAAAATGGCACACATCAGAGGTGTTTCCAGGCAAGAAACCTGCAAAGTTGCAGAATAATGTGTTGTCCTCTGCTATTACTCATAATACTAATTCATTGTTTGGCCTATCCGTGCTTCTTTTTCCACTGACACCGTTTTACTCACAGAAATGTTCTAGATTATTTACCTTGGATTTTGCAATTATTTCTGCCACTTTCACAACAGGATCCTGTGTCAGACTCAGCCTGTTTTGTGCATTCATTTTTGAATTCAACCAATTCATAGCCTCACTGGTACACTTTTCAACTTTTTCCATATCAACAGGATCAATGTGATCATATTTTTCATCCTAGGAAGGAAAACGTTTTAATTCAGAATTCAGCGATATAAGGAACAAAGAGACACCAGAATTATTAAGGAAGCTTAACTATAGTATAGTGTGGTGCCTGAATTGACAAACCATGGTTTGCTGTTGGCAAACAAACCAGAATTTCAGAAAACCACAGTATGAAGTGTCTCAGGATAACCTCCACTGATGGAAATTCTGCATTCACAATGTAAACTCCATAAACTCATCAGCAACTTCCTTGCTTATTTCTAACTCTTTCAAAAGAGACACTCAGACTCCTGTTAGTAAATAATCTTGCTGATGAACTCACTACTCAAGAGATCAATAAAGTAACATCGCTGGGGGCGGGCAATTTTGACTACAAGTTCTGTACCAACTAATTATAAGAAAACATCACATTCTTCCTTCAAATCTGATCAGACATGGTATATGAAAGTGTGTTTACAGGAATGCTAGATTAATAGACCTTATGCTCAGGGAATATTTGTGGTGGAACTAGACAGTTTAAGATGATGTTATATTGTCCTCTATACATCAACTGTTTCATACATACATACCATTTGATGATTCATGTCTAAATGTACAAACTGTCTCTATTAAAAAAGGACAGTCTTTGCATGCTTGTGCAAGTGTAGCCAAACTACATCATCCATGCATAAGAGGGAGATCAGCAGACGCAGGGTGGCCCTCAAGTTTGCAGGGATACAACTATATTTAGAAAACTTGTTACATCATGCAGTTCTAAATAGTACAATTAAAATGATCCTGTAAATTCTGGTCTGGCTATTTAGCCTGCAACCTACACATGCTTATTATCTAGGAGTAAGTCCCACTGAAGTCAATGGGATTAACTTTTGAATAGGCATGTATAGGATCGCACTGTTAGAAACATGTACTATCTTGGGTCCTACCTTGTTTTTGTATCCTTCTACAGCTTTCATAAGCAGCTGGAGTTTCTTTCCCAAATCATTTAAAGCTTTTGGCCTCTCTTCATGTTCCATATATCTATCCTGAATAGGACCACCAAATTTCTACAAACATAAAAAATAGATGTTGATATATTATACAATTATTCATCAAGAACTGGCGGGGGGGACTGGATAAAGACAGAATCCAGACTGGTCCCATTGATTTCAATAAGTCTTCTCTATGTATGACTAAGTCTGCATCCAACCTTGTATTTCTATAATTATTTATTCAATTTAATAATTTTGTAGTATCTAAGCAGAAGTCTTTGTAAAGTTACTGAAATAGGAATACAAGAATGGCAATACTGGGAAGCAAACTGCAGAGGAAACCAGAAAAATGGATCACATACCAGCACTAGCAAGCCTGTATTTCCACTGTCCTTAGAATTGCTGGCTAAACGCCACTCTGCAACTCTATCCAGCTGAAGCTTCCTTTACTGATGCAAGAAATCCAGAGCTAGAGCATCCCCAACAGATAGCTGCTGACTCCCACTAACATTAGTTTGAAACAGTGCTGCTCTGACCCCCCTGGTGGAAAGACAGCATACAAATGTCACGAAAATGATAGGAGACCTAAAGAATGGATCTGGTCCTTTGTGAGAATAAACTGGCAGACAACTGGATTAAGTGGACCAGTAGGGATGGGTGGTGGTAAGAATTTCCTGGTATCCTCCAAGACAGCACACCACAAACCGAAGGACTGAAGTTTTGATGTGGGAAAGAGCCCAAAGGGTTCAATTTATGGATTATTCCCAAGGGATGGATGCTAGAACATCCATAAGAAAGGTTGTAATGGATCACACCAGCATAGTTTAACTCTGTGCTGTGTAAAGTGATACTTTTACCATTCAGCTTCACAGAATGACCTTGGGTTCTAGTATTATGAGGGAGAGAAAAGGCTAAGTATTGGTAGGAGGCATACCCCAATTTACCAGCAATTCCCAGGGCAGAGAATATTTCACACAGCCTGCTACGGCCCAGAGATTCAGTAGCAGAACAACAGCTTGAGTATCTGGTGGGTGTTGACAGGGAGATTTGTAAACACCCTTGTGTATGTTCCCTAGTGCCTCTTGCTACTTCTATCAGGAGCCACAATAAACTTCAGCAGCCATATAAGAAAGCATGGTCGTATGAAGGACTAACTTCTTGATTGTGTTGCATTTATTTTATATATATATATATATATTATTTATGTGTATGAGATGAAGCGTTAGTTTTATATTGGAAGGTGGACATAAGGTAGGTTCTCATGCCTGTACTCAAAACAGCCTGGAGCCACAGTACTTGTAGCTACTTAATCTGCTTTAAGAAAAAATAAAGATACTTGTGACACCTTGAACTTGCCATTTCTGGTAAGATTTCTGAGCCTTTTGTGTAAGGACTGCAATACTATCAAGTGTATGTCTCCAGGGAATGGAGTTTACAATTAAGGGCAGTACAGACAGTCTATTCAAGCATTACATATCTAAGAGTGCAGGTCTTACTTTCATTTCCTGAAGTTTTTCCACATACACATGTTTAGGTTGGTCTTCTCCATCTTCATAAAGCCAGTTTTCTGTATCCTCTAACATTAGAGTTATCTTTCTTGAATCCTAAACAAAACAGCAGAAAATGCTGGTAGAAAAAACAAGGCTTGTTTTTTTTAATTAGTGTAAACAACAGAAGGTGGCTATGTAAGAATGTCTTCAACTACTATTTATAGTAATATAAAGACATATATTACAAGAAATTCTGAGTTCTACACTGGTTCATAAGAAAGGGGAAATTGGCAGCAGCAGAGGTAGGGACTAAACTGCCAGAAACAGGGCTTCAAGCTGTTATCCATATCAAAAAAATGCACTGTGAATTACCAATTGTCTCATGCATATAGAAACAGTAGCAGAAATGGAGTTTTGTTTGTTACTATTGCTTCAACAACCCCATGTTTTTGATTTAAGGCTACCTCTCATACTTTCTGCATAAAGGCTGACAGTTTGTCTAACTCAGCCAGAGACTGAAGGACAGAGCAAGGTATACAGCTAAGTAAATGAAGTCTACCGGTTAATTAGTCAAGCAATGTAGGAAGGCTGTAATTCCATTTAAGCTTCTCTCTCAGAAATACTTTGCTAATTCAGTTTAGTCTATACTTAAGTGCTGTAGTACAGTTAAAATTTAGTACACTTAAATCTATACTTATGTAGAAGGACACACACCAGTGTATTTTTCCTAGACAATACACACATGAAGTCATTGTGACAAATGTAGTGATTAAAAACAAAAACACCGCTACACTTATGTGGATACTCCCATGTTGTAACAGACAGAAGTACAATAATATGAAATGCAAAAATGCAATGGAACGGAAACAAGAAATCTTAAACTGAAACTTTAGTAAAAAAAACTAAATTGATAGGGCCAATTTTAAATTGACAGGATTGAGGGTTAAAGGCACGCAAATTTGCTTATGACGGTGTTTTGGTTCTTGTGTGTTGTTATAATATGAAATGGAAAAGAAAATATTGAAGATGGCCTTTCCTTCTAAAAATGAATGATAATTGACTGATTCTAAGTTACCTCAGACTCTTTAACATTTCAAAAAGTGGCCTTTAAATTTTATTTATTTATTAAAAGCATTTTAACCCAGCCTTCATACTGGGGCAGTAAATAAAAAAACGTATCAACCAAAATATCTCACAAATATAATAAAAGCACTCACATAAAACGTAACAAAAACAAATCAGAGACATGAAAAGCAGCCCAAAGCTAAACACAACATCATGCTTTAAAATACCTGGGTAAATTAGTACATTTTGAGCTGACGCTAAAATCATGGTAGCTTCAGCACAAGTCAAACTTCAATGGGAAGAGCACTCCAGAGATAGGGTGCCACCAGAAAAGGCCTTCTGCCTAGTTCCTACACAACAAGATTCCCCTGGCAAAGGAAGGACAGATTGCTTATCTGTAACTGTAGTCCTTCGAGTGGTCATCTGTGCATTCACACATACGGGCTCTGCGCCTGCGCAAGCCCTCAATCAGGATTTTTTTTTTCTATAGCTGAGGCGTTTGGGTGGGAACCCCTCCCCCATACCATTCTGGGCATGCTCCATGGGTTCCCGCCCAACCCTCAGTTCCTTGAGTCCGACATTGTGGCTCAGGACCGAAGGTATAAAGGATAATCTCGATGTCGAGAGAGACAGTTGGTAGAAATCACATCCAACACAATGATCAAAACAACAAAGACTGTTATTCATGTAACCATGAATATGCTGTAGGAAATAATTATCTTGCGCTATGAGTAAGATGATAATTCCACCCTGGATTCTGTAGTGGGGTCGGAAGGCGGGTTGTGTGAATGCACAGATGACCACTCGAAGAACTACAGTTACAGGTAAGCAACCTGTCCTTCTTCTTCGTGGTCTCTGTGCATCACACATATGGGCGATTAGCAAGCTAACTTACTGGTTGGTGGGTACGGTGTCTAAGCAAGTAGGGATGATAAAACTGACCTTCCAAAATTGGCGTCCGCTCTCGACAGAACATCGATGCGGTAATGTCTCAGGAAGGTAGATGGTGTGGACCAAGTTGCTGCTCTACAGAGATCTGGGATGGAGATCCCCTGTGAAAAGGCAGTTGAGGTGGCCAGGGCTCTAGTGGAGTGAGCTCTGAGTGGTCTATCTAAAGTCAAGTTATTGAGCTCGTAGGCCAAAGTAATTGCTCTGGTTATTCATACTGCCAGATGTTGAGTAGACCCAGGGTTGCCCTTCCTTTAACCCGCATAGCAGACAAACAGTCTTTGCGACTGGTGGAATGGCTGCGTTCTTTTGACATAGAAGGCCAGAGCTCTTCTAGCATCCAACGTATGGAAGGTTCGTTCCAAATCCGTTGTAGATGGGAAAAAAATTGGAAGGACAATATCTTGTCCTAGGTGAAACGCAGAAATGACCTTGGGAAGAAAGTCAGCATCAGGGCAAAGGATAACCTTATCCTTGTGGAAGGAAAGATATGGTGCATCAACACGGAGTGTACCAAGCTCACTTGGCTCTTCAAGCCGAAGTAATGGCAACTAAAAACGCCACCTTAAAAGAAAGTAGACTGAGATCTACTGTTGCAAGAGGTTCAAAAGGCTTGAAGCATAAAGCCTTAAGAACAACCAAGAGGCTCCATGCAGGTACTGGAGGCTTTATCGGAGGGGCCAAGTTGTGTAGTCCTTTTAGAAATCTCTTACAAACTGGGTGTGAGAAAACAGTGAAACCATCAACGAGATAAGCTGAAACAGCAGATAAGTACACTCGTAAAGAAGATAACTTTAGTCCCTTTTCGAACTGGGAGAGTAAGAAAAATAAAACTTGAGTAATGGTTGCCGCGGTACGTTGAAACCCATTAAAAAGAGTGAATGTCGAGAAAGCCTTCCATTTGTGGCCATATGACTGATGTGTTGCAGGTTTTTTTTTTTTTTTTTGAAATAATTTTTTATTTTATTTTACAACAAACACACATATAATAGACAAGATACATAAAAACAATCTTCATAAGTATACAATGTGTCAACTGGTCATCTTCCCTTCGTACAATTCATTCTCATTCTTCCATTTATATAATTATTCATATTATCATTCTAGCATAATTATTAATTCATCCTTTTATACTATGAACTTTATTTCATTATCATTCCTATTATTTGATATTCTATTTTTTTAATATCATCCTAACTTTTTTTCCAACCATTGATAAAATAGATCCCAAATCATATAATATTGTCTATCTTCTTGTTCTCTTATTTCAAATGTCAATTTACTCATTTCTGCACACTCCATGATTTTCTTAATTACTTCCTCTTGCATTGGTATTTTTTCATTTTTCCAATTCTTAGCAAATACAATTCTAGCTGCTGTTAACACATTTACAATCAAATATTTTAATTCTTTGTTGTAAATTTCAGGTATTATTCCCAATAAAAAAAGTTCTGGTTTAAAGTCTATGTTTCGCTTTATCATTTTTTCCAACCATGTGTGAATTCTAGTCCAATATCTTTTTGCCTCCGGGCATGTCCACCACATATGGTAATAAGAGCCAGGTACTTGGTGACATTTCCAGCATTTGTCCGACTTATTCTTGAACATTTTTGCAATTCTCGATGGGGGTAAATGCCATCGGTAAAACATTTTATACAAGTTTTCTTTATAAGCAGTTGACATTGTCATTTTGTAATTTTGTGTCCAAAGTTTTTGCCAGTTCTCTAAATCAATCCCATAACCAAAGTTTTTCCCCCAAGCAATCATTGTTTCCTTAACTTGTTCATCTTCTAATTTAATTTCTAGCAAATGTCCATACAGTTTTTTAATTATTTTTTCATCAGTACCCATCAATATCTTATCTAGTTCAGTTGGCTTCTCATAAATTCCTCCCTCTTTGGAATCCTTATCAAATCTAGTTTGTATTTGCAAATATGAAAACCAATTCATATAAATACCCTGTTCTGCCAATGCTTGCTTAGATTTAAGTTCACCCTTTTCATTCAGTATCTCACTATATCTAACTGTTTGTTCCCTTCTATATATTATTGAGTAAGAAAAGGCTTCAATCGTCGATATCCATGTCGGGATTTTTAAGTAGTATTGTCTCTTTATCTTTTGCCAGTTCAAAAACAAAGCCTCTCGAATATGATGTCTTCTGAAATATCCCTGTGTTTTAGTTCCCCCATACCAGAGGAAAGCATGCCATCCCAACAGCAGGTCATGTCCTTCTAGCGTCAATAATCTAGTATTTCTCAATGTAATCCATTCCTTTAACCAACTCAGACTTGTTGCTTGATAATATATTTCCCAGTTTGGTAGTGCAAATCCTCCCCTTGTTCTTGCATCTTGCAATAATTTATGTTTTATTCTTGCTTTCCTGCCTTGCCATATAAATCTCAAAACAATTTTATTCAGGTCATCAAAAAATTTCTTCCCTAGTCGAATTGGTATTGTCTGGAATAAATATAGAATCTTAGGCAGTACATTCATTTTGATCGTAGATATTCTCCCAAACAGTGACAATTGCAAATTTCCCCACTTTGTTAGATCTGCCGCAATCTGTTGTTTAATTTTGTAGTAATTATCTTCTTTCAACGTGCTACATCTTGAGGTAATGTATATCCCTAAGTACTTGACTTTATTTGTAACTTGGATTTCTAGAGTTTCCTCTAACTCCTTTTTCCGTCTTGCCGGCATATTTTTTGTTAAAATTTTTGTCTTCTCTTTATTTATTTTCAGGCCTGCAACTTTTCCATATTCCTCTATTTTTTCCATTAATTTAGATGCTGTTTCTATTGGTTCCGCTAATATAAATACCAAGTCATCTGCAAATGCTTGTACTTTGTATTCCTCCTTTCTAATTTTCATTCCTTTTATTCCTTTTTCTTCCCTTATTATTCTATTTAACACTTCTAATGTTAAAACAAACAACAGAGGTGACAGAGGACAGCCTTGCCTGGTACCCTTATTTATGGCTATAGATTCAGTTAACTCTCCATTTATCATTACTTTTGCACTTTGTTTATGATAGATTGTTTCTATGGCCTGAATAAATTTCTTACCAAAGCCCATCTGTGTCAATTGCAATATCATAAATCGCCAGTTCACATTATCAAAGGCTTTTTGCGCATCTAAAAAAATCAATGCCATTTGTTTTTCAGGGTGTGCTTCATAATATTCCAACGTGTCCAAAATTATTCTAATATTGTCTTTAATTTGTCTCTTTGGCAAGAATCCGTTCTGGTCAGGGTGAATAAAATTATTTAAGTATCTTTTCAATCTTTCTGCCAATATTGAAGCAAAGATTTTGTAATCCGAGTTTAATAAAGATATAGGTCTATAGTTTTTAATCTGCTGTTGTTCTGAGCCCTCCTTCGGTATAAGTGAAATATATGCTTCTGTCCATGTTTTGGGTATTTCTTTTCTCAACAAAACTTCATTCATAATTTCCAATAACGGTATGCTTAATATCTCTTCAAATGTTATATAAAATTCAGCTGGTAGTCCATCTGGGCCTGGTGCTTTCCCAGTATTTTGTCTCTTTAATGCTTCTGTTAATTCCATCATTGTAATATTATCTTCTAACATTGTTTCAACATCTTTAGGTATTTGTGGCAGGTTGGCTTCCTGTAAATATTGTTTAATTTTTTCTTCCTGAGTACTCTCTTGGTAATATAGTCTTTTATAGTACTCTTGAACAATGTTCTTCTTTTCCACATCTCCATAACAAATCTGTCCTTGATGATTTATCAATTGATTAATCTTTCTTGACTGTCTTTCTTTTCTTAATTTATAGGAGAGCCATCTGCCTGTTTTATTAGCATCTTCAAAATAATTTTGTTTGGCATTTTTAATTTTTTGTGCTAATTCCCCCTTTTCAACTAGTCCAATTTTGTGCTTTATAGTCTCCATTTTTATTTTAATATTTTTCTTTTGTGGATATTTCTGTAACTCTTTTTCCAGTCTCTTATAGTCCTCTTCTAGTAAATTAAGCTCTTTTCCCTGTTCTATTCTCTTTTTCCTTGTATAGTCTATTATCACTCCTCTTGTGTAAGCCTTCATTGTGTCCCAGAGGTTTTGTAATGATGTTCCCTCCTTTCTATTTTCTTTGAAAAAGAACATCAGTTCTTTCTCCATTTTCCGTTTGAAATTATCCTCTTTTAATATCCTATTATTTAATGTCCATCTTGACCTTTTTTTTTTACCTTTCCATACCATTGTAATTGGGTTATGGTCTGCCCAAATACTTGTCCCAATTTCAAAGTCTTGTATGCCAAAGAGTGATTCTGCTGACATCCAAATCATATCAATTCTAGACCATGATACATGTCTATTTGAATAAAAGGTATATTGTTCCTTCTTTGTATTTCTCTCTCTCCAGACATCCTTCAGGTTCAATTCATCTGCCATTCGAAAGAAGGATTTTGGTAGAATCTTTCTTGCTCTTTTTTTTTTTGTCTGCGTTTTATAGTCCAATTTTTCATCAACAATACCATTGAAATCTCCCATCATGCAAATAGTTGAATATTCCATTTTAGTTATTTGGGTATGCAATTTCCTATAAAATTCTTCTTGATTGTCGTTTGGAGCATAAAGGGCTATTAAAAGTGTCTTTACGTTGTTGTCTATCATTTCCACCATCAAAATCCTTCCATCATCATCTGCGTAAATTTGTTCCGCTCTTATTGTATCTCTAATATATAGCACCACTCCTCTCTTTTTAGTTTGTGCCAATGTGGTAAATAATTTCCCCAATTTTGGTTTTTCCAACAAATATTCATGTTGTTTTTTAATATGAACTTCTTGTAAGCAGATTATATCATATTTTAATTTTTCCAATCTATGAAATATTTTTCTTCTTTTTGTGGCTGTATTCAGTCCATTTATATTAAGCGTAATCAGTTTTCTTTCGTCCATGTTAAACTTTATAAGGGGGATTAATTGCTCTAGTTAATCTTTTCCCTCGTTTTCCTCTGGGTACTCCGCCTACTGCTCCTCTTTCTTCTTCGATCACCTGCAACATTTCTTCTCCTGGTTTCTTAGTTGTTATTTGATCTCCCTCTGTCGTTCCCTCCTTTCCTCTAAAAAGTTCCATGACCAATCTCTCCGCTTTCTCAAGTGTGTCGATTCTATATCTTTGTTCCTGCCAAGTAAACATGAGGCCCTCTGGTATAAGCCATCTATAATTTATTCCTCTCTTAAGTAATTCTTTGGTTAAAAACAAATATTCTCTTCTTATTTCTCTAATCCCTCTCGGTATTTGTTTTAAAACCATAATTTCCATACCTTTATATTTCAATGTTTTTTCTCTTGTCACCTGAAGGATCTGTGATTTTATTGTTTTCTTTACAAATCTAATATGCACTTCTCTTGGTAGTTTATTTCTCATTGCGTATCTTGTATAGACACGAAATATTTCATCAATTCCATCTTTCATCTTTTCAATCAATATCTCAAGTGCTTCTGCCAGAAGATTCGCCATCACTTCCACTAGGTCTTCACCCTTTTCTTCTTCTACATTCTGGAATCTTAAGTAGAATTCTGCCTTGTCCATTTCCCATCCCAAACCACTCCTGTCTCTCTCCACTTCAGTCAATCTGGCTTCCAGTTCTCCTATCTTCTTATCTCTTTGGATATCTTCTTCTTCAATTTTTTTAATTCTCTCTTCATATTGCTGCATCATCTGTTGAATACTTCCCAGTTTTCCATCCGTCTCTTCAGTCCTCTTTTCAATAGTTTCCACTCTGCTTTCAATGTTTCCCATTCTTTTTTCAATATTTTCCGTTCTCTTTTCAATATTCCCCGCTCTCCTTTCAGTATTAATTGTGTTTTTTTCAATATTATCTGTTTTCACCTGTAAAGCTTGAATTCCTTGTATAATCAGCTGCATTGACGCCTCCATACTTTTCTCTTTCTCTTTTTCCCCCTTCTCTTTCTCCTGCTGTAACATAGACTGAATTGATCTTTGACCACTAGCTGGAGAAGATGAAGGAGTTGGTATCGATGATGCAGTTGTCATTGTCTTCTTCATATTATGATATTCAACTAATTATTCAATTAAAGGAACCAAGAATAATGAAAAAGGCCGAGAAACAGACCGATATTCACACTGTTTGTAAAAATATCTAAAAAAAAAAAAAAAACCAAACATAAAAAGAGCCTTAACAAAAAACAACACAAAAAATAGGAGAAAAGGACAAAAAGATCCCTTTCATAAAAAATAGGTGAAAGTAAAAATTACAAAATAATAATAATTAATACCTAAAAAGAGAAGGGAAAAGGAGGGCCAATAAAGTAAAAATAAAAATGAAATTCTTCTGGCACTTATAGCCTTAATCCAGTTAATTTCCTAAAAAAGAAAGGAAGAAAAATAAAAATAAAAAAAGACTCCGCATAAATATCCACTAGAGAGGAAGGTGATAAAAAAGTGAAGATCTCATAGGCAAATCAGTAAACACTGCCTCCTTCTAAAGCTCTTATTTTTCCAGCTCCTTCTCTTTTCTCAAGGTCACTTCATATCTTCTTCTTTCAGTATTCAGTGCCAAACTCTGGCTGATAATAATTTTCCAAGTGAAACGCCTGTATCAGCAGTTTGTACTTTCTTCCCACTCAGAGTCCAAGCCAGACTGACTTTCAACAAATAATGCTGGAAAATATTTAACCACCAGATGGCAGTGTTACTACTTCTCTTTCTCCTTTCTCCCTTCCCCTCGCTCTCCAATACAGTTGAAAATATAACTTCAAAGATATCCAAAAAAGAGAAACCCTTATTCCAAAAAGACTTTCAAAAGGGGTTACCAACGTAAATAATCAAAAGGGGAAAGCCAGTCCAGTTTGAAAGCAAAGAGAAGCCTCACAGCAAGTCCATGCAGTAAAAAGGAAACAAAAGGGGAATGAAAAAAAAAAATCTTGCACTTTAAATCCAGCTTACTTTCGCCGCTTAAACATTTCTCTTCCGTTCTGTTCTGTTAAACGTTTAAATTTTTAGGGTGTTCTCTTTGTATATTGATAATAGTATAGAGTTTCTCACCAAGTTGGCACACTTCACTTTCGACCTCCCATTTTCCCGGGGCTGTCCCAGCTTCAGCAGCAACAATGGCTACCTCACCGCCGCTGGCAAAAGGGCTTCTCCTGAATCAACCAGAGATTTTGCGGTGTCCCTGGGATCGACAGAATGTGCCCTCTACTATCGCCGTCTCTACGGGACGGTTTAGATCCTACTGGATCGTCCAGCAGCAGCAGCATCGGCCGTTGTCTCAGAGCCCTGAGATCGCCCGTCCGTTCCGCCGCGACATCAGCCCCTCCCCCTCTGATGTGTTGCAGGTTTTCTAGACGCTTGCAGCACTCAATGTAGAGAAGGAGGAAAGTCTAGGTTGAGATACTGTCGATGTCCGAAGTTGTTAAATGCAGTGTGCGTAGGTCCGGGTGTCGTACCTGGCCCTGGCACTGTGTCAAAAGGTCTGGTAGGAACGGTAGTCAACAATATTGGTGGCAAGATAGACATAGGAGGTTCGTGAACCAGAGTTGCCACGGCCACCATCGGGCAATCAGTATGCACCGAGTGCTGTCATAGACAATCTTTGCCAGTACCCTGGGAATCAGCGGGAACGGGGGAAAGAGGTAGAATAGTTCCCCCGTCCAGGTGATCAGAAAGGCATCGCCTTCTGAACTGCAGCACAGACCTGCCCGACTGCAGTAACGTGGAGTCACAGCATTGTGTTGCATGGCGAATAAATCCATGTTGGGTTCCCCCAGTGGTGGAATAAGGTCTTGAGTGTTCCTCTGTGTAGTTCCCACTCGTGAAACATTAACATTGTCCTGCTGAGGGAATCTGCAAGGACATTGTCGACTACCAATAGATGGTTTGCCGAGATGTGGATCTTCCTCTGGCAGCACCATTCCATGATGTCGAGAATGAGCTGAAGAAGTGGCAGAGATCGAGTCCCACCCAGTTTGTTTAAGTAGGCGACAACTGTGGTGTTGTCGGAGGTCACCTGGATTGGCTGGTTTACCAACTGTGTCTCGAAGGCACGTAGCGCTTTTTGGACAGCTCGGAGCTTGAGTACGTTGATATGATCCGTTCTTTCCGATGTCGACCAGACACCTTGTACTTTGAGGTTGAGATAGTGTGCATCCCCCGTCGTGACCGTGATGGATGGATTGGGCTGTTGGAACTCAATGCCCTGGGTAAGGTTGGAAGGGAAGATCCACCATAGAAGGGAGTCTCGAACTGTCTTTGGCACTTGTAGTGTGGTTCTCCTTGCATTCCTGAGAAGATCGAAGGTCCGAGTATCCTCATACGGAACCTGGCGTATTGCACTACAGCCATAGCCGATGCCATGAGACCTAGTAGACGGAGGATGGAGAATGCTGACATCGACTGCTGGTGTAGAGTTGTCAATGCCAGGGATATAATCTTGTCGCAGCGATCGAGAGGTAGGAACGCCCGTCCTACGATGGAGTTGATATGGGCACCGATAAACTGGATTGAGGTGGTAGGTGTCAGGATCGACTTCTCTAGATTTATACATAAGCCCTGGTGTTGGAGGAGGTCCAGAGTCATTGCAATGGAGCCGGACAGTTAGTTTTCCGATTGGGCCACTAGTAACCAATCGTCTGGGTAAGGGAAAACCTTGACGTCGGATAGGTGGAGATGGGCACAAACAACTGCCATGCACTTGGAGAAAACTCTCGGTGACATGGCTAGGCCAAATGGAAGGACCTGATATTGGTAAATATCATCTGCAATGATGAATCGTAAGCATTTTCTATGACCTTTCGCAATGGTGATATGGAAGTATGCATCCTTGAGATCGACTGATGCAAACCAATTTCCCTTTCTCAGGAGTGGAAGGATTGATGTGATGGAGATCATACGAAACTTCTTCGGAGTGAGGTAAATATTCAGGATTCTTAAGCCCAGAATCGGTCTGACTCCTCCGTCTGCCTTCGGTACTGTGAAGTATCTCGAGTAAAAGCCCCTGCAGAGCGATTGTCGTGGGACGCATTCTATGGCTCCCTTGCACAAAAGGGTATTGACTTCTTGCTGTAAAGGCAGAGACCGTGACGTCCATTCCATGGTACCGAGTGGAGGGAGAGAGTCGAATTCGATGTGGTAGCCTTTTTGAATTATGGTGAGTACCCATTTGTCTGTGGTGATACGACCCCAATTGGTGTAAATGTCTGTCCAGGTATTTCCGAAGATCGGTTGCTGAGGTCAAATGTTGTGGAAAACCATGTTGGAGCCTTGCCCATCAGCTCTGCGAAAAGATGATTGGGGTTGAGAAGGTTAGTACTGTTTCTTTTGAAAACCCTGGCGTTGTTGTCCCATCGCCTGGTGTTGCTGTTGATATTGCTGCTGTGGTTGACTAGAAGAGGGAAAAACAGGCTGGTTTGCGATGTTTGGGCTGAACAGGTTGGGTGAAGCCCATCCTTTTAGAACTCGTGCATGCCTTGTGTACTGCATCGAGGGCATATTCAGTCTTGGAGTCAAAGAGTCCCAGACCGTCGAACTCCAAATCCTCGATTCTGTTACGCACCTTCTGGGTCAGGCCTGTTGATCGCAGCCATGCATGGCGTCGAAGTGCTACGGCACTGACCAGTGCCTTGGATCCACAGTCGACCAAATGTCGAGAGGTGTGTATCTGTTGCCTCGATAACTTCAAGGCTTCTTGTTGAAAGAGGGAGGCTAACTTTTTCTTGTCCTCCGGCAGATGTTCAAAAAGTCGTCCAACCTTGTCCCAGAGGAGTAGCTGGTATCCCAATATGGCGGCTTGATAATTGGAGACTTTGATCGCCAATGCTGAGGAGGAATAAATTCGTCTTCCAAACAAGTAAAGTCACCTGCCTTCCTTATCTACATGTGCACTGTGGTGACGTTGCAACTTTCCTTGAGCTGCCTCCACAACCACCGAATTAGGAGGTGGCTGTTGGAAAAGAAATTCGACCTTTGGTTGTTGGATCTTATATAAACCCTCGAGTCTCAGATGTTGGGGGCATAGAAGATGGAATCTTCCAGGACTGCTTTATTGTTTCCAATAGGGCTGGTAGAATTTATATTGCTACCGATCGCAAGGTGTCCGCTGCAATGGCATCATAGACCGGATCCTGTGTAGTAGGTGTCTCTTGTTCCACCATGAGTTCCAAAGCTTGCGCCATTCTATGGATTTGATCAGAAAATTGGCCAAGGTCTTCTGATGGTGAAATAGCTTCCGGAGTGGCAAGTTCAGCATCTGGTGACTGAATAGATGGTTGACCAGACGCAGAAGAGGATGAGTCAGATTGATAATCGCCTTCATCGTCTGATAGCTGGGGCACCAGGGGCAAAGCCTCTTGTCGAGGTCGAGAGACTTCGGCATCGACAGAAACCCGTTGGTCGTCGACCACTGAACTTCTAGTGAGTGCACCCAAAGATTCCAGACTAGATCTCGAAGGTACAGATGCCCTTGGAGGAAGTGGTTGGGTGTGGGACGAATGGACCGGACTTTTCTGGGCAGATGGCAGCTGAGAGTCTCCAACCGTAGGGTAATCCTGATATCGGGGGAAGGACGACTCTGAGTGTGAGAGATATGATGTCTCCATTCGTCATAATAACTTCGTGATCCTCGTGATGTTTGGGAGCACGGGCTCTAATCACAGTACCTGGAGTGACAGCAGGAATGCTCTCTGTCAGATCTCCTGTCTCAATCTCTCGGGAACGAGATCTACAATAACGCCTTGGTGAGTGAGATCTGTGTCTTGGAGAGTAATGACGATAGTAGGATTTCTGCGAAGAAACATAGTCAGCTCGGCGGTCCATTGTCGATGGAACTGCAGGAGTTAAGAGTTGCTGTGGGGGATTGGAGTCTCGAATTTCACCTTCCAAGATCGACGTAGTAGCCACATCGACACGGTCGGCTCCTCTTATCCGTGTCGGTATTGGTGATCAAAGCATGGGGGGTAATGGTGGTAACTGGCTCGATGTCGACGGCGACAACGTGACGTCTAAAGATGGTGCCGTCGATCTCGATACCGGCTCTTCCCCAGAGAATTGTTCGGGAGGTGGAGATGGGTCCCCTGTAAACATAGGTTCAGCTTCGATGTCGACCGGTGAGCAAGGATTTTCCGTCATAGTTGCTGACGGCAAAGATGGACGTGTGTCTATCGGAGGCTCCATACTAGGTGCCCTATCCGATTTGTCCAATCTTTTCTTCTTCTTGGTAAGATCCTTACTGGACTTAGGCTTCGTTTTCTTGGCAATTCTCTTAGCTGAAGAAATTAATGATGCCAATCAAGAGGTAGAGGGTACATCCGAGCGTACTGTTCCCGATAGGATTGTCACTGGCGAGTTGACTGCTTGCAAAGCTTTACTCCAAAGGATAGCTTTTAGTCTGTCGGCCCTGTGTCTACGGGTTTGCTTAGAAAAACCCTGACAAAGGGTGCAGGCTTCAACAATATGGCCCTCTCCGAGACAGAGAAGACACAAAGAGTGGCCGTCTGAAAGGGGAAGTTTTGAAGTTTACTCCCGTAACTCGTACACTTACACTTCAAGGCCATCCGTTCGTCCTTTTTAGTTGAAAGAAAAGAAAATAGAGTAGAATATGCCTCAAAACGAAGTTCTCTTCAGGAACAATCCCGAAGAGGTGTTGCCACAATGGCGGACGAAAGAGAACTGAGGGCTGGGTGGGAACCCATGGAGCATGCCCAGTACGGTATAGGGGAGGGTTCCCACCCAAACGCCTCAGCTATAGAAAAAAAATTCCCGATCGAGGGCCCGCGCAGGCGCAGAGCCCATACGTGTGATGCACAGAGACCACGAAGAAGAACCCAGAGAAGAGCCTCCTCTGAAGATTTTAAGAGAAAGGTAACTTGGTATAGGGAGATATACTCCTTCGGGCATTTGGGTTCCAAGTCATTCAGGGCTTTAAAAGTAAGCACCAGCACCTTGAATTGGCCTTGGAAGCAAACAGTAATACACATTTGGTAATTTGCACACACACATACTGCATTCCCCCCCTGCTTTTCAGACAGTTATTGACTCCCAAAGTGGCTCACATTTGAGAAAGAGAGACAGACAGTGGACTAACTTGTCCTATTGATTTCAATGGGTTTATTTCATGTACTTCAAACCCCTTTCAGCCAGAAGGCCGAATTCAATATCACAGAAACTCTCGGGGGCTGCATTCCAGTGGATGGTGGGATCAAAGGCAAAAGGGAGCACTTGTCCTACTCTAGCAATCTTCCTTTCATTTCAATACTAATGCTAATTAAACAGATTTCCCTCCTTATAAACGTATGAGAATTCTTACGTCTTCAGTGATGAATTTTTCATAGACCCCACACAGCTTGTCCCTCAGATCATACACGTATTCTTCAACAGCATTCTTGGCATCATTTTTTTCCTTCTCCAACTTGTCCTGCATCATCATCTTCCCCTGTAAGTGCAACAAATTATTAGGATCAGTTTAAATCTTCCCTGTGGAATAAGGTTAATTGTTTCAAATACAGTTTTGGAAATCTTCCACAACAGATTATTGGATTTGAACCAACACCACTGTCATGTACCCTAAACTTGGGAAATAACCTTACTACCATTATATATATGAAATGCAACAATATATTCAATCCTACCTGTTTGTAAGAGGATTTACAATTCACAATGTCAACTTTGTTTCTTGTATTCTTTTATTTAACCTAGAATTGAGGCAACTATAAACACATAAATGAAATCACAATAGTTCTATGTTCCTTACCTCATTTTCAATGTAGCAATTAATAAGATCCTGTCCCACTTGTCTGTATAAGTTGACTTGGATAGGGAGATCAACACTCTTGATCTTTGCTTTAGCTTTGCCTGATTGATTTGTATCAAGCTTGTCTCCGGAAGCAGTCTGCATAATGATACATTAAATTATCTGTCACCATTCAGAACACTTGATCCAGTAAACATAAATGTAGCGTCATCTGATGGGTGCAACACTTTTTGCATTATTGTAATTTCTGCACGTTATGCTATATTAATATTCATTGTAACTTTAAAAAAACTAGTCTGTTTTTAATTCTTGACAGATTCAATTTCTTGCTAATTCTAAAATGAAAGATTTGCAAAAGGGTAACACTGCTATTTAGTGTCTGTAGATGCTACAGGTCAAGCAAGGGAGCTACTTCAAGCATTGCTTGAAAAGAAAATCCGCTCAGAAGTGCTTTAGATTAGTCGCCAAAGAATAGCCAGCACATCAGTTTCTATAGGGGCTGTATAAGGAAATCTTAATTCCCCATGTCACGGGATCAACATGAAGCCTATTATAGCCCTTGAATGTTCATTTAGTGAAAATACCACGGTATCGAAAACACATGCCTATATTTAAGCAAGTCATGGCAGACTTTTCTCAGAATGCTACAAGAGTATTTTTCTAACAATTTTTAGCAATACCAAAAGACAGTCAACCCTCCTTAGATTTGAGGTCTTTAAGCCTGTCTTTATTGTTATTTCATACTGACCTTTCCTTCAGCCCCTATATGATCAACTTCCTCATCTGCTTGATTCTGTTCAGTTTGGTTCCTGTGATTACCATCATCCTGTTCAACCTGCATTTTATCCTATTAAAAGAAGAAAAAAATTAACTCCACACTAAACTTTACATAAAGATTTCTTATTCTAGCTGGCTAGGGAGCAGCTTTTCAGACAAAAAGAATCACATACCAAAAAAATGGAAGCACTGTATCTAAATCAGGAGTGCAGAATCTCAGGCCGGTGAGTCCCAATCTCAGGCCACAAGGAGTCCCAAACTAGGCCCCCAGGGGTCCCCAGACCACGCCCCCTAACCCTGATCACACCCCTTCCCCTCAGCTGCTGATTGTTTAGTGGTTTCCTGGCTTTTATGCAGCTTCTCCCCCATTCTAAAAGTTTGAAATGCCTCTTCTAAAGCTTAGGTACCGGCAGCAAGAGATTTAAGCTACAATATGCTGGTACTGGGGTGGGGTGGGGGTGTGGCTCTCCCCTTTTGCAATTGGCCCCACTGGAATGCAGCCCCTGAAAACTTATCTGAAATGGAATTTGGGCGTTGGTCTGAAAGAGGTTCTGCATCCCTGGGCTAGTGCTTCTGCTCTTGAGGTACACTTTTTTATTTATTTAGAGCATTTGAATCATGACAAGAATATCAATTAAGAGTTTACAAGCCTTACTTCCTTCAACGAAGTTTTAAAAAAGGAAAGAAAGGATGTTCTAGATCACCAATTCTCAAATTAAGGGCAAGTAAATATACTTTGGAAACATTGGAAAATACTATGAAAAAGGACAAGGGGATGGAGCCAACTAACTCTACATGAAGGCAAACACTAGGTCCAGCATTCTTTTGTATTATGTTAGATTACATTGTATATATATTATGAACACAATGTTAATGACAGATTAGAAATAATCTGACCTCATCAACATAAAAATGTTGCAACAATATCAAAGGTGCCTTTAAAAATGCAATCCAGAAAAACAATACGCAATTGGGGAAGGTTTTCTTTAGCATATTAAAAGAAAGTGCTGAGTAGAACAACGTTGTGGACTTGAGCTCAACTCCAGTAGCAAGCAGGAGAAAAGCAGTGAAACAAATGCTGTCTATAACAACCCAGAGCATAGTTGAAAGTAGGCCCACAAGCCAGTGGCCTAATGCTACAAGTTTCACAAAGTAACGCAGAATCAGGAGAACTTAGGGAGAGTGCCATATTCAGCCTGCACATAGAATTCAAGTGCTTAATCAGACTTTTAGCTATTTTGGAATGCTTTTAGTAGTTTTGTATGTCCACACTGTCCCCAACAGCATGCTTCGTGTAATATGACACATTTTTGCTCAAAATGTACAGCATTAAATTACATACTCAAATTACATCATAGCATATTCAGATTTGAAGATCATGTTTATAACTAGGACATTTAAATGTATTAAGACAAATAATATTCTACTTCTAAAATGCATAGCTATTGCAAAGTTCTTATAACCTTCCTTTTCTGAAATTGTTACTTTCGTCTGTCTCCTATTGTTACTCAGAAAAGGGGGGGATATCTTTGCTATCTTAAGCCTACTTAATGCTATGTGTATAACAAACCTCATCCTCAGAGTCGAGGGATTCATCCTCAATTATGAAAGGTAATTGCTAACAAGCACCATGGTAAAAACAGAAGGTAATTAGTAGATGTTCCATATGAAACAAGGCTTAGGCATTAAAATTATAACTTTTGTATTGTGCAAAGTATCTTTCGCTCCTTAGTATTCTTTAGCCAGAACCCCAACTTAAGTAACTTTTGGATTTGCAGTAGGCTAAAAATAAATAAATTGTGTCAATATTCAAGGTACTTGCATGCCTCAAAGAGAGACATGCCAGCATGAACTGCTCACCTTCATTAATATATATTTTAAAAAATACATTGTTTAAAAACCAGAAATTTATGGAAGTTTAAACCTGCAAGTTCAAGAGGCACAGCAGAAATCTATTTGGGAAAACAAATTTAATGCAAACACAGTACTGACAGAAATGATTAGAGTTTGTTTGTTCTTAAATTAGGATATTCCTGCTTGGCAGGAATATTGGCAGGTGAGCCAAAAGTGACAAGCTACAGTTTTATGAAGAAAAAAAGAAAGAAAGATCAAGAGAAGGCAGAAACCAGAAATTTAGTTAACAATGGCTAGAGAAAAAGTAGAAGGGAGCAAGATTACACAACTTTGAAATATCAATAAAGGCCAAGAGGGCTATATCACAGCTGAACTTCTGTTCTGTTACTGAATCAAGTAGAATTTTCAGTAGATCATAAAATAAGTGTTTTAAGGACTATCCCCCCATCTGCAATCAGATTATTCTTGCAAGATTATTAAATATTTGAATAAGGAGTTTCCATTTAACACAAGCTGCAGTAGAATTTAATTTTTTACTTGCAGTTTCAAGAGGAGCTTGTGGTTTTACGTACCATTTCATCTTTGCTTTGATTCTTACATGACAAGTCTGTGTCCATAGGTACATCGTTGGGATCACCATCTGTACTTTGCTTCTCTATTACAGATGCATTAGCCACGCTGAAGATTCCATGGATATTAACACGTACTTTCACCTTCACTTTTGAATTGTCACCATCATGTTGGGGTCCAACATTCTGAATAACAAAATGCCCTAAACAATATAAAACACACAATGGTCACTGGTTTGTTTCCTCATGCCAAGTGCACTAAGAAAGGATTCATATCTTCATTCAGTTCCTGCATGACTGGCCATATGTTTAAAAACATATAAAGTTCAGCACTGGAAATTTCTAGAGAAAATCTTGCTTGGAGAAATGTTGTATAGCTCCTGCCTCTTCTGCTGCTGATCAGAAGCACTGCTCATCCTTCTGCTTCCCCCACCCAATTAATGAGAAAAAGGGAAACTCTGGACATAAAGCTACAGCTGGAGAGGAGGTGGTATAGCAGCCATAGTAGACTTCCCAGCAAGCTATTTTGCCAAGTAAGGTATATTTAACAGGTACATTTCAACAAACACTAATGCATGTTCATTACTACAAATTCATGCCCTGAGATCTATGGTGTGTGTGTGTGTGTGTGTTAATTATCCAATTAAATTACTGTGGGATTATAAACACGTAGTTAAATTTAGAAACTAGCCTCAAACAGGCTCAGATTGGGGTTTTTTTAAAGTGTCAAGATCAGTTGCGTATTTGTAATTGTAGTTCTTTTGACTGGACATCTGTTTAGTCTCACATATGGCTTCCATGTCTGCACAGAGCAACATTTGGAACTTTACAGCAATTGATTTTTTAACACTTACTCAACTACATTGTACAAAGGAAAAGCTACAATTGAAATTAAAATCAAGATATCACTATGACTCTTAACCTTAAAGCAGTGAAACTGCCTAGAGAAGAAAGCTGTTCCAGCCACCAATTGTAGCTCCATTCTATCACATTCATCTGTTCCCACTGTATACTCAAAACCATTATTATTTAGCTGAGTATTGCTAGAATTATAAAGTGCAACTGATTTAATTATTGGTTGAAAAACTCTTGAGGCTGGAATCCGAGTCCAGAGGAACGTCTGACTTTTTTCTTTTGAATGGAAGATACCATACCGTATTATTACAACTGGTTTTGAAAACTTCTCTTTCTCAAGGGAATTGACATGCAATTTGAAGAGATCCCGTTCTAAAAACACAAGATCCTCTGGGAGCGTGGAACTTGTCACATAGTTCTTGAAATACATAAATCTGGGCCCAAGGAGAGAAGTATGGTCTTGATTGAAAGTTAAATGCATTCAAGGATAAAGCACAGCTGAAAGCACTGTACATGAGGAGCAATGATTCGATAACTAATTCTGAGATGAGCTATTTCCTAACTATGTTATGCAAATGTTCACATTTTTGAGCAATGGCTCCCACTCAATCTTAGAACACAATGTATTGTCATGCTCAAAAATTAAGGAAACATTTTACCTATTCTTGTATCTGGATAAGGAACATCATGTGGATGGGTGTAAAAGGCTTCCAGCTCAAAGGGCTCCTTCTTGTGGAAAGTAATAACTTTTGAGAATGGAGCAGCATGGTTTTTGCTGAAGACTTCGCATTCGCTACAGAAAATAAAAAGGGTAGACAATTAAAACCCAAAGGGACCAGCTGTAAAGATGTTTTAATGATGCATTTTCTCTTGTTTTTAATTTTTTTTTAACTGTTTGTGATTTTTGTATTTTACATTGTGTTCCCCGCCTCGATCCGAAGGGAGAGGCAGGTTATAAATAAATATTATTATTATTATTATTATTATTATTATTAAATCATTAGGAATGAGCTGCCATAATGTGAGAAGTTCAAGAAAAGAGCCAAAATAAATCCTATGATTATCAAAGAATTCTATTTCTTTGGAGTGCTCTCTTCCTGGTCATGCAAAGCTTCAGATGTGTCCCAAATACCTTAGCAATGTTGCACTGCATGGTATTGTTCCTCCCCACTATGAGCATAAGCTCCAAGCTCACGGGAAAGAAGGTGGGGATGGTTCTTGTCTATGTCACACTACATTTCAGGGCTGCTCTCTATGGGGGAGGAGAGAGGTATGCCCGCCATGGAGACCACAGCAAACAGATTTGTGAGACCCTGCTTGTGTCCTAGTTTCCCTCCCTGGAAAGTGGGAGGGTAAGAAGATCCCTAGCTATTTGGATGAGACAAAAGTTACTTAACATTTTCCAGAACATAGTAATTATCCATCTTACGATGAAAGGGCATTTTTGCAAGACTACGTCATTAAACAAAATGAGAAGAAAGCCTTTTCGTGGTAGCTTACATATTAAATTCATTGTGTGACTCAGCCCTGTTTATAAATAATACAATTATCATACCTAGAAAGGTTACTGTACTTATACGTGGCAAATCTAACCTACCTATTTATTGATATTTAGACACACTAGCTCAATTCAGACGACTTATTAAGCAATGGAGGGGTAAATAACATACTGACCGTGTGTTAGGCAGGAGGAGCTTCACAGACAACATGCTGAGGCCAGCACTGCTCGGCACGGGCAAACGCCCCGGCTGCTGCGAACTTCCGGCGGCCATCTTGGTTGTAGCCTCTCCTCCGTGTCCTCCAGCCGTATCCCAGCAGGCACCGTAAGTGCTGCCAGCTGCATAGAGTGGCCGGGGTTTTTTGGCTGCTCTAAGCAGCAGAACTCTATTCCGAAACGGAATAGTCCACGGAGGGGAGGGCTGAATTTGGACGACACTTTAAACAATGGGGCTTTGGGCTAAACAACGTGCAAACCCGTTGTTTCGCTCCGTTGTTTAAAGTGCCTGATTAACGTACTGTCAGCTGTGTGTGCGTTGTGTGTTGCCCTCCAGACGACACAATAAGCAACACAACTGACGAATGTTCCCCCCCTCCTCCGTTGCTTAATGTTGTCCGAACTGAGCCACTGTCTTACTTGGTATTTTTATCCCTTTAATCTGATAACACTTACCCCGTTCCTTCCTCATACGATGACTGCCATCTCAGAGTAATTGAGTAAGGAACAATATCTGTGATGGAAAATTCACGGACTTTAAATGCTGGAGAAAGAATCGCGCACTAGAAAAGAGATTAAATATCATTGTCATGTGATTGATGCGCATTTGCTTTATATGAAGCATTAGTTAACTATGTTTTAATCTCCCAAATTAATTACACGGTTTGCTATAGCAGACACCAACATCAAGAGCCACGTAACATGTGCAATGTACAATAGAAGGAAGAATGATAACCCTGTTCCTGTGACAAAAAGCTATACAAGACTATACATAGCTTGCAAAAAGTTCCCATTTGTTCAGTATTAGAACTAATCTATATTTTTTTAAAAAAATAATGATTAAATATGGCATTATATCAGTCTCTGGGGCATCTTTGAATCTAGAGGCCGGTCTCCCCTCCATGAATCACAGGGCATGGTTATTTACTATCCAATACTGGCTTAAACTATACCATGGTCTTGCTGTGGACTCTTTGGTCTCCCAGGTTTTATTACATAAATATAATTCCCCCTGGGTAAAAGCGCTGGTGATTAAAATTAATTCTTTGGGCCTCCCCTTATTTCAACTGCTGTATTTAGACCACGGCACTGCCAAACGGATGGTAAGACAAAGACTGGCAGATATAGATCTACAGGAGCAGAGGTCCTTAGCTTGCGGCCCTTGCTCTACTTTTTCATTGGGTCTCCCAGAACAAGTAGGAAGAGAGGGAATGGCCTATTTAAGTTGGCTCACTGTGCCTAAATATAGGAGAGCTTTCTCCTTGGCAAGACTCAACACTCTTCCATCCAATCTAATGACTGGAAGATATAAGAAAATCCCAGTCGAGGCCAGATTATGTCCGTGTGATGATGCCAAGGTAGAGTCAGTCGAACACATGCTATCGGAATGCAGATTCTACAGAAATACTAGGATCGACCTGATTTATCCAATTATCAGAGATCACGGGGAGAAAAGCCACCGTGTTATGGTGAGCTTTCTGTTACAGTCCAAAGACCAGCAAATTACCATCCAGGTTGCCAAATTTTTGCACAATGTAATCAGCTGTAGAAATCAATTAAGTCTATAGGTAATTGTACTTTGTAATGACGATATGTAAACAGTGCAGATCCTATTGCTCCTATTGCTCTGTATAAATTGTATCTTTTTTTATTGGCCTTTTGGCCACAAATAAAATTTTCGTTTTCAGTGCTTTGCAGTAGCTAAGCACAAGTTCTGTAGTTTTGCTATGTCGGCCTTGAACAAAGGATTTCTGTTATAATTTCACTTAAAAAAGCATGTTATAATTACAATTCCCAGAAATGTAAAGTAATATTGTTGACTAATGTAACATTGTTAAGTAAACTTACTTGTAACGCACAGCCCCTTGCAACAGCTTCATCTGCATTTAGCGTGGTACTTATCTCTTTAAAGAAGAATTTACCAATCTGCTCCTTCACAGCTGGGATTCGAGTTGCTCCACCTACTATTTCTATACTGTATATATCTTCACGCTGCAGTTCTAGGAGACAAAAAGGCACAGAATTTGCTTCCGTACATGGAGGGGGGAAATGCACAGGTTCCGATATTGGATGTGTGTGTGTGTGTGTGTGTGTGTGTGTGAAAGAGGGGGGGGAAGCACTTAGGCAGAGGGGCTGCAAGGTTGGGAGAGGGCTCTGTACTACTCATCCACACGTTCCTTCTATTGCTAAAAGTGGGATCTCCCCTTACTCGCTACATGATTGTGGCAAATCCATGCTTAAACAATCAGATCTGCTACCCTTACTGCAAGTTTGGGCTTAAACTTAAACTAAAATCTAGGCTGAGTGTGAATATCAGGCAAACATGCACTAATTGTCTAGTCAGAAACTAGAGAGAGAGAGAGAGAGAGAGAGAAACACAAGACAGGCCTAACATATGTGAGGTATCTGCTGGGACCCGCAACCCAACAGCAGTCAACAGGACATAGCCCCCAAAATTCTGTTCTTTACTGGTGGTGTAATAATTTGCCCTATCCCTCTGGGTTTGTTTTTCATGATGCAAACCCAAACAGGAAAGGGCAGATGAGTGACAAGCTGGTGGACGGCCAGACAGCTACTCTCTATATTTTGCCATCAGATCTCCTTTAGCTAGGTATGAAGAATGGTAGTAGGGATACTAAAAGTTTTGTATAGTGGCAGCTAGCCCATATTGGGCCTGTACAGACAACACACTAAGCCATGGTTAGGCCGCTAACTCTTTTGCAGCAAATGGTTAGTGAGCGTGTTTAAACCGTGGGTATGTAGCCACCATGGTTAGGAATGGTTCACACATCAAATATTAGTTTTACTGCAAACAGAGAAGC
Source organism: Anniella stebbinsi (assembly GCA_029215795.1). Taxonomy (NCBI): domain Eukaryota; kingdom Metazoa; phylum Chordata; class Lepidosauria; order Squamata; family Anniellidae; genus Anniella; species Anniella stebbinsi. The sequence goes on from JARDYH010000004.1 coordinate 193,056,905, forward strand.
TGCAAGAAGAAGGAACAGATACAGTGCCTGCTTGTTCAAAAGGTGGGTGCGCCTCCGAAGGGAGTGCCTTGCCCCAGAGCTCTCAAAATCCTACAGTAAGTGCTGTGTATATGCACTGCATGGAGGTATCAACTACATAAAATATAAATTTATAATGCCACCATATTTATATAAACCCATAAAAGAAATGAATAGTTATTTAAGGTCAGCCATAAACTAAAACCCCCTCGTATTTCACAGAACAGCTACCTTGGGTTTATTTCATGGTAATTTTAAGAGCTTCAAAATTCAAATCCTTATCCGTCTGTGTACAGCTATGGGCAAAACCTAGCAATGATAAATCATCCATCTCAAGGTATATGATGAAGTTCTAACATTTCCCAGCCATTCACCCAGTTGCCACAACAGCCCTGTCAACTTTACTAGCAAAGAGCAGATCAACTCTAAATTCCTTTTAACAACATTTCTTAACATATAGTGCATTGAGAGCAAGGAAAACTAGTCACTCAGTAGCAAGCTGCACTGAGTAGATGGTAACGCGAACAATTTACTGTCAAACAAAGAGAGCTCTTGAGGGGAGCAGAGCAGCAACAGCGTTTTTGGCTGTCCTTGCCAAGCAGCTCTGTAATTCACGGGCGTGTGACAGACAGCGTGCCAACCCACCATAGGTAAAATAACTAATACTGCAGACTGTGGGTTTTTAGGGTGGCTTATTTGGGGGAAATAACCCACCGGGGGGCAGCACAGCAGAATATCCCGCAGACACACATTAATCTATCATGGATTGTTCTGGAAAATAAACTATCATGCGTTAGTGTGTTGTGTGAACCCAGTCATTATCTCCATTCATGTTCTCACCCGCTGAACACCTCTGAAGGAGAACAAGAGAGTTGGCTGACTTCGGCCACTATAAATTCATCCTGCACTACTACACTACAAACACATTGACTACGGCCACACTACCCTGAACACGCCCGATCTCATCTGATCTCGGAAGCTAAACACTACTTCAGTTTTCTGATCCACACCAACTCCAGAAATCCCAAAAGCCTCTTCTCTCCCCTTGATACTTATCTCTACCTCTCCACTCTTCACTTCTCTGTTCAAGATACTGCCTCAGTCAGTGTTAACATTGACTCCATCTGCTGACCTATTTAGTTCTCTTCCTTGCTCTTCTACCTCTCCCTTTTCTAGCATCTCTTCTTTCCCTGCTGTCACATTAATAAACTCTATTTTTATTAGCAATATTTATTCACCGTATTTTATTGATCAAACCCCAAAGCAGTTTACAGATATACAAAACACCCACACAAGGTCAGAATAGGCAGACAGGATTTCGCTAAATGCCTTAAATATGCCAGTATTAAGCCTGACGTATCTCAGGGAAGAGATCATTCCACAGGGCAGGATCTCTAGTCTGTATACCTTGCTGTAATTAAGCCAAAATATGTGTATGTGATAAGCACCTGAAGGTAGGAACTTGCCATACTTATTCTTTCTAAAGCACCATATACACAGACGGCACTGTATAAATAACTATAACTCTAGTATATTGTGAGGACACAGGCTATTACAAGTATTCATTCGGACTGTAAGAGAGACCCTGAAGCAATGTTATTGTGCGTAACAGCCAGTCAGAATTCTAGTTCCTCTCCACCGTCAGTTTTCCATCCTCCCAAAAGTCAGCAAGTATTTGGGTGTTTTTATTTTCACACCTTAGGTTTTTTTCCCCTATTTTTTTTATTTTGTATTCCTGAAAAGCCTGCAAATACTTCTCCTCTTGCATGTGGATCGTGCCATTTCGGCTGTGTAAGGATTCATACTTGGCGAATGAGTTTATTATTAGCATATAGGAACCCCACATAGGACTATATAGGGAAAATACTAACGCTGGAATATATAATTTGTTGAAGGGCTGCTTTTGAACCCTCAGTGACATTTAATAATTCTTAATGCAGTAAACAATGTCTAGACTGGTAAACAGAAAACAAAGATGATGAAATATAGGTATCCAAAATAAGCTGAAGCAGCTTTTACTTACTGGCTTGTTCCATCACTGCTCTTAAAGGAGGTTCTACTCTGGCCAGAGGCGATGCACACAACTGTTCAAACTGAGCCCTATTTAAAGGGGGGAAATCCATTAAGTATCACAAGCAGAAATGGCTATAATATTATTTAAGCTTTATACTACTGAACACAATACCTGTTCATCTTGCTAGAGACATCAATATCATTCATGAAGCATTCTATATTCATGGGAAGATCTGAAGCATTGGCACTCATGAGTTTCTTCAGTTTTTCACACTCCTGGTACAAGCGCAACAGTGCCCGAGGGTTGTCCTTCACATTCAGTTTATACTTAGTCCTGAACTCTTCACAGAAGTAATCTACCAAAGCCTCATCAAAGTTTCTACCACCCAAGAATGGGTCAAATGTAGTAGCCAGTACCTGTGAAGTTAAAGATGCAGTATGACAATTATAAGGAAGGTCAAATTACGACAGATGTCCTTATGTTTGTAGGTAGATATTTCAAGAACCATGCACTCAGTCTAATGCAATTCTTACTATAAATATCTTCTCCTGGCCCCCAAACTGATAATTGCTTGTCATAGATGGCTGATATTAAGGCTACAACTGTCTTGTAACTTCTTAAACCGTTTTGTATAAATTAATTAAAAAACAGGTAGTATTAAACGTTGTTTCAACTTCAGCTAATTTTTAAAAAAATAAAAATAAATTCAGTTGTCTTCATGAATGTATGACCAATCCCAAACAAAACCTTCAGTAGCTTGTGTGAACTGTAGGCTATTTTTTTCCTTGGCTAAACAGCTACATTAACAATGTATTACTTTCAGTCATCTTCTCCCTCTCCCAGTGATCCTAATGCAAAGATCATGGTGCTGGTGGTGGTGGTTAACCCCCCTTGAAACAATCGTATCCCCTGGTCTTAGTGGGCAGTGCCCTACCCACCACCACATGGAGCCACAAGGGCTCAAAAATGTTGCCCCATCCTGTAGTAAATGATTCTTGGCTTGTAGGAGGCACCCATTTTCTAAGAGATCATTCAGCAATAGAGCACTTTCGATCCATCTTAAGAGTTCAAATTCCTCTTAGAAGAAAGTTATGATTTAAAGCTGCTGATGTTCTAAGGAGCTTTATATACATGAATGAATTTTTATATGTCTAAAATTTTATTAGCTAACCTGGCTAAGTTAAATTTGACTTATTCAGTTATAGGTAGAGCTGAAATACAACAGTTTAGGTATTAATCCTTAAAAGTCTTCCCAACTGAGTGGTTTGATAGGATTCAAAACTGAAATTTGCATCTGAAAAATAGTTAATACTGTCTCCATTTTTTAAAAAAAGAGTTAAAGGGGACTTTTGCATATTGCGTGCCACATGAAAGCCACTTCCGATTTGAATATGCAACCTACGATTACCCCATGACATGCTTCATAACATGTGACCTGGACACTATGGGTTATTCGTGGATTAAACAACCCCAAGTTAACCTAACAATTAATTGTAGGTTCACTTTCGGTTGTCTAACCCACAAACAACCCATAGTGTCTGGGTTTGCACATGACAAAGAAGCCTATGATTGGGACAATCAGAGATTGCATCTTCAAAGCAGCAGCGGCATGTGACCCAGCAAATTGTGGGTTAATTAATGCATGGTTTGCCACTGTTATGGTGAAATGGTTCTTAGTTTATACCATGTCAAAACATCGAGAAATTGGTCAGGATGAAATATTAGGTAAAACCATATTTATATATATGCATTTTAAAAAGGAATACCTGAAGAATTCAGAAGGATTGGTCACAAATAGCAAGCACTGCTCAGCAGCTACAAATGTGCTGTAGGATATGACCGACCCCCCTGGTAATTGTGACAATTCCCTATGCTTCCTTATTTTTCTGAATTATATCCTAATTCAACAATTTACCTTCAATTTTCCTTTGTTAAAAGCACAAATAGAAATTTGGTATGCAGAGTGTCCCATGTCTACAAAAACCACATTCCTTGGTCTCTCCTCCAGGGTTGGAAGATCTTGTTTATAAATTCCATAGGCCAGTGCAACTGCAAGAGCATAAATAATAGGTTTTGTGAAACGTAAGTTGCTTTAAAAATAAGTTATAATATAATAAATCACGGAAATGATAGAAGCATACAATAACTTCAGGTCTTCCAAGCAGTCCACTTTTATATGAACTACAATAATCAATTACTGACAAAATGCCTTATGAAACATACCATTTTATATCTAAATACTACCAGCATCTGAATCAATCAATCAGCTTTTGAGAGAGATCACGTGATGTTCTACAATTAATTTAAAATTAATTAATTTAAAAACATACACAGAATATGCAAATCATTCATTGTATGTTCTTGTATCCCCAAAGCCTGCAAAAATTAAAAAGGTAGGTCACCCAGTAGAGCCAGATTCCACACATGCAAACAGCAAATTTGTCAAGTTATTTTATTAATTTGATTGAATGTGCCATTAATAGCTTTACCTTTATAAATATGACAACTTATCAACTTAACCATCATTAAAACTAAAATCTTTTGACCCAAGTGGAAATATACAAGGTATGGTCTGGAAGACAGAGTAAATCATGCATCTTAGTGCTAAAATATGTCACTATTCTGATGTCTATGAATGTCTAAGAGTACAATCCTATATAAATCCACTCAGAAGTAAATCCTACTACAATCAGGGCTTACTTCAAACTTCGTGGGTATAAGATTGCAACTTAAAAGTTTTATTTTTGTAGGAAACTCCTTCAGTTTAAAGAGGTGATACTGTACTACATGTTAAAACCTCTTGTGATGCATACTTTCATTCAAAAAAAAATGTGGATGAGTATTTAAGGCTTACAATTCAGCTAGAAATAATGTTCATTTTAACAAAGTAAAATGTGTACATTTTTAAATAGTCAGCATCAATTTTGTTGTTATACATTTCAAACTGGCTTCAGGGCGGGATACGGAGTTGAGACTGCTATGGTCGCCTTAGCGGACGATCTACGCCTGGGTATTGACAGGGGGAGTGTGTCCCTGTTGGTACTTTTGGACCTCTCAGCAGCATTCGATACCATCGACCATGGTATCCTTCTGGAACGCCTGAGGGGATTGGGAATCGGGGGCACTGTGCTTCAGTGGTTCCGGTCCTATCTCTCGGGCAGGTTCCAGATGGTGATGTTTGGGGATAGCTGCTCTGCAAAGAAGGAGCTGCTGTGTGGCGTTCCGCAAGGTGCCATCCTTTCCCCAGTGCTGTTTAACATTTATATGAAACCGCTGGGAGAGATCATCCGGAGGCATGGGGCGGGGTGCTATCAATATGCTGATGACACCCAAATATATTTCTCTATGCCTTCGACAACAGCATCAGCTAAGGATAGTGTGTCTCCTCTGAATGAATGCTTGGAGGCGGTAATGGGCTGGATGAGGAAAAACAAACTGAAGCTGAATCCAGACAAGACGGAGGTGCTTGCTGTCAAAGGCCACAACCTGGGTTTGGAGGTGTGTCAACCGGTTCTGGATGGGGTTACACTCCCCCTGAAAGACTGTGTTCGCAGCTTGGGGGTGCTCCTGGATCCGTCGCTCCAAATGACAGCCCAGATAGATGCGACGGCCAGGAGTGCCTACTATCAGCTTCGGCTGATACGCCAGCTGCGCCCCTTCCTAGAGTTGGAAGACCTAAAGATGGTAGTGCACGCGCTGGTAACTTCGAGGCTTGACTTCTGCAATGCGCTGTACATAGGGCTCCCTTTGTGCCTAGTCCGGAAACTTCAACTAGTTCAAAATATGGCAGCCAGGTTGGTCACCGGTACATCTAGGAGTGACCATATTACGCCAGCTTTAAAATCGCTCCACTGGCTGCCAATTAGTTTCCGGGCGAAGTATAAAGTGTTGGTCATTACCTTTAAAGCCCTACATGGTTTGGGTCCAGGTTACCTGCGGGATCGCCTTCTCCCGTACAATCCGCCCCGCACGCTCAGGTCCTCTGGGAAGAACTTACTGCGGTCGGCCAAGACCAGGCTGACAACTGTTACCCAGAGGACCTTTTCTTCTGCCGCTCCCAGACTGTGGAATGACCTGCCGGAGGAGACTCATCAACTTAACAGTCTTTTAGAATTTAAGAAAGCTATAAAGACTGTTCTCTTCCGGCAGGCATATCCAGTGTAATTTTTAGACTGTTTTTAGGACGTTTTAGGATGTTTTAATGCAGTTTTAATAATATTTGTCATGTTTTAATTAGTTTTATGTATTTTATCATGTTGTTGTTCCCCGCCTCGATCTAGATGGAGAGGCGGGTAAGAAATAAATCGTTATTATTATTATTATTATTATTATTATTATTACTTCCTCTAGATGGACTGCATGTTTTAAGCCATAAGATATGTGGTGCAGGATTGAACCATATGCCATATGTTTCAAATTATGTACAAAGAATTACATCTGCTTTTTTTTTAATGAAAGCATTCCAAAGCAATACTTCTTATTAAAGCTGGGACCCAATGATCCCTGCCTTAATGACAGCCATGTCCATGGGATATAATCGTATATGTATTTACCTGGGATTCAACCCTACTGAATTTAAGGACAATTTATTTTGAGTGGAATTATGTAATAGTGTTTTGTGAGTCTATAGAAAGTTTTAGAAGAAACCATGTCTTTTGTAGAATAAGCTTTTGAGTAAACTGCTCTAGAAGTGAGTCATGTTGCAATGCATAATCTTAGCAGTTGCTTTTGACTACACACCTTTATTCTCCTCTGTAAATTTGATGCTAAACCAAGATGTATTATATATAGTAATTATTAAGCCATAAGTATACCTGCTGTAGTTTCATTCATTAGCCTCAGGCAGTTTAAACCTGCTACTTGTGCAGCTGCCATTACTGATCTTCTCTCAGCATCAGTAAAAAAGCTTGGAATCTGTTGAAAAGATGTTTTATTGTTACATTTGGGATGAATGACACATGTCACTGCTAATGCATATTACACAAGACTGAAAAATTCCATACACCGTATTGCAAGAAGTTTAAGGAGATTTACATTCATTAATCCCCAATACTTCAATTTAATAGTCCAATTCACATTCTGATTGGATAGCAATCCTCAAAGCACCACGATTACTAGCTTTAAATGTAATGTACACTATTTATATAATGCCATCAATATGTGTGGAATTTTACAAAGTCCAAAAGGATTACAATCTATCATTCAACACAAGGAAGACAGAAGACGGGGAGAAGAATGGAGGCAAGGACAAACAGGAGAAGAATAAGTATTTCAACTGCATATACTTTGGCTTAAAGTAGAAAGGCTACAGATGTGTACCAAAAGTTTATGGAAAGGTGGGTTTTAAGGAGGGATTTGAAGAAAGAACGGGAGCTTCGTGGAGGCGATCTGGAAGGCAGTTCCAGGGATAAGAAGCAGAAAGGAAGTATAGACAAAATTGTGTGTGGAAGCAGGAGTCCTTTGGATAGCGGAGGGTGGAAAAGCTGGAAGAGTGAAGGACAGATAAGGAGATATCAGGATATAAGAGCTGAGAAATATGGAAGGGAAAGCAAGGTCATGCAAGGCTTTGAAAGTAGGCTTACTGTGGACAGCAAAGCCAACAGGGATTTAAGGAGGGATGTCACACAGTCAGAGTAACAATGTAGAGATTTGACAACGTTTTAAATATTTTAAATGTTTAATATTGTATTATTTTATTATTGTATTTTTGTTTGGTTATTTTGTCACTATTGTTGCTTGGTTTCATGACTCTAAAATGCCCCAAGGGCATTTGCCAGTTGGGCAATATACAAATCCAGCAAACAAATAAATAAATAGGCAAATAATGTTAGTAGAGTACTAAATAGAAGCTCTTCAGTCATTTTGATGATGCTCATACTAGCATTATGATGTTTTGAGGATTTGACTCTGTGTAAACTTATTCAAGGGACTAAACTTCTACTTCATTCCAGATTCAGTTTCAATAGCAGTATCAGACAGAGTAAAACATATCAAAAGACCAAACAATAACATGTTAAGCTAAAGTATTTCTACCCAAGTGTCTAGTAAAAATATAATAAAGTCACCGCTTGGGAATTTTATTGCAAGTAGAGTGGTATATAAATATTGTAAATAAACACAAAAATGGATAATGTCAGGTAGATGCAAAAAGCTTGGATCCTGGTTACATTCACTTTTCTTACATTTTATTCCAAAATCTATAGACTATGTTGTTCTAGCCATTACTAATTTACAGATTAAACAAAAAATACAGATTCTAGCAATTTGTCACACTGAAGAATTAACTGCTTCTGGACTATGTACTTTGCATATTATCTCCTCATACTTGAAGAGACATTCCAGTAGACCACAACAGGGGGAGGAAGTGAAGGGAAACAGGGGCACTTCTTCAGTGCAGCTAGGAGACCACAAACTTTTGGCTCCTCCTGCCCTTTAACTGTGGCATGTCTATTTTAAGCTGTCAACCTAGGAGCCGTAGCTCAATGGTAGAGTACATACTTTGCATGCAGAAGGTCCCAGGTTCAATCCCAACATCTCCAGATAGAGCTAGAAAAGAAAGCTGCCTGAAATCCCAGAGAGCTGGTGCTAATTAGTGTTGACAACATCAGGCTAGATGGACCAATGGTCTGACTCAATATAAGGCAGACGAAGATAGTTTTGGTAGCCTCCTTTGCGACAGGAATCATAGAACAATAGAGTTGAAAGGGGCCTATAAGGCCATCGAGTCCAACCCCCTGCTCAATGCAGGAATCCACCTTAAAGCTACGTTATAACAGGTCAGACTATTTGTCTATCTAGCCCAGGACTGTCTACACTGACTGGCAGTGGCTCTCCAGTGTCCTAGCAGGGTTTTCTTATCACCTGCTACCCGATCCTTTTACCTGGAGATGACTGGGACCTTCAGCATGCAACAAACCATGTGGGCGAGCACTGAGCTACAAGCCTTCCGTTTTGCAATCTAATCAATGGAGGACACAGTACGTTATGTAGGCCCAACCACTAATTTTACTCAGTTGCTCTTTGAGAAGAGTTTACAAACAGTGGTTGCACCAAGTAAGTGAAAGGGATTCTGCAGTTCACATTTTTCTATAAGCCCTCCCAGCTGAAACAAGTCAGGGAAACAACTGAAGATTCTGGGAAGCAAAACCGTTCTGGAATACTGTGCTACCTGTTCGGAAACAGATTTCATTTTAATCTGTCCCTGTAGTATATAATGCTATTACTTTATAAGCTTTTATAAAATATTGCCAACTTACTGAAATCACACAGTCTGCTACAGGTTTTTTAAGTGCACTTTCCGATGTCTCTTTAAGCTTAACCAATAGCATGCCGGTAACTTGCTCAATTGCAAATGGTCTCTCTTCATCCAAGTACCGTACCTATAACATAAGAAATTCATGTAAGCACACACAGTCTCAGAAGAGATGCATTTTACTAAAATGTGTTTCTGATGCTTAATGCAGGGGAGAGCAACATGTGGCCCTCCAGATGTTTTGGCCCACAACTTCCATCAGCCCTAGCCAGCGTAGCCAATGGTGAAGGTTACTGGGAGTTGTAGGCCACAACTTCTGGAGGGCCATAAGTTGCCCACCCGTTTAAGGCAACCTCTTACAATATTGTCAGAAAAAGTAATCACCCTCTAAATCATGTAATAGGTACTATAACATGGTAAGAGTGACCCATGGTCCTTATGGCCTCTTTTACAGATGTACACCCAAGACGGTTTACATGTATACCTAAAATGTGTAGCATGAATTCGACAAACATGTATTGTACAGATACACTTACTAAGGAGATAAGATTGGTCACAGATTCTTGTTCAGTGTACATTCAATCACAAACCTAGTTTTGCTGTGATTTAAATGAGAAACGGTCCTTATTGCTTTACTCCACTGAAATACACTTAAAATGGACTGGAGAGCTTGCACAGACCATTTTTTTGTGATACTGTTTATAAATTGTCCACAATCCATGTTGTGGACTTTTGTTTGGGAAGTAGGAAATTCTAATTTTAGGGAAGGCACTGTATGATTGATTGGACACAGAACACAAGTAGAATCATTTTTTTAATATCCACTGCTGCCAGCCTCTATCCAGCTCATATTCTCCCCTCCTTCATTCTTCTCTCTACACATTACCTGCTTCCTGGTAGTGATCTCCCTGTACTTTAGGCATATGCTGGTGAGGAATATACCAATTTCACAGTAGCATTCGAAACAAAACCATTTGCATTTAGCATATAGTTGAGGATCACCATTTTCAAATAGTTTTTGCCTGTTGTTTTGCAGTTAAGAGGATGAGAAATGGACCATGCTTTTAAAAATCATATTAAGATGTGTCCCAGGGACAGAGCAAGGTGCATATCTTCCCCTCTGCCTTGGAGAAGGAATTCCTCCCTAGCAAGCCTCCTCCTTGCTGGCATGGAAGCCTCTGTTTTTGCTGCTCTTATGCTGGCTGTTAGTCAGACAGGTTAATATGGGCAGTGTCAATATTTCAATTTCACCTTCTAGAAGTATCCAGATCTTCATCATAGCCTTGTTTTGCTATTTAGCATTTGGAAAGACAAACTCTGCTTTGTGCATCCTAACAGTTTAAATGTAGATATCACAGCAGGGGCTGCAACACTCACCTTTACTCCTACACTCCCATTAGGCAACTTCTGAAGCTCATACGGCAGTTTGATTCTTTCAGCTTTTATATAAGGATCATCAAATGCTCTTCCATGCAGTTTTTTGAATCCATGTAATGAATTCTTAATATTTGTGACAATCTGTGGAAGTACAATATTGCCATTATTAATTTCCCACATTAATGTTAAAGCCATCTTTGTCTCTCACAGTTCTGCAATGATTTGCACAAGTTAACTTCAAACCACTTTTCAAATTCATCTGTAGTAAAAACAGTTTGCATAGTATTAATTTTTTTAAGGCTGCAATCCTAATATTCACTTACCTGAAAGTATGTCCCATGGAATGCAGCGAGAATTACTTCTGAATAGATATGAATAGGATTGCAGTGTTATTGTGAACCATCTTGTGCACAAAGGTGTGGACTATAACTTTAATGGCTAAAAGTAAGAATAGCAATTCCATTTGCATATAGTTGCTCGGTATTTTTAAACTGTAGTTTCTCTCAGGCTGGCCACAAAAATGCCATCATCATGATGAGTCAATTGTCAAACATACACTGTTTCCAAGTACTTTAAGTTCTTTAATCAAATGGAATTGTTTTCTAAATCATTTAAGAGTACTACTTCCAAAGGCAGCTTCTACACGCCGCTCTTATCGGATTAAAACAACTTATTTGTGAAATGTTCACTATTTTCAACAAGATGTGCTATGTTTTGAATGAACTCTAAGATATTCGTGCTCATAGTAACCGCTGGCAGAAGACACTCTCAGTCAAATTAATTTGAAGCGTGAGATTAAGAATTAGTATGCTGTGTTTTTGGAGATAGTAGATGAAAAACTAAAAACTGCTCCTGTGTAAGATGACATCTTTCACTGAAGTAACAATAAATTATTGCATACCTGGCTCTTTGCTGCATTTCCAATAGTCCGGGCTTTAGATCCTAGTGATATACAAGCTCTGAAATACAAAAGAGATTTTCAGTTTGTGTATGAGCCAGAAAAGATCAAATAGACAGTTATTAGTATATAAAGACCTGGAACAAATGTTATCATTACATCACAAAAAATTATGGGACCAAATTTGTGACCCTATGTTAGGGGTGAACCAGACAAATCACATTCCACCATTATAACTAGAAATACAGCGGGCTGGGTGGGTGGGTTGAAACTTGGGAGTATAGGAGAGGTCTGTTTGAGGATGGTCTGAACTGATAGAGTTGGAAAGGATAAGAAACTGTTTATTTATAGGACTTTAAAGTTCAACAAGCAACCCCAGCAGTTTGACAAGTATTATCTGTTTTCTTTTCATAGATTTTGCAGTGGCTACACTTGTGGACTATTGGTTCAGCATCTTTCAAGAAGCCATTTGTTGTGTGAGCTAGGGAGAGGGTCTAGTATGTCATGTGCACCATTATTAGCATAACATGTTTGTGATCCCCCCCACCCTGCTTTTCATACCATGGAAGTTCATAAGGTCTGAGGCTTTGGGGGGAAATAGGAGATGCAGCCTTAGTTCTATTTTAAACATGTGCACTATTTATGCGGCTGTTGTCTTATTATACTACAGGGATGGGAAATCAAAATGTGGGCCTTTTAAAAAATATAACTTGAAAGCGAACACATTCTGAAATCCAGTTTTCTATGAAACATCCATTCTCTGGGACTTTATATGGAAAGATATTCTAGGATTTCTTGCTTGAGAGAAAGAGAGAAGTGTGCCTTCCTAAGATATGGTTTCTTAAGAATTACCACTGTGCCTTAGCTCATTCTGGCATTTTCTGTGCACTTGGAAGGAGTCATTTCTGCTGCTAAATGTACAGGCCCCAGAAGACTGCAAAATGTACAGGCCCTAAATAAGAAAAAAATATTTTTCTTCTTATCATAAGATGTCAGTAAATAAGCCATCTTTAATTTACAGATTTTCACTTACTTTTTTTCTATCAACCCTACAGATAAATAGTGCAAGCCAACGGAAGGGTGAGTATTTAGCCATTCTTTCACAAACAGGAAATTCCCATAGTCTTACAAATCTTTTGTCATGGGCACTATCCAACAAACACCCACAACAGTTGCCCCACAATGTACATAACTAATGCAGCATCATAGATCCCACATTAGATCAGTTTTTCTAAGCTATACTTTAAAGCATCATAAAAACATACAGAGCCAGTTTGAGCAGATATCCTTGTAGGACACAAAAATGAATGTGTAGCATAGGCAATGGGTAGGTTCACACATCATCTTAAGCCTTGGTGGTTTATAAGCTATTCACAGTATCTTATTGCTTCATCCCTCACACGATTGGGCAATTAAACAATGTAGTGTGGTTTATCCCCCCACTGCCCTTCCTCCCTCTATAGTCCTCCCACTTGGACAGGATAGTACCCCAGATTCCTTTGGCTGGATGCCATATCACCCTGACCCTTGCACTGAAGCTACATAATGTTCTTCTCTCTGATTGGTCAGCTGCCCATTAGGGGGCATCTTCTTGTGTCCTCTGTCTTTGCCTTATAGCTCCCAACCTCACTCTGACTTTGCTTTTTCATGGAAAAGTGAACTGAAACAATTTGTTTGCTCCCCTTCCCTTCCCCACTTCTTATTCCTATCCAACACTCCAAATGTTCAGCCTTTCCCTCCTTGCCAGCAGCAAACAAACAACTAAAAATAAATAAAAGGAAGTCTATTGGCACACAAAGTGGCTTATTTGGCTTGCTTAAAACTGGGCTTCCTTAATATTGTTGTAAATCTACTAAGGCACTTTGCATCCAAAAGTTTGCAGACTGGGACAAAATTTTCACACACATTTTCCCATCGTGGGGAGGCACCCAAGGCACAACTAAAACCCTGTGCAGCTATGCCTCTCCATGGGAAACATGGGGATTTGCAGAGAACACCATTGAGGGAAGGATGAGGCTAGAGATGGGCAGAGAGTGCAATCTGTTGCTAGGTAGATCTCAGAAACAGAGATTGGCCGAAAAGAGCAAAGTGGTGGCAGTGGTTTTGACTGCTCTTGCTAGGCGCCTCTGTAGGAGATGTGCTTAAACCACTGTGGAGCACCAAACAACAAGATAAGCCATGATGGCTTAAATAAACCTCACTGCAGACCGTGGCTTACCAGGATGGCTTATTTTAGCTAAATAAACCACCATAGTTGGAAAAAACAACACGCAGATGATACAATAATCCATCATAGTTAATTCAAAAAATAAATCATCATGGCTTAATGTGTTGTCCAAACCCAGTCAATGGTTGTCTCTAATGTTATCTCCAAGTCTTGTACTCAAGATTCCCGTACTCAAGCTGCTAGCATCATCACAAAGAAAGCTTTGGGTGGCAGATTCCAGAGGGGACACCCATTTTCCTGCCTTCAAACTCCATCTCTGTATATCTTTTTTTGAAAAATGTCTAAGGGAGGATGTCATTCGATTTTTCCTTTATATAGTCAGACTTATATTGGCCCTGTTCAGGACACCTTAAACCATGGTGGTTAAGGTTTTTTTGTTAACAAAAAAGCCTTAACCACCGAGGTTTAAGGTGTCTTCTGAACTGGGCCATTTAAAACAAATGCACATGAATACTACACATGAAATTTGCAGTTAACAAAACAATCCCTCAACAAACCTTTTCTACTTCTATCGCTTTCAGTTCCTCAGTCCTACTTTTCAACCCCCCGTAATCAATTAATAATTTACCACTTTACAGCTCTTCATCAGCCTCAAACATGAACAGAAACTATAAATCTATTCATGTTAACCATACATATATCAATATAAGATTCTTAACAGATCTACTAACAAGCTCATTGTTTTACTCTAATATGATTTGGTATACCACAGAGACTGAAAGTATCTGGGGATCTGAACATGAAAGCTTGTTTACTGTGGAAGTGTTTGGTTCACTGGATGTACTATACCTATTAACACCAATTTCATTTTAATAATCCCTGATTATCTGTGTAGGTAATCATCTCGTTTTATACTTCTCACATCCCCAAATGGTAGGAAGTTCCAGGAGCAGTTTTTTTACAGGGCCACTTTCTTCGGTGGCTTTTCTTTTGTGCAATATCTGTTTATTTACAATGCACTTCAAGAGCAAAGAGGAAGACAGAAAGCCAGACAGCAAAATCAACAATATCCATCCTGGGCTGCTTCATGCCAGTCAACTGCAAAAATAATTTAAAATATTTGTATGCTACTTCTATAATTCAAAGTGGCTCAGCAAGAATGAAGTCATAAACCATCAGTATCCAAAGCCAACAATTTATTAAAAGGACTGACATAATCTGGGATTTTCAGAGAACCACTGTAGAGAAAGTTTTTGTGGGTTAAATCCAACGGCAAGCTAGTGGAAGGACTTTCGCCCTCTTCTCTCCCCCCCCCCCCCCAAAGCCTTCTACACCACCCAAAGGTCTGCACTGGAGGATTTCCTAGGCCTCCAGAGCAGATTTTGATGGCATGCATGTAAGGGGGAATCACCCCTCCTCCTGGTTCAGACTGACACTATTGGATCCAACCTCATGAAAAGATCAAAGTAATATTTTAACAAGAAACCTAAGGCTCATGTGTAGCATACTGAGGATCACAAAACCAAGCAGGTTAAATGGTACTATCGGGGAACCTTTTTTTTTGGAAACCTGAAGTTGAAAAAGATACCTTCAATTTATCAGACTGAAGGCAGATCGACAGAATTCTGAAGTTCTGGCTAATGGAGGGGGCATTATAATAACCCCTACTCAAAGCCAAACTACTTCCTCAAATCTTATATAGATCAGAAAAATTGGACTTCACTAAACTGGAAAAGGTTCAGAATATTCAGTCTTTTTGAGAAACTCTTAAGGAATACTTCTTCAGTATTCTTTCAAACTATAACTGGCACGCTTCCCACGGCTATAGCATTCCGTTTTGTATTATTAATTTAATGAATTAGAATTCTTACAATGGAAACAGAGACTGCCTAAACTTCATTTCCAGGAGCAGGGTTCTCTCACTCTAAGGCACAGGCAGACAGAAAGTAGATCAAGATCTACTGGTTGATCTCTGGGTGATTCTCAGTAGAACAGCAAGGATTATTCACTCTTACTTAATTAACAGAAATAAAGCAAGCTTGTGGGGTGCTGGTGGTGGAAAACCAGGGGTGGATTCTTGTGTGAAAGGGCTGTGAAAGCATTATTTGTATATAAACAATATATTCCTGGATTGAGGATGTGTTCAGAGGCACCCTGTTCCTTAATTCTAGGAAGAAGACAAGACCCCTGGTCATTATTTTGCACTTGGCTTCTCAGGGTTCTAGTGGGCCCTGGCGTTCTAGTAAAAAACAAGGTAGAGCCCACAAGACTGAATTCTATCCACCACTGTACTAAGGGAGTTTCAGAAAGTATAAGACATGCAGAGGCATATGGCTTTTTACAGACTCTTTTCCGGAAACGTGTTTTGAAGTGGACTGACATAGGTACTTTATCTGATGTCCTAGTATCACAAGATTACATTTATCACATTTTATGAAAGCTATTTAAGAGACTTAAGAAATATCATAGCAGAATAGCCCTACTCTTTAATGGTTCCAACAGATGCCCCTGTAGTTTTAGATGATAGGGCATTCTGTTTTAAGATCTGCATTCATGGGGAGGATGTAGCAGATGATTACCCTAATATTTGTTGAGTATACAGAGTATCCCAATGTCTATAAGAAGGTAACCTACACTAGTTTGCTAGTCAAAACAATAATCCTGCTAGGCAACAGCAATAGATATGCAATTGAAAAGATATATTTATACGTCTTTTCAGCAAAGCATGCGTGTCAAAAGTTATCGCTAAAATATGCATGGCAAAAGTGATCACTAAAATAATCCACCATGCAAGTAATGGATTATTTTATTGATCAATGACTCCATACAGAGTTTGGTATACTGTAAATGAAAGCATGGTCTTTGTTATGACCTATTGTTTAAAAACAAATGAATCTACAATTGTATGAAAATTCTAGTAAAATATTAAAAAGTAGTAGAAATAAAACAGGCCCAGCCTGCTTACTTTTAGACCTGATTCACATATAATGCTAAGCCATGATTTATTTAATTCATGGATTGTTGAATTCTGGCTTGTTGTGATGTGAGAAATGAGCCACACCAACAAACCAGTTTGTTAACCATGAACATATCAGAAAGAGAACCCATGCTTTATTGTTGAGTAGTGAACTTTGGGTTGTTTTAACCATGGGCTGTTATACGTGAAACTAGAACAATGAGTTGTTCATGGGCTGTTTCACCAGGTTACAGAGGTGATGGGCAAGAGTGGTAAAAAAAAACAGCTGCTCTACATACCAAGTACTATAGCACCACAAAGGCATTTGGGAGACATCAAGGGAGCAGGCAAAGGAGGAGGGAAACAACCCAGGAATTGAGAAAACAAACCATAGTTTGCTCAGCCATCTGCCAGACAAACTCTGGGTACAGCAACAAACCCTGGGTTAAATAAACAATGGGTTAGTATTATGAGCAAAGCAGGACTTTGCCACCAAACACTTCTTCAAACAAAACGGCAGTTTGTCTGAAGGGTCAATAGGAAAGAGCATTGAGGGACATCTTCCAGAAGGCCATTCTAAAACACTCAAAAAGAGTATCAATTTCAGCCTTCACCCTGGCTGGTAGGTATGAGCTGAGAATTCCAATAGCATGGAATAAGCCACCAGCTATCCAGTGTCCTTAAGCAAGCCAGAAAGTAATCTTTACCCAAAATATTGAAAGTGTAAATCTCTTTACATGAGACAATTGTATTCCTATGACAGTGCATTAGAAATTTAAACTATCTAGAGATGCATAAAATGCCACTTTGACAGCAAAGCGAGTGGGAACAGAAAACTAATCAGTTTAAGATTTGAGAACATCAATGAATAATGGCTAAAAGATTACTATCAGCATTCAGCCTCAAGTAGTTTTGCCTCAAAGCATATCCAAATATTACATTTTGATCTAAAAAAGCATTTACAATCCACTCTCAAAACAAGTTTCAGTTGCTTGTCTGCATTTTCTAAAAAAGCCCCCCTGGACCTTAATAATTACAGACCAGTATCGAATCTTCCGTTTCTGGGCAAGGTGATTGAGAGGGCAGTTGCCTTCCAACTCCAAGCAGTTTTGGATGATACAGATTTTCTAGACCCATTTCAAACCGGCTTCAGGGCAGGATATGGAGTTGAGACTGCTATGGTCGCCTTAGTGGATGATCTACGCTTGAATATTGACAGGGGGAGTGTGTCCCTGCTGGTACTTCTGGACCTCTCAGCGGCTTTCGATACCATCGACCATGGAATCCTTCTGGAACGCCTGAGGGGATTGGGACTCGGAGGCACTGTGCTTCAGTGGTTCCGGTCCTACCTCTCGGGCAGGTTCCAGATGGTGATGCTTGGGGATAGTTGCTCCTCAAAGAAGGAGCTGCTATGTGGTGTACCACAAGGCGCCATCCTATCCCCAATGCTGTTTAACATCTACATGAAGCCGCTGGGAGAGATCATCCGGAGGCATGGGGCGGGCTGCTATCAATATGCTGATGACACCCAAATATATTTCTCTATGCCTTCGACAACAGCATCAGCTAAGGATAGTGTGTCTCCTCTGAATGAATGCTTGGAGGCGGTAATGGGCTGGATGAGGAAAAACAAACTGAAGCTGAATCCAGACAAGACGGAGGTGCTTACTGTCAAGGGCCACAACCTGGGGTTGGAGGTGTGTCAACCAGTTCTGGATGGGGTTACACTCCCCCTGAAAGGCTGTGTTCGCAGCTTGGGGGTGCTCCTGGATCCATCGCTCCAAATGACAGCCCAGATAGATGCGACGGCCAGGAATGCCTACTATCAGCTTCGGCTGATACGCCAGCTGCGCCCCTTCCTAGAGTTGGAAGACCTAAAGTCAGTAGTGCATGCGCTGGTAACTTCGAGGCTCGACTTCTGCAATGCGCTGTACATAGGGCTACCTCTGTGCCTAGTCCGGAAACTTCAACTAGTTCAAAATATGGCAGCCAGGTTGGTCACTGGTACACCTAGGGGTGACCATATTACACCAGCTTTAAAATCTCTCCACTGGCTGCCAATTAGTTTCCGGGCGAAGTACAAAGTGTTGGTCATTACCTTTAAAGCCCTACATGGTTTGGGTCCAGGTTACCTGCGGGATCGCTTTCTCCCATACAATCCGCCCCGCACGCTCAGGTCCTCTGGGAAGAATTTACTTCAGTCAACAACAACTAGACTGACAACCGTGACCCAGAAGGCCTTTTCTTCTGCCGCTCCCAGATTGTGGAATGACCTGCCGGGAGAGATCCGCCAACTCTCCAGTCTCCAAGAATTTGAAACAGCTATAAAGACTGATCTCTTCCGGCAGGCCTACCCAGATTAATTTTAAGTGTTTTTATTGGTGTTTTATTGGTATTTTAATGATGTATTGGTTTTATGTGCTTTTAATCACTTTTGTGTATTTTATGATGATGTTGTTCCCCGCCTCGATCTGGAGGGAGAGGCGGGTGATAAATAAATATTATTATTATTATTATTATTATTGAAGATGCACTTTCTTTGAAGATTCGTTAAAGATCAAGATAGCCTAACGATGATAATGATGATTTATTACATTTATATACCGCCCCATGGCCGAAGCTCTCTGGGCAGTTTACAAAATGATGATGAGGACAAAGTTATTTCAGTATTGGGGTAGAGGGAGAAGGGAAGGGGACTGTTTTAACATAAATATAATAAAATTGACCTGTACATTACTTCTTATGTTTATTAACATGCATTGCAAATTTTCACAGTGAAACCTTTCTAGTAACTTTTTAACAAGCTTATTAAAAAGTGAAGCTAATGTTTAACCTTTAGTCTTCCACCTCAACTGCAATCAAGTCTAAGAATGCCTCAGTTTGGACATAATGATGAACCATAGTTTAGTACTACGGTAATGCACCTGGATATGGACTATCATGCTTCTTCCTGCAGTGCGGCTAAAAGGAAAGAGAATGGAATCATCCACTTCCTTCTTTATACTAGAATGGTTTTGTTATTGCATCCAACAAGGGCAAACTGACAGAGATTGCACGATTGCAGCAGCGCTGGGAGGCACCATTCTTAAATTTCAAGTCATGATTGTGGCTTGTTGTGTCATATGAACTCAGTGAAGCTGGGTTGTGCGAGGGTTAAACAACCTTTCCATAA
Organism: Anniella stebbinsi; assembly: GCA_029215795.1. Lineage (NCBI taxonomy): Eukaryota > Metazoa > Chordata > Lepidosauria > Squamata > Anniellidae > Anniella > Anniella stebbinsi. The sequence goes on from JARDYH010000004.1 coordinate 193,076,759, forward strand.
CCCTAAAACAGGCCACGGGTTCTGCGAGGATTGTTTAATCCTCGTCACACACACATACACCGGTTTGGACAACACAACAAGCTGCAGTTGTAGGGTGACTATATGAAAAGGAGGACAGAGCTCCTGTATCTTTAACAGTTATATAGGAAAGGGGATTTTAGCAGGTGTCATTTGTATGCATACAGCACCTGCTGAAATTCCCTCTTCATCACAACAGTTAAAGCTGCAGGAGCTATACTAGAGTGACCAGATACAAAAGAGGACAGGGCTTCTGCAGCTTCAACTTTTCTGATGAAGAGGGATTGTCACCAGGTGCTGCAGGCATTCAAATGACACTTGCTGACATTCCCTTTTCTATACAACTGTTAAAGATACAGGAGCCCTGTCCTCCTTTTCATATGGTCACCCTATGCAGCTTGAATTTTATAGATGCCTGTAAGCCACGGTGGACTATTTGATCAAGAGAACAAGCCCACTGCGGATAATTTAAACAATGGCTAATTTGAACTATGGTTTATTTTGGTTTCTGATCCTGGCTTATTTCAACAACCCACAGTTAAATCTATTTCAGCCTGAAGGCTGCATTCAATTTTGGACAAGCTCTCAGGGGCCACACTCCAGTGGTAGGCAAGGCTAAAGGCAAAAGGGGTGAGGCCAAATATACAAAAAATATCAACATATTGTAGCTTAAAGCTTTTACTGGCAGTAACTAGCTTTAAGGGAGGAATTTCAACCTTTCATAATGGGGGAAAACTGCACACAAGCTAGGAAGCCACCAAATTATTGGTGGTTTGGGGAAGAGGGTGGGGTCAGGCGAAGGGGCATGGCCGTCTATGGAACCCTGGAGGACCAGACTGGGAACCTAGGATGGCCTGATTTCGACCCCAGGCCTCAGGTTCCCTACCCCTGGTTTCAACTGACTAGTGTTCCAAGTTCAGACCCAAGAAGAAACTCCCATTAGTTTAAACCAGGAAGCAGATGCTTCCAATCTCCTCCTCGTGGCTGCCCGAAGGAGAAGAGGGGAAGATGGGAGCACATGGGCCTAAGGTAGGCTGACCCTATGAAAAGGAGGACAGGGCTCCTGTAACTTTAACAGTTGTAGAGAAAAGGGAATTTCAGCCAGTGTCATTTGTATGCAATTAGTTCCTGGTGAAATTCTCTCTTCATCACAACAGTTAAAGTTGCAGGGGCCCTGTCTTCTTTTGTATATGGTCGCTCTAGTATAGTGCCTGCAACTTTAACTGTTGTGATGAAGAGGGAATTTCACCAGGAACTAATTGCATACAAATGACCCTGGCTGAAATTCCCTTTTCTCTACAACTGTTAAAGTTACAGGAGCCCTGTCCTCCTTTTCATATGTTCAGCCTAGCCTAAGGCTCACCAAGGCTTGTTACCATAGCACTGAACTATAGTTTAGTATCATGTCCAAATTTGCTCTCATTTGCTCTCATTCATCCCTTATTACTTTGCCTTCCCATGACTCCAATCTCATCCCACCCGCTCCCCTTCTTTCCTCACTGTCAAACTTAAGATTGTAAGCTACTTATAGATCTGTAGGCACTGAGAAAAGGGAGTTGTCCCCTTCAGGCTTATTTAGGTCCTCTCTCTGGGTTTTTAGGGGGTGGCAGTTGTTAGTCTCTAGCCCTTTTACTTATGGGAGACTAGTCTGTGCAGGAAAAACACACAGGCAGTATTCAATCTAATTGCTCATTAAGAGGGAATTGTGTAATCTTTTGGTGATCGGGCCAACTAGTGCAAGGGGATGGAGATGACTGACAACAAGCATGTCTTCTTTGGGTAGGGACCAACCTTTTTTATGCTGCCAGGTGTCACCCATGTACACATCTTTTTTTTTTAATGGAGCTGAATAGAATGCACACAATGACAAAATGTGAGGGGGGAGGAGATAGAACTTGACTAGAATGATTAAACAGAACAAGGAACAATCAGCATGGCTTCTGCAAAGGCTAGTCTCACCTCACCAATGTTTTTAAAATGTTTTCAGATTTCTGAAAATGAAGGTAGTTAGTGTGGGATTCCCAAGAGTTTTTTGTATTAGGTGCTATTTAATGCATTCATAAATGATCTGGGTGACAGTGTTGCAGTAAAGTCTGCAGATGATTCCAAATTATACAACACGATGAAATCCAGAGCAGTAAGTTCAAGTCTTACTAAAGAAGTATTTCTTCACACGCAAAGCATAATTAACAGTACAGTTCTGTGAATGTTAACTTAAATCCCTCTGAGTGCAGTGGTAAAGTATGTAAGACTGAACCTAACTTATGGAATTCACCACCACTAGATATTGTTGGTTTAGTTAGACCAACTATGAAAACCTATTAACCACAGTAAATAATGGAACCTCCAGGTTAAAGAAGAAGCATCTTTCTGGGAACAGGATACTGAAGACAAACAGGGGAAGGCCATCATTTTCATGCCCTGCTTGTGGACATCCAAATATTAGACTAGACAGACCTTTGCCCTGACCCAGCAAAGACGTTCTTGTATGTGCACACTAACCTTTCCAAACTAATGTGTATTTTCATATTCCCACTACATCACCAGTATTTCCGAGCAACAAAATTGTTTTCAGAGTAGCAGAGAGCCAATTAGTTTCTGTGTTTTTTATTATCCAAACCCCTCATTTCTGCTAGAACTACGTAGAGATAGTGCTCATTTACAACTCCTGGCTGTAACCCATGGAAACAAAGGAGAGAGAGGAATCTCCACCTACTCCTGCATACTCTGTTATTATCCATACAGCACACCAACACTTCCCTGACATCGCCCTCCATGCCTGACAGACAGGTGAGGCAACAGAACAAGCCGTAACAGGTCAAGGAGAAGGGAGGTTGAGCAGGAAGAAAGAAGAAGCAAAAGCTGCACCAACTTCTTTTGTCCCTTTTATCCAGCTTTTCCTTTTTCATCCATACCAATCCCAGCCTGGTGATTTCAGACCGTGGGCCTGTAAAAATGTTATACATCACTGTGACCTGAATTGCACTCTTGAATATTTTCCTCTGCTGAAGTGAGCATCAGGAAGAATTGCTTCAATACCCAAATCTTAGGACTATCTACCAAAAGGGAAACACAATTTCTTTTGCCTCTGGCATACCTGTGTTCCTGCTACTTACAGCGAAGGAGTGGGTGATTGGAGGAAAGAGGAGGAAACAATTGCTTCAGGATTACTAGATGGCACAACCTGCAGAACAGGGGTTTCCAACTAGTGGGTTGTGACCAACGACTGGGTTGCACCCCAACAATTTACATAGGGCGGGGGGGGGGGGGGAGGAAGAGCAATTTCTAAAGAGAAGAAGAAACCAAGAGGAGGAAGAACAGAATGAGAAGGGGAAATAAAATAAAATTAGAAGTAGGACAACATTTGCATATGCCTTAAAATAAAACAGAATTGAGTCTCCCCGCCATTGCAGATCAAGGCTTATGGTGGGTTCCAAAGGTGGAAAAGCTGAAGACCACTACTGATGGAGACTCAGGTCTGACATCTAGGGTGCAGAAATAGATAAAAGTATAGTGAACTCTGGAGAAAGAGGGAGGGAAGGAACTGGAAAGGCTGCACTAGCTCAGTGGTAGCAAACATGCTTTCTAGGCAGGCCCCAGGTTCAATTCTAGGCATCCCCAAGTAGAGGGATGGGATAGACTCCTGTCTGAAACCCTAGAAAGCCGCTGCCAGTCAGTGAGCTCGGTGTAATTGAAAAGAAACACGTTGAAGGAGGGGGGATAATTCAAGCGAGGCAAAGCAAGTCCATCACAGCGGAGGGGGGAGAATTCGCGCTTCGAGGAGCCTAAGAGAAAATTAAAAGGGGGGGGGGGGAGAGAAGAGTACCTGAAAGCAAATGGTGGTGGTGGGGAGTCTCTGTGTGAGAGGAGACCACCCGAGGCATGGGCGAAGGAGGAGAGGGAGACGGGGGAGGCGTCTGGCCACCTACGCCAAGCGGAGAGGCCACCATTTCAAGGTTTTATTACGTCTTCCCCAACCCGGCGCCCTCCAGTCGCTTTGGACGAAACGCTCCCATCATCCCCAACCACTGGTCCTGCTGGCTGGGGCTGTTGGGAGTTGTGATCCAAAACATCTAGCTGCCAGCAGGCGAGGGGAGGCTGCGATAGAAGGCCGGCATTTAGCGGGGGTGGGAGAGAGCGGGAACGTGTGTGTGTGTGTGTGTGTGTGTGCGCGCGCGCGAGGCAGTTGGAGGGGGCGGTTATCTGCCCGGCGAAAGGGGCCCACGAACGGCTGCGAGATGGCGGTTGGGAGGCTGGTACTCACGGGGTGCAGCGGTCGCTGTACTCGTTAGCGATGGTCTCGATGCCACCGCTCCGCGCCACCGCGATGTAGCAGTTCTGGAAGCCCAGATCGATGCCCACCACAGACATGGCTGCGCCGGGTGCGGTCCGCTTTCTTCCTCCCCCTCCCCGCGGCTGCTGAGGCTGCTTCGGCGGCGGCGGCGGCGGCGGCGGCGCCTGTCTCGGGCGAGCGTTCGAGGCTGCCTGCGGTTACGACGCGATTCCTTTGCGCGGCTCGCTCGTTCTCTCACTGCGGAGCAACAGCCACCAACCGGCACTTGCTCTCCTCTGCGCAGGCGCGTGTCGCTGCCAAACGGGGACGCCGAGAAATTCCGGCTGCGGCAATCGGCACTTTCCGCGCTGATTCGGGCGCAGCCTCCCGAGTTCGAGAAAGATCTGGAAAAAGGGGCCAGGTGAGAGGAGCCGGTAGGAGGGAGACTGGCCGGCTGGCCTCGGTCGCCATCTTCTGGCCAGAGATCAGAACTGCCCTTGGCAAGTGTACGCCCTCGGAGGGGCTGTGACCTGGAAAAGCAGAGGGAGGATTGATCTATAATATCAGAAGCAAGTCCAGCTGCATCACCACCACCAAAATACTCTTATTTTGCAATTAATTAATATTTTTTTAAACCCACAAATATATTTTAATTTATTTGGAATGCATATTCTATTGGTTCCCAAAGCTCCTTATAAGCAAATATTAAAACAGCATTGAAATAAAATATCGTCAAAGCAAATAAGACAAACACAGAACAGAGATATGTCAAAAGTATTGAATTAATGAATGAACACATAAAGGTAAATGGGTACTTGTCCCAAAATATTTGTACTTACAGGATAGTAATACTTTTTTTCCAACTTGGAGAAAGGACAACATGTCTACTGGGGGGACAGGGATGGGAGGCAAGGGCAGAAATGGTGCCGTTAGGGCTGGGCTGAAGTCCAGGGCCACAGAGCCCAAGAGAGCCCCCAAATGACCACCAAGAGAGCAAAGGCAAACAGGTCTGGCAGCAGCACATGGCCTGGCAGGGCGATGCCCCCTGGGCTCACTGGGACTAACACAGCTTATCACAGCATCCTTTATTATTATTATTATTATTATTATTATTAAAAAAACATTTCAAAGTCAGGGGTTGACCAGCTTGGGCATGTATATTAGGGATGTGCATGCCCCAAAATATCGTATTTTATCGTTATCGGAATTTCGGACCAAAAAAAATATCGTCTCCGATAATATCGTAGGTCAATCGTATCATCTTCATGATAATTTTCGGAAATCCAATATTTAATTTGCAGCCCCATTGTGCCCTATAAAGCTGAATTTTTTAAAGAAAAAAATGCCCATAACTTCTGTATGTTCAAAGTTACAGGCTTGAAACTTGGTCACAATACTTTTGGGGTATGCCTAAGTATGTGTATGAAATTTGAGATAGATCCCTCCAACCCTTGATTTTATATATATTTTTTAAAGATCCTGCAACTTTTTGACAGGTCTGAATGAACGCACGTGGCGAGCTGTCATTCTGACCTGTCAGAACTTAAACGATCTTTAATAAATTCACATAAAATCGAGGGTTGGAGAGATTGATCTCAAATTTCATACACATACTTAGGCATACCCCATAAGCACTGTGACCAAGTTTCAAGCCTCTAACTTTTAAAATATAGAAGTTATAGGTTTATTTATATAGCAGTCCGATAATCCGATGTAATTGGGCTGAAAATTTTTGGATCTGATATTTATTGGAGGTTTTTCTATCATATCGTTATCGTTAATTGGATGTCCGATAATGACCTTATCGTATCGTTATCGGACATTTTAACGATACAATACACATCCCTAATGTATATGGTTACAGATGCTCATTTCATCATAATTTTTTAAAATAGCTTTAAAAGTATATTATCCTTTTCTACAATAAAATGGTGCTTATTCCTAAGTGAATGTGTGTAGGCAGCAATAAAACACTCATTTTATTCCTGTATTCAGGGTGCTACTATGATTTAAGTGAGTTTAAAATGCAAAGCTGCACGGGCTCAGAGTCTTGCTTTCTTTTCTTCTTTTTTTAAAATCAGGATTGGCAGCCTATCTTTTCTTTCTCTTCCGTGTTACCATATAAGACATGTAAATGCGGTTGTAAAGCATGGAATGGCAGGTGAGGGAAAGAGAAATGTGAATTCTGAGCTTCAAATTGAAGTAATACACATGGCCATCAAAAAGATATCCATAAGACCATATAGAGCTTCTTTAAATGAGCATTTTATAGCATGCTCGTTACTGGCCACTCATGGATGTTCATGGGTCATTTTGACACCGCCGTCAGCCTCCTGTGCATCTCCTGTTCAATTTTTCCATTCTAGCGCTAAAAATAAAACCTCAGAAAACCCGACTCTACTTAAAAATGTTGGTATTTAGTGATATTTCCTGCCATGTGCAAGAGAAGCTGCATTATAAAACACCCATAGAGGGTACTGTCCCATTGAAGCTGTACAAGCCACATGGTTGCTGCTCCCTTCCTTGTGTAATTGCAGCTGGTTGCAGAAGCGGAAGAGATGCAGGAAGCAGAGCCACGGTAAAGGACCACGATTTCCCTCCGTCGGAAGGAGCTCTAAGTCTAGGCTGTAAAATTACGTAGCCGCACCAATTAGTGTATGTGTGTCGGGCTGGAGGGCACAAAGGTCCAGAAAGTGTGTATACTATCACGTGAAATAGTATCTACCTCAGGTTGTGGAGAGGCTTGGGCAAGATGCCCTCAGTGGATCCCCTTTTTCTGGATGGACCCTCCTCCTCACTGGTGTTTCTGCTACCCATTTGCTTGCCCTCTTCCTTTGGGTCCAATATGTAACACTGGCTGTGGGGGTGAAGGCAAAGTGAGCAGAGGCTGCTGCTCCTTCACTTTGCTCCTGTCGCTGCTCACTTGCGCAGAGACGGTGGGTGAATAGCCAGGCTGCAACAGCAAAGATGACAACAGAGCCAGGGAATTCAGGGGATTGGCAAAGGGGCCGTTCTGGGATGTGGGACAATGCAGCTGCCCACTGGTGCCAACCCCTGAGACCGACCCTGGAGTGAAAAATATACATATATTTAATATTCCTTGGAATACATTTTCTTTAAACTTTAGAGCTGGCTTAAACCCCAGTTTAGGGCTTCTTCTCACTTTACCTTTTTCTTAAACAGGAATTGCTGTTGTGTTTGGAAACAAATGAGTAGACCATAAAGTGTGCAGTGTTCAATTTGTACTGATTTCATGGCCAAATATACCCACTTATGTTTTTCATCCGAGCATGTCCATTTTATAATAAGCTGTCTACGCTTGAACCCAGCTTCTTGGGGTTAGCTGAAGTTCTCATTATTTGCATTTAATTGTTCAATGGAGTTTGGTATTCTAATAGCCTATGAGTTCTAATTAATTTTGTTATTGTGTTGCATAATATATAAAATTTCTGGGGAAGTCCACCTGAATGAATAGCAAAACTAACACTGACTGGTGGAGTTGAGATTTAACTAGGCTGACCATATGAAAAGGAGGACAGGGCTCTTGTAACTTTAACAGTTGCAGAGAAAAGGGAATTTCAGCCAGTGTCATTTGTATGCAATTAGTTCCTGGTGAAATTCCCTCTTCATCACAACAGTTAAAGTTGCAGGCACTATACTAGAGTGACCATATACAAAAGAAGGCAGGGCCCTTGCAACTTTAATTGTTTTGATGAAGAGGGAATTTCACCAGGAACTAATTGCATACAAATGACACTGGCTGAAATTCCCTTTCCTCTGCAGCTGTTAAAGTTACATGAGCCGTGTCCTCCTTTTCATATGGTCAGCCTAGATTTAACTATAATTCAAAAAAAGATGCAGCCTATTCCTACGCCTATTTATTCAGAAGTCCAACTGAGTTCAATGGGACTTGCTGCCAAGCATGTGTGCATACAATTGCAGCCATGCTGTGCAATCCTGAGTATAGTTTACTTGGAAATAAGTTCCACTATGTTTAATGGGGCTTACTTAATGGGGTAAGTGTGCCTAGAACTGCAACCTTAGTCCTGTTTAAGTCCCTTTGAAATCAGTGGGACTTTAAGATAGTTGAAACTAACCATTATCCCATTAATTTCTTAAGCACAATTAACTTTATCTGAATTGAGGTTAATGTCTTGCCTTTGGCCTAGAATTCACTCTGTCCAGAAATATTCTTGGAGCAGTACAAACGAGACTTTTAATGAAAGCAGCAGATTTTTTCAGAAAACAAGGATGGCTTTACTTCTTAAAACTAGGGGGACCATGGCTCAGTTCAGACAGCACGTTAGTCAACACAGTGTGAAAACTCCACTCAACGGCTGAGTTTTTAGGGGATACTCCCCACCCAGCATGTTCTAACTCTACCGTTGTGTGATTGGGCTACTGTGGAGTAAAATCAATCTTGATGTTTGATTGACAGTTTCCTCAACCCTCTTTCCTCCCCCATTCCTCCTGATGGTATCCCATCAGCTATTGCTGCAAAAAGCCAATCCCAGCTGCTCTCCATATCTATCATATACTAGTTTCCACCCCAGAGTAGTCCCAAGCATTTCAACAGGACAATTCTGACATAAGTGGCTGGAGGATTTCAATCTCTAGGAGTCATTCATTGATTAAACAATTATTGCTTATTAACTTAACATTTTCTATAATTATGCAGTTTAATGTAGCTCAGCAAATCTTATTTCATCAGCGTTAATTGTAATTCATGTTGTAGCTCATCACCTTTCATCTGAAGACATGAAAGGGCTTTTCCATGATTAAACAGAGCTTAAATGATCTGCAAAGCATAAGAAGGAAGTATTTGTATTATTTATCATCGTAATATAAAGAGGTCATAGGCTGAAGCTGGCTAGGTGTTGAACACCCTTCTTAATTCAGAGGTGCCATCTTTTTATGACAGGGCTCTTGTGGTTTTAGCACAAAGACGGGCAACTTGTGGTCCTTCTCCTTGGACCGCAGCTCCTGTCATCTCTCACCATTGGCTATGCAGGCTAGGACTGATAGGAATTGCAGTCCAACAACACCTGTGGGGCCACAAGTTGCCCACCCCTCTTGCAGAAGCATGTTGGGGGGGAAAAGAAATACAACTTTTCCTGGCATTAAGAATAGGGAGGAAAACTGCATCTATTAGATTTAGGCTGCCTCTACAAGAGAGGTTTAAAGCTCTTTCAAGGCGCTTTAAAAAATTTACCTTTACAAGAACGGAGCGCAAATCGGGCGTAGAGGCGCATTATCTCTCCGATTATGCGCATTATCGAATGCGCGTTAAACAGCGAGTTTTATTTTGCTCCGGCCGTTAAAGCGCATTTTGACTATGTGAACAAGCGCTTATGCGCATTAACTACTTGTAAAGCGCATTTTGGTCATCCGTTAATGAGCTTCGCCGCCTCTCGCCGCCTCTTGTGCAGAGGTATTAGGCGTAAATGCGCTTCAGCAATTATGCGCATAATCGCCTAACCAGGCGCAAAAGCGAATCCTTGTAGAGGGGACCTTAGTGGGGTCATCCCATTTCAGGGTTCTTAAAACTAAAACTCTAGCTGTACATAACTTCAAAAACACTCAAGATTCAAAACCTTCTCAACCTTTTTGTACAATTAAATTATTTCAATAGGAAAGCAATTTATATAGCCAACAGTGATCTGGTTATTTAATTAACTCGTGATTTGAGGGGATGTGCAGAGTGCATGAGCGTTTTAGGTTTCAATAAACAACCTACAAACATCCAGCTTATAGGTTGTTGGTGTGACATCCAAATGCAGATGCTCTGGGTGGTTTGGGAGTTAAACAACCCAAAGTCAACCCACAATTTGTTTTTGGAGGAAGTGTCTTTTCAAAAGATAGGTATAAAAATGTATATCTCCAAAATACAGAACAAATATATTGGCCTGGTTTAAAGCGATGGCTTCATTTTTATGTAGTAAAGCCTGAGTTTATTATTTGCATCATCATTACCAAACATACATGATCACTAAATTCTAATGACAGAATTATACAAGTGTTTGTTTGAAAACACACACACACACAAATTAATGGAAGAGTTTACAGTCAATTCATTTTTATTGTGTTCAAATTCACACACCCTCACTTAATGTAAACAGTGTTTGTTTTGGGGGAGTTGTCATACCATTGTGCCATGAAATATGGTAACATTCTGACACAGTGTGACACTGCCTTATTATAATGCATGAACCAGGACCCCCTTGGAAAGGGGTACTCTCTGTCATGGGTAAGGGGAGAAGGTATTTGAGCTGTAGTCTCCCCCCCCCCCCCCCCCACTACCTTATTTCCCTCCTTCTGTTTATATGTTACCAGTTCAGGATTTTGCACAACACCATCCTGGTCAAGGAGATCTGCATATCACATCATTTAGAGATTTAAGGCGGTGTTGCTGTGTTGATTCCACACCCTTTAGAATCTTTCAACACTGTTATGTGAACAACCAGAGGAATCCAGAATAAGGAACATTAAAGGCACACTGATATAATAAAACAATACTATGATTTTCTGAAGCAATTACAATATGGTCTCTTCTTCCTCCCAGAAGGACCAGACAAAGTCTAGCCCCCTTTACAGCCAGCCAGGCCAACTGACAAGACACAAAATGAACTTTAGGTTTCTCTTGATGTGTGCAGTCAAAACAGAATGCCTTAATGCCTTCTTGGTCCCCACTCTAAGTATTCCCATTTGTCACTGATTGGACTGGCATATGAACATTCAAACTTCTATCAAGTCAGACAATTGATCCATCTACCACTGTTCTGTCCACTCTGACTGAAACTGATCTCAGGCAGGGCCTGCGCCACGTTTGAGGGCACCTGGGCAAGTGCCTACTGGTAGGCCTTCACTTATGTTCATGGCCCCCTCAGGCTTACTTGGCCAGTGGTGGTACACCACCACTCTGAAGGTGGCTGAAAGCTGCCATTTTAATTTCCCACAATGTCCTATTGTGACACTCCAATATGGAGGGCCCAGGGAATGTGTAAGTGCTGGTGGGCCCAGATGGGTGCTGATCATGAAAAAGGGTTTTCCTGGTCTTTCTACTATATGATATCCTTTTAACGGAAATGAGAAGGGCAATGAACGAGATTTCATTTTTACTGGATGTTTGAGAGGTAGATGCATTTTGCTTCGTAACGGAACATATGTTAGTACATAGTCTCCAGATAATCAACTGGACACCTTTCTAATGGCAGCTCCATTGCTTAAGGGTTTCTGTGTCATAAGTAACATGTCATAGAAGTTTGCACACCAAGTGATGCAGCCATGGTTACTCATCAGAGCACTGTGTAAGAAGAATTTTCTGTAAAACATGTCCCCTGTACAAAAGGAAGAGTGTTTTTTTTTAAAACTTCCTCCTGTAGTAGCTGCCAGCACTGCACTGCAGGCGAAACAAAACCATCAGGGCTGTAGTAAATGAGAGTTAAAGGAGTCGTCAGGACCTAGTCGTCAGGACCTAGGCTTAACTTCTTCAGCATTAAATTGCTATTTCATCCTTTCTGGATGTCAGTGATCCGGACCAGCATTAGCTCGTGCTTTTAAGTGTCGCCACGCTGAAAAAAATTAAAATGCAGTGTCTGCAGACTTATAGATCTGTATGTGAAGTGCCAGGGAGGAGATAATGAGGCAAAGCTCAGCAGAAAGTGACATTTTGGAAGCTGCAGCTCCATGCTGCTGGTTGTTTTCCAAGGGGCTATATTGCAGTGGCCATCACAATTAGCTAGACATCTTCCTTGTAATTGGCATTCCCTGATATGTTTTTGTGGTAATATTTGTTATACCAGATTGCTTCCAGACTACAGCTCTTTAGCACTGCTTCATAATTAAGTAGAATTTGAATTAAAACAACGGTTCCACACAGCACTTAATGTACTGCTTACTGTATTATTAAGTAATGTCTTCATCCATAGCCAAGATTTTTTTCCCATGTTTATTTGCATACAGCAGAAGTCCTTTCCAATGCAAATTGAAAGTATTCTGTTTGCAGGCCCTCCTGCTTAATTGTAGTGATGCTGCCAGGGCAGGACATTGGGGCTGAAATCCAGGACTTCCTTAGCAGAATGAGCAGGAGGGCCCCCAAACAGAAACAGGATAGTATACCAGATTTTGAAGTACATGAACAGCTCCGCCACGAGAAAGTGGTCCAACGTCTAAAATTGCCTAACTGCCCCCTTCTTGACTGCTTTCTTTTGGAGCTTTTCCATAGGCTCTTTAGATGATGTCATGAACTATTCAGAGCACCTTCCCATTTTTTTTGTTTTGTTTTTTAGGGACGGAGAAAATTGGGTATTATTTCTCAAAATGCTGTTCTTATTGTGTATTCGAGCTATTCTACTATAGCACAGCTTCACCTAGAGGTTATGTAGCAGAATACCAGGAAAAGGAAAGCTCTTTGTGTCGAGCTTGGATTGCCTCATGCAGAAAAAGCTCTTAATCTCAGTTGGAGGATTCAGGATTTATTGCCACTTGAATATCAGTTTCTATTCTAACTAGTTTCCTTGCACATTTAAAACAATATTTTACAGTGAAATAATGCTACTTTGCTATAAACATTTAAAAAAACTACCGGTAATGAAAGCCCCTCCATAAATAAGAAACTGACACTGGGGCAATTAAGAGTATTCAGTGGGCAATTCACCATTAATTCCCTTGCGGTGATCAAGAGAAAGCAGTAAAATGGTCAAGCCTGTAAACAGGAAACTTTCTTTTAGAAGCTCAGAAGCACTGAAAACCTGTCAACACAGGATGTTGTTGCACCTGGACTTTTTTTTTGTAAAAATAAAGCAAAATCATCAGGTCTGAAAAAAGTATAAGAGAACAACACAGAAAATATTGGACTTCAACAAATTGACAATGTTGTCATCTGGATTCTCTGCAGAAAATGAGTAAACGAAAGAATAGCAATCTCAGATAAAAGCGCTATGTGCCAGCAACCGTGGTTTCCACAATGGTATAATTTTCTAACAGATCTTCAGCAGGGTTACTTCAATTAGTTAATATTGTGCTCTTAGGGGAAAGTCTTAACACCAACAAACAGTTGAAGGCAGTTGTATCCAAGAGTCCTTCCGTTCATAGAAGAGACATGGATCTGCGGAGGCACCTGCAAATAGAAGTAGAGTAGGGGAAGGTCATTTTCAGGAACACCTCCGTTACCCTGTAGTTTCTGGTGCCACCTCCTGCACTGTTCTGGAGTGTTCCCCAACCCTCCAGATCAGATTTGCAGAATGTATAGGAGGCTACAGGGGAAGCTGAGACCCAAATTATCTTCTTCTTATGGAATTCTGTGTCCAATCTATTGTTCATTATATATAACTCATTGTTCGTCAGTCCCCAGGAGAACTTTCTGCCTGGATTGTACATATTGTTTTCTCTCATGTATGAATTTGAGGAAGTGTTTGTAGCATATATGCATTATTTCCAGTAGCAGTACATAAGATCAGGGTCAATTCTGTTCAAGCTGGTATACCTTGCTATGGACATAACTTATGTTATGGAATGGTAGAAATTCTGTATGGCATACCAACATAGCCAGTCAACATGGTCAGTCAACCATTCTGATTATCCCCAACCAGCATGGCCATTGGCACAAAATTGCACAGGCCAGAAATACTAATATCACACACACACGCACACACACACACAAACTTCTTTTTAAAAAAAGTGATATTCAACTCTGAAACATCAATGTGTTATAAATGTACAAGCAAGGTAGGAAAATGTACTGTTGATGAGAAAAGGCATTTCAGGCTATCCTGGAACTGCACAGAATCTCAACAAAGACTAAATTAAAAACAAACGCACCTATCTCATTCAACAAGCTCTTGAGAAACACAGCCTATGTTGAGAGGTGAGCTGCCTGTTTGAAGACTTCACTAAAGAAAACTGGATAGTACCTTGTGTCTTCTTGCAACTATTTTATGTAGGAACCATTTCTGCTGCAAACATCTCTCTGCAGCAGACTGTAAATCAGTTTACCAGCATATTCAGGTTCCAACATTATGCCTCCCTCAAGAGCAACAACTGAGTAGCACTGCTTATGAAAAATAAACCACTAGACATAACACCTTGTGTATCCATATAAAATCTATTCCCAAGCAAAACAAGTTTTGATTTTTTGGTGTTGCTGTGGTAACCATAATGAATTTCTAGACCTTTCTGCCCTTAATGCTGATCATACTATTGCATCAACATACTGTCATCTCTAAGGTCCTATAATGGTTGTCAGCAAACTGTGTTGTGTGAATGATATGGTTTACGTGAAGTGAAATTGTAAGTGAGTGTTTGACGGACCATGAAGAGCCCTTTTCAGAGACAGAGGGGAAGGGAATCTGGAGATACCTCCACTAGATTCCTCCACAGCTTTTTGCCAACTTTCCTATGCGGGAAACTTACATATTTCCAAATTATGGAACAGGAAATAATGCCCCAGATCTCCAGGAGAAATGAGAGCACCCACAGCATAAGCCTCCATTGTCTGAAAAGTCTTGTTGGCTTCCTTAAAAGCAGCCATATGGAAATGTGGCATACTGAAATGAGTAGAGTTCTGTCCTTTCTTAAAGCACACTTTCAGGGGTATTGCCAACTGAGCATCTGTTATCACCGCAGGTGTTTACTATGTAAGAATGAAAGGGATGCATGAGGGAAAAAGGATTCACCAGCAAGCTTGTTGGCTAGTATAGTAAGACATTTCACACTCCCACCATCTGTTGAATGACAAGCAGATATCTTTTCCTCATATAGTCTTCTATTCTGAGATGGTGGCAGTTTTAGAAACCAACCATTCATCTTACATTGCATGCCTTTTCACATTTGGTTTTGGAAAAGCAACCACCAACCTCAACTTCATTGAGCCCAGCATGTCAGGATCATTCTTATTTGACAGATTTTGAGGTTTTATCCATATTGCTTAGGTTTGTACATTTTTCCTTATTATGAAAACCTTTGAGGCAGAAATTACTATTAATATTTAGTTCAGGCTGATCAAAGCAATGACATTTTCAAAGAAGTGGCTAAATCATGTTTGCTTTCAAGAGGTGTTGTCTAAGATGTTCTCTGACCAGTTAACTACACTCTAACAATACCTAGACTATAATGCTGTAATGCATTGCCATATTTTCACTGGCTCGCAGGTTGTTTATGGGCTTAATTCAAAGTGGTGTTTTTGGTCTTGAAAGTCCTAAATGGCTGGGGTATCTAAAGGATCGCCTTCTCTCACATGAACTAGCCCATCAATTAAGATCTTCTTCAGAGGCCCTTCTCCTACATTCCTTGCCCTCAGATGTTCGGCAGGTTGCTAGAGACACAGCCTTCTTGGTGGCGGCACCCAAATTATGCAACTCCCTTCCAGATATCCTGGTACCTTCTTTGGAATATTTTAAGTGCCAGGCTTGTTCCATTGTGCCTTTGATGGCTTTAAACATATTGGAGATATTAAAAAAAACTTTTATCATGTCTTTATTTGAGCCTTTGTTTTCCCTATTGTTTAATGTGCTGTTTTAATTTGCTGTCTCTTACTGTTGTGTTTATTGTATGTTTATTGTATGTTTAGTGCTTCATGTTGTAAGCCACCTTGAGGCCATCTGGCAAAAGACGGGATAAAAATGCTATAAATAAATACAAGCACAAACAAGTTGTCTAGGAAGTATAATAGGCTTCATGTAATCAGTTATTCACTTTTGTCTCATATCTGTAATTTACACCAGAATAGTCCTATTGACATTAATGGGACCAGTGTAGAGGAAAAGGTTTGGAGAATACAACCTTTGTTAGTTATACTACCCTAGTGGCTGTGGCACATATTAAGTAGATCCCCTCCCCCCATAAAGTTGCCTTGGAAAGATAATCTGCTTAGACTTCCAACTGAATAACTGATTTCTATAACAGAACTCTCTAGGCTTTGGCTTTTTTCTTTACCCTTCTCTTCAACACTGGAAGAGTTTAAGCAAAACAAAACAAAATCTCAGACTAGGCAATCCTGTTATTACTGCAATGCAGAAAAGTACCCGCCCCACTTCTCCTTATCAGTGGGAACAAGATATTGCACTACCAGTCTGAATAGGGCTAGGGCTAAAAGGGGTCTTGTGTGTGCATGATGTTGAGGCTGTTCACATAACACTTTAACCAATATTCAGTAATTGAACATGGCTTGTTTGTTGAATTATTAGTTAGCATGTTGTCTGAGCGCAGGCTGTTTTCCACAGGGCGGGTTATTGTGTTGTCTGAACATCTGCAGGCTGGCTTGTTAACCACCCTGCACGACCCAACAACAAACCATGGGTTCTCAAGGTGGCTTGTTCAAGGAAGTAAGACACACTCCATGGTTAACAAGCCACCCTAGCTGCATTCAATGTGCCAATCCACGGTTCAAAACAACACACACTCAGCCACTGAATGTAGGTTAGTATGTTGTGTAAACAGCTCCATTGTCTTGTCTGGAAAAACCCTAATTTCTTATTGCATTGGGTTTGGCTCTGGAACTCATTGTCAACCTCAATGGCAGAGAAAGGGCTTTGGCCACATAATTAATGGTCTCTCCAAATAGCAACCATCTTGGTTTTGACTTGGTAATGAAAAGGAATGACATAAAGGAATAGACTGGAAAACAAAAACCAGGTATTTGAAAACAATGAACAAGTAATAAAACAAACAAATATAACTTTATGAAAGGAAACAAATTATACCTTTTAGCTGTTTTAAAATAATCAGAGTACATACAGAATTAGCAGTTCCATGCAATACTGCTGACTGTTATTACAGCACTCATGGTGTATAATAATGAATAAACCTATTTTCAAAACGGTAAAGCTTCTATCTCTGTGATGCAGGTAAGGTAGATTCTCATCAATGGCTTTACTCAGATGATCGGCCTAATGAAGGGTCGATATTAAGAAACTCCTTTATCTTATCATATAGGACCAGCACCAAAGCACCTCCTGTCCCACGAAGAACATTTGAAAAGGCTCCCCGAAAAAAGGCATTTATTCCCTCTTGGCCATATATCTTGATAAAGCAGTCAATAGTTCCTTTGTACTGACGTTCAGCCTCTCCACTCTGTATTCAAAGAAATTTAGACAACAGTAGGATTAATGGAAAACCTACACACTTGATCCGTGGCAAACACTTGTTCTGTAGCATTAGGTACTTTTCTAATGTATCTTGGAATCTCTCTCTCTCTCTAGTTTTGTGTCTGTTTCAGTATAAGAACCTTAATAAGTAAATGCTTCCATGATGTAGCTCTCTGCAGCTAAATTTAGCAATCTTCACGTGATGTTTCTTTTAAGCTTCAGAGTTAAACAAGGTCACGTCTTTCCTCGGGGTGTTTTGATGCATGCTTATTCTTGAATAATGTCCGCAGCAAGTTTTTGGAACATCATTCTTCCATGATTTTTCACTAAACTCTACACTGTTCCCCTGTGCACACACCTCGCCCCAAACAATGAATACCAACCTGGAAAATGGTTTGGATTTCAAAAACCTCAAACACTAAAACAAATACAGACAGAAGGGAAGAAGATAACCAATACAATAAAAACATGTGCTAGTAATTAACTGCCTGTTCTGCTTTCACATTAGAACTGGTGATAGAAGACATGGTAGCTCTCAGAAATAATTGCATAGCTATAAGAGAATACATTTTTATAATAATAATAATAATAATAATAATAATAATAATTTCCATTTTTAGCAATGTCAGTGGTAGAGCACCTGCTTGGCAAGTTCAGTCTCAGGCATCTCCAGGTAAAAGACTCCTGCCTGAAAACCTGGAGAGCTTCTGCCAGTCAGAATAAACAATATTGAGCTAGATGGACCAATATTTTGACTCCGTATCAGGCAGTTTCCTGTGCTCTTAACTTCATGTTTTCTGGTAACGTCCTATATATACTATATAGTAATAATATGCCGAACTGATTTGGAGAAGGTATACAAGAAGGAGAGAGCTGTGATGGCACAAGCAGCATCAAAACAAAATGGGCCAGTTCGTATGACACAACAGTCAATTAATTTACGTGTGAGGAGCTGCAGTGCATATCAGCTGCAATTATGAGTAAGTAAGCCTCTGCTGAGAGTTGCCACAACTTGTCACGTTGTCTGAACCTGGGCAGCAGGAGTCATTTGAGTGTTAAACATCCCTTACATTACCCACGGTCTGTTTTAACCTATGGTGGGCTGTTGTGTCACCCAAACCAGTTATTAATGTAATTGCCAAGACAAACATACAAGGCACTACTTGCTAAATATGTTGCTTACCTGCATCATCATGCGTCTTCTGACGGTGTCAAAGGGGTATGAAAGTATCCCAGAAAATACAGTCACAGCTTGAGCGATTGCAAAAGATAATATGAATGGCGTCTCTTTGGGATTTGGCAGCATTCCCTAAAAAGGGAAAACAGAAAGCAGAACTCACTGGGTTGAAATCAATATATTGCTCCAACATTTCTTATGTTCATAGCATTCTGAAGACTGGATTATTTCACATTCTCAGTGTAATTTAAAATATTTCCCTCTTTCATTTTATGCATTAGTGGTGCCAGACAAACCAAACAAAAATAAGCTGTAATATGAAAGAAAGAACTAATGTAATCTAGTGTCAGGATGGACAACTGTTGGTCTACAGACCAGATCAAGACTTCAAAGCAACTTTATCCAGCCTCAGTGATCTTACATTGCTCAAGTTTTCTTTTAAGGAGAAACTACAACCATTGTACTTTTACAAAGGATCTTGCAGGAAGCAAATCCCTTGCACAGTCCCCACCTTCCATGAACACACACCATTCTATCACATGTGCCATGTCATTAGGGACTAAAGTATTCTGTGAGTGGATGCATAGTGGGAATAATTTCTTGAAAACTCCAGCAAACAACTGAAACCTAGGGCAGCAACCATTTCACTTATATTGAAATGGTTGCTGCCCTAGGTTTTATTCACGGTATTGAATAAAATGTGTTTGTTCCATGCTTTAATCTCTTGTGGCATCATTTTATAAAGTTTCCAGTAAGAAGTATTACAACATAAAGCTGTTACTATTAGGTAATGCCAAATTTGTAGAGCATGGCTATCTCTGATGCAGTTTTCTGATCCCCTGGCAAAGAACATAGTGGTCCCAAAGTCTATAGAAAATGGCCTTCCTTGGTCTACTGGATAGAATATTGGATTAGGTTTTGGAAAACCTACTCAGCCAAGAACTCACCAAGTAGCTTTGGCTAAGGTTACAATCCTAAACACAGTTACTAAGGATGAAGCACAATTGAACTCAAAGAGATTAACTTTTGAGTTATGGGATCCCTCTGTGAGCTGTTTACATTCATGAATTAGTTATGTCTACACACACTAGCATCCCCATCTTCAACTTACACACTGAGATCTTAACTGCAAGGACTGCCTCATTTAATTCAATAGTGGCAATAAAGGTCCATATGCAAAGCAATATACATGTGAGTCTGCTTCCTCATCTGAAATCAACAGGGCAGCTGCTGTGAGTGTGCGAGTTCCATATCACACCAGAGCTTTGGCTGCAGTAATACATTAGTGGATTGGGGTGCAATAAATCTATAGAAACAACTAGCTAACAAGTATTGTCATCAACCTTTGGGTAACTTTGGGCTAATGTTCATTACTAGGTTTCTGTTTATGAAATATAATTAATAATTTCATAGATGATAGGGATGTTCTGATAATGAATGAGTTGAATACTATAAAGTACATGTGTAATAACAGCAAAATACAAATTGATCCACCTTTGATTGAAAAGTGTGACTTTGATCACAAAACTTACTTTTATGGTGTCGTAACATCCAAAATAGGATGCCCGATATACAATAATCCCCTGTACCGAAACACCAAATCCTTGGTACAGGCCTTTAATTCCATCTTTTTTGGCAATTTTAGCAATACAGTCAGCAAGGCCTGTGAATTGTCGCTCTGCAGTACCTAAGTTAAAAACACACACGTGGGGGGGATAAAAAGTTTATTCAGGGTAATTGGAGCACTGCTATTTGTGACACATTTAGAGATAGCAAAAAAGCTAACCAAGGGATAACTTTAGCTCTTGTGCCTCCGATCATAAACAGAAAATGTTGTTGCTTGGTAAAGACATATAAAAAGTGAATCTTCTTTGCACATCTGCATCACTATTCAGAAATCTGAACAGTGAAATTTTAAGCAACTTCACTTTACATACTTACGAAATTAGAAAAAAACCGAGATACTGGCTTAATTCAAATCTACACTATACAGCAATTCTGAACAAATTTATTATGGGGTTCTCAAACTAATGTGTGTCTTTTTCTATTCTGACCCAGAAACAAAAAGTCAACCCCTCAACACCCCCTCAAAAGAAAATCCAAAAAGGTGCCGCTACCAAATGCTGCTGCTAAGACATAGGGAACTAAGAAATTAAAATGTCCAGTGCATTTTGGTATTCACCTTTGTCTGGGGCACTGAAAAAGATAAAAAATATTTCAAAAATACACAATGCAAAAATATTCATAACTCAAATTATAGATAGCACCCACAATAACAAAAATAGAAGCACAAATAGAATCAAATTCGGTTTCAAAATGTAGCCAAATCAATAACACAAAATACTGTAATGAAGACCATAAAATATGCCTAAGAAAAAATGGTTCTTAGCAAACAACTGAATCATAGAAGAACCACATTTACACAGCAAAGTGTATATGAAAAATTAATAAATACTTCATATAACTATCCAACCAGTGCTATCCTATACATGTCTATTCAGAAGCAAGTCCCATCGAGTTCAGTGGGGTTTACTCCAGGTTAAGTAGGGATAAGATTGAAAACCTAAGAGAAAGCTAAATAGATTATATAACTTTGCTATAAGCATCTGACAAATACCAGGAAGTTCACAGGCACTTGTCATGCCATTTTTGATGTTAAAAACATATTTTACTTAATTTACAAAGGTCTATACTTCTGCATAACTTGGGAGTCCACTCAGTTGCCTTTTGCAGGGGGAGGGAGGCGGGTTTATTTCAAAACTGATTTGACACTCAACCACACAACTATACCAATAGAGAGGTGGGTGGATTTGCAGAACCTTCATATGCAGAGCAGCATGTTACAGAATACCACATTGTGAGGAGCTACGAAGGGTGAAGGGACATGCTTGTAGACTTCCAAGAGGTATCTGGTTGGCCACTATGGGAAAGAAAATGCTGGATAGATGGATCTTTGGTCTGATTCAGCAGGATTATTCTTATGAACACTCTCTCCTCCTTTCCAAAGGATAGAATATGCATTTTGCTTTTTCCTTATGTATCATTAGCAAATCAGAAGAAAACCAAAAAATAAACCACTGATCAGGGCACACCTGAAAATATGATTCAAATGAAGTCCTTTACCTTTTCCAATGTCAGCCCCTAATCGGGTCCTTGCAAAGTCTAATGGATATACTACACACAATGAAGTTGCTCCAGCTGCTCCACCAGAAGCCAGATTCGCGACAAACCACCTCCCGAACTGAAATGGAAAAATCGTGCGAAGTTTACAAACAGTTTAAACACATGCATTGTGAAAAGACAGCCTTTGAATACTTTATTTGAAACTATACATAGAGCATTAGTTCTAAATATAGTTTTATAACATAAAAAAATCAATTCCATAGCCTAGGAGCAACCACTGAAAAGGCCCTATCTTGGGTTCGTCCAAACATGCCTCTGAAGTCTCCAAAAAGGGCCTCTCCAGAAAACCTTAAGAACTGGGCAGGCTTGTATGGGATAAGGTGGTCTTTCAGGTTGCCTGGTCCCAAGACGTATTAAACATGAAACAGCACTAGATGCTTAAGAAAATATGTCTCTGGCAATGCAGAAGGCATTAGAAGGAAAGAAAATGAACCTGCATGTTAGGGAAAAGGGACTTTAAAAACTCCCACGCACCCACACTATGTATATCAATAAAAATGTCCCTAAAGTATAGCTATTAGATATACAATATTAGGCTTTCTGTATTGCTGATGTGATCATATATTATCTGCTCCCAAGCAGTGGAAAGCCAGGAGTGATTCAGGCCCCCTCCACAAGGATGCGCTTTTGCGCCCGGTTCGGGGATTATGCGCATTATCGCGGAGGCGCATTTACTCCTAATCCCTCTGCACGGGAGGCGGCGAGAGGCGGCGAAGCGCATTAATTGATGTCCAAAAAGTGCTTTACAAGAAGTTAATGCGCATAATCGCTTGTTCACACGGCGAAAATGCGCTTTAACGGCCGGAGCAAAATAAAAGTCGCTATTTAACGCGCATTCGATAATGCGCATAATCCGGGAGATAACGCGCCTCTACGCCCGTTTTGCGCTCCGCTGGTGTGGAGGTAAAATTTATAATGAGCCTTCAAAGAGCATTAAACCTCTCTTGTGGAGGTAGCCTCACACATGCATATATAACACTAGATGTTTTGTCACTTGGGATCAATTTATACATTCATTTTTCTTGACAAAAAACACTCAATGTTCATGTGGAGAAGGAACTTCATAAACCAGAAGAATTGATTTCCACAATTGCAACAGCACCCAAAAAGCCGCCTGTGCGATGGATAATGGCAGACTATGTATTATTTTGATCATGCGGCCAGGGGCACGGACATTTCTGAGGATGATGGTTTAGAGCAGCCCTCCCCAACCTGGCACCCTCCAGACATGTTGGACTACAACTCCCACCATATTCAGCCGGCTTAACGACTGAGAATGATGGGAGTTGCAGTCCAACACAACTAGAGGGCGCCAGGTTGGGAAGACTGCTTTAGAGAAGTTTCAGCATAAGCACATAAGAGCCATGCTGGATCAGACCAAGGGTACATCTAATTAGATTAGATTAGATTAGATGTGGCCAACCAGCTGTTGACAAGGAACCTACAAGCAGGACACAGGTGCAACAGCACCCTCCCACCTATGTTCCCAACAACTGGTGTATATAGGCTTTCTGCCTCTGATACTGGAGGTAAAATATAGCCATCTGGACTAGTAGCCATTGATATCCTTCTCCTCCAGGAATTTATCCAACCCCCTTGTAAAGGCATCCAAATTGGTGGCCATCACTACATCTTGTGGTAGTGAATTCCATAGTTTAACTATGCGCTGTGGGAAGAAATAACTTCCTTTTATCTGTCCTGAATCTCCCGCCAATCAGTAGCAAAGATAAATGTGTGAACTGGCCCTTATTGGATGATTACTCACAGCCAAATGTGTCCACTTCCTCCATTGAAAAAGAATTTTTGGAAATACGTGTGACTTTTTCAGATGTACAAGTTATCAAATCATGTTGCAGTCACTGAGTGATGAACAATAGTAAATTTGCCCTTAAAAACGGCCATTTTCAGGGTGATTTCCCATTGGAGGAGGTAGCTGTAGAGTCTTAATGGTGTCTTTTGGAAATATGTTCATTTATACATTTATAGATTGAGAATTACTGAGAAAGCAGCAGCCAATACCATAAGCACAATTAACAGGCAATGGTTTCCAAACTACCTCTCCACATCTGTGCATCCCATCTGACTGGTCGGTCAAACAGGTTTGACAATTTCATGAGTCAGTGTGAAAGATGCTGAAGTTGAACCGCTCCAATGGTTAAGAGGATTTTGTTGTTGTTATACATCAGACTATAATAACAACAGCAACAACAACAACAACAACAACAATAATAACAACAACAATAAATAATCTTAAATCAGGGAAAAAACTGTCTTCATAAGCAGCATGATATTGGGTTTTAAGAAGAGGCATCATATGTAATAGGCATTAATATCATGCAGGCTGGGGAATGCTGGGATTTGAAACATCATGGACCAACTCAGGGATGGAGCATTCCTGGGCTGTTAATTGAAGGCGAAAGTGGCAAGCAGGCAGGAGGCAGTGCATCCGCCCAATACTGCCAAATCCTTAAACAACCCAGGAATTGGTTGTGATGTGCAAACCAGGTCGTTGTTTCTTTTATAGACTGCATATTGAAACCTGTACCAGTTGTCACTTCTGTATGATTGGGCCAAGTAAAAGGATTTGGGGCACATGTGTATTCCCCCCCACCCATAAATCAAACGTTAGATCACACTTACCTGCTTTTCTTTATCCACTCCAGACATGAATATCTGTTTGTATTTGTCTTTAAAAGCAAAGTTTAGGGCCTGAGTTGGGAAATATCGGATGACATTGGCAAGATTGCCACGCCAGAAGCTGAGAAATCCTACAGACAGAAGATTTCAAAATGAATAACACTTATTATCTTCAGAGGTTTATACTGCTTGATTACATTTTTATTATTTAATATTGCGCAAGTTATTTCAGTCTGAATATTTGATAGAGGTGGGGGGTCCTTGAACACACTGTTTGCTCTCTTTGTTCAGGATCACCCCAGTAACTCTGTCTATCTCACCCCACACTCCTAATTTACAAGATCCAGTCATCAGAGTCACTCCTTTCTCTTTTTCTTTCAGGATCACTCCCACAAACAGACTCCCTCTCTCTCTCTCTCCACCCCCACCCCCCACCATCGCTCTCCGCTGTCTTCCACAGCCCCGGTCTGCCGACTTCTTCCTGGGGTTACCCTCCCTATCCTAGCTCTCATCTCCCCTCTTCCTCCTCCCACTCTGTTGGGTTACCTGCAGCCCTCTCCCAGTTCCTCTGCTATGAACCCCAAGTCTCCCTCACATACCAGGCAGCAGCAGTGAGGTTTACCATCCCTTCCATCCAGCCTTTTTATTTCTGAGCACTGCAAGCACTTCAGAGCGGATCACTGGCTTCCAGCCACCTACCATTTTTACTTTGTAAGAATGTCTCAGGTCCACATGGGGAACAGAGGCATTCAGGGAAATAAAGACAGCAGGGGTCGGGAGGCCAGTGTTTCATGGTGAAATGGTCCCAGCCACCTGAAATTTTAAAAAAGGAGTCTGGGGAGGTGTCTGTAGGAGCAGCACTGATGTCTGCAGGCAACACATTGCTTCCCCTGATCTATGGAGTTGGTGTGGTCTCCCACACTGGAGGTATTCAAGCAGTGGCTGGGCAGCCATCTATTGGGGATACTCTAGCTGTGGATTTCGTGCACTGAGCAGGGGACTTGATGCCCCCCTCCAACACTATGATTCTATCAGCTTCATAATGCTATAGGCACCAGAACGAATCAAACTAGGTTAGATATCATTACAAAAGGGACAGAAAATATGCTTTTCATAAGAGGAAATGCCACCTCCTTAGGTTGAAATGGGCCCAAATATCAGAACAGATTCCCCTTCCCCCTGCAGCCCCCCTCCCACATGCCCCAAATCTACTCTGGAGGGTTCGAAAGCCTTCTGGAGCCAATCTGGAGGGGATGTGGGTGATTGCAGCAGTGGGGCGAAGAGGAAGGGAAATAATAATTTTGTAATACATCTCACAGTTTTATACATCTGTAAAAAATTGGTTCAAAAACACCTGAACAAATCCTGCAAAAGTTCATGGATGGTGAGAAAACAACTTTGAGGCAGGAAGCTCAGGTCATCTGCTTTGGTATGGTGGGTGTTACTAATGGGACCACGATACTTGAGGGAGCGCCTCTCCCTGTATCTGCCTGCCAGAGACCTGAGATCTGTCAGAGGAGTCCTTCTCCGTTAGGCTGACCATATGAAAAGGAGGACAGGGCTCATGTAACTTTAACAGTTGTAGAGAAAAGGGAATTTCAGCCGGCATCATTTGTATGCAATTAGTTCCTGGTGAAATTCCCTCTTCATTACAAGAGTTAAAGCTGCAGGGGCCCTGCCCTCATTTGTATCTGGTAACTCTAGTATAGTGCATGTAACTTTAATTGCTGTGATGATGAGGGGATTTCACCAGGTACTGATTGCATACAAATGATGCCGGCTGAAATTCCCTTTTCCCTGCAACCGTTAAAGTTACATGAGCCCTGTCCTCCTTTTCATATGGTCAGCCTATTCTCCGTGCCCCACCAACGCGAGATATACGCTATGGTGGGACATGGGAGAGGGCCTTCTCTGTTGTGGCACCCTGGCTGTGGAACGCCCTCCCCCGGAGGCCCAACTGGTGCCGGTACTAGCTTCATTTTGGCACCAGGTTAAGACATGGCTTTTTAAGAAAGCCTTTAATGGCTAAATCCACTAGTCTGCACACTGTCTTGTTTTAATTGGATTTTACTGTTTTAAAATTTCATATTGGTTTTTAATATATTAATGGTTTCATTTGTTTTAGAATTGTATATTTATTCTATTTTATATGTATGATTTTATTTGTACGCCGCCTTGAGATCCTTGTGTTATAGGGCGGGATATAAATGTAATAATAATAATAATAATAATAATAATAATAATAATAATACTTGAAAGAGCCAGAGGCTGGGCATAATGGCAGGAAATAGAGTGCTGTATTAGCAGACTGTGATGTTAAAACTTGCTAAAGCATGTGCATCTGTCAAAGATAAAACCTAGCCTTAATGGGCTGTTGGCTAGACACAGTACAGCTGCTTTCAGTTTCTTATATTTTAGCCACCAGAGGGGGGCGCAAAGACCTTTTGAATAAAGAATACATAGTGGACCGGGTTTTGCATTCATATTGGAAGTATAAATGCAGCAGGTTTTTAATAATCATAATCCTCTTATTAGAAGAAGCATAATTCCTTTAAACATTCTGATAATTGTGCTATTAAGGCTAAAATTGTGTGCCGTGTGAGCGCCTTACTAAGTGAAAACTATACCATAAAAGGGGGTTGTTTTGAGGAAGAGTTTACAGAGAGGCAGTAGAGGTGACAGATCTTTCACGTAAATATAGACTTTGAGGAAATATTTGAAGAGGTTGAGGAGTACAAGATGTGAATTTAAATTCCAGCATATTTCAAAAGGGAATTTCAGATATAAAAGGGAAGAACAGGAGACTAAGGGAAGAACAGGAGACTAGGTCAAAGCTGAATGACGGGACAACTGAAGATATTGAAGGCCTGAGAAGCAAAGCTCTCCCTGTAGGAATGTAACAGTTGAAAAACAGTGTGAGACTAAGCAGTAGGGATCCTTATAGGAGAGAGTTCATTTCAAGGGAAATGTAAGAAAGAATAATTTGAAAGCTTGGTCAAAGGGGCAATCTGTCAGTTATTATTTTACAGGCTGAATTTAGAATAGCAGAAAGGGGGTCAACGGAGAGGAAGCTGCAATATTCAAGGCAAGAATTAGCTAAAGCAAAGACAAACATTGTGTCTGCAAGAGCAGAGACGAATAAAAATAGCAAACAATGGATGATCCATATATCCCAAGGGTGAATGATGCTCCCAACATTATTTTTTCTCATCTAAAACAAGAAATATTACCTTGTGCATTTAGTCTTGATTACGGCAGTTCATGACCAGATTTTAATCCAAAATGCCCCATCAGGTGGTTCCAACAATAGCGGCAAACATCTACTGTAGGAAGAACCTAAACTGAAGGCCAATGATATGTGATGTTATTTACATGGTTTGCCCTTGCATGCCTGTTTTTTATTTAACAAATAGCTAGTGCGAGAGTGGGGAGCTTTAACCCTTTGCCCCTGCCATGGTGCCAATTTGAAACGGCCCCCCTTCGGTGCCAACTATTCACAAAGGGAGGTAAACATCCATTGGCATCAATGGGAGCTTTCCTCCCATTGCAAAAAGCTGGTGCGGCCCTACTGATCAGGAGATCAGGGGATAAAGTTCAAAGCCTCTCACCTTCACCACATCATTTACTTGTTAAAGAAAAATCAGCCATGCAACAGCAAACCATGTGAATAATCTAATGTGTTGTTTTGCTCTGAAAGTGATAGGGAAGTATTGGTTCTAAGAGGGATAAAGCTATGTGAAGATTAGTGAGGAAGTGGTAACTAAAGTCCACAGGCAAATCTCCTATGTATAGTATGATTTATTGGATTTTTGGCTTTAGATTCCTTATTTCTCCCAACAAACACCACTGTAATATGGACAAAAGAAGATGAGCTGGTTACATTAAAAATAATATATGTCCCAAAAACAGAAACATCCTTAAAAAATATACTTAGAGAGGAATCCTATGGTTCCTGGGTGAGCATCCCAGGCACATATCGTGGCTCAGATTCACCCCTCCAAGAGGTTGGATACAATGCCTCGATCTTAACAGACACTTGGGCTGCCTCTACAAGAGAGGTTTAATGCTCTTTGAAGTCTCATTAAAAAATTTACCTCCACACCAGCGGAGCGCAAATGGGGCGTAGAGGCGCGTTATCTCTCCGATTATGCGCATTATCGAATGTGCGTTAAATCGCGAGTTTTATTTTGCTCCGTCTGTTAAAGCGCATTTTGACTGTGTGAATATGCGCTTATGCGCATTAACTATTTGTAAAGCGCATTTTGGACATCCTTTAATGCGCTTCGCCGCCTCTCGCCACCTCTCATGCAGAGGGATTAGGCGTAAATGCGCTTCTGCGATTATGCGCATAATCGCCTAACCAGCCGCAAAAGCGAATCCTTGTAGAGGGGACCATAGATAAAACCTGGAAATCAGTACTAAGGAATGTTTAATCTTAATTTTAGCTTGTCAGCCGTGAATTAGCATCCATTTTCTTTCAACTATATTTAAATTGCTTGTTTTTACTTCTGTAATATAGTGGATGTTTTCTTTGTTATATTGCGATTACCTAGGTTTATAAACAATAAAACTGATCTGAAACAATGTTATTGTGATTATTTAGAAGAAAAATAGTCAGTTACAGCAAGATCCTCAACTATTGTTCTGAAGGAGGAAAATACAATTTAAAGAAGTCAAGTGCTGGAGTTGGAAAGTAATAAAAAGAATTTAAGGTTACAATCCTATATACTTTCTTAAGACTACATCCCAGTAAACTCAGTGGGATTTATTTCAAAGTAGACTTGTATAGGATCATGCTGCATGCATGGGATAGTGGGGAGTTTGTATTCCTGTTGGCTGGAGAAGTAAGTCACTACAGATACATTTTGATCAATAGTCACTATGTCTGTTTATTCAATATGCATGTTTATTCCATAAAGTCTTACAGAGTTTCAGTGAAATTTACTGTCAAATAAGTGTGCATAGTATGGCAGCCTTAGCAGCTCAGATGGAGAAACAAAACAGAGAGAAAAGGGTCTGTTAAGTAATCACATTGCCCTTAGAGAGCGGGAGGATAGGTTGCTAGGAAAATCCTTGCTTTGTTACATGGGGGAGCTCTCAAGTGTTAGCTGAAATGTTAAGAACATATCAAAAGGAAGTTTCACACAAGATGACTTAATGGTTGGTTCATTTAGATGTGTAGATGAGCAGCGTGAATTTGGGAGCTGGAGAGGGACGGGGATGTACAACAAGAAAGGATCAACACCCTACTTATTGAAGGTGACACTTTTAAAAGGAAATAACAGGGAAAGGACAAAACAAAACTACGGCGAGTGCAATAACACTTGGGAACACACATACTTGGGTTTATGTATAAGCATTTATATAGTGCTGATTGTTCAAAGAACTTCACGTACATTTCTCAGTCATCCCCGCAACAACCTCTGAAGGTAGGTCAGTGTTATTATTTCCATATGGCACCTGGGGAAATGGGGGGGGGGGGACCTGACACAACAGAGGCTTCTCTAAGGCCCTTGACTGTATTCATGGCAGAGGCAAGATTAAAACCAGGGGCTTCCTCTACAGCACAGCAGCTCTTGAAGGAGGGCTATTCTTTAGGGAAGACCTACCTTGCTCCCGAGGGATGCGCACAATGCAGTCTATCATGCCTTTGTATTGCTGGTCAGCACGGATCTGTTTGGATGAGGCCTGGACCTGCAGGAGCAGCTTAACACGCTCAATGGGCGCTACCGCTGTCTTGGAAACTGCCGCTGCCACACCACCGATCATGAGGTCCTTCCCGAAAGAGACGGGATCAAAGAGTTGCTGTCCCTCTGCGGCCTGCATGGTGTCAATCGGATAGACAGAGAGGTTTTGGTGGGACCAGAACCTCCAAGCAGCATTGCCTAGCACCAGGCAACACTTCTAACTGCCACTGCTCAGAAAGAGCCAATGGATCCCCCTCCCCCCTCTCTCAGCTAGCTCCGATGGATTCATTCTCAAGCCACATGACTGAGCAGTGCCAATTACATGTCTCCCCCTGAGCATCCCTTTCCAAAGAAAATTTTGGGCCCTCTGGAGACAGAGGCTGGAGGTGGTGGTTAGTAAACAACAGCTAGTTAAGGCCTAGCAAGGAGCAACCAGAAACCAACAGGATCTTCAGACAGCAGTTGCGCCAACTAAAAATTAATAGGTGCTCAACTTCAATTGCTGATCATCACTAGCTCATTAACAAGATAGGTTGGTAACACATCAAGTGAGAGTTTAGAAAGAAAATCTTTCAGGCCTGCCTTTGAGATAACACAAGTACTTTAGGACCTGACCCAGTTCCCACTAAATTCAGAGTGCTTGGTTTTCACTGTATTTCATGGAAGAGGTGCAAGCACGGTTCAGTAAAATCACAATGATTTTTGAACCCATGAGCAACATAGCCCAATATAGAATTTTGGTGAATTATACTTTTGAAATTACTAACAAATGTATTTAGCTGTTGTATTTAAGATACTGCCTAAAATAGAGATACATTTCTATGGTAAGAGCAGTGAAATTTCAAGTAATAATATTTATTTATTTATTTATTACCCGCCTCTCCCTCCGGATCGAGGCGAGGAACAGTATCAATACAGACAATAAAAATACATAAAACTGCTTAAAAGCATATCACATTAATACATTATTAAAATCAACCAAGTCTTAAAATTCAACTGGGTAGGCCTGCCGGAAGAGTGTGCATTTATGCAGTAGTGGGATGTTAAAATGAGTGCAAACCATTCCTGTAAGTGCATGGGTGAGTGAGTGTTTGAAAAGCAGTGTGAGAAAGAATTCGAGATCATTCTCAGCTAGAGATCCAGTGTGTCTTTTAACTGAAAAGAAAAATGTAGTAATGGGTTAATTTTAAGTCTTTACTATATTGGGTTGGAGCTAAAGACTCCACCTTCTGACTGTTCTTGTTTTTTTACTTTCGTTTTCTTATTCAGTGCAGTTTCCTTTGTTCTTCAATTAAACAGGTTGTGACTTGCGCCTACAAAAGTGAGTAAAATCGGACTTCTTTTGAAAGGGAGGAATTTAACACAAACACTTGCGGGTTTATCAAAGCAAAAATCTTGTGAAGCACACACATATGGGGGCTGTTGGACTGACTCTACCTGCTCCAAAATGATCAATTCAAGGCATCAGGAACATTGAGTTTGCCTAAACATTTTATGAGCAGATGTAGGGGGAATATGGTTGACACTTCAGTCCTGGACCAATTCAGCAAGATTTCTTGCTCTACATCAAGGACATACTGATCTTGAGAAGACTTGCTGCTTTCCTAATAGCACTAGCTAAAGTTCACATCAGACTTAATAAGGCAGATGAAATAACTTGTATCAGAGAAAACTGATTATGTAATATTTAATTTTAAGCCTTGTATGTTATTCATTGTTTTCCTTAATAGGCACTTTGATAAAACTTGGAAATCTGTACTAGGGAATTTTTAATCTTAATTTTAGCTTGTCAGCCTCGAATTATCATCCATTTCCTTTCATCTGTATTTAACTTGCTTGTTTTTACTTCTGTAATAGTCTAAATATTTTCTGTTATATTGTGATGACCTAGGTTTATAAACAATAAAACTGAATAGTCATTTACAGGATCCTCAACTATTATTCTGAAGCAGGTTTATCAAAGCAAAAATCTTGTGATGCACACACATATGGGGGCTGTTGGACTGACTCTGCCCACTCCAAAATACTCAATTAAAGACATCAGGAACATTGACTTTGCCTAAACATTGTGTGTGCAGATGTAGGGGGAATATGGTTGACATTTCATCCTGGACCAATTCAGAATTTATTGCTAACTTAATGAGCACAGAAGCAAGATTGTAACTAGAGAGCTGTTGTAGAATAGAATTGTTTCCTTGTACTCAGCAATCTAATAGTAATTTACAAATGAGAACATTAGTATTGCTCCTTTGTGATGTCTTAAATTATGGCTCATGCATTGACTACAGCATAGGTGTTTATCTAAGACACTAATTAGAATGCATTGGATTACTAGAATCTAAATGTATAACACTATAATCCACAAATACTTTTATTTATTTATTACATTTCTATACTGCCCAATAGCCAAATTTCTCTGGGCAGTTCACAAAACTCTGTAGGTCATGATTAACTTTAAGTCACGTTAATTTCAAAGGGTGTCCTCCAAGTATGACTAAGCCTGGATCCAACACAACGTACATGGATATACAGAAATCAAGGACTCTAGCCTTAATCCTGAGAACCCAATAGCATGTATTCAAGGGATTATATGAAACAGGCGCTTTTTTTTTTTACCTCCGTTGAAGAGCCCATGTCATCTAATGACACCAGTTTTATAAAATTCTCTGCCTTCTGACAGATTTGGCATAACCATGATTCAATTTGAGATGGAAGAATTTAAAGTTATGAAATTACAACTTTAAAGTACACTAGACATTAAAAGTGCCTGTGTTGGTTTAGTGGGACTGCTTCCTCATTATAATGAGCCAAAGTTCAGCACTAGGGCATAGCTTGTAAATGTTAGGTTTAACCACTGGCATTTCCATTCCATCTTGAAACAGGGCTCAAAAAGGCCTATTCCTAAGGACCAAACTAGGCAAGATGCTATTCACACAATTAGCGACATGAATGATTTTTAAAAAGTAAATAGCAGGCATTGGTTCAGGATGTGGATAAGTGTATAGAGTAAGGTTGTTGTTTTTACTCTTTGCCCTCTGCCATGGTTGTCATTGGCTCCCCTGCACCTACTAATTGCATTGGAAGAAAAGCTCCCATTCACATCAGTTAAAGCTTTTCTTCAATGCAAATAGCAGACACAGGAGCTCTGATTTGGATTTGGATTTCAGTGGGTTGCAAAGGATTATAGCCCCTTACGTCCTAAATGGACCAGGCACTCTGCACTCATTATTTACTTTTTAAAAGCCATCCATGAAACTGTTAATTAAATTAATGTCTCGTCTAGTGTGGCTCCTAAACTCTGGAGAGCCACTGCCAGTTACGGTTGACAATATTAGGCTCCATGGAAATGCTATGATAGTATCACACAAATCTCCATCTCTAATGCAAATTTACTTTATAACCTCAATAAGGGACTCTGTTATGAATTAATGACAGAAGTCCTGAACATTTTGATTTCATATAATTATATTTTAAAAACTACTTTCTCTAATCACCAAGAATAACACGAAATATCCAATGATCACTAAAACATCACTAATTTGCATGAGACAAATTAAAAATACAAAAGACACATTGCTGATTTACAAATATATATGCCTTTATTGTAAAAATCATACAAAAATAGTTATACAAAGTTTTCTGAAACTAATGTTAATTTCCTTCTTATGCTTGTTTGCCAGAGTATATGCAAAAAGATAGATTTTACTTTATAACAAGTAATTTTATTTTAGAACAAGTATTTTTATTGTACATAATTATATATAACATTATTTTGTATTACAAAATATTATATCCCTTTAAAGTAAGGTAGTCCTCCCCTCTTTACTCTGCAAGATTAAGTCAGAAAAAATTCAAAGCTTTTGTTCTCCGCTGGGCATTTATTAACAGAATTCCAAAAATGTCACAAAGGACACGATCACACAATATGGCAACCCGTTGTGGGTGACAAGTTATGCACTGGCTGGCTTCACACAATCAGTGGGGGAAACCGCACACTGTAGCTTGTTTCCTTCAGTTCTGAGAAAAATACTGGAGTATCTATGGTTCATGTTATCTACCCTGATGTATAAAGTTTGTCACTATGTAGTGAGGATAAATAATCACAACTCACTTTGACTTTTTAAAAGTATTTTGAAAAGTCAGTCTTTTGAGAGGAACAGCTGATGACATCCACATATTATGAATGTTTGAAAAGTTATTCTATCAATGCGGTTATTCTAGAGGAACACTTCAAATCGCACCCAGGACAAAACCATAATTTCATTCATATTTGTGTGCCTTAAGTGCATTGGGAATTTACGGCTCTGCTTATGAGGGCTGCATAGCTAAGTACATTTACAGAGCTAAGCCAAAAGATAGCTTAAAAGCCATTTCAACAGCAACCTCTGCGACTGAGTCATGAAAACAGACATAAAACTCCCGAGGCTTTGGATCTAGGAAGCATCTCCTGCAGAAAAAACAAAACTCAGTGTCAGAAAGAGGTCTTTAGACTATTCTAAAAACAATCTCTGTTTTTGTAAGGGTTTACAAAAGGGCTAAAAGTAGAACAACTGTACACCAGAACTAATGACAAAATTCCAAAGCCCCCATTGAGATTTTTTAAATACTCTTTGCTACATATATTTATGCATGTTGAATTCAGCCATTGCTACATTTTCAATACTGTGTGGTACAAATATTACCATAAAATAGCTGGATTTCGGAAGACACCAAGACCACCCATGTGAAAGCTGCATTTACTGAATTATAAAGCTGGGACATCAGGAAGGGCTTAGGAGATTTGGGCAGCATATAAAACATGTCTACACGAAAAGAGAGCAGGGTAGTATAGCTCACTTACCCTACAACCCAATACATTATAGTTGGTGGAGGTTTCTTTTGGTCAGTCCAATTGTCAGGAGAACATTCAAACAACACACCATGTTCTTTCACTTGATGTAGGCTAGAATTTGCTTTTCTGGATTCTGAACTACTCCCAGTCTTTTTAATCTTCAATGAAAATCAACAAAGCAGGTGATTAATGAAATCTGAATTAGCACTATGAGCAAGGAATAGGAAAACTGTTTATTGTCTTGATCATCCATAAAATTAGAAAATATACGCTGAAATGTATGTCTAAGAGGACATTTTTACATCTGGAAATTTATCTTGCAAAACTGCTGTCTACACCTGAACTTTTTAAGAGAGTTTCAGACTCAGAAGTATATCTCTGGTGATTTCTCCTCTTAGTTGAATGTTTATTTCCAGGCATAAAAGTAAAACTAGGCATGCTGCCACAGCTGAGACATAAATGTTGAAGAACTATAAAAAAATGATCGCTGTATATACTTTCCAGTTGGATTTTCTTAGTAAAATGTACAGTTGAAATATTTTGCTTGAACCACATTTCACCCACTTTGTTCAGCTCTTAGCTTATCCCAAAAAAGGTTATAACAGTGCTGTTTCAAAACATTATATAAGCACATGTCTATTTTTGACATAATTACATGCATCAAACTTGAGATAAAATTACATATAGTAAAACTGATTTAACTTCTCATGCATTGGTACTGGCAGTTGTCCTAAAACCAGGGACCAAACATTTTTGGAGGACCCAGCACAAACTTGTAACACAGGCCCCCTTTGATACATATACCACAATCCCAGCCCATGCTACAATCTTATAAATCATTAGATAAAAGCTTCTGCTTTAAATTCTGAAATTACATTTTCTACGTTTCTGAAATTACATCATGGTTACACGAGGTAATTCCTACTATACCCCAAACATGGCAATATGGTATTGTGTTTGTATGCGCACACATCCGTGTGTGTGTTCTGTGTGGACTAGACATTTACTCACAAACATTTTGGGTCTGTAAATCCTGCCAGCAGCACTGGCTTTCACTGTCACTAGGAACTAGCAAGATTATCTCTTCTACAATGGGTACCACTACATATACTGGAATACAATGAAAATCCATCAATGTTGTGATATATCTGCCAACAGATATTACACCTCCTGCATCTGATAAAGTAGATTCAGGTCCACAAAGGCTTATGCCATAATAAATGTTTTTGCTGCACCTAATATGGCTATCCCTCTGGAACCTGACTATTATGGTGGTTTGCCCCTCCCACCAGCTGTCTCTCCAGTTTGTCTCTGCACAAGAAATTCTGGGACAAGTTATTCTTGAGAGAGCATGTCACATAGGGAAACATAAATTCTCTCTTTCTTTCAAAGTACATGCCCTCGTTTCATGCAGAAGTACACTCTCTTTTTTAGAGAAGGCCAGAAACTCTCCATTCAGAATGTAGCTTGTTTTGCTCTTACTGTTTCTGATTGGTTCCAGCAACTCTCTCACAAGATCTGGACAATAGGTGCAGAGATACATGGAAATAAATTCCCATAAATACGCTCAAGTATGATCTTAGCCTTATTTTCCCACCTCATGGGATGCAGCCTTGACCAAGCTCTCTCAGATCTCTCCCCACCCTGCCCCATCTCCCGCTTGGGCCCTGGCTAAAGGAAAAGAGTTCCAACTAAAGAAAAGGAAAAATACAGTGGTGTGGTTCAGATGTAAACAAACCATAATAACCAAAACTTGATTTCATGATGGTAAAAACATATCTTTCCAGACAGCTTAATTTCTGGGTTTTAACTCATATTAGTCTGGTTCAAATATAGCCATTGTTTGTTGTTACAAGAACAATCCCACAGCAAGCCTCAAACTTGCACACTCCTAGCCTCCTGTCTCCTTTCTATACAAGAGAAGATTAGAAGCTTTAGCTTTTGGATAAACTGTAATCTCCTCTTGCATGCAAATAGTGTATGTCTGTGAGCCCGGTGCCTATTTTGGCTTGTTCGTTGTTACATCTGAACACAGCCAGTTTTATTGTTAAATCTGAACACGGCCAGTGTATGTTAAGTCACAACACAGAATTTTAACTTTCTGCAAAGACCAGCTCTGTCATCACTGAAATAAAGAGATTTCATTAATAAGCATTCGTTTTGCCAAGTAATGCACTCAGCAGCAAGTGATAATATAAACCCAATTGTATGGGACAGCCATATCTTCAGAGTCCAGTCAGCTTTTCTACACTTGCTGTCTTAAGCTGATGAGTCAAATGTATCAAGTCAGACCATTTACCCCATCTCAAGACATGCTGCAACCCTGATTTTTGTGGGTGTTAAGTGCAACTGAACTCAATGGGGCATATTTCTGAGTAGGCAGGTATAGGATTGCACTATTAATAACAAAATAATTTCTGCAAAATAATTAAGGTTATACTTCTCTCATCATGGTTTGCTGGAAAATGGAACGGATGGAAAGACAACAGCGATAGAAGTTTTTGATGAGCTGGGGATGGATCGTCCCACTAAGCTGTGCTACTTCAGCATGTGTTGGTGTGATAAAAATTCCATGCATTGTCTCTAGAGAAATATAGTGGAAGAGGGTGTTCTCAGGACCAGATGTTAGCCTTCAAGAGCAAAAGAAAACTATTTGACCATCAGCTTTAAAGTAATAAGAAATTAATACCACTATGCAACGCTAAACCACGACAAGTCATAGAAAAATAACTACTACTTGGCAAACAAGTGTGATCTTTATAGCCAGAGGCAAGAGCAAATTCATAAAAACCAACAAAAATATTCTGATGTCTACTAGATCTTGTAGACCCACATCATCTAGAAGCCAACGTTATATGATTTTATTTATTTGTTACATTTATATCCCAACTTTCTTCCAATGAACCAAAGGCAGCGTACATGATCCTCCTCCTCTTCATTTTATCCTCACAACAATCACGTATGCTGCCATGGGCTCACTCCCTTTGTCTCTCTCCTGCAGAAGGTCATTTGTCAAGACAATCAAAGCTGATTCTGTCCCAAAACCAACTCTGAAACCAGACTGAGATGGGTCAAGGTAATCTGTGTTTCCAAGAACAGCTGCAACTGCACAACCACCATCCTCTCAAGCAAAAGGGGGTACGGGTGACTAGGCAGTAGTTGGTATAAATCTCCAGATCCAGGAAGGTCATTTTCATGAGTGGATGCACCACTGGCTCTTTTAAGCGGGCAGGCACCACTCTGTCATGCAAAGACGCATCCACTGCTCCCTGAATCTACCTGGCTGCACCTCCCCACACACCCTGGTTAGTGTACTAAAAGCAGCATTCAAATTAGCATAAAGCCAAGCGATTTCCTCCTTGTATATTTGCTTGGAAGTGCTTCTCAGCTATTGTGATGTGTGTGTCATCAGGGAAGAGAGCTTGCTACTTTCTTTGGCAGCTAATAAAGGCAGAAGGGGCATGAATCAGCCTTAAGAATCAGTTTAGCTTAATTTCCATGTACTAGTTAGGTCTAAAAAATACATTTGCTGTACTACTATGAAACACAGGAGGAATATAATGAATTAGAAATGGTTTCAGTTTTTCATTCAATACTATGCATGGTGGAATCTATTACAGTATATTGGAATAAAATAATTTTATAAAATTATGTAACGTTTGTTTTCTTTAGCTTGCCTGGGCACTAGTTTGGTATGTCCCTATCATAGAGGCTGGTGATGTCTCTCTTGACTCTGAGCTATTTTGCTTAGCTGATATGAATTCAGTTTTAGTAGGATTTGGAATGTGAGCGAAAATGCAAATATATACTTGTTCTCATGGCAAGGAGCAAGGTGGGGAGGCAGGAGAGAGACAGAACTGAGTTAAAGCAGGTCACAACTTAATTTCTTAGTTTCTATGAATTTGGCAGGGATACTCCAATGTTGCTGACAGTAAAAGCATCCAGCTTCTCTGCTGGATTACTGGGAGAGGAAGCTTAAGTTAGCAGATGACAGGAGATGTTCATTCTACCAGTTGCTGCCAATCTCAGAGTGCATCAGCTTGTCAGTCCCTGCATTGAGCTGGCTTGTGTGCCTAAATCTTTGAGGCCGCTAAAGGGGTTTCCCTTTATAAAACAATATTCTAAAGGGCATTATATGAGTGTAAGAACCATTTCCATAATTTCCCATATCAGGAAACAAAGGGCAGGGAATAGAGCTCAACTCTAGAGGTTAGATAATTAGGTTACATCCAACATTACATAAGCAGATGTTGGTTCCCACAGGTTTCCCTTCCACGTATCCCCCTGCATGTCTCCCCAAATCTGCTCCAGAGGGTCCCCCAAGAAACCTGGGGAGTGAACAGGAGGAGGAGGAATCTGTTCATCCAGCAGTGTTTGTTTTGCTGGCAGATGAACCCAACTAGATACAACCAATAATCAAATATTTAAAGTATTAGTTCATTAAAATGTAACCAAAGCAAGAAACTGGTCAATATTAACAAACCTTGATGTGTGTGTTTTTGTACACAATGAAATTAAATTCTTAATGATTGTAATGAATTACTACAACACTGATTTACAAATATAAGCACATGTGAGTAAGTAACAGTTTACATGCCTACAGCAAAATCCCAGGGAAAATTTGGCATAGCGTTCTTTCTGCAGCCCACAAAGCTTACTTGGGGAAGGCAAAGGAAGCATGGGGAAGCTTCCTATATAGAGGTACATGGCAACTGCTTGTCAGTAAAGTAAACATGCACACAGCGCACTGGTTGTCAGGTATAAAGATGGACTGTTACACAAGTGCATTTGTAGCTTCATAAATTGATCACTCTCAAATAATCCATCAACTAACTGGCATTCTAGCCTCATTTTTAAAATTCATTTGCATTCATCCTCACACAAAATACTATCATAGCTGGAAAATGTGTTAACAAAAAATACAACTCCTTACTTCAAAACATTATATAGTTCAGCTTCCTTATCTGAAAGATTCTTTTTCAAGGTTCCTAAATTAAATGGGTTTGGAAGAATATTCTTCTTTTTAGAGATCTGAAAAAGAAGCAGAAAAATATCTAAAAGCTCGCAGTGTGAGTATTCAAAGATTCATTTTAAATTCAAAGGCGCAAAGATTGTTTTTAAAAGTATTAAGCTGGTTCAGCGATTTGTGCGCTTTGCAAAACCACACTGAGCTGTGTTAAATGATGTGCTTTATTATTTTTGAAAGACTCCTATTATTATTTTATTAAAATGGTTATTTTTCAGAACCAACTTCAACAAAGCTTTTATTACAAATTGAACTTATTTGTGTTTTTTATTAGAAAGAAATATCAGCAAAAAGCCAATTCTGTACTTTTAATGTTATGATGATCAGATTCAATTTTCATACTTGATTCTAGTTGCTCAGTTTTAAATTAGAGGTTTGGATTTATCCACAAGTTCTTTGGTTGAACAGGGTGGAAAAATCTTTGTTGGGAAGAAGCTGAGAGAGGAAACTGGACATCATGTGAAAGGAATAGGACCTCAGCTGGGGATTCCTTGAATACTGTGAAGAAACAGGAACAATTTACTGACCTCATTTTGCAATGACGACATCCAATTCAGCCTAGAAACAGGATTATACAGCTATGTCAAAAACATATCCATTAGCATGTATGGCACTCCCATGTTGCAGACTCATTTTTGGCAAGTCTCGCTTGTACATATGGTAAAAAATGGTTTAGAAATTTACTGAAAGGGAGTAAGATTGGAGATGTATATCCTGAACATGCAGCACTTCCTCTCCTTCTTTCTCTCAGGAAGTTCTGCTAAAATGTGTTTAATCTCTTTTTGCCAATACAATAGAATGTGGGAAAGAAAGAAAACAGTACCTTGAAGAGACTATTGCTTCCATCAAACCCACCAGGAGTTTTGGATTGTGTAGGATATGGATTAAAGTTCCCACTTCCTCCTTCAGGACCGTCGCTACTGTTGTCAGAACCCCCACTATTCCTTAATCTACGTGTCTTTAAGGCAGAATTGCTAAAAGCCACTTTTTTGCTTGCTGGAGAAGTTATGGTGTTTGGTGTATGATGTAGCTTGTTGAGAAGAGACAAGTTGGCCAAGCTCTCCAGTTTGTCATGTGATGATGGGAGGAACCAGTCTACACAGGACACCAATGGAGTCGAGGGTGATTCTAATCTTTCATCTATGCTGAGATTGATACCATCCAACTGAAGGATAGTTGCTTTGACCTGATCCACATATATGCAGTCGGGTCCTGGATTTCCAATGGCTTTGGAAGAACAACCACCTGCTTCCAGCAAGACACTCAACATAAAGTGTCTCTGTAAGAAAAAAGAAAGGAATAATACTTTTGCTAGTGAATTTATTTTAAGCATGTCTAGCCCACCTTTCCATTGTTCAACTCCCAATGCATTATGTAAATATCCTAAAACATCAGTCGAAACATCAGAACTAGTTCAGACAGCAATGTAGCTAATAGGCAAAAGCCATCAAGAAAATGCTTGAGACATTTGCCCTCTAAAATAAAACAGTGATGGTGCTAACTCTGGCTAAAGCATTTCTGAGGCTGAGTGCTGTGACTGAGAAGGGCCCAAATCCCATCATCATCTACCTCACCTCTGAAGTGGTGTGGGTGGGTGGGAGGGGTACCTAAACTAGGGCCTCCTTTATTGACCTGACAGAAAATATATTTATTTATTTATAATATTTATATACCGCTCCCCATTCAAGAATTTCGGAGTGGTGGACAAATAGAATAAAAGAAACCATGTGAAACAAACTTACCAAACCAACTATGAGCAAAAAATATCTTGCTTTGGGTTCTCTGTATTCTTCACAATATGTTTTACATTCCTGAAGATGATGTTGTGGAAACACTTCTCGCCATATTACTAACTGACCAATTCGCTGTTCTGCTGCCAAGGGCAAGAGGCAATAATGCCTGCTATATAATGCAATATCTATGAGATCCTCCTTTGGCAAGTGACTACTAATTAAATAGCCCTGAATTAAAAGCACAGAGACAGAAGAGATTCAAGATATTGTACATAACAAGTATATATAACACCCCACCAACAATACTTGTTTACTGTGATTGGAATTCCAGTAATGGCAACAGTAGAATACAATACAGAAGAAGAGTTCAAATTTTCCTGATTTGCCATCAGGAAAAGCAGTAATGTTGTCCTAAGTCACATACTGCCTTTTATTTTGTTAGAAGAGAGTAGTTTTCCTGCAAGACGACAACTTACATATATGGAAATATGTATGACTTGATTAGATAGTACAAAAACATTGCTAAAAGTAGTATGGAGATATTTATATTAAAATTTGAAATGAAATAAGTATTGATATCAGTCCAAACTACTTTAAGAACATAAAAAGAGGCATGCTGGATCAGACCAAAGGCCTATGTAGTCCAGCATTCTGTTTGTATACTGGCCAACGAAATACTTATGGGAAACCCATAAGGAGGATACAAGTACAGAAGTATTGTCCCTTTCATTTCCCCAGTAACTGGTATTGAAAGATGTAATGCCTCTGATACTGGACGTAACTTATAGCCATCAGATAACCTTATTCTCCATGAATTTGTCTAATCCCTTTTTAAAGCCATATAAACTAACCCTAGAAAAACACAGTTTCACTAATCACAGAGGCTGAAGTGTCAACTGAACAAAAACAATAAAAACTAAACTTAATAAATGTGTACAGTTAAGAAATTTTAATTATAATGCAAGATTTTCATTTTGTGACAAGAATATGCAAAGAACCATAATCTCAGAAGATTTGTAATAGTTATGGTTATTGCAGCAATTAATCAACCATTATTACTTTTCGTTAATTAACACTTTTAAAAATAATCTGATTGTTCTTAAATTAAGGCTAGCATTACCATTTTGAAGTTAACAATTTCTTAGTACACCACAGCATTTCAAAGTCTTACCTTGTAGAAAAGACATGAGCCCAAAATTGTATACAGTCGTCTCATGTCATAGTAATCTTCAGACTGTAAATAAATAAATAAAAAGCATGTTGAAGTCACAGTCAGGAATGCAAGCGGAATCTTAGAAAGGATAGCATTACACACTACTTGAATTACTCAGGATGCCTTCTTTACTTACCAAGCATTTGCTTTCAGTAGTGATACACATACATTTCATAAGTTCAAACCCTCATTCTAAATGTTCAAGTTCACCACAGAATTGACAATTGTTTGGCCAAGATGGATGCAGCTCATACTACGATTAACCAATTCAGATTTTCAAAAGCTATCTGGTTTTATAGAACAGAATAGAACCACTTTTGGTTTCAAATGTTGTAAAACCTGTCTAATTTGAACATTACTCTTGCCACCAGAGAGACTTCTTATAATAAAAACAGCAAATGCGTAACCTTTCATGTTCATAGAATTTTTAAAAAATTGTGAATAGAAATTATTTAATAAACAGTAAAGAATCTATGACAAAATATGTCTGAAATAGAAGCATCAGAATTATGCCCTTTGGTTATGTTAGTGCATATTGTACATCCACATATGTAGTGGATGTATTAATTTACTAATAATATAATTGCAGCAAGAAATTTATGAGATATGTTTATAATGGCTTTCAGTTTGCAAAATTACATTTATTTTATTTTGCTGTACCAATTACAATGGCACATAGATAAGCAACCATACACAACCATGCTGATACAGAAAACATTGCCAAATCAGATTCAAAGGTTCTCAAACTACGTCCTAATGATCACCAACCTGACCCTAGCTATGTCAAGAAGATTTTTTGGGCATGCTCATCAGCTGAAGTTGCCATTTTTACATAGACCCCAATAGCTACCACTGAATGTCCTTGTAGTAAATGGCATTGCTGCAAAAAGAAATTTGAGAACAAATGAACTATTTGGCAGAAATAA
Source organism: Anniella stebbinsi (assembly GCA_029215795.1). NCBI lineage: Eukaryota > Metazoa > Chordata > Lepidosauria > Squamata > Anniellidae > Anniella > Anniella stebbinsi. The sequence continues at coordinate 193,120,545 of JARDYH010000004.1, forward strand.
ATATTGAAATAGTTAAAATAAAAAGAATATTGTTAGTAGAAACCATCCATATCAATGCTGGCTCCATGTTTTTGGGAAGCCTTAAGCAAGACAGCCTCAGTGGCCCAACTCCTTCAGTTGGCTCAACCTCCTCTTTGTTGCCACCCGTACTCCCTCTCCCTCTGGGTCCAATTCTCATTGCCACCTAGAGGGAGAGGTGAGCATGGAGGGGCTGCTGCTCTCCTCACCATTCATCTTCTCCAAAGGGCGAAAAAGGCAAGAAGAAGAGGAGGAGGAGGAGGAGGAGCAGCAGCAGCAGCAGCACAAGCAGCAGCAGCAGCAGCAGCAACAACAACAACAACAACAACAATTCTGGTTGAGAAGGAGAAGCAGTGGAACTTTGGTTGGGGCCCAGCAGGAGGAACAGCAGAAAGCAGCAGGTCACTTCCACTACACTCCTGTCACCATTCTCTCATACTTTCCCTCTGAGCCAGAAAAAGAAGGAAGCAAGAGCAAGGATAAGAAGCAGTACTGACCCCTAATTCTGGTTCTAGTATGAATTATTGTTATGTCACTCTGAGATAAGCAACTATGAAAAAGGTAGACTATAGCAATAGGCGAGACCTGAAAAGGCTGACATGAGTGTGTAATAAGAATAGATTTCTTACTAGTTCTGCAAAATCTGCTGCCTCCAAGTCACTGAGAGCTGTCTCAATTTCTACCTGAAATATAGACATGGTAAGTCAGCACAACAAGCACTGCCACAAAATGTATTCTCAGTAATGTCAAAGCATCTCATGTATAGCTCAGCATTGAGACAATGCCCCAGATCGCATAAACTATAGTTGCATTTGTCTTTCCAGAATCACAGCTAAATCAAGTATTAAATAGTTGCAGCAGAGTCAAAAGAAAAGCATCCAGTAGTTGCATACTTCCCCCTTCAGAAATGAAAGAAAAATATTCTACTTCTCAGCCTCTAATCCCACTGTTTTATATAAAAGACATGTCAATCTCATTTTTTTTTTTAAAAATGGATTAAAACAAAGCATGAGGTTCCCTTGAAAGCTGGCAAAGCTTCAGTATCCAACTGAGTTATTAGAAAAAACTTTTTCACTCTGGCTTTAGATTTTGTCTCTATGGAAATTTTCCAAAACATTCTCACACATTACCTTTGTTCCACCTAGGAAGCGTTAAACTTGCACACTTCAGCATCTAACTGGTTAGAGTCATTTTTATTTATAGATCCAAATAATCATCCCAGAAAGTGCAAGCCAAAAATATGCTCCATACTGAAAAGAACTTAATTTGTAAGAAGATTGGGGCATTCCCTGAAGAGTATGTATACAAGAAGTCTTGGTGAGAAACACTAGTTTTATACCAATGCTGCCAGAACTGCCAGACACCCAGTTGGTGTTCAAGTCATTGGGTTTCTCTGTTCTTCCTTGTCTCTGATTGAAAACGTATGTCTGCCCACATAAGTCAATAACATTTTCTCAGTTTTTATTATGGATGGATGCTAGCTTTCCACCTAATAAAAGGGTAAGGCACTTTTTTTTGGCATAAATTATCCTTAAATCAATCCATCAAAAACTTTGCACCACAGTAGAAACACTCTAAAAAATACTGAGGCAGAGGAAGCTTTAACTAACATCTTAAACTGTTCCTACCATGAATGAAAAGTTTGCCAAAACCATAGGAATTTTGCAAGGAAGGGCATTCTAATATATTATCCGCCTATTAGATAGAAGGAAATTGTGGGCACTCAGTAGCACATGAAAGGCAATTTGCGTTAGCAAATTGTATGATAATTCTGCTTGCTAAAGAAATAACACAAAAGGAAGTCGATCTCAAAAATAAAGGCAAAAATAAAATAAAATCAACTAATACTCAACAGGTACATGTAAAATCTTTTATAGCCCCCAAAATTAAAAACAAACAACTTAGTGCATCTCTGCTATATTATAGATTTACTTTATTTGGCAGTTTTGGCTGAGAAGGGTTCTATTTTTTCCATATCTATATATGATAAATTGCGATTCTGATATTAGTGCATTGAAGACTACAAATTTATGGTTGAAATGTACTTGGTGTTTGTTATATATGAGTATTTTCATATTCATTTACTTCAGTGATGCATTAAGTTACTTGATTTTGATGCTATAAAAATGTTCCATGTATCTGTTGTGTTTGTTGAATTTACTCAGCTAAACTACAACAAACAACCAATAATTGTACATCTAGTTTATACATTTTTAAAAAGAAGTTTTTAAATAAATGTACAGACCATTTAAAAAAAAACTTCCTCTTTAATAATTTATAAACCTATTCATTGGAGGTGCAATGATTCATTGTTCATTATGGTTTGAAGTGACTGGTCATACACATTGCACTGCCTATATATCAGTTTATTTATCTATTCCTTTGATATTATATATATTATATATTTCAACTTAACTGCTGGTTTTTTGTAGAACTGTTGTAATACATTAAAGCACATACATATGACATTAACACACCATGTGATTCAGAAACATAACATACTAAAGACGATAGGGACAAAATCCAATTGTGAAAAAAGACAGTAATTATATTTGGTTGAGAATTTTCAAAAGAGAAAGCACTTTTCCTTGCTGTTACAATCTTTTTAGCTGATTCAACTCAATTTCCTGGTTTTTCATAAGCTACCACTGTATTTAAAACTTCAGGAGCCTATAGCATTTCAATATGTAGGTAGTGCTTCATATTGTCCAAATGCTATTCTAGACAATTGAAATCTGAAGTTTTAAAGGGCCCTGTTGGGAACTATTTCCTGGAGCAACTCCTTGGGAAATGAGTTGCATGTAGTGACCTTTTTCGGGGCCTAATTACATGTGTAGCTAGTTTGTGCTAACGAAAAGCTCACCGTGGATCGTTTAAGTCATGGTGAGCCAAAGCATGTGCTGGCCAGCATTTTTCATATCCAACCCTTGATCAGGGGTTGTTATGCCATCTGAACCCAGCCACCATGGGTTATGCAATGGCTGAATATACAAAATGCAGGCTGGTACATGCCGCAGGTCACTGTGGCTTAGACATCCCTTGATGCACTGTTTACTTGTGCAAAACAGGTCAGGATGTTAATAATGTATTTGGAAAAGAGTACTTCTCACTGCTACTTTTGTGTTGAAGAAAAAGCAGCTATTAGTCATGACATTCACGATTGTCTAGATATTCAGAAACGCAAGGGCAAATAGCCTATGAGCTGCCCTTAAAACCCTTGTGAGCTAATATATTACGCAGCTGGGCGTCACTACTGTAATCCATATACTCTAAGCTGGTAGAGTCAGAGCATAATGGTACCAGTGAAGATTTCTGCAAGCGCCTTGGGAACTTTAGCTACTTCAATCTGCTAATATTTCTCTAGAAAGCCATAGGCACAATTACCTTAATTTCCTGCGGCAACAACAAGCACCGCACTCCTGGAAAGTTGTATAAAAGTAACGCACTGCAGTTATCGTAGTGATGGGAACTTGGGCTGGAACTCGAGTTGACCCTAGTTGGCTCAAGAGCTTGCTGGAAGAACAGGCTGAAAAAGTGATCCAACCGAGAAACATCTCCAGCCTGACAAAAGGCACTGAACGAACATAAACCAGAAGTTAAAACAAGAAATGTGCTGGATTTGTGCATAACAGAAGATACTTTACAGCATGATACCACTGTTGGAATTAAGTTTCCAGAAGACAGAAATGAAAACAAAAGGGGAAGAGGGAACTGGATGAAGCAGGTATTTGGAGAATGAGATTCAAACAATACAAAAGGGAAAGGCATAGAAGAAATGTTCAATTATGCACATTTTTGAATTTCTTGCAAGTTATTTTTAACTAAGATTCTTTTTATTCCAAGAAAGTTTTTTTTAAAAGCCACTGAGTGCATTCAAGCCCTGAACAAACTGGAATTATCTCGTTGAGCCTCAGATTATTATTGCGTAGCTTCAGGAGTGGAACATGAAAAGATGTGATTATTATTATTAAGCTCAGAATACAAAATCCATTCTGCTGTGCAGGACAGAAGGAGATTAACCTTTAGCGAATTATATCAAAGCAGCAAATCAATTACACATTATTGCCTGGAACTGTTCAACCAGGTCTTTCTACCCAAAATAGCTTTGAACTGGAGTTTTTCAAACAGCACCCCTATACTGCACAGCAAATCACTTTTGAAACTGAGGGAACTTTCAATAGCAGTTTGTGATAATGGGATGGGGATCTGTCATCCAAAGGAAAGGCCTTCTGAACTCAAACATCAAGCGACATAATATAATACCCAAACCCCAGAAATGCAGCAGGAAAACAAAATATCTTTATGAATAGTTACCTGTCCAGAGAGCTGTACATGAATGTCAAAGTTCGGACAACATCTGCAATCATGTTCCTTAGCTGAGAGAGAGGCACCCTAGAAAATCAGAATAACCCCCTTGAGAATTGCACTATACAGAATACAAAGTTGAAAAAATCTCTTCATTTTAATGTGCACAATACAGGAAAAGTTATTAGCAATTAAGTGTCATTGAAAGCAATTGAATGGGACCTGGGGCAAATTTGCCAGGTATTTGTTACTTTACATAAGAGACTGCCTACCTTTTCTAGCAACAATATCAAAAAGCTGATGCCTTAATTTTAGACAATATTTATGAATATTAGACATAGCCTTTTAAAAATATTTATCCATTGAATGAGTTTATGAAATGAAGAAAAAAGGAATGTCTTGCAAATGTACCTTTCAGCTGGGAGGCCAATTACAAGGAGTTTGTCAGATTCCTTCCAGTAAGCCACATGGATCAATTTTCCACATAAAAACATTGATGAACTATAAAAATTCAATAAGCACAAGGAATATCTATCATGAAAGTATCTGATACAGAAAGATATGATCATACCTTCCCCAATAGTGGCTGCATATTCACTTGCTAATTATGTGATTTTCAGCTTTAATTGGGGTGGGAGGGGAACCTACCACCATGAATAAAAACTCAGTTTCTTTTTCCTAATTTGCAATTTGGACTTTTGGGCTATAAAGTTATCAGCTATAATTTTTCAAACAGCTTTTTATTATTTCTTTACAGGCAAATTTCGTCAGCAGCCAGCCTAACCTACGTAAAACAGGAAAACATTACTGATGTCAAATTCGTGTACCTATAAAATGTGTGCTTAACAAACATACGATATACCTTATATTTAAACTGAGGATATAAAATGATGTAGTCAGACAATAAAGAAAAAAGATGGAAGAAGTAACTCTTACCTGATGATACAAGCTCCTGTCATGTTTTCCAATATGTCACATAGTGTGAGAAATATCCCTCTTACGCTTTTAATTTTTTGGGAAGCTTCTGATGTGGGGTATTGGTAAATAATTTCTTGCTGTCAAAAATATCAGTTTGTGTATGAGTTAAAAAAATTACTAAAGAATTATCTTTCCTTGATTTTAAGTAGCATTCAACTGTTTTTCCAGAAATGTTGAATCGCATACTTGAAAAATTGCATATAATGTTTTTATTAATGTTACAAATGTACAGTGGTCCTAACAATATTTATGAGGAAAAGCACATAATATCAAAAGGTAGTTCCAGAAGCAATGTTTTCTTTTATTAATCTCTCTAGGATTCAGATATGGACATCTCTGGAGAGAGAACCTTTACAGCTGCTGCATCCTGACTTTGGAACACTCTCCCAGAAAGGCCCACCTGGCACCTCTGTCTCCCTCAGATGGTAAAATTATTCTATTCTTTTAACTATTTTATATAAGTTTTAGTGCTACTGAATTTTATTATTGCTGATTTTATGACATTATTGTATTTTAGCTTATTTGCATGACTTGTATTATCTTTTTACATTTTTACTGTGAGCCATCTCGAACATGCAAATAGAAAGGTGGCAAATCAATATGTCTAATAAAGTAACATATGTTCCCAATTTTGGTACTGATCATGTAAAATACACAGATGGGGATCTTAAAAGTGACTTTGGGCACATTCAAGCACTTGGGCATACATGCAGGTTGCTTACCTGTAACTGTAGTTCTTCGAGTGGTCATCTGTGCAGTCACACATATGGGCTCGTGCCGACGCCGAGCCCGCTTCCGGGAAACTTAACTAGCTTAGACTTTTTTGGCGGGAACCCCTCCCCCCACCATCCCATCGCGCATGCTCAGTGTCCCCGCCTCTCCTTTACCTCAGTTCCCTGAGACCGCTTGGCCTCCTGACTAAGGCAGAATTATGTTAATAAATAAAGAGCATGGACAAACCAATTGACTATCACAAACAGCGATGCCAAGAGGGGACGGTGGGTGGGTTGTGTGACTGCACAGATGACCACTCGAAGAACTACAGTTACAGGTAAGCAACCTGCATTTCTTCTTCGTGGTCTCTGTGCATCACACATATGGGCGAATAACAAGCAGAGACTTACCGGAGGAGGGTAGGCATGCTGGTTGGTCACTGGCAAATCGAAGAGAGGACCGCTCTACCAAACGAAGCGTCCTGTCTGGCCCTGACATCCAGGCGATAATGCTTAACAAAAGTAGAAGCATTAGACCAAGTGGCTGCCTTGCATAGGTCAGTGAGCGATGCACCATGGAGCAAAGCCGAAGAGGTTGCTTGCGCTCTAGCAGAGTGCGCCGTCAGACGAAAGGGCGGATCCCTATTGACAATCTTGTACGCCAGGACAATGGTCTCGACAACCCACTTGGAGATGCGCTGTGGTGAGACTGCCAGCCCTTTAGACAGGCCTCCATAACAAATGAATAGCTTACGAGATTTTCGAAAAGCTTCAGTTCGTGACTTATAAAAAGCCAATGTTCTCCTCACGTCCAATGCATGTAATTTTGTAGATAAGGGATCTGACGACGGATTGAAGAACGTGGGTAAAACAATGTCTTGACTTACGTGGAATGAGGAGGAGATTTTAGGAACGAACATAGGGTCCATACGTAACACAACTTTGTCCTTAAAAAACTGTAAGTAGGGGGGATCTATCAGCAGTGCCGCTAACTCCGAAACACGTCTCGCAGACGTGATGGCAACTAGAAATACAGTCTTAAGAGTCAACAAGCGAATATCAACCGTTGCCAACGGTTCAAATGGCTTGGAGGTGAAAACTGTGAGAACGAGAGAAAGGCTCCATTGTGGAACTACTGGCCGAATGGAAGGAAATAAGTTCCGTAACCCCTTTAAGAAGGCTTTCGCCATCGGGTGGGTAAAAACAGAAAAAACATTCACCAAACCATGGTTGGCTGCGATTGCGGACAGATAGACCCTAATGGAAGACGGCTTTAAGCCTTGGGCATGTAAAGAATAAAGAAATGATATAATTTTTGTCATATCCGATGTGTAAGAATCAAAATCATTAAGCGTTGCATACTCCTGAAAACGTTTCCATTTTCTATTATAGGACAGCCTAGTTGAAGGCTTACGTGAGGCCTCTAAGATAGATTTGACTCGTTCTGGCAGGTCGATGCCTCTCCAAGACGACGGATTCTCCAAGCCGTCAGGTGTAGTGAGTTGACATCGGGATGAAGAATTTTGCCCTTCTGTCGAGACAGAAGGTCGGGGAGGCAAGGTAGGTTCCAAACCTCCGCTCTCGCCAGTCTGAGTAGCGACATGAACCAAGGTTGCCTCGGCCACCATGGGGCTATCATAATAGCGTCCGAGTTGTTGCGCCGGATCGCAGTCATTGCTCTGGCCACTAGTGGAAACGGAGGGAAGAGGTAAAGAAGACCTCTCGACCAGTCCCATTGAAACGCATCCCCTAGCGATGCGTTCCCTATGCCCGCTCTGGAACAATACGCTGGGCATACCGCATTGGCAGCTGTTGCAAAAAGATCGATGTCGGGCGTGCCCCAACGAGCGAAGAGACGAGTTAGAACGGCGGTGGCGAGCTCCCACTCGTGCGTGTCTGTGAAAGATCTGCTGAGAAGATCTGCCTTGATGTTCTCCTTTCCCACAATGTGCAACGCTGAAAGACGTATATTGTGGGAGATGGCCCACTCTAGAATGTGCATCACAAGTTGCAATAGACGGCGTGACCGAGTGCCTCCCTCCTTGTTCAGATACCACACCACTGTGGTATTGTCTGTTAGAATACGTACATGATGGCCCTTTAGATGCGGTAAGAATGCGCGTAAGGCCTTCTTGACTGCCAGAAGCTCCAACATGTTGATGTGAAGGCGAGTCTCTGAAGGTGACCATTTTCCTTGTGTTAGCAGGTCGTCGTGGTGAGCACCCCACCCATCTAGAGATGCGTCCGTCGTCACTATACGAGATGGCCCCCGCGGTACAAATTGCATGCCTTGGGACAGGTTTCGCAAGACCGACCACCACTGAAGGGACTCTTTGACCAAGCGCGGAATGGTAAGTATTAGTCGGTGCGGGTTTTGCATAGGTGAGTAATGCTGTAGCAGGAACTGCTGCAGGGGGCGCATTCGAAGTCTCGCCCAACGGACGACGAAAACTGCTGCCGCCATTAATCCTAGCAATCTGAGAATCGCAAACGCCGAGGCTTGAGGACGGCCTTGCAGACTTAACGCCCTCTGCTGCAGGACGGTTATCCTGTCTGCAGGGAGGAAAGCCCTTCCCACGGTAGAGTCGAGGGTCACTCCTATAAATTGCAGCCTCTGTGATGGCTGAGTGATGGATTTGTTGTAATTTATCTGCAGCCCAAGCGATGACAGAAGAGAAATAACCTCGTGGACGTCGGCAAGTGCCTGGCTTCTGGACCCTGAAACGATTAACCAATCGTCCAGGTAAGGGTATAAGTCGATGTTGTGTGAGCGTAGATGCGCGCAAACTGCCGACATGCACTTGGTGAATACTCTTGGTGCAGACTTTAGGCCGAAGGGAAGGACGGAAAACTGGTACGCCTGGTGCCCAATGACAAATCGCAGATAGCGTCGATGGGTAGGATGAATGGCGATGTGAAAATAAGCGTCTTTTAAGTCTATTAGTGTGAACCAGTCGCCCTTCTTCAGCATAGGTAGGACTGATGCCACGGTAACCATGCGAAACTTCTTGGGTAGTATGAATTTGTTGAGCTCCCTGAGATCCATAATAGGACGAAGTCCCCCGTCCCTCTTTGGCACCGTAAAATAATGGGAGTAGAACCCCGCGTTGAGGTGACATCGCTGAACCCTCGTGATAGCCGCCTTTTGTAGAAGGGTGGTAGTCTCCTGCGTTAAAGTCAGCGAGGGCGGCGTAATTCTTATGATGCCCAGTGGAGGAGGGACTTCGAACTCTATTTTGTAGCCTTCTGCAATGATGTCCAATACCCAAGCGTCTGATGTTATTGACGCCCAGGTTTGCAGAAAAGGCTGCAGTTTGTTGGTGCTGTGGCAGATGAGGGGCAGCGCCAAGTCAAAGATGACGCTTGCCATGCTGTGGTTGTTTGCTGCGTTGCTGGAAACGCGGCGCTGACTTTCGTTGATAGGCCTGTGCTGAGGCAGGTTGGTATCGCTGTGTTTTGTCCTGTTGAGACCGTGGCTGGTATGGGACTGGCCTATACCATTTTCTAGGCCGGTAGGGCTGCTGAGGTTGCTGAAACCCCATTTTCTTTGCTGTCATTCGAGCCTTGTGCAACGTATCCATCGTTGTGTCCGTGTCTATATTGAAGAGGCCCTCCCCATCAAATGGAAGGTCCTCGATCCTGTTTTTAGTCTCCTGTGGTAGAGATGCTGATCGTAACCACGCATGGCGACGTAAAGCAACTGCACCCACCATGGCTTTAGAAACACAGTCAGTGAGATGTCGCGCCGTTGTCAACTCTTGCTTTGACAATCGGATTGCCTCTGCCTGGAAGACCCTAGCGAGCTCTCGCTGATTGTCGGGAAGGTAATCGGTGAGTGATGAAATCTTTTCCCAAAGAAAAAGCTGATAACGCGCCATCAGCGCCATATAATTAGTCACCTTCACGCCCAACGACGCCGAAGCATAAATACGACGCCCGTAGGAATCGAGTTTTCGTCCCTCCTTATCTGTTGGTGCAGAATGCACTTTACCGGATCTGCCCTGCGCTGCCTCCACCACAACCGAATTTGGCTTTGGGTGTTGAAAAAGAAAAGGCGCCTGTGCTTCCCTTACTTTATAGATCGCATCAAGGCGCTTGGAAGTGGGTCCCACCGTGGCTGGATGCTCCCAAGACTGTTTGAGGGTCTTCAAGAGAGCTTTGACCATTGGCAAGGTCAATTGAGGTGATGGCTCAGCATGCATGACGTCACAGATTCCATCATCTGACTCGTCAGCCGCCTGCTGGCACTCTATATTTAAAGATTGAGCCAGCCTCTGCATTTGATCAGTGAAACTGCCCATCTCCATCGTTGGTGATGCCCGGTCTTCGGACCCCACAGTATCCAAAGGCGATGGCTCAGATGGGCGGGGCGATGGGGCTGACGATGAGTCCGACACATAGTCCTCAAATGATTGTGAAGGCTGTCGGTGTCGTGGTGATCTGGACGGTGTTCGGTGCAGAGGGCGAGCAGCTGTCGATGTCGAGCTTGCTCGACGTCGAGTGTAAGTAGGATTCAGTGAGGTGGTCCTACGTGGAGGAACCGGCGGTGGTGACTGCTGCTCCTGGATTCGACGCCCGGTGTAAGGGTCGAATCGGTAGCGACCACGCTCGGACCGGCGGGAATGTTCTGAGTAGACTTCCCAGTCCCGTGAAGGCGACCTCGATCGAGAACGAGACCTCGACTGCGAGGAACGGTTGCGATGTCGACGTCGATGTTCCTGCTGACGGCTCGGTGTCGATTGCCGCGTCAGTACCGTGCGCTCAGTGTCCAATGGAATAAGGATTGGCATTGGCCCAGGGGAGGGCAGCGAGCGAGAGGGTGACAGAGTCTGTTGCTGCGGATGCATTCTCGGAGTCGACGGCGCGCGCAGCAGAGAAGATACGGAAGGTGCTCGTCGTCTCGATGCCGAAGGGGTCGGTGAGACATCTTGTCGCTGCGAAGTCTGCGATGTCGAGGCAATCGATGCCGAACGATGCGTCGGCGCCGAAGAATGTATCGGTACCGACGAGGACTTATGCACCATAGCGACCACCTTTACCGATGTCGAAGATGGCATCGACGACGATCTTGATTTCTTTGATGCCGGCGGCTGTTTAGCCAGTTTCGTCGACGTCGACGTTTTCTTTAGCTTTGGTCTCTTTGCCTTCTTCGCCGGAGGTGGGGAAGAGGCAGTTGAAAGCCCCGTTAAAGATGCCGGTGCTGCCGCCCGCAATTGGGGGGAACCCGGAGATGCTGGGCTTGAGAGGTTCCGACTCTCCCCAGAGATCCCTTTTTTCATCATGGAGGGACGTGGTTGATCTACGGCCGCCTTTGTCCACAACAGACTACGGAGGCAGTCTGCCCTATTTCTTCTAGTCTGTTTGGAAAATCGCATGCAATGGCTGCAGGAATCAACGACGTGTGCTTCGCCGAGGCAGACAAGGCAGAGCGAATGCGCGTCGGAGAGGGCGATTTTAGCCCTGCACCGCGAGCAACGTCGGAACAATGCGGTCTGCGCCATAAGCTGGCGACCGCCTAAAACTAATGAATATCTACTAATTTTTTTTTTTTATATATATTTAACTAGAGCTAACTACTAACTATACTAACGAGAAGAAAACAACAGCCTAAGCTAACTATAAACTATCCTTCTTTTCTCAAACTAGGTACGACGTACCCGAGAAGTCTCCCGCGAGGCTAACGGCGAAGCGGTCGAAAAAGAACTGAGGTAAAGGAGAGGCGGGGACACTGAGCATGCGCGATGGGATGGTGGGGGGAGGGGTTCCCGCCAAAAAAGTCTAAGCTAGTTAAGTTTCCCGGAAGCGGGCTCGGCGTCGGCGCGAGCCCATATGTGTGATGCACAGAGACCACGAAGAAGAACTAATAGTGTTTCCCCACCTTGAAACAGAAGATCATAAGCTATATTACAAACTACTTTTGAAACTCAAAAAGTTCATGCTATGAAGAATGGAAAACTACTGTTTGAGAAATTCAAGCCCTGGGCACACAGAGCTGGTTGTGAGATTATTTGGATCCCCATCAATCCTTTGGAAATTTTATTTATTTATATACAGCCCAAGTGACAAATGTCTCAGGGCGAGTTTACAAAACCATTCACACATTTGTTTCCTCAAATTTTTAAGAATGCAAATGCTGTTTGTGTGAATGAAATAGTCTTACATTTTGCACAAGGGATAATAGATATTTATCTATGAAAATGAATTAAAACATGATGTCACGTGTTTCAAGAAGTTCTGTCACTCAGAAGGGATGGTGCAATTTAGAATAACATCTTTAGGATTTACCTTCCTGAAGAAAAATAATCTTTATAAAATTACATCACTATCTGCATTTTTAAAAAATTCACAAAAGTCAAGACTATGCATGTTTAATTGGAAGTAAATCCCATTGTGCCTGATGGGGCTTAGCCCCTAGTAAATATGTTTAGGATTGTAGCCTTTCTTCCTGAGTCTGGTTTCCCTTTTTTATTCCAGGCCATGCCAAAACACTCTTGAGGAAATTTTCTTTTCAGATAGATTAAAAAGAACTTTGAATCTCACTACTGAAAGAATTGGCAGGTCTGTGCCATTTTCATCCAGTTTAATTATCTGTTGTTAAAATGTTCTACTAACAAGGATTCTATGTATCAATCTGTCACATCTAGGAGACAAAAAAGAAGTCTTTTCTAATTCCAACACTGCACAAAATGGAAAAAAGAGATCTTCTTCCATTTTATGGACAAAGGAACATTTGCAATGATCATATATATATATATATATATATATATATATATATATACTCTTTCCCATGGAAAGAAAAACACAACAAAGATCCTAGCAGCAGACTCTAAACATTCATGTGTTGGTAAGGTCTAATGTGTATCATTGCATAAGATTAGCCATCTTCAAAGCAAACTGAAAGATGTCATGGGGTCTAATGGGTGCAAAGGCCAGGGATAATGAATTTAATAAGTGAAAAGAAATGGCAGTTGTAATAAGCAGTGTTTTCTGGACAGGTTTATTAACCAGTTTGACAGTAAATAAATTATGTTTTCATTTTAGTTATCTTCATTTCTAAAGTAATAAACTTTGCAAAAGACCTTTCCTCCAGTCAGCAGAGCCTTGGCACCAAGAGAGTGCTGAACAGCATTCTCAACAGGAGCAGCTGAAAGACTCCAAGAACTGTACTCTAACAAAGGATGCTTTCTTAAAGAGTGAATTTTCACAGTGAAAGGAGATAATAGTTTGCTGCTCCACAGTAAACAAGAAACCATAACCTCTATGCTAATTAATGGTATTGGAAATGGGGCTATTTTATTAAAACTTCAGAATTTATGTACTGGCAAGTGCTTATGAAACTAACAAGGTCTCTTGAATCTTGCTTTAGATGGGAATAGCAATTCTTCTGACACTGGCAGAACTTGCTCTGTTAAGGCACACATAACAAAGATGAGACAAGCTGAAGCACATCAACATGAAACAGTGACTTGAAACATTCATATTAAAAATGTAAGACAATCCTGGCAATTGTTAAACCAGTTGCATAAATGACTTTATGTCAGATTAATTTCCATAGGCAGCTTCTCTGGCTTCTGAGATATGAATACATTTTCAAGCATATTTTTACAATGGTAAGGACTGGAAAGTTGCTTTAAAAATAGAAAGCAGAAATTGCTGCACGCTCACGGTCATGAATGTTATATTGCTCTCTCTTTCTAGTATTACTTATTAGTGACCAGTAAGTTTTGTAATTAGGATTTGCACCTTTTGCCTAATTGTAGATTACATACCTACCTCATCCTTAGATGTATCAGAATCCAATTTGAGTGACAGGTACATAACAATATGTGGTATACTTTGGATAGAGAATTGTGGGTTGTTATGGTCTTTCCACAGCAGTTTGAGCAGGTTATTCATAGAAGGTTCTGTCTGCTTGCACCTTTGTTGCTGTGTTTCTGATGGCTCAAACAGTGATGTTTCAAATGTAAGCTTCACCTATCGGAAGAGAAAGATTTTAATGCACACAATAAATGCAAATCAATAAAAATCCATCAGTGTGAAGTAAGTCATGTGATGAGCTGGTTTGGATGTTACAGTAAACCATGGTTTATCATAACAGGAATAAGACGCAGCTAGTATGGCATTTGAGCACTCCCTACTCTTCCTCAAATTTAGTTGTGAAGGGATTAGAAGTGTTTACTTATTTTTGATTAACCACAATTTAGTATCACAAACTGTGATTAATCTTAGCCATGTTTGTTTGAAACGAGTTTATTGTGACTTCTGAGCTTGCCCTGTATATTCAAGGCCAGCTAGTAAATGCTTTAAATTGACGGGTCTTCAGCCTTTGCAGATGCAGGGACCACCGTAGCCATCTTCCATTTAGAACAATCCTTTCTTATGTCTTCTCCCCTCCCCTAGTCATTGTAGACAATATCAAGCTAGATGGACCAATGGTCTGACTTGTTATACAGCAGCTTCCTGTGTTCCTAAGATGATGTACAATGTGCTAGATGTACCCACTTGGCAAAGACCAGTTCTTTAGACTGCTCATGAATTACTCCCAAAGTGTTAGAGCATTTTCTGACATTGAAGGGAATGGGGCTGCACTTGCTTGCATGGACCCTGGGTTCGAGCAGCCAGTTTCGGAACAATATGCATTTTGCTTGGTAAGAATTTTCTACTGCACTTCTGCAATAGCAGAAGAAGTGGTTTCAGTTCAAAACTATTCAAGTTAAAATGATCCAGAGGCTTATTTTCAGTGATCCAGTTTACGTTGTAGCTCAGTTCGTTTGACACGTGAGAAATAAGTGAAACTTAACACAACATTTTGGAAAACCTACATGAGAAACAGTTATACTGATTGATTACTATCCAATAGATTTAACAATGCTGGAAATGTTTAATTTACATTAGTGGCAGCTGCTATAAAAAGTTTTTATTTGGGATGTTTGAGCAACGCATAAGTCAATTCCCTAATTATAAATAGGCAGGGAATTAGCTAAGTAACACTGCCTATTCCTATTTAAGTGCCAGCATATTGCAGTCATGACAGTAACTACAGCAACTCTGTGTTTGGCTAAAAGCAGGCTGTGAAGTAGGTTCTCACTGGGTATCTTCCAATATACAATCTTATTTTCAAAAGAAGCTCAGAGGGCCAGTGCTGGGCAATCTCTTATCCATGGTTAAAGATTGAGAGTGGGATCACATGCTTTGTTTTTCCCAGCTCCTTCACTCTCCGTTACCTAACGCTTTATTACAGTTAAGCACTAGTCATAGTTAACAAAGGTGCTGATGTAATGCTAACCAGGCTTCCTTTCTTAACCAGATTGAAACCATGGTTTGAAGCTGCTTAATAAAATCTGGTCATTTAAATATTTATATCCTGCTCTTTAGTTAAAAAACAACAACATTCAAGACAACAGCATAAAGCTAAATAAAAATATCCAAACTATTAATCATCATAAAGCTACAATTGGAAAATTAAAAAGCAGAAGAATAAAACAGCATAAGCAGCAAGAAAAACAAACAAACAAAATCTAATAATATTTAAAAGGCCTGAGAAAATTAAAAAATGGCCTTTGCTCAATGCAGAAAAGACAGAGTGGGTGCCAGGCGAGCCTCCCTACAGAGAATATTCAAAACCTGGTGTTCTACAATGAAAATGAACCTCTCACTGCTCATCACTCACCTCACTTTATCACCTGGAGTAGGGCCTCCAACATGAATGAGCAGGTATATTAGGGAAAGTGATATTTCAGGTATTCAGGCCCAAAACAAAATAGAGCTTTAAAGGTACCATCA
Source organism: Anniella stebbinsi (assembly GCA_029215795.1). NCBI lineage: Eukaryota > Metazoa > Chordata > Lepidosauria > Squamata > Anniellidae > Anniella > Anniella stebbinsi. Next base: position 193,136,342 of record JARDYH010000004.1, read on the forward strand.
CTTTGAATTGTGCTCAGAAAGTGAAAGTTAGTTCCTTCTTTCCTCTTGATTCAATTAAATCTTCAAATCTTGTATTATTTCTACATTTCTTATTTATCTTTTTCCATTCCTGTGTCCATTTTTCCAATTGTAAACATTTGAACCAAGCTATCTTTTGTCCTTTTAACAACTCTCTAATTTGCACCTTATCTATCATTCTTTCCATCCAATTCCTTAACTTAATAATTTCCTGATCCTTCAGACTCCCTTCCAACTCTACTTTTAAATTCCTTGGGAAGTTTCCCACTATTACCACTGGGGCGAGTGGAGAGTCTCCTGGTATTAACTTTCCTTTAACTTTCTCCCAGATCTCTAGAATATTTTTCAGCAACGGGTTGTCCAGTCCCCTCAAATCTTTCTTTTGAATTTTAATAAAAAAAATATTTTGCAATTTGAAATCTAGTTCCCCTGTTTGCGTTTCTAACCATTCTAAGTCTTCCTCCCCTAATATACTATTTATAACATTTCTTAACTGATTAGCAATATAACTCTTTATATTTAGAAGTCCCAAACCACCTTTCTTTTGTGTCTTATACCATAACCCTTTATTAATCCTAGCTCTCTTATCTCCATTGCAATAAGCATTAATCATATTTTGCCAGCTCTTTAACTCTACTTCCGATATTTTAATCGGCAGCATTCTAAACAAAAAATTAATCTTAGGTAATATCTTCATTTTAATAACCGCTATTCTACCAAACCAAGAATGTTTTAATTTTCTATATACCTCTAACTTTTCCCCTACCTGTTTTTTCAAACTTGCAAAATTAATTTCCTCTAACCTATCTAAATCTTTTGCAATATTAACTCCTAATTAACGTACTATATTTTTAAGCCTAAAACCTAACTTAACTACCTTCCTCCATCTCCTCTTTGTTATAATTAAATAACATCATTTCTGACTTCCCCCAATTAACTTGTAGACCAGTAATCTCCCCAAATTCTCTCAAATGCTTCTTAATCAACTCCCCAGTCTCCAGGGGATCTTCTAATGTCAGTAATGTGTCATCCGCAAACATATTCATTTTAATCTTCTCCTTCCCTCCTATCCCCTTCAATCTTACATCCTCCCTTATAACATTTGCCAAAATTTCTATCACTATCGCAAATAAGATCGGTGAAAGTGGACATCCTTGTCTAGTTCCTCGAGCTAGTGTAATCTGTTGCGTTAACCCATCATTAACCATTATTTCTACTTTATTATTTTTATACAGCTGATCCATCACTCCCATAAATTTATCTCCAAGCCCAAATGTTTTCAAAATTGTTTTAAGTGCTGGCCACTCCACGCAATCAAAGGCTTTGAATATATCCAATGCTAACAAACCTGCTTTTAAATTCCTTTTTAAAAATAATATTAATTATATTTAAAACTCTTCCAATTAAATTAGGCATTTGCCTCCCTGAAATAAATCCACATTGATCTTTTCTAATATATTTACATATAAACGTACCCATTCTTTTTGCCATTATTGCCGTAAAAATTTTTGCATCTTGATTTATTAAAGATATTGGTCTGTAAGATGCTGGATCTGTCAGATCCTTTCCTGGTTTCGGGATTAATATAATCAAGGAGTGATCCCACGATGGCGGGGTCTTTCCTCCTTCTATTATACTATTAAATAATTTTTTCAATCTTGGTATTAAAATTCCTCTAAATGTCTTATAATATTCCGGCCCCAAACCATCCATTCCCGGAGATTTTCCTCCTTTTAACTTATCAATAATTCCTTCTATTTCTTTCTCAGTAACTAATCCTTCCATATAATCCCTATCTTGCCCCTGTAATTAAAATTAGAAAAGGTTTGACTAGTGAAATATACAGAATTCTGATAGAGGATGATGAATATCGAGACTCTCTTAAAATGGTTTGGGAAGATGATTTAAAGGAACAAATTAATGAATATGACTGGGGGAGGATATGGAATGCAAGAATGTTAAAGCTTTTGTCGATTAGAATTAAGGAGAATTATTATAAGACAGTATGGAGATGGTATTTAACGCCGGTAAGATTTCATCAGATAGACAAAAAAGTGTCCAAGAATTGTTGGATGGGGTGTCAAGAGGTTGAAACTTATTTTCATATGTGGTGGAGCTGTGAACATGTACAAAAAAATTGGGAAAGGGTGTTTAAAGAAATAAGTGAAATAATTGGAAGTAAATTGGAATTAAGCCCAAAGCTGGTTCTACTAGCAATATGGAATAAAGGAAATGAGACTATAAACAAGAGAGAATTGATAAACAACCTCCTGGCTCCCGTCAGAATAATGATTGCTAAAAACTGGAAAGGGCAAGGGATATATACTATAGAAGAATGGTATAACGAAATATGGGACATGGCACTTAACGATAAGCTAACGTGTAAAATGAAAATAAAGAGGGGAATGTCCAGTAAGAATGATTTTGGAGATATATGGAGCCCATTTTTGGAATATGTATTAAGAACGGGGAAGGGGCAAATACCTTCAAAAGAGTCTTTACAATTTTGGAAAGAAGAATAATGAATAATTGAAAGTCTCCTGGGGGGAGGGGAGCACGGGGGGTATGTGGTTATGTATTGTATTTTATGTTGTTTATGTTGTATTATGTTTGAAAATAATAATAAAAAAAATTAAAAAAAAGAAAGTGAAAGTTAGCTTCACTAGTGTTAGCTAGTGAAGCTAACAAGATGTGCTTCATGGGGCTCAAACCAATTTGCAGCAATATTCTGAACTGACTGTATAATTTTTCATATGCATGCATTGAAACTGATATATTCAAATCTAAGAACATAAGAAGAGCTATGCTGGATCAAACGAAGGGTCCATCTAGTCTAGTACTCTGTTCACACAATAGCCAACTAGCTGTTGACCAGGGAAATGCAAGCAGGACATGGTGCAACAGTACCCTACCACCCATGCTCCTCAACAACTATTATATACAGGCTTACTGCTTCTGATACTGGAGGTTGCACTTAGTGACAATTTCCCCCCCGCTTTATGGTTTGTTTCACTGAAATTTCACAATATAAAAGAACTGGCTTCAGAGAGAACCTGGTCAGCACTGACCACGTTTAACACGGGAGTAGATGCAATGCATATTCATGGTCCAGTCAAACAGGGATGTGATGGAAGAATCCATAGTATAGAGGAGTGGAAAGCAGGGACAGAATACTAGATCCCATGGCCCACTCCTAATCTCTTAACTACAGTTAAGACACCACCACCAACCCATAATACCAAATATCATTTTGTAACTCGTAATGCTTATCACAACTGCACATCTGGTTTTGTATAATGCAACATCTTAACACAGGTTTTTACTCTTTGCAATTGCCAATACCAAAAAATGTTGAGTATTTATTAGTGCTGCATTAAATCTGTGCTGTAAAAGTTTCCCACAATCCCCTCACTCTGTCCAATTTGTGCATTTTTTCATGCTTGTTTCCCCAACCTGCTGGTGCTTCTTCAGTGCCATGCTTCCAAGACTGCTATGTGGTCTAGAGTTTTCATTGTCACCTATTACTACATGTTGTTGGGTTTTTTTTAACCCAATCTAGCCCTAGTTGGGGAAAACTGTGGATGTGGATGCAAACATACATCCATTGAAAAAACTACACTGTAGATATATGACATCTGCATTTGGGTGCACAACCCCATCTATATTCCGCCCCAAGTATAGTAGCGTGACAGGATCGGGGCCAGAGAGCATTAAACATATTGTCTCAGCAATGGGAACATGTTCCCTATTCTTCCTAACACCTGCCCTGCAAAGGGCTGTAAAGGAACTTGCCAAAAAGATGGAGGTGTTTCAAGTTTCTTGTATAAATCTCATGGTACAGCTCATATGTATGGTCTTAAAATGCTGAATGCTGGTCTTAAAACTTTAAATAAAAACCCTCAATGTACTATACCTGCATAGGACTTGGAATGCAAGACAAAACTCTTTCTATATTTTCAGAATTTACATCAACATCATTTACTGCAACAAGGACATCTCCTGAAAGCGGAAGCAAAATGAGATTAAAGAAGCAGGAGGAAGGCATAATGTACAAGAAAACAGTTCTTCAAACAAGACAACGTCGTGAACAGCAAGTTGTTGTTTTTCTCAAAAAATGATTACGTTGTTGCTAAACAGTGAAGGTTAATTAATGTTTCAGTTAACTTGATATTTTAGCCTCATTATATGATGATTAAAGAATAGATACTGAATCAGTTCAATGGAGACAAACAATTCCACAAAAGGGATTTTGCACCTCTGTCCACTCAACCCCCCCTTTTCCCCCCAGGACAGGAACCACAAGAAGACATCTCTTAAGAATTAGAAAGAAAATATATACATAAAATTTCCTGTACTTATGTTTGGGAATCAATTTTTAATTTATGTCGCGCTTGCAGCTGTAACATTAACTTGTTTCAGTGTGGTTGGATAGAAACGGAATACCTGAACTCTAACCATTCAAGTATCAAAGTTATTGCCTTTTCTACAGACTATTCCTGCAGTGTATTATTACGAAGGAGCAGTCCGTACTAAAATGTAATGACAACAGAGGTTGTAAGGGAGGCCGGTTTTCATCTACTACTCACAATCTTACTTCTTGTTATGGTTCTTGTCCTCCAAACCACTTTACCTTCCCTGTTCATTGGCCAGGTTTCTTACTTGGAATATAGAAAAAATAATGGGGAATGAATATATATATATATATATATATATATATATATATCTCCCTGTTCATAGGACATGCTAAGCCATGGTGGTTAAGCATTTTGAGCTAAACATTATGGCTTAGTGTGTTGTGTGAACCATGACATAGCGTGTCTATGAACTATTCCTAACCATGGTGGGTACATAACCATGGTTTAAACATGTTCACTAACCATTTGCTGCAAAAGGGTTAGCCTAATCATAGCTTAGTGTGTCATCTGAACAGGGTCACTGGATGGCAAGCATTGAACAAGAAGTGAAGACATGAATGCAGATTTTCCCTGAAATGCTTTAGAAATTGCCAGAATACAGGACTTCATTAACATATACTCGTTATACAGTTGGACAAGCAAAAATGCTTACCCACAATATACTTTAATAATCATATAAGGCACAGAAATAGGCTTCAAAGTATGGCGCACAAAAGAAATATGCCATGCTAATTTCAACCTTAAGGACTTGACTTTTCAAGAATTATTACCATAAAAAAAGAAGAATTTAAATGTTGGTTGACCTATGAATTCTACTTTTTATTTTGTAATAAAAGCTTACCTATGGTGATGTTTAAAAATGTAAAGTAGCTACCAATTAATATCACTAAAGTTGGCTCTAGAAAAGATACAAAACTCAATTAAATTGTTGTAAATGAGCTAGGATGGGACCATGATTAGGGCCTGGTTTGGGTGTGAATGCCATGAAACCACTAGGGTGTCTTAAGAATAGCTCTTTCCCACCTCAGAGAGCTGTAGCAAGGCAGCAAATTAGAAGGATGTAGGCCGGACTTCTCCAACCTGGTGTCCTCTGGAAGTTTGGATTTCCAGTCCCAACAACCCTTGCCAACATGGCTAACAGTTAAAAGATTCTGGGAGATGAAGTTCAAAATAGTTGAAGGACATCATGTTGGGGAAGCCCAATGTAGGCCATGACACAGCTTTGTTGTGGGACACAGCCACAAGAAACTTTAGCTGCATGACAGCCAGATGATATATTAAACCCACCCTTCGGATAAGGCAAGAAAAATATGAAGACTTACAGACTAATTTATTTAACTTACAAATACTCGAATTAATTAGTTGCCAGAACCTTAAAGTAGCAAGGTGCAGTTGGCAAGATTAGTAACGTTTTGGCATTGCCTGTCAAACACAATGTGAGTTTCCTGTACAGTATTTACTTTTGCAACCAAGCAGACAGCTTTTAGTGATACCTTATTGGCAGTTTAGGTTGTGTCTAAAATAGCTCATTTTCAGAAGTTCAGTCTTAAAATGTATCCACAGCAGACCAAGCTGTATTTATCTGCATGGCACCTTTGGATATAGGTCCTATGTTCTGCTGGGAGGTGTAGGAAATATTGGTGCTGCTCAAGGGGTTTTAGCACAGAAGAATACGGCATCATATCAGTTTTGTTTAAAAATGTATATACTGTCCTCCTACAACTTCTTCTGTTGTCTTGTTTAAAAAACAGCTTGTTTCTTTGGTCATGAGAACTGCTGTGGCAAGCACATAAAACAAAGGAACAGCTATTTTTGTGATTTCCCCCCAAACATGCATGCCCAGCTGCTTCTCTGGAGGCTACTCAAACCCTGCCCTTTAGACTCACTGCTGGAACAATCTGGTAAAGTGGCTTCTTGAACTCTCAAAATAAGTTTTTACAAAATCTTGTCATCAAATCAGTTTCTTAAAATTAAGCCCAAGTGCTTACTTTTAAATCAAGAGGTACAGCTAGCTAAAATGTTTCTTTTTGTTCAAAATACACTATGCTAAGATATGTTTTATTTTTTGTCCCCAAGGCAAAATCTATTCCACTTATTTAAGTAAAAAGTGATGCGTCTGGGCCTAATTATAAGTTATTTCTGCCAACTGCAATGAAACCCATGACTTTTATACAACACATACATTTTGCTGTATGCCACATTTAGATCTAAAAGTACCCAGTGCTCACTGAACATCTATAATTTTTAAAGTATTTTACAAAGAAATTATATATTTTTATATAAGTTGGCGGAAAATGCAGCTCACTTACTAGTTCAAAGCAAAGGACTAAATTATGACAGAAGCAAAAAGAAACAGGAACATAAAATAGTAGTTGATGGCTTAGCATAAGATATTATGCTTTCCAAACTGCTAATTTGCTTTTGAACAAAAATTAGTTTTAATTCTCCACTGCCCATTTTCCAAATTGACTTATGCCTAAACCAACTTCCCATAAAAAGAGTTCATAGTCAATTCAGTCTGTTTCTTGTATGGCTCCATTGCCTTCGGAATGGATTTGATTGTTGGTAACATTCACGAGAATGAGTATTACTTTACCAGAATACCCAGCAAGAGAAGTGACATTCTTAGAACAGCACAAGGAACTCAGAAACTATGTGCACAAAAGGAAAGCCTAAGATTCTAGAACGGGGTGATTATCTTGAAGTGGACTGTGTTTACTCTACAAGCATGTGTGCCAAATATAAATTATTATATCCTTACAGAGTAGACTGCAGAGTGATAAAATATTATACATTAACATTCTTTAGGAATGCAGTCAGAGATTTACTGTGACAATATCTGTTCTCACACAACCTGTTCAATTTACTCGCACCCTCTGCATATGCTCATCCATTTTTCCCTAATGGTAAAAAGTAGATATACTAATGTTCACTTCTTTCCCACTATGCTTCTTTCAGTACTTGATTTAAGTTTTGCAATATTAAATTGTGTGTGGCTCTTTGCAACATGCAGATATTGGTTTCTTTTCTGCTTAGGTGGAAATCAAGAGCTATTTCCGTGCATCCTACACATCCTTTTAGTATGCTCTGTGACTTTGTGGAGGATAATGTATCCTCCAAGATTCTTATGATTTCTAAAAACAAGAATAGCAGTAGATTCCAGTTGTCCTGTCTACAAATATTAGCCAAAACCCTTCCTGAGTCATCATCCCAATACTGCACACCTCATATTACTGACAGGCACACAGCTAGCATGTTGTGCATTTTCCAGGTTCCTGCTGCTAGTATGCAGTGCAACCACATTCCTAAAATGCATGCTAGGGTTGGAGAACTACTACCAAACATTTGCTCAGGGAGAAAATCATCATAGGAACTCCAGAAAGAATGTCTCATGTTATGGTTAGGAAAAAACATATTCAAACATGACTTGTAATACTTACATATTTGCATCACTATGCATGCCATGTGGCAAAGTCTATTGCCCAAATGGGGATCAAATTGCTCAATACATGGCAGAGCCATGTGCATGTCAGCCAATTAGAAGGCCATCATTTGGACTGAAATATATCAACCCTTTTACCTCCCACAACACTTGATGGTAATGCTAGAAGTGCATAAATTGTGGCACTTACCAATCAAGATCTGACCAGATTTTATTGCTGAGCTGCCAGGAATCAAACCATGTACTACAAGTTTATCTTCATCAGTGCTTCGAGACCCAATGCTGTGTCTATGTTTTTCAGCTTGTCTCCATGGAGATTGATGGGCAATCCCTATTAATGACTCCAGAAGCTTGAGTTGCTCCCCTGTCTCAACATTTGATAGCCTCTTCGGGTTTACATAAATGCAGACATCTTTGTACCGCTGCTGGACTACATCTCCCATCTTCTGACTGGAAGGGTGTTTCAATATGGATGCTGGGCCAGAGGCATGTACATCACATTTGCCTCTCACTTTCTTCTTACCAGAATGCTTCGATAAAAGGCTTTTATTTCTTAAAATTTTAGTAAACCTTTCCAGTCTGCGTTCGCACTTTCGCTCTTTTCGAGACCCCTCATCAATAACCTCAGCTTCATTTTCACAAAACCTGACACGGTTGACCACAGGCACATCTACAGAGCTGTCATGAAGGACGGTTTCTTCCTCATCTTCACTCAATTCTAGATAAAACAACTCTCCATTTTTTTGTACACTATCCAACCATTCAGGTTCAAGGTCACTGTTTAAGATAAAAGCAGGATTAGAATGACGGTGAAAAGTGGAAAGACTGACAGTGTGCTTAATTTTGTAGCCCTCTAGAGCTAACTCATAATGAACTTACAAGTATGTACAAAGAGGAGGATGGGATGGACAGCCTAAAGTAGCATTCAACAAACTTACTATTCAGACACTACAAAAGCCTTCATCATAGAAACCAATGTTGTTGAAGCATTATTTTCACACCCATGCCTCAATAAGCAACTGAATCCATATAAATGAGAGGTCATCTTTTGATCAAAGGAGCAAGGGGTAGCCCCACTCCCCCTATGTTCTGTCCATCAAATGGAAAGAAAAGTATTTGTTGTGATAGGCAAATGAAATCTATAAAGCTGGCCTGTACTAAAGATGATTTTTTTTTTGCTTCCGTGTCCGAAAATCTTCACCATTTGACACTGCAAAGAGGTATAAGCAAATAGAGAAAACAGAAAACTTCTTTTAAATTAATCTTGTTTTATTAAGTAATTCAATTTAGAAACAATAAAGATTTATTGTAACATAAGTTGTCAAGATTAGACAGAAAACTACCCAGACAATTCAAGGATTCAGTATCACCAGTGTCTGCATTACAGTGCAGTGTATGGGAGGAGGGGAATATGCCACTCTATCTCTCTCAATCCTATCATTTCAGAAAGGTGAGAAGGGACAGGAGGGCATTATTTACACTCTGACCCTCAGAGTCAGGGTGTAAATAATGCCTATAGAAAAGTTGTGAAGCAAGACACTAACCAGGCAAGCTCCACCTTTATTATCATGATTGGTCAGGTACTACACATTATTTCCCCCTATATATTTCCCCAATTCCCATTTTCTTCATTCACAATTACTGCCTCTCTTGCTAAATGTATAGTTCATGGAACAGCAGGGATGGCAAGATAATCAACTCAGAAGAAAACAAGGAGAGTCAGAAAGTGCAGCTAAACATGACTTATACAATTAGGCTGAATCGATCAATCAGTGTCAAAAAGGTAGTGTGATGTAGTGGCTAGAGTGCTGGACTGAGAGTCAGGAGATCTGGGTTCTAGTCAGCCATGGAGACTCACTGGATGACTTTGGGCCAGTCACAGACTTTCAGCCCAACCTACTTCACAGGGTTGTTGTTGTGAGGTTAAAATGGAGTAGAAGAGGAGGATTATGTATGCTGCCTTGAGTTCTTTGGAGGAAAAAAGGCAGGATATTAATATAATAATAAATACATAAATAAATAAATAAATAGGGAAGTGATAAAGATAAAAGTTCCCAAGGATGTCAATTCTAATGATGTTCTACATTTTCATTAGTAATCTGTATTAAGCAATGATTAACAAGTTTAAAACCTGCAGAGCAGTAAATACTAGAAGCAACAGAATTAAAAGTGAGGAAATGGAGCGATTGTCCAACTCCCTTTCCCAGAATTTCTACCCAAACAAGTAACATAAGGAACTTGATATTTCAATTGGTTTTGCAATTGCATGTGCCAAAAATGTTAAAGATACTCATCTAAGTTGTACTTAAAGCGCTCTAGAGTCTGAGGTCTAGAACAACACAGACCACTATTTTGTTTCATCGTCTAATTGTTCCTACTGCTTAGGTTCTCTAAATTTTGATGCAACACTACATAGTGTTAAACAAGACATAGCATTGAAATCTATGAACATTTGATGATTTTTTAAAAGATTAAACATTAAGGAGGTTAAGTGGGGAGAAAGATTCAAACTAGGATTGTGGTATTGGGAAAGGAAGACTAACCACTTCATTCATACTATTTTCTTCAATTAAAAAATCCCTCCTCCAAAGCTGCTATTGCCCCATGGTGTAAAACATACAGGGTAGCATCCTAGTGTGTCAATACTGTTGCGTGATTCATGGCTCATGCAATGGGGCTGGTGCTTCTAAATTAACCCAAAACAAGCAGAAACACTCAATTCTGGAATGTGGTAAATCAGTGGAGTTCACAGAAGGGAACTCCACTGACCTGTCCAGAGTTGAAAATGAGTAGTTTTGCTTGTTTCCAGTTATTTTTAGACGTGCCAAAGCCCCATTGAATATGTGATGGGTTCTGTGAGTGCAACAGAACCAGTACAGGAGGAGTGGCCCCATTGCATGCTGCCCATTGATACCTAGATGATATCTGTATATTTTGATTTGTGGGAGACAATGTACTTTTGGGAAGGATCTTTAATTGGGAAAGCACCCCTCCAACCCAACCCAAATCCCCCCTTTGATATTAACACTTAAAATGAGACAGCCTATTCTTGGATTCCCTCAGTCTTCTCCCACAAAGGGAGTTGTGTTCACCCTGGGACAAGTACAACAAATGACTGATTTGCAGCCCAGAATACGTAAGGATGGTTTCAAAAAATTTAGCTGCTTTATATGAATTCAAGTCTCAAGGGCCAGATAGGTGAACAACAAAGTCTTCACCTGGAGGGATTTGCAGTACAGAATAAGTAAGTAATGGTTAGAGCGCACTTTAATGAACTCAAGTCTCAAGAGCCAGATGAATGACATTTTTGGGAAGTGAAGTAGTTTGTGGACATTATTTCAGAATTGCTGTCTGCAATCTTTGAAAAGTCCTGGAAGTGCCAGAAGACTGGAGACCAGTAAATATTATCCCCATCTTCAAGAAGTGGGAAAGTTAGAGCCAGGAAACTACAGATCAGTCTGCTTGATTTCAATACTGGTCAAAATTCTCAAGCAGATGATTAAGTGGTCAGTTGTGAGCATCTAGAAAATAATGTATTGATTACTAGGAATCAACATGGTTTGTCAGGAATAAGTCACGCCAAAACCAATCTCAACTCTTTTTCTGATAGAGTTACTAGTTTGATAGATCATGGGAATGCTGTAGATATAGTATACCTTGATTTCAGGAAAGCATTTAACAAGGTTTCCCATGATATCCTTGTTGACAAGATGGTAAAATGTGGGTTGGATGATACTACAATTAGATGGATCCACAGATAGTTGAGCAACCATACTCAATGAGTGCTAATTAACAGCTTGGCATCCTCCTGGAGGGAGGTCTGGAGTGGAGTGCCGCAGGGTTCTGTCCAAGGCCCTGTGCTGTTCAGCATCTTTATAAATGACCTGGATGATCGTGTAGAGAGGTTGCTTATGAAAGGATTAAGATTCAAAAGTATCTAGACAGACTGGAACTGTGGGCCGAATCTAATAAGATAGATTCAACAGAAATAAATATAAAGTTTTGCATTTGGGGATGAAAAGAATCAAAGTCACAAGTCTAGGATAGTGGAGATCTGGATTGGCAGAAGTACATGTGAAAATGACCTAGGGGTTTTAGTGGATCACAAGTTGAAAATGAGCCACCAGTGTAATGCAGCAGCTAGGAAAGCCAATGCAATATTTGGCTGTGTTAATAAAAGCATAATGTCCAGATCATGGGAAGACATAGTTCCACTCTATTCTGCATTATGGCACATTTGGAGTACTGTGTCCAGTTCTGGGTGCCCCATTTTAAGAAGGAAATTGACAAGTTGAAGTGCAAGTAGAGAAGAACAACTAGGATGATAAGGCGTCTGGAAACCAATTCCTACGAAGAACGGTTGAAAGAGCTGGGCATGTTTAGCCAGAAGAGAAGATTCAGTGGAGACATGATAGCAACATGCAAATACTTGAAAGGCTGTCATGCAGAAGACGGAGCAGACTTATTCTCTGTTCCTCCAGAGGACAGGACTAGAATAGGTGGAAATTGCAGGGAAGTAGATTTTGGCTAAACATTAGGGGGGGAAACTTCCTAACATTGAGATATTCAGCAATGGAACAGATTGCCATTGAATGTGGTGGGTTCTCCTTCACTGAAGTTATTTAAGCAGAGGCTGGATGGCCATTTGTCAAGGATGCTGTAGCTGCATCCTGAAATATTGAGCAGGGGGCTAGACTAGATGATCGCCAGGTCACTTTCACTTTTATCTTTCTAGGATTCTATGTCAAGTTTAGCCCTTAATCTTACTGCAAAATTAATCTGTTTTCCAACTTCTTTAAGTTAGGTCAAACTTGAATTTATTTCTCAGAATAGTTTCTTGTTCACTTTAGGCCAAACTTTTCATTTTTAGTGTGGGTTTACGAATTAGGATTCATGTATATTTAGGAAATTAAACCAGAATCCACCCCTAACTCCCATCTTTTGTTGGTGGCTTCTGGTTTAATTTCCTAAATATACATGAATCCTAATTCGTAAACCCACACTATGTGTGGCCATACAACAGGCATATATTTTTGTCAAACTGACACAATTCTGATAACAGAGTACTGTGATCAGTATAACCTTATATCTTGGATATTGAAGTAGTTAGTGGAATGTGGTATTCATCCAAGCACAAGATCAAGTTCCATATTTGCTTGAAACCTAACAACTTATTGCATTCTGCTACCACTGGTGTGCTTTTATTCAAAGTCAGCAAGAAAAACATCTGTACAAATTATGTGGCAACATGTTGCCAAAAAAGTCATACTGGAATTTAAGAACATATAATCTGTGTTTCAGATGCATTAGGGTCCTTCACTGTTTTTAAGAGCAGAGCATGACAGATTATACCAGGGAAAGATGTGGGCTGTTTGGCAATTAAACCCTACTTTGAATGGCAATATCAGAAGACAAAAATAGGGTGTTGTCTATTATGCACTGCTTAGTAATTTCTATGTTAGATCATGATGATACAGAAAGGATAGTTGGACGGTCCATAGCTATTTAACTGCACACAACACTACTCTTAGATTAACTGTATACATTAGGGCTTGACCAGGAAAAGCCTGATAAAGGGCGATGCAGATATTATATAAACTGTAATGAGAAACAAAGCTGTGTGAAGAGGGAAGAATAGCATCAAGGACTTAAAAAACAGTAGGCAGCACCTTTTACTCTTTCTTACTCAGGCTCTTTGTTGGAGTGCCTATAACCCATTGTTCCTTTTGTTCATCTTGAGGTCAGTTGTAAACACTATCACCATGATCTAACACAGGAGAAGTTACTAAGCTTGTGGACATTACTGATACTTGTCTAAATGAGATGCAAGAACTGCTTTAAATCAGATCAGCATGTCACCTGTTAAGAGATGCCTCTGAATGCTCATAAGCAACACATGATGGTGACGGCCCCCTTCAATTGTTTACCACATCTGATGTTCAAAGGCATACTGTCTCAGATCATGGAGGTTTCATCTTCAGGAATTTGACAGATTTTTTCTGAATGCTATCTAAACTAGTAGCATGTCCTCATCTGATGATTACAAATTATTCAAGTAAATTATTAACTTTTACTCCGTAGAAGAAGAAATATTTCTTTTGATCCTTCCTGAAACTGTCAGTTAATTTCACTGGATAATTCCAAGTTTTATAAAGAAAAAAAATATGGTCTAATGTCACCTACGAGGTCCATTGCTTCCATTTTGAAATTGATATTATTTTACAGAACTCTCGCATGCTACAGTGAGTTCTCACACATGATATACAGCACCTTCTCTGTTTATTCAGGCATAGAGTTTCCTAACATGCAAGGTTATGACCCACTGGAAGGGTGGGGGAGGAGAAGGGGTCAGAAAATCCAATGGGGGGAGCCAAATGACAGCATCAAGGAGCTACCTTTAAGTGGATATGAGGGATGCATGTTGTATGTGAACAGGGTGTGTCTGTGTCTGTGAGTGTTGGTAGTGCTGTGTGTGTATTTTTGTGTTGGGGGAATAATCTGGGGTGATCTTCCTATTTGGGGGAATAATTTGAGGATAATTAATCTGAGAAGAATTTATTTTGAGGTGATTTGGGGGAGATTGGTTTGCCTTCCTGTAAAACAGGTGGTTTGTTAGAGCAAAAAACTGGGGTTCAAAGGAGTCCATCTGTCTTCTAAAGTCACCAGTTTCGCTTTCTATGAAATGGCTATTTTGTTGATGGCCCACATCCCATTACGTCCATTATTTTAAATTTTCTCTCTCCCCACCCCACAGAATCATCACATTGTTATTAAGGTGGCCACAACACTTTCTCAAAAAACCAAATACGCTCATGGGCTCCAAAAGGTTGGCGGTCCTGAGGCCCACAGGCAGGACCCTCTACCCTGTCTAGCAGCAGCACAAAATAATGCATTTGGACGACATCCCAAAGGATCTCTACTATCTAGCCAGCCTAAGCCCAAACATGTGGAAACAAGAAACGGAGAATGCAGCAGGCCCGAATTGCACAGGCAACCAGAGAAGAGGCCAATTCCTCTCTTCTCTCGCCCTGTGCCCCCAACGCAACCCCACCGCCGCCCTCTCCTCCTCCTCCTTACTCGGAGCTCCAGGACAGAGACGGAGGGCACGAACCGCCGCTCTCCGTCGAGGTACAGCCTTCAGAACCGTCATATTCCTCAGGTAGCGGCTCTAGAGGAACCTCGGAAAGAGGCAGCGACGACTTTTCCTCCATGGCAAGGAAAGTTCAACTTCCTCAGAGAAACCTGGACTCCTCCGCCGCCATGACACCAAAACCCGGAAGATCGAGGGGCAACACGTGACTCTGAGACGGCTTCCCCATTGGCGCAGGCTGGGGAAGCCATAGCAACAAGAGAAGCTCCGAGCGGAGCTGCTGAGGGGCGGTGTGTGTGTGGTTCTAAGTTTGGGTGAAACTCTTTTGATAGCGAAAATGATTTCTTTGATTCACACACACACAAGCTGTCCTTTCTCCATGTATGTTTACTCGGAAGTAGGCCACACTCTTTTCATTGAGACTTACTTCTAGGTAAAGTATATATAGGACTGCAGCCTTAAACACACAATATTATGCGTTTTTTAATTCAAATATAAATTCCATTGTGTTGGATCCAGATGTAGTCATGCTTAAAGTAGACTGACTGCAGTCAATGGAACTTAAGTAATTTATGGCTAATTTGTTCCATTGATTTCAATGGGTCTGCTCCAAACATCCTATCTAGACTACTGTTTTAAAACGGTTTATAACAGTTTAAAACCGGTTAATAACTGTTATTAACTGGTTAAAAATCTTATAAATCGTTTTAAAACAGTAGTGTAGATAGGCTCAATCCAATGTGGTGTAGCGTTAGAGTGTTGGACTAGGGCTGCCTCTACAAGAGGCATTTAAAGCTCTTTCAAGGTGCATTAAAAAATTTACCTCTACAAGAACGGAGCGCAAATCGGGCGTAGAGGCGCGTTTTCTCTCCGATTATGTGCATTATCGAATGCGCGTTAAACAGCGAGTTTTATTTTGCTTCTGCCGTTAAAGCGCATTTTGACTATGTGAACAAGTGATTCTCCACATTAACTACTTGTAAAGCGCATTTGAAACAACTGGTAAGGTCACCTGTTCAATTACCTCCTGCATACAAGCATTTACGATAAAGCGCTTCAGCGATTATGCGCATAATCGGCTAACCAGGCATCAAACGGAATCCATCTAGAGGGGGTCTAGGACTCAGAGATCCAGATTCTAGTCCCCACTTGGCCACGAAGCACATTGGGTGACTTTGGGCAGTCACTGACTCTCAGCTTAACCTACTTCATAGGATTGTTGTGAAGGTAAAATGGAGAGAAGAACCATGTAAGCCACCTTGGGTTTCTTGAAGAGGGAAAAAGGTGGGATATAAATGTAATAATAAATAAATAACACTCCATTGTATTCAAAGGGGTTTTCTCTTATCTAAGTTGTAAGAAGCATTGCAACCTTACAATGCAATTCTATATGTATATGTAATGTAAATTCCATTGAGTTCAATGTGGCTTACTTCTAAGTAAAATGTGCATGGGATCGCAACCTTACAAAACAACCTGATATATGTTTACTTAAATGTAAATACTGTGTTCAGAGCAGTTTACTCCCTAGTAAGTATATTTTAGAGTTGTGTACTTGCTAGAGAGTAAATCCCATTAAACTCAGAAGGTCTTCATGAATAAACAAGCCTAGGGCTGCAGTGTTAGTCTTGAAAGCCTGTCCCTTGCATTCTGATCCCAGGCACTCCACAGCCCTGGGAGATGGGTAGGAAAACCCTAACTCAGCTCTCCAACCTGAAAGCGGAGGAGCACCCACTCCTGCATTCACTGAACAGGGAGCTTCTTGTGGGGCTAGTCTTTACAGCTCTTTTCCTCCTTCCATTGGGGGAGTTCCCGATACCTGTCTTGCAAGGAATCCATATTCAGTTTTTAAATGATGCAAACAGATGAAAGTCAAAGAAGAACCAGTAAAACAACTCAGGTAAGTAAGCCTGGAAGAAAAAGTCCCTCTAAAAATACCTGAAGGGTGCAATTCTAGGCATGCTTGGACAGAGAAAATGTCCAAAGCTCCCAGCATTCCCTAGCCAGGCCAGCCATAACTGCCTGGCAGTTTGTGGGATATCCTTTGTAAAACAAATCATGAGGATCCATGGTTTAGTTCAATGATTTTGTGCTACGATGGTGCTGGCAAGCACTGAATCTGATCTATGGAGATCTGTGATGTGATGGTGGCTGGAGCAGGGGGGATCCTGTGTAAAAAATATGCAAATTCGTTATGATCCATTTTCCTGGATCCAATGCTTGTGTCGGTGTGTATGTATGCCTCACTACTTTCTGTGCCTCCCTTCTTCCTCTGGTATCCCTTGGCAGCATTCAGACGACACGATAATCAATTGGGGTGGGGGGGAGAGAACAATCATCCGTTGTGTTGCTCATTGGCAGCATTCAAACGACATTTTAGGCAATGGAGGCAGCATTCGGACGACAAGATAATCAACACAACTGACGATTGTTCCCCCCCCCCCCCAAATTGATTATCGTATCGTCTGAAACAGGCCATTGTCTCTCTGGCATCCCATTCTCTCTCTCTCTCTCTCTCTCTCTCTCTCTCTCTCTCTGTGCCCTGCACCAATCCACTTCGTCTCTCCCTCCTCCCCACCTCCCTGGTTGTTTCTGTTGTATTTTTGCTTCTGCTCCGAATACTAAATAGAGTGTTCCACTAATCACACTTCTCGATAAATCTCAAAGTAGTCATTGTGACTCATCATTTGAGCAAACGGAGACATAATATGTAATTTTAACAACTGCCATTTTTGGCTTTATTTGCTGAGGCATAGCAGCAGTATGCTGAACTGCTACTTGTGTAAGCAATATTATGTGTCTCCTGATACATAGAAGTTAAAGTCTGCTCCTCGGTATGTATAGTATATCTATAAATTAAACTATATGAAAACAACAAGAAAGGATTCCTTCATTGCACAGTCTGTAAAAAAAGTTCAGTGGAGATTTCCAGCAGCATATCTGAGCCTTTGTGCGTTGTTATTTTCAGTCCAGTCTAGCCCAGGAATTAAAGATGAGTTATTACAACACAGCTGTTTGTCATCTCCATTAGGGGAGACAAAGCAGTGTGCATACTTTAATGAACACTTGGGTGGGTGGGTGTATGTGTGTGACCCAATTTGCACATCATGCTGCAATTCCTGGGTTGTTTAACCCAAGAATTGCCAGGGATAAGCACTGCCTCCCATGTTCTCGTCATTTCCACTTTCAATTAACAGCCTAGCAATGCCCATTCCTGGGTTGGTTTGTGACATGCAAACCTGGAAAATCTGGGTTATTTTTGTGTTAAACAACCCTGAGTTAACCCAACAACAAACCATAGGCCTGTTGCTTCACTGGTCCCAGGCAATTCCTGACTTAAACCGTGTGTGTGTGAGAGAGAGTGAGTGTACAAGAGAGAGTGTACTGTGGAAGAGTTATATGTGGAAATGTACTGTGGCTATAGCAATGCTTCACTAACATTTCCAGTGTAAAACGCTTGTCCCTAAATGACCATGTACTGGAAAGCTGCAGTCAATCAGGACTCCTCAGTGTGCATCAGAGTGTGTGTTTTCTGCAGGAAACAGCTTCTAAGGGTGCTTCCTGATGCAGGAGTCCTATCACTAACAGACAGGAGACATTCCATCTTTTTTTTTACTTAATTGATTTTCCATGGAAAGAAAAACAAAGGAAGAATCAGTGGGATAACATGGGAGGGTTACAGGAGGACATCATTGTCATCTGGACTGCCTGTATATAAGGCAGGGTGATGGTGTCATAAAAGCTTTTTCCAGAAGCACCCTAGTTAAGGGGGTGAGCAACTTGTTGTTGAATATGTTGTTGAATATAAGAGCATAAGAAAAGCCATGCTGGATCAGACCAAGGTCAGATCTACACCATCCAGGATATAGGCTATGAAAGCGGTATGAAAGTGGTATATAAAAGGCAGGAGCCACACCAAGCAGGGTACAGCACTATGAAAGCAGTATATGGTATGTGTCTATGGGCCCCAACAGTTATCAGTGCACTGCAATACCACTATAAAGCAGTAGTGTGGCTCCTGCCTTTTATATGCCGCTTTCATAGTGCTATATCCTGCTTGGTATAGATTGGGCCCAGGGGTCCATCTAGTCCGGTATTCTGTTCACACAGTGACCAACCAACTGTCCATGGGAACCCACAAGGGAGTTGGACTATAACTCCCAGCATCCCTCACCACTGCCTATGCTGAGTAGGGCTGATGAGGGTTGCAGTCCATAAACATCTGGATGGCCACAAGTTGCCCAAGTTCTAGATGGAGGCTTTTGGGAAGTGTAAGGCATCCTTCCTAACCTGGTGCCCTCCAGATATGTTGGACTACAAATCCCATAATCTCCCAGCTAGCACAGCGCCAGGCTGGTGTAGGGCATGCTGGGTCAGCAAATTCCTGCTCCTCCAAACATAGCAAGATTGCTATAGGTGGCCCATTCAAAAAGAGACTCTTGGATGAAATCTGCACACTAACTAATGGGCCTGTTCAGAAGACACCTTAAATGCTGCTGGTTCAGGCTTTTGGTTAAGCAGCAGGGTTTAAGGTGTGGTTGGCAGTGCATTTTGCCCAATCCTGGGCACTTTCTAACCCGTCAGACCATCTGCAGCAGGGTTAGCGGCTTAAACCATGGCTTAAAGTGTTGTGTGCGACAGCACGGCCTGGAGTTAGTGCTAACCCCAGAGAACCACAGTTTAACTAACCACAGAGCCTGAAGTGTTGTCTGAACAGGCCCAATCTCTCCACCAGTGATATAGTGCTACCTAGCTATGAGAAAAGCTGTGCTCTGGACCCACCTAGAGGGAGTAGAGAGGGCAACAAGGGAGCAGGTGTTTTGGCAAACTCATTTGTTGGTAGGTCACTTGAGGAGTGGGGCTTTGGTCCAGTCCTTTTCAGAGTTGTCCAGCAAAACGAATTGCTCACCCGGGCCTTAAAATTGCACATAGTCACACATAGTTTAATTTTGTGCATTAAACAGCTGGAGGTAAAGGAAAGAGTCTTTCTCTTTAAAAAGAAAAAAAAGAAAGAGAGCCAACTATATTTGCATTACAAAGAATTAATACTCTATTAAAAGATGATGTCTTTCAGGAAATAAGAATAATGGTATTTATGACCATTCTAACATTATGACCATTAATTGCTGAGAAACAGGTATAGATTCATTTCAACTAATCTAGGAATGTAAAGAAAGAAAACTATATATTAAAAAATTACATTAATTTCTAATAACTATCACCCCATTTTATTTACAATAATTAATCTACACTATACATTTTCCCAACTCTTTCTGTGCAAACTGAAAGAGTTGGAGAAAACTCTTACCTAAATGATTACTTAAAACAGGAGTAGGGCGAAAATAGATCGGGAGCTACTAGTAGCTCTCTAGATAATTTGCAGTATAATGGTATGATTTTCTCTGGCTCCCTGGTGTTTAACAATAGCAAGGGCAACATTACTCCCCCCCTGTCCTAAATTGTACTGCTGAAATGAAGAAAGATAAGGGAGGGGGAGATAACCAGGAGTGAATTTTTGTGTGGAAAGACTCTGACCTCCATTCTGGTGCTTAAACAAATTCCTGGCCTCAGACTTCTTTAATTCTAAGTCTCTATTTTTGCACATGACTCCAGTTAATGAGTCTTTTAAAAACCCAAAACCAAAGTAGATCTCACAAGCCTGTAAGAGCCAGTGTGGTATAATGGTTATATTGTTGGACTGGGACTTGGAAAATTCAGGTTCTAGATGGCCATGAAGCTCACTGGATGACTTTGGGCCAGTCACTGACTCTCAGCCTAGGCTGCCTCTACAAGAGAGGTTTAAAGTTCTTTCAAGGCTGATTAAAATGTTTACCTCTACAAGAGAGGAGCGCAAATTGGGGGCTGAGGCGCTTTAAACCTCCGATTATGCGCATTATCGAATGCGCGTTAAACCGCAAGTTTTAATTTGCGGCTGCAGTTAAAGCGCCTTACCACCGTGTAAACATGCGATTCTCCGCATGTCAACAAGTTTAAAGCACGTTTCGGTCGTCCCGTAATGTGCTTCGCCGCCTCTCGTACAGAGGTATTAGGCATAAATGCGCTTCCGCGAATATGCGCATAATCGGGCAGCCAGGCGCCAAAGCGAATCCTTCTAGAGGGGGTCCTAATCTATGTCACAGGATTGTTGTGATGATAAAATAGAGAGGGTGGGGATCATGTACGTTGCTTCAATTTCTTGGAGGAAAGGCAGGATATAAATGTAACAAATATATAAATATGCCTGGCTGGCCCACTTGTGATTTAAACTGTTCATTTAAGTTCGTCACCATATTCACAAGTGTGTGGACATGTGTATGTGTGTGTGTCCTTACAATGTGCAATATGTTGAGTGTGTCAGGGCAACATCAATGGCCAACATGCTTGGCATGTGTCCTATTTGAACTGAGGATGCAGCTTCAGGGCTGTCCCATGGTACTTTGCTGGCTAAGGCAAAGTACAAGATGGTGCCCATCCCCAATTCCACGTACAGAAAACTGGTCCAGCAACTGAGTCTTATTGCAACATCTTCCACTACACCTGTGGGCAGCAGGCTAACTTAGGTGGAGCAGCTTTGTTTTCCAACAACTTGCTGCGGCTGCCCACCCTCCATTGCTTGAGGCAGCTGCCTCACCTTGCCTGATGGCAGGGCCAGCCCTGTGTGGGTGTCTTAGAATGTATCCCAGAATCCTTTGCAAGGTGCAGAGGGTCTTTGACCTGCAGGGATCCCATGTAGATATGGTGGAAGAAAGTTTGAGAGCCATCATATTAACCAAAGGATTGTAGGCTGAAGGAAGAAGAGTTATTTTTGATGAATCCACGAGTTAGCAGTAAGAGGGCATGATGTGTGTGAAAGGGAAGCAAGTCACCCCCAGCGCGTATAGGAAAGAAAACACTCTTGGGGAAGACCCAGCTCCACAAAGGTTCACACTCACCTGTGAAGCAGGATACTCTGAACCGAATCCAGATCCTCCAAATTCCTGGTGACAGGTCTGGGGATGCTCTGCTTGCGAGCGCGGAACATCCTGCCGAAGGAGAAGAGGCCTCCTCCTCATTCCCCGGGTACAAAGCCGAGCCTGCAGAATCCATCCGGATTCATGTAAGATCTTACAGATCGCCCAGATCGCGTCTCCAGGCAGTGGTAACAACGAAGGGGGAGAGGTGGGAAGCCCAAAGCTGAACAGCTCCTTCTTCGGGAAGGTGGGGGAAATCGGTTACTTCTCTCTCGACGGATGGTGCCTGGAGCACCAGCGATCTCCGTCTCCTCCAAAAATCTCAGTTTCCCAACTTCTTTCCAAGATCGAAGACGAGGATCTCCGGCCATCCGCACATGGGACAAAGCGCCCCAGCCTGCCGCAGCCGCTGCGAACTCTTCTGCCGATGAAACTTTGCAAGCTGCTCTAGCCAGCAAAGCAGGTGGGAGCTCTCCGCTCTCCCTCCTCCTAAACTACTCTCCTGGGTCTTAAAGTCCTCTCATATCCTGTCAACTAGGAAGGGACTTAGGGAATCAATGAGAGGGTCATTATTTGTCCTCATTTATGCTCCAGAGGAGGTGCAGCCGTGAAGGGGCACTGATCCGGATTGGGGCTGTAGCGTGGAGTGTTAGGGTGCTTTTAAGATCCGGAAGGGAAATGGAAAACTGGATGGAAGGAGGGGAATGGAGAGAGAGGCAGGAATCCTGAACAGGAAGCACTGAAACACTTTGTTGCAGATCCCACCTGTCTTCTCTTCTGCACAACGATGTAATTTCCTGTGCCTGGATGCAAATTGCCAGTGTACTTATGTTTCCTATGATCCCCAATGCATAATTCTCTATCCAGATTGAAACCCTTGCCCCAGATGCCATTTCAGGACTGGTTATTGTTGAGTAGGCTGACCATATGAAAAGGAGGACAGGGCTCATGTAACTTTAACAGTTGCAGAGAAAAAGGAATTTCAGCCGGCATCATTTGTATGCAATTAGTACCTGGTGAAATCCCCTCTTCATCACAACAATTAAAGTTGCATGCACTATACTAGAGTGACCAGATACAAAAGAGGGCAGAGCCCCTGCAACTTTAACTGTTGTGATGAAGAGGGAATTTCACCAGGAACTAATTGCATACAAATGACACTGGCTGAAATTCCCTTTTCTCTACAACTGTTAAAGTTACATGAGCCCTGTCCTCCTTTTCATATGGTCAGCCTATTGTTGGGTAAATGAATAGCAATAACAGAGATCCTTCAGCAATTTACCAATAATGTGTAGGGGTGGGGGAGGTCTCAGATAGTGACCCTTCACGTGAAAACAGGAGACAAGAGTGCTCCTTTTTTCTCCTTGAGAACAAAGTACGTACATTCATACTTTACATGTTCAGGTGTGCATGCAACCATCCTACAGGCCATTCACAGGCTGCAAGGAATAACTGCCTGCAAGACACTTCACTTTAGTATTCTTTGATATTGTTTGAAGTGGCTTGAAGGGGTTTTAACCTTGCCCCATGTGGGAGGACAAACATGGAGGGCTTGTAGCTCCAGTTGAAATGTGCAAGAAGGTCCAGCAATTGATTGCCTCGTGGGCAATCAATTGCCTTGTGGGCAAACCTCGTGGTCACCTACAGGTAGGCTGACCATATGAAAAGGAGGACAGGGCTCATGTAACTTTAGCAGTTGTAGAGAAAAGGAAATTTCAGCCGGCGTCATTTGTATGCAATTTGTACCTGGTGAAATTCCCTCGTCATCACAACAGTTAAAGTTGCAGGCACTATACTAGAGTGACCACATACAAAAGAAGGCAGGGCCCCTGCAACTTTAACTGTTGTGATGAAGAGGGAATTTCACCAGGAACTAATTGCATACAAATGAGGTCCCCTCTACAAGGATTTGCTTTTGCGCCCGGTTAGGCGATTATGCGCATAATCGCTGAAGCGCATTTACGCCTAATACCTCTGCACGAGAGGCGGTGAGAGGTGGCGAAGCGCATTAACGGATGACCAAAATGCGCTTTACAAGTAGTTAATGCGCATAAGCGCTTGTTCACATAGTCAAAATGCGCTTTAACAGCCGGAGCAAAATAAAACTCGCTGTTTAACGCGCATTCGATAATGCGCATAATCGGAGAGATAACGCGCCTCTACACCCGATTTGCGCTCCGTTCTTGTAGAGGTAAATTTTTTTAAGCGCCTTGAAAGAGCTTTAAACTTCTCTTGTAGAGGCAGCTTAACACTGGCTGAAATTCCCTTTTCTCTACAACTGTTAAAGTTACATGAGCCCTGTCCTCCTTTTCATATGGTCAGCCTACCTACAGGGGAGATAACCTCATTAGCCACACTATAATGAATGCCTCACAATGGGAATTGATGCGCATCACAGTTATGAATATACCCAGTCAAAGAGTTGCATATCCTAGAACAGAAGAAGAGCTATGCTGGATCAGACCAAGGGTCCATTTCTGTTCACACAGTAGTCAACCAGCTATCGACCAGGGACTCACAAGCAGGACATGGTGCAACAGCACCCTCCCACCTATGTTCCCTAGCATCTGGTGTATATAGGCTTACTTAGGCTGACCATATGAAAAGGAGGACAGAGCTCATGTAACCTTAACAGTTGTAGAGAAAAGGGAATTTCAGCCAGTGTCATTTGTATGCAATTAGTTCCTGGTGATATCCCCTCTTCATCACAACAGTTAAAGTTGCAGGCACTATACTAGAGTGACCATATACAAAAGAAGGCAGAGCCCCTGCAACTTTAACTGTTGTGATGAAGAGGGAATTTCACCAGGAACTAATTGCATACAAATGACACTGGCTGAAATTCCCTTTTCTCTACAACTGTTAAAGTTACATGAGCCCTGTCCTCCTTTTCATATGGTCAGCCTAGGCTTACTACCTCTGATACTGGGGGTAGCACATAGCCATCAGCACTAGTAGCCATTGATAGCCTTCTCTTCCAACCCCCTTTTAAAACCATCCAAATTGGTGGCCATCACTACACCTTGTGGTAGCGAATTTCACAGGTTAACTATGCACTGTGTGTGAAGAAGTACTTCCATTTATCAGCCCTGAACCTTGCATCTTCATGGGATGACCCCGGGTTCTATATTATGAGGGAGAAAAATGTCTCCCTTTCCTCATTCTCCACACCTTGGATAAGTTTGTACACCTCTATTATATCATTTTAGTGGCACCTGTTTTGATGACTGAATTTTTTAAGAAAAGATGTCAAAAGAAGGATTCTTTCATTTCCTGCAAGGGGTCCTTCCACAGAGGAGGAAGGTGTGGACTACAGGTTCTGGACAATTATTTACAATTATTGTAAATACAATTATTGTATTTATGCAGTCCAGAATTTGTTTGTTGGGATGGAGATCCAGTTTCTGAGAGGAAAGTGGAGAGAAACATATGGTGTTAACATTGCTCAGTCCCTTGCAACCGATTGCAAAACAGCTGAGTTTTCTTGACATACAGGCTTCCGGGTGGGGTGGAGGCAGGGAGGAGTATGTGTGACTTGAGTGTTAAGGCTTAGTTTACAAGAAAATACATGAGCTGCCTTGGGTGTTTTTGGAAGAACCTAAGAAATGACAAAATAATAATCATCATAAATTCTTGAGTTAACCTCAGATTTAAGAAACAGTTTCAAAAGTCATTGAAGAAACATGACGGTTGGACATTTGAGAAAGTAGCTTGAAACTACATCTGGTGTACAGGTCCAGTAAAGAAATTGCCATGAAATTACATACAGTTGGTACTCAACCCCATATAGATAAAGTGAGAGGAATTAGCTTAAATGGAAGAGTGTTTGATTTACATGCCAGAGATAGTAGGATAAATGCCGATATTCTCCACACACTAGGAGCTTCCGTTCAGAGGTCTAGGAACAGATGTAGTGCCCATGTTGCTCTAGCAACAACAGAACAGAATGGTGTAGTGGGAATTAGCTCAAGCAGTAAAAGTATTCACTTCGTGTACAAGCTGCACTGGGCTCAAGGTTCCCATTCTCCAATCCTGTTTTGCTCCACACAGTGGCTCCCTTTCCATCTTCATATTAAAGAGTGTTCCAATACAAAGTTTGTCCGTATTATGACCCTCTCTTAAAAGGAGGCAATTTTGGGGCATTACCAGAACATGGATAACTGTAGCCAGGCAATCTCTGTCCAAAGAGGGCTGTAGTTGATAAAAGGTGCTGTGCACCACCGAGGCCATCTGTGCCTCCAGTGACAATGCTGGATCCACATACACCCACAAACTATGAATCTGATCCTTTATGGGGAGTGCAAACCCCTCCAGAACAGTTTGGACACTGCTTAGCCATGGCAGTGGTAGCCAGCAAACATGCATGTGCTGGAGCTCTGCTTGGTGCTGCCACCAAGCCACTCCCTGCCCCCAGTGCCTGCTGCTTGGGTGGAGGCAACACTGTGGCAGGAAGCCAGCAAATGATTGGTGGTTGGGGAAATGGGTGTATGGCCATCTGCTGTATTCTAAAGCGCTGTATTGGGACCCTAGGTGGGCTGTGTTTGAGCCATGGGCCTGAGATTCAACTCCCCTGTTATATACAAACAGTGAATACATTCTCTGTGTGTGGATTTTTGTGTAGCCAATACAGCATCATGACTGCACAAGGTGGGAAGTATCAGCAAGTTCAGGGAAACCCCAAGGGCTGGAAAAGTAAAATGAAACTTTAGGGGTGGGGAAACCCCAATCAGTTCAGTGAGAACCGAGGATGCTCAGAAGAGATGGAATGTTGACTGGCTGTTCTGGCCAAAGAGGAGTGGACAGAATGGAGTATCCTGGAACAGGGCATGCTGGCTTATTGGAGCCCTTAACAGGGACATTGCAAATTGCCACATTTTGATTGCAATCCTGTACACGCTTACTTTGGGCAAAGAGCTTTTCTACACAAGGCTGTTAATTGGCTGCATCCTCTTTTGATTTTGTCATGAGTTGAGATCCGAGCAAAGAGATTTTCCTTTTCTCCTTTTCGGCAACATAACCTCCAGGGACACTGTGGTATAGCAGAATACTACACAAGTAAAATGCAAATGCACAAGTAAAAAAAAGTGTTTGCTTTTGGTTTTACAATTAAATACCACACTTGCTCTAAAAAAATTGCTAAAAGTCATGGGTCCCCTCTACAAGGATTCGCTTTTGCGCCTGGTTAGGCGATTATGCGCATAATCGCAGAAGCGCATTTACACCTAATACCTCTGCACGAGAGGTGGCGAGAGGTGGCAAGAGGCGGCGAAGCGCATTAACAGATGTCCAAAATGCGCTTTACAAGTAGTTAATGCGCATAAGCGCTTATTCACACAGTCAAAATGCGCTTTAACGGACGGAGCAAAATAAAACTCGCGATTTAACGCGCATTCGATAATGCACATAATCGGGGAGATAATGCGCCTCTACGCCCGATTTGCGCTCTGTTCATGTAGAGGTAATTTTTTTAATGCGCCTTGAAAGAACTTTAAATGCCTCTTGTAGAGGCACCCTTGGTTAGACATGGAAGCAAAACTGGAGGGGCATGTCATTGTCTAAAGAACCCGTAAGTAATGATGAGCATACGATAAGTAATTTGTGTAGAAAAGTCCTAAGTCTCATTAAATTCAAGAAGAATTACTCCTCAGTAGACATGCATAGATTTGTGCTGTTTGTTTTGCAGGTTTATCATTTATTTTTCAGATTTATAACCTGCCAGTGGCAATTAAAGAGCACTCTCAAGATGGCCTACAATGAAAGAAGACTGAAGTATGTTGTTATAAAAAACCATGGTGTACTGTTTTGCACATGCACCTCTGCATGATGGGGATTTTTTAAAAGCCAAAATCTATCATGGGGCCCTAACGAGTGTAGGCCATCCAATTCTGGGTCCAATCCCAAGTGCTGGTTTTAAACTTTTATAACCCGAAATAGGTTGGGTCCAGGTTTGTATCTGATCAAGAGGGCAGAGCTCCCACTCCCCTATCTATGAACCTGGACCTTATGAACCATTTTGGTGATAGGGTTCAGTACTCTGGATAGCTGCTCTAGCTTTCTGACTGGTTCTAATTGAAACCCAGGGCGCATTCACTTCTGCACTGAAATAGGACTTACTCTCGACTGGGTAAGTCCAATTGTGCTTCCAGACGAGGCTTTTATGGTACCATCATTACTCTATCTCATTCACAGAATTTTACAGGGGCTCCAGATAATGTCTTCCACTCAAAACCCTCTTGTGTTTTCCCACCACTTCTTCCATCTCTTTTTCTTTCCATGGAAAATTGGTTAAGGAAAAAGACAGATTACTTGCACAATGCCTTCTGGCTGTTAGTTCTAGGACCCCTCTCTCTGGGGGGGGGTGGTGGTTTGTTGTCTTTATGGCTCTGGATTGGCGCTGCCTCTCTCTGAAACCCTGCACTTTCCCTCTTCTGGGGTGGCGTTGGGTAATCCTGACACCAAAGAGGGAGCATGGGGATTCTGGGAGGCCATCCGGGTACCCGTGCGACCCCCCCCCCCCTTCCTGGTGGAAGGCGAACAATCGCTGGTCGCCTTCCACCAGGCACCAAACCTGGATTGGCCCCGGAGTGATGTCAGACGTTTGCAGTCCACAGCTTCGAGGGAAGGTCCAGTAGTGGCTGCAAAGCTACACCTGCGTCGTGTAACTGACACAGTGCAGTTCTGCAGCCATCGCGGGGCTTTCCCTGCATATAGGCAGTCCCTGGGAGCCCCTGCCAAAAAAGGCAAGGTGGGAGTGACAAGACAGGGACTTACCAGTGGTGTGTGGAATGCTCTCTCCAAAGAGGTTCATCTGGTACTCACAATATGGTATTTTCAGCACTGGGCCAAGAATACCTTTTTGTTCATTCAAGTATTTAATAACTCTTTTTAGCACTTCTAGAGTTTCACACTGTTTTATTTTGCTGCTGTTTTAAACTTTGGTTTGATGTACTACATTGTTAGGAATATACGAAGCTGCTTTATACAGAAATGCCAGGGATTGAAACTGGGACCTTGCCTATAAAACATGTGCTCTATCACACTAAGCCATGGACCCTCCCACTATTAGTACCTCTGGTTTCATTACACGCTGCTGGTTTCATTACATGCTGTTTTTATCATTGTTTATTGCTTTGTATTTTATGTTTTCAATTTACCTGTACACCACTCAGAGAACTCAAGTTATTGGATGGTCTGAAAGTGTAACAAATTAATAAATGAGGCAGTTAGTTAATATTGCTTTAAGTCAAACTACTGTCTGTCTGTCCCCCCTGCAATGCTTAAAGTGTTCTTCAACAGCCATTATTTCACTATGAGCTCCAGGTGGCTGCACTGCTATTGTGTATGAGCCCCAGACGGTTTGCAGAAGCAATAAATAGTCCCACTACATTCCTGACTGGGATCTTAATGTATTTTGATCAGGCCTGTTTATAGATTCAAAGTCTTAGTTTTACATCAGTGCCTGCATCTTCCTTGTCTTTTGGTTTTGCTGAGAAATAATGTAGTAAGTCATTAGGACCAGTCAAAGACATTTTGGTGCCTGGAGTGATGGACAAATGGCACTCCTCCCCTATTCCATGCACAGAAGCCAACTGAACCGATAGGGCAGGCCACATGACACCCACAGATTTAGGCTGACCAGATAAAATCCAGGTCAGGGCTCACGTAACTTTAACAGTTGTAGAGAAAAGGGAATTTCAGCCAGTGTCATTTGTATGCAATTAGTCCCTGGTGAAATTCCCTCTTCATCACAACAGTTAAAGTTGCAGGCACTATACTAGAGTGACCATATACAAAAGAAGGCAGGGCCCCTGCAACTTTAACTGTTGTGATAAAGAGGGAATTTCACCAGGAACTAATTGCATACAAATGACACTGGCTGAAATTCCCTGTTAAAGTTACATGAGCCCTGACCTGGATTTTATCTGGTCACCCTACACAGATTTGTCCTCTGATACCTCCCCGCACCTCACTCTGCCTAATGGTGGGGCACTTTGTTCCTGAGAGTTGCATGATGTTTTTAGATACTGCTTATTCTGGATGTTATGCAAATATTTTTTAAAAAATGGGTGAGGAAAATGAAGCTATCTTTGTAAATCTTACAGTGTAAGAGCTGTAAATGGCTGAGGAAAAGAAAACAGCCTCTTCCTTTGCATGTCTACTCAGAAGTAAGTCCCACTGTGTTCAGTGGCGCTTACTTCCCAGTAAGTGTGGCTAAAGATGCAGTCCAAAGAAAATAAAAGAAAACAACACCAAGTCATATTAATTCACTATGTTGAATATTCGAACAAGCATACACCCTAGGTTAAACCTGCAACCCTGAATTATGAGATGGTTAAAAAAAAGGAAAAATGATCACCAATATTATTTATTATAATAAATGTCATATATAAATAAATTTGGTGCCAAGAACTGACTGATTCTGCCCCCCCATTCCAAGTTAGTATCTTGAAGATTAATATGTACAGATAACAAAATCCAGAAAATAAAAGAACAATCCAAAACATCATAGTAAAGCTAAAGAGAAAAAAAGGGATTTTTCTTTTATGTATGTGTTTATATATCCCCAGCTGCAGAAAGGTTCCTTGGAGTTAAAGAAAAAGCTTCAGGAAAGTGAAAACTAATCCTCGCACACATTTCCTGAAAATCTTTTAACCTGTGACACTGACCAGAATTATTTTTTTTGAGTCTTGAACACGTTGGCTTGGGGTCACTAAGTCATAGAATTAGCCACGGGGTGCTATTTTATTATATTTCTGCAGGATAGAACAGAATGCGTCAAAGTATAAGGGGCGGCTGCAAGAACACAAAACCTGAGGACAGAGTGTTCAGCTTGAATTCAAGAAACCTGAATTCACAATTTGCTGACAAGCTCCTATAAATGCTATAAAATTCCTATATGGAAAGTATCCCCAAATAGGAAGTGATATGGGACTTCAGTGCTGGATGCAAGGAGGAGAGACAGGGAGGTGTGGGTGAACACCTGTCTGAGGGTGCCTCTGGCTGCACAAAATTTGCCATACTAGGCTGACCAGATAAAATCCAGGTCAGGGCTCTTGTAACTTTAACAGTTGTAGAGAAAAGGGAATTTCAGCCAGTGTCATTTGTATGCAATTAGTTCCTGGTGAAATTCCCTCTTCATCACAACAGTTAAAGGTGCAGGCACTATACTAGAGTGACCATATACAAAAGAAGGCAGGGCCCCTGCACCTTTAACTGTTGTGATGAAGAGGGAATTTCACCAGGAACTAATTGCATACAAATGACACTGGCTGAAATTCCTTTTTCTCTACAACTGTTAAAGTTACATGAGCCCTGACCTGGATTTTATCTGGTCACCCTACCACAGGCCCCGCATGGCCTTCTGTTCTTCACGCTTTATTTGGCCCTTTCAGGTGAAATGAAGTAGTGGGTTGTCACTAGGGAGAGGGGGGCCTTTTTGGTGGTTGCATCCCTGTTATGGAACAACGTTTGCAGAGGTTTGCCTGGTGCCATCTTTAAGGACTTTTTAGCCCTAGCCAAAGAGCTTTTTATTCACCCAGACTTTTGAAAAAACCTATAGTTTGAGTCTTCGCGAGCCAGCAGAAAACGATTATTATGCTATTTAAATTCAGGAAACAAACAAAGTCTAACTATCTCAGCAACCAACAGACACTAGATGATCTACCAGAAATTGGCAAAGGATCCATAATCTGCCCACACCTGTTATGATGTTAGGCCTGCATGCTTCTCCTACATTGAACTATCCCTGCTAGGACCCAGAGGTGAGAGAAGATGAGCTGTCTACACGGAAGTGCACACTAGATTGGCACTTTCTCATACTTTGGCCTTGGCTTGTGGCAATCTTGCAAAAAGAGAGAGAGAGAGAGAGAGAGAGAGAGAGAGAGAGAGAGAGAGAGTTGGCAACCAACCATTCCTATTTTTGAGCAGTCTGCAGTTATTTAACCAGCCCAGAACCATCACCACCAGGTCAGCCCAAATTAGGCTGACCATATGAAAAGGAGGTCAGGGCTCATGTAACTTTAACAGTTGTAGAGAAAAGGGAATTTCAGCCAGTGTCATTTGTATGCAATTAGTCCCTGGTGAAATTCCCTCTTCATCACAACAGTTAAAGTTGCAGGCACTATACTAGAGTGACCATATACAAAAGAAGGCAGGGCCCCTGCAACTTTAACTGTTGTGATGAAGAGGGAATTTCACCAGGAACTAATTGCATACAAATGACACTGGCTGAAATCTCCTTTTCTCTACAACTGTTAAAGTTACATGAGCCCTGTCCTCCTTTTCATATGGTCAGCCTAGCCCAAATAACCAAGCCTTATGATGCTTTGGAAAAAATGCTTTACATCAGTCCTTGAAATGGACCTCCAAGAAGGACAAAATTCCATATTTGTGGGCAGCTACTAAGAATGTCTTTAGCCTGCAGAAAGTCATGTCTTCCAACATGAACCTGCCTGCACACTGAGATCATCACTGGTGTAAATTCAACAAATACCCAGTAGAGCAGAAGTCGAGAACCAACGCCAACGCAAGGCTTCTTCTGGTTCCTGTCTGGGCATAACTAACAACCACTGACAAACAGAAAGTGAAACAAAACTAAAATAACTGCTTTTCTCCAAAGGGGAAAATTACTAAAACTGAATAATTAGCGAACACCTCCAAATTCCTAAGTCCTAACAACAATTTTTCTTCACAATATGACAATTTCTTGGCCTTCTCCAGCTGCCCTGCAATTTGAAGTGTGAAAGGTGGTGTCAGGCCCGACTTTCTGTCAGATGCTAAGTAGGCGTAGGAACTGGTTCTCCCAGCACAGCCGAGTCTGGCAATCTGGGTGGGCAGACGAGTGCAGGTGGGTGACTCAGCTACCACTGGAAGGATTTCATTCTCTCAGCACTGGCTGAATTTGAGAGTTGGAGGAAGCCGATGAGCTGTGCTGGCTGGGGTCCAAATGACATTGGGGCAGGGTTAACCCCTTGACATCATTTGGCCCACAGTGGATTGGGTGGCCACAGCATCTGACCTACGGAGGGTTGGGGGCCATCTGCTCCCTCCAATCTACTTCCTTACGCCTGCTTTAGCATGTAGACCAAACTAGAAGTACCGTTAATTGTGTCAGTGCAATTAACAAGTGTGTTCTAAAACACATAAGCAACAACAGCAGGAGGGTCTGAGAAGCAGTGGAATCTGAGGGAGTTCCCCCCCCCCCCCCGATCATCCCCCTGCCCCTGCTATCTGCATAGGGGCACTAATGAAGGCTTCCCTCTATGAAAGTGGGCTTGGCTCTTTATACAAAATGGAGCGTATGGGGGGCAAATAGCAAAACCAGCCCCTTCCTCTGCCCTACATGAATGTGTTCTATAGCTTTAAATCATTTTTTCTCCTGCCTGGACACACTACCCATGTTTGTAGTCATCTGGGCAGGGAGACAATTGCTTAAAGCTGCTGCGCAAAGTGAGGTAAGGGAGGCATTCTATTATGTATAGATCCTCACTCCATCATCACTTTATGTGACTGGAACAAACAACATGCATGCAGGTGCCCTTGACGCCTCATTTAGTTCTTATTTGACCTTAGATTTTACATACTATTGACCTCTTTGTAACAATGCCTGTTTTTAAATAAGGGTCATTTGAATTTAATTTGGTTCATCATTGATATGCCCTTTGGGAAGAATTTATACCCCAATATCTTTGCTGACAGAAGATTTCCACAGCAAGTGCAATTTCACCTGGGTGAAGCAGTGGTAAAAGCGATTGTACCCAAGAACATTTAATACTTGGGCTCCATCACACCAGTGTTTTATAGCACTCTTGTCATGCTTGGTTTGCTGTTTTGCAGTGCAGTACTCACATGACATCATGCCTGTCCTACAGTCACCCCACCTCTTCCCCCTCACCTTTCCATGTTTTCCCAGAGCAGGGAAAGCCTGGCTTATTTCCTCCACATGGGATTAAAGCTCCCTTCCGCCCCCGTGTATTGCCATCCTTGTGCTATGTCCTTTGTTGGGGGCATGTGCTTTGAAGGGAGGTCTTGCTGATGAAAGAGGAGGGCGGGGAGGTTCTCCTGCAGCACACCATGTGGGACGAATGGGTTTGTGCTGAGTTGGTTGAAAGGACTTTTGCTGCTCCACCCCTACTGTCATTGCCCTCAGAAATGGCACCCAGCTGATGAAATGTTAAATCAGTAAAATGCTAGACAACAAAGCTAGAGCGAGGGGGGGGGGAACTGGAGGGGGAAGGAGAAGGGGCCGGGTGGGCCTGAGTGGAGTGCGAGAGCAAACAAGCAAAAGGAGGTTTCACTGATAGCACAAGCCCATGTGAAAGGGACCATTAACTTGACGTGCTAATGAAACAGAGGTGGAAATCGTAGAGGCAAACCAGGAAAAAAGTAGGTGTGATGGAGCCCCTAGTTGGCCCAAATAAGCAATACCTTTGCACTGCTCTGCTGTTGTTTTTCTGCAGGACCAAAACAGCCACTAAAACTGAAATTCTATATACAATTACCTGGGAGTAAAACCATTGAATTCAAAGGGACTTACTTCTGTGCTGTAAAGCTGC
This sequence comes from Anniella stebbinsi, assembly GCA_029215795.1. Classification (NCBI taxonomy): domain Eukaryota; kingdom Metazoa; phylum Chordata; class Lepidosauria; order Squamata; family Anniellidae; genus Anniella; species Anniella stebbinsi. Next base: position 193,170,811 of record JARDYH010000004.1, read on the forward strand.
AACCCTATGCATGCTTACTGGAAAGTAAGCCCCATTGAACACAGTGGAGTTTAATTCTGAGTAAATATGCAGAGGTTGGTGCTGTTAGGCCACAATCCTATACACACATACTTGGGAGTAAGTCCAATTTAAGTCAGTGGAGCTTATTTCAGAGTAAACATGCATAGAATCAAGTTGCATAACATTGATCATCTTGTTATAACGTTACACATCACTAATCACTTAGAACGTTGACTGCACATGTGACAAATTAAAATTTACTCTCATCTATTATGTTCGAAAAAAGTTCTTCATCAGCTTTATTGTGTGTGTGTTTTTAAAGTAAGCCAGCACCACCTAGTGTTCAACAGAAATACAAAATCGCAATGTTTAGGTTTTTAATTAAAAGTGTCCAGGCTTTCAAAGCAAATTTCATTTCATGCAATACAACTTGCATATCATATCAATAAGATTTTACTCAATTGTTATCTCTGAAGGGATAATGGACTATGCATATATTTAACATTTAATATCATACAGGATTGAAACAAGCATTTCAAAGCTAGTAATTGTTTGAAAATAAACTGTGTGGTGTCTCTATGTGAAGTTCCAGTCACGTGTAATTTCTAGGGGTGCAATGATCATTACTGTCATTTTTTTCTTGACTGCAAAGAAATAACCAACAATTAAATTATACAATAAAAGTGAATTCTACATCATTCAGATGTCTCTGTGCTATGTTCTGTGATTAATTGAATCATGCTACTCTTATGCTGGCATTTGTTGTGTTTTGAATAGGATTTTTATCTTGTGCAGCTTGTTGTAATTATTTTATTATAAGTTTGCTTTAAATGATAATTAAGTAGTTGAAAATGTATTTTTAAACAAATGTGTATATCTGTCACTGTATGTTTAAGACCATCACTACTATGTGGAGACAAGGTGGGGAAAGCTCCCAGTTTCTTCCATGCACAGATCCACAATGGCTGTATTTGGACAACACAATAGTCAATGGTATTAATAGTCAACTCCATGGTTGATTATCGAGGGGGTACTCCCCACACAATATGATTACAATCAACCATGGTGTGGATTAAGGCCAGCCTTGAGTTGACTGTTAGTCTAGGCTGACCAGATAAAATCCAGGTCAGGGCTCCTGTAACTTTTACAGTTGTAGAGAAAAGGGAATTTCAGCCAGTGTCATTTGTATGCAATTAGTTCCTGGTGAAATTCCCTCTTCATCACAACAGTTAAAGTTGCAGGCACTATACTAGAGTGACCATGTACAAAAGAAGGCAGGGCCCCTGCAACTTTAACTGTTGTGATGAAGAGGGAATTTCATCAGGGACTAATTGCATACAAATGACACTGGCTGAAATTCCCTTTTCTCTACAACTGTTAAAGTTACAGGAGCCCTGACCTGGATTTTATCTGATCACCCTATGTTAGTCAATGTTGTGTTTGATTGACACATCCCCCATGTTCTCTCCCTCCTCAGTTCTCCTGCTGGTATCCCATCAGCCACTGTGGGTTCTTCCAACTGGACTAGGGTGGCAGCTACTGCTTTGGTCACTCTTGCCAGGGTACTCTGTAGTCGCCGAAAATAACCAACTGTGTGTGAGGAAATAGTCAACGGTGCCCACGATAACCAATGGTTGTTCAAATAATCAACTTTGCACAGCGTTGGTTATTTGCTTTGGTTAGTTTGGCCGAATAACTGACTGTGTTGTGAAAAAGTCTCAACAGATGACACAATAACTAATGATTGAGAATTTAACCTACCGTTGACTATTTAACCCACTGTTGGTTGTCGTGTCATCCAAACCCAGTCAATGTGGATATGTTCAAAGGTCAGTCAAATTCTGTGCACGTGAAAAGGTTTCCATCAAGCAATATAGCATATTAGAATCTTTCCCACCAGATGCAAGGATTGCTGTGGACAGGTTATCCACCAAATGCCAACAGTATGATAAGTCCTAAGCAAGTGAGGTGTTTATGTCCTGGTATAGTATACAGAAATCTTCTGTAATCTTTAGACTAAAGTCAGCTCTGCTGTTTTCAGTTCATTCTCAGTTAGAGGCCTGATGATATGGAAGAATTCCATGAAGTTTAGTATAATTCCTCTATCAAATGGATTGAAGAACTTCCCTTGATCATTCTGGAGATAAGTGTATTTTGTGGATTTGAGACACTCAGTGGTAGTTAAGTTGACTGCTGCCATATATACCTTTAAAAGAGAAACATTTCTTTATTTAATTTGACATATAATCTGTTTGCATTGCAATTATGCTTACCATCAAAAGTCACATTGCTGCAAGTAATTCATTATTATAAGAAATGCTTGATTTCTGTATAACTTCTGAAACTCTACTTCAGGATCTGGGATCCATGGCAACAGAACACTGGGCATTTAAGTGTACTGAAGAAAGGATCACAGCAGTAGAATTTAAGGTTACCCAAGCATACAGCACTCTGAAGATAGTTAATAGCAAGGAAGGGTCAGTGATAGAACGGTTATGTCTACAATATGAACTTGGTCATTAGTCACTGAATTGAGAAAAGCTAGTGAAGGTAGATCCAAGGCTACACTAGAATAAGGAGCGTGGACTGGGCTGAGGGTCCGAAGTATGAGCAGTTCAGAGACAATTTGGCAAGTTCTGCAAAAGCCAGTTTGAGATAGTTGGGACACTAGCAAAAAAAATCTGACCACTGATCATCTATCAAGTGTAGACAAGCAATGGTGCAGGCAGGATGAAGAGAGTAGTCAAAGTTCTGGATTCAGTCCATGGGAAACTATAGAACTCCATCATACCTACTTTTCCCCCCTGATATGCACCCGCAATTTTGACCTCCGCTTCATTAGCGCAGCGAGTGCTGGTCACTTTTCATGTGCGTTGTTGCGCTATTTCATCTTGTTGCTCATTCACTCTCCCACTCCACCCTGCCCCAGCCCACCCTTTCTCCTTCCCCCTCCAGTTCATTGGTTCATTGGTCCCCCCTCCACCTCGCTTGGGAAACACATCCAAAGGAAATCAAAGCAGGACATAAACCTCTACTAGAAATCACCTCCCTCTCCCCACCACAAGCCCCTATCAAGCAAATCAGGGGCTCGACAACAGCACATGGTGCACGATCCCCCAAACCCTGCATTTGTACTTCTTTGTGAAGGAGCGAGCGCAGGGGTTTGCATGTGAGGGGGCGCTGCCCGTGCATGGGGCGCCTGCGCCTCCTTGCATTTCTGTTTTGTTTTTCTCCTTTCATTTAGAGGAGGTGCCACCTGTTCATGGGGCACCAGCATGTCTTTGCATCACCGCAAACACATTTATTCAGAGCAGTCTGTTCTCTCCCCACCCCCAAGCATAGGAGATCAGTGCTCATCTTTTATTGCTAGAAGATTGAGCCTGGTTAGACGGAATCATTTATTCATTTCCTTTACTATGATTAGCCTAATGGTTTTGGTTGTAAGAAATCAAAAGCATTTTAGAGCTAGCTTCCAATTCCCCCTGCCAGGAGTGGGTGGAGGAAAATAAAAAGGAGAGGGGAGGAACACAACACTCTCAGTTGCTCCTGCCCCTCTGGCTAGGAAGAGCCACCTTGCTGTCTAAGGCCAAAGGATGCTTGGAGCTGGAAATACTTTCGTTCCCATCCCAACCCATAAATCCATCCAGCCTTCCAAATCCAACTGAGCAACAAGGCTCCATTCACGTGCTGGAGAAAGAAAACTGCCCATCCTTCCCTTTCGTCAGCAAGACCTCCCTTCAAAGCACCCCCCCCCCCAACAAAAGATATAGTGCACCTACAACAATACACGGGGAGGAATGGCTTTTTAATCTCGCATGGAGGAAAGAAACCAGACTTTCCTCGCTCCAAAATAAGATGGAAAATGGGGTGGAAGAGGCAAGATGAGTGCAGGGCAGCGATGATGTAATGTGAGTACCGCATTGCAAAACAACAAACCAGGCATGGTGAGAGTGCAATAAAACACTGGTGTGCTGTAGCTCATAGTCTAGCCTATAGGAATCTCACAAACATGTGTTTCAATATTCTTTAGTGCTCTTTGTTTTGTGTTATGCATTGAACAACATGCCTTTGAAATAAATTTAGGGCCTATGCTTTGTATTAAGGGTGTTGAATCATAGGCCCATGGACAAAATTCAGCATGCTTGGAGTCCCAATCTGGCCCTCTGGAATTCCCCAGAAGGCAACCCTCTTCTCCTGGCCTCACCCCCTTTCCACTTTGGTGGTTCCCCAGCATTTGCATGTTATTTTCCCCATTGTAAAAAGTTAGGGTGACCAGATAAAATCCAGGTCAGGGCTCATGTAACTTTCAGTTGTAGAGAAAAGGGAATTTCAGCCAGTGTCATTTGTATGCAATTAGTTCCTGGTGAAATTCCCTCTTCATCACAACAGTTAAAGGTGCATGCACTATACTAGAGTGACCATATACAAAAGAAGGCAGGGCCCCTGTGTCTTCCCTAAGGTTTGGTTATTGGCAAGAAGAGCTTTAAGCTAAAATATGCCAGTATTTTTTGGTAATTTTGGCATCTTGCCTTTTGCCCGTGGCCTTGCCCGCTGCTGGAATGCAGCTCCTGAAAGCTTCACTGAAATTGAATTGGGCTCTCAGGTTCAAAGAGATTCAACACCCATGTTTTATATCAGCCCCTCCCCCTGCATTCTGGTGCTCGTCATTGTGAATAATCTATTGGAAGTATGAATGCAAATTATTTGTATTTTTCCTATCAGTATGCCAGCATCTGGAAACTAGCGGCCTATCCTATGGGGCAGCAGCATATAGACCTTTAGGCTCCTGGTTCTAGATCCTGCAGCTCTACGATATGGACTGGGAATGGTAAGTTTGGGCCAAGGTCGTAGCTCAGTGGTAGAGTGCATCCTCTACCACTGAGCATACATTCTATAATATCATATTATCCTGTTATCAGGTGATGGAAACCTCAATACTCCCTATCAATAATAATAAAAGAAGATGTGTGTCTATCCATCTATATGTCAGTTCTGTCCATCCATCACTGCCATTGTTCCATGCCTGTGAAAACAAGACACTTTAAACTTGGCATGCATGTTCAGGGGAGCCTAGAGGTGTGTACCTAGGGATTATTTTGTTTTTAAAGCACACTAATTAATTTTAATACATGTTAATGTGCTTGATACGTCTACGTGGTTGGAGTCTGCAGTAACATCTTCAGCCACTAGAAGCAAACCTCCCAAATCAGCACAGATTTGCAAGCCATACAGTTTGAAGCTAGAGGAGACTAAGGGACACAGTTATGCACCTGCTCCCTCCCCACTGCTGTGGGGCAGCCTCCCCTCAGGGAATAGAGTGAACAGACCCCTCTCGTAAGGGGCTATAAGGATGCACCTGGCAGAGTACCAGCAGGGATGCCAGTCAGATGGGGAGCACAATGTGTCCAGCTGTTTGACAGCTGTATAAGTTTACTGGAAGGCGTCGCTGTATCAATGTTTACTAGTTTAAAATAATATATACATACATCTTAATGCTTTCTATTGTCAGTTGTACTATTTATGTCATATCCAATATTACTTCGGACTCTATCACCAAGTTAATATCTGCTTATCAAGGCACAGGGACTTGGAATCTCTGATACCAGACTATAAAATACCATATATCCAGTGAGTTTGTCAAATTTCCATTGAAACTCACTCTTATGCAATTGAATTATATTTCCCAGCAAGTCTGCTATGGTTTTATTTGCTGTATGACTCATATTAATGCATACTGTGGGATTCAAAATCCCACTTGAAATCAGCCAGTTAAAAATAGTGCACTAAAATCTTGTTGGCAAAACTATTTTTAACTTGTTGATTTTCAGTAATGAGACACTAGAGGGCATTAACAGTTTTATCTGCATTCAGCTCCTGGTCCCAGTATAGCCTTTCTCACATCAGCATATTGTATTATTGACAAGAAGGGAGGGATGAAATTACCATCTCTATGACAAAGCTAGTGAGGTTAATGTGCACTTCTGGCATTTCTATAATAAGTAAATAATAAATGAAAGTTATTGTCTCAGGCAGAACGTAGAAAACCTAAAGAAACATAGATGTAATGCATATCATAGATGTAATGCATATATAAGAATCCAACCTGGTATGTCCACTGGAGGGCAGAAAAGAGTACAACACTCCTTTCTGCTTTAATTTCTTTTTATTTTAAATTACTTAAACTGCAATCCTGTACCCACTTACCTAGGAATAAGCCCCAGGGAATGCAAAGATACCTACTTCTGAGTAGACAGAGGGTGACCATATGAAAAGGAGGACAGGACTTCTGTATCTTTAACAGTTATATTGAAAAGGGAATTTCAGCAGGTGTCATTTGTATGTATGCAGCCAGTGGTGAAATTCCCTCTTCATCACAACAGTTAAAGTTGCAGGACCTATACTAGGGTGACCAGTTACAAAAGAGGGCAGGGCTCTTGTAGGTGAAAGCATCAGCCTACAGCTCCCTGACATCTCCATTTCCTAAGAATGTTTCTGAGCCCCAAATCTGGCCCAGAGGTAATCATGGGAAATGAAGATGGCAGCAGCTGGAGGCCCTCACTTTGCTTTGAAGTAGGGCTGTGAACAGATCTGGATCCAGATCCCAAATCTGGACCGGATCAGGGTGATCCGGACCTCCCTGATCTGGACCCAAACCAGATCGGGGAGGTCTGGAGTGTTCTGGACCAGATCGGATTATTCCGGATGGATCCAGAGATCTGGGGCCCATTGACCTTCTATGTCCCTGGGTACAAGCTGTGCAGCTGGCACCCAGGGACGTCAGGCCGGTGGTGAATCCATTAGACTCACCACCCTCCCCCCACTCTCCCTACTTACCTGCTGCCTCATCGTTGCCGCTGCTGCCTGCCGCTGCCATCCACCGCTGCCATCTGCTGGCCACTGCTGCTCTACTGAGAACCAGGCCTCATGGCCTGGTCCTCAGAAGAGCAGAAGCAGTGGCAGCCAGTGGATGGCAGTGGCGGGCGGTGGCAGCAACGACGAGGTAGCAGGTAAGCAGAGAGAGTGGAGGGAGGGCAGTGAGTCTTTTTCCCCATATACTTGCAAGTCTATGGGGAAAAGGAGGGTTCCGGACCGGATCAGGGGAGGTCCAATTCGGATAGTCCGGGGGGGGGGGGGGGGGCTGTTCACAGCCCAACTTTGAAGCAATCCCAATGGCTGGTAAGAAAATTTGTTAATCAAAATAAATGAGGGGGTTAGGTGGTGGCCAAGAAGATGTCCGAGGGCGCACTGGTGCCCACAGGCATTACATTGCCAATCCCTGACCTAGGCAGTCATTGCCTTTGCTTTTTCTCAGTTATGAGAACATCATGAGAAATGTTCTTGGAAATTCAGCTCTTGGCACCTCAGGTGTTACCAGCTGGTTGTGTGCAGTTGCCGGAGCCCTCAATACACAGAACTACATTTTCAGTTTGTACTGTTAAATGTTTAGAAAGACATTTACAACAGGACAACATATGCACCTGAGTAGCTGGCCACGGACTAGAAGCTGGTTTCTATAAGATTTTGAAGGACTTACATGCACCTGATGGTCTTCTGAAAATAGGGACCCAATGGTCTTTAGTACAATAACTGGTACTAAAAAGCAATTTTTGCCTTAAGTACTGTTTGGCAATACTTGAGAAACCCTGTTATAAAAAAAGTCTGTGCCCAAAGATACGTACGCACATTGAAGACAATATTGCTGAAATCACTGCAATGACAGAGAGAAAGAGAAATCCGATCCCAATGAAAATGCTATGCCCCATGACATTAAACCAGTTCCAGCATAGATATATCCCAACTACAGAGTTCAGGCACATAGTAGCGAGGAATCCTACAAAATATGGCCTAGAAGAAAACAAAACAGAAAAAACAATGCTTCTGCTACATAGAAAGTGAACAAGTCTTATGAGTCTTTACACCAGAGATGGGCAACTTGTGGCCATCCAGATGTTTTGGCCCTCAACTTCCATCAGCCATAGTTAGTATAGCTGTTGGTGAGGGATGATGGGAAATTTAGGCCAAAACATCTGGAGGGTCACAAGTTGACCATCCTTGCTTTACAGAATTTAGTCAACACTTGGTACAGCCTCTCATACATGCAGGGAAAGTGGTGAATTAACTCAATTTCTATGTGAGTTTAGTCCCTTAGATACTGCTATATCACAATTATTTTTTATTCATCAGAATCCCTCCCCCCCAACAAACAAACAAACAGAGTATGCTCTAGGTTGCCCACTTACACATCACCAAAAAGGAGGTATTGCCTTACCTTCCCCACTGATTAGAAGAGGACATATTTGTACAGTGTGTGTACATGCTAATTTATATGGGGAGATGCAAATTTGGAAAGGATAGCTGTAATTTAAGACATCTCACCATAGCAGGGAAGACTGTGACCAGGTGAGCTGGCCTGTGCTCAGTCTGCCATCCAGGTGCTAAGTATTGAGGGGTAACTTCAAGAACCATGTTTTCCCTTCTTAGGGTTCTTTATCTTTAAACTGGGCCTGGACTGGACAGCCCTTCAAATAGAGGACATGTTCAAAATAGAGAACTGTCCCTGGACAGTCCTTCAAATAGGATCCATTGATGTAATATAGGACACATGGCCACCCTAGCAGTGTTCAATGCCACCTTTCCTCAACGGGCCCTTAAGGAGAGTGGGGTGTAGCACACGTGGTGCATGCAGGGAATTCCTAATCTCTGAGGAAATGTTACTTGTGTGACACAGGATGTATGTACACTAAGAACTGCAGGCCAGTTCCCATGGCAAAATATGTAGATTAACAATATAGGGTATGGATAGACCCTTGGCTTGGTTTTACGTTAACTGTCATGGCTTCCTCAATGAATTCTTGGACCTCTAGTATGATACTGACAATTTTCTCATTTACAGAAACATATGGGGAAGGGGGAGGGAGTCATGACAGTTGTTCCAGTTTAAATCTGCAATGTGGACATGTTAAAGTTCTAATAGTGGTATTTATTATAAAGGTATGAACAAAATCTCAGCATTTGAATATGTCCTTCCATATCCAATATGTCTGCCTACCACAACTTTGACTTTGATTGTTGATAATTTATGATAGATGCAGCTGTGATTCTAAGATGTTTTGCTACACATTTATGGTGAGAGATATCAGCACTGCATTCTGATGATGTTGTTGCCAGTCATGAAAAAGAACGCTAGTTCCTAATGACTTCTAGCATTTTGTGGTACCTGTTCCTGTATCCCACGCTGTTGTAGATAAAAGGACAATAATGATCAAAACCAGCGACACAGCGGTTGATGATATGACAATGTTTAGCTCGAAGAGGTTTCACGAGATGACACATATGACATAGTCTGTTCAAAAGGATTTTCCCATCTTCCCAATATTTAAGATAATCTACCTTTTAAAAAAAAAGATATCCAGGATAGAATCTAAAATACAATGACAGAATCTAAGGACTACTTTGGGGTATGTGCTTTGGGTAACAGCATCAGTTTGGACAATCAGGTGATGTACCTTCTGTTCATACTTTCAGTGTTATGTCCAAAGGGGAACTTGCATGAGTTGTATCCCTATCTAGCGTCAATGCATCTGGAAGTTGTGCAAACAAACAGTGAGCCCTCTACTATATTAAGACTCACATAGATTTACTGTGTATTTACCACCATCACATCTGAAAGATACCTTGTTATGGAATGGCAAATCAGGATCTAGGAAGGTTGTAGGATGCTCAGACATTTGCTTCACCAACTACGTAACCAGCCTAGGCTGACAATGAAAATAGTAATAGATTGAATATATATAACTAAAGGCCAGCAATTCATGGAGTGATGCTTAAGGCATGAATCACCCAGTAATGCACATTCTGGAATACCTTATAAATTCATTCAGAGCCTAAGGCTGAACTTGTGAGCCTTGAGGGGATTGTCTATATGCTGTATATATACTCCATTGTCGCTGTGCAGTTGCGCTCCATTGTTTATATGATGCAGCTGCCAATTCGCAGCCACACTGTACTATTCCCCACAATGCTGCACATTTTCGATGTCTCATTGTACTGCGAGTTTTTACTTTGCTCCAATGTCACGATGGTTGTTTGTGTGTGTGTGTCAGTGGTGGCTTCAGTTCAGATTAAGAGAGTGGGCATAGTTAGGGGATTGGATCCCAGTGCAGGATAGGCACGAGCATACAGGGCAGGGGGCAAGCTCCAGGTAAGTGTTTAGTAATGGCCGCCATGGCAACATTAAAGTCTCATTCTGGAATGAAAGAAAGGACAGTTATTATGTATAATGCATAAAGTTAATGAATTGTAGCTGTGCAGCTGCACAGCTGCAGGCTTTCAAAACTACAATGTTGTGTAGAGTTGCCAGAAAACAACAACAAAATGCTTTTGGAGGTTTTCAGTCACTCAATATTTGCTGCACATTACTGTTGTGTGACAATGGTGCCGCGAATTTTCTTGGGTGGATAGCCCACGCTCACACCTGCTCTGTAACCCTATCATTGCTGTTTCACAGCAGCAATATTGCGAGTTTTGGGGGAATCAGTAGCAAAAGCGACGCCGTATAGATGCCCCCCAGATGTTGTTGGACAGCAACCCCTAATCCTTCATCACTGGCTTTGATGGCTAGGGCTGATGGAAACTGAAGTCCAACAATATCTGCAGGACCACAAGTTACCCACTTGTGGCCTAAGGCCTCTATGTATCATGTATTCCCCACAGGCTGCATATGCTACCCCCTCTTCTGTCTAACACCTTTGTGCAATTCACTACTGTAAAAATCCAGAGTATTCCAGATAAAGGTACAATTTTAAAAAAATGGATATTCCAGTTTAAACCTGTGACAATATTCTGGTGAGTGAAATGATTACAGATCAAAAGTGTGATCCAGTCAAAGGCATGCACATTTAAGTTAACAGTTCAGTGGGAGCACTGAATATGCATGTATTTAAAATGCAGAGACATTCGTTCTAGGTGGTAGCTACTGAAGGTATTCATTTCAGAATATTAAGATCATAAAATTAGATGCAGGATGTCATGTTGTGGTTCAAATAAATTATGGTTTAATCCATGAAAAGTTAGCATAACTCTAGTTAATCCCTAGATTGTGCTAACCTTCTGTACACCACCTTGAATGTCATGATGGGAGAAAGGTGGGATATAAATTGTATAAATAAATAAACAGAATAAAATTACTGACATCCCATTGAAAGTGGTAGGAGTTTAATCATGACTAACTTATGCCATTGGTTTCAGTGGGATGTGTAGCACAACCATTTGCATGTTTACTCAGAAGAATATCCCACTGTTTTCAATCAGGTTTACTTCCAGGTATGTGTACGCAGGGTTGAAGCTGAAGTTAATCATGACTGAAGCTGTGTCAAGTCCACTTTGGCTAAGTAACTAATATCGAAATGGTGGAGCATTTACTATTTATTTACTAAAATTAAGAAAGCAATTTATCATCATCCAATTTGTACATGGCTTTGGGAGCCAAACGAATTGCCTTCCATCCCCACTATGGCCAGCAAAGAAGGAGAGTTCATACATACCATGATCAAAATGGTTTTTACCACTTATTTCTCTGTTTACAGTTTACCAAAATATGACTCCTTAGGTATGTAAAACAAAGTAAGTCACCAGATCCGAGCGATGCAATCCTATACATGTCTACTTAGAGGGAAGTCCTACTGAGTTGAATGGGCCTTATTCCCAGGTAAATGTGTATTGGATTGCAGCCTCAATTTCCAGGTACTTCTTTGCTAGCTGTTTCCAATATAATAAACATAATTGTGATTTAACTGGATTTTCTTATTGTGAAAAGTTAGTCATGCATCAAAAAAAGAATAAAAGAAGTGTGCTTTCACTACAGTACCAATTGATTGGTACTGTGTGTATGTTGTAAAATATATGAGGGATATACCTGTTCGATGGCCTTGTAATATTCATCAGTATCTCGAGGAAGGAAACCTGGATTCATCATAGAAGCTTTGAAGAACAGGAACCACATCAGTGCATTGCCAAACAGGAAGATAGCATGAACATTCCACAGGGTGTTAAAAGATAATGGCATAATCTGTGCAATGAAAATAGATGTGGGCCTTTGAAGCAGAAAATTATTATAAAAATGTGTTTTGACTTTGAAACATCATCCCAATCATTGTACAAAACATTGGTCCCTTTGTTGGTTCCTGCCTAGGTGCACAATTTACATCCGATGGGCAAAACCACTAGGGACCAGACCACAATCACAGATGCGAAGGGAGAGATAGAACTGGAGGAGCAACTCGTGAGAGACTTGACTAAAAGAGAGGGTAAAGAGATGGAATACTATTTAGTAGAAGTAGACTGCAAGGAGGCAAAAGGCTCCAATGGTAGATGGGCTTGTGCAGAACAGGCAACTCACATAACACCAGTGTTAGCTCCAGGTTTTGGAGAGCCCTTGGGCAAGACACTCTCAATAGGCCTCTTCCCTCAGTGAGTCTACCTTCTCACAGCCATTGTCAACAGCTTATATTGCTTCTCGTCCTCTTCCTCACCATTGCTACCACTTGCTTGCTTGATTGTCGGAGACTCAGCCTGCAAGTAGTCAGTGGCATCTACTGCTCCTGCTTCTCATCACAACCATTTTCTGGGTCAGAGGTGAACAAGCAGGTTGCAATGGTGAATCCAGAGGGCTCTTGTCAGTGGGTCCCTGTAGGGCTGTGGGCCTTCAACAGGTGCCCAACCATGCTGGTCATGCATGATACTCTCTCATACAAACACACACATGCACACACAAACTGAGCAGTTCGCCACCAAGCTCCTTCTGGTGGATGGACTGGTTTAAATGGGTAAAAAAATGCTACGGCAGAGCTAGGCTGGCTGGCTGACCAGGGATTCTTTCCTTCCTAGCTATCTTCTCCTTTGGCAGTACTGGGCGTAGGGAATAGCGGCAGCAGCCTGGGACTCAGAGTGTCTATTGAGGCAGCTGCTGCATGGATCATTCCTCTTGTCCTCTCCACTGGTAGTAGTTGCAGTAACAGTGGAGGGAATGACAATAGGGGCAGCCGTGGGAGTGGTTCACTTTTGCTGAACCAGCAGGTTTCTGAGAAATGAGCAGGTTCTGAGGTTGCTTATTTTCCACTAAGCTAGCTGCTCCTGGGGCACAGCTACTCCTCAGCCACAGACACATCTTGACATAAGGGAAGCCATGTTTTGACCAACCTGAGGAAGGTCAGACAGTGGGCATTCAGAAATGTCAAGAAAGCAATTTTTAAAAGCTTTGTGTGTATAACAAGACGACTCTCCACCCCCCCCCCCCCACACCGTGCAAACAGGAAAGATTGTGGTTGGGATCAGACTTCCTCTTTCTTCCGTTGTCCCCAACAGACAACTGTGGTTAGCTAGAGATTTTTACTTGATAAACAGCCATCTATGGCTTTTGCTTAGCAAAGAATATTTTGCACATGCTCAGTTGTTTCATGTCTATGTGACCAGGACTTGCTAAAAACAACTGTCACGCCCAGGCAGGGCAGAATTGCACTTTGGCTAAAGTGTTGCGCTTTGGCTAAGGTAAGCTCTCCATTGTGATGTGTCCTTTCTACCAAAATAAAGGTGTTTTGAAACCTGGAAAGCATCTCCGTTGTGATTGGGCCATGACAGAGGAATAATGTAGCTTTGTGGCTGAACATGTTCATATGGCCTAACAAAGATGGCGATGCTGGTTTTGTGGTTGGCTATCGGGTCCAAAGACTCCAGCAGCTGTCCAGCTTTGCTTAGGATTGAAAGGTGGCAGATACAGATCCCTTTCAAACTAAGGTTCAGTTTGGGATGCTAGCTCTTCAGATGACAAAGGGACAATTCATATGTTATTGAAGTGGGTATGAGCTGCTTCCACAAAGCTGCTCCAGTAATGTTTTTCAGAGGGAATCACATGGGTTGGGAAAATTATATCATATCATTATTGCCAGCGGGTGCATAATTCACCCATTCATTTCCTTTCTACCTATATTACCAGAACAACATGGGATCCAGTTGCATGGGAATGGCTCTCCTGCTGCTAAATTGATCCGTAGTCATCATGTCAAATTGGTAGTATGTTGTCATCCAGTAGTGTTAATCAGGCGATTATTTGGGGCAGAGAGTTGGAGATCTTTAAGAGTAAGGCAGGGTGGATAATTTGTGGTTCTCCAGATGTTTAGGCCCAAAACTCCCAGCATCCTACACCATTGGCTATGTTGGCTAGGGCTGATGGGCATTGTGACCCTCCAGAAGTTTTGGCCTATAAGTTGCCAACCCCTGGAGAAGGGACTAGAAGCAGAGTTGAGTCAGGAAGCCAGTATAGAGGCATTTAGGGGAGACTACTAGTACATTCTTACTTTCTGTGGAAAAGGGAAACCTCATTCTGGATGCAAAAGATTTTAAAATTTAATTTAATGAGAAATAGGATTATCATTATCATCATCATCTAGATTTCAATGGCTTGATGATATAAAAGCCTCAGTGTGAAAATCTATCCTATACTAAAGTAGTTGATTTTGTCAAATTACTTAAATGCAAATATGTTCCCTTTTCTCCTTTCATGAAATATGAAACAGTAAAATGTTAATACATTACTTGAAATAATATTCTAAAATACTTTCCTAAGATCATGTTCTTATCTCTGTTTTCTGTTTAGCTTGTCAGTTTAGCCCGATGTGGATAAAATGCCACCAGGTGTTCAGTGACACTCCTGCCAGCTGACTAAAGAATTATGTTCAGATTAAGGAATTAAAGATGCAATCCTGAGCCAATGAAGGCAATGGCAGAAGTGCCTTTGACTTAAATGGAACCATGGAATGAACAGTGAAGCCACGTCCCTTCCATAAAAAAGGCAACATCATTATAAACGCAATCGTGTACTATATGCATCTTGTATTGATTAAAGGCCAGAAAACACAGAGAGGCTTCCACCTTCCAAGGTCACTGAGAAACTGATATCCATTTATGATGTGACCATGACTAAAATGAGCTTTTAAAAGTTGTCTATCGTTTATTCAAATGTAAACATGATATTGATGAAATGCAATAATCTGATGTCACACTAGATAATAAGCACCATTAACTTTCTAAGAGAGGTGACATTTCAGGGAATGAGTTGAGATAAAACCCTTTCAAGATTTCTTTTTGTATATTCCTTTCTTCTCTATAAACCAAAGAGAATTGCCTAGAATCTGGGATGTTGGCCAATTAACAGTTGACATATATTGGCCTGAAATAACAATTTTCTGCTTTATTATATGGCATTGATGTGATGCACACAATAATTCAACTTTATTATTACACTCATAGCAATCATATCTCACCCTTAAGTGCTGTTACTTGGATGTTTCGCAGAAATCAACAGGACTTGCTTCTTAGAGATAGGTTTAGGATTATATCAATTTTTACCTTTCTTTTCCAGAAATACTGCAATCATCATCATAATCCCTCTTTTCTTGCTTGTGGCGGTTTTTCTAGACGGACATGACACGCTTTGCCAAGTCATGCTGTTTTTTACTGATTCAGAAATTTCCTGACTATTGAACATGCTTTCTGGATGTTGGTGTGGATGTATTTTGGTAGGCTCAGTTTCTGAAGGTTTTCTGTATAGTTTTTGATGTGATGCCGGTGACTGATGTGACTAATGGAATAATTGTGACCTTTTCCTGTTGTCACAATTCTTTAACTTCCATAGCCGGTGGTGTATATCATCATCATCATCATCATCATCATCATCATCATCATCACTATACCCTGATTTTCAGAGTGAAATCCTTCACAAATTACAACTTAATTAAAAATACAAAATACATATCCCTGAATTATATCAGTAGTCTCTACACTTCTTCATGTTACACTGCCACTTTGTACAATTCTCAGCATGCTACTGCTAATATATCCCCCAGTCTGAAAGCAGGAGGTTAATGGCTATTCCAAAATCCATTCTGCTCTACCATGAGACATAGGAAGCTATGACAACATCATGAATCTTTGCATGATTGCATTCTAGCTTCCTGAGGACAAATGTTCCTATACTGCATTTTATGGGGTGGGGGCCTTTTTTCAATTCAGCAAAAGAAATCCTTTTCTTAGTCACGAGACACTGAAAGCTAGGAAGCACCATGCATCTTTAATGAATTGCATTCTAAGTTCCTGAGAGCAAATATGGCTGCACTACATTTTATGTAGTGAGGCTCTTATTTTGATTCAACAAAAGACATATGTAAAATTGATTGCTGTAGTCACATATTTTACTGCCTCCCTTGGAAGGAAAAGTCAATCTGTTAAATAGATAGCACTGGCATATTGGCATATGATTCAAGGCTTTCATTTTCAGTTGTTCTGGTACTCTAGACATGGAAGATCCACACTTTGAACCACACTCTGATTCCCTTACCCAAAAGAGATAAGTTGGGTAACCCCAGAGAAGTGTACACGTGTAAAAGAAAAGAATGGCTGTCTTGGATTCACCAGGAGGGTGAAACATCTGTGTTCTGAAAATGAAACAAGATAAGAAAATCATAATTGAAAATGGGCCAAAGTGTCTCAATCACATAGCCACACATACACATAAAATGTTACTCCAATAAACAAATCTTAGAACAGTTTTAGAACTTGCACGAGGCCCACTAAAAAGTGAGTATGTGTATGGATACATACTCATCCAGAGATCTGTGTATGCTAACTTTTTAAAAAATACAATTTAAATATAACTGCAACCAGGAAATTCATATTTTTCACCCAGAAAAGCTGATTACTGCTCTCTGTATGAGTTAGGTAAAACAAGTAATTTCTTTTATTTTTGCATAATCCATAATGTTGATTTCTTTGGAGTTTGTGAGGTATGAGGAGGGGCTGGGCGCTAAAGAGCATTGAAGCCCTATCCTCAACCACTGGGATCCTTATTCAGATGTCCTTCTGGTTCCTGAGATTGCAGCACATGCTTTCATGCATATCTTTATAGCCTTCAGGACTAGAAGCTAGTTTAACAAAAGCACAAAACAATAACAAATGCTCCTGAAAGCTGGAAGCAGTGGTGCATCTAGGACTGAACTTCCAGGGCACCACGGCTCAGGGTGCCCACCAACTGACCACCCACAGGGCAGTAGAAGCAAACACTCCATTCTAAACAACAACAACAACAACAACAACAACAAAAGGCCACTCAGCGTATTATTTTCTTCACTAGCAGAAATCCTAACTCCATCAAAGCAGCACAATTAGGAATAATAAAAACAACATTGCAATGGTAAATCTTGTGATTTGAACTATGGCCATTGATTCTATGTAATTATTTGTATTATAGTTTATAACCGAAAGCATCTATTCTAAGATTCCTTTCCCCTCATTCATTTGGAAGCCTCACACAGTCTTTCAAAAAAGAAATGTTTGTCTTTGGCTCCACCAGGACATTTCCTTTTATTTTATAATGTGCCGAAATACAAGGCCATTTTTGCCAGAGCTTCATTTTCTTTCTGTTAGTGTTTGTAGTCAGGCTGCCACAGAGTGACAAGATTTTTACAGTGTGGTGCTAAACAACTGTGGTGAGATGCTATCTCCAACAATAATGTTGAATTTAATAACTCAACAGAGGCAACAGCAGAGAAAAGCATAAGGATGCCCATGGAAAGAAATGAGATTTCCTTCAGCTTGAAAACAATTATCCCCACTAAAAGCTTATAAAAGAAGCACTAATCTAGCCTTTCCCGACCTGGTGCTCTCCAGATGTATTGGACTCCAACTCTCACCATCCCCAGCCATGGGAATGATGAGGAGGGCTGCACATAAACCTATGTGTTGACTGACTTATGGTCTCACGTAGAATCATTTTGGGTTCATGATTACACCTTCAAAGAGCAATTGTGAGGTTTCAACGAAACAAAATATCAGTGGCGTAGTGCTAAATTTTGAAGTGGTGGCACTCATCCTGACTTTCTCTGTAGTTCTGCCTCCAAGGAGTCCAAAAATTCAGGCAGCTGTGTTGAACCACATC
Organism: Anniella stebbinsi; assembly: GCA_029215795.1. NCBI lineage: Eukaryota > Metazoa > Chordata > Lepidosauria > Squamata > Anniellidae > Anniella > Anniella stebbinsi. The sequence goes on from JARDYH010000004.1 coordinate 193,188,797, forward strand.
AACAAAGCTGTTCTAGTAGTTTTATCCCTACCAAGAGCAGGTCTTTTGTAAAGCGAATGGGTCTTAATTGCTCATTCAAGACCAAGCCATTAGAGCAGGAAACAATATATTGTTGCTGGAAAAATCCATTTCCTCCCAGCAACTGTAAGAATCGCAGCTAAGCTCAGAGGGAACAGAGAATTCTGAGGGGAAGGTGGTACCAATGATATCAGCATAAATGCTAATTACAAAGTGCCAGTGCTGCATCTCTGTGAGTCCTAAACCATTTGGAAATGTGGGAAACAGATGGGAGTATAACAGCAAAATCTGTTAGGAAGTCCTCTTGTGCAAAGTAGAGATGTGCATGCCCGAAAATATCATTTTTTTCTTGTTATCGTAATTTCGGACCAAAAAAATTATCATCTCCAAGAATATCGTAGGTTAATCGTATCGTCTTCACGATAATTATCGGAAATCCGATATTTAATTTGCAGCCCCATTGTGCCCTATAAAGCTGATTTTTTAAAAGAAAAAATGCCTATAACTTCTGTATTTTCAAAGTTACAGGCTTGAAACTTGGTCACAATGCTTACGGGGTACGCCTAAGTATGTGTATGAAATTTGAGATCGATCCCTCCAACCCTCAATTTTATATGAATTTATTAAAGAACATTTAAGTTCTGACAGGTCAAAAGTTGCATGATCTTTCAAAAATTCATATAAAATACAGGGGTGGAGGGATTGATCTGAAATTTGGCACATATGTGTAGCAACATGTGCTAGACATGTGTATGAAATTTGAGATCGGTCCCTCCAATCCTCGATTTTATATTAATTTTTGAAAGATCGTGTAACTTTTTGACAGGTCTGAATGAACGCACGTGGCGAGCTGTCATTCTGACTTTTCAGAACTTAAACAATCTTTAATAAATTCATATAAAATCTAGGGTTGAAGGAATCGATCTCAAATTTCAAACACATACTTAGGCATATCCCATAAGCACTGTGACCAAGTTTCAAGCCTCTAACTTTTAAAATACAGAGGTTATAGGTTTATTTATGTCAGTCCGATAATCCGATATAATCGGGCTGAAAATTATCAGATCGGATGTTTATTGGAGGTTTTTCTTTTGTATTGTTATTGTTAAATGCATGCACGATAAAGAGCATATCATATCGTTATCGTACATTTTAACGATATGATACACATCCCTAGTGCAAAGCCCCAAATGACCAGGAGCTAAAGAAGTGCACAGATAACATTTCTGTGATGGAAGACAGCTTGTATGTTATCACATGTGAGGACTGAGCACGTTGGATAGTTTTGATACATTCAGTGCACGTATTAGGTAGCTGCGATTGGCTACAGTTTCCCAATGTCTGTACACATAGCTAAATGGACACCTGTACTAATAGCACATAAAAGTATACAAATAGCATACATGTGATTTCCTGACCCAAAAGTTATATCCATTAGGAAACTGTGGTATGTAAAGGTACCTTTGGGGTTGATTCACATGACTGCTTTTTTGGACATATTCCAAAATGGACTGACATTTTTATGTGTTGAGTCATGGGAATAGACTTGCTAAAATTTCTACTTTGGATGTATGGTTAACCATCATTTCTTTCCTTTTTAATTTCCATGTTGTTATGTCTAGACTAGGTCCACAAATTTGGATCCAAATTTGACCAAACGTTGTTCTTCGGACAGTCAAAAAGCTTTGGAGACACTTGGAAAGCATCTGTGGCTCAGTGCAAGGTCAGGGAGAACTCTGGGTCTATTCCTGAGGCTGAAGAAAGGTGAAGGCTCTCTCTGACCTCAAGCTGGGCTTGTCTCCACAGATTAAAAGATTTACTTACCAGTGGTGAGCTGGCAAGTGGATTTGGGACCTCCAGTTATGCCTTCTTTTAAATAAGCTTGCAAAGTAAAGAAAAGAGGAGCTAATTAAATCTTTCAGCACTTCACTTAATGGGCCATTCATTACCTCAAACTCCATTCAGACAGCCAAATGAATGATGATGCCTTGTATTTCTATTTAATAGTCCCTAGTATAATTTTGTATAGTTAATACTTCTTGGTTTGTACAGCCATGTGATTTATGTGCAAAGAAAACCTATTTCCCCTCTCTTACATATTGTCATCTGGACACAATGTATAAATTTAGATTCCTTTCGTCTTTCCCTTTAATCTTTTAATCTCTCCTCATAATCTCGTAATATTTCCCGGTGATTAATCTCCCTGTTACAGCACACTCCTTTCTCCCCGCACTTGAGAAGGCAGCTCTGCTCCATTGCTAATACATCGCTAGGTTTATGCTTGTAAGGCCATTATAATGAAATATAAGCACCATATTTACCCTTTGAAAACGGAGGGATTTTCTTCTATTTTGCTTGTTCGTATTCTCCGTGCCGTCACTCAGCCTCTTCTAGGATCTCTGAGACCTTAAAAACACACCCACCCAACATAAGCTTTGTATCCCATCAAAGACACCCTCCCCCTCCCCCCAAAGCAAGTACTGAAAGCTGTAATGCTTTCAGACTATTTGGCTGGATAAGCTTTTGAGGCACTTTTTAATGGCCTTCACTGAGTTGATAGTTTTTGTGCGCAGAGAACACAAATGGACTGTAAATGGAAGGGCTCTTATCCAAATATGATTGTAAAGCACTGTGGCTTGGGTGACATTTAACCCCTATTTCAAACCTCTTTTTTGGTATTCATCTCCCTGCTTTGGGTTACCCTTGGACCTGTTTTACCCTATTCTTTTCTGCACAATGGGTGTGAAACATTGTGATGGTGGGCTTTTTCTGGCCATTGCAAGAGTTTAAATAAGAGGGAAAGTGACAAATATAAGCTCCATCCTTCCCTGGGAAGAGCTGTCCACCATTATCTCCCTGTCCTTCAGCTTAGGGGTCACTGTAGATGACAGTTTGGCCTCCTCCACACGAGACGTTTAATGAGCCTTGAAGGCTCATTATAAATTTTACCTCCACACCAGCGGAGCGCAAAACGGGCGTACAGGCGCGTTATCTCCCCGATAATGCGCATTTTCGAATGCGCGTTAAATAGCGACTTTTATTTTTCTCCGGCCGTTAAAGCGCATTTTCGCCGTGTGAACAAGCGATTATGCGCATTAACGTCTTCTAAAGCGCTTTTTGGATATCAATTAATGCGCTTCGCCGCCTCTCGCCGCCTCCCGTGCAGAGGGATTAGGCGTAAATGCGCCTCCGCGATAATGCGCATAATCCCCGAACCGGGTGCAAAAGCGCATCCTTGTGGAGGGGGCCTAAGTTGTCCTTTTGGGGGGGGGCAGAAAATACTTTTTTTCAAACTGGGATTGATTGACCTGAGCGTGGCCCACTTTTCATCTTCCCTGGGGTGTTTTCCTCTGTTGGTGGGGCTTTCTAATGGACTGGTCAGCTTGTATCTTGCCAGAAGTTGCTGGTGGGCCACTGAATGGAGGAGATGCTGTAGTGTAGGGAAAGAATTTGAGAGAGGTCCCTGAGCTTCTGTTTAGGTGAGGAACAGGAGAGCATTACAGGGACTCTTGTGTTTACTTGGGAGTGAGGAGGGGGCAGGATAGCTCAGTAGTACTGAGTAGGTGCTGGGCAGGGCCTGGTGTTACCTCCCATAGACGTGAGGCTCCTTCATCCTCCGCCATCTTAAAGTCAGTTGTTTCCTCAGAATTCTGCCCTTTCTCCCTTGTTGGAACTGCCTTCCCAAATGCCTGTTGGACAGCACCTCCCTTCTTTCAAATTCCTCCTCAAAACCCACCTTTCCTGTAAAACCTTTGGCACAACATCCTAGTTGCCAGGCCTTACTGGAATTCAGCCTATAACTAAGTCTAAGCACATGTAACTGAAACGATATATTGCTTCATTATTTACCCCTGCCTCCCCTCCCCTTACTCTCTTAGATTGTAGGATTAGTGCTTGGGGCTATATCACAGTCCAGTAGGGGGTTCACTGGTTTGAAAACACACCTAGATTATTCCCCCATCCCCAATACAGAGGCAGTGTCAACACCATTGGATAGCTGTCGGGGTCTAACTAGACCAGCCTTACCAGTAGGCAGAGTAAGGTGGCTGTCCTGTCCTGTGGTCCCTTAATGCACACAGAGGAAACTGGTAGCATCTGATGGGAGTCAGAATGAGGCAAGAAGAAAATGGGACCAAGGATAGCACTAAGTGGGTCCTCAAACTAGAACTCTCACTTACTATAAGAATAGGTGGATGTTTTCTCAGCAGGAAGCTAAAACCAACTGAAGTTTTATGCAGGCTGACAAGATCTGTAGTTTGGACAGCACCACCCTTCCTGGAGGGTCTAACTGGACAGTTAAAGGGCCTTCTCTTGATTTTGTGCCCTGACGCTTCTGTGAGGCTGCAGAGATGGAGGTTATGCTGGGAATTCATTCACTGAATACAGGATGATGGCAGGGCTAGGTTCTGAGGCCTGGAGGGCCCTGAATAAGGCACTGACTGGAAATAGCTTGCACCTCATCTTCATCAGAATATTTTGCTGCATACCGGAAGGTCTGAGGGTGGTGGATTCTGACACTGGCCTGTCTCCAGCAGCTAAATTTGGGTGCCATGAAAGGGCAGCAAGTAGTTATTTAATTAAAAAAATGGTTGTTGAATTGGTGTATTGGCAAAGATTTAATTTTCTCCTGAAAAACCTTGTAGATTGTTAATCTTACAAAAGGGAGTTTTCTCTAACTGTTCAAATGCACAATAGAAAAATTAAACTCAAACTTTCTACAATCAATGTGTTTGTGATAGGTTAAAAGCTGTTTTATTGTTCCCTAACCTTTCTCTTGTGTGCCCCCCACTTTAACACCCCCCGGTATGATTCAAAATGCACATCCAGACAATGTTCAGTGTGTGAGTAAAATGAAGGTGCCTGTAGGAAACGACACACAACATATAAAATGGAGTGCAGGGAATGCTCAGAGTATGTTATGTGGGAGAGATGAGTAGACTTCATTCTCATACTTCAAGTGAAAGAACAGCTAGTAGAGATTAAGCACAATAGGAGTAGAAATAATCTACAGGCACTGCATGCAGGGGAAGTACCTGCAGACAAAACATTTAAAGCCATAAGAACATAAGAACACAAGAGCAATGCCAGATCAGACCAAGGGTCCATCTTTAGGCTGACCAGATAAAATCCAGGTCAGGGCTCATGTAACTTTAACAGTTGTAGAGAAAAGGGAATTTCAGCCAGTGTCATTTGTATGCAATTAATTCCTGGTGAAATTCTCTCTTCATCACAACAGTTAAAGGTGCAGGCACTATACTATAGTGACCACATACAAAAGAAGGCAGGGCCCCTGCAACTTTAACTGTTGTGATGAAGAAGGAATTTCACCAGGAACTAATTGCATACAAATGACACTGGCTGAAATTCCCTTTTCTCTACAAATGTTAAAGTTACATGAGCCCTGACCTGGATTTTATTTGGTCACCCTATCCATCCCAGCACTCTGTTCACATAATGGCCAACCAGCTGTCGACCAGGGACCCACAAGCAGGACATGGTGCAACAGCACCCTTCTGCCCATGTTCCCCAGCAACTGCCTCTGATACTGGAGAAAAATAGCCTACAGTACCTGCTACTCCCAGGTGGTCTCCCGTCCAAGTACTAACCAGGCCTGACCCTTATTTTGACAAATGAATCCAATGTATATACGAGAAAGATTAGGGAAGTTATGTATATTAAGAAACTGAAGCCTAGTGTGAATGCTCAAGAGGAAATAATGTAGGCACTTAGTTTAATAAACGAAGAGCTTTAAGTATGTGAACTGAGAGTAAGTTATTTTGTATACCCTTAAGGGCGTAAATGCAGTTGTTGGTGTTGTGTGTTAATATTGTAATTGGATATGGGGGGCTACTTGAGATCTATTTCAAACCTTCTTTTCATTGTGTGAAGCAGCCCTGGAGCTCTGTTATTGAGAATGGTGTATTAACAACTGGAATGTTTGCCAATGGTAAGAACAATTAAAATACCTTTAAACCTACCACTAAGGTGTTGATTGTGGAAGGTATGAACTTAGTTTCCCTGCTGCACATTGAATGGTTGGAGAAAATGCCCTTTCGTTGAATTATTGTTGATGTCTCTTTATTGCCAGGGATGTGCCTTGGGGATTTTCTGCCTTGGGTGACAAAACAACATGGCTAGCCTTGGGTAGAGTACACCATGATTTTTTTTGGGGGGGGGGGAATGGTGGGTCACCATTTGTTGCTCTACCGCAGGCAGTAAAGTGTCTTGGAGTGTCTCTACATTAAGGGAAATTGTGTTGTTTACCCAGGGCTGTTGTTCTTCCTGGTTCTTTGACACAATCGATATGGGCTGCATTACATGGGAGGAGAGGGGTGGCAAGTTGGAAGATCCTGCTGTTTCCTGGGGCTCCTTTAAATGGGTGACACAGTTGAATCAAGGGAGCACCTCTCTCCCTCCTTGGCATGTGTGCAAAGGAGCGGGGTGGGGAGTCTTGTTTTCACCTGCTGTAAGTATGCAACCCTCTGCACACTTACTTGGGAGTAAGCCTCATGGAACACAATGGGAATTCTGAGTAGACAGATGGGAAACTACTAGCACAAACCAACAGAAAGAAGAAAAGAATAATTAAAACAAATCACATTGAATTTAAACCTAGCATGACTATAATCTAGCATAATCAAGGTTCTTGTGTTCTTATAGAACCCTCTACATCCCCACAGCAGACTTATTGGGAGTAAGCCCCATTGAACTTAAAGGGGTGCTGTTGCTGGGGTGGGGGATCAGATCTGTCTCCCTTTGTTGCAGGTATGCATTTTACCCTCTTCAACTTCCGATAGCAGGAAAGGTCCTTCCTTGGGAAGTTCATAGCACAATGCCAGCTTTATACACTGCCAATTTTGTGCCATTAAGGGTTCATTCCAGTTTATCTCTGATATTTTTTTAAATGGAATAAGGGAGGATTGCGGGAGATGTCCTGTTTGTTGACAAGTGCATGAAATCGACTCGCAAACTTCCATGAGTGGCCAGTCATGACTGTGCTATAAATGGTTCGTTTCAAGAAGCTTTTTGGCACCCCATCACCCCAACAATACATATCAGCACTGATGAATTGTTTGGCCCTTCTGCCTTCCGTTCTCTTGGCCACATGCTTATGCGGTGGCAGTGGAAGGGTCTGGGAATCATTTCAAATTTCTTGCAAGGCTGCAGAGCACCTGATGTAGCATTGAAAATGGTTATACAAGAAAACAGGTTTGCACAAACATCTTTAATATAAGATAAATTAATCTTATTTCCCCCTGTTGTGATAATGGCCTTACAGCCTATGGTCAGCCCCTCTAGAGGCCTGGAAAATATACCCATACCCCCATGGTTATGTCCTGATATGATAGTCAGCTTCAAGAGGAACAGGTTAGGATGGCGTGGATAGCATCAACGATGCATCTCACTCATCTGTATAAACTGATTCCCCCCCACCCCATTAATGGTTCCAGCCCAATAAAACAATAGGAGAAATTTAGCTTATTTCTTCATTTTCTTCTCTTCTCTTTCCCTTAACTCTACTGCTCTCTTCAACAGTTTGTGCCTGAGGAATCTCTTCAGATCTTTGGGACACAAGGGGAAGGGGAAAATGTGATTGAGATAATGATGCAATGATACTGAAAATGTTCCTCACACAGATTTCCATGTTGCATTCATTTAGGGATCTGATTCAGCTTGAAAAATCTCTGACTATAACCTAACTCCAAACCGTCTCCAGACTGGCTGCACAACAACTCCAAGGCTACGGGTCTAGGCATATGAAGAAGAAAGTACCGCTGAGTTCAGTAAAGCTTGGTCTTGAATAAATGTGTTTAGGTTCAGGAATAGATTTCAATTTATGCCTCCCCCCACTTTCTGTTCTGGGCCCTAGTGTTTATGGGCCTCAATGAATGCCATCCTAGACTTGGCCATGTTTCAGCAGGAAACACATGTGGTTTTGGTGTGCTGAATCCTGTGCAGTTTTTTGATCACAGAGTATCAAGAAACCCATGAAAAACTGAAAAGATAACACAAGAGTGTGCGCAGAGGACTGTTTGTTGCTGACAAAGATCAAAACCGGAATATTTTTGGACATGAATCAAGGGAAAACAAAGTTTGTTTGGAGAAGGGGATAACTGAAGGGAGCGTGCCAGAGAAAGGGTCAAGAGGAAGTTAAAGGAAAGATGACTTGTGTCTAGGGTTTCTGAGAACCTTGAATTAGCACATTAAGGCTCAATATTAATGCAAAGAGCCATCTGCTTTATGATGCACATCCTATTGAGCTTCATGTTTACAACCAATTTAAAAATTTCTGCCAAGTCTGCTGGATTTTAGTTTTGCTCCCTCCCCAGTTCCTGCCTTGCCTGATTTCCAGCTCTAAAATATCTTGCTTTCTCTATCCTGTTTCTCTTTGTGATTCTCCAGGCTGTTACTTGTTGCCCCTAAGAACTGGTTTTCTGGGTTGAATTCTCTGCCATGGTGTTAGGTCTTGGTAGTGGTGTGCTCTCAGTGGTTGAGCATGTCCGAAACAGGCAAGATTGATGAGGGAGCATGCAGATTGGGGCCTGAGAGTTCAGAAGAGGCAGAGGGGAAATCAGGGCTGGGCCAAATTCACAGAAGGTAGAGAGGTCAAGATTCTGCTGCTACTGCAGCTAGGGCTGGGCTTTGGGGCCAAACTCCAGGGCCCCAAAGGTCTGCCCAGAAAGCAGCAGGTGATCTGGGCAGCAGCAGAAATTCCATTTTTATAGCAAGGGGCTATGACTTGTTGTAAATTACCCAGAGCACTTCAGCTGTTGGGCAGTATAGAAATGAAATAAATACAAATACTAATACTAATTTAAGTGAGTTTAAAATGCAAAACTGCACATGATCTGGTGTTTTTTTTAAAGTCAGGGTTGGCAAACAGTGTTGTTGTCGTTCTAACATGACTGGAATACAGAAGCAGTTGTAAAGCATGGAGTGGTGGTTGGCTATATGAAGAGAAATGTTAGTTGTGTGCTTCACAACTGAAGTAATATGCAACCCACCCACCACCATAAGACCATGAAGTTCAGGGTTTGGCCAAGGTCTTATTGATCTAGGTGAGCTGGGGTTGTCCTTTGGGCTCAACAGAGAATTCATGCATCTAAAGTGGTGTCCTTAGGCCTGTTCTACACATGCAGCTGAACAAGGTGGCAGATGTGATAGAATGGACCGAACCACTTCAGAATTCAGCTGTCGGGATCACATTTCTGAATGCTTTCCCTACACAAATAATTCCTTGCAAATAGAAAACCAGCACTGCAGGCAAAGGCTTGGGCTAGGAATTTGCTCCCTGTTGTTCTAGTTTTCTAATAGCAGGGTTTTAATGTGCAGAACCTGTCAAAATTGCTTTGCTCTACCTATAGGATGAAGCATAACAGTCCTTTTTATCACTGCAGCATTCTTCCATCTTATTCTAGTGCATGTGTGGACCCAGCCTTTATCAGCCAGGTTTACAGAGGTGATAGAAGACCAGTAGCACAAGAGGTAAAGAACTGGATCTTGACAGCTGAGTGTCCTGGTTCAAGACATTCCCCCCACCCCATAATACTTTACACATGGGCAATTTCCAAACTGACCTAGGGACCAGCTTCCTGGAAATTATGTCCTCAATCCCCCTAGGAGCCCTTAACTCCAGTCCCAGCACACAGGTGTTTGTTGTGGTTTGCTCGATGGAATAGTAAAGGCACATATTCAGGGGCACTTATATAAGGCACCCAGTTCTATCACAGTTCCTATATAAATGGACTCTGGGTGAACCCAAGTCAGCCCTGGCTCAGATGCCTTGCCTATTTTTCTGGATCCACAACCAAAGCAGCTTTTCTGTACTGCTCTCCCTTTCATAGCTCTGGAATAGCTATTGCATTTTCACCCAACCCAAAGCACCATTGTCCAACTCCTTATTTTGTGTGAATCAGGGTTTCTGCCCGTGAATTCCAAATGTGAATGTTTTGCCACATTTAAATGTCGTTTTTCAAAAAGCTCATTTACAATCTATGAAAAACAACACCAACTTCCTTGTTTTTAAGTACCCAGATGAGAATTAAATAAACTCTGATATTAATTTGTTCTGAAAACATAATTATATACCCAAGTGATATAAAGGTACTAAAAGCCAAACTGTAATGTTTAATTCTAAAAGGGTCACACAGCTTGAAAGTTCAGACTCAGTTGGCCAAGCTGCGTTACAACTTCTGATGTGATTCTGTGTAAGATTCCCAGCACATCTGATTTACAGAATAAAATCCATGAAGAGCTGCAGATACACGAATAAAAACAATTAAACCAGATGACGACAACTTTTCATTACCATTCATTCACACACACACCTTGATTCTCACCTACCGTAATATTAAACTCTTGGAGCTTTAGGAATACAGCATTATAACTGATGCAGTTTGCTTTGTATCTTGAGTCTGTATCTTACTCACCTGCGCATAACTGGCTGGACTGTTTCCATGTGCGTTTTCCTGAAGGACATAGGCAGTTTGTAGTTCCATTTGCAGGTCGATTAGAATGACAAGTGACAGTATTTTAGAGCAGAATTCATGGCTGCTGTTTCTGCTCCCTCTGCTGGCCCAGATGCCACAGCGCCTGGGTGCAATCTGATTGAAGCACTCTCATATTGCTCCCTTACTTTTATTTATCATTATTTTCTCTCTTTTCTTGCTCCTGGTGTTTTTTCTAGATGGACATGACGGGCTTTGCCATGTCATGCTGTCTTTTACTGATTCAGGATTTTTCTGAGCATGTTTTACATATGAGTGCTTTCTGGATGTTGATGTGGATGTATTTTGGTAGGCCCAGTTTCTGAAGGTTTTCTGTATAGTTTTTTTATGTGATGCCGATGACTGATGATGATGATGATGATGATGATGATTTTTCTATACTACCCAGTAGCAGAAGCTCTCTGGGTGGTTTGCAACAATTCATAACAAAAAAATTATACAAAATGTAAAAGAAGTTAGACAACTAAAACAGTTTCAATAAAATACTAGACCTGTTCAGATGACTGGCATAAATGCCTCACCATATGCCACTAAATGCTACTAAATGCCTGGAGTAGAGGGCAGTTTCAATCTTGCACTGAAAAGTGACAGTGTTGGTGCCTGGCGGGTCTGAATTTAATGTATTTCAGAAGTGTTTTATATTTTAAATTGTGTGTATGATGATGGATTATGATGAGGATTTTTTAAATTTTTTTTATATCAGTTTGGTTATATTGGAAGCTGCTTTGTGGGGGCTGTTTGTCTGCAGATATTATAAATACATAAAATTCAATAAATGTTAATTCTAGTATTAGCAGCCCCAGTACAATAGGACAACATTTTCACATCTCTCTCTCTCACTGGGTGTAGATTGTGAACCGTGGGCAGGGACAAGCATTTTTATACGAATGCTATTGAAGAGAGATTGGTGGCAATCAGATACTTCAGCTTCCTTCTTGGATACATATCTACTGCTGGTTTTCCCTTGCTGTATCTACACAGATACATTAACATTCCCACCTCCTGACCTCAAGTGAATGCATGGGCTTTTAATAGCTACACAACAGAAGTTTGGCAGGTGCAATTTCTTTCACGGTAGCATGATTTTGTAGTGACCAGAGAAGGGGAAGAGGCAATGAAAACTGGATATGCTGAGCCTTGACTTATTATCTGGAAATGCAGATCTGGGTAGAGTGGCTGCCTCCGTTGTGGCATCCTGGTTGTGGAATGCCCTCCCCTTGGAGGCCTGACTGGTGCCTGGCGTTGGCTGTGTTTTGGCACCAAGTTAAAACATGGCTTTTTATTAAAGCCATTGAGGGCTAAAGTTGCACTTAGTTTTAACTGATTTTATTGCTTTTAAATTTTCTACTAGTTTTAGTTTTCAGCCATGTACATTATTCATTGTTTTATACTGTTTGATTTTATTTGTACGCTGCCATAAAATCCCAATGATATAGGGTGGGATACAAATATTTTAATAAATAACAATAAATAGATCTCAAAAAAGAGGAAATGCATCACCAAAAGAGGACAAAAGAACACAGTTTTGCATAAAATGTGCATATACTCATTTAGATGTATAAATGCATAATTAGAAATAAAAACTACAATTGAAATAAAAATACAATATGTCCCACCTGTGTCCTGTGTGTCTCCACAGTCTGCTGTCGCCTAGGTGCTAACTGTTGATGGACAACTTCAAAGCCCTTGCTCTTCCTTCTTTAACTTTAAACCAGACTTGACTGGACAGTCTTCTAGATAGAGGAGCCTTTTAAATAGTGGACTGTCCTCTGAGAGCTCTGCAAAGATTGGACTATCCTCTGTAAACCACGAGATATGGTATGTTGCTACTACCAACAGTGAGTGTCTGCCCGGTGTTATACACTTGGGCCTGATCTACACCAAGCAGGATATAACACATTGAAAGCAGTTTGAAAATGGTATCTGGAATTTGTCCTGGTTCCCAACAGTTGTCAATACCATTATAAAACATTATAATGCAGTAGTGTAGATCCTGCCATAGTCAAAGAAGAAGGAGAGAGACAAGGCAGAGATAGAAAGCCTTTCAGATACCTGAGAAAGACCACTTTTTTTAAAAAAAGTAACATTTTCTAGTTCCACAGATGAAATTCCAAAAAGACACAAGAGAAGTCCCATTAATCAAGTGCACAATGCCCCCAAAGTGCCTATAACAACGTGTATGTTGACAATTACATAGATAAAAAATAAACTCTTAATATTATTTTTACAACTATGTATCCATTTGTCTAAAAGTTCAACTTTTTAAAATTACAGTTTTATCAAGAAAACCTTTACAATAGAAAATACTACATATGTTACACAGGGCCGGCATAAAGGGTAGGCTCAATTGGGCACTGCTGAGGGTCCAACACCCCAGAAGGGGTCTCTGACAAGACCTCCACCCTGGACTTGCTCCTCCTCTTGTCCATTGCAAACCTACTTGTTCATCCGCGTCTTGCTCAACAGTGATGGTGAGAAGGAAGAAGCAGCAGATGCCACAGCCTACTTGTTCACTGGTTCTCTGCCTGGCATGCTAGTAGGTAGAAGCAATGATGAAGAAGAGGAGCAATAGCAGCTGGTGATAATGATAGTGAGAAGGTAGATTCACTGAGGGATTCACTGAGGGATAACCCTTCCTTTTTGTGGAGAGAGTAGCAAACCTAAGAAGTTTATCAAGCCTTTGGTAGTGCCACCAGAACATGACTGTTGGGATACACTTAGCTTGGTTGAATACACATTGTTCAGCCTGATTTACACGTTTTTCTGGTGTCTGGTGTGCATGGTCATTTTGAGTCCAAGCAGTTGGAAATGGCATGTCCCAATCTGGCTGTTGTCCCAATATTGTTTTCTCTTGTAGCAGACCTAGGCAGCTAGTGCTCGTATAATGGAGACTACAGTTTTATGGATTGTAGTCTATGCTCAAAGGTCCTGTCCTTTATTATTCTTTCTAAATTCAGGGATCAATCCTGTTATTGTAAACAGTTTCTGGGGTGATTTGAGCTCGGCTCAAATTAAGCCATAGTAAAAAGACACATGGAGAATCAGTTGGATCGACTCATTGCACAATTTAACAGGTAGAACACTTCTTGCTAGTTTTCCTCCTGAGGTTTGCTATACTGAACCGTGATGAGGAGTGTAAGATTTTGCAGACTGGAGAGATGTCACTTTGCTAACTGTACCTCCCACTATGATTTAGGAAGGTTGATCACAAGAATAGCATGTGCTGCCAATATCCCAAGCATTGCTGTTACGCATTTCCCAGTCCTACTATAAAGGCTGTTAACTGGCACAGATCACATAAGCTTAAAAAAAATGAGAAGAAATTTGTTGAAACTTTAAATCAAGCTCCACTGACGAACTTGCTTGTTTAATGGTTACCAGATGAAACCCTGCCTTTGTTACAAAAAGCATGCAAAATGAATATACTAACGTCCCAGCTCCTTAATATATTCTTGCAGTTGCAACTAACATTATAAGCCAAATAAATAATATTACAAAAACATACCTGATTTCCGAGCCCTCTAGTGAATATTATAAAGGGTCTAGCAGTCAGATCAATAATCCAATCTATCATAATTAAATAGATTTATCCTTAGTGTGTGATATCGCTGTTCCCAAAGCTTCCTACTGTTTCTTTATCTAAACAGAAGCTGGCTCCAAGTGGTATGCTTATTTGGAAGAGCAAAATGTATTATTATTAAATTATTAGATGATTTGTTTTAATGTCTGGCTACCTAGGTCTCTCTCTACCCACTACGGAACCCTAATAAAACACAGAGACAGTGAAACATATGCCATCCTTTGGGGGAAGCCACAGCATTCCTCTCTCCCCCCCCCCCCCCCGAAGCTATTCATGTTATTACTTTCTTCCTTGGAAAATGCTGAGGAAAAAGAATGAGTTTCTGACTGAGATCTGCAGGCCAGTCTTTAGGACACTGTGCTTTAACTTCCCAGGATAATTTTAAAACAAACATTCTGCTTTCCATTTTAGGATAGGTGATTGCTGGATGTGCTGTGGAGTCTGGCTTTGTTTTGGCCTACAGTAATGGCATTCTGCCTGCTTCAGTGATGAATGCATATAGAATGTTCAGGTTTGTAAAACTCCAGTCTCCTGGGAGCCATCATTACGGAGCTGACATTTATGAAGGACACCTGCGTAGTGTTTGACCAATACACAAATCTCTTCATTGCCATGTTTATCATTCCTGTTTGCATCTAAGAGCCTATCTACACTACTGCTTTAAAATGGTTTAAAATGGTTTAAAACGGTTCATAACAGTTTTGAGAATGGTTGGGGTCCAGGACACACTCCATATACAGTTTTCAAAACGTTTTCAAAGTGTTTTATCCTGCATGTGTAGATAGGCTCTTCGTCTGCAGAATAACCACTGAAACTAGAGAGTATTTTTCTCAACAGCAGGACAAATATTTCCAGTGCTTGATTTGTCTCCTATTCCTATTAAATAACATTTGTTGCTCAGCATTAGATGTTGGCTTCTGTCTAGCTATCCTCACTTAATTTTGTGAGGAAAGGCAGAGATTAGAAATGGCCACTTGACTTGGTACACACTAGTAGGTCTTAGAAATCTTATGGGGAGGACTGCCAGACCACGGGCATTTCTGCTAAATGGGCTTGGGGATAAGAGAATAAGGGCACAATCCTGAACTTGTTTAGACAGGAAAAATGTCCTACAACTCCCAGCATGCCCAAGCCAGTCATGCTAATGTGGGCATGCTGGGAATTTTAGGACTTTTTTTGTCTGTGCATGAATAGAATTGTGTCCAAATGGAACAACTCAAACTGAAAAATATACTGGAATATAAGAAGAGCTCTGCAGGATCAGACCAAAGGCCTACTTCCTATAGGGGCCAACCAGATGCCTATGGAAAACCCACAAGCAGAACATGACAGTGATAGCTGCCTCCCCTTGTTGTTCCCTGGTATTCAAAAACATAATGCTTCTGATCGATCTTGGCGATAACATATAGCCACCATAACTAGTAGATATTGGTAGCCTTATTCTTCATGGTTTTGTCTTATCTGCCTTTAAGCCAATTCAGTTGATGCCCATTATCACATCTTGCAGTAGTGAATTCCGGAATTGAATGCTGCCCTTTGTGAAGAAGTACTTCCTTTTGTCTGTCCTGAATGTCCCAGCATTTAGCTTCACTGGATGGCTCCAGATTCTAGTACTATGAGAGAGGGAGGAAAATCTCTCTCTGGGGGTGTCTTGATGGTGTCGCTTTGCAGCTCCTTCATTCAAAACTCCATGGCATCACAGCTGTGGGGTGGAGCGGCAAATCCCCACAGCAGGAAGGAGCATGGGCTTTCTGCAATGAGCCTGCCCCCTGCCTGGCCTTCCCATGCATCCCCCCAACCTACTGTGGGCCTTAATCCAACCCTGGAAAGCCCACAGCCTCAGTATGAAGTGAGGTCATCACCGACAGCAGAGCAAGGAAGGTGGTGACCTCGGAGTAAAGCAAAAAGTCATGATAAGTCAGTGGCATTTAAAGTGTACAATTTCAGGGGGAAAGCCCATGGTGGGTGCAAGTTGGCGGCTACGTTGTATAAAGTATGAAGTGCCACTGCACAGCCACCATGGTGTATACAGGGTGTACGGACAGCCCCCTCCTTCTCTCTCAAATTTCTGTTCATTCTCTCCATTCTTGTATTTGCCAAAGTTTCAAAATGTTTCAATATGAAAAATGGTATACCCTGTGCATTTACTGCCCTGATATCTCTCCAATAGGTTTGCTTGGAGAATTTAATGTGTCATCAGAGTGAATGGAACTAGTTTCTTGCCTTGGCCAGGATTTATGGTTAATGAGCATCAGTATTTGTGTGTCTATTGGGATGGTGATGTGCAGAATATGCAGTAAAACTGGCTGCAGTTTGCGGAATATCAAGGTGGGGTTTGCTTTTTTTGGCTGGAGCTTTAACATAACGAAATAAGCTGCCACACTTGCATTTCATACTGGTCAATCTAGACACTGTAGCCAAAGGGAGCTGACAAAATGTCTGCACTTCAGCAACAAGGTGGGGGTGAGATTTAGATCTTACTTGGTTCAGATCCAAATCTCCTGGCGCCCTGTAATGTATTTAACATGTTGCACAAGCACGTGTTCAGCATCCTCACCATACCAGGAGAAAAATGATCAGAAGAATAGTCAGAACAATTCTAAAAGTAGATAGGCAGTCATCCCATTGACATGCCTCAATTACCCTTTTTTTGTGTTAAATAATTGTACACTCCTAAAATAGAAGGCAACTAGCTTAGTGCTACATCATACTAACATAAACAGGTGACACTGGGAAGGTTAATACTAGTTAAGTGCTTGTTTGCACAGTCAAGGGTCAGAGGTTTTAATCTAGGGTTGAGCGCAGCGAATGTAGGATTGAGACTGGAAGTCTCTGGTTCAAATCTTACCTCTGTCATGGAACTCACTAGATGGACTTAGGCATGGTACTTTCTCTCAACTTCATCCCCCACCTGCAATATGGGGTATAATAATTCAGAGTTATCTAATGGCAGGCTTTCCCAGTCTAGGGCCCTCCAGACGTTTTGGACTATATTATCCCACCCATTGGCCATGCTGGCTGGGGCTGATGGGAGTTGAAGCCCTAAACATCAGGTTGCAGAAGGCTGCCTTGGAGGGATTACAATTAGTTAATGTATGTGAAGTGCTATATAAATATTCTGTTATTTTTGTTAACCTGAGATAATGCCTACAAACAAAGAATTCTGGGGTATTTCAACTTTCATCCAAACTTCCATACTGACTGTCTCTGATCTTATCTCTGGTACATGGATGCTCCATTCAAAAGAGCACTTTTGGTTGATTTTTTTAAAGTTATTAGATACAAGGAAGAAGCCATATTTAAGGTATATACAGGGGAGCAACCATTTAACTACTCTTGGGCTGTTTCTACACTGGCATTTCCCCCCAGATTCATCCTTGGGTTGTCCCTGTGTGTCCAAATGATGCCCAGAAACTCTTGGGGCAGGGGAGGGGATGGTCATGGGTTTTCCCACGGAATAAAGAATCCCTGGGAAAACCCCATTTTTCCCGCAGTTCCGGGAATGTCCTGAGATCACGGGAGGTATGGGCATCCGTCCCAGCTAGTGTCCGCTTACTCACAAGTAAGCAGGCACCAGAAACAGGCACAGAGCCGCGCAGTGCAGCTCCGTGCCCATCAGGGGAGAGAGGGGAAGGAAGTCCGCCATCTCCAGGATGGTGGAGGCGGTAAGGGCCCAATTTTGGGCGGTATTTCCCCCCCAAGTTACCTTTTGCATTGGAGCGCAAGTGCGCTTTTCGGGTATTCTTTAAAAAAGAAATTGGCAGGCATAACGTCGCAACATCCCAGGAGGAAGCCGGGACATCGCACTTCCTGGTTTGGAAAGAGGAGGACAATCCTGGAAGCAGGTACATCCGGGATTCCCCCCCCCCCTTCCCTCTACACCTGTAAGTGTAGAAAGGGTATTGGTCATAATAAAACCACTGAATTGCACCCAGACATAATGAGGAACCAGAACCAATGCTGGAGCACCGATGGAGACCCACTTTGCCTTGTTTTGCACCAGCTGAAACGTCTGGCTATCATCAAGGCAACTCCATCTAAATTGCACAGGTAGCTCCTACAGCAAGAACATCAGTATCTCATTATCAAATCTGACTGGGTGGCTAGGATAAAACTGTCCCAATGTATTTCTGGAACTCCTTTATAAAAGAGGCTCATCTTGACCCCTCATTAATGGCCTTCCACTGGGCTGTTAAAACCTTCCAGTTTAGGAAGAATTTGGGTGGACCATGAGTGGTTTTAAAGCTTTTTTTTTATATTAAAAACAAGTTGAACAATTATTTTAATGTGTTTGGCCAAGTTGCTTGTAATCGCTGCTTTCATTTTTTATCTTTTTATTCTGCTGTTTTCAGTATATATTAATATATTATTATTAATATATCGTAATTATATAGTAATTTAGTGTGTGTGTGTGCGTGTGTGTGTGTGCGTGCATGTATGTGTGTAAGTAGAGGAAGTAGGATATAAATGTTTTTGGTGGAGGAGAGCATTAGCCAAGGGCCAGATCTATACCCTGTGTCAAATTACTACAAATGTGGAACAAAAAGCAAGAAATAACACTATGAAAGCGGTATATGGAAGTTGTCCTGTGCCCCAACAATTCTCATGCTCTTCAATACCTGTATAAACTAGTAGTATAGATCTAGTCAAGGCCACAACTGCAGCTGTGGTGCCATGCCCAGATTAAAGTCTAAACTGGTAGGTACCCAGGAAATGGATGGTATTAAGATGTACCTGAAACTTGATTATGACCACATGCTGGACAATCTTCACCCCAAAAGGAAGTAAGGATGCAAATTAATAGTTGCTAGGAAATCTGCATCCAGGTTATATATGAGTGCAAATTTAGCTATTGGATATTAGAGAAGCTTGACTTAGTGGTCTATAGTGTCTGAAAAAAAAAAAAAAGTCAAGGAACAGCACTATCTTCTCAAGAAATAAAATGTATGCTATACATTTGATTGATCATTGTTTCCATTCCATTTCCCATTACAACAAACCTCGCTCCATCGATGGTTCATATATATTTTCAGACAGCGTACAGAAAAAGGAAGTATGAATTGACACAAAAATCACACATATGAAGGTGTTCCTTCCTGGCAGCGTTCCCTGCTAGCTTTAAATGGTTCTGGCCTTAGCACGATTTGTGGAGCTGAAAGAAAATAAAATCAGGTAGATTGTGACCCCTTGACCTTTGGGAAAAGACACATTTGTCTTTTATGTTGAAAGCGCATTACTTGACAGCATGTAACGAAACCATTGATGATATAATGAAGCTCATATAATGATCAGTCGCCATATGAGGGGAATCGGTAGGGAAATCCAAGCTAATTTACATTTAGCTTGATCCCAGTTGCCTTGTATTAGCCTACACCCACATACATATTTATTCAGACATTCTTTTCACAGACTTTCTTCCTTTTTATAGCCTAACCCTTCCTTCCTTCCTTGTCTGTACTGACAAACCACTATGACATCTGTGGTGGTGGACCGGAGCCGGCTGAGAAGCAATATATGGCTCCGGGCTTCCTGCCAAGCAGGATTGCTATTACAGTTACTTCCAGTGTGCGGTTCAGGTTTCTCCTCCTCTGAAGGCAATCACCGGAAGAGTAAACTCCTTGTCAAGACATGTACAGAAACTAACTCTGACAGTGGAGTCAGTAATAAACATTCACTACACTCCAGAGGAATACAGTAGTTCCTGCTCCCTCAGTCTTTCACCTGCAAGCTAAATATAGGAAATATTTGTGCCCTAAGAAATATCATTAGAAGACAACGTTGGTTTTTGGAAGTTTCTAGATTAAAATAAAATAAAACATTTTCAGAGCTAGTTACAAAGAATGAAATCTCAAATCTGCATGAAAAGTTCACATTGCACCATCTCCTTGATGCTGTATTTGGGGAAGAAGTGAATGTAAGGGGTTGCGTATGATGGCAATCGAGACCTATTATTTCTCTGTTAAATAAAAGTCACCCCCTCCTACAAAAGTAACAGAAGGTGTTAGAAATGCCTCTAGCCAGGACTCTGTTGCTAATGAAAACAAGGTAAAGTCCCAAATTCCAATGCTATGAAAATATGTTGTCCTGAGGAAAGATCTGGCTTCTTTCTATCTGGACTCCTACAGGAGCACATGGCCACCATTCAAGTCTGTATACCTAGCAAGCAGCTAAAATTAAATCCAGGCAAGCTGTAATTATTCTGTTTGGATAGGTCAGTTGTGAAGAAGGTACTAGGGCCAGCTAGGCATGCAAGCGAAGACAGTATGTTTGAGTTGAGCCCTTCTCTATGGGTAGGTGAATCTGTTTGCAATCCATATTTACTGTATGCCTCCACATAGAACCGTGCCAGCAGCTTATAGAAACCAGCAGCTGAGATCTTCCAAGATATATCTGAGCTGAGCCCTATTCAAAGAACTCATGTGGGAATAAAGCGTGGAGGTGGCGCAGTGCCACCCCACAAGTCAAGGTGCATTATGCTGAAGGCTGGTCAAGTTATTTTGGCACCTGAGGCAGGAAATCCTTTTTCCTAGCAGTAAAAGTACAACAACCATGAGTTAAATAACTAACAATTTGCTGCCCTTTCATGACACCACAAATCAGCTGCCTGAGGCAGATGCTTCATTTTGCCTTATTGTAGGGCCAGCCCTGTAAGTGTGCAAGTTGCCCTTTGGTGATTCAGAGTAGGCTGTGCTGTTTACTTATTTGTATATTTGTAAATATACAATTTGTATATACAATATGTAAATATTTGTATGCCATTTGTATATTTCTAAATAAAACTGCCTGAAGTCTGAAATCTTCCTTCATCTAAAGGTTACTAAACCCTGCAGCGCAACCCTCAGAACTCCCTGCCACTTGGAACTGAAGTGTGACATGATGTGAACATTTTGCTTTCTCTCATTTATTCTTCTCACTTGCAAAAGACACAAAAATATTCTCCCCTTCCTGTCCAATCCATTTTTAGTAAAGGACAAGTGCTATAAATCTGCCACCTGGCTTTCACTCAGAAATGTCAACAAGAGGGCTTCCATAAATGATGAATACTTGTTTGGCACATAAAATATAGGAAGTATACGTATTCATACCTTGTTTTAACACAAACACATCCAAATGATTTGTTACCTGTCTCCATTTAAAACAGAGCTAAAGACAGACTCTTACCAGTATATGTATGCACATGAGTGAAACCTCAAAACGATCTACACACGAGGTTTTTGACATTTTATAAGGGTTATGAAAACTCTTTGGGCCACATGACGCACTCCCTATAACGTTGTATATCTGAGGTTTTTTAAAACTCACTTCAGTTATATACAATGGTTTCACTTTTAATAAATCGTTTTAAGTAAAATAATGTGTCCTTCCTTACCGTTTGTGATTCATGGGGGCAGTGCTTCGTTTACCGGTGCCCAGATGCTTAGCAGTTGATTGATGGGGAAGAAAGAGGAAGTGGGCGTTGAGTGAACTACAACACCCACAATTCTTAGCCCTATACTCGCTAGGGAATGACAGAGGAACTAAGAAGGAAGTGGGTGACTGAACTACAACCCCCACAATGCCTTGCCCTAAACTCATTGTAAAAACAAAAGAGAAAGAGACAGGGCAGAACAGTGTGTGACTACTGTACACACCGCTTTAAAGACTGAAGACTGTTTTCCTGTAACGTGAGTACTCAGTAATGTGGCCTAAGACGTTTTAGAATGCACCTATTTGGAACGAGGGGTCGATCTACACAGTCCTTTGGAACATTTTAAAAAGTATTTTAAAACGTTCCAAAGGACTGTGTAGATTGGCCCCTCGTTAAAATGTAATATATTTTGACTCAGATGCCTTAGAACTACCTGTTGGTGAAAGTAGAAATCTAACATTTTTTTCTTGTTGATTTCTGTAATACTTACTAAATAGTGAGGGGAACAAAAAGTAAAATTAAAAATATCCTACCAGTTTCTGTTTATATTTTTGAAATTCAAGAAACATCCTCCCTTTTTTGTAGAATACTGGGGCTATTTAGGTCAGGTATTGGTGGAAGTAGACAGTGCTTATTGGTTATCAGGATTATTGTACAGAATACTAGACTAGGTGGAATATGGCCTATCCAGTAAGGTAATTCATCTGTTCATAAACAAATGGGTTGACCTTAGGCTTGTATGCAATACATTTTATTATTGTGGACTAGCAACATTTTAAATTTACAAAGCAAGCCTCAACACAGTGGCCTGATTCACATGTAATGTCAACCCAGAATCTGAGGCTGATCGCATGACATGACAGACTATTGTGTTTTTTTTTAAAATTAGATATATACATTTTTACATTCATATATTAAACGCTAGATGTTTCATATGCGAAATCCGCCACCGTGGGTTATGTATATGTGGGTTGCATATTCAAAATGGTAGCCACACCCTGCATACTCACAGTGAGGCTGAGGTGTGTGCGGCCACCAATTTGAATATAAAATCTCTACTGGGAGGTTGTCATGTCATGTGAACTTGGTGAATGCAGGTGGAACAATCTGGTCTTGGAGTTGTCTTTGAGTCATGGGTTGTTGTTATGTGTGAACTGTACACTGTGGTTTAACTCTGGATTGTTAACCATTAACAACCCAGGAAGAGAATCCAAGTTTGTTGTTGGTTTGTTAACTCTGGGTTGTTTGTGGTTGACAAACTTTAGTGAAGAGTTTGCATATCACAACAACCCACTATCCAACAAGAATCCATGTTTCAACAATAACAACCCAAACTCAACCCATACTCATCCTGTACTCTGGATTGTCATTACATGCGAACCAGGTCAGTTTTGCAGCTGGCTCTAGGGGTGCTTTCAGATGGACAGCTCCCAGCAGTACCAATCAAAAGTCATTGTGCAGCTATTCCATCTTTTCCACTAGGGCTGGATCTATACTGCTGCTTTATAGTGGTATTGAAGTGCACTGATAACTGTTAGGGCCCTTGATCTATCTACACTAAGCAGAATACAACACTGTGAAAGTGATATGAATGCAGTATATGGAATGTGACATGGGCCCCAACAGTTGTCAGTGCACTTCAATACTGCTACACAACAGTAGTGTAGACCATGCCTTTATATATCACTTTCATACCCCTTTCATAGTGCTATATCCTGCTTGGTGTAAATCTGACCTATAACTGAGTTTGGGTAGTAAGAAAAAAAGATAGAAAGTGCTGTGGAAAACTGTGGCGGGATTACATATGGAAGACGCTGACTTCAAGGCCTCTTGTAAAATTCCATGTTTGGGGCATGAGAATTGCACAGTAAAAGCCTCCTCTCTAAGCACCCTAGGTTTTGAGGTTCTCTGGGGCAAGTTGCCTTCAAACGTGTCCTTCCTCAGAGTAGTTATATTTTAACCATTAAGACATCCTGACTGTGCACTCTTTCTTTGTAAATGTAAAACACAATGGGGGACCATGTGAAGTCTAGTAAAATGTTCTGCATTAAAGTCAACCTACTCTTGAATAAAAATAAATAAATTACCAAAAATTCATTTAAAACAATATGTTCCACAGTAACTCCTTATTTTAGCAAAACAAATAATAGCTCTATATTGCTGTGGACTCCATTCACAGTGACATTAATGAAGACATTAATTAGCTTGCCCATTATTTAAACAATTTCTTCTTTATGTTAAAGACATGCGTTATGTTATTTATTGGCAGTGGCAAAAACATTAATTGTAGGCTGACCAGATAAAATCTAGGTCAGGGCTCATGTAACTTTAACAGTTGTAGAGAAAAGGGAATTTCAGCCGGTGTCATTTGTATGCAATTAGTTCCTGGTGATATTCCATCTTCATCACAACAGTTAAAGGTGCAGGGGCCCTGCCTTCTTTTGTATATGGTCACTCTAGTATAGTGCCTGCACCTTTAACTGTTGTGATGAAGAGGGAATTTCACCAGGAACTAATTGCATACAAATGACACCGGCTGAAATTCCCTTTTCTCTACAACTGTTAAAGTTACATGAGCCCTGACCTGGATTTTATCTGGTCACCCTATTAATTGGCAAACACAAACTCAATCACCTCCTTGTACATTTGTGGCTAATGAAAATATAGGAAATGAATTTGACATGTATGGTCAGATTCCAGAAAGGTGTTCTGTGTAATATGAATGTCATAAGACACTGAGAGGGAATTTTGAGTGGGTTTTTTTTTTTGCACAATGTCTAGTTTGATTGATTAGTTACATCAAACTGCTGTTAATTTAAATAATTTTGTTTGTAATGAAAACAGAAGGAGTGAAACAATGTAAAAAAGGGGAAATAATACATGTCTACGAATATTATTTCTGTATGATGTGTTATAATAAGCAATCATATCTATTTATATATAGATAATTGCAATGCATTGTATATGTGGGGTGCTTTTAAAAACAATTTAGAAGGTGTAGTTGGTCCAGAATACATCTGCAGGATTATTTACTGGGATTGGGCATTTTGAACAGTTTATGCCTATGCTTTGTCAACTACACTGGCTCCTAGACCATACCTAGGCACAATTTAAAATGCTGGTTTTAACCTTTTAAGTCCTGAATGGCTTGGGACCAGGTTACCTGCAGACGACATACTCCCATATATACCTATTCAAACATTAAGATTTTCTTCAGATTCCCTGCTCTTAGTGCCCCCATGAAATGGTCCTGCTATCCATTCCGAAATGAATGGAATGTCGCCATGAAGAACCTCGGTGGCTGGCCTTCTCTGCAGCGGCACCCACCCCCTGGAAAACCCTCCCTTATGCAGTTCGGGAGGTGGAAAATGTAACATTCTTTAAACGCCTCCTGAAAACATATCTTTTCACACAGGCTTTCCTTGGACTGTAACTTATCTAGTTTTATATTGCCTTTTTAAACTTTTAACCTTTTACATTTATCGTATACTTGTTGTATTTTATGGTTTTAATTGTGCAGTGCCCAAAGAGCCTCAGCTATTCAGCAGTATAAAAATGAAATAAATAAATAAATAAAGGAGGTAAGGTTATAGAATTATAGACCTAGTTGGCACGTAACACCCAATTCCTGAGTTTAAAAAAACAGGAATTGGCATGACCATGTGTCAGCAAGCAAGCACACTGCCTAGTGCTGTGCCAAAAATTTCTCCCACATTTTTTCAACCATTCTCATTCAATTGCTTTTGAAAATAAATTTAATGGTGAAGAAAGTTTTGGAGAAATTCTCTGTGGTTGGGTTTGGGTTTCTTGTGCTTACCTTACCTAAGGGGTGACCAAGGATTGTGTGCAGGTGGCCTTTCTTTCATTGTACAGTCATTTCTCTGGCAGCCTGTAGCCTCCTTGGCTTCTCTTACTTCAATTGAAGTCCAGGGGAGACATCAGGAGGTAATTCTTCCCATAGGGCTTTTTTTAAGCTCAGGAAGCACAGGCAGCCTGGGAGGCTGCAGAGCAACAGGGAGATGTGTAATAGAAAGACAATACACAGTTGGTACCCTCTGCCATCTCACTGTGATTAGGTAAGTCCAAAACAAGTCTGCTCTAGGGATGTGTATCGTATCGTTCCGATGTCCAACAACAATACGATAATGGTGTTATCGGACATCCAATTAATGATAACGATACGATACAAATCCCTCCAATATTATCGGATCCAATAATTTTTGGTCCGATAATTATTGGATTTTATTGGATTATTGGGCTGGCATTTAAATAATTCTATAACTTTTCTATTTTATAAGTCTGAGACTTGAAAGTGGCCCACAGTGCTTATGGGATATGCCTAAGTATGTGTATTAAATTTCAGAACAATCCATCCACCCCTGTATTTTATATGAATTTTTGAAAGATCTTTAACTTTTGACAGCTCTGAGTCTGAATGACAGCTAAAGCCATGTGCATTCAGAGTTGTCAAAAGTTGCACAATCTTTCAAAAATTCATATAAAATACAATGGTGGAAGGATTGTTCTGAAATTTAATACACATACTTAGGTATATCCCATAAGCACTGTGGGCCACTTTCAAGTCTCAAACTTATAAAATAGAGAAGTTATTTATTTATTTATTTATTTTATTACATTTGTATACCGCCCCATAGCCAAAGCTCTCTGGGTGGTTTACATAAGATTAAATAAATTAAAAACAATATGCAAAAATTAAAACAGCAAAAACAAACAATATACACATAATATATGCATACATTTAAAACCACTGTAATAACTTTAAAAAGCTATAAACCTAAAAATAAAACAAACCCAGGCTCATCAGATATTGCTAAATGCCTGAGAGAAGAGGAAAGTCTTGACCTGGCGCCGAAAAGATAACTATGTTGGCGCCAGGCGGGCCTCGTCAGGGAAATCATTCCACAATTGGGGGGGCACCACAGAGAAGGCCCTCTCCCTTGTTGCTGACCTCCGAGCTTCCCTCATAGTAGGCACTCAGAGGAGGGCCTTAGATGTTGAACGTAGTGTTCGGGTAGGTTCATGTCAGGAAAGGCGTTACATCAGGTATTGTGGTCCCAAGCTGTGTAAGGCTTTATAGGTTAAAACCAGCACCTTAAATCAGGCTCGGAAATGTACAGGCAGCCAATGCAAGCGGGCCAGATTTGGTCTTATATGTTCGAACCTTCTGGTCCGTTACCAAACTGGCCTCTGCATTTTGCACAAACTGCAACTTCCGAACCATCTTCAAAGGCAGCCCCACGTAGAGTGCATTGCAGTAATCTAACTTGGAGGTTACCAGAGCATAGACAACTGAAGCCAGGTTATCCCTGTCCAGATAGGGGCGTAGTTGGGCCACCAACCAATTTATTAAGTTCTTCAACGAAAGCGTATGACACTGTCTAATACTTCTTTCTGAGTCGACATGTATAGGATTACACTATTAGAAAAAAATCTTGACTTGACACATGTACGTGAAGGACTTGTACTCTTGCTTTTTTGTTGTAAAGATGATATTAAATTTGCTCTCTTTACACTGGGGATCTGAATGTTCTCTTAGGGGGAATATGTGGCAGTCTGGTTAAATATTTGCTGGGCGTGGTCCTGTATTGTATTTCCTGTCTGCAAACAAAGCATTGTGAGGCATTGCCCTCCTTTTTGGGTTGTTGTTAAGTTTCCAGTATTTTTCTGAGAAACTAGACCATAAAGTTTGCCCTGGGATTTTTCCCCCTATGTGGCCAAGACCCTTGTTTACGTCTTTTCAATGAAAGAATCCCTAATAAGCTGTTCCATTTGCACACAAATTACCTCAA
Source organism: Anniella stebbinsi (assembly GCA_029215795.1). Taxonomy (NCBI): domain Eukaryota; kingdom Metazoa; phylum Chordata; class Lepidosauria; order Squamata; family Anniellidae; genus Anniella; species Anniella stebbinsi. The sequence goes on from JARDYH010000004.1 coordinate 193,216,121, forward strand.
GAAGGTATTTTTATCCTTTCTCCCTGAAAAAAAAATTGGCAGTAGATGACATATGAAATCAGTGGTTTGTAATTCCACTGGTAAGGTCACTTGAGACTGGAAGGTTTGAGGTTCAGATAGTGTTGTTCCCTAAAGACAGATTCAGTTTTATGTTTCATTTGAATTTCCCCTTTGTCCAGGAGGAGGTTTTATTTGTAACTTCTTGCTGGTTTCGGGAATATGATACTTCACATTTGGTGGAAATGGACTTACAGTGGTTCAAAGTTATGATCAGTGCCTGCTCCAGGTTTTGGAGGTCCCTTGAGCAAAGACACCCTCAATGGCCTCCTATCCTCAGTGAATCTACCTTCCCACAGCCATTGTCATTGGCTGCTGTTGCTTCTCATCCTCATTCTCATTGTTGCTATCACTTGCTTGCTTGACAGACAGATAACCATGGAGTAAATAGGCAGTGGCAGCTCCTTCTTTTCCTTCACACTACTCTTGTTTGAGCCAGAGTGAGAAGCAGGTGAACTAGCAGGTTGTAATGGTGAACAGAAGGAGCAAGTCCAGGGGGTTCTTGTCAGTGGTCCTGCTGGTGTGGGGGCCCTTGGCAAGTGCCCAACTATGCCTACCCTTAATGCCACCCTCCTTAGAATATGAAGAATATGTGGCATGTAGTAGGCAAAAGCTCAGGGACATATTAATGCAAGTGCTTTCTTTATAGATGAATTTTGGGGCTAGGGGCAGAATAAATTGCTTTGAAATGAAAGTTCTTTTAGTCAGTGCTGATAGTTCAAATTTTTGCTACGAGCAGTGGTGTGGTGGTAATTTTTGAAGTGCAGGAGCTCCTCATGACAGCCCCCATAGCTATGCAGGCAGCTGTGTTGACCCATAAATAAGTGTTTTTGCAAAGCTAATGGGTCTGAATTACCCTTCAAGACCAAAAGGATGTCTGTATGCTGCAGTGCTGGAGGTGATTAGGTCAAAAGCCTGCAGCACTGCTGCTGTGAGGCAAAATCAAAAAAGCTAGATGGGGCAGGAGGGAGTGTGGACTATTTGGCCAGGAAAAACCGCAGCGCCAGTGGCCATTCATTTGTCATGCCCGCCCCCTGCCCTGTGTTCCTGCACTTACAGAACTACACCCATTGGATAATTCAAACCAAAGCCGGGCAACAACATGGTGACCTTGGAACAAAGGTAAAAGTCAAGGTAAATCAAGACCTTGGAAACACACAATTTTGGGGGTGGGGGAAAGGCCCGATGTGGCTGTGTGTTGGCGGCTGTGTCATATAAACAATGCAGCGCCACTGCACAGCCACTGTGGGTTGGTGGAGTGTATAGACAATCCCCAATCTACCTCGAAAATATTTCACCCCTACTAGTCATAATGTCCTGCCATTTTGCCCCTGAGAGACCTGGCTCTTCTATGCCACTGGAGACCAGCTTATAATGGTGCTGGGCTATTAGACAGACCTATACTGTTGCTAGCGAAGGTCCATCACAGTATTGTTACATGCTCCCCATTTCCAGAGCAGAGAGATGTCCCAGGGGCAGCACTGGAGACAGATGGTGTTTTGTAATAGTTGGTTTCTATACAAGCAGAGCATAATCAGAGCCAAGCATCAGTGCGCTCCTATCAGGCTGCAGATCTGCTATCTCACGCCAGATCTCCAGAGAGAGGCACAGTGCTGCTTCCAAGATGCTTCAAACTACTTTGCTCACAGCACTGTCTTTTGGCTTTCGGCTTTCTGATTGTCGGAGGTGAGATTCAGTGGGGAGGGGTGGGTGGGGCCAGCCTTGCTTGTTATTTCAAAGCAGGGCTGTTGAAACGCTTTCCGCCGAAGGGCCGAATTCAGTTTTAGAGAAGTTCTCAGGGACCACATTCCGGTGGTGGGGGAGGCTGATGGCAAAATGGAGTGGGGCCAAGATATTAAAATAGCAGCATATTTTAGTTTAAAGCTCTTAGTGCTAGTAGCCAAGGCTTAGGAGAGTCATTTCAACCTTTTAGAACAGGGAAAAAGACTGTGCAAAAGCTGGAACACCACCAAAGCATCAGCAGTCAGTGGGAAAGGACTGTGGCCCTCTGGGGTACCCCAGGGAGCTGGATTAGGACTCCATGTTGGCCAGATTTGGTCCATGGGCCTGGGGTTCTGCACCCTTGGTTTAGATCCAATTTTCCAATTATTATGTCAGTGTCTTAGGGTTAACTCCTTAGTTGCTAGGTTAACAGAAAACAAAACATTTAGAAGATTACATTTCGCCTCTCTAAAATTGATATTTTTATCCTGAAGAGCTCTCTTTCCCTTACCAACCTTCCTGGTCACTGAGGTCATCTGAGGGCATGTTCCTAGTGGTTCCACATGGATCTATGGTCCGATCGGAGTCCTCCAGGAGAAGAGCCTTCAGTATGGTGTCCCTCCTTCCTATGGAATCCCCTGCCTTAGGAAGTCAGGCAGGTGGCAACGTTGTAATGTTTCTGGTACCTCCTGAAAACATTGTTTTTTCAGGAAGGTTTCCTTGAATGACCAGAACTTTGATTGACCAGAACTGTGTTCTTTTAAAAATGCAATTGTTGTTTAAAAAAATGTAATTTTTAGTATTGTGTTTTTATTCTTTAACTCTATTTGTTGCTCACTATTCTGAAAATAATTTTCTGCAGCTATTTTTTTTTAATCCATTTTGCAAATGCTTCATTCCTTGGTAATATACTACCTATATGATATATATATATATATATATATATATACACACACACACACACACACATATACATATATACTTGATGGATAATGCTCGATGAATTATTGGCTCTGTGCATATTTCTAGATCTTGTTTTGTACCTGCACCACACTAGATTGATATGGTTTGTGGTAGATCGATAGTGTGGCTTCATATAATCTGCGGAAGCCTACCTTCTTCTTGGGTTAGAATTCCACCCTGGCTTCTTTTGTAATTTTGCACACACATCTTCCCCAAATTCCTTTTCATTCCAAACATCCTAGAGAGATTTCTGGATCAAGAAACTTCTTCTAACAATTAATGCCCATGGAGTGACATCCGTTGGCAATCCTGGACCATTAAGAGAAACCAATATTCTTTTTGTCAAGGCCCAAAATGTGATTAGGCTTTTACAGCAGAGGTACAGAACGTCTTTCAGCCCGTGGGCCAAATGGTATTTTGGAGAAGCTCTCAGGGATCACATTTCGGTGGTGGGTGGGCTTGAAGTGAAAAGCAGTAGGGTCAAAGGAAAAAGGGCCAGAGCCAAAATATGACAAATATAGGCATCTCTTAGCTTAAATCTCTGACTGCCGGTAACTAAACCTTGGGAGAGGCATTTCCTAAGTTGTCGTGATTCAAGCCCTCCCACCGAGATGTGAGACAACAAACAGGTCTGCTGTGTAAATCTTTATTCAGTAAAAAAAAAAAAACTCTTCACACCTGAAGGACATGTGAATGCTAGGGGCTATCCTCTAAGCTTAATTAGTCTAATAAAGCAAAGAAGTTGCCTATCAACTAATGGATGATCTCCCATCATGCCTGACAGACTTTTACTGGTCTTCTCCTTTAGGGAGGGACCTCATAACTTCTGTCGTGCAGCTAGTCTGGCAGACCACTTCCCAACTCCTCCTGCTTGAACTTGTAGTAGACTCTGGAATCTGTCGATTTTGATGCTCCCTCCCCCTCCAACAAAGACTGAGTTCCCAGGGAAGGGGGAGGGGGAAGACTATATCTGAGTGAGGGCCTCCTTTTGATAAGCTCCTGGGAAGATTCCTCCCTAACTCCTGGTGAGTTGTGGAGAAAGTTAAGAAACCATTAGATAGTCGTAGTTAGGAAAAGGAGATGGATCTAGGGAATGGAACATGGCCATCTAGGAAACACCACAGGGCTGGGTTTGTTCTCCAGACCTCAGGTTCTGTGCCTCTGCTTTAAGGAAATCTTATAAAGTGGGTTCAGGATTTCTCCTGGCATGGAAGTGCTCTGTGTATTTAGGTTGGCATGCACACAGGGCTGCTTCATATGCTTGGCAAACGTGTGACCAGGGCTAGCTTGTTCAGTCCTGTGACTCCCTCAAGTGTGCTTTGAACCTGTGAAGTGGTACAACTGAATCCATTATGGTGATAGTCCCACTGACATTAATCAGACCGCAAGCTGGGATCCCCCACCCCCAGAAACTCAGCTCTTGTCAGATGGAGATCTTTTTATTTTCCCCAGACCTTTTAAATCTGTTGGAGCTTTAAATTCTTTTTGCTCTCTGCCACTTGGTTTTCTTAGGCTGAGTCATCTTTTACTGTTAACTGGTTTTACTGTTATTGTATTTTGCTCTTACTTTGTGTTGTAAGCTGCCCTGGGAACACCATTCCAGAGCAGCCTATAAATGTTGTTCATAAAATAAGAAATACTCATACAGTAAGATGGGCTTTGAGTATTTAGGGCTGGCCACTTACGAATCTCCCAAAAGGGCAGTATTTTGTAAAAGATGACACTTGGCCATCCTGGTATCTGGCCCTTTACTCCCCTCTCTGTCCTCACTTTTGAATCTTCTCTTTGGCCTTTGTGTTTTCTGCTTGCCCTTCCTCTCTTCATACCTTTAGCTGAATCAGCTTAGTTATCCCATTATGGCTCCTCTGACCACCACTGGTTTAGCTGCTGTTATATTACAAAGAAACAATCCTGCATAGGCCTGGGTAACAGGGTCAGCCTAGGACATTTTGGTGCTTGAAGCAGAGCAGCAAATGGTGCCTTCTCCCACAAGTCAAGGAACATAGTACCTAATGCTGGTAAAATTATTTTGATGCTTAAGCAGAAAATCCCACAAGAGCCTCTTGCCATCCCTGGCAGTAAAAATACAATAACAATAAATTAACAACAGCACAATAATAATAAATTAATAACAGCACAATCCGATATATGATTTCTCAGAAATAAGTTCCATTGAGGTCAGTAGGGCATACATCTAGGAAACTGGATAGGATTGCCCCTAAATAACCAAAAGCTTTCTGTCCTTTCAGGATACACAAAATCAGCTGCCTGAGGTGGCTGCCTTGCTCTGCCTAATGGTAGGGTAATTAGCTGCTTAGGGGAATACCGGAGACATTACAAATGAAATTGTGAGGTCGTGAGCATTGTATGTGAAAGTAAACGGAGATAATGAGCATCGTATGGGAAACTATAACCGCATGCCAATTGTTTCACAGTGACTCCTTGTAACTATGGATTGGTTGAGAAAGGAATAGACAATACATGCTGCTTACAAGCTCTTTAAGTTAAATGGCACACAGCAGGCAACTCTGGTAGCATTCATATTGGATTCTCAGTCCGAGACTTTCCTCTAGCTTTTGCCTTCTTCTGTGTCAGATTTTTCTAGAAGGATGCCTTACACAATACAGTAGACTGTTGAGAAGGATGATGAAATATGATGATTTGCTTGAAATCTGGCTTCCATCTATGACACATGAATAACAATAGCAAAAACCTCATAGGAAAGTGCCTTTTACTGAGCCATACCGCTGGTCCATCTTGCCCAGTACTGTTGACACTGAGTGGCAGTAAATTAAAATGATTAAAGGGCTGGAGGAACTCCTCTATGAGGAAAAGTTACAACATTTAGAGAAAAGGCTAGTGAGTGGAGACAGAAACAGACAGAATTATGCATGGTATGGCAAAAGTGGAAAGGAAGACATTATTCTCCCTCTTTCATAATACTAGAAACCAGAGTCATCCCATGAAGCTGATTGGTAGGAGATTTGGGACAGATAAAATGAAGGACTTCTTCACACAGCACATAGCCAAACAATGGAATTCACTACCATAGGACATAGTGATGGCCAATTTGGATGGCTTAAAAAGGGGCTAGATAAATTCTTGGAGGAGAAGGCAATCAATGGCTATATGCTACCTCCAGTATCAGAGGCAGTATGCCTGTGTACAGCAGTTGGTAGGGAACATGGCTGGGAGAATGCTGTTGCATTTATGTCCTGCTTGCGGGTTTTCTGTGGGCAGCTGATTGGTCACTGTGTGAACAGAATGCTGGACTAGATGGACCCTTGGTCTGATCCATCACAGCTCTTTTTATGTTGTTATGGACTCACACAACTGCTTGAATTTTTAGACACTCCTAGGAGACGTGGCTATGGAGATTGTCGTGATGAGAACGTGCACTTCAAAATTTACCACCACACCATTGCTTGTCATAAAGTGAGTACCCCACCCAATCAAACGGGTTGCAATATTCACAGAAACCCTGGAACAGTTCCTTTTAACATTACCAGTCAGAAGTCATTGTGCAGCTATTCTGTCTTTTCTTTAACGGGATTTCTGCAGTAGGGAAAAGAAGAAGTGGTGGGGAAAACACAGGAAGGTTATGAATGGAAAATGTCATCTGGACCCCCTGTAAAATTCCACAAATGAGGTAGAGTGGTTGCATGATAAAAGCATTATCTGGAAACTCCCCCTCGCCACAACTTCACTGGTGGACAAAGATCCAACAAAGGTGGAAGATGGGTCCTGCACAGCCCAAATATTTTGATGGCACTTTAAGAATTATGTCCTTCAATTGTGAAATAACAGAATGCATCTGGGAAGACTTAGCATTTTCAGTACCTTTAAATATTTTTTGTACCCTTAAGAAGGTTAAATGTGTGTTAAGGTAATAATGCTGCCTGTAGTAGAAAACATCAATACTGTTCCTTTAGTCCTCTTGTAGAAGGGAACGGAAAATTCCACCACTAGAGGGCACTCTGGTAATTTAAATTCTTCAAATACCAGTAGTTGCCAGGAACAAAAGTTTTTTTATTTGAATTTGAATTTATTTTTTATTTGAATTTCAAACAAAGAGGGAGAAATAAAGATAACAATTAGATTACAAACAAATATAGCCTATTCATAATCTCCATTTATCAAGAGTCACAAGATAAGTATCTTTACAAATAAAACATATCAAATTCCAGAAAGGTGAAGCAGTCACTTTCAAAATAACTTTTTTTTACAAGTGGAAATATTTCCCCAGCCCCTATGGAATATGCATTTCTTGAGGTAATTTGTTGTCCACAATGCCTTGATGGAAACTCCTTAACTACTGCATTCCATAGGCACAAAATATAAGCTAGACAAGTAAGAGAGCAATCCTATGGCCCTTGGAAGAGCACCCCAGGGGGCATAGGATTGTTCGGAGTCACCCTCCCAAGGCCACAGCCACTGCCATGACCTTGGGAGGGAGACTCTGCATTCTGACCCCCTCCCCCACCCCCTCGTAGTCGCTGCAGAAAGAACTTCATTGGCTGCTTCCTGAGGTTGCAAATGTGGCTGTGGAGGGAAGGAAAAGGGGGCATTCTAGTGTGCGGGGAGAGAAGAGGCTAGAACATGAGAAATCCTATGGCCTCTCCAGCATGGGCCCAGCCCCTGCTAGCACAGCCTATCCAGAAGGGCTTAAAGGCCCACCTGGGAAAAATATTTAAAAGGAGGATGGAGAGGTGATCATTTGCTCTGTCGCTCCTCCCACCCTGCTGGCAGCAGCCTGGCAGGACAACAGATACACAGAAGGCTCTGGGATCCTTCCAAGGAGATTTTTTATTTTATTTCTCATAATATTTTTTAAAAGCCAATTTTACGTGAGGTGCAAAATGCAACAGGAATTAGCCTTTATTGGATCAACTTCTGTTAGTATATACATGTAGTTTACATATAATACCATATATATGTGGATGTGATGTGTTTCCTTATTTCTTTACTATCACAAGGTGTGTGTGTGTGTGTATGTGCGCATATGTGCGCACTTCCGCATGCCAGCCTTCCCCAATTTGATACCCTCCAAATGTGTCCCACAACCCCCAGGCACTGGGGTAGGCTGACCAGATAAAATCCAGGTCAGGGCTCATTTAACTTTAACTGTTGTAGAGAAAAGGGAATTTCAGCCAGTGTCATTTGTATGCAATTAGTTCCTGGTGAAATTCCTTCTTCATCACAACAGTTAAAGTTGCAGGGGCCCTGCCTTCTTTTGTATATGGTCACTCTAGTATAGTGCCTGCAACTTTAACTGTTGTGATGAAGAGGGAATTTCATCAGGAACTAATTGCATACAAATGACACTGGCTGAAATTCCCTTTTCTCTACAACTGTTAAAGTTACATGAGCCCTGACCTGGATTTTATCTGGTCACCCTAAACTGGGGACAATGGGAACTGTAATACAACACATCTGGGCTAGATGTACACTAGTGCTTTTTAACAGCATTGACATGCTCTGATAACTGTGGGAAACAATACACATTCCATATGTATGCATGCAGCATCTGGTGAAATTCCCTCTTCATCACAACAGTTAAAGCTGTAGGAGCCCTTCCCTCTTGACGAGATACAAAAGAGGGCATGGCTCCTGCAGCTTTAACTATGATGAAGAGGGAATTTCACCAGGTGCTGCGTGCATGCAAATAACACCTGCTGAAATTTCTCTTTTTATACAACTGTTAAAGATATAGGAGCCCTGTCCTCCTTTTCATATGGCCACCCTAATGAGTTTATATTGCTATGATATGAGGTGTAGATCTGGCCTTGGAGGTTTGGAAAGGCTGCTGTACACACACAAACATCTTCTGCTATTGTTTTTTTTTGTTTTGCGGAGTCAAATATGGCAAGAGCTTTATGCAACAAGCTGTTTTAAAAAGATACTCTGTTTTTCTGTGCTGTTCAATGTTGCCCTGTCATTCCTCCTGGGCTTTGCTAGGTTCAATTGACTTACACTACTCAATGCCTCTGAGTCTCTTTACTTTTGGAGAACACTTTTGTGCTTTGCCAGGAAGACTTACGTACAATAAGAGCCCATTAGCAGATATTCACATTCTAGTTCCATTCAGTAGGCATTTGGACCTTTTTGATAATATCACCCATTTGTGTAAGCCACTTCATTACACTGTCTAATTACAGTGCTTAGTGTGTGATTGGGTATAAACACACAACTCACAACCTGGAAAATGTGTGATTAAGTCCTATTGAAATCCATACAATTTCAGTGCTCAGGTTCTCTTGAGTTCAATGGGACTTAAGCATGCTTAACTTTCTTTGAATAGTATGCTGAGTTATGCTCTGAATCCAACACACAGTGGGATTAAGTGTGCCTAATTTTGCTTTGGATTATGGCCAGTGGTCTTTAAAGAAGTGGAACCATTCATGTTAGTGGAATCCCAGTGAGCTCAGAATTATTCATTGATTGGGCAACGTTCCCTCAAGTGCTGGTTCTATTTATTATAGTAGATTTAAGAGGGGATGAATTTGACTCACACGGCAGTGTCACAGTACTCCATATCAGGATCAGCTCCAGGTTTTCATGCCCCCCACCCCGGCATGTTTCCCACCATGTCTGTGGGCACCAGATCTTGTCTTTTCTTTCCACTCTTCAGCTCATCTTCCCCAAACACAAATTTCCCCTAATCCTTTCCCCCACCAATAAAGAAAAAATCTCATTTCTCTCTCACTCCACTTACACCAGTCCAGAGCTCTATTTCACTTCAGCCCAGTCCTACACAAGTTCGGTTTGATCACTTGTTCTCCTCCCTCCAGCTTAAAGGGACAGGACTGAAAGAGCAAACAAGACACGACATTTAAAACAGGCAGCTGTTTTCCAATCAGCAGCCTGCCCACCTGGTCTGCCTCCACTTCACTACTCCTCTAGACTCTTCCACTTAAAGTGCCGGAGGGATGATTTGGTTCCCACTCTGCAACCCCAGTTGTTGATCCTACGTTGATGTGATGGAGCCTAAACACCATCCCCAGTACAAAACAAAGAAATAAACAAAACGAAGAAACAAAAACTGCCATCTTGAGGATAAATAAGATGGAGGTCAGCTGAATTTCTTCCCTTAAGATGGGAGTTCAGCATGTTGTTTGTACTCTGTATAATGAGCTGGAAGTGTGTCTGTGCGTGTAATCGTATATACGTTGTAATCGTTTATACGATTATAAGCATGACGCACACACTTACACACATGAAAAGGAGTATCTAAAACGAAGAGCATGTTTGGCAAGTTTAACCTTGGAAATACTTTTTTAAAAAATACGGCCAAATAACAAGTTCCTTTTAAGTTTCCCCAGAAGGGGCTGAGGATTGATTTTCAACGCTGGGAGAATGAAAGGGAAGGATTTGTCAGGCCAAAGTAGAGGACACAATGAAATGGATGGTGAAATGATCTGGGCTCTGATGGTATTGGTTGGAATCCCAGGCTGACCGGTGGTGTCACTCACTCTCAAGGACCATCGACTGCAGCTTCTTCTCATTCGTAGATAAGGAGATGAAAATGCATCCCTGCTTGAATGCATGATTAAATGCAGCACTTTTGCAAGGAAAAAAAGGTGTGTGCTAGTGTTGCACCTTGTTTCCTTGCAAAAGTGCTGCATTTCTTGATGCGATGCAAAGTCTGCAGCAATTTTGATGGTAAAAGTGGAAATTGCGGGGGGGGGTATGTGCTCCCACAGCCCATGGAACATGCCAACTTCAGAATTAGTCACTTGAGTAGATAATGTTTCTATAAGCAGACATTCAAAAAAATACTGGAATATGACAAGGTTCTTAAATGTCTGTGGAAACGTCCAGGAGATATGAAGTGAGGGACTCCTCTGATCTAACTGATCTAACTTCACCTTATTGTGAAGGTTCTCATTTCAATAAGAGTTCAAAAGGTCTCTATGAACTCCAAGTAATTGTTTATTTCCTTGTCAATACAGAACTGTGAGTCTACTGGAGGATACAGGCAACCCCCCCCCCCCCATCCCTGACTGCTCAGTGATCATTCAAAGGCTGAATCTGCTGTTCTTTCACCAGTAGTTCCTTTTTAAGTAAGTTAATTTTCTTTATAATAATGAGTAGCCACCATTGCCCCAACCACACTGTCCAAACCTCCCAATGGCCTTTATCCAAGTCATCTTGTGCCTGCTCTAGAATCTTGGTCAAAGATATCCTCTTCAAATGCCTCACCGGCTTACCTGATATACTGATAACAAGACCCTAAGACATTCAGACAAACGAGGATGTAACACACAATGGGCTTTTCTATACAACAAGACATTTATCATGCACTCATCATTGTCTATTCATGGTTGTTTACGGATACTTTACTTGATGTCGTGACCCTCCAGGTTCGCTTCTGTTTTTCTTAGAGCAGGGAAAATGTAGCACTTAATTGTAAAAGTGAGCGCATGATTTCCTCTTGTGCCTTTGCATTACATGCCACCTAGAGGCCACGCAGCAGAAAAGGAGGAAAGGAAATGCTGCTCATGTAGTATTCAGATCTCAGTCCTGTGACAAAACCAAAAGTAGATACAGTGGACAACTGCCAATTAGCCTCATGTCCAAAAGCTTAATGTAGTGATCAACTTTAGTATAGTTGGCCTTCATGTAGTCAAGAGGTTGTTCTATATGATTCTATATCCATTCAGGAAAGAACAGTTACAGAATTCCATAAATGACTGATCAACCATTTCTGCACTGAGGTAGAACTTCTGACCAAGTAGGGCTCCAAGAAAGATGGGGCACTGTTAGGTCGGCTGACTAAAATAGACCTCTTTCCAGCCATCAATGCCCTCTTTTCTGGACTATCTATGCAAAGCTATTGGTGATGGACAGTGTTGTGTCTATGAAGCAGTTGACACAGTTGGCCAGCCATGTTTCTGTTCTGGAGTCTTGCTTGGAGCCCGGTTTGTCGATGCATTTATCCCAGCAGACTTCCGGGTGGTGAATCGAGCCTGCTGCTCCTCATCCACCACCAGACGCTGCAGCTCCAAGATGTTGGCCTCCCTTTCCAGATCCTCCATAGCAAAGGGTCTGCCCGGCTTTGCTTCCTTCCTTCTGGAGCCGAGCCAGGGAAGGGTTTCTTATAGCTGTAGCCACTGCACCAAGGAAACGAGGTGAGAAGGATTCCCTCTGATCCCGTAACTGGAAGTGTCAAATAGAAGTCACTTTAGTATATCATAACATTATATTTGTGCAGAGTTGCATTAATTATAGTGCAGTTGTGCATTATAGCAGCACTCCCAATTCCCAAGTAGTGATTGAGACCCACATGTGTCTTGTCTGCCTATATATTTATTACCTTTGCATCATGCCATTATCCTCCAGCACTTCAGAATGGTGGTTTAATCCAACAGCAAAATTGGTAGAATCTATAGAAAGCCCCTTTAAATTTCCAGGGCACCACTTTGCTGGATTTTTAAAAACCCTACCCCTAACTCAATGAGTACAGTACAGTATCTGCTGTGTTTATAACATGATCAAGTGCCACCCAGCATTTGTAATTGCAGGAGAAGTAGGAGGAACTTGGAAGGTCACACGTGCTTTATCATTTGTGTGTATAGCATGCTTTCTCACTACATAGCCTCTAGGTGGTGCTGTGCTACAGCAGAATATCACAATGACACAAGTAGAAAAATACCTTTTCTTTCACTTTCAGAAATAACACTCCATTTCCCCTGCTCCAAAATCCTTGGGAAAGTGCCCTTAAAAAACAGAAGCAAAATTGAAGGAATACATAGTTGTATGGAAACAACTATGGATGCTTTGTGTAGAAAAGTCTAAGAAAGCCAAGTATGGAGCTGTGACTCTCATCTTCATAGAATACACAGCCCTTGTTTATTCCAGTGCCCTTGTGTTCCCTGACTTATTCCTTTAATGCACTATCGGTAGAAGCCTAAAGTAACATGTGAAAAGGACTTAGAAGTTTCCATAATGAAGCCCCATTGAATGAATGGGAGAAGGTCAAAAGCAGAGGTGTTTCAACAGGGTCAGTGAAAGAGATGTTCCCAGTCGATTGTGTCCAGTTAAATATGGCTTTTTGAGCATACAGGAGCATTGAATTATATACCATTTTGTAGAAAATGAAACAATGTCAGAAACCATCAGAGAAGCATAAATATATTTTCTGCAGGGTTTCTAAATTTTAGAATTGTTCTCTAAACAATCATGAACTTGGGCATTGGGCTTTGCCAGAAATGGAATTGGATGAGTCTGTTACTTCCATTCCAGAAAGAAATTGTTTAAGTAAATTGGATAATTATACATCAGAGCTTTCTATCCAAAACTTAGGACCATGGCTGGCTTAAGCCAATTTTTTTTCATGCTATTACTAAATTGTTGTGTATTATACAATTATAGCTAGAAGAGAGTAACCTTTTTGTCTTGAGCCCTACCCTTCTCCAGATTTTTGAGCTTCCCAGGGGCAACACGCCACTGCTGGAGACAGAATTCTGGACCAAATGGGTCTTGGTTTGAAAAAAAATGAGGCAATTCTTATGTTCTTATCATTTTATTTACTCTGTTCTTGGTATTATCTTAAGCTGACCCTTTGGGAACTGCTGTTAACTGTAGGCCCTATCTCACAGCAGCAATTTAACTAAAGTATCTGCTGACCTTTTATAACTGGAAAGTATTTTTGATGAATAGCACGTGTACGTGATAACTATCTCGATCCAATCTGGAATTTTTGGATTCATTTTTGGATTCTCAGTGAATTGAAGAACATGTTTGCTGTCTCCTTGTTTTTATGTTACCTGTAGGAGGTAGGGCTTGGGGAAGGTTAGCAGTAAAACTTCTTTTTTTAAAACTACACAATAAAAGTACATATTTACAATAACACAAATCCCCATGGCTGTTAAAAGTGAGGGCAATCAAGGAGGTACCATAATGTCCTGCAAGAAGTTCAGGAACATTGACTTGAATGTGTTTCAAACGGGAAAAACTTTTATAGCAACCATTTTGTACCATTTGTGAAAATTACATGTACACCAACCCTGAGCTAGTCTGTCTAAGTTATTCTTGTAGCAAGGAGGGTGCAACAAAGACATGAACCCTTTTTAGTGAATAGGGCTCTTCTCCATGTGTACAATGAATATGCAGATAGTGGATCGATGCCATTTATGTATTGAAATGTATATCTGCAATGTGTGTCCATGCATACGTTTGTAATTGCATAGGCAGGGTTCCACATAATCAGGAACCCTGAAAAAGTATGGAGCCCTGCCATCATGTGTACATTTGTATATGTTACAGGCATGTGTTCATGACCAGCATCAAGGGTAGGTAGGCTTGGGCACCTGCCAAAGGTCCACACCCCAACAGAGGGCCACTGACAAAAAGCCCCCTGGACCTTCTTCAGCACTACAACCACGTGCCTCTGACTTCAGCTCAGACAATGGTGGTAATGAGAAAGAGGGGCAGTAGATGCCACTGACAGGCTCCATGCCTGTCAAGCAAACAAGTGGTAGTAATGATGAGAAAGAGGATGAAGAACAGTAGAAGCTGGTGACAAGGGCAGTGAGAAGGTAGACTCAGAGCTTCTTTAAACGAGAATTTTATAGCACGCTCGTTACTGGCCAGTCACGGATGTTCACGGGTCATTCTGAGGATGCATCAGCTTCCTGTGCATCTCCCACTCCATTTTCCCATTCTAGTGCTAAAGAAAACACCCCAGAAAACCCAACTTTTCTGGGATAAATTGATATTTGTTGGGTTTTCTGGCCATGTGCAGGTGAAGTTGCACTATAAAATGCCTACTAGAGGGCACTGCCCCATTCGACTGCATTAAGACTGTACAAGCCACGTGGTTGCTGCTCTCTTCCTGCTCTCTTCCTCGTGTAATTACAGCTCATTGCAGAAGCAGAAGAGATGCAGGAAGCAGAACCACAGTAAAGGAATGCAAATTCCCCCTGCCGGAGGAGCTCTCACTGAGGGAGGGGGGGGCATTAAGGGTGTCCTGCCCAAGATGAATCCTTTATCTGGCACTGCATGTGTCTCAAGAAGTGGATTACAGGCAGTGGTGGGAGGCTGCTACCATAGACATATTCATTTTACAAATATGACTGAAAAGGGTTATCATGAGGAAGTGGTGTGTTGAGTACTCAAAGACTGCGCCATTTATTCCAAACTTCAGACCAACTCTGTGGATTTGAACCCTATTGGCTTCTCTACGCTCTTCATTGGTATGACTACATTTAAAACATTATTTTTTGTGTGTGGAAAAACCCGCTTTAAATATAAAACCTTACACTCTAAAAGCAAATTACATGATGTTTAATATGAAATAGCATAATGAATTAAAGGTAGTTTTCAGTCATCAAGCAGCTTTGAAGCCAAGGCCTTTAAAATAACTTTTCCAGCCACCATATGGATTAAAGAGTTTCTTTTCCATTCTTTATGTGGCTCTGTAAGTATTAATCATTTTAAATAGAAATTATTTCCTTTTTATCAAATTGTTAAGCATATAACATCTCTAGTTTATTCATACAAGTAAATGGAAAACTCCATCAGCCAACACTAGTTCGTATTTTTCTTTTAGTGAGAGCCGTGACTCTTAAAAAACACTAGTTAATAAATTAGGTTTTTTATTAAGCAGTTTAACAGAGTATTAAGACTTCATAATTTTAAAAACTGCTGTGGAGAAAGAGAAGCATTATAAAGAAAGCAGTCTGGCCTTGGAGAGATTACCAACTAGCTGTGGCAACCTTCATGAAAAGTGCCTATATTAGTAAGGAAAATTGGCAATAATTCATCCAAGTTAATGTTGCACTGCTCTGTGATGTACAGTGGGTTACTACACTGCAGTAAAAGCAACAATTTCAATAACTTACATCTTTTGTAATCCAGTGAAACATATACAATAGGGTGAACCCCAGAAGGAGATATCTATTACCAGTGTTGTACATTTATTTTGCACCAACATTATTCTAAGGATGCATAAAAGTTATATGGCCCCTAAAAGGAAGAAAACTTAACAGCCTAACAAAGAGAGACTAAGGGCTTCTCTAAAGAAACGATTCATAGCATGCTCATGACTGGCACTCACGGAAGTTTGCGCATCATTTTGATGATGTTATAAACTTCCTGCAGGTCTCCTTTTCCAAGTTATTCCATTAAAAAAACCACACCTTTGCTATCCCGAGCAGGAGCAGGAGACCTGCAGGAGGTTCTTCTGACATACCTCGGGATTTCCTACTGTGTGCAGCTGAAGTTGCTCTACAAAACACCCACTAGAAGGCCCTGTCCCATTCAATTCTATGAGCACCAAGAGGGGAAGTTTTAGTTATAGACAATATGGTCGCCCCTCTCCTCCCATGTAATTCAGCTCATTACAATTGCACAAGATGAGCAAGAAGCAAAGCGCCGGTAAGTGAATACAATTTCCTTTTAATCTAAAAGCAGCCCTAAGGTAAAAGTAGGGGAATAAAGAATCATAGGATGATGATGATGATGATGTCTCTGGGCAGTTTACAAAGATTAAAACACGGAACATTAAAAACCGATATAAAAATTAAAGCCATAAAGAGCATAAAACCAGATTACATACAATAGCCATTTAAAACAATTATTCTGTGTCAAAAACCAAAACTCAACATATGCTGTTAAATGCTTGGGAGAAGAGAAAAGTCATGACCTGACACCGAAAAGATAACAACGTTGGCGCTAGGCAAGCCTCATTGGGGAGGTCATTCCATAATTGGGGGGCCACCACTGAAAAGACCCTCTCCCTTGTTGCCATCCTCCGAGCTTCCCTCAGAGTTGGCACCTGGAGGAGGACCTTAGATGTTGAGCATGGTGTATGGGTAGGTTCATGTTGGGAGAGGTGTTCCATCAGGTATTGTGGTCCCAAGCCGTGTAAGTAACATAAGTAATGCTACACAATTTGTCCAATTAACTTTTTTTTTTACTTATGCATCATGTAACATTAACCTTTGCTTATATAAAGACTGTCATGTTTCTCTTTTCTTCTACACTTTGCCTACTCAGGGACCTCTGTGTCTCGCCCAAGCCAAGAGACACATCTGAGTTACAGCTGGCCTTTATGCTGTCAGAAATGGGGTTCAGCCATTGCTTCTTTGTCCCATAATGTTAGGTGTAACCCGATACCTGGGAAGGATCTACATTACTGCTTTAAAATAGTTTAAAATGGTTTATAACAGTAGTGACAATTGTTGGGGCCCAGGACACACTCCATATACAGTTTTCAAAACGTTTTCAAAGTGTTGTATCCTGCTTGTAGGGTGACCAGATCGCCAGGGGTTTCCCGGTCCTAACTAGGAAAACTGGGTCGATCCGGGCTGACCGGGCCCCGGGGGCAAACCTCTGGGGAAACGGTTGGCTCGATCTGGTGCCCTACACCATCTTTTAGAGCGGGGCATCAGGCTGCCCAAGGAGCAAAAAGCTTCCACCACAGCGCTCGCTCGCTCCCCCTCCTCCCTGTTCAAAGCACCGCTGCGCCAAGCCCCTCCCAGGCGACACCCACCTGGACTCATGTCGCTCGCTTGCTTGCTCGTGCCGCTGCTGCTGCTGCTCCACATTGCCTCGCAGGAGGAAGTGAGGGCACCTAGCTCAGGTGTCCCGTCGTCATCCCCTCCAAACCAGCCCTGGGCTTGGGGCGGCTTGGAGGAAACTTCCCCCTGGGCAGACGAAGCAGGCAGGCACCCTTCCTCGGCACACTTCCTCCAGCCCCTCCCCATGGCGATCGGGGGCTTCTTCTAGGCCAGCGTGACCACGTAGGCCGCAACTTCCAGCCCTTCTTCCAGGCCGAGCTGAGCAGTTTCTAGTCCTGGCCTAGAAGAAGCCCTGGATCTCCCGGGGGAGGGGCTGGAGGAAGTATGCTGAGGTTTGGGGGGGATGGGACACCTGAGCTGGGCACCCTCACTTCCTCCTGCGAGGCGACGTGGAGCAGCGGCAGCACTCGCTCGCTAGTGACATGAGCCTAGGTGGGTGTTGCCCGCGAGGGGCTTGGTGCGGCGGTGCTTTCAACAGGGAGGAGGGGGAGCGAGTGAGTGAGCGCTGTGGTGGAAGCTTTTTGCTCTTGGGCAGCCTGAGGCCCCGCTCAAAAAGATGGTGTAGGGCTCCAGATACCATCATCACCAAGGATGATGGGGGTTGTAGTCCAACCCCAACTGGGGTGGTTTGGGCATGTTGCTGGGGATGATGGGACTTGAAGTCCCAACACAATCTCGTGGGTGCCGCACGCCCCCTTTGGTTGGCCATTTTGGACCAGGATTTCGGTTTCCAAAATTTGGTCACCCTAGTGTAGATCGGTCCCTGGAAACAGCAAGAGGGGAAAGGCACTTATGTGTCCCAAAACAGAAGATAAGTTATTCTCAGGTGCTTGAAAAAAACTTTTTATTATGCCAACGTGTTTCGAAAAGGACTTTCCTTCCTCAGGGATTGTTTGTCTTTCTCCAAATATGTCGCAAAGAATCTTTCCAGTGTTTTCTCTGTGAACTTTCCTTTGGAGCATTTTAAAACACAGAAAACATTGGAAAGATTCTCTGCAACATAATTGGATGAAGATAAGCAGTTTACTTCCCTCCTATTGTTTGGCGGCCCAGTTTTGGCTACAAATCTGTTGGCACACTTTCAGCATTAGAAGGAGGGAGAACTCATTCTTATAAACACAACATTAATACAAATATATTGACCTACAGGGAACGTGTGCAGGATTCGCCTGTCTAGAGGATGAGGAGCAATAGCAGCTGGTGACAATGCTATGAGGAGGTAGGCTCACTGAGGGAGTGGGCCCATTGAGAGCGTCTTGCCCAAGTGCCCTCCAAAAGCTGGTGATGGAACTGCTCACTAGGCTGCCTTAGGCCTGGTACAGGCAGACATCAGGTTTGCAAGATCTCCTTTGGTTTTTCTTAGAATCACAAAATTGAACAATCACAGATAGGTGAAAAATAGGGGCTTGGGGTGGAGCCAGATGCAAAATGGTAGCTCAGGTGACAGAGCCAATGACGTACTTCAGCTATGAACTATGCTCATGGGATGACCTTTTTATTATATAAATATAAATTTACAGATGAGTTTTTACATATTAGGGATTCTATCAGCCCAATTTCTTATTGCCATTTTTATTCTTGCTGATCTACTGAAAACCATCCAGTGATCTACTATGTCTGATCTACCATTTTGTCACCTCCACTTTAGGCAAGGCAACTGTCTCTCACCTTCAACCCTTCCCCTATTATCTGCAGTGTGGAAATGATAAGACTGATGGCAGCCTTAAAAAGTCCATCAACAAAGTGTTCCACATCCATTCAGAACACTTAAAGGTGGTATGTGAATGTGAAGAATTGTTATAATGAATGAGCATGTATGTGGACCACATCCATTTGTTCTTCACCTGCCAGTGACCATTATCTTCCAAGGTAATCATGGATAGAATGACTGGCCTTCAAGTGAAGGCAAGTTTCCAGCCTTAGGTACCTCAAAATGGCTGCTGTCTGCTGCATCAGGACTGTGAAATGGACTAGATGTCAGAGTGAACTTGCATGGAAATCAAGCTATCAGTCTTGTCTGTCTGTAGCTGCTTGGCTCAGAAGAGGGAATATGAGCAGTTCTCTGACCTCCTGAAAAATCAACAGAATTCTGGCAGCTGAGAGAGATAGCCTCCAAACTGGGTCCTTGATTAAGAGCACTTATACCTGCCCACTGGTTAAACCGAGACAGCTGCCTGGGGATTATGTGATCTCAACAACTGATTTGTCCACCGTTCCAAAGGACCCACTGTGAAGGACCAGAAATGATCCGTGTTTATGGAGGAGGTGGCTGTGCACCAATAAAAATCACCAACAAGACACTTTGGAAATATATTTTTTCTCAGGGTGTTTAAGAGGTGTGAGCACAGCTGGAGTTGGTCCCAGTGCCATTCCCCTGCCCCCTGGTAATGAAGTATAAATTATCCAACCTGTACAGGAGCTATTGGAATGCTGCCCCAAACAGAGCTTAGCAGGATAGACCAGGGTTCTTAGTGCTCCATTGTGGGCCAGTACTTGCAGGACATCAGATAATAATATGCCGTAGTACTGAAGCATGAAATAATTTAGTGCAATTTAGTCTGCGAACGCAGTAAGACATCTGGGCTTTCTTCCATCTCAAATCTATGTGACTCAGAACCTTGGATGCGAGAGTTTAAAAATGAACGATAAATTTTCTTTCATGGAGTCTGAGTTGCACAGTGCAGTTAGTTCCATGAATGTTAAGCTTTTCTTCCTATGGATGTTAGACATAAAACCCAACAGACAGTGCAGCTACATGTTCAGCAGAGACCCAGGTCTGGGAAGCAAAGTTTCTGCCAAACAGCTGCAAAGCAGTGGGGTGTGTGTGTGGGGGGATGATTTTAAGAACAGAAGTGTCAGGTGAGAGCGTCAGGTTAGCTCTTTCTTTGCCTGGTGCTTTGCTCCATGGAAAAGCAGCTGATGGGATGGTCTTATTCGGAGTGGAAAAACTATACAATATACATAGAATTCCATCTCAAGTCTTTAATCCTATGTACACTCAATTGGTAGTAAGCCTTATTTAACAAAGTTGGAATTATTTCTGAGTAGAGATACAACAAGTATACATGTTCATGCCTCTTTATGCTCAACATTCACGTGACACAATAGTTTTGAATTCTAGCATTCTTCAGGATATGTCCACATCGATTTGACCATAGGGGGAGGCTTTTATGAGATCACATTGTAGCATTTTGAAATAGAAGAGGGACTATTCCTGGGATCATAAAGATGGTTCATGGGGTCCTTGGCCATTACGCTCATGCCTTTGTTTATGATTCTTGCTGTAGTTCTTCATTGCTGTGAACCTAGGCAGGATCTACACTACCGCTTTAAAATGGTTTATAACAGTTTTGACAACTGTTGGGGCCCAGGACACACTCCATATACAGTTTTCAAAACGTTTTCAAAGTGTTTTATCCTGCTTGGTGTAGATCTGGCCCTAGCTTAGGCCAATGGAGAATCATTGATGACAGGGTTTAAATTGAAAGGTTCCAAATGTATCAGCCTGATTTAGGCCTTTGAGGGGGAAATGCCAAGAGGAAAAATGCCTGAGTAGATAACTAGCAAATTAGGAAAGAATGTGTGTAATGTAATAAATAGGGGGCATAAGGAAACCTCAAGGGGTGGTGGTGGTAGGTCATAAATAACAACAACAATCTGCCATCTATGTAAATGGTGCTTTACAGATAACATATATGACACCTCTCTCCCTCAAGGGATTTACAATCTAAAATAGTATGTCATGTATCAGAAACATTGTACCATGCTTGGTGTGAATAAGGTATGTTATGATCCCTTATTTATTTATTTATTTATTGCATTTCTATAGCGCCCAATAGCTGAAGCTGTCTGGGCAGTTCACAAAAATTAAAACCATCAAGTACAATTCAAGGTATAAAACAAACTGCAGTATGAAAACACAATATAAAAGTACAATGTAAAAGCACAACCAGGATAAAAATGAGCAACAATGCAGAGATATATACAGATTTAAAATATAGATTTAAAACATCAAAGTTAAAAGACTAAGATGATAAACTGTTTAAATACTGGGAAAATAAAGAGGTCTTCACCTGCTGTTGAAAGGAGTATAATGTTGGTTCCAGACAAACCTCTCTAGAGAGCTCATTCCACAGCCGGGATGCCACAGCAGAGAAGGGCCTCCTCCTGGTAGCCACCTGCCTCACTTCCTTTGGCAGGGGCTCACAGAGAAGGACCTTATGAGGACATTTCAAGCCACAAAGGTGCACACGATACAATCCGAGATATGGATTTGTTCACCAAAGGAATGCTTATCTGAAAATATAGATTGCCTTGGACTTTGGATTAGTGGCTATAGAAACTATAGGGTCCTTGAAAAGAAGAACATGTCTGTCCAAAGATGAGTGTGTGTGTTTTGCCATGGACCATCGTTGATCTTTACTCTGGTGGGGAATTGGCCGGCTCTGCAGGAGTAAGTTAAAGGCTGGTGAGAACCTGTGCTGAGAAACGAAGTTAGATAGGTTGGGTTTGATGTGACTTCCTTTATTGTGTTTCAAGTGAAGTGTTTTTTATTAGGGCTGTGCACTGTCTCAGGTCCAAATCCATATCAGGACTGGGTCAGGCCAAAGCGGTCCAGCGTGGATCAGACAGGGCCCAAAGTGCTTTGGAAATGACTGCCATAATTTGAACATTAGATCTAGGAAATGACAGTGGCAGCATCTTCCTTAAAAATGGCAGTTCTCATTGAGGATGGGTGGCTACTGGATGGGTGAGGGGCAGGGGCAGCAATTCACTGGGTTTGGGAGTGAGCGGGTAGTTCAATGGATGCCTAGTTAGTTTCATGACCAGGAACTTGCATCATCTGACTCTCTTAGGATGTCCGGATCTTACTTCAGATCCAGATCTGAAGCAGATTGGATTGGGCCCAAATCAGAGCAGGGGGTCCCTGCACAGACCTAGCTTTCATGCTGAATGTGACGAATTTCTAATCAAGCTAGTTTGTGTGATTACAAATAAAAAGTTAATTTACTGCGCTGCAACTCAGATCCTATGGCTGTCAGTTCTTACTGGTGGACTGACGGAGACACCAGTTGGAAACATCCCAAAAGTAATTCCAGCACACATGTGGTGTGAATATCGAGGAGAAAAAAAATACACATGCAGTGGTGAACCTCCACCTTAGAAATGATGATTTAAATAAGACTATTGAGGAAGAATCGGCAATGAATTTTTGGCACACCTCTGGACATTAGCATTTATAACTTCCATTGCACTCAGCTGAATTTGCTAAAGAGATCAGCGTGCAGTGCCATTGGTTCTGAGCATGTAATGTGTGCTCCCCCCACCCAAATGTGTCAGTTAGTTTGAGATAGTTTATTGCTGGAGACAGTTGTCTATATGGAATGACCCATGAATAAGAAAATTTTGTTTTGTACAAATGTTCTTTTTTTTCTTTTTATTTCTGGTGCTGAATTGACCATTTTCCGTCCTAGTTGCCAAGCCTATAATATTACCACATGTGGCTTAACACTCAGCGAACCTTGATTGTCTCCCTTTGCAAAAAGGCACCTGTGGCCAGCTGTGGATTCTGAACAGAATTCCATATCCATTGGTTGCCGGCTGGAAGCATTCTGTGTGGCTTAGTAAAAACCATATTCCCCTCCATACCTGTTCTTCTTTCAACTTATTACTAATAATACAGCACTTCAGCTCATGTTTGCAACAAGGGCAGCAACACTTAGCTATGACTTTCTTCTTACTCTCACTTAGTTGTTGTGGAAGATGCCACAGCCTTAATAAATCCTGACCTTTAAAGTTTAGAAGTTGGGAAATAGACCAAGCATGTTGTATCTGTTACAACCATTGTACTAATTCATTCCCAGTAATGAGCGACACTCTTAACTCTTCATGTTCTGCCAGCCTAGACTTCTGCTTTTGTCCTTCAGGGCCCTGGAAGATGTTATTGTACTCTAACTCAATAAAGCAGATTGGTATGAAGACATTCAGAATGTGCTCAGTTTTGAACCTTGTCTAAACACAGAAATGCTTTTTTCAACTTAAAGACTATGCCAGCCTTCCCCAAACTGGTATCCTCAAGATGTTTTGGATTTCAACTCCCATCAGCCCCAGTCAGTATGGCTAGTGGTTCAGAATTCTGGAATTGTAGACCAAAGCATCTGGAGGGCATCAGGTTGGGGGAGGCTGGACTGTGGGAACAGTACTCAAGAAATTAAGACTGTGGCTGGTTTCGCATGACACATTAGGCAACGGAGGGTGGGAAGCAACTGACAGTTGTGTTGCTTATCGTGTCGTGTGGAGGGTGACACACAACACACACAAAACTGATGGTACGCTATTCCACCCAATTAAGTAATGGAGAGAAACAACGGGCTTGCATGATGCTTAGCTCGAAACCCGTTGTTTAAAATGTCGTGTGGTGGGGTGCGTGCATTAATTCCGGGCGTCGCGTGCGTTAAGGCATAAGCCCATAGAAGCAGGCGGCAAGAGCGGCCAAATGCGACCGGCCACTCTGACAAACCCCCAACAGCTTGATGCCGACGTCGGCAGAGCAACTGCAGATGCCCGCCTCCGCATCCCCGGCAGCCGTCACAGAGCACAACAAGGGCCTGCTCCTGTCAGCATGTGCTCCATGCGGCCGGGGCAGCACCGCCACTGCCCAGCACCCAGTATCTGGAAACGTATGGCACCCATGCACCCATGCAAAGCCCCCAATCAAATGGCGCCTTAAGCGGGGAACGTGGGCAAAGAAGAGAAGGAGCCACATGACACGTGGCACCCCCAGAGACCCCCAGTTGCCAAGGAACACAGGGGTACCAGCCGCCCACCCAGCAGCGAGTGGCTCATCCCAGGCGACAATGGGCTCGACGACCGTGTGCCCCCTCCCGTCGGCGTACCCGGAATCAGGAGGTCTGGGGAAACGGTGTCCACGTAGCCCTCCTCACCCACCCAACCTGGCTGGACAGCACTCACTGGAGGCGCTCTTCCCCAAGCTGCGCAGAAGGCCAATGCAAAGGGCGCATGCGGGCATCCCACCTCCACAACATGCTGGTCGGGCCAGCTGCGGATATTGTGCGAAACTTCCGAAGGTATGCATGACATTCCCATGGTCATGTAGTGCCCTGCCCCCAACAACAACTCTTGTGCTGACAAACAGGGCACATTCCCAGCAAACACGACAGCCCAAGTGGGTCTCTTCCGGAAGCCCTGATACTCCCAGATCCTGGTATGTGCTAGAGCCTGAGGTGTGCCTCCTCTTCTGATACAGGAGGCCTTATCTGTTTCTTGCTCTATCTGGAGGCAGGTCCAGATAGATGGTGTGCAAAGGCTCCTACTGGATTTTCAGGCACCTCAGAATTAAAAGTGTACTTGGCTCTGTTCTCTATCCCTTTTTTCTTTCCCATCACAGAGCTGCAAAGGGAGAACATTCTGCATGCTTGGTCCCATCACGTTACATGTTGATCAAGGACATACCCTTGAAAATACTCATTGTAAGGTGGTAGTGATGGTGGAGGATATGCTACATTGTGTAATAATAATAATAATAACAATAATAATAATAATATATGCCAATGAAACTGATTTCTGAGACCTGTTTAAATTATGCAAATTTTCCTATAGCGAAAGCACCCGTTGCCTCTCCCATGATTGGTTGGAAGGGACCCCCATGGCTTGGTGCACTGGGCAGGGTCATTCCTCCATTCTATTGTCTGATCTTTTCAATAGAAGGCAAAGCCTTCCTGTCTCTCACTGCCCAGTCGTGGTCAACATAATTATAGTCATAACAGGAAGAAACCTGTCGCTGAAATCTCAGGAAGCTGAATTCATGCAGAACCAAATTTCAAACTTTTTTGTGATTGTTCCCAAGTTGTATGGCTGGAACAGAATCAGAAGTGGAGGCAAAATGATGATGTGGAGAAGAAATGATGAAAGTTCATTCATTCTTGGTGTATATGTCCTTGTGTATGCCCACAGTGCTTACCACAGATTTAAGCTGTGAGCTTAAATATACACCATGCGGGAGAAAAGCAAACATTTTAGGACAATGGAAAACCACAATGACTTCCCCTTTATTTTACCCTGTGTTTTACCCTTTTGTGTTAGTTTTCCTCTATAAAGCAATTAGATGGTTTTGACATTTCTCAAGCTATTTTCCCTGTGAGGCGCTGCTGCATCGTCTCTGTCCCTCTGAAAGTAAAGGAAGGTGGCTTAGCCATATTTCCTGGTGCATGGCTTACTTTCCAAATGGATCTAACACATGTATGGAACATAATATGTCACCTAAAAGTCCTGTGATAGGGAACAATTTCCCCCAAATTGTGATGCATCATAAAATGAGCAAAGGTGGCAACCATGCATAATAAAAACTACATACTCACAGAGGAAATGGAATAGCTGGGAAGAGGGTATGAAGTGTTGTTTTATTTTGAATGAAAGAGCGGTGGGAAGGTTTTTTTGGAACAATAACATAGACAATATCTGGCCATGATACAACCTAGGAAGTGGTTTTTCCATAAAGTTTCAATATATACTGTCATAAATTTCATCCCCCTGCTTTTCTCCTGTTTGTCTCCTTATTTGTTTTTGTGCTTCTCAGTTACTGTGGTTCCCTACCTCCAGGCAAGCAAATAAATGAGACGCAAATCTTTTGTCATCAATCATCTCAATAGTCCTGTTCTATCACACTGCTGTGGAAGAGGCTAGGTGGCCTCTTGGTCTCCTGTTGTGATTAGCGGTACACACTGTTGAGTTTTAGTTGGCAGTTCGACAGCAAGTGAGAGCAATACTATGGTGGAAATGACAGCCAAGATTATATCTCTGCATCAAAGGCTATGCACATTTATACATTCAAGAACCCCCACAGGATGTTTCCTTTATATGCTAATAAGTGTTACTACACTGGCCTAATTTTTAATTGTGCCAGTTGGGAATATGACTCAGAATGTAAAACATCTTGTTTTGCTCCAAGGGCTATATCAGAAATGCAAAGTAAATCTGAGGGCAGGAGCTGATGTTAGTCACCGGTGAAACCCACATTTCCAGATATAATTTAGGGCCCCAAGCAGTGAAATCTGTGGAAAGCCATAGCCTGCTTTGAATTTTGGCAGGTTCTGAGTTTTGCTTCCATTGTAGGGTGACCAGATAAAATCCAGGTCAGGGGTCCTATAACTTTAACAGTTGTAGAGAAAAGGGAATTTCAGCCAGTGTCATTTGTATGCAATTAGTTCCTGGTGAAATTCCCTCTTCATCACAACTGTTAAAGTTGCAGGGGCCCTGCCTTCTTTTGTATGTGGTCACTCTAGTATAGTGCCTGCACCTTTAACTGTTGTGATGAAGAGGGAATTTCACCAGGAACTAATTGCATACAAATGACACTGGCTGAAATTCCCTTTCCCCTACAACTGTAAAAGATACAGGAGCCCTGACCTGGATTTTATCTGGTCAGCCTATTCCATTGCTTTAAAACATCCATGCATGTCCATTTCACTGTAGGTCACACTGCATTGCGAATTTTGTAGTCTGACTTTTAGCAGTGTGAAAATTTTGTCATACTGCATGCATATTTTTCTCTGCATTACACTATATTACAGAGTGTGATAGAGTTAAAGGAGGGAGTTTTGTACAAAAGTACTACAAGATTATGAGAAGGCAGATATCATGAAAATACATAATGCCCATTGCTGATGCAACAATGATGAAAACATCCTAGTTTAAGTGTAGCAGATTAATCACAAGATAGTTTGCTATAGTTTTAGTCAGAATTCAGAAAACCAAAATGTTCTGTCCAAATCCCAATTTTCATGATTTCACTGGAAACTCTAGATAATATGTTTATTGTCAGGGCTGGTCCATGGTCAGGCATAACAGTCCCTCTTATACTTCTTGCCCAGGAGAAGCCAAGGGCCAGTCTGGATAGAATTAGTACAGAAAGTTCCTTCCTGAGGAGGGAGTTAGTGGGCCAGTGGTCAGCCATAATATGTATTCATTCTATTGTTCATTTGTTGCATTATTATTATTATTATTTTAAAAGAAATCTGTTTAAAAAGAGTTGGAAAACCACTTTGGAGATGAGGAAGAGCTGGGTTGATGACTTGCAAGTGTTAGCCAATCAGCACTATGCAATGGATATATTCTGCTGCAATCTAGCAGAACTGATTTCCACTGAATTTAGTCTTGGACAGGGAATTGTATTTTTGCATACAACATAAGACTGTTTCCACAGCAATTTGGCTGATGAAACAATGTACAACTATAAATACCCCTAGGATAATTGGCATAACGGAATTTAATTTTATTAATGTTGCAGAGATGTCACATTGAAGTTGGTAGACACACATTATTTATTCTGAAGTTGTTATGCTCAAATATAAATAAACTTTAGTCAAAGGAGACATAGGGAGTTGCCTTATACTGAATCTATCATTGGTCCATCTAGCTTAATCTTGTCTACACTGACTGGCAGTGCCTCTCCAGAGGGTTAGGCAACAGTGTCTCACAGTCCTACCTGACGTTGCTGAGGACTGAACCTATGACCTTCAGCATGCAAAGCATGTGCTCTACTATGAAACTATGGCCCTGACAGTAGCAAGGCTCCAAATGGAGCTATGTCCTATCCTTACCATTTAAGTTCCTTGAATGGGAAATGCCAGGATTGAAGCTAGTCAATGGGCTTGCCTTTACATAAAGCACAGGTGTTCTACCACTGAGGTATATATAGAAATTATCTTTTCTAAAAAGCAATGGGTTTGATACAGACTTAGAGTAAACCCTTTGAAATCAATTGGACTTGACTAACTTTAAGTCCCATTGATTTCAAAGCGTTTATTCTCTAAGTATGACTACAGCCTAATCCACACCAAGCAGGATATTGCACTATGAAAGCAGTATGAATGCAGTATATAAAAGGCAGGAGCCACACTATTGCTTTATAGCAGTATTGAAGTGCACTGACAACTGTTGGGGCCCATTGACACATACCATATACTGCTTTCATACCGCTTTCATAGTGCTATATCCTGCTTGGTGTGGTGCCTGCCTTTTATTTACCACTTTTATAGTCTATATTAGGGTGACCAGATAAAATCCAGGTCAGGGCTCCTATAACTTTAACAGTTGTAGAGAAAAGGGAATTTCAGCCAGTGTCATTTGTATGCAATTAGTTCCTGGTGAAATTCCCTCTTCATCACAACAGTTAAAGTTGCAGGGGCCCTGTCTTCTTTTGAATATGGTCACTCTAGTATAGTGCCTGCACCTTTAACTGTTGTGATGAAGAGGGAATATCACCAGGAACTAATTGCATACAAATGACACTGGCTGAAATTCCCTTTTCTCTGCAACTGTTAAAGTTACAGGAGCCCTGACCTGGATTTTATCTGGACAGGCTATCCTCAACTTCAGTTCCACTAATTATGTTACACTACAAGATACACATGAGCAAGAGGGATACAGCATTATCATGATGGGATCGTAATGCTTTGACACAAGGTACAGATCTGGCCATGGACACTATATTTTCACTGCTGCTTGTTAAAAAATGTCAGTGTGCAGTGAAATGGGCATGAACAGAGTGGAGCCCTTACTATTTCTTGGTGGCACAGCGGCAAATTTTGTTTTAGAAACCATTTCAGAGTTTGAATCCAAGACCCTGTTTGGGTATGCAGTGCACTAACAGAAACACACTTTTAAAAATGGAAGCTGGGATTCTGTGGATTATAAGTAAGTAGCTCTTCCTGAATGCACAGAAATGCCTCGGATCTGCTTTTGGCCCATGGGCTTCAAATAACGCCTACCCCTGATTTGAAAGGTGATGAAAGATATATATGCTAATGAGAAACACTATATGCACTATGGCAGAAACACAGATGAAAATTGAAGCAAAAAATATTGAACATCAGGAAGTTCTATTTACATAATTGAATGCAGTGTTCAATCACTGTTCCAGGAAATTATTTTCTCCCAGGACTTCAGAACAATAGCAATACTTTGATAGGATTTGAGCTGTGGTTTCAGCCATAGCTCTCTTCTGTTCCGTATACAGCTAAAGTCTGAATCACGGGGGGTAGCAACTACTTTATGATTACATCTCTTGGGACAGTTTCTCACTTTTATGCTTTGTAGGTTCATGCCGGATTTCCTTGTGAAAAATATCTATGGAAGCTCTGCAGATGTCTTTTGTAGCTGCTAATCACGTGTGTGTGTTTTAAAGTACATTCCTTCAATGAAGTGGTTAAATGCTACATATGAATCATAATGAAAGAATAAGTTATTCTAATTAGGTGAGATCCACATGGAAGCTTAATGGAAAGAAACTTTCCTCATTTTCAGCAGCTAATAATCATAACAATTTGACATTGCATCCAGAGGGAGCCAAAAATATGGAAGCAATTATTTAGTAAAAAAAAAAGAAGAAGGGGGGGGGGGTGGGGAACCACATATTTTCTTGCATTTTGGATTTCAAGATAAACTCAAGTTTTCAGAGTTCTTAACATCAGCTCCAATTGATGGAAATATTAAAAAAGAGCTATTAAAATAAGAAAGCCAGAAACAGCCTGGAAAAACAAATGAATGTGTGTTGCAAACAAGTGGAAACTTGTGGGAACTCACCCCCCCTCCTATCACATATGGATTTCAGCTTTAGTGCTGACATTTGAAGTGTGCCACTGAAATGGTGAGAAATGTATTTATTTGTACATTTACAGCAGAAGGTGGTTTTATAGAGATGGATATTATTCTGTTAGCATATTCCCATGGCTCAAAATGGGTAAACATAGTTTAATAAAGAAAACATATTGGTACGGCAATGGGGCAAGTTTCTTTTGCTACGGGAATTGCTGCTTAATAGCTCAGGATGGTTGGTAGATGCAGCCAGCTCCAGGGTTTTGAGTGCTCTTAGCCAACACACCCTCAATGGACTTCTTCCCTTAGGGAGTCTACCACCATTGTCACCAATGGTGACAATTGCTCCTCATTCTCTTTCTCAACATTTCTTGCACTGCTTGACAGGCAGAGAGCTTGTGAGCAAGTAAACAGTGGCATCTACAGCTCCTCCTATTGTCTGGGCCAGTACTATTGTCTTGGCTAGAGTGAGAGGCAGCTGAACAAAAAGGTTGCAGTGGTGAACCGAAGGATCATGTCTAGGAGGCTCTTGACAGTAGGCCCCTGCTGGAATGTGGGCCTTTGGCAAGTGCCCAACCATGGCCACCCTTGATACCAGCTCTGGGTAGATGTTTCCTCAATGGTTAGGAAATAGTTGGAGACCTCTTTTGACTATTTTGAATTGGGGAGAGTTAAAGGCTGATGTTAGGCTGACCATATGAAAAGGAGGACAGGGCTCATGTAACTTTAACAGTTGTAGAGTAAAGGGAATTTCAGCCAGTGTCATTTGTATGCAATTAGTTCCTGGTGAAATTCCCTCTTCATCACAACAGTTAAAGTTGCAAGCGCTATACTAGAGTGACCATATACAAAAGAAGGCAGGGCCCCTGCAATTTTAACTGTTGTGATGAAGAGGGAATTTCACCAGGAACTAATTGCATACAAATAACACTAGCTGAAATTCCCTTTTCTCTACAACTGTTAAAGTTACATGAGCCCTGTCCTCCTTTTCATATGGTCAGCCTAGCTGATGTAAGGCTGCCTCTACAAGAGGTTTAAAGCTCTTTCAAGGCGCTTAAATTTTTTTACCTCTACATGAACGGAGCACAAATTGTGCGTAGAGGGGCGTTATCTCTCCGATTATGCGCATTATTGAATGCGCGTTAAATCGCGAGTTTTATTTTGCTCTGGCCGTTAAAGCGCATTTTGACTATGTGAACAAGTGCTTATGCGCATTAACTACTTGTAAAGCGCATTTTGGTCATCTGTTAATGCGCTTTGCCGCCTCTCGTGCAGAGGTATTAGGTGTAAATGCGCTTCCGCGATTATGCGCATAATCGCCTAACTGGGCGCAAAAGTGAATCCTTGTAGAGGGGACCCAAGATGTATGTGTGAATGAACAAAAGAAGCAGTTTGGGGACTGCGGACGCTTCCAGATGCTCATCACTGTGTTTCATTCATGGACATTCTCCAGCGGTCCAGATGATGACGTCGTCTACTCATGACCAATCCCATGCTTTCTTACAGCTTTCTCCCCCCCCCCCCCCAGCATTGAGGAGAAAAAGGAACACTAGGAACTGCTGTACAGTGCCTTCTGATTGCTATTACTAGGAGCCATCTGTCTGGAAGCACACACAGACAGAGAGCACAACAAATAGCTGAACACTAGAAGCATCTTGTGGTGCAAGGTGTCTCTCTCTCTCTCTCTCTCTCTCTGAAGATCTGAAATTGCAGACCTGCTGCTTTTAGGACAGTGTGTGTTGCTTGTCCCCATTTCTGCTCTACTTCTAAATAAAGGAAATGTTACAAAAATGTCACAGAGCTCCAGTGTTTGTTCTGCTCCAAAGGAAACCAAACCTGAGAAGTACTGTGCCTGGAAGCTTCTCATTGGTTGGGAATGTGAGCAATATGCATAAATAAAATCATGGCCAGGACCCAAAAAGCCATACAATTTAGATGCAGTTATGTGAACTATAGTTGTATTATAGATGTATTACACCAAGCATGATAAAACACTATGAAAGCAGTTTGGAAACAGTACATGGAATGTGTCATGGCCCACAACAGTTGTCAATACTGTTATAAATCATTATAAAGCAGTAGTGTAGATCCTGCCTTCCAGGGGCAGGGAGTTCCAAAGAGAAGATGCCACCACATTAAAGGCTCTTCTCCTGGTGAACTCCAGCTGGGCCATAGGCATTGCTGCATTTGTTGCTCACACAAAGTACATCTGTTTAACAGTTCTGTTTTAAGTATAAATAGAATTTGTATAGAGAACATAACAGAAATGAACGTGTTCCTAATTGGCTTATTGCTACTTTTAGTCTCTTGAGATTTTCTTGGTTTTTCTGTGCACACATTACTTTGGGGTTTGAAATCTCTATGATCAGTGGGTCTTCAGAACCTCATTACCTTGGTCAGAAACATTACCTTGTGGTTTTTTTTGCCAAGGACTGCTTTGGCTGAGATTTGGAGACCAAGGATCCTGACATTTCCTTGTAAATCACGCATCCCAAGCAGGATATAGCAGAATAAAAGCTGTATATGGTAAGTGTCAATGGGCCCCAACAGTTGTCAGAGCACTTCAATACCACTATAAAGCAGCAGTGAGGCTCCTGCCTTTTATATACCACTTTCATACCACTTTCATAGTGCAATATCCTGCTTGGTGTAGATCAGACCATTGTTTGGCCAAGTTACTCACTTGAGCTTCTGCTCCAGGCTGCTTGCCATGTGTCCTGTGCTCTTTTTCTGCTTGAAGTCAGCAGGAACAGGACAGGACACCTTTGATGGAGTGGGTTGCAGCACTAGATGGTGCTGGTGAAGTGATCGCTGGCAAACACACGGAGTTTGCTAACTTTTGTGAACAAAAGTTACCTAATAGACAAATAGATGGGTTATTTCTTTGAGATTTGATGATGCAATCTCCTTAATATGTCTTGATGTTTCTGAATGGCAGAATTGAAATGAAATGCTCTTTAGCTATAACAACAACCACAACCACAGAATAATGTCGTGTTGCATTACTAAACAATTTAGAACCTGGATCTCTGGGAGGGGACAGACTGGTGCAAGGCCGTGCGTATTCGTAAGTGTTAACTTGAGTAGTTTGCCTTGAGCTAGTGATTCTCCTAAGGTTCTATCTTTTTGCATTGAATTTTTTTTTTTATGATGATGACGAGGGAATTGGAAATTGAGGAGGAAAAGGGTGGGGGAGGACTGGGCTGTTATCTTGGCATTAAGTCTTACCATGTTCAGTGGAACTCACTTCCAAATAAATTTGCTTGGACTCGTATAATTTTCCTAATTCTTTGTATTGGTAATTTTGAAGATGTCATACTTGGCAAAGGAACCTCTCAGACTGAGACCAAACATGGAAGCTTCTGTCTGAAAGAAGAGATTTTCCAAAAATATGACAGTAAGGAGAGAAATTATTATTTTTTTAAAAAGAACTTCTTTTCTATTAACATTGACAATTGATTTCCTAACTGAATATATATATATATATATATATATATGTGTGTGTGTGTGTGTGTGTGTGCGTTGACTTATTTGTAAGCCCATCCACTCAAATACTGAATATATTTCAGCAGTAAAATTAAAATGATAGATGTTAACCCATCAATGATTTACTGGGAAATGCTGCAGATGTAAAATAACTTTACTACTGAAATATGTTAAATGTTACCCACAGGGAATCAAATGCACAGCCTTCAAAGCCATGCCGAGAAGGCTGTTGCTATATCTCATTGCTAGTTCTGATTACATCTCAAGTAATTTCTGACTGTACTTTTCCTGCCTAGCAAATGCATATATATAATTCTCACCTGTACAAGCCCCTGTTGAATTCCTTTCTTTTGGCTGGTGGGAACGACTGAGATCAGCACAGATTACCAAGGTATGTGACATGGTTCTGAATGCCTTAAATGTTGCAGCAGCTGCTGAAGGAAAGAGGTGAAATGTACATGTAGGTAAGTTTCAAAATGGAGTCCAGCAACATATGAAGTGTTTCCATGGCTTGACAACAAGCTGCAAGCATGATATCCCTGCAGCACCCTGGTGTAGCCTCCAACCCCCAGAATTCGGGGGGACATATCACCAAAGGGGTCAAAATTAGTTCCTTTGCAAGCTAATTTTGACCCGTTGCCACTCCATAACAGCTACGAACGCTATTTTCTTTTAACTTTTTCTCCCCCCTTGCTTTTCAGCTCCCATAATGGTGTTGGTGATACAGTCCTTGGGAATCTGGGGGCAAAAATGGACTTCTTGAAATTTCCTACCTCTGATGTTGAAGAATGACCACAGGCATGCCACATGTTAAATACAACCAAGAGCCATATTTTGCCTCTTACTTCTGTAGTCAATATTTTCATTGAGGCACCCACCATAGCTCCAAGATTCCATTTTTGGTCTGTAGCAGCCAACTCAGATCGCATCAGTGTATATGTAAAGTTAAGATTTGTTTTTTAAGCTAGATGATTATGAGGTAACAAAATGTCCAGAACTGATTAATTTTTATGTGTGAAAATGTTTAAGATTTTACTTAGTACTTAAAAATACCAATAGTATTTTTAAAAAATTGAGAATAAATTTCTGTTTACAGCACAAGAGTGAAGGGGAAAAATTAAAGGAAGAGTGCATGTTTTCTTCTGTCCCTATTTCTATATACCTTAATGAAGAAGGCACTAACCTTGTATTTTACCTATAGCTTTTCTACATGAGGCTGTTAATCTGCTGCATCTACTTTAGTTTCCTCACAGAATTGAGTTCCAAGTATTACTCGAAGAGTGTTTCCTTTCCTGCTTTCCTGCCACATAATCTCTAGGTGGCACTGTAGTACAGCAGAGTAGCACAAATACACAAGTAGAAAAGGCATTTTCTATCATTTTCAGAAATAATACCACATTTTCTCTGCTCTAAAAAGCCTCACCAAATGTGTTCTTTAAAAACAGAAGTGAAACTGGAAGGCCACATCACCTAAATAAACTGTAAACAACCATAAGTGCACAATAAATATTGCATGTAGAAAAGCTCAGAGACCTTTTTTAAAAAAAAAATCCTGCCCATAGAATGAAGCGTGAGGGCTCCTGTAGTACTTCCAAGTCATCCTCTTCTTCCAGATGGAATTCCAAGAAATACTCCAAACACAAGTATTGTCTCACTGCATAGAGCTCTCCTTACCAGACCCTTATCCTGTTACTTTCAGTAAATTCAGTAATTTTCTAGTTTGCTCTGTCTCTAGAAGTTTCTGGGTCCTTCTTTCTTCTAGTTGTCTATGTTCTCAGCTTTTCTCTCTCTCCCTCCCAGACAGAATAATTAATTAACAATCATGTTTTTATATCCGAAGATACCTGTCTTATCAGGTTGCTGCTTCATTGTTCCAAGTTCCCTGGTATACCTAATCAAACTCAACCCAGTGGGAGAGGATGCCTAGGTAGGGTGACCATATGAAAAGGAGGACAGGGCTCCTGTATCTTTAACAGTTGTATTGAAAAGGGAATTTCAGCAGGTGTCATTTGTATGCATGCAGCACCTGGTGAACTTCCCTCTTCATCACAACAGTTAAAGCTGCAGGAGCCCTGCCTAGCATGACCAGTTACAAAAGAGGGCAGGGCTCCTGCAACTTTAACTGTTGTGATGAAGAGGGAATTTCACCAGGTGCTGCATGCATACAAATGACACCTGCTGAAGTTCCCTTTTCTATGCAACTGTTAAAGATACAGGAGCCCTGTCCTATAAGCAAAGCAGCTAAATTGGAGCGAATGAACAGGTAGTAACCCAGTGTGGTGGAAGAAAGGACTCTTATGTGTTTGTCTGCTGGGGATGACTCAGTCTGGTTCATGCCTGATCCTTTTATTTTGTGAGAGCTCCCAGGGCTGGCTTTTATTGTCAGTACAAACCTGTCCTTTGCTGGTCTCAGTTACATCTAATTAGCTTTCGGTTGGCAATGTCACTTTGAACTCTTGTTGGGGTCCAGTTAACTTAGCAAATTATGGGCTGGGCCTCCTAGAACAACCTCAAAGTGTGGCACAGCTAAAGTCTTCCCAGATAAGACCCAGAGGGCTGGACAAGTTGGTACATTTCAGAAGTAGCCAAAGGAAACAACCGTCTTTCCAGCTGAACTGAAATGATTACAAGGTAGCCGGTGGATGCATTTCAAAATAGCACTGCCAACTGGCTGTTCTTCCACAGAGGGCAGGGTATTTATTTGGGAAAAGCTGCAGAGTAGCATGAAAGGACAGAAAAGAAATGAGAGCCTGCAGCGATTCATGTTCTCCCTATTGTTTATAGAAAACAGTCAGCAATCCTTCCCACTGGCTCAACACTATACTTTTACTGATACTAAGAATGCCTCTCCATGACTTAAGATAGAATAAAACTCAAAAACCTTTAAGACAACAGATGCGTCATGTTAACTCGGATTTCAATCATGCACAAATCGCAAAGGGATGTAACTCTTTCTGTGCTGATTTTGTGCTCTGACTCTTCCTTTAAACATCCAATCCTGCGTAGGGCACAAGGGCTTGAGTCTGTGTAAGACTCCTTTTGCCGTTGTTATTTTTTTGGGGTCTCCTATGGAAATTAATTCTGGATCCCAGTGCTCGCAGCTTGTTATTAAGACATGGAATCCCTTTATTCCATGGAGTTGTTGAATACTAGAGGTACAAGTGCAACAAAAAGAAGCAGCTTAGCGATTGGCAAAGGCTTCATAGAGCTGTTTTGAAACATGTTCGCAATTAGTGACACTTGGGGCTTGTCTGCGCCGTAACTCAGCTTGCCTGTAGTTGGTGTGCAGGGTCAGTTCGCAGCATTTGGTTCAGTGCTGAAAACAAACCTTTGATTGTTTCTCTTGAATAATACTCCTCTTTTTGAATGTCTTCCTATGGATTGTATGATCTGAACACAGGAAGCTGCTTTAGGAACATAAGTGTCCTGGATCGAGACCATTAGTCCATCTAATCCAGTATTGTCAATACTGACTGGCAGTGGTTCTCCCGGGTTTCGGGTAGGATTCTTTTTTAGGTGTGTCTCCTCTGAATGAATGCTTGGAGGCGGTAATGGGCTGGATGAGGAAAAACAAAAGTGAAGCTGAATCCAGACAAGATGGAGGTGCTTACTGTCAAAGGCCCCAACCTGGGTTTGGAGGTGTGTCAACAAGTTCTGGATGGGGTTACACCCCCCCTGAAAGACTGTGTTCACAGCTTGGGGGTACTCCTGGATCCGTCGCTCCAGATGACAGCTCAGATAGATGCAACGGCCAGGAGTGCCTACTATCAGTTTTGGCTGATACGCCAGTTGCGCCCCTTCCTAAAGTGAGAAGACCTAAAGATGGTAGTGCACGCACTGGTAACTTTGAGGCTCGACTTCTGCAATGCGCTGTACATAGGGCTACCTTTGTGCCAAGTTCAGAAACTTCAGCTAGTTCAAAATAATAATAATAATAATAATAATAATAATAATAATAATAATTTCTTTCTTACACTCCTCTTCCTCTGGCTCGAGGCAGGGAACAACAATAAATAAAAATACAAAGACCATAAAATAGATAAAACATTAAAAACAAATAAAACTAATACATTATTAAAACATCTTAAAATTCAACTAGGTAGGCCTGCCAGAAGAGATCAGTTTTCACAGCTCTCTTAAATTCAAGAAGATTGCTGAGTTGTCGAATCTCTCCTGGCAAGCCATTCCACAGTCTGGGAGCGGCAGAAGAGCAGGTCCTCTGGGTAACACTCATCAGCCTAGTTCTGGCTGATTGAAGTAAATTATTCCCAGAGGACCTGAGTGTGCGGGGTGGATTATACGGCAGCCAGGTTGGGCACCGGTACACCTAGGGGTGACCATATTTCACCAGCTTTAAAATCACTCCACTGGCTGCCAATTAGTTTCCGGGTGAAAAAACAAAGTGTTGGTTATTACCTTTAAAGCTCTACATGGTTTGGGTCCAGGTTTCCTGCGGGATCGCCTTCTCCCATACAATCTGCCCCGCACACTCAGTCCTTTGGGAAAAAATTACTCCAGTCAGCAAAAACTAGGCTGGCAACTGTTACCCAGAGGACCTTCTCTTCTGCCGCTCCCAGACTGTGGAATGGCCTGCCGGGAGAGATTCATTAACTTAACAGTCTCCTGGAATTTAAGAAAGCCATAAAGACTGATCTCTTCTGTCAGGCCTACTCAGTGGGATGTAGGTTTTAATCTGCTTTTACTATGGCTTTATGAATTGGGGTGTTTTTGGTGTGGAAGAATTCTCTGAGTGATTTTATCTGTTTAGCATGAATTCTGTTAATGTCCAGCAGACCTCTTCCTTCTTTCCTGCTGATTGTTATTCTTTCAATGCATGAGTTGGGATGGAGCATGCAGTGTTTTGTGAGTTCAGTGCGATTGAGTCTGTTTATTTCTTCAAATTCAGTGTGTGACCAGTGTATGATTCCGAATGAGTATGTGGGGATGGGTATTGCGTAGATGTTGATGGCTTTGGAAATGTTTTTTGAGTTGAGTTTAGATTTTAGGATTTGTGATAGGCGAGTTTTATATTGCATTTTTAGTTGAGTTTTTACTGTGGAGTGATTGATTTTTGTGTTTTGTTGGAATCCTATGTATTTGTATGTTGTTGTTATTATTATTATTATTATTATTATTAGGTCTACTTGGAGAAGTTGGTGATTGAACCTGGGGCCTTCTGCATGCAAAGCATGTGCTCTACTACTGAGCTATGAATTAGTTTGATCTATAAAGGCATAATTGGTGTAGGGTGCAATGCACCCTGAGTACTCATAAGCGTCCAAACTCAGAGGTTTATGAGTATCCAATGCAGAACAGGATGCTCCTTGTACCTCCCAGTCTGCATTGTAGCTAGATGGGTGATTTTGCCAGTCTAGCAGAGGCTTTAAGGAGGGAAGAAGCCTGTGGACAGCTGAGGATACCTTGTAGTCCCACATCCCCAATCACTTCCTGCCCCTGCCCCTGAGAAAGCCCCCTTTCAACCCTTACAAGTTCACATGCCCGATCCCCTCCCAGCCGGAATGGCTTGAAGGGGTTGGAATTTGTGAAGGGGAAGAAGAAAAGAAAAGATACTGTACATGTGCACAGCACACATACAGTCTCGTGCAGGGGCGGAGCCAAGCCTATAAAGGCTTGCCCTGCATGGCCCATCGCCCCCTTTTGTTCTGGCCTGGAGAAGAGGGATGTCTGAGGAACAAGGAGACAGTGTGCAGCCACGAGGCTTGCTCGGTGACTGCACACTCATTGAATGACCTGGGGCAGGGAGACATTCCTGCCCGAACGGTTTGGAGTT
Source organism: Anniella stebbinsi (assembly GCA_029215795.1). Lineage (NCBI taxonomy): Eukaryota > Metazoa > Chordata > Lepidosauria > Squamata > Anniellidae > Anniella > Anniella stebbinsi. The sequence continues at coordinate 193,255,280 of JARDYH010000004.1, forward strand.
TTGGGAGGGCCGGGTTTTGGAGGAGCTGCCTGCCTGTTCGTTGCAGGCCCTAATCATACAGGCTAAGTTAGATTTTGAGTTTATATGGAGCCAGTGGCCTGACACCTGTATAGTGTGGTCAAACATGCTCCTTAGATGCCAATGGCGTGAAGGATGGAACGGCCACAGTTTAAATAGGGCAGTTAAAAATGTTAATAGGAAAACTCAGCTCTTTTTTCGGGATCGACAAATTGTTGAAAAGGCTCATCAGGCGGCATCCGTTTTTATGCTGTCTTCCATTGCATGATGACATTAGCATGTTCAGCCCCAACATGTGCATCATCATCTATTTTTTAATTGAAGAAAACAGTGAAAGGAAAAGCTGTTTATGGTAGAAATGGTGGTGGCTGTGGCGCAGCAGCAATGCAGTGTTGGGCAGGATATGAGACACTCTTAACTTCTCCAAATCTCCTGGAAAAACATGTTAAAAGTGATAATGAATTAAGTGCTTTATTGAGAAAAGATCAGTATTGGAATTTAGAATTGAAGAAATGGGAAGAAGGTTATTTAAATTTCTGAATGTTTTAATTCATTGTTGACTGTAGGCCCCAAATTTCTGTAAACTCAAATTAGGACTTGGGCAGAATCCAATGCTGCCACTGTGTTTCTACTATTTCTGTTGTGCCAGCAGGACGTACTAGCATAACAGGAAGTTAGTGTAATAGGAAGTCAGTGCTTCTGAAAACAATCCAAGATACAAGTGGAAATATTTATTTATCAAGTGGAAGAGGCTAGTGGAGCTCCCTTCTGTGAGCTTCACTCTCCTGCCTCATTCTAGAAATGAGTGTTTCTGCTGTTAGAGCAATACAGCAATGGAACCAATTCCCTAGGGAGGTCATGAGCTCTCCTACAATAGAGGCATTCAAGAGGCAGCTGGACAACCATCTGTCAGGGATGCTTTAAGGTGGATTCCTGCACTGAACAGGGGGTTGGACTCGATGGCCTTATAGGCCCCTTCCAACTCTACTATTCTATGATTCTATGCTCATTTCTGGTTGCTTTAAGATCCACTAGCTTCCCGTTAAGCTAGCTTCCTGTTGTGCTAATGGTGGGTCCCATTAGCATCTGGCCAGCACTGAACACTGCCCATTGTTGTCACCAAAAATAAAATATGCCAGTCTCCATAAGTATAAGTGCATTCAAAAATAAAATGCTCCTTGCGCTGTATTTAATTTGGTGATGTGAATCCATTTTTGTACTTTTCTTTTGGGAAAGGGTTCTTGACAGATTTCCAACTTCTGGTTCTTCTTCTTTTGGTTTTGATTTGCTCTTACTTGATCCCCCCTTCCCAGGGTAATTATTCAGGTTGGCACTGGCACCACCAGTTTTTCTGTGTTAAAAGGATGCCTTGTCATGCCTGTCAAAAATGTTTCTTTCATGCATTTCCTTGTTTGTTCCTCCTCTATTTGCGTTGTGATCTAAAGTCAAAGTAATTGCATCAGGTCAGAAAGAAGAAATAATTGATTATTTTAAACGATCCATTGTGACTAATCCTGAAATGTTTCTGAGTGGACCCCACATGCAGCAGGAGAGCTGAGCTTGTTTATAGAACAGCAATGTGTTTAATATTCAGAGGTGCTGGGGAAATATTGAGATATCATTTCAAAATGAGTTTTCAATTTAAAACAATTTGGGTGGGAGGAACACCAACATTTTGCTATGATGTTCCACATAAGACATAGGGCCCTGATTCAAAGAAGCACAGCTTTTTATATTAATTTATTTATTTACACCATTTATATACTGCTCCACATCTAGACAGATTCCATAGTGGTGAACAATAAAAGACAAGATGTAAAAAGATAAAAACAATAAAACTCTAAATTACATTTTTTGTTTTTAAAAGAGAGTACTGATAAAAAACGTGGCTGGTCAATCAAGGAAGCCTTCTGGAAATAAAGATGTTTTCAGGAGGGGCTGAAAAGAGCATAATGTTGGTGCCTGCCTGATAAGATGTTTTTAATAATGGATTTGTTTTTATCTGTTTTAATGGTTTATCTATTTTATGATTTTATATTTATATTTATTGTTGTTCCCCGCCTCGATCTGGATAGGGAGGCGGGTTAGAAATAAAATAAATAAATAAAAAGAATAAAATATACAGAGGCAGGAAGTTCCATAGAAAGGGGGCCACCATACTGAAGGCTCTTCTCCAGGTAGACTTCAATTGGGCCATAGGTCCATGCAGAACCACGAGAAGCATGCCCTCTGCTGTCCTCAGTGATGGGGCAGGTTGATATGGGAGAATGTGCTTTCTCTGGTGTCCTGGTCCCAAGCTGTTTAGGACTTTATATACTAGTACTAGTATAAATCTGGCCTGGAAGCAAATAGCCAGCCAGTGCAGTTCCCTCAGCAAAGGAGTTGCATGCTAAAAAGGCAGTCAAAAAAAGCCAAAGGCAAAGGGTTGGAACCAGGGAAAGGTTTAATAAAAAGTTATTGTAAAAATGAAGGTGCCTTTTTATTAAACCTTTCCCTGGTTCCACCCCTTTGCCTTTGGCTTTTTTTGACTGCCTACCTGGGGTTTCTTTTCTTTTCATTTTGACACATGCTGAAAAGGGGCAGCTCCTGACAACAGCCGAGCTGCTGTATTCTGCTCCAGCTTCTGGATCAGCCTTAAGGGCAGCCCCACATAGATCATGAACCTGATCTTTCAATGGGAGTGCAACACCATCCAGAACAGGTAGTGAGCCCATTTCTCAAATTCGGGAACCACCCACTCACAGGGCTTCCGTCTTGCCAGGATTCAGCTTCAGTTTACTGGCCCATCCAGCCCATCACTGAGCCTAGGCACTGATCCAGGACTTGCACAGCCTCACCTGATTCCGATGTCACAGGAAAATAGAGCTGTGTGTCATCAGCATACTGATGGCACTTGGCTTCAAATCCCCTAATGACTGCTCCGAGCAGCTTATTTAGATGTTGAACAAACCGGCTTCAGGGCAGGATACGGAGTTGAGACTGCTATGGTCGCCTTAGTGGATGATCTACGCCTGAGTATTGACAGGGGGAGTGTGTCCCTGTTGGTACTCCTGGACCTCTCAGCGGCTTTCGATACCATCGACCATGGTATTCTTCTGGAACGCCTGAGGGGATTGGGAATCGGGGGCACTGTGCTTCAGTGGTTCCGGTCCTATCTCTCGGGCAGGTTCCAGATGGTAATGCTTGGGGATAGCTGCTCTTCAAAGAAGGAGCTGCTATGTGGTGTACCACAAGGTGCCATCCTTTCCCCAATGCTGTTTAACATTTATATGAAACCGCTGGGAGAGATCATCCAGAGGCATGGGGTGGGGTGCTATCAGTACGCTGATGACACCCAAATATATTTCTCTGTGCCTTCGACAACATCGTCAGCTAAGGATAGTGTGTCTCCTCTGAATGAATGTTTGGAGGCGGTAATGGGCTGGATGAGGAAAAACAAACTGAAGCTGAATCCAGACAAGACGGAGGTGCTTGCTGTCAAAGGCCACAACCTGGGTTTGGAGGTGTGTCAACCAGTTCTGGATGGGGTTACACCCCCCCTGAAAGACTGTGTTCGCAGCTTGGGGGTACTCCTGGATCCGTCGCTCCAAATGACAGCCCAGATAGATGCGACGGCCAGGAGTGCCTACTATCAGCTTCGGCTGATACGCCAGCTGCGCCCCTTCCTAGAGTTGGAAGACCTAAAGATGGTAGTGCACTCACTGGTAACTTCGAGGCTCGACTTCTGCAATGCGCTGTACATAGGGCTACCTTTGTGCCTAGTCCGGAAACTTCAATTAGTTCAAAATATGGCAGCCAGGTGGGTCACCGGTACACCTAGGGGTGACCACATAACACCAATCTTAAAATCACTCCACTGGCTGCCCATTATACGGGATCGCCTTCTCCCGTATAATCCGCCCCGCACACTCAGGTCCTCTGGGAAGAATTTACTCCAGTCAGCCAGAACTAGGCTGACGAGTGTTACCCAGAGGACCTTCTCTTCTGCCGCTCCCAGGCTGTGGAATGGCCTGCCGGAGGAGATTCGACAAATTAGCAGTCTTCTGGAATTTAAGAAAGCCGTGAAGACTGTTCTCTTCCGGCAGGCCTATCCAGTTTAATTTTAAGATGTTTTTAATAATGTATTTGTTTTTATCTGTTTTAACGGTTTATCTATTTTATTGTTTTATATTTATATTTGGTGTTGTTCCCCGCCTCGATCTAGATGGAGAGGTGGGTTAGAAATGAAATAAATAAATAAAATAAATAAATAAACATCGGGGACAATATTGCCAAAGGGCCACAGAAATCACCCAATGTTACTTTCTGAAATCGACCCTGTAGTCAATTTCCATGGAGTCAATCCAGGAAAATACCATGGCCAATGGTATTAAAAGACAATGAGAGATTGAGCAGAATTAACAGAGCTGCAATCCCCCCTGTCCTTTTCTCAATAAAGGTCATCCATCAAGGTAAACACAAAAAGGGAGAGAAGTCTCAGGAGGCTGTAGAAAAGTTTATTGTACAAAAGCCTGATGCGTTTTGGCCTCTTGTTTTTTATTAGGCCTTCTTCAAGGGGCTGTAAGAGTACATATACAAAAAGCAAGAATGAGACAACACAAACTTAAACCTTTTTTCAATTATAAGAGCATCAAGGAGACCAAGGGTGATTTTGTACCAGAACCAGATTGAAACCCAGACAGGAATGGTTCTTGATATTCACCTTCCTTCCATCTTCATAGTGATAAGTCCAGTGCAAAGGAAGCCTTGAGCAAGTTTTGAAGGAAGTAGAAAGACATTTTTTTATAGAAATAGAGAGTTACCTCTGTGTTGATGGCATTACATTTCTAAAGACACCGTGGGGTTTCTTTTGAGGCCTGTCCATAGGAATTCAGAGCACTTAGAAGAAGATGTCAACTTAACCATAAAGAGAGCGTGTTTGACCTACAGAAATGTTACTTTCAGATTTTATTGGCCCACCATGAGTCCAGTTCTTACCTCAGTGAGAGAACCCGGGGGTAGTTTGATGGCTTCTCGCATTGTGCTGGTTAAAGGCATCATTTAAAATGATTCATTCTTTTCTTATTGATTTAAGGCTTGACCACAGCTTTGAAATTAGTCCCATATGTTTTGAAATCTGAGTCTGAAGGCCCATGCAGGCTGTATACTACATTGTTCACCTCTGACACTTAGGGTCCAACAGCTGTGGTTATACATGTTGAAATGTTGCTTTGTGCTGAGATGAGCCATTGCTGCAATATTCTATTTATGAGAGTTGACAAAAAGTACTTTTCTGATTGAAGGGATGGAGGTGTTTTTCACATTTACATCAGCACTGTCTATAAAAGAATGTAAAAGCTTGTCGGGAAGACAAGGTGTGGGAAACAAAGACAAGCACAGAATACACAATGCTTGTATTTCACCTCTAACTGTGCTAATGGTTGTTAATGGGATGTATATAAAAAGAAAACTTTAAGAGAATTCTTGACCACCAACCTGCTTGTTCAGTTGCTATGCTCATCAGAAAATATCTTCCTGGGGGTGCCCAAGGTTTTGGAGGACAAGTCCATGATGGTATGGAATGGGGCCTTTAGTGTTGTGCCCAGTGGAGACTGATGGCTCTGATGTCAGTGGGGTGGTGAATCCACTCCAAGTTTCAGTCAGAACTCTAAAGGAGCTATCCAAGGCACGGACTTGGATAGCTCCTTTAGAGTTCTGATTGGTTCTGACTGAAACCTGGGCATGATCTACACTACATCTCCATAATGGGTTATAACAGTGAGCCGATCTACACAGTCCTTTGGAACGTTTTAAAAAGTATTTTAAAACGTTCCAAATAGGTGCGTTCTAAAACGTCTTAGGCCACATTACTGAGTACTCACTTTACAGGAGAAGAGTCTTCAGTCTTTAAAGCGGTGTGTGCAGTTATACATTGTTCTGCCCTGTCTCTTTCTCTTTCATTTTTACAATGAGTTTAGGGCAAGGCATTGTGGGGGTTGTAGTTCAGTCACCCACTTCCTTCTTAGTTCCTCTGTCATTCCCTAGCGAGTATAGGGCTAAGAATTGTGGGTGTTGTAGTTCACTCAATGCCCACTTCCTCTTTCTTCCCCATCAATCAACTGCTAAGCATTTGGGCACCAGGAAACGAAGCACTGCCCCCATGAATCACAAACGGTAAGGAAGGACACATTATTTTACTTAAAACGATTTATTAAAAGTGAAACCGTTGTATATAACTGAAGTGAGTTTTAAAAAACCTCAGATATACAATATTATAGGGAGTGCGTCATGTGGCCCAAAGAGTTTTCATAACCCTTATAAAATGTCAAAAACCTCGAATGTAGATCGGCTCAGTATTGACAATTGTTAGGGCCCAGGACACATTGAATACACCATTTTCAAACCATTTTCAAAGTCTGGTGTAGATCTGGTCCTGGAGCAGATTCACTATTCTACTGACATCGGAGCTTCTAGCCTCCACTGATAGTGCCCAATGCTTGGAACTTCCTAGCACTACAAATTAGACAGGCACCAACACCTCAGGGTTATTCCCTTTTCAATACAATTGTTAAAGATACAGAAGCCCTGTCCTCCTTTTCATATGGTCACCCTAAGTACAGGAACAAATATAGTGTGCTACGAGATCAAGTGTTCCACAAGACAGCAAGCAAAATAAATAATGCACCAACTTGTTTGATCTGATATGAGCGGGGGGAATTCTTACTAATTCTGATAAACAGTTAGACCCTGAGAAGGATGCAAAACCCATCAACAGACCTGCTGAAGCAAATTTTATATGGGTCCAATTGTCTTGTGCTCTGGCTTTAATACAGAAAAGCCCTCTGCCCATGGGTTCTGAGTTTACTTAGGACCTCTATATGTCTACTTAGAAGCAAGACTTACGGGGCTTACTCATGAGTAAGAATAATAATAATAATAATAATAATAATAATAATAATATTTATTTATTTCTTACCCGCCTCTGCCTCCGGATCGAGGCGGGGAACAACATCAATACAGACAATATAAAATACATAAAACTGATTAAAAACATATAAAATTAATACATTATTAAAATCAACTAAGTCTTACAATTCGACTGGGTAGGCCTGCATGAAGAGATCAGTCTTTATAGCTCTTTTGAATTCTAGAAGACTGGTAAGTTGGCGGATCCTTCCTGGCAGGTCATCCCACAGTCTGGGAGCGGCAGATGAGAAGGTCCTCTGGGTAACGGTTGTCAGCCTAGTCTTGGCCCACTGTAGTTGATTCTTCCCAGAGAACCTGAGCATGCAGGGCGGATTGTATGGGAGAAGGCGATCCCACAGGTAACCTGGACCCAAACCATGTAGGGCTTTAAAGGTAATGACCAACACTTTGTACTTCGCCCGGAAACTAATTGGTAGCCGGTGGAGTGATTTTAAAACTGGTGTGATATGGTCACCCCAGGTGTACCGGTGACCAACCTGGCTGCCATATTTTGAACTAGTTGAAGGTAGCCCTATGTACTGCACATTGCAGAAGTCGAGCTTTGAAGTTACCAGTGCGTGCACTACCGTTTTTAGGGTTGCAAATTAAAACTGTAGCCCTTAGGTCCCATTGATCTCGGTGGGGCTTACTTCTGTGTAGACATTTATGGGATTGCACTGTTAAGAGATTTCTCTTAGCAGCAGCTGCCCACACAGAATATTCGATTCTAGAGTGACCATGTGAAAAGGAGGACAGGGCTCCTGTATCTTTAACAGCTGTATTGAAAAGGGAATTTTGGCAGGTGTCATTTGTATGCATGCAGGACCTGGTGAAATTCCCTCTTCATCACAACAGTTAAAGGTGCAAGAGCCCTGCCTAGTGTGACCAGATACAAAAGAGGGCAGGGCTCCTGCACCTTTAACTGTTGTGATGAAGAGGGAATTTCATCAGGTGCTGCATGCATAAAAATGACACCTGCTGAAATTCCATTTTCTATACATCTGTTAAAAATACAGGAGCCCTGTCCTCCTTTCCATATGGTCACCCTATCCACCTGATTTTCAAATTAGTCCAGTTTTAATTGTTCCACTTCAAGCAGCAACAACAGTTACAGGGTTTGGCATGTTTATGGGGAAGCCCTGTAGAGAAAACAGCATGCACATAGTGGCAGCAGTTTAAACTTAGGCAGCTCTTATAATACACCCCTAAACTGCTTCCATTATCATTGGAATTTGGATAAGCATCAGAGCACAAAGCTCATTTTAAAAACATTTTTAACTTTTAATTTCATTTTTTTTAATTTTTATCCCATCTTTCCACCACAAGGGCCCTCAAGGCAACTTACAGCATATTAAAACAACTACTGAAAATGTAAAGGATCCTTAAAACCCAACAAAATAGAACTACAAAAAATATTTTGAAATGTATTCAGCCACTTTCCGATGGCTCTCTTGGCAGTTTGGCCTAAGTTTATTTGGGTTTTTTTTAACCATAAAAATTATCCAGAGGATTACCCCAGGTTGAGGTAATTTGAGATCAATTTGAAGAAGTGTGAAATGCCTGCCTAATTATATGAATACTATTCTCAACTATTTGACTCAGAAACTCTTTCCAAAGAAACTACATGACTCCTTTACACCGTGGAATTGCTTTATAATAACTTCACTTAATCTTTCCCCCCTATTTCTGTACAAGTAGCTTTGCATTTTCAGTTTATTTTGAAGAGTTGTTATGGTTCCTTGTGTAATCACTGTATGCTCAGTGGACCTGTTACTGATGAAGCCAGGGTATAAAGAACCACAATATTCTCCCACATACTTTTCATCTGCTTTGTTCTACCAAACTTGTTGGAAGAACTTGCTGTCAATTAAAAGTTGCCAGTTCTGTGGGTTTCCTGTGGAACTGGAATAGTTTTCTGCAACAGCTGTGGTAAATTTTCAGGAGCCGTGGAGAGCCATTTTGAGAAAGTCTTGAAACTTACACAATTCTTTTGGCTTTCTAAAAGGGCAATGGTTGCAATGAAACAGGAATGAAGAGATGAGATGCAAGTGGCTGGATTAAGCAAGGACCTTACCTCTTTTTAATTATGAAAATAATCTCCCAGAAGTGAAAGCATTATCTTTATTAATATCTGTTTTTCATCAGCTCTGCTAGACTCTAATCGTCATGGAATGATGCGGTGATGACTCTCTACTCTCCTAATTCCCATATTTGACTAACCACACCCCAGAACACTATCCAGTTCTGCTCCTAAGAGCCCACATATAAAAAAGTGCTGAGTCCCCCACCTATGGTAACCAGATTGCCCGGGGTTTCCTGGTCCTAACCAGGAAAACTGGGGCAATCCGGGCTGACCAGGCGCCCAGGGGGATTGTCCTGGATTCCAGTCAGTTCTAAAATGTCCTGGCCAGTTGGTCATAAATCCTGGATTCGGAGTCTGAGAAATTCAGACCCCCAAAATGGTGCCTTGAACCTGCTCAGAGGAGCAGCAGCAGCAGCAGAGAAAAACACGGATCCATTTGCCACCTTTTCCAGAACACCGCTGCTGCTCCACTGGCTCGGATGAGTCACTTACCATGACTCACCCTTCTTGTGCCTGCTGAGGCTGCATAGATAAAGAACAACAACAGCAGGGAAAAGCACAAGTGCTCTTCTCAGGCTGCATGAGAGTCCTATGCACTGCAAAGGACTTTGTGGCCAGAGCTTTGGGGTAAGCGTTGGAGCCCCCAGGTTGTTTGTGGGGGAAGAAAGCGAGTTTTGTAAGAGGTGGGTGGATAAGTTCGTGGGGGGGAGGGGAAAGGAAAGGAGGGAGGGGTGAAAGAAAAGTCCTTCCTGAAAAAATCACCCTTCTAATATCCATTTTCTTGGATTTGGGTTGCAAACCTCAAATCTGTTACTTGGAAGTAAATTGTAGTGAATTTAAGATGTCTGGATTTACAATTGTGGATGTTTTAATTTAAAATTCTGCTTTGCAAAAACGTGAAGTAGCTTTCCTTGTATACAGTTGTGTTATGTGTGTAGAAAAATATTTCTCAATTAAAAAGAAAGAAAACTACAGAAACATTACTTTGCAACAAAGCACAAAAGTAAACTTTCATTTTAACTGAATAAAATACAGTAAAGGAGATTTTCATTTGGATTTTAAAAACAAAAACAAAAAAATATACATGTAAGGGCACGATCCAGTTACTATAAACACTTTTAGCTACCTAATCTTATGCATGTTTAATAAGAAATAATTTCCATAGAACTCACTGGAACTTACTTCTGAGTAGACATGCAGTAAGTCCCATAGTCTGCAGTGGGGCTTGCTCCTAGGTAAATGTGCAGGGAAAAGCAGGCATTTAACATTCTCCCATTGAAACCAATGAGATTGTAGAACCCTATGCATGTTTGCTCAGACATAAGTCCCACTGTGTTCAATGAGTCTTACTCCCAAGTAGGTATGCATGGAATTGCAACCTTAAAAGTACTTAACTTTCATTGGATCATGCCTTTAATTTGGGCTGTGTGTGTGGGAGGGGGGGTGTTGCCTTTTAAATATGTCTAAGAAAATCAACATTATTATCATTGTTGTTGTTATTTACAATTCATTTTGATCTTGTCAGCTAGTGGCACTGAAGACTAACAGTCCATATTCTGCTAGAGCCACCACTTGAACATGAAGTAGATGGCTACTTTGGGGTTAAACGATATCTTTTAATATTAATATTCTATGGTAGCTACTTGGGCAATTGGGGTGGGGGTAAGTCTCCGTATTGAATTCTCCTCTAGCTTTTGAGAACTAGTGGAGAAATCTAATTTAGTGTCATTTTTCTGTTTAATTGCTTAAATTGTTCTTTGTCTATTATTTATTTGCAGATGCTTAAGTACTTTAGGCTGCAATCCTATACATACTTACCTGGGAATAAGTCCTGTTTAATTCAATATAATTTATTTCTGAGTAGACACACATAGGATTGCTCTGTTAGATAACTAAAGCTTAGATAGCTTTCTTTCTTTCCCTAGACCTTTACATATTGCTCAGTTTTTTAAAAATCCTAGCTCCCCCCCCCCCCCCCCCCCAAATGGTCCTGGTTTTGTGGATCCAGAATATAGTAACCCTATGGGCGGCCTTTTTTAATTTTATGTTTTTTGGGAGGGGGATCTGCTTTGGTGGGACGCTTCGTGCGGCTGGAGAAAGGCCAGCCAGCCAGCCTTTCCCCAGCCAGGAGAAACCGGACATGGAGGGCAGGCCGGCCTTTTTTAATTTTTAATTTTATGTTTTCAGGGGTGGGGTGTTAGGGTTAGGGGACAACAAAGGGGACAACAAACTTTCTGCTTATAGGCAGCAGTGGATTGTTTGCTTTTTAATCATGAGAATCACAAGCAGGACATGGTGCAACACACAGCACCCTTCCACTCCTGTTCCCTCGCAAGTGGTGCCCACACAGGTTTACTGCCTCAGTTACTAGAGGTAGCACATAGCCATCAGGAATAGTAGCCATTGATAGCCTTCTCCTCAAGGAAATTGTTTAATCCCCTTTTAAAGCCATCGAAATTGGTGGCTATCACTATGTCTTGTGCTAATGAATTCCACAGTTTAACTAGGCACTGTGTGAATAAGTACTTCCTGAATTTGCCACCAGTTGTCCTGAATCTCCTAGCTGCTATCCTTACCTCCTGGAAAGAGAGCACTTGGAGCAGAGCGTAACACCTTCTACCAAGTCAGGCCATTGTTTTATTATCTAGCTCAGTCAGTGGGGGCTGGTGGCTCCAAGGGCAGTGAATCACTTGTTCTGTATTTGTGTGATTTTAATATGAAGGTGTTATGTTTGTACAGAAAGTAAAGTTAAATGTTAATTTCAGATACACCGAATGTTCTTTATTTCTGTGATTTTAATATTAAGGTAGCACATGTTTGTCTTAATTGTGTGCTGTGAAATCAGACATGTGTCCAAGGCTATGTTTGGGTTGGCATGCCCCTTGGGGCTGGACCTGCTCCCTGGGGGCCGGACATGTTGGTGAGCACACCCCCTTTGGGCGGCCATTTTGGACCTGGATTTTGGTTTCCAAAATCTGGTCACCCTACCCCCAACCCACCAGACCATTAAGCTTTGGCAAGGTAAAGTGGCCAGGCCCGAGGGGTTCTGGTTCCACTTCCCTCAAGCTGAGCAGCTGTGCAATGTCTTGGGTTGCTCACCAATGTATCTTCCTCAATCATACCACCTTTTAACCTGAAAATGGTTACCGGTTTAAAGGACATTTCAGCCAGATTAAAATGCAACTTAATCCAAAACCCAAAGGCCTTATAAAGGCCTGTTGGTAAAGATTATTATTTCATAGGCCGTATGAGGTGAACTATACAGGTTGAGGTTCAATGGAGGATAAGCCATGACAACTAAAGGAAACAACATGGTGTCACCAGGCTCCCTGTCCATCCTGATTTTTAAAATTTTATTTAAGTTTTTTGTAATTAAAACAACAACAACAACAACAACAACAACTGGGAGGTGGGCATGCTGTAAAGTGAAGTGCTGCACTCCAGCACCATCTTTATTTGGGTTCGAAAGAATAGTTTGGTGCTTGGGAGCTCAGACCTTATCTCTGCCTTGTCCTTAGGGTTTTGGACAAGTTAGTCTCACCAGTTTGCCTTCTGGGAAATGAGTGTTTTGTGATCAGCCATATTCACCATTATTATTATTATTATTATTGTTATTTATTATATTTATATACTGCCCCATTGCCGAAGCTCTCTGGACAGTTTACAAAAATTAAAAGACTGAACATTAAAAAGTCAATATACAAAATTTAAAAACCATAAAACATAAAACAGCTGATATTTAAAACTTTTAAAACTTTTTAAGCCTGGCCACAAAGTGAGTTAAAACCTCAACTTAAGCTGTTAAAATGCCTGGGAGAAAAGAAAAGTTTTGACCTGGCACCAAAAAGATAACAGTGTTGGCGCCAGCAGGCCTCATCGGGGAGATCATTCCATAATTGGGGGGCCACCACAGAGAAGGCCCTCTCCCTTGTTGCCGTCCTCCGAGCTTCCCTTGGAGTAAGCACCCAGAGGAGGACCTTTGATGTTGAGCGTAGTGTATGGGTAGGTTCATGTCGAGAAAGGCGTTCCAGCAGGTATTGTGGTCCCAAACCGTGTAAGGCATTATAGGTTAAAACCAGCACCTTGAATTGGGCTTGGAAACATACAGGCAGTCAATGCAAGTGGGCTCTTGTTGGCTTTAAGGGGAATACCAAGTATTATGAATGAAAAACAAATGAATATGTTTTGAATTGTCCTAGGGGAATGTGAAAGTTACAATAAGTCTAACCAGATTGTTAGATTTTTTAAAAAATACTTCTGTACTCAAATGCTTGGATTTGAAGCTGGTGTACATGTTACTCTTGCTATGGCAAATTTTCCCTCTCCTCACTTCAACATTTTGAAGATTTTATGAATATCCTTGCCCTTGATCCCCATCTCTGAATTCTAATGATGGTAGTCAAGATACTCACTCTGTGATTTCTGTTCTTCCTGTAGTACAGGGGAGGCAACTTGTGGTTAAAAAACCCTTGCATAACCCTACTACAAACCAAGGGTTATGCAAGGGTTCTTTAACTCTTGAATAACCCATTGCAGCCAGGTTCATATGACACGACAACCCTTGATTGAAGTTTGTATATCCAAGATGGCGTGCCTTGGCTTATCGGGGGTGAAATATCCCACAGTGACCCACCATGTCATGCGGACCAGGTTTCTCTGTCCTGCATTCTGTGCATAAAACACACTGGACTGATATTTCACCAACATTTCATGGTAAATTACAGATCCTTTGTTGCATGCAAAAGGAGGCCATGTTGTGGTTAGAAACAGATGATGCTCTCTGCAAGCCTTTTCTTCCACAATGACAAAGGAAAGACTTCTAGATATGCCAAAATATGCAAGTTCATTTCATCTGAATGGTGCTGATATTGGGAAACATTATCTACCACCTACAATAAGCATTTCAGGTGTATCTGGAGCCAATAAAGTATGCCGTCTGTCGAAATATTAGTTCAAGAACTCACACTGAGTTTTAACTACAACTACTTTCTTAAGTATTGGATTCCAATTGAGCACACATGTTTTGGTACCAGGAAAAAAGAAACACCTTTCATTTAATGAGAGATAGAAGAAACTACTGCCATCAACTTTCAAAAGAAGGAGCTCCGTCTCACCTCATGTTGGACAAATCTGTCGCTCCTTTTTCATTTGTTATTTAGTGCAAAATATTGGGCTCTAGCCTCTACACCCAACAGAGGAATTACTTGTGTCTAATAATCTGCACCAGGAGGATTGTGATAACAACCACATGCCACAACGGATTGGTTCCATCTCATTCAGTTTATCAGGGATATGTAATGTAAGCTGGGAATGGTGTTTGCATTACTAATATGATGCAGTCCTAGCTCCTTCACATTTTACTTTGTTTTTGATTTTATAGTTTTAGAAAAATAAGATCTGCAAAGCTTCAAAGACTAAAAGGTCTACTTTGAAGAGGAAAATTTAATTATAAAATGTAAACAAAAAGTGAAATTGGGCAAAAATAATGTAACAGTAAAATCATCTGTAATGGGGGCGGGGGAGATGCGGGGGAAATGCTTCATATAGGGAACGTATCACAATTCAGGAATAATTCTTCTTAACAACACAAATGGCGAATTTACAGAACTAAATACATGTAGCGAGAAATGAATAATTGAGAAAATGACAAATGTTGAAGGAGTCACAAAGCGCTCGTGAGATTTACTCTAAAAAGTGCCAAGGTAGCAGGTCATCACACCACTGTTCAACCCACTTTTGTTTATAATGCTGTAAGTAAGCCATGATTTATCTGCATGATAGAACAAGCAGACTATTACTTTGGTGTGAATTCAATGCTTGCCATTTTCCAAGGAAATTACATCTCATATGCTAAAATGGATATGAATCAGTTTTGGGAAATTATCATATATGTAAAAGCTGAGTTCACACTATATTGAAGATGACATGCTGTGGTCCTTTAGAAAATCATGTTCTTCCTTGAGAGAAACTATTTTGGAGGTTTATATAATGCATTAAATCCTAGTTTCTTTTTCTGGTATGGATCTTCCATTTGTAACATTCATGTGTGTTTCAATTTTCACAAATTTCTGTGGAATGCTGCTGTTTTATCTTTGTGGCATGACCTTTGTGGTGCAAATAAAAGACATGGGTGTGGCATGGCCCTTCTGTTGTGGTAGGTTGATGACCTGGAGGATGCTATGTTTTTATAAAGACACCAACATAATATCTTTAAATAGAATGTTGGTTTTCTTTTGTTGTTGCCTTTTAGTTAATTGGCTTGTTCATTATTATTTTTTTTTTTGCCCTAGTGGTTTGTAAATGGACATGGTTTCATGTGCAATTTATTCGAAGATTGTTTTCAGAGGCTAGTAAAAGAATGGTACCCCAAACTGACACACTTCTATCATGTTGCAATTAAAAACAGCAGCAGCAACAAAAGGATTGGGAAGACTATCACAGAAATATTATTTCTTTGTTAAGGCTTAGGGAGCAATCCTATGTCTCTACAGAGCATCTGGGGGTGGGGCATAGGATGTTTCAGTTTTTTAGCTCCGACCTCAGAGACAGCACTCCAAGCTGGGGATCAGAAAACTGCACTCCCAGCCCCCTTCCCCCTCCCCTTGCAGCCAGCATGGAGTGAACCATGGCGGCTGCCTCTCCATGCTTGGTAAACTGGGTGTGGAGGGGACAAAAAGGGGATGGCCCTGGGGGCAGGGAGGGGAAGAAACCATGGAAGATGTTTAGACAGCTTCCTAAGTGCCATGCGGCCTCCCCCTCCCCCTCTGAAGCCCCCCAGCTAGACAGCCAAAATCAGCCATCTAGTTGAAAAAGCAGGACGGATGTGCTCCATGCTGCTGCCGCCCTGCATTAGATAATCATAAGTACTGGAGTTCAGGGGCTTACGAGTACCCTTAATCTCTTTTTCATGGTAACTGATGATGTTAATGAATGCATTGTCACTGTTGAGCCAAAAGGGCTCAGGAACAAGAAGTAAATTAGTATATTCATAAGATTTTTTTTTGGAGGCAAAAGTGTGATAACGTATTTCTGAAAATATAATATTATTTATTTTTATTGGTGTCTAGACCTCAAATAACTGTTTTACATTAGATTATTGAGGCTGTTTTAAAGATGCTAATGGCAAATGACTGCAGTTCTGGACAAATTACTATACAACATGAATAATAGAAACTGTTGCCTTATCAAGACTATACAGAAACTTTAGAATGGACTTTAATGTTTTGCTTAATGTTCAGTTTAAGGAAAATGGAAAAGGAAAAATGTGTTTTAAATGAGCCATGTAACAGTTTTTAAATCTTCTGGGGCCTCAATAGGAGCATGTACTTCTATCTTTTTAAATATTGTATTATCTCAGTTTTAGACTTTTTAAAAGTAATTTTTTAAGATTCATGTATTTATTGTTTATTTTTAACATGTGTTTATTGTGTGTGAAATGGTCTGAAGACTTATTCAATAAATGTTTTGATTTGATTTGGTTTGTTCTGCTTAATGAAAATGTGAGCCATGTCAAACTTCTGCAATCTTTCAAACTAGGGAAAGAATTTATGATAAGAGCCAAGCAGGATTGGGTATTGCTGTGGCATTCCATGGAAGACATGGAATTGCCTTTCCTCTTGTGAAAGGCAAATAATTTGAGTTACAAGTCTGCCTTTGAACAGTAGAGTAAGATCTAGTCTATTTATTGAGGGAGAGCTGTTGAATACGTTGTCACTTAGCATTTTCTTTTTGTAAAAAAAAAATGTTCCTACTTTGGAAATTCTCTAGATATTTTTCTTCCCTCTCTTACTATTTTCCTCTTCTTCCCTAATGTATGATACTGTGTATACCTAAGCTTTCTACACATCAAAGGGTCTAATGCTGTTGTTCCAGTAATAGTTAAAATTATAACAATAATAACAAAGTGAGCACATGCAAGACGCTTGACCTCTAAAGGTGAGTCATAGGCCATGCCATTCTTGAAATATAGCAAATAGTATAGTTAGAAGCCAGTGTGCAGTTGAACAAATGAGCATTGTTGTTACAATTGGAACCACATGCTGAGTAATATAACAAAGGTGATTAGGAATGTGTGGATAGTTGGAATTGTTAATTTTTTTTAAAGTATGTTTGTGTATCTCAAGGCTCTTTTACTTTGTCTTCCCAGTGAAATTCAGCTACATCAGCTACATCAGTCGATGGCCCAGACTTTGACTGATCAGATATGGTCCAAATTGCGAAAGAATTTAATCTGAATCTTGCTATGTTCTCTCCAAGGGGCCAAATGCCATTATTATCATGACCAAGGCTAGATCTACACTACTGCTTTACAGTGTTATTAAAGTACACTGATAACTGTTGGGGCACATTACACATTCCATATACTGCTTTGTAGTGTTATTTCCTGTTTTTTATGCCACATTATCGAAAATACTGCAACAAATGTCATGTGTCTTACAAGGTATCAATGCACAAGAGGGATATAGCATTACCATGATAGGATTGTAACGATTTGACAGAATATGTAGATCTGCCCCTAAATGTTTATATACCTTAAGGAGTGGGTGGGGTAGTGGCTTAAAGACAGTCTGTTGAGCCAAAATGTGTTTGAAACCAGCCCCATAAGTCACATACATTTGCCTTGAGACGTTCCCCACCAAACAAAACTTTTCATTTTTAACTTGAAATAACACATGTTGCTCCTAGCAAGTTCCAAAAGTTTGAAACCGGTGCATCGATTCCTTGTTTATTGGCAAATGAAATGAGTTCAGGATAAATATAAAACTGACTTTTCTTCTCAGGAGAAAGAGGGATGGAAAGAAGGACTGAATGATTTATTTGATTACCCTCTGTAAACACGAAGGAGCCAGGAGCTCTCTCACAGATATTTTTTACAAAACACACACAAATCCTTACATTACTATGGAGAAGTTCTATGGTTTATTTTTTATACCTGTTATAGATTATAAACTCTGTGGGGCATGGAGTGTTTCTTTTGAAATGACTCCGAACTGCTGCACACGTCATGGTGCCAAGTAAATAAATAGAATTATTAATACTTAAACAGAGGTGAGAGTGATTTCAGAAGTGCTGAGTCTCCTAATGTGAAGTCTGTTTTTATATGGTTAGGACACTGGAACAATGCAAAAAGTATGCCAAGGCAGGAAGGCGGGAGGAAAAGAAAGATATGCTGTTCTACTTGACCATTAATTACACCATTAAATTTGGAACTTTCCTTGGTATGGCCAGACAAAAGCTGAATTAATAGTCTTCTTAGCTCCTTCTCCTAGTGGAGACCACCAATGCTCTTGAGTTTCTGTCAACTTTATAGATAAAGTTTTGGCATCAGAAAATGTTTTCTTTGTCGAACAACTGCAAACAAGGTTGTATGATCCAGTGACTGAATACTGGCTTTTCATGCACAGAGGAAGCATGTAATTTTCCTTTATATTAGATAATGCTTTAACTCCCTCCCCCACCTCACCAAAAAGCTTGAGTTAACACCACACTTTTGTGCCATTGACCTTTCATTCCCTTTAACAACTCTATTATCCTCTTAATAAATCTGCTAGCTGTTTCCTTCTTTGGCTCTTTCCTTTATCACATTTACATGGTTTTAGACAGTTTTTTTTAAAAAAAAAATCATCACAGGACTTGGGTGAAATGAGGTTGAAAGTACAAGTCCTGAATCTTGAAGCTGCAGCGAAGTTTGCGATGAGGAAAGCTTGCTATGTTGTTGTATCAGGAGCATGAACACTTCAGTGTTTGAGGTATTGAGGAAAGATGAACCAAACTGCTCACTTGTGGATAGTAAAAGAACTGAGAATTGGAGAAAAACAAAAAACAGTGCTGATAATTAGTCATGGGCAATTTAGCATCAGGATGGATGGTGATGTTGACTTCTGAAATGGGTGAGAGAGTTCTCAAACAGAATTTAGAAGGGATATGTTTATGAAAGGGATTTTGCCTTCTACTCTTGAATTTTGGGTATCACTCTTTCCTGTTGGTTTTGGCAAAGTATATGAAATACTTAGCTTTTCTGGGTCCAAGCCAAAATCTGACATCACCTATGGGTTTCATTTTTATTTTACATGCTGGGAAGGAATGTTAGAATGAAATTCTTAAGACACCAGGATGTGAGGCCACCATAAACATGAAGGATAACTTGTTAGTCACATTTGAATCTTTGTGGTCACATTTGAATCTTTGTGGCTGTTGAAGACTGAGGGGAAGGGTAGTCGTTGCAAGGAGTGCTGTGCTGTGCTGCTGGCTGGGCCTGAGCCTGATGAGTGTTTGTCTGCCCCACCCATCTCCACAGGTATTTCAGCCTTCAGGCTGCTGAAGGCGTGAGCCTGTGGGCACGAGCCAAAGTGCGAGAGCAAAAGGGCTCTCGGCCTGAGGCTCTCAGCCATGGGAATGAAGCCGTCGGACAAAAACTGCCGCTGTGGATGAAGAGCACAAGAGAGCCACCTGCACCCCACCCTTCCAGCTGACCACAATGTGTAGGGGAGCGGCAATTTGTGTTGTGCAAGGCAAAGGGAGATATGGTGTTGGCAGGGTAAGGGGAAGGAGAGATAGATATCTAACAACCATCTTACCTTCCGGTTGCTCTGCCAACCCGGGGAACTTGGAGAACGAACCAGGCCACCCACAGAACCTCTCCTTGCTCCTATGTAATGCCAGGTCAGTTAAAAATAAAACAAATATCATCCACGACCTTCTTTCAGATGAGGAGGCTGACCTGGCATGCTTCACAGAGACCTGGCTGGGAGATGACAGTGGCCCGACATGGGCGCAGGCCCTCCCAGCTGGGTACTGTGTTAGTGAGCAGGTGAGGAAAAGTGGGCGGGGGGGCGGAGTAGCTGTGGTCTATAGGGATAATCTTAACCTGACCAGACTTCCTGTTCGTGAATTGAATCACATCGAGTGTGTGTACCTGAGTCTGAAGACCAGGGATAGACTAGGGATTCTCTTAGTGTACCGGCCATCCCGCTGCTTATCAGACTCCCTGGCTGAGCTCACAGAACTGGTCTCGGAGCTGGTGTTGGATTCGCCCAGGCTTTTGGTCCTGGGCGACTTCAACATCCCATTCGAGACTGGTTTGTCAGGTGTAGCTCGGGAGTTCATGGCATCCATGACAACCATGGGCCTATCCCAATTGGTGTCTGGACCCACACATTCAGCGGGTCACACCCTCGATGCTGTCTTCAGTTCCGAACAGACGGATCTGTGGGCGGAGGTGACGAATACCTCCGTGTTGTCATGGACAGACCATTTTCTGGTCAGGGTTAGTATCACGGCTACCACTCGCCCCTGCAGGGGTGGCGGACCTATTAAGATGGCCTGCCTCGAAGGCTGATGGATCCTTCTGGATTCCAGAAAGCCTTAGAGGGTTATATGGCTGGTATCGTCGACGATCCTGTAGAAGCCCTGGTCAATAGATGGAATCAAGACCTAACTAGGGCTATCGACACGATCGCCCCCAAACGTCCTCTCCAACCTGCTTCTAACAGGGCGCCCTGGTATACAGAAGACCTCAGGGAGTTGAAGTGGAAAGGACGACGACTGGAGCGCCAATGGGGGAAAACTCGACTGATATCCGACAAGACACGACATAGAGAACATCTTCGTTCCTATGGGGTGGCAATATGTGCAGCGAAGAAAGCTTTCTTCTCTGCGCGTATTGCGTCTGTGAATTCGCATCCAGCAGAACTGTTCAGGGTGGTGAGGGGTCTAACCCAGGCACCTTCCCCCCTGAATCCGATCTTAGAGCCTTCGGCAGTTCGCTGCGATGCCTTTAACGATCATTTCAAAGATAAAATCTCTCGGATAAGAGCTGACTTAGATGCCGTCGTTATAGCAGATGCTGACGATGGAGTGTCCAGCGACTCTGCAAGTAGAATTACACTGAATCAGTTCAGTTGGTGAGTACCGAGGACGTGGACAAGCTGCTTGGACGAGTGAGGAGGACGACTTGCCCTCTCGATCCCTGTCCTTCATGGCTGGTCGCCCAGGGAGGAGATGCAGTTAGATCGCAATTACAATATATTATTAATGCATCTCTCAGGGAGGGGAGTTTTCCATCATGTTTAAAAGAAGCGGTGGTACGGCCGCTTCTAAGGAAGCCCTCCCTGGCCTCCCCATGGACTTTAATAACTACAGACCGGTATCAAACCTTCCATTCTTGGGCAAGGTGATCGAGAGGGCGGTTGCTTTTCAACTCCAAGTAGTTTTGGATGGCACTGATTTTCTACACCCATTTCAAACTGGCTTCAGAGTGGGATACAGAGTTGAGACTGCTATAGTCACCTTAGTGGATGATCTACGCCTGAGTATTGACAGGGGGAGTGTGTCCCTGTTGGTACTTCTGGACCTCTCAGCAGCATTTGATACCATCAACCATGGTATCCTTCTGGAATGCCTGAGGCGATAGGGAATCGGGGGGGGGGCACTGTGATTCAGTGGTTCAGGTCCTACCCCTCGGGCAGGTTCCAGATGGTGATGCTTGGGTATAGCTGCTCCACAAAGAAGGAGCTTGTGAGTGGCGTACTGCAAGGTGCCATCCTTTCCTCAATGCTGTTTAACCTTTATATGAAACCGTTGGGAGAGATCATCCGGAGGCATGGAGCGGGGTGCTATCAGTATGCTGATGACACCCAAATATATTTCTCTATGCCTTTGATAACAGCGTCAGCTAAGTATAGTGTGTCTCCTCTGAATGAATGCTTGGAGGCGGTAATGGACTGGATGAGGAAAAACAAACTGAAGCTGAATCCAGACAAGACGGAGGAGCTTACTGTCAAAGGCTGCAACCTGGGTTTGGAGGTGTGTCAACCAGTTCTGGATGGGGTTACACTCCCCCTGAAAGACTGTGTTCGCAGCTTGGGGGTGCTCCTGGATCCGTCGCTCCAAATGACAGCCCAGATAGATGCGACGGCCAGGTGTGCCTACTATCAGCTTCGGCTGATTCGCCAGCTGTGCCCCTTCCTGGAGTTAGAAGACCTAAAGACGGTAGTGCACACGCTGGTAACTTCGAGGCTCAACTTCTGCAATGCGTTGTACATAGGGCTACCTCTGTGCCTAGTCCGGAAACTTCAACTAGTTCAAAATATGGCAGCCAGGTTGGTCACTGGTACACCTAGTGTTGACCATATTACGCCAGCTTTAAAGTCACTCCACTGGCTGCCAATTAGTTTCCGGGCGAAGTATAAAGTGTTGGTTATTACCTTTAAAGCCCTACATGGTTTGGGTCCAGGTTACCTGCGGGATTGCCTTCTGCTATACAATCTGACCCACATGCTCAGGTCCTCTGGGAAGAACTTACTACAGTCGGCCAAGACTAGGCTGACAACCGTTACCCAGAGGACCTTCTCTTCTGCTGCTCCCAGACTGTGGAATGACCTGCCGGAGGACACTCATCAACTTAACAGTCTTTTAGAATTTAAGAAAGCTATAAAGACTGTTCTCTTCCAGCGGGCATATCCAGTGGAATTTTAGAATGTTTTTAGGATGTTTTTAGGATTTTAGGATGTTTTAATGCAGTTTTAAGAATGTGTCATGTTTTAATCAGTTTTATGTATTTTATCATATTGTTGTTCCCCGCCTCGATCCAAACGGAGAGGCAGGTAAGAAATAAATTATCCTCCTCCTCCTCCTCCTCCTCCTCCTTCTTCTTCTTCTTCTTCTTCTTCTTAAAAATAATAATGTTTTTGTTGTTCAAAGATAATTAATGCATCAAAACAAACACGTTGTTGTTTTTAAGTTAAGAATGTATTAAGGGAAGATACTCTTTTCCAGCCAAGGTAATCCCCCCACCTGCTTTTTTTCATTTCCCTGCCTTGGAAACCTTATAAGGAGTTGGGGATTATTCCAGTTCTCCTTTAGCAGTTTTGCTGATGAGTTTTGGTTTTTGGGAAGGGAGAAGGTGTGTTCAGGGATTTTGTTGTTGTTTTAGTTTTAAATAGTTTAGTTATTTATTTATTACATTTTTATACTGACCATTAGCCAAGGCTCTCTGGGCAGTGTACAATTAAAAGTTGTGATATTATTGCTTTATATTTAGTATATTGTTTGAATATTGTATTTGTAACTTTTTGAGGTGCTTTGGTGGCCTTTTGGTTGAAAGGTGGCATAGAAATAAAGTGTAACGTAACTTAGCATAACAAATAAACCAACCCTTTATTAAAAATGGATTTCAGTTCAGTATATATAAAAATTTGAAATCAATATTATATTGAAACAATATAAAACATTAAAAAGCAATACAATTAAATTGGAGGAATAAAAACTATTCAACCAGTACAAATAAATGAATTTATAAGCTCTGGGCAAATAAAAAAGCTGTTGAAAGGAAAGCGGTGTTGGTGCCAAGCATATCTCCAAAGTTGGGAGGGCTTTCCAAAGTTAGGATGCTACCACAGAGAAAGTCCTTAGGTAATGGATGGAATATGGAGAAGGGCCTTCTCTAACCATCTCAGTGCACAGTACACTTCTTCAAATAGTTGGGACCCAAGCTGTTTAGGGCCTTTCTGGAAAGGGCCAGCACCTTAAATTGGACTTGATAGTGAATAGGCAGCCAGTGTTATTTTCTCCAGAACCAATGTAAGATGGCTTCACTATTCAGGCTTAAAAAATGATTTTACTCATTCTCTTATCAGATGTAACAATTGTTATACCTTTTCTTTCCCCCTTTCCCTTAGATTTGTAGATTTTTGTAAACTGCCCAGAGAGCTTTGGCTATTGGGCAGTATAAAAATGCAACAAATAAATAAATAATAATAATAGTCACAACACCATTTTGCACTTGAGGTCTTGAATCACTGCCTATTCTCAGTGATGGACTGGAAGTGGACAAACAAACTTAAGCTGAATCCAGACATAGAGAGTCAGTGAACTAACTGATGCAGATGCTAGAGTTAAATCTTCTTCTCCACCTTATGCATCAGATTCTCACCTTGGGAGTGCTCCTGGATTTGACACTGGTGATGGATCCTGTAGCCAGGAACATTTTTGCCCCAGCTGCAAAGGAAGTTGAATCTGGCCTCTTGTCACACATGTAACGTGTCCAGATTCAACTTCCTTTGCAGCTGGGGCAAAAATGTCCCTGGCTACAGGATCCACATGGAAATTTCAGTTGGTGTAGAATGTAACCATTTTTCAGATTGTATGAGTTTTTCTACATGAGTCTGTAAATTGGCTGTTAAATCTCCGTATCTACTTTTAGTTTCATCACAGAATTGATATCTGAGCACTACATGAGGAGCATGTCATTTCCTGCTTTTTTGCTACATTACCTCTAGGTGGCACTGTGGTATAGTGGAATTGCACAAATACACAAGAGGCAATTGCATTTTCTTTCATTTTCACAATTAAATGACACATTTTTCTATTCTAAAAAAACTTCCTAAAAGTGCTGGTTAGATAAAGAAGAGAAACTAGAGGGTCACAACATTGTCTAAAGAACTCATACACAACTGCGAGTAGGGAACAATGAGCACATTATAAATCCCTCCTGTACAAAAGCCCGATAACTCCATTATTATACTATTTTCTTTGGCTTTCAATATGTTTTTGGTTTTTTTTCTGAATGGTGAAGTTAGATCTTATATTTCTGAAATGGGGGATCCAACATTTCCCCCTTTCTGGTTTCCAGCTGTCCTAGGGGCAATTGCAGCTCCAGCCTCAAACCATTTTATGATCTGCATAGCCTAATTTCATCTAAGGACTCTGAACATAAAGACACTAACATTACCATCAAGCCAGATTCCTCTCTCCCATATTCCCCCCCTCCACAAATCTGTTGTTTTGCAACATTTTGCCTGATGAAGAGATCTCAAAAGCTTGAACACCTTTTTTTGTGATCTTCTGGTTGGCCTACTAAAGGTCTTACACTAGTATGGATGTTAGAACTTTTCTTACATTCTACACGGCTATCTCTGGGTTAATTTAACCATTCTATAGTGGGACCCTACAGTGGAAGAAGGGGATTTTACACCACCTGAAGCTGGGACTTTATCCTCTGGCTGTTCATTCCTTCCAACTATTCAGTAAAGCTACACAATTTGGCTTCAGTTGAATCTGAAAGCTTGTAAATTTTTCTGTGTGTGATCTTTTGGTTGGCCTAATAAAGGTATTATGCTACTGTGGCTAAAGGACTATGTTGTCCTATATGAATCTATTTGCACACTTAGGTCATCAACTGAAGTTCTTCTCTATTCCCATCACTCTTTGAAATATGTTAGATAGTCACATGGGATAGGGCCTTTTTGTTGGTGGTACCCAGACCTGGGAATTCACTGCCTTCAATCTCATCTAGCTGCTTCCCTGCTTGCCTTCAGATGCCAAGTGAAAAAAAAGTTTCAACGTGCACTTAACCTTAGTAGCTGAATGTTCATGACCCTTTTATAAGTTCTCTGCTAGTTGTTATATTGCTGATGCTTTTTTGTTTTTGTTTTTTTAATCTTCTGATCAGAGTTTTTAAAAATCATTTTAAGTTGGCTGTACTGCCATTGGTTTATTTTTTTAAAATCCATTTCATTGTATTTATTGTGATTGTTAGCCACCTTGAGGGTCCCATATGCAGACAAAAAGATAAGATAAAATATTTTAATCAATAAAAAAATAACTTCCTGACACACCTTCTCTTACTCACATTTTGTAGGCTGACCAGATAAAATCCAGGTCAGGGCTCATGTCACTTTAACAGTTGTAGAGAAAAGGGAATTTCAGCCAGTGTCATTTGTATGCAATTAGTTCCTGGTGAAATTCCCTCTTCATCATAACAGTTGCAGGCACTATACTAGAGTGACCATATACAAACGAAGGCAGGGCCCCTGCAACTTTAACAGTTGTGATGAAGAGGGAATTTCACCAGGAACTAATTGCATACAAATGACACTGGCTGAAATTCCCTTTTCTCTGCAACTGTTAAAGTTACATGAGCCCTGACCTGGATTTTATCTGGTCAGCCTAAACTAAGGCAAACATTGTTTTACCATCCTTTTGTGTGAATATAACAGTAATTGAAATAAAAATGTAGTCTTTCCACACTTACCTGGGAGTGAGTCCCTTTGAACACATATATCCTTCTAAGTAAACATGCATAGGACTGGGCTAGAAGATAATGTTTTTATGATTATTACATTCTTACAGTCAGAGCCATTGATGCTCTGAAGGCAAGTGCAACTATTAAGTGTGGATTGATTTGCCTGGATTCCCCCTCAGATGAGTTTGTCATTTGGAACAACTAACATTTCAAGACATTTTTGAGTACAAAACTATAGAGTCACAATAGTATCATCTACACACTACAGTGAAATGAATGGCATCACTAGGAGGAAGTGGCCCCAAACACACATAATGGCTATACAACTTGAAAAGTCCAATAAAAGTTCATTGTAATGAATGTACCCATGGCGTGAGGATGGGGGAAGAAACAGGAAGAAAAGATATATAAAAGGATATCGGTATTTTCCATCTTCAGGGTTTGGGCTGGAATTTAGGAACTCCTAGCTGTTCTTTAATCGAGTCAGAATTAAATGTTAGATTTAGTGAAGGGCACAGAGGCTTCTATAAATGACTTGAGTGGAACTGTGCTGTAGGTATAGCATGCAGTTAATTGCTTTCGAAAGCACTTTGAGATAGAGTGAACTAGAAAAGGGTTTTGTGAGTGCCGGTAGCATACAATAAATCCCTGAATTCTTGCTGCGCCATGTTGGCGTAGCTCAGTTACAGACTCAGCCACCCTGAATGCTAAGTATAGCGGGCAGTGTGGGCATTTGGATTTAGAGCAAAGCCGTAAGCTTAGCCCTTTGGGAGGAGTCTCTGAGTTTCAAACATCTGATTTTGTTTGTGCAACTGCAGAATGTGAGTGCCTCACACTCCTTCAAGCTTTAGGAAAGCGAAGAGATGAAAGTGGGACAGTGGCTGCTGTAGCTGTGAGACAAAAAGAAGCAGAAACAGAAGTTGGGTTGGCTTGGGAGGAGGCCACTCTTTGTCAGCCATTGCTCTTAACCAGACGATTTTTAAAAGGGCGTTTCCTTTTTAATATCCACATTTAAGTACAGCCTACATGAGATGTAAATACTAAGTACAAAGATGTGCAATGAAAACTGGTTTATAGATTGGAAGATAGGAAGATGTCTTATAGCAGGTGAATCTAGCGAGGTGTCTAGAGCTTGTCCTGTTTTCTTGGATGAGTTTCAGTTGATACAGCTCAAGGATGTTGACAAGGTGCTTAGACAGGTTCATGCAACCACCTCTGTATTGGATTCTTGCCCCCTCTTGGCTAATAAAAGCTAGCAGGGATGGAACAGCTGGCTGGGCCAGGGAAGTTATTAATGCCTCTCTCCGAGAGGGAGTGGTCCCAGGGTGTTAGAAGGAGGCGGTAGTGAGACCACTCCTGAAGAAATCGTCCCTAGACCCTGAAAAGCTCAATATTTATAGGCCGGTGGCAAATGTTCCATTCCTGGGCAAGGGCCTTGAGCAAGTGGTTGCAGGCCAGCTCCAGACACTCTTGGATGAGACTGATTATCTGGATCAATTCCAGTCTGGCTTCAGGCCTGGCTTTGGCATGGAAACAGCCTTGGTCACTCTGTATGATGACCTATGTCGGGAGAAAGACAGGGGGAGTGTGACTCTGTCGATTCTCCTTGATCTCTCAGCAGCTTTCAATACCATCAAACATGGTATCCTGCTGGCACGACTGGCTGAGTTGGGAGTGGGAGGCACTGCATTGCAGTGGTTCTGCTCCTACTTGGCGGGGCGCTCCAGAAGGTGGTGCTTGGGGGACATTGTTCAGCCCCATGGACTCTCCAGTATGGAGGTCAGTCTTGCCCCCATGCTGTTCAACATTTACATGAAACCGTTCAGTGCGGTCATCTGGAGTTTTGGAGTGCATTGTTATCAGTACGCTGGTGACACACAACTCTATTTCTCCTTTTCATTTTTATCAGGTGAGGCTGTGGATGTGCTGGACCAGTGCCTGGCTGCGACAATGGACTGGATGAGAGCTAACAAACTGAAACTCAATCCAGACAAGACTGAGATGCTGTTAGTGGGTGGTTCTGCTGACTGGATGGAGGGTCTTCAACCTATTCTGGATGGAGTTGCACTCCCCCTGAAGGAGCGGGTTCATAGCTTGGGGGTTCTCCTAGAACCATCTCTGTCACTTGAGGCTCAGGTGGCTTCGGTGGCATGGAGTGCCTTCTACCAACTTCGGTTGGTGGCCCAGCTGCGCCCCTATCTGGACAGGGATAACCTGGCTTTCTGGTAACCTCTACTAAAGCCAGGTTACCAGAACTTGGAGGTTCTGGTAACCTCCAAGTTAGATTACTGCAATGCACTCTACATGGGTCTGCCTTTGAAGATGGTTCGGAAGCTGCAGCTTGTGCAAAATGTAGCACCAGATTGATAACAGGAACCAGAAGGTTCGAACATATAAGACCGACTCTGGCCTCCTTGCATTGGCTGCCTATACATTTCTGGGCCCATTTCAAGGTGCTAGTTTTAACCTATAAAGGCTTACACTGCTTGGGACCACAATACCTGATGGAATGCCTCTCCGGACATGAACCTACCCGTACACTACGAACCACATCTAAGGTCCTCCTCCGGTTGCCTACTCCAAGGGAAGCACGGAGGGTGGCAACAAGGGAGAGGGCCTTTTCAGTTGTGGCCCCCCAATTATGGAATGATCTCCCCTGATGAGGCTCGCCTGGTGCCAACATTGTTATCTTTTCGGCACCAGGTCAAGACTTTCCTCTTCTCCCAGGCATTTAACAGCATATGTTGAGAGTTTTGTGCTGTTGTTGTTTGACCCAGAATAATTGTTTTTAAATGGATATTGTACTTATAACCTGTTTTTATGCTTTTTATGGTTTAAAATTTTGTACAATGGTTTTTAATGTTCAATGTTTTTAATTTGTAAACCGCCCAGACAGCTTCGGCTATCTGGCGGTATATAAATACAATACCATAAATAAATACTGTGTCAGACCATTGGTCCATCTGGCCTAGTATTGTCGACACTGACTGGCAGCAACAGCTCTCCAGGGTTTCAGGAAGTTTTGCAGTGATGGGAAAAATGAAAAATCCTACTGCTCCTCACAGATGACCAGAGCTTGTGCTAAGTCACAATGCTGATCAGTTCAACATACGCAAATTGAAATTGGGTAGATTTTTTTCCCTACAAGAATCTCACTTGAAAATAAGCTCTTCACTGGGTCAGGTAAAGAGGCTTTTCACATTTAAAAATTCTGCTCCACATGAAAACAAATGTTCTTATGTTGCAACAGAGTGGTCTTCCTCAAGGTAGGGATGTGCAAATCAGCAAAACTCAAGCTCACCAAAGTTCTCCAAATTTCATTTTGAAGCTCATTGTGACTCGAGTCCAAATCAAATTGCGAGGTTTGTTTTTTCCCCTTTTCCCATGACAACCCAAATGTATGCATCAGTTGTGTGCATCTTTGTAATGTATGCATTTATCTCCCATTGATTAAACAAATTTGTGCATATTTTTGAAATGTACACATTTTTTATGTGCATTTTTCAAATGTAAGCATGCTGTCGAGCACATTTTTGGGAGGCCATGCATCCCATTGCATGCTCAGAAATGTGCTGTCTTCAATCACAGATCGAGTCTGAGTCTGTGCTCATTCTAAAGGTGTGAACTGGGTAAATCCTGACAAAAAACGAACTGACACAAATATCTCACACATCACTACCACCAGGTGCCCCCACTATCTGATGTGACATAGGAGGCAACAAGAGCAAAGCCTGGTTCTCTGGAATGCTTGGCCAAGGAGGGCTTGTGTGGCAACCACTATTATCTTTCCAGCACAATACTTTATTTGTTTTCATTGGTTTGTCTGTCTGTTTTAGTTGCCCCAAAACAGACATTCTTTGGGTGGCTTGCAAACAAATCTAACATTAAAATACAATGGGCCTGTTCAGATGACACACTAAGCCATGGTTAGGCCACTAACCCTTTTGCAGCAAATTGTTAGTGTGTTTAAACTATGGTTATGTAGCCACCATGGTTAGGAAAGGTTCACATGACACGCTAAGCCATATTGGTATGCTGATCATATGAAAAGGAGGACAGGGCTCATGTAACTTTAACAGTTGCAGAGAAAAGGGAATTTAAGCCGGCATCATTTGTATGTAATTAGTACCTGGTGAAATCCCCTCTTCATCACAGCAATTAAAGTTGCATGCACTATACTAGAGTGACCATATACAAAAGAGGGCAGGGCCCCTGCAGCTTTAACTGTTGTAATGAAGAGGGAATTTCACCACGAACTGTATACAAATGACGCTGGCTGAAATTCCCTTTTCTCTACAACTAGGGTGACCATATTTTGGAAACCAAAAAGGAGGACAATATGGCCGCCCCAAGGAGGCGTGCCCACCAACATGTCCATCCCCCAAGGGGGCGTGCCCATCAACATGTCCAGCCCCCAAGGGGGTGTGCCCACCCAAACATGGCCTTGGTCACATGTCTGATTTCACAGCATACAATTAAGACAAACTTGTTCTACACAACATCTTAATGTTAAAATCACTGAAATAAAGAACAAGTGAGACATTGAATGTATCTGAAATTAATTTCACTCACTTCTACTTTTGTAGCTTTTGCTGTTCTTTGAAGCTTTTACTATACTCTGTGTGACAGAGTCTCCCCTTCCCTCAAATATCTTTTCTGACTGCAAATCTTTCACTGGATTACAATAGTCTCAACTTTCCTAACGTTTAACACTCTTTCCCCATCATTTTTCTCATATCCATACTCACAGATTCAGCATACTGTTCCCATTGAACAAATGAAGCAGTGGACAAGTGCAGAGAAATCTAGTACAACAAACTAGCAACCTAGCATGCAGGAAGAGTATAAAATATGATTACCCTGCAAACATTAGCCATGGAACAAAATGGACTAAAGGCTTGTTGTAGTCACTTCTCGCCTCTTAGCTTGTTTCAACTTCTGGTTGATCAGTGAGAAACTAATCTAACAATGTGTGATTATATCTCTGATTCATTAACCATGTGAACAAGACCATGGTCAGTACAATTCAAAGATATGCCAGAACAGATGCCCATTATTACAATGCTAGATAAGGATCTTTCCTTCCTTTTATCCAAGTATATCCTGAATTTACATTGCCTCAGTGTGCAGAGAACATGCAACCAGCAGGTGATCTCCAAAAAGATGCTTTCAGAGCCTAGGAGATCCAGACACACTCAAACTCAAGCTAAGCCATGCTATGCTGGGACAGAACAATTCTGGGACAAGAACAGTTATACATATAAAAGGAAAACACAACTACCTCATTGCCATAGCAATACCTAACAACAAAAATGTTGCAGAAAAGGAAGAGGAAAAGAGAGACCCAACAAAAGTTTTAGGAAATCTCGCTCATATTGGCATAGATTGAGATATTTTGCTGGTCAGAATTTTCAACAGTAGAACTCCAATGAAAATACAACTCTAACCACAGCTTCTGAGGTAATTAGCTGCTGGTCCATGAGCTGGCCTCTATCTCCAGGAAGGAGCTGAGGATGTTGATATGTCCTTGTCATTGTCAATACATGAAATTAAAGCACAGTGATAGCAGTCTGTGCATGCTTTCTCTCTCTCTCCAAGCATACGACAATAAAAGAAAACCTTAAAATGATATCACAAGCTGGACACAGGATAGGGCATTTCTCATTGTAATCAATAGGACTTTAATTGTGTTACTTGTTTATGTATTCATTATACTTTCTATTTATTACACCCAATAACCCAACTTCTCTGTGTGATGTACAATAATTAAAAAATAACATACAAACAATAAAACAATAATTAAAAACAGCACATAATAAAACCAAAATGAAGTCAGCCATAAACAGTAAAAACACAACAGCATAGTAAAACCAGCAGAAAATAAAGGTGCATAGGGCGAAGAGCACTAAAATACTTATTAAAATAATTGGGTGATGAAAACACCACAACATAGGTACCAAGCAAGCTTCTCTGGGGAGGGCATTCCACAGACGGGGTGTCACCATTGAAAAGGCCACTGGCCTTGTCTCATTTGGTGGGTGTACCCAGAGAAGGGCCTCTGAAGATGATCTTAGGGTGTTGTTTTCTTAGGGTGTGAGCAGCTTGGTGTTGTTTTCACCCTCTATTTGATTTTGATCTTTTCATTTTTAAATATTTTCTACACTCTCTACATGGCTTAATTTTCCCTACCTGGACTTTGTTGAGTTCTATACCCTGGATTCTAGGAGAGATCTCTTTCAACCTTCCTCTGGATCCATCATAACCTGGTCTTCAGATCTCTCCTTGTGATCTCTCCTTGGGATAGGTAGCTATACATTCCTTTTAATCTTTCCCCCTCCCCACCTACACACATACACTGTTCCCTTCCTTTTTCTAAAAGTTTGGACCATATGGTTATAAAGTTGAAAGCTTCAAACACTAGGGTGACCATATGAAAAGGAGGACAGGGCTCCTGTATCTTTAACAGTTGTGTAGAGAAGAGAATTTCAGCTGGTATCATTTGTATGCATGCAGCACCTGGTGAAATTCCCTCTTCATCGCTGTAGTTAAAGCTGCAGGAGCTATACTAGAGTGACCAGGTACAAAAGCGGGCAGGGCTCCTGCAGCTTTAACTACAGTGATGAAGAGGGAATTTCACCAGGTGCTGCATGCATACAAATGACACCAGCTGAAATTCCCTTCTCTACACAACTGTTAAAAGTTACAGGAGCCCTGTCCTCCTTTTCATATGGTCACCCTAAGCAAATGCCAAAGGGGAAGAATAACCAGTGGGGCTCCCCAGAGCAGTCACCCGCCCTATGGCTTTCCTCAAAGATCCTCAGAAGGTGAGCGAGGGGGGCAGTCTCTATGAAAAAACTCCACTGGCTGTAAAAAGCAGCCTGTGTGCCTCAGACAGGCCAAAATGCCTGGCTCTTGGAAGTCCTTCCTTAGAGCATTGTGGGAGGGGGCAGCAGCAGCAGCAACAGTGCAATCTCAATGGGGAGGTAGGTGAGAGATGGGAGAGGCGGCCAGGGCAGGCACGGTAGGGGAAATGCAGCACATGGGAGGTAGAGGGAGACGTGGCACATGAAGCCCCAGCAGGTAAGTGCCTCGCGCCCGCCCTGCCCCGTGCTCCTTACCTGCTGCTGCTGGTGCTGGGGCTTCCCTCCGTGCTCGGAATCTACTGAGAAACAGGCTTCCTGGCCTGTCTCTCAGTAACGCGCCGAGTGATGACGTAGTCCTCAGTAGGGACAGGCCGCGAAGCCTGTTTCTCAGTAGATTCCGAGCACCGGAGGGAAGCCCCAGCAGGTAAGACACCTCACCCACCAAGCATGAAAGGAAGACTGGGAAGAAACCTAGAATAATATAGTAAAATACCAGATAATCAGTGATGGGGGATTTCACAGAAGGCTTAGAGGATACACCAACCACAAAGCTAGACTGAGAACTTTCCAGAGCTTCTCTACATTAAGCAAAAATTCCATATCCTTACTGGAATCTTCTTCTGGAGTCTTTCCAGCTTTATGATGGGCTCCTTTAGATGGTGAATAGTGATTTGGAATTGGTAATATGGCACCATTAACCTTTATTACAGCTTATCTCTGATCTTTGTGAAAGCGGGAAAAAGGGGGGAAAGCATAGGAGAACTCCTGGCAGTTGACAGCATTGTATAAAGGACCCACAAACTTCTGTGACTGACCAATCATGAGTGTGCAATATATTGCTCATGTACAGAAGCTCATAGTCATTCTCCAACAAGAACAGAACAGTAACAGAAAACTTCTGGGTATACCCAGACACTACTAAATCCAGTGTAACCTAATGTCTAAACTATATAATGATGATATCCACACAGGAGGCACACTTGCTCCCTTTGCTGGACTCTGGATTAGAAGCAGGGGGCAATAATTATCATCTCTACCTCATTGGTTTCCATGACTGTAGACCCTTTCTTAATACATCACTGGAACTCTAAGGCAGACACATTGTGGGAAAGAACATGTAGAATGTAGGGGAAATTGGATCTGGAAATGTTTGTTTCAACTGTGCAACTGAATTGACTAGAATTTCTGGGAGAAATAGGATGCATGTGGTATTGACATTTTCCTAATCTCAGGTAAACTGAACGTTAATGTTTTAATAATTCTGCTACTCTCTCATACTCCAAATAATCTATGGGGAAATTAAAGGAGAAGTTAAAGGGAGTGAAATAATTTTATTATGATTAAAGTTTCTTCATGTTTTAGAGAGAAAATGGAGTAAAGCATTCAAGTATAGTGAACATGATTTTGTCTTGTAGTATACAAGAATAGCTGAAGAAGAGGTAATTTTGGCTTTGACTCAACCTTCAAGCAGAATTTTTGAAAATGCTCTTACTTTAAACTGTCCACATTGCTGGTTCTTTGACAGAAGAAAGAAAGAGATAGTTCAACAGCTCTGTAATTTGGTTAGACACATCTGGAGAATTGGTTTTCTAGGAAAAGGAAGGCGAAATGCCCAGAATAAAATGTAGTTGTCAAGTTTTGTGCTTCTCTGCCATTTTGGCTTCCATGAGATGGCCAACAGGAATCAGGAAACTAAGCTTGGACATTTTATGTGGCTCCAGAGACAAGGAGATATAGAGTTGTAAACAAGGTCAAAGAGGGATGATGTGTTTTTGAGATGAAATGACTTGCCAAAAATTAATATGGAATCTGGCATCTATTCTCCTTTGTCCTGTAATTTTCAAAAGATAATCTACAGCCTGCTAACTCAAGAGTGCAATTATATTGATGCTAGGTTATCAATGTTGCCCTTTAGTGTGGGGTGACCAGATAAAATCCAGGTCAGGGCTCATGTAACTTTAACAGTTGTAGAGAAAAGGGAATTTCAGCCAGTGTCATTTGTATGCAATTAGTTCCTGGTGAAATTCCCTCTTCATCACAACAGTTAAAGTTGCAGGGGCCCTGCCTTCTTTTGTATATGGTCACTCTAGTATAGTGCCTGCACCTTTAACTGTTGTGATGAAGAGGGAATATCACCAGGAACTAATTGCATACAAATGACTCTGGCTGAAATTCCCTTTTCTCTTAAACTGTTAAAGTTACATGAGCCCTGACCTGGATTTTATCTGGTCAGCCTACTTTAGTGCTTACTAAAATTTCTCTGGAATTGCTCCCAAGTTACTTAAAGGCCACACTGGTCAAGGTTGTTGGCTGTATTTTTATCAGGGAGCATCAAAGACACAATCTATGTAGCAAAAAAACTGTTTTGTTGAAACTTGGGGCTTACAAGAGGTCATAGAATTTCAGTAGACCTCCATGCTCTGTCGCATGTTTATTTTAAAGTGACCTTTTGCTTTTTGTGTATGCGATGGCAGCGGTCAACAGTCTACTCTACACTAAAACTATAAACCTTGGAGGAGAACAAGAGTATGTTTGGCTGAAGACCCAAATTGTGCCTTTAGGAGCTAATGCTTACAATATATTTTTTGAAAGGCAAATGCTAAAGAGCTCTACTTAAGGATAAAAACATAGGCACTTACTGCCTGTAGGGTAAAATATTTAGTGCCCCTAAAGTTGGGACAAAAATAATTGTGACAAATTAATTGGTGCCCCTTTGCCAAGAAGACTATTTGATTCAATGAGCTGACAACAAAATTAATCCTTTTCATGGCACACTGTGTAAATGTGCTAGATAGGTTTACTGTGGCGCTAATGGGCAAATTTTGTCTCTTATTACAGGAAATGATGGCTTTTGGCATTGGGCTTTCAAATGATCATTCCATTTGTTTCTGAGCTAGCAAAAGGATTCTGATAAACAATATGCAGCAGTTTAGGGAACAGCTATGAGCAAGAAGCCAAGTGGCAACAGCTGAAACATAAAATGAAAGCCGAATAGTTTAAATAAACAGTTATGCAACACATGTGGTAAATCAATTTTAAAGAAATAAAAACCAACACCACCTTAGCCTCTGTTGTTTTTAATGTACTAAAGATGTTTTTGGATTTCTGCTAGTTATTGCATTAAAAATGACCATGTTCTTGGTTTTGTTACCTTCCCATTGGCTACATTTTGAATTATTAGGCTGACTGTTCGATAGCTTGACTGAGAGCATTTAAATACTTCTGCTACGTGTGGGAACATTTGCACACACAGGCTTTATTTTAGGCACATGAATAGTCCCATTGATTTCAAGGTAACTACTTTCAATGTTCCAGAACATATAGCAGGGCTGATTTCAATTCCACTTAGTATAGTCCCGAAATTCCATTAATTTAAGTGGTGCACTCCCTGATTTACAGTACTGTGTGAATATATAATGAGGTATTTTAATGTGTGGGCCATACATGTTTTCTTGGCCTATACAAGTTTTCTTGACAGTGATTTTATTTCATTGCATTAACATAAATGTACAATTTCTCTGTATAAGGCAACCATTCAAGGAGTGTAGTTGTAACCAGTCAATTTGTAAAAAAGGAGGTAATAATTTAGTTACTACATTTATATCCCATGCTTATTCCAAGGAGCTCAGAGTAGTTCCTTCCAGGGTTGTTGTGAGACATGTTAGACTAAGAAAGAGTGTGTAGTCCAGTGAATATCATGGTTAATTAGGAATTTGAATCTGGGTCTCCCCAGTC
Organism: Anniella stebbinsi; assembly: GCA_029215795.1. NCBI lineage: Eukaryota > Metazoa > Chordata > Lepidosauria > Squamata > Anniellidae > Anniella > Anniella stebbinsi. The sequence continues at coordinate 193,291,947 of JARDYH010000004.1, forward strand.
CTAATCCAACACTCTTGCTACTACACCATACTGGCTTACTCTCTTTAACTTACATATCACGATAGAGATGCTTACAAAGTTCTCCTGATCCAAATTTCTCCCCCAGATTTGGTTTATTCCAATGACCTGATCTTGTTTGTGGAGTGCAATGACCTGAGCTTGTTTGTGAAGCGGCACCAATCTAGAGATTTACCATTTTTTATTTTTTGGAGGATGAGGCTATCAATGGCTACTAGTCATGAAGGCTGTATATTATTTCCACTTCCAGAAGTAATATCTCTTTCACTACCAGTTGGTGGGGAACACAAGCAGAAGGGTGCTATTACGCTCGTATCCTGCTTGAGGGCTTCTCACAGACATCTGGTTGGTCACTGCAGGAACAGAATACTGGACTAGATAGGCCTTTGGTCTGATCCAACATGGCTCTTGTTATGAGAGCCCAGAGTTTTTGTGTGACCTTCCAATTGGTACCGAAACACATCCACCTTAAGTCAAGCATCTCTCTCTTCTTCCTCTTTTGTTTATCTGGAAGTCATCATCCTGTTGGGTTGGTTACCATGTGAATAAAATGTTGGACTATAGATAGGTCTTTGGTCAGATTCAGCATGGCTTTTCTTATCTTCTGTTCAGTTTTGAGTTCAGACAGTTCAGACTGCAGATTTCATGCCATTTTAACTCTATGACTTTTTTTCTTGGTGCGATTGCTTGATTCCATTGATTTCTTTTTGTGCTGTGATTTGAGGTCCTTTCAGATTTTCATCTCTATGCATTCACTCTTTATGTGGAAGAGGATTGCAGTAGCAGAAGAGACCTATTGGTACACCTCCATGTCACCCAACCCTCTGTACCCATCATGACATTGTTGTGTGCTACCAGCTCAGTCCCTGAATTCTAGACATAAAAGTTCCCAAGGCATAGTCTGAAGGCACAAGAGACACAATTCACCACTCCTCCCACTCTGCCACCTACCTGATAGGGGCACCTCACCCTGTCTCATGGAGAACTGGCTTTGAAACTAGCAGCACATTTTATGCTTACCAAAGTATTTAATTCAGAGCCTTTCTGTGCACATAACTAGACATATCAGCTTCTGGCCTTGGATACCTGTTATTTTATTAGCATGGTACACTTAAAGGGAAACAAACAAACAAACATACAAATCTCAGTACACAATGTTCCTGGACTTTCCCACTGAACTTCCCAGAAAGTAAGATAAAGGAAATTATGTCAATCAGTACCTGAAATAAGGGGCTTGCTAATTTGCCCAGAGTTTAATTACTTTGCTAATTTACTTTGGTGTAAATGATCACAAAGAAAAGACAGAACTATCTAAATCACTGCTGGGTGCTGTTTCCATACAGCCTGTGTCTAGACATATGCCTGCTGCTGAGGTAATAAGGAGGAGCCTTAAGTGGTATCTGGCAAGTCCCCCCTCCCCCTGCAAGCATATTACAGTGGGACATTAGTTCCACCCATCACCAATGCTTGAGCAAAGGACATTCTCAGCCAGTTTTAAATTTAATAAAGATGGAGGTGGGTGTTTTATTTGTCTTAGGTTACGGGAGTAATTGCAACAGCAAACTGCTTCAATTTGCTTGGGAGGGCAGGCGGGTAATCATGAAAGATGAGATTGAACTTCTTCCAGAATTAAATAATCCCCAATAATTTATTCTTCAGATCTCTCTCTCTCTCTCTCTCTCTCTCTCTCTCTCTCTCTCTTTCCACCCACAACCCCAGCTGCTTTGACCCTGGGTAATAAATACATTTTGAAAGGGTATTTGAGGAGGAAAATAAATGATTCAATATTCAATGTTCATGGGGTACATTTGGGACAACGAACTAAAATGCTACAAGAGGAATAAAAGCTGACTTTAACAAGTGAAGCCCTCATGGGTAGAATCTTGTTCAAAAAGTAGCTGATAAATATTTTCCATTTTCCAGTAATATCTTAGACTGTGGCTTGGAAAGTTTTGTGGTAGTGTTGGCCCATCTCATCTATGGACATTCAAACTGAAGTCATGAACTCTTTTCATTTATTAATGGCTAGATAGGAGAATGGTCCCTCTGGATTTTACTATTATGGAAGTAGCGAGTGGGGCAAAACAACATACAGTCCAATCCATCTCTCTAAATTTAGTTGGAATTACCCATGTTTATTTATTTAGCCCTCTGAGATTGAACTAGTTCTTTTAGATAGCTACTTTTCCAGTATGCCCCCCTAGGAAACCAGGGCCAGATCTACATCAAGGAGGATTTGACACTTTGAAAATGGTTTGAAAACTGTATATGGAGTGTGTCCTGGGCCCAACCATTTTAAAGCTGTAGTGTAGATCCTGCCCAGGTGCCTTAAGTTTTCTTATCTGTTTCCCTTTTGTCAACTCCTACTGCAACAGCCTTCCCTCATATTAGTGCCCTCCAGATGTGTTGGACTGCAATGATGGAGGTTACATCCAGACACATCTGGAGTAGGGATGTATGACTCATCAAAACTCAAGCTTGCCAAAGTTCGCTGAATTCCATCTTGAAGCTCATTTTGACACAAGTCTATATCAGATGTCAAGCTTTGTTTTTTTCTTTTCACATGAAAATCTGTGCATATTTTGTGTATTTTTGAAATTTACGCATTCTTCTCCCATTGATTAAAGTGATTTTGTGAGCATTTTCCCAAGGTACACAGTTTTTCATGCACATTTTTCAAATGTATGCATTCTGTCGAATGCATTTCTTTTGGGTTTGTGATTCAAGCTTGGGAATATATGGACTTTGGCCACATATTGCATCTGTGAATTGATGAATTGAACTGAATTTCTCATACATTCCTAATCTGGAGGTCACCAGTTTGAGAACAGATGCACTATAAAATCTCCAACACTACCACTATCTTGTTAAGACTTAACAGGTGCATCGCCTTTACTTCTATTCTCCTGCTGTGATTTCATGTTTTGCTTAGGGGCTTTTTCTAAGAAAAAAAAATAGTGCTGCTAATTAAGTCCTAATTAGCTTCTACCCATTTGTTAGTCTGGTAATTACTAGGTACAGAGCCATGGAGGACCTGAATTTCTATTTTCTTTTAATGCTATATAGCAATGAACAGATTGAAGAAATGTTGTAAAAATAAATACTAAAACATCACAGAAGGATAAATGTTAAACCTCTGTTAAACCCCCACCCCTGCATACCGCTATCTAGATGCTGACTTTTCCCCTGGCTGGCTTTTCTTCATCCTTTCACTGGCATGCACCCTCCCTATGTCTAAACAACAGTGTAAGGCAGTGGTGGGCAACCTATTGCCATTGACATAGTTTGGCCTACAACTCGCATCATCCCTCACCATGGGCTATGTTGGCGAGGGCTGATGGGAGTTGTAGGCCAAAATGTTTCAGGAGCCACGATTTGTCCACCCCCGGTATAAGTCTTCCAGATCGCTTTTGACTGAGCAGGATTTTTTTTGCTCAGCAAATAGATAGGCCGAATTTGCAGGGTTTCCCCCCATTCTACACTGTGGTTTTGGAGCGGTGGTTCAGCGGATAGTTATGGTGGTATGTCAGGTTAAATAGGAATAGGTTGGTCACAATTGGCAGGGTTGTGTGCAAGGTAAGACATGGCAAGTAAGGATTTGGTGAGCATCCAGAGGAGCCTTTAAGGTAAAGGGGGAGAGACTCAGACTCGCCACTTAGGGTCATGGGAACTGGGGGTGCTGGGTATGGGTTCTCTTTGGAGCTAATCTGTTCTCATCTACCCAAAGTTGTGGAGCCTAGTGGGGAGGAATGAGGCAGGAAGGCCATCTTCAACATCTGCAAATTTGGGGCAACTGGGAAAGGTGTAGGGTAGTACTACATCCAATCCAGGGCAGTTTGCCTTAACTGACCTGTGGCTCCAGAGTTAGAAAAATTATCCACAGACCTTGCTTTGAATAAGTAAAAAAACCTGTGGTTCTAGTTTATCCATATCTTTGTGTTTCATCTCATTATTTCTAGTATGTGCATGCAATCAACCTCTCTGTCTCTTCCTCCCTCCCCCCCTCTCTCTTTCTTTTTTGCTCTCCCCATACCTAATGCTAATAACTCTTATTTTAAGTGCGGTTCAGAGCCTTCCCTTACAAACATATCTTGATTTAGATTAGAGCTGCCAAACTTGGATCCCTAAGGTTTGGGACTGCAAATACAAGGGATTTATCAGGCATCTGGCAGGCTGCAGTGCATTACTTTACTAGTGTGCCGCATTTGGGGCCGAGTCTGCATGTTTGATTGGCACAAATTACTATCATAGTATTTGTATGGCACAAGGAAATTGTGTAAGAAAGAATTGCCCGTTTTCTCTGCTAACAAGAACCTTTTGGTTGCTTAAGGAAACTGAGAATTCAGAAAGCAAAACTGTTGTGACCTCGTGTGCCTAACCCTTGGTTTCTTTGCCTTACTCTTTTTCTGTACAGAAACCTGTAATTTTGTTTGTGGTAGCTGTGGCTTTCTAAGAATGCAACGTATACTATATCCATACATCCTGGAGAAGCAGTTTAAAAACTCCTTGTATCACAAGTGTCAGTTTAATGGTCTCAAACCTGCAGTTATACAAATGTGTCAAGCACACTTGAGTTTAGGTACACTTTTCTTCACAAAAAGGTTTATGTTGGCATAAATTAAATTCACCTTTTGTGATGGAACATACCCTGTTCATTATATAGCTATCTGGCCTCTGGAAGTGGTTTTGAATGGTGGGAATTCCATGCTCTAAAAAAGGGTGACTATTTATGCAATCTTAATATTGGAGAAGTAAATTGTAAATATATGTTTGTTAAGGGGCAAGCTGAAATCCTCTGAGGGCACACAGGAAGTTGTTTGGAGAGGTACAAGTAGAAACAAAGAGAAGAGAATGGAAGAAAGAGATCCAGAAAGACATTAAGAATAAAAACTTGTGGTTAAAAAGGGAAGTCATGGTTAAGAACATAAGAAGAGCTCTCCTGGGATTAGAAGATAGGACTATCTAGTCCAGCTACCTGTGGCCAGCTATATGCTCTTGGGAAGCCAGCAACTGAGAGCTATTGCCATAGCTTGTGACAACAAATTCCATAGGTTAACCATGCACTAAATGAACCCTTTCTTTGATGATACAAGAATATCATTAAGTATTCTTCAGTATTCAGGCCTGCTGCCCAACTGTCAAAATTGTATTTCCAGGATATTGATACTTGAGAGAGCATCTTCTCTCTTATCAACCTGCCCAGTTACTGAAATCATGGGATGAGGTGTTCCTTGTGGTTCCCCATGGAATTGTGGTCTGTTGCAGTCCATTCAGAGAAGAGCTTTCAGTATACTGATCCCTCTCTGTGGAAGTCCCTGACAGGTGGTGTGCCAACTTTGCTTTGCTTTTGGTGTCTGCTAAAGACTTTCTTATTTAAACAAGTTTTTCCTGAATGACCAGCCATATAACTTGTTTTCAAATATTTTTTTCTTTATTTAAATGCATAATACATCAATAGGGTGCATCAGACAACATTCCCTGTCCCCCGCCTGATGAATATTGGGTTTTGTATTCATCTTCTCTTGGGAAGGAAAAACAACCACCCCTAGGCACTGGAATAATGGCAAATTTTAAAGTGCAGGCACTCATCATGGTAATCTCCATAGCCATGTCCCCAAGGAGAGACCAAAAATTCAGCCCTGAGGTGTGCAGCTCTGTTGATATGTCATAGCAACATAGTAACAAACAATTGTGGGGAAACTCTCAGGATCATATTCCAGTGGTCGACGGGGCCAAAACCAAAAGGTAGTGGGGCAAAGATGAAAGGGGTGTTGCCAAATACCAGGATATTTTAGCTGAAAGCTCTTGCCAGTTACTAAGCTTTAAGAGAGACATTTCAACCTTTCAGAGTGTCAGGATCCCTATTGTGGGGGAAGGAGTTTCAGGGCCTGGATTGGACTCAGATTCTGAAGAAGAGGAGGAGGAGGAACAGGTCTAGAAGTATACCAGCCAAAGCAGGAAGTGGGATAGGAGATTCTCCAAGACTCTTTAAGAGTCAAGGATGAATCTTCCCAGGAGCTTATTGGCCAGGATGTCAAAGGTTCAGAGACTATTCTCTGCCCACCCTGGGAACTCAGTGTCTGATGGATGGGGAGGGAACTTTGGAGTTGAAAGATCCCAGAGTACACCACAAAGTCAAGCCGGCAGAGTTGAGGAGGTGGGAGGTGGTCCCTTAGGGTAGCCACTCGCCAGAGGCTTCTCCTAGGCTGACCATATGAAAAGGAGGTCAGGGCTCATGTAACTTTAACAGTTGTAGAGAAAAGGGAATTTCAGCCACTGTCATTTGTATGCAATTAGTTTCTGGTGAAATTCCCTCCTCATCACAACTGTTAAAGTTGCAGGGGCCCTGCCTTCTTTTGTATATGGTCACTCTAGTACAATGCCTGCAACTTTAACTGTTGTGATGAAGAGGGAATTTCACCAGGAACTAATTGCTTACAAATGACACTGGCTGAAATTCCCTTTTCTCTACAACTGTTAAAGGGTGCCTCTACAAGAGCGGAGTGCAAATCGGGGGTTGAGGCGCTTTTTATCTCCGATTATTTGCATTTTTGAATGTGCATTAAATTGCGAGTTTTAATTTGCCACGGGAGTTAAAGCGCCTTATGGCCATGTAAACATGCGATTCTCTGCATGTAAACAACTTTAAAGCACATTTCATATAGCCCGTAATGCACTTCACCGCCTCTCATGGAGTAAATGCGCTTCTCCGTATATGCGCATAATCGGGCAACAGGGTGTCAAACTGAAATCTTGTAGAGGGGACCAAAGTTACATGAGCCCTGTCCTCCTTTTCATATGGTCAGCCTAGCTTCTCCAAAAAGACCCTCCCTGAAATAAAGTGCTGGTTGGACTGCGGGGAAACTTGCCATGTCAGTTGAAATGCAGCTGCCTAGATTTGTTATGCTAATTAAATTCAGAAGATAGCTCCTAGCATTCACATTCCCATCAGGTGTGAGGAGATGTTCATTTGTTGAATAAAAATTATACAGCAGACCTCTGTATTTTCTCACATCTTGGTGGGCTGGCTTGGAATCATGACACAAAATGGGGGGAAATGCACAAAAGTTGGGAAATGATCAAACTATTGGTGGGAGCAGGGAGGGACCATCACCATCTGGAGAATCCAAGAGGGCCAGATTAGGGCACCAGGTGGGGTGGATTTGGCCCATCAGCCTGAGTTTCAACACCTCTGGGTTAAAGCCTAGTCTGTTTCCTTACATGTACACGTTGGTTTTGCTAAGAGAAGGTGAGTCATCTTTCTGCTGAATGGTGATGATAACCTTGCCATAACAGTAGACAGAGCAGAATTATGGGAGAAGAAGTAGTTTCCCCCTTTTCAGCCTACCAAGTTGAGAAAGATGATTTCACCAAATGGGTTTATTTTTAGAACATTTGCATTGATTCAAGCTTTAAGCTGTTTAACAGACTGTTTTGCTTATAAGGTGCCAAACTTGTTTTTAGCTGACATGCAGGGTTTTATGATGTGATTGATTGCTTCTGCCAATTGTCAAGGCATGTTCCAAGTTGGCAGTCCCCAAAGAACATGAATAGATCATCCTGGACAGAAGGAAGGGATCAGGCAATGGGAAAAGCCAGATACAGCTCAATGAATGGGTTTTTAATTTTTTTTAAAAAAACCCTTTGAATATAGCATGTTTGTTCTGCCAAATGGAACCAAAAGTGGCTTTGTGGGTCAATCTTACTTCCTATCTTTTTGCATTTTGGCTTTTATGTAATCTACTAAGAAATATTTAATTATGGTAGAATAAATAAAAATAAAAGTGCTTGCATTTATTTTCACCAGTACTTCTAGTGGTTATTAGAATACACATTCATGTATAGGAACCCTTGCACAAATAAGGCATGATCCTAGGCTTCAAAAGACCCGTTTTCCCCTACCCCCTTCACCATGCAAAGCCTCATGCGTAAGCAACTGGCCAGGGCATTATGTGGAATGACAGGTCTGTACATGTACATAGAATAGTCAGAGGACAGTCCTCTGTTTGAATGGCTGACAAGTCCAAATCTGGTAAAAAGATAAAGAACCATCCTGGACAGCAGACCGGGCAAGGCACCCAGGTCTTAAGAACATAAGAAGAGCCATCCTGGATCAGACCAAAGGTCCATCTAGTCCAGGACTCACTTCACACAGTGTCCAACCAGTTGTTGACCAGGGACCCACAATCAAGGTATGGTGCAAAAGCACCCTCGCACCCATGTTCCCCAGCAACTGGTGTATATATGCTTACTATCTATATATACCAGTTGCTGTATGGCATGGTAACATACATGACCTGAATGTTACCAGGTCAGCTGGTAACAGTTTTTCACACCATGGTGAGATGTACTGTACTTCTATTGAAATTATAATAATAATTCCTAAATTTGCATCTATACATAAAATTAGCATATGCAATTTATATGCAAATCATAGTCTTCTTTTGTCTTCTTCTTTGGTGCTATGTTTCCTTTTTTTTTTTTGGTGATTCATAAGTGGCAACCATACATCCCCCAGCAAACAAGAGATAAAATGCAAGGGTTACCAGCTCGGTTTGAGCAGAAATTTGCATGTACACTCCAAGCTTTGGCCACAGGGTTATACACAGAAGCTGTCAAGCCATCAAGCAAACAATATGCCTCTACCTTGTTAGTGGTCAGGATTGACCACTGCTGTCCATCATTAATACAAAACCTTCAGGGGTCACATAGATTTATATGTGTAAAATTGGGGGCTTGGGTTCAAAGCTAGGCTGACCATATGAAAAGGAGGACAGAGCTCATGTAGCTTTAACAGTTGCAGAGAAAAGGGAATTTCAGCCAGTGTCATTTGTATGCAATTCGTACCTGTTGAAATTCCCTCTTCATCACAACAGTTAAAGTTGCAGGCACTATACTAGAGTGACAATATACAAAAGAAGGCAGGGCCCTTGCAACTTTAACTGTTGTAATGAAGAAGGAATTTCACCAGGTACGAATTCCATACAAATGACGCCAGCTGAAATTCCCTTTTCTCTACAACTGTTAAAGTTACATGAGCCCTGTCCTCCTTTTCATATGGTCAGCCTATTCAAAGCCATTGGGTCTGTTCAGACAATACACTAAGCCATGGTTATGCCACTAACCCTTTTTCAGCAAATGGTTAGTGAGCATGTTTAAATCATTGTTATGTAGCCACCATGGTTAGAAATGGTTCACACAACACACTAAGCCATAATGTTTAGCTCAAAATGCTTAACCACAGTGGCTTAGTGTGTCATCTGACCAGGGTCATAATGTTCACAAGTTCTGCTAAAATGCTGTAAACCTCTGATGTGTTTATGACAAAGTTTGTTTCACCTCTTGCCAGAAGTTCCTTTCAAATGGTAGATGACTCATCTCTAAAAGCTGGTTTGTATACCTCTTCTGCAGTTGCTAGCATGAAATAGGTTGAGCGTATAGTTCTTGCTTTACAGTACTTTATGCTTTGCAGTGCCACTGTTCTTTGTTGTCTTAAAACAGTTAATATAACTCAAAGCTAGAGAGCATCCCCTCACCATAATTCACAAGCATAGGACAGAAGGCCATTTGGAAATTATTTCAAAACCCATATGCTTGAAGTGTCCAGATGAATGTAATTGAAGAATGCAGCATGCAGGCACTTCGTGTGAAGGCAGAGGCAGCCCAGATAAGCATATATCCAGAGTCCAACTGACGCTCAAAGAAACAGGCCTGTAAGAGCTTAAGACACATGTTGTGCTTTGGCCTGGGAAGCAGGCAAGCAGTTCAAAGGAGTAGGAGACCCCTAAATAATGATTACAGGTATGAGGTCTTCATAAGTCAGTCAAAGGCAAATATTTCCCAGATACATTCTCCATGAAAAATGCCTCTTACTGTGTGATCATATTCAAAAGTGAAGTACAAAGCAAGGCCTCTTTCCACAAGGATCAATTATGTCCAGGAAGAAATGAACAGATGTTGTATGCACCATACAACAATTATAAATGCTTGTTGCCTTTTTCTCTCCATCCTAGGCTGCTATGTAGACTGCCTGGCATATGATAGTATTATTATGAATGCCCCTTTATAGACAGTCACTCAAATCCAGCAATTGATTAAGGGCATGGGAGTCCAAAGCATTCACAGCTATCCTACGGCCAAATGAAACTTTCTTTTAGTCATGCATAGCAGATTTATATGTGATTGCTTTATTGAGTAAGTGCAAGACCCCCAATTTGGATTGGGACTATAGCACTCTTGGAGGATTAAAAATAAAAACAACAGCAACAACAACAACACTTCCCCACACCTGTTTTCATCTTGAAATTCCACCCCCATGAGGTGAAGTGGGGGGGGGGGTTAAAAAAGAAAAAAAAATGCCTCCAGAGCCCAGCAATGCATGCTTTGAAGAACATTTAGTTTGGCCCATAATCCATATGTATGTATTATCTTCAGAGCCTGAGATAGTGTCCTTGCTGAAGTCTGATCCATATAGACTTATAAATGTGAACACAAAGTATATAGGGAGATTTTTTTTCTCCCTCCCTCATAATACTAGAGCCTGGGATCAGGACAGACAAAAGGAAACACTCCCTTCACAGAGCAGAGTTAAATTTACAACAAGATTTAGTGATGATGACCACCAATTTGGATGGCTTTAAAAGGGTATTAGACAAATTCATGGAGGATAAGGCTATCAATGGCTATATATTGAGTAGGGCTGTGCATCGCTTCAGATCCAAATCCCGAATCTGAAGTGAATTGGGGTGATTCGGACCTCTCTAAAACAGATTCGAAGCAGATCGGGGGACATTCGAATCAATCCAAACCAAATCGGTTTGGTCTGAATCAATTTGGATCGATTCAGCGATTTGGATGCCATTTTAACTGTTTTTCCTCATATGGTTGCATTGGGGGAAAGAAACGCCTATAACTTTTTTATTTTTAAAGATAGAAACATGAAACTTGGCCACATTGCAGATGGCCTGGAGCTCATGTGTGGCAAATTTCAGGCACAGAGGTGCAGGCGTTTTGTGGCTATGAATTTTTGAAAAATGATTATTTCGCCCATGCGGTAGCCATTTGGACTGGATTGTCTGGAAAATTGCATTTTTAAAAATTCCTTGTGAGTAAACGCCTGCACGTATGTTTCTAAAATTTATCACACATGAGTACTTCCAGGCCATCTGCAATGTGCCCAACCTTCATGTTTCTATCTTTAAAAATGAAAAAGTTATAGGCGTTTATTTCTCCCAATGCAAGTCTATGGGGAAAATGAGTCATCTGAATCTTGATTTGGAGGTCCGAATCTCACTTTGGATTCAGTTCTGAAGTGAATCAGGGGAGGTCCGAATCGACCTGAAGCAAATTGGGCCCGATTCAGAAGTGACAAATCGGGATCCAAAGCGAATTGGGTGGTCCGTGAACAATCCTAATATTGAGGGCTATATATTGTCTCTAGAATCGGAAGCAATATGCTTCTCAGTAACAGTTGCTAGGGAACTTGAGCAGGAAGATGGCATTGTACTCATGTCCTGCTTGTGGGCTTCCCACAGCCATCTGCTTGGCCACTGTGGGAACAGAATCCTGGACTACATAGGTTTTTCAACATGGCTCTTCTTACGAGAGCTCCAAGTTCTTGTGTGACCTTCCCATTCGTACTGAAACACATCCACCTAGAGTCAAGCATCTCCTTCTTCTTTCTCATATATTTACCTGGAAACCATCATCCCATTTGGTTGGCTATTGTGTGAACAGGATGTTGGTCTAGGTGGGCCTTTGGGCTTTTTATGTCTTTACATTCTTAAAAGAGACATTGAAAAAGAGACAGGTGCACCATGCAAATGAACGGAATATAGCTGCTGATGCGTTGGGTCAGATGCCGGGCTTAATGCTGTGCTGAATCCTGCCCCCTATTTTCATAATTCCCCCCTTCACCCATGTAAGAAACATTCTTTTTTCTGCATCTTTCACAGGGCAGGGAAGAATTTTGAATAATTTTCTTCTTGAGAAAAAGTTTCTGCTGACTTTTTTAAGTGTTGGAGGTGGCTGAGGGTGTGTGTGTCTTCTTTCTGTTTTATCTTTAACTTTAAAAATGCACCATGCACTGTGGCAGCATTGTGGGCCTCTTTGCACAAAGATGAATCACACGCTGTTGTAGGCATTCAGGAAGAGTTCAAAGAGTTCAAACTCTTCTGTAAAGAGTCCTGCATTGCTGCAAGTGGACAGGGCATTTTTACCATTTACAGTAAAATAGAAAGAAGATCTCTCGGCCACCTTCCGTACTTAAAAAGGTCAGCAGAAGCCCTGCTCCCCTCCCCAAGGAGAAAATTATTCAAAATTCTCACCCCCAAGAATTGCCAAAAATGGAAGCATCAGTATTTTCAGCACAGCACTATTGTGATTGGCCTCCAGGCCCTAGTCAAGAAATTAGCCCATAGTCAAGGAACCAATTAAACATTCAGTTTGGCTTCCTAGCCTTTATTATCACTTAAGTCTCAATACATATATATTTTTTCCAAATAAGAAAAGTAAAATTTCCCTGGCACTCTGTCCATCTTATAATTATCTTTTGATATGAGTTCACCTAGTTAAGTTAGGTGAGTGATCACCAGGTAAATGATCAACCATGTGTTGTCATTTAAAAATGAAATTATTATTATTATTATTATTATTATTATTATTATTATTATTATTTAAAGGGAGCTGAAAGATTATTCAACAAAAATCAGAGGCAACAGCTAAATGTCAGGTTTGTTCTAGATCTGGCCCTAAATATAGGCTCTGTTCTCTTCACAAGGGAACATGAAGAATGAAATTCAGTTTGAATTGCTAAAGCTGTTGGATCATCCACACAAGTTACTGAAGACGATCTTGTTCAGTATTATGGAGGAAACCTGACATCACATTAGCTGGAGGGAAAAGCTATAATCTGTACTCAAGTTATGTACAATATCATTCATGAGATTCATAGAAAATGGAAATTTGAGCTTTTTTAAAAAATGCATTGTCAAGCTAATGAGAAAGATTGTGCTTTCTGCTGGGCTTAAAAAAAAACATAGGAAAAACAGCTTTAAAGCCCCCTTCCCTTTTACACAATAATGTTCTAAGAAAATTATTCTTTTGATGCCTTGATTTGAAACTCATGTTTCTCATTATCACAAGCTGCGGGGCGCCTGAAAATCTGACACTGAAAAGGATCTGCTTTAACTGGAAGAATAGTGTGACTCTACCACATGGCTATGTATGCAGGCCAAAAGTAAACCAGTGAGTAAGGCAAACAACTGGTGTTATGATTGCAGAGCCACACGGCTTAAAAAGAGAGCTGCAGTACCCTCATCTTCAGGAAGCTAGCAATCTTATAAGATTGCCCAGTGTTGTATGATTTCATCTTTACATTAAAACCCTTTTGGTTGTTATTTCCCCCCCAGTGTTTAAAATTTGGTGTATTAACATGTTACATATAAAAACTACTAATCTACAAATATTAACTAGGGTATGGTCATAGTTAACCCCCCCCCAACTCAATTATTATATCATTGTTTATGCTCTAAATAAAAGATGGTGGGATGGAAATCTTTCAAGGAATATCTATTATAATGGAAACAACAGTAATAAACACACCAGAATTGGCATTATTTAATAAATTTAATGGTCAAAATCAAACTTTATTATATAAAAAGCAAATTGAGTATTTCCTAATAGCAGCAAATATGTTGATAGCCAAATGTTGGAAGAATGCAAAAGGTTTAAACATAAGGCGATGGTATAATATATTATGGGAAATAGCACTCTCAGAGAAACTTACTCAACATCTGAGAGAATCAAGAGGACAAAAGGAAAAATATACTTTTGCAACAGAATGGTGGTGTTTTATTACACACACACACACAAACAAACAGCATCAACACAGTTTCAAATAGCCTTTAACAGCTTATGGTTGCAATAGCATTTAACTTAATGGAAGGAGCAGAATGATAATAAGTGTGGAATTTCCAATTGTTCTCATTAAATGCTTTCTCTGGAGATCAAAGATATAAATCAATAAATAAAATGGTGGGAGAATTCTGCACAGCAATTGCTGCTGTTCCAGAGATTTTTCTCCAGGTTGTTGGGGAAATATAGAATGTAGGTAACCACAGTGAACTAGTGATTGATCAATCTGTCAATTTTGATTTCTCTCAGTTTCTTGTTTTCTTAGCCTTAAGTTCAGTTTGCATCAAACATTGAATCCCCCTCTTTTTATTGTGAATATTAACAAAACAGAACAAAAATATATTGTGAAAAAGAAAAACAAAGAAACATGTAAATATGAATATTCATAAATATGAGTGAATATGAAAATTCATAAACATTTCTTACACATTTCTCCTAATTCATGCATTTTTGTATGCACAGTTGCTATATATAATAGCAAGTGGTTTTTCTAAATAATGCATGGATCTTTGAACATTATTTTCTCCAGTATTCACATCTTTGTATGCATTTTTTTGATGGGAGAACACCATTGAAACATTCAGAAAACTGTGAAGGATAACTGAATTTTGGTTTGCATAAATGATTAGAAATTGCAAAATTAGGAATTTTGCATTAAAATGTGAAATTGTCACTGATCATGCTTAGTCTGATTGTCATGATTCTGGCTTCAGCTGGAAGTAGATAATATAGGTGTGTATGGAGGAAAGAAAATTTAAGATTAAGATGACATCGTTGGTGGTTATGTCAACTCCCATATCTATTCCAGAGGTGCCTACTATTTTTAGGTAATCTGCATTTATTGCAATTGTACTTGTTTCTTTTAACTAACAAACTAACTAGCTAACTATAGTTAACTGACTATAATCCAGCCACGAGATACTGTGGTTTACCGGATCAATGACAAGTTGTAGAAAGCAAAAAAATATTGCGGTTCACCATGTCTTTGACCAGCTAAAGTGTGACTGCATCATCATACAATACACACAAGATCGTAAACTCTGCAATGATATGATCTCTCAGAGCATTTCTACACAAATGATTTATTGCATGCTTGTGATTGGCCACTCACAAACGTTTGCAGTTCCTTTACACTACGTTGTCAAGCTCCAGGACACCTCCCACACTTTCCCCACTTTATCTTGTTTTCAAAAGATCAGAGTTAACAGGAATAGCAAGGCTGATCTGAACTATTGGAAGTGCTATCTAGTGGTGCTATAATGAAACATTTAGAAAACATATAGAACATCCTCAGTTCAAAGCATGAATATGCTCATAAAAAGGAGCCAATCTTTATCCTGCAAAGAAGCAGAAGCCCCAGTAAGGATGTGGGATTTTAGCTTGGTGTGGTAAAGCCCTCAGTACAAATAATTTCCCCCCAAATGAGGCAGTATTACTGTTGTTCAACCTTCAGACACAATAGCAAACAGAACTTGTGAATGTATGCTGTTTCATAGTTGCAACTGAGACAATACGACATTTGGAGAATGGCAAGAGTAATGGTGCTTTCAGGCAGCTTTTGACGTTCCTATATTTGAAAGTGCCATGTCCGCAATAGTTTTCAAGGAACAGAACAGCTTTTTGGGACAATGAGGATAAATCATAAAGATCACACCTTTTCTTTGGCAAATCTGTTTTGGGTATTGCATTGCCATCTCTGGTGGCAAGTCAATTAATTTATCCCCTGCATGCCTGCCAGCTGGAGCCAATGAAGCAAAAAGTATGTTACTCAGCTAATGAGGTTTTTATTTTATGAGTTTCTGCAGCTTGTTCTCTTCTTTGCTAGCTCTAATTGCCTTCCATTTTTCTTTAATTCTAATCACTGGCATAATTATTATACTGGATGCTAATTTACACTCCTTTGATCTCTTGTAAGATCAGACCACAATCCCAAGAGGACTTTACCGGTTCATTTAAAATCCCAGAAATTAAGACTAGCTTTGAACCAATTAATAATAATAATAATATCAGCAACAACACACTGTTTCTTTGAGTTTCTTCTGTTACTACTCATGTTATTCCAAAAGTACTGTAAAGATTTGTTTAAATAGTTTAGCAAGTGGTAAAGAGAACAAGACTTCCTTCCTTCCGAATATTAGACCAATTTCTTATTTCTGACTTGTTTAAACTATAAGCATAGATTTGTTTTCACTATTATGCAATGCAAATTAGGGTACTGAGTTCCCCCTACGGGGGTGGTTGACCACGTTTGATGGAGAACAAAAAGGTGCAGTTTCATTAAAACCCAAACCAAGAAAATGGGGTAGGGTCTAATTGTGGTCAAGGGCCTAATCCATATCAAGCAGGATATTGCACTATGAAAGTGGTATGAAAGCAGTATATAAAAGGCAGGAGCCACACTGGTGCTTTATAGCAGTATTGAAGTGCACTGACAACTGTTGAGGCCCATTGACACATACCATATACTACTTTCATAGTGATATATCTTGTATTGTGTGGATTAGGCTGAGGTCTCAAGCTTAAACAGGTATTTTTTGCAGCCTGACTTATCCCATTCTTTAGCTTTCAGGATTAATGATTGTCTGGAAAATATAAGAAAGGATAGGGCAAAGGCTTTGTTCAAGGTGAGGCAAAATTTTTGATGGTGTCCCAAACAAGATGGATGGTCACATATCTAGGGCTCATCTACACCTTCAGCCCTTTTGAGAGGGAGGAAGCATGATTGTGAGGCTTCCCGCTTCCACAATTTTTGCTCATGGGGCACACACGAGGGAATTTCCCCACAAGTATAGGTGAGCCATTGTGGGAGGATGTGTGCCCCATGATGGTGGTTTCAAATGTGCATCGGCAGAAGAGGGCGGGACTAGACAGATGGGTATGGCACATGGATTTTTAAATTTTTTTTAAAAAAATAATTCCTCCGAGATGCGGACAAGTGCAAACACACAGCAACACAGGGGGCTGAAATTGCGCTATTGCGCATCAATATGTTTTTTTTTTAAAAAAGAGACAGTTGGCGATGAAACACAGCAATGCCCATGCACACTCCCCTGACAGTGGGTTAATAATATTATTATTAATAATAATAATAATAATAATAATAATTTATTTCTTACCCGCCTCTCCGTCTGGATCGAGGCGGGGAACAACAACATGATAAAATACATAAAACTGATTAAAACATCACACATATTATTAAAAATGCATAAAAATCCTAAAACATCCTAAAAACATCCTTAAAACATTCTAAAATTCCACTGGATATGCCTGCCGGAAGAGAACAGTCTTTATGGCTTTCTTAAATTCTAAAAGACTGTTAAGTTGACGAGTCTCCTCCGGCAGGTCATTCCACAGTCTGGGAGCGGCAGAAGTTGGTTGTTTAATGAGCCAGGAACTCGTGGGGGGGGGGGGGACATCAGCCAGGGATTTTGGGATTGTAGCAAGAGATGGGGGAAAGCCGTTACAAAACTGAGTGGTCGTCCCGAGATCACCACGGGAGTAGGTGAATGTCATGTGGCGTGGTAGGGACAACCTCAACATTTTCCCAGAATAAATGGCTGGTGTAGATGCCCCCCTAGTAACACTATCTGTCAGGCAGAGGCACTGTTCTGTGTCCATGATAGTAGCATATGTAGGGTCACCAAAGATTCTGGGAGTTGGAGGTTTCTAGGACCATCTTCAGGTTGAGAAGTTGTCACTGGACCCTCTTCAATACTGAGTGGGAACTGAGGCTGGGAGGTGGATCTTAAGTGAAAAGCAAGAGATGCATCACCAATTCATTTTTTGTTGTACTCTCTTTAAAATGCTGTAACTGTCGTTCAAGTGCAAATTGGAGAGGGCATTCTGCCATGTATTTACTGTGGGTACACTAAGGTCTGAGTTTCTCCATAATGCTCCAGTGCCTTTTATAGCTGCTTGGAATTTCAGCAGGTAGTCTTGTTATGTCAAAGGTTTCCCAGGGTTAGAAAAGCAGCACCTGGTGAAATCCCTTCTTTAAAAGAACAGAACACTCATTTCAAAGGTTGGCCAGCTGGTGGTTGCTTAGTTGCAATATGGCTGAATTCATCTGATTTAAATAAAGCAGTGTTTTGAATGAACCTGTCTGCCAGGTTTCTGCTAAAAGTGGCAAGTCTCTGTTAGAGTTGGGTTACCCTACCACTGGGCAGAGTTGAGGCAGCTAACTCAGCCAGCCGATTTGGGATGTCATGAATGGGCAGTCAATTTGTTAGTTATTTAATTCATTATTTTCATAATTTTACTGCAAGAAGAGGCACTTATTTTTGCCTCAAGTGTGAAAATGCCTTGACAAGCCTTGGTTATTGTACACCTTGACTAGATGTGTAGCCAAACATGTTAATCAGGTCATTCCCGGCAGGTAACCTAGGTAACCAAAGGTGGGAGCTTCTGGTAGGCGGGGAGAATAAAGGGAGGGAACTTGTTTGAAGAATTCCTCCGGGACAAAACGCATTACTTTCAACAACATTTGCATGTGATTCTCAGCATGTCAACAACTTTAAATCGCGTTTCATACAGCCAGTAATGCGCTTCAACGCCTCCCGTGTATAGGGATTAGATGTAAAAGCGATTGTCAGGAGATGCACATAACTGGGCAACCGGGCGTCAAAGCGAAATCTTGTAGAGGGGACCTTTGTCAGAATGGGTTGGAAAGGAGCAATGCTATTTGAAAAATAACAAAGGTCGCTTCCCATCCAGCCGGCACGGGTTGGGTGGGAGGCGTTTGTTGCAGGTGGTTAGAAATGGCGGGAAGAAATGCTCACGTGTATGAGAATGTGCACAGGAAGAGCCGCTTAGGCAGGGAGCAGAGTCTAAAGCTATATCGCCTTGGCTCGCCCAGGACTCAGCCTCTTTCATTTTCAGCCCCCCTCCCTTCTAGTATGAGATTAGCTAGTTGTCTCCTTTGGAGGAGGGGCTGAGTAGGATTTTCCCCTGGCAGTTAGAGCTGTGCAGGTTTTCACCTACTCCATACTGGATGTTTGATTTTAGCTATGGAGAATAAATAGGTTATTTATTTATTTATTATTTTATTTATTTCATTTCTAACTCACCTCTCCATCCAGATCAAGGCGGGAAACAACAATATATATATATAAATACAAAATCATAATATAGATAAACCATTAAAACAGATAAAAACAAATACATTATTAAAAACATCTTAAAATTCAACTGGGTAGGCCTGCTGGAAGAGAGCAGTCTTCACAGCTCTCTTAAATTCCAGAAGTCTGCTAATTTGTTGAATCTCCTCCGGTAGGCCATTCCATAGTCTGGGAGCGGCAGAAGAGAAGGTCCTCTCAGTAACTCTCGTAAGCCTAGTTCTGGCTGATTGGCGTTAATTACTCCCAGAGGACCTGAGTGTGTGGGGCGGATTATACGGGAGAAGGCGATCCTGCAGGTAACCTGGACCCAAACCATGTAGGGCTTTAAAGGTAATAACCAACACTTTATACTTTGCCTGGAAAATAATTGGCAGCCAGTGGAGTGATTTCAAGATTGGTGTTATGTGGTCACCCCTAGGTGTACCAGTGACCAATCTGGCTGCCATATTTTGAACTAGTTGAAGTTTCTGGACTAGGCACAAAGGTAGCCCTATGTACAGCGCATTACAGAAATCGAGCCTCGAAGTTACCAGCGCGTGCTACTATCTTTAGGTCTTCCAACTCTAGGAAGGGGCGCAGCTGGCGTATCAGCCGAAGCTGATAGTAGGCACTCCTGGCCGTCGCATCTATCTGGGCTGTAATTTGGAGGTACGGATCCAGGAGCACCCCCAAGCTGCGAACACAGTCTTTCAGGGGGGATGTAACCCCATCCAGAACTGGTTGACACACCTCCAAACCCAAGTTGTGGCCTTTGACAGCAAGTACCTCTGTCTTGTCTGGATTCAGCTTCAGTTTGTTTTTCCTCATCCAGCCCATTACTGCCTCCAAGCATTCATTCAGAGGAGACACACTATCCTTAGCTGACGATGTTGTCGAAGGCATAGAGAAATATATTTGGGTGTCATCAGCGTACTGATAGCACCCCGCCCCATGCCTCCGGATGATCTCTCCCAGCGGTTTCATATAAATGTTAAACAGCATTGGGGAAAGGATGGCACCTTGTGGTACACCACATAGCAGCTCCTTCTTTGAAGAACAGCTATCCCCAAGCATCACCATCTGGAACTTGCCCAAGAGATAGGACCAGAACTACTGAAGTACAGTGTCCCCAATTCCCTATCGCCTCAGGCGTTCCAGAAGGATACCATGGTCGATGGTATTGAAAGCCGCTGAGAGGTCCAAGGGGGAATCCACACAGTCCTTTGGAACATTTTAAAAAGTATTTTAAAACGTTCCAAATAGGTGCGTTCTAAAACGTCTTAGGCCACATTACTGAGTACTCACGTTACAGGAGAACAGTCTTCCATCTTTAAAGCGGTGTATGCGGTCACACGCTGTTCTGCCCTGTCTCTTTCTCTTTCGTTTTTCAATGAATTTAGGGCAAGGCATTGTGGGGGTTGTAGTTCAGTTACACACTTCCTTCTTAGTTCCTCTGTCATTCCCTAGCGAGTATAGGGCTAAGAATTGTGGGTGTTGTAGTTCACTGGTCCACTTCCTTTTTCTTCCCCACCAATCAACTGCTAAGCATTAGGGCACCAGTGAAGGAAGCACTGCCCCCAGGAATCTCAAACGGTAAGGAAGGACACATTATTTTACTTAAAACGATTTATTAAAAGTGAAACCGTTGTATATAACTGAAGTGAGTTTTAAAAAACCTCAGATATACAACGTTATAGGGAGTGCGTCATGTGGCCCAAAGAGTTTTCATAACCCTTATAAAACGTCAAAAAACTCGTGTGTAGATAGGCTCCAAGAGTACCAACAGGGACACACTCTCCCTGTCAATACTCAGGCGTAGATCATCCACTAAGGTGATCATAGCGGTCTCAACTCCATATCCTGCCCTGAAGCCGGTTTGAAATGGGTCTAGAAAATCTGTATCATTCAAAACTGCTTGGAGTTGGAAGGCAACTGCCCTCACGATCACCTTGCCCAAAAATGGAAGATTTGATATTGGCCTATAGTTATTAATGTCCAGGGGGTCCAGGGAGGGCTTTTTTAGAAGCGGCTGTACTACCACCTCTTTTCAATATGTTGGAAAACTCCCCTCCCTGAGAGATGCATTAATAATATGTTGTAGATGTGATTTAACTGCATCTCCTCCCTGGATGACCAGCCAAGAAGACAGGGATCGAGAGGGCAAGTCGTCCTCCTCACTTGTCTAAGCAGCTTGTCCACGTCCTCAGTACTCACCAACTGAAACGGATCCAGTGTAATTCTACTCACAGAGTTACTGGCACTCCATTGTCAGCTGCTGCTACAATGATGGTGTCTAAGTCAGCTCTTATCCGAGAGATTTTATCTGTGAAATGGTCATTAAAAGCATCACAGCGAACTGCCAAGGCTCTAAAATTGGATTCAGGGGGGAAGGTGCCTGAGTTAGACCCCACCACCCTGAACAGTTCTGCTGGATGTGAAGTCGCAGACGCAATGCGTGCAGAAAAGAAAGCTTTCTTCGTTGCACGTATTGCCACTCTAAAGGAACGAAGATGTTCTCTACATCGTGTCTTGTTGGATACAAGTCGGGTTTTCCGCCATCGGCGCCCCAGTCATCGTCCTTCCCCCTTCAACTCCCTGAGATCTTCAGGATACCAAGGTGCCAGATTAGGAGCGGGTCGGAGAGGACATTTGGGGGCGATCGTGTCGATAGCCCTAGTTAGATCTTGATTCCAACTGTTAACCAGGGCTTCTACAGGCTCGTCAACAATACCAGCCATAGCACGCTCTAAGGCTTTCTGGAATCCACGAGGATCCATCAGCCTTCGAGGCGGACCATCTTAATCGGCCTGCCACCCCTGCAGGGGCGGGTGGTAGCCGTGATACTAACCCTGACCAGAAAATGGTCTGTCCATGACAACACGGAGGTATTTATCACCTCCGCCCACAGATCTGTCTGTTCGGAATGGAAAACAGCATCGAGGGTGTGACCTATTGAATGTGTAGGTCCAGAGACCAATTGGGATAGGCCCATGTTTGTCATGGATGCCATGAACTCCCAAGCTGTAACTGACAAACTGATCCTGAATGGGATGTTGAAGTCACGCAGGACCAAAAGCCTGGGCGAATCCAACACCAGCTCTGAGACCAGTTCCGTGAGCTCAGCCAGGGAGTCTGATAGGCAGTGGGGTGGCCGGTTGATTTGTGGTAGGGGGTGCAGGAATTTGAAAGGGAAGAATAGGGTTGGTGAGCACTTTTGGCATCATTGATGATGAAGGGCAACCCGGAGGGTCTGATCCTCGATGGGCTTTGTGGCTCCAAGTCAGGATATGGGTTGCCTTTGGGGACCTTTTGTTTCACTTACACAGGACTGTGCAGCCCTGCGTGGGAGGTGACGTAGATTGGTCTCCCCAAACACTTAAGTGTAGTTGGAAGAGAGGTGCAGGTTTAACCCGGCCACTATGACCAACTGAGTGGCTTGCCCTTTATGATTTTTGCAGGCTAGTTGCCTGAATGTAGAGTTGTGCTGATTCTCACACGTTCACACACAGATCCAGGAAGGATGCTATACCCGTTGTTAAATAAAGAGGCCCTAGTCAACCCAACCTCTGGTGTCCATGTATTTATTTCTGATTCGTTTGTCCACTCGCGACACTATTTGACCAATAATTCAATGTATAATAAAGGAATACAAGTTCTTGATGATAAGTTGTTAACAATGAACCTACATTAATGTGGGCTCATAGTTTAAAGCTTATAGATGATAGGGTTTTTTTAAGCAGAAAGGGAGAGGAAGGGATGCAAACACTTAACATTCTGTTTTTCAGAGCAAACCTCAAGAATGCTGAGTCTAAGGAACTAGCACTTGTCCCAATAAAACAGTTTTATTTCAGCTACTTTTCTAAAAAGAAAAGTATTTTCTTTAAAAGCCTTTTTTTAATTAAAAAAGTTCTTCTCTCTTCTATAAAGCCATGTCATTTGCATGTTAAAAATGGATACTTTATGGAATTAATATGTTTCAGTAAATCAAGGCAATTTCAGCACATTCTTTTTTTTTTAACATATCCGTAAGCTCCATGGGAATGGATGGAGTACATATGACCCCCTCACATGTTCACCCAACAAGTGAGGAGCTGCAGGACTGTACCAGCTAGCCCTACTACCACCACTGACACACTAACTGCCCCCATGCCCCACTAGCCACACATTTGGCTGTAGGGAGAATGGACCGTACATGTGCACTGCTTCTCGATGCAAAGGGGAATCCAGGGCCGATTGTGTGAGAAGCTGTGGCGATACCCCACATTTCTGTTCCCTTAGGTATGTCTGAGTGAGTATGTTTAGAGAGCTCGGAATGTTACACTGTGTGGCTAGTGATGCTAGATAAGAGAGTGGGGGGAGTTTGTCAGTTAGTCTGTTAGCAGTTAGTCAGTGGGTTAGGTGTCTGTCAGTGAGTAGTTGTTAGTTGGGGTTTGTAGGTGGCTGAAGATATAAGATTGTAGAGATTTAGGATTATTAGTATTAAGACTGTTATTAGTAGTATTATTAAGAATAGGCAGGATTTAAATTGAAGTTGAAGAAACTAAGAACTGTAAACGACAATAAACATCTTTATTTTGCTACTATAAATCATGCGTCAGCTTGGCTTTGTCACCTGGTCTATTGGTTCCTAAATACACAAATTATATTAAACCTTTAGCCCAGTATATTCACAGCAGAACCTATTTCCCAACGTCTTCACCTTGTTCCCTCACAGAAAGGGGAAAGGTAGTGTTATTTTGCCCTTCCCTCAGGCTTATTCAAGTGGTGGCACATGGCTTGAGAAGGGGTGCTCACGACTGGGCCTAGTATATAGGTGGTGTGGTGGCACAGGAGCTCTATTTGCATACTTCTGTATTAGTGTAGAGCAACTTTACATGCTTCCCCCTGATGTCAATGAGACTTATTCCCAAATTAGTAAATATAGAATTGCAGCTAAATAGTCATTAATAAAATTACCCTCCATGAATTTATCTAGTGTCTCTTTAAAGCCATCTAAGCTATCCCTGCATCTTAAGGCACTGAATTTCATAAATTATGTGTTGCATGAAGAAGTACTCTACTTGAACCCTACACAGGCCTTATCAGGGTTTCTGATTATGGGAGCTCCATAGGTGCACTCAGCCAAACATGCTTATAGAACCCTTTACAGACCATCTAAACAGCAGCCAAGGACCCCAGGGTATTGTGAGGTTGGTGCTTATATGCCAATCCACATCCCCTCCCCACTTTGGCTCTATGCATTTGCAGGCAAATGCCTGCATAGGGCTTTTGTCTTTCTTGAATCTACTGCCTATCACCCCAACTTCTAGAGCATCATCAAACGGGGGGGGGGATTGTGTTTCCTTACCATTGCTCCCCCCTCCCCCCAATTTCTGGACCATGATACTTCCTCTTTCTTTACACAGGGCAAGAAAGAGGAAATGAACAATGACCTCGCGGCCCATTCAGTGGGCATTTTTATTGTGCTGCTGCACACAGCAGGAAATGGGGAACATTTCACTTCCAAAAGGAAATAAAATCGGATTTATCGGAGGTCTTATTTGTGGCAGAAAGAAGACCAGAAGGAGCAGGAGACACATGGGAGGTGGATGGCATCGTCAAAAGGACCTGCGAAAAACCATGAGTGGGCAGTAATAAGTGTGCAATAAAACGCTCGTCTGATGATACTTCTAGTGTAATGAGAAAAGGAGGAAAACTCCCCAGTCTCTACACCATGCATAATTATATAAATCTCTTTATTAATTCCCCTCCTCCGATTTTAGGCATTTCCCCCACTAAACTAAAAAGCTCCAATTGCCTTTTTCTATTCCTCACAGGAGAGATTTATGTAACCTGCTTCCCCAGAATGTTCAAGAATGTTTGTACTGTGTGTCTCTTTGACTCATTTGGCCCACCAAAGTGTATGCCACAGCACCATTATTAGTCTTTAAGCGGCCACAGGATTCTAATGGTACAATCCATTGTGTCCCATTGAGTTTCACAGTGCTTACTCTCAGGAAAGTGCATTTTATATTGGATTGCAGCCTTATAGCACAGTCGCATGCATGTTTAGACAGAAAAACATCCTACAACTTCCAGCATTCCCCAGCCAACCATGTATTTGTAGGACTTTTTTCTGTCTAAACATGTATAACATTGCACCTTTAGTTGCTTTTGGTACAGCAGACTGGACCTTTGGCAGTTTTCAAATGTGCAAATAGGTTGACATAACTGGAATTTGTTCAGTACAAATGTCAGTGAGCTGATTTAACTGTACTTAGAAAGTTTTTCCCAAATTCTACTTTCCCGGGTATCATGTGTGTATCTCACCAGTCATTGAAAAGCACCAAACATTAAAAAAGGCAGCTGTATCTTTTCTTTTCCCAATAAGAGCAAATGGGATTTGTTTGTTTTTAGATGTTGGGGAAAAAATCGGTATATGGCTGGCAGCTTCAAAAAATCTTGCGTAAGAAAGGCATTGAAATAAAATAATAATAATAATAATAATAATAATAATAATAATTATTATTATTATTATTATTATTATTATTATTTATTACCCACCTCTCCCTCCGGAGTGAGGTGGGGAACAATATCAAATATGAAATACACAAAACTGATTAAAAGCATATAAAACCAATACAATAAGTATGATTAAGCATAAATAGGTTTTCAGTGTTTTGTTTTATTTTGGAAAGAAGCTGAAATTAAACATCCCAATGCTTTCAATATAGAGAAAGGCCTATCCAAAAGACAGAATGAACAAGTAGCATTATTAGCTTGCAGGGCAGAGGCCCCTATCATTAGGTATCATGCATACTATCAGTGTTCATTTTCAAAGGTAGAAATGCACCCCCCCCCATGTTATGATAGCATAAATCCAGGATGAAGTCATTGGAGCAGTTTAATCTCCTTTCATTTCCAGTGAAAACAAGAGCCACGAAACTACACTGTTTCACAGACAGTATAACGCTCATTTACAAAGGTTATTCCAGAATAAAGCAATTAAGGCTAGCTAATCACATTGGTTGAAGCCCCTCAAAATTCCCATTCCACTCTGACACTTTCTGCCATTAATTCTCCATTTTGTCTTTCTACTCCTTTTCCAGCATGCAATTTTTGTTTGATTAGCTTGCTCTAGCTGGCTACAGATATATATATATATATATATATATATATATATATATATATATAATACTCCCAGCCCA
Source organism: Anniella stebbinsi (assembly GCA_029215795.1). Taxonomy (NCBI): domain Eukaryota; kingdom Metazoa; phylum Chordata; class Lepidosauria; order Squamata; family Anniellidae; genus Anniella; species Anniella stebbinsi. The sequence goes on from JARDYH010000004.1 coordinate 193,318,162, forward strand.
ATAATAGTAAAAAACAAACAATTAACTAATTAACAAGCATCTACTTGATAGAATGGTAGAAATTTATGTTTTTTTCCCCATAGGTACTGAAACCATATTTGGGAAACCAAAAAAAAGAGGACACTCAGTGGGAGGGGTGGGAAAGAGCACTTCCCAAGGCCTCCAGAAAGAGTATCATTCCCTTCCCCCCTGCTCCCATCGGGGCCTTTTCTATAATGTCTGGGAATGACAAGCTTTCCCCTTTAAGGCCCCAATTGGAGCAGCCTTCTGGAGGTACGTCATCAACCCTCCCCCGCCAGGCTAATGGTGGCCTTAAAGGGGAAAGTGTGTCATTCTTGGACATTATAGAAAATTACAGAAAATCCCCCCTGACGCCCAGGATAGAACAAAAACCTGGACAAACCTGGGGAAATCCTGACAGTTGGCCACCTTATTCATAGACAGGCCTAAGAATCAGTATCATAATGCCAAGACATTTGCTGACAGAGGAGATTTATAGCAGTTTTGTGGGCTCGTATATAACAACAACAACAACAACAACAATGCCACAATGATTACGACTAAGACCTTTAGAGTTAAAACGTTTACCTCATTGACAAGGAAAGACATGTGTTTACCTATACATAAATATACATACAGCCAGTTCACACAAACACATACACCATTCACAGATACATAGGCATCCACAGTTTTAGTTGTCACCTTCTCTCTCTCTCTCTCTCACACACACACACACACACACACACACACACTCCCTCCCTCTCTCTAAGCCTATCTACACTACTGCTTTAAAATGGTTTAAAACGCTTTAAAACGGGTTATAACAGTAGTGACAACTGTTGGGGCCCAGGACACACTCCATATACAGTTTTCAATACATTTTCAAAGTGTTGTATCCTGCTTGGTGTAGATAGGTCCTCTCTCTCTCTCTCTCTCACACACACACACACACACACACACACCTCCCTGTGCTGCTTAGCTGCTTTCCAGCCCTCAGTGGAGCAGTATTTGAGGGGAGAGTCACAGAAAAGTTGAGGTTTAAGCCTGACCTTCCCCAGCACTGCCAAGCATATTGCTCAGGTGATCACTGGGCAACAGCTGAGCACTGGGGGAAAGGGCCTGTAGAATCCCACTGCTCAGATGACCAAGATGGGCCCACAGATAGGGTGACCATATGAAAAGGAGGACAGGGCTTCTGTATCTTTATAGGAAAGGGAATTTCAGCAGGAGTCATTTGTATGCATGCAGCACCTGGCGAAATTCCCTCTTCATCACAACAGTTAAAGCTGCAAGAGCCCTGCCCTCTTGATCAGATACAAAAGAGGGCAGGACTCCTGCAGCTTTAACTGTTGTGATGAAGAGGGAATTTCACCAGGTGCTACAGGCATGCAAATGACACTTGCTGAAATTCCTTTTTCAATGCTACTGTTAAAGATACAGGCGCCCTGTCCTCCTTTCCGTCTGGTCACCCTACCCACAGACCCCTTTTCCCCACAGTTCAGCTGAGCAGCATGGGAAGAAGGGGGTTAGGGGAGGGTGCACAGAAGGTAGTCAGGGCTTGGCAGGAAAGGCTGGTAGGCCGAAAGGGGAGGCTGTGTTTGCACATTCAGTCCATGGACTGAAGGTGCCCCACTCCTCATCTATAGCAAGGGTGGGCTTAAGGTAGATGTTTTGAACTTGTTTTGAGTTCCAGATGTTCTGAACTTCAGATCCCAGAAGGCCCTGCCAACATGGCCAATCTTCAGAAATGCTAGTCTAAATCACCTAGAGATATATGTTCTATCCACCTCTGGTCTACAACATGACAACAGTGGAAAGCTTCCCCCAAAGTAATTGGCTTGTATAATTCCTCGCATCAATAGGGACCTCCATATGCAGTCCTGTATATTAGCTTACAAGACAGGATAGCACATATGATAAAGTGTACATACAACTTGGTTGCTTCAGTTTCTGAAGGCCTTAGCATAGTTCCATTATCATGTATTATTCCCTTTTTTAAAATCATGTTCTCATTCCCAAAGAGAGAACTGAAATAAGTATGATAAAATCTATCATGAACATGTTATGGAAATAAACTCTTATATTCTTTGGGATTGAGATGCTGACACATGAATATCCAAGGTTAAAAGAATAGAGAAACAATATTAATGCTCATGTTAATTCAAAAACCTTGAATTTATTTTCAAAATTCTAAGAAAACTGCATCTCCTCACATGTCTAAAGGAAGCTCGTTTTCTAAGCAAATAAACTTCAGACGGCACATGTTATTTTTGTATAATTTGGACCTCCTTGAAAACATTAGCTTTATACTTAGCATACATACACTTTTCTCTTTGGACAATGGAACAAAATTATGGAGGGCACAGCAATGAGAATTCTATATTCTTGCAATATCTCTATCATACTATTTTCACTGTTTCATGCCAAAGAACTTTGGAATTCTCTTCCAATTGTACTGTGTAATTTGTTGCAATTTACATTTGCAAGGCTTTTTAAAAATGTGACTATTACCTCTCCAATTCATCTTTATTCTATTTTCAGAAAAGAAGACAAGCTTTAAGACTACAGAACCCAAAATGCAGTGCTTCTTTGAAGAATATATCTGAGAATTCTGAAATGTTTACATAACTTCAGGAGTATAAAATCCGTAGCACCATGTGCTTGAAAGTAAAAATATATGTATGAGAACAGCTGGATCCTCAATTAAACCACAGGATGCTTCCAGATGGATGACTTATTGTGCTACCCATCAGAAGACATTGTGAAGCTATTGCATCTTTTCCTCCATAAGGAATTTCCTGTGGTAAGAAAAAAGATGGAAGAAATGGAATGTGTCCCCTGAAAGCTCCTTCACAGTGAAAGGGGTTCCCTGTCCCTGATCTACTCAACCCTCCATTCAATAATTGAAATAAAGAGTATGAACAGTTTACATGGCATGAACAAAATAAATACAGATCTTAAGATTCTACCATGCAAATGTAGTGTCTTACATGCATCCTTGATTTGTTGTTTAATCATGGATCATAGTCATGAAAAGGGCCATGAACGTGCTACAAAGAAGATATTGAAAAGTTGAACAAATGGAAGAAGGGTTGCCAAGGACATTCTTTGCCTAGGATTACATTTGGTTTTTGGTTAGCCCAGATAGCAGTAGCACATTTTTAAATTATGGAGATTTACTTCTGGCAACTGCATCATCAGATGGGGGAAAATCGCACATTCCATTCTCTATCTATCTATCTATCTATCTGATTTAAAGGGGTCTGTTTTGTGAAGGCAAGAAGACAAGAAGGAGAGGGAGATGCATGGGAGGCGAACATTGTCATCAAAAGGACCTGCAAACATCCATAAGTGGGCAGTAACGATCGTGCGATAAAATGCTCGTTTGATGACTCTCTAAGAAATGGACACTCTTACATACACCTTTGCCTGGTGAGCAAAATAATGGCAAGGGGGATGTTAGAATGGTTTATCTTAAACTGTATTCTCTATGCTTTATGGCAAACTATTTTTTGAAATTGGAAATGGGATGAGGAGGAGGAGGTTCAAAAGAAGGTTAGGTTCTGCCATAAGGCCAGCTGTTCAATGGGGAAATTCAACTATTTCATTGGGTCATCAAAAGTCCCATTCATGAGCTTTAATTTTTTTTTTTTTTTGCATTATGGTGTATGGCACACAAGTCTAAGTAATTATTTTGGACTCTACATAAAAACTTGGCTATTTCAGAACCTTTCCTGTATACAGATGCAGAGGTGTAGGCGGGGAACAGGTGCTGTAGTAAATTGGAAATTAAAAGGGCAGAGGTAGGCCCCATAAGGAGGCAGCTTTGGCAGACATGTTATATAACTCTTCCACTACCTGTTCCAAGCCCTGACAACAGGCACAGACAAGATTTTACGGGGGAAGTGGAGCCTCATAATAGTTTGCTCAAAGATCAGCTTTAGCTATTTGTTATTATTAATGTGAACTCCTTTGCCAAGGGTCTCCTGCCCACCCAGAGGGTGGGAAAGACTGAAACAATTTTTTCAGACAAAACTGCTTATTTTTTTCTTTTCCATCAAGCACACATATGGTTGAACTTCTTAATGTATAGTCAAAAGGGCTGTGCATATTCCTTCATGAATGAAAAGGTTTGCCTATCAAATGGATCACTTCATTTTCCCTTGTGTCACACCTGATGCAGAACTCTGAAATGGCCTGTTTTTGATGTCTTCGCAAGGATGGCCTTCTTCCAGAAGCTAAGATCATATTTCTGTTTTGACTTCACAACTTCGCCAAATTGCAGGTTAAGGGACTGAGAACTAATTTGAGGATGTATAACCCAAGAACATGCCAATTGACATCTGTGGTTTATATATGCATAAGGTTTTCATGGAGCCTGATAGGAGTAGCATATTAGAAACACACACACAGAGTAAAACCATATTTACTGAAGAAGTGGAGCAAAGCCAAGGTGGATGTGCTTAAAACCGCCCAAGTGATCACGACCTAGCTTAAGACTCATTCATTTGAATGGGTCTACTCTAAGTAGGACCAACATTGATACAACCCTATGCTTTAAATTTAGGGTGATTCTCAGCGTATGCATTAGGGGTGTGCACGGACCCCCCGGATCGGATCGGGACCCGGATCGGGACCTCCAATTTTGTTCCGGACCGGTTCGGACAAAATCGGAGGCCCCCCGGACCGGATCGAGTCCGATCCCGACCCAAAAATCGTACATTTTTGGATCGGCCGCCATTTTTTTCCCCATAGACTTGCATTGCAATGCAAGTCTATGAGGAAAAAATGGCGGCGGGTGGGTAAGGGGGGGCCTAACTCCCTCCCCCCCCGGGGCCGTCCGCTGTGGATGGCCCCAGCAGGTAAACCCCCTCCCCCGCGCTCCCTACCCCCCCTGGGGCCGCCCGCTTCCATCCGCTGGCGCCCGCGGGCGCCAGCGGATAGAAGCGGACGGCTCCGGGGGGGGGTAAGCCCCCTTCCCCGCCACTGCTTACCTTCTCGGCCCGTCCGGCGCCGGCGGCTACTACCAGCGGGCTCCGCGGCCTACTCTCGAGTAGCGCGCCGGGTGATGACATCACCCGGCGCGCCACCCTGGAGCAGGCCGCGGAGCCTGCTGGTAGTAGTAGGCGCCGGCGCCGGACAGGAGCCGCTGGGCCGGGCAGGTAAGGGCCCCCCTCCCCCCTCCCCCCTCCGCGCGCCCCCTCCTCCCCTCCACGCACCCCCTCCTTACCTTCCCGGCCCGGCGGCTCCCGTCCGGCGCCGGCGCCTACTACTTCCAGCAGGCTCCGCGGCCTGCTCTAGAGTAGCGCGCCGGGTGATGACATCAGCCGGCGCGCCACCCTAGAGCAGGCCGCGGAGCCTGCTGGGAGTAGTAGGCGCCGGCGCCGGACGGGAGCCGCCGGGCCGGGCAGGTAAGGGCCCCCCTCCCCCCTCCCCCCTCCGCGCGCCCCCTCCTCCCCTCCACGCACCCCCTCCTTACCTTCCCGGCCCGGCGGTTCCCGTCCGGCGCCGGTGCCTACTACTTCCAGCAGGCTCCGCGGCCTGCTCTAGAGTAGCGCGCCGGGTGATGACATCACCCGGCGTGCCACCCTAGAGCAGGCCGCGGAGCCTGCTGGGAGTAGTAGGCGCCGGCACCGGACGGGAGCCGCCGGGCCGGGCAGGTAAGAGCCCCCCTCCCCCCTCCCCCCTCCGCGCGCCCCCTCCTCCCCTCCACGCACCCCCTCCTTACCTTCCCGGCCCGGCGGCTCCCATCCGGCGCCGGCGCCTACTACTTCCAGCAGGCTCCGCGGCCTGCTCTAGAGTAGCATGCCGGGTGATGACATCACCCGGCGCGCCACCCTAGAGCAGGCCGCGGAGCCTGCTGGGAGTAGTAGGCGCCGGCGCCGGACGGGAGCCGCCAGGCCGGGCAGGTAAGGGCCCCCCTCCTCCCCCCCCCGCTGTCCACTTTCATCGGCGGGCGCCCGCTGGCGCCCGCCAATGGAAGCAGCGGTGGGCGCCAGTGGGCGCCCGCCGATCCGCCGATCCGCCGAACCGGTTCGGAGCTTTTTCGGACTGGTTCGGATTGGATCGGCCGATCCAGCTGCGGGATCGGAAATCGGATAATTTATCCGATTTCCCACTGGACCGGACTCGGATCGTGGATCGGGTCCGATCCAGTGCACATCCCTAGTATGCATCTTTCTCAGCCCTTTTTAAATTATTTACAAAATAATCAAAATGTTCTGTGTTTTTGTACATTAAAACACACACACACACACACACACAGAATTAGGACATTCAACATTTTTATATGTGCCCTATCGATGGACACCAAAACTACATCCATGGACATTATTGTGTTGGGTTCTTTTGCTTCTTTATCCAAACTGCTGTCATACTGGTGGGTGCCAAAGTTAAATAGAAGCACTTCCTGAGCCAGGTCAGGCAGCCAGATGAGACATACAAGCCCAGCAGGTTCTGCTTAGTAGGACATCATAATAAATTCCACTATAGGTTGATGTTGCGACTGAATTTGTTTTCCGTTTCCCCATGCTGCCCATGATACAACTGCAAATTGTGATGAAAGTTCCTCTTTGGCAGGTTTGTAGATGCTGGTTATCACGTGTTTGTAGATGCTGGTTATCACCTGTAGGTGATAAAACTTTGGAGCACATTATTTTGGAAAGTGTTCTTATTTTCCTTCAACCGCATTGTCAAGGACACTTGTGGGACTGCACAGAGAAGCAATAAATTATTTAAGAATGAATGAGCTCTCACTGCAAGTTTGTTATATGTTATGTATTTTATTGTTGGGAGCCATCTTGGGAATTTCATATGAAAAGGTGGGGTAGAAACTTAACAAACCAACAAAAATAAAATTTGTGGGTAAGAAAGTGATGCTAATGCTGTAGTAGGCTTGAGAGATATCCATCCATACCATTTTGCTTTCCTTTCTACTGAATACTGAAACACTGTGTAGCCTGTGGAGGCACAGAAATATACCTAAGCTTTCAACTTGTTCCTATCTATAGCTTCAGCAAAACCAGGTCTTGCTTTCTTACCTATTCCAAACATTACTCAAAATTTATGGAGAATTGGTAGGCTATATAATAAGACAACTAAGAGCCTATCTACACATGCAGGATAAGACACTTTGAAAACGTTTTGAAAACTGTATATGGAGTGTGTCCTGGGCCCCAACAGTCCTCAAAAATGTTATAAATCGTTTTAAACCATTTTAAAGCAGTAGTGTAGATCGGCTCACAATCATCATCCAACTGTGTGTGAATTGAAATATTTTTGATATTGCTTTCTACTGAGTCCCTTAGGGGAACAATTGTCTGGCTATCTCCTTCTTCATGTTCGTCTGTACAACTTTCCCCAATCAGCGAAGTCTCTGCATTATTGCAACCTTGACACAATCATCCTCAGATATTACAAACACAATATGCATAAAGTGATCTACAGCAAAGGTCCCAAGCAGGAAATAGCTTCTCTTTGTTTGTTGAATAAGATCCTCCTAGTTCTTTGGAACAGGATAGTCTGAAAGAACCACCTGCCTCTTGTTTGAAGCATAGCATCTTTTTGACTCCTTGCATTATGCTTAATACTCAGGACAATGTATCTATTCCATGTGTCAATTCATTGAAGAGACTTTTCCATGATACTGCTGCTCCTATCCAATTCATAGAAGCGCTTAAATTACAAATGGAGCAGAAGAGGTCCAACACTCCTATATGTTGCCCCAAGCAGAACTTGTGTTTTTAGAAGATGACAGGTGTGTGGGGGAAGACATGATCTGGCTAAAATTGGGGGGAGTCATGTGGGTGGTTCATGTGGATTGGATTAAGCCCTCCTAGCTCTTCCCCTATAATTCAGACATGGATTTGGAACCCCTTATATCTCATTAAGTAAGCCTATATACATCAGTTGCTGGGGGACATGGGTGGGAGGGTGCTATTACACCATGATCTGCTTGTGGGTCCCTGGTTTGACAACTGATCGGCCACTGTGTGAACAGAGTGCTGGGCTAGATGGACTTTTGGTCTGATTCAGCTTGCTTTTATATTAAGTTTTTAAAAAATGTTAGGAGGTTTGATCATGAATCTTCCATATCATGTGTAGTCTGGCCTTCACTGACATGCCTGATGGGGTTATTTAGTAATGATGCAATTAGTCGAGTGAAAACAAAGGCAATTAGAGGATTAAAAATGGCAATTAGTTTGTAAAAACAAAAAGCAAAACATATAGCAAAAATGTGCATCCAGAGAGGATTGTGCCCTAAATGGCTTTTGTATTGGAAACTACGAATTTGCCAAGATGGCTCCACATCTGAGTTAGACTCCAAACAAATATCTACAATCCTGCAAAAGTAGATATTTTTATCACAACATACAATTCCTTCCTTCCTTTCACCATCTAGTCTTCTACCTCTACTGATATACATAGCCTGTAGTCACTGACAGCCCATGAATTAATCAATCATTTTAACAGTCCATTTAGGCACATGTTTCATTCTGAACCATTGTAATAATCAGAAAATTGTGATATTATATTCAGTTGACAATGAAGTGTTTATCTTGTCTAAAGCACAGATGTATAAGAGGATATCAAATTAAATTAATACAAATTAGCCATTAAATATAGTCTGCAGGAAAGCTGCGTGCCCCCCCCATTTTAAAGTTCTTCGTCTGCTCCCCCAGAAAGTGCTCAAACAGCTCTTCTGTTCTACTGATGAGATTTTCTCTTTGACAGGATATTGCCTTGGCAACTTGGTAGTGTATTAAGAACAGTAGCCTTCAAAACTGACATAGCTCCCTGCTGTGCGTTATTGCTTATGCAAGAAATTGTAGCGGCTGCTGTATCTGCTTTGCCTGTTCAATTTATTTACTGTAACTGAGGCAGGGGAACTGGTTTCTTCTTTAAAGGTTGGCCATTCATTTCTAGAACCACCTGGCTTTGAAAATAAGAAGTTAAATTATACAGATTTTGTTGAATGGATGGTGTGTGGGAACCATGCATATTTGAAGCACGAATTTCCATCTGGAAATCTACAATGTGAAACATTACTTCCTTTTCATTATAGAGAGATTCACCAACAAATCCTCTCACATCTCATTTCATATATTTAGATTTATTCTATTATTAATTTAAACAGATGAACCCAAAGGGAAACATACCACTACATGCATGAATAGCGTCGTAGTGTATTATGTTGTAAGAGCTTATCTCCTCAGCATATTAGCATACTGTAGTAAGCATGGTGTGGTAGGTAGTGTGATATTTTTAATTCTCACAACAATGCTTCTGAGCTTGCTATTTTAAAATCCCAGTGCAATTTTGCATAGAAATACTGTGCAATTTCATTTATTCAAATGATGGTGGATGGGAAATGGAATCAAAACATGTACAGAGGTACTATTCTATTCATACTGTGTTTGGGCCCACAATGAATTCAGATAATCAGCACATTTATATAACCAAGTATGGATAACAGTTTTTTGCTTCACTACAGTTGAAACAAATTTCAGACAATTACAGAGCAAAATTTGAAAACTGAGTCCTGGAAACTCAAAAACCAGAAATAAGAAACCACTAGAAAATAAGCATAGAACAATAAACAACTCTAGCGTAAATGAAGATTTTCTTTCCCTGAGGGAGAAAAAGAGATTAAAAGAAAGCCAGACAACTTTTTAGACTGCTTGGCAAGATATGTGTAGCTACTATTTCAACAACAGTATTAAAATTGTTCAGTTAAAGTTGAGTTGAATCCAAAGTATTTCAATAAACGTCAGGTTGAAAGGACTAGGAAAGAGTGTGTAGACCATTTGACATTTGATACATGAAAAGTGCATATAGTACACGGTCTTAAGAGAATGCTTTTTGTAGCAAGGCGGGGGAGTGCTGTAGTTCAGTGGTAGAACACATATGTTGCAGGCAAAATTCTAGGGTTCAAGAAAAGATCCCTGTCTGAAACTCTAGAGAACTGCTGCCAGTCGGTGTAGAAAATACTGAGCTAGATGGACCAAAGGTCTAACTTGATATATGGCAGCTTCCTATGTCTTGTGTTAGAAGAGCTATAGATGGTGATCAAAAACCTGAGCTAGGAACAGCGTTTTACCAATGTCCACAAGAGGTGTGGAATATTGATTGGTGCCAACACCGCATACTTGATATGGATTTTGAATTCTTACTTTATTTTCACACGCATGATCCTGCAGCCATCTTCCTAGATGTTCGGAGAATATAATACCTGGTATACTATTTGCACTATATAAAACCAAACCTCAAAAATAGGCGACATCACATGCTTTGGTTAGTATTATTAATTATGAAGAATCGCAAACGGGGAAATTTGTTCATGGGTCACTTGTCTTTTTCAAATACATATTTCTGTTGAGATTATATATCATAGTAAATTGATGGATGAGACCAAGTTGCTGTATGACATCTCTCCCTTCAGCTGACATTAATGGGCGTCTTTGCAGTTTAGTGCCCTTTTACCCTTCACTTGAAATCAGATAAAAGCATATTTATTTAATTAAAGTATTTTTATTCTGCTTCTCACCTGAAAAGGCTCCTAGAGAAGAGAACTGTGAAAAATCAGTATTTTATGTCAATATATGAGACAGCTAAAACAGCTGTGGTTAAATGACAAACTTCTTTCCCTAGGCCTGTTAATCATATACTTGTGACTAGCACAAAATAGTAAATAGCATTTCCCAGCTTATTTTCTTTTCCACATTTGCATCCCAGCCTTCTACTAAGATGCTCAGGGCAGGATTCATGAGTTATCTCATGTTATCATCCCAACAATCCTTTCTGGTAATTTAGGAAGAGACAGTGATGTATTCAAAGGCTGGTGGTTGATATGTAAAGTGGTTGGGTAGTCAAAGCTCAAGAGTGGCTGGGTGGGGCTATTATGCATAGTCACATATTTATAATGAATTTTTAAGAACATAAGAATAACATAAGAGCCATACTGAATCAGACCAAAGTCTATCCAGCCCAGCATTCTGTTCACAAAGTGGCAAACCAGAGGCCTGTGGGAAGCCCACAAGTATGCCATGCAATAGCACCCCCCTGTTGTGTTCTCCAGCAACTGGTATTGAGAGGTATATGGTCTTCTATATACAACCTAGATATTATCTATATCTAGGCTGACCAGATAAAATCCAGGTCAGGGCTCATGTAACTTTAACAGTTGTAGAGCAAAAGGAATTTCAGCCAGGCTCATTTGTATGCAATTAGTTCCTGGTGAAATTCCCTCTTCGTCACAATAGTTAAAGTTGCAGGCACTATACTAGAGTGACCATATACAAAAGAAGGCAGGGCCCCTGCAACTTTAACCGTTGTGATGAAGAGGGAATTTCACCAGGAACTTATTGCATACAAATGACACTGGCTGAAATTCCCTTTTCTCTACAACTGTTAAAGTTACATGAGCCCTGACCTGGATTTTATCTGGTCACTAGGGTGACCATATTTTGGAAACCAAAAAGGAGGACAACATGGCCGCCCCAAGGGGGCGTGCCCACCAACATGGCCAGCCTCCAAGGGGGCGTGACCACCAACATGGCCAGCCCCCAAAGGGACGTGCCCACCCAAAGATGGCCTTCGTCACATGTCTGATTTCACAGCACACAATGAAGACAAACCTGTTCTGCATAACATCTTCATGTTAAAATCACTGAGACATTCAGTGTATCTGAAATTAACTTCACTCCTACTTTTGTAGCTTTTGCTGTACTTTAAAGCTTTTGCTATACTTTGTGTGATACAGTCTCCTTTTCCCTCACATATCTTTTCTGACTGCAAATCCTTCACTGGATGACCGTAGTCTCACCTTTCCTAACATTTAACACTCTTTCCTCATCACCTTTCTCATATCCATACTCACAGATTCAGCACTAAACAAATGAAGCAGTTGACAAGTGCAGAAAAATCTAGTACAGGAAAATCTAGTACAATAAATGAGTAATGTAGCATTCAGAAAGAGTATAAAATACTATTACCCTACAAACAGTCATGGAACAAAATGGACTAAAGGCTTGTAGCAGTTATTTCTCACTAGCATCTCTTAACTTGTTTCAACTTCTGGTTTATCAGTGAGAAACTAATCTAAAAATGTGTCATTATATCTCTGGTTCATTAGCCATGTAAACAAGCCCATGGTCAGTAGAGGTACAAAGAAAGGCCAGAACAGATGCCCATTATCACAATGCTAGACAAAGATCTTTCCCTCCTTTTATCCAAATGTCTCCTGAATTTACACTGCCTCAGTGTGCAGAGAACAGAAATCCCAATCAGAGAGTTTAATACTTTACCCAAAGAAAACTGAGTAGCAGATAACTCAGAAGCTATCATCTCCCTATGTCCTATCATACAATGCTATCCTATGACAACTCAGGAATAAGTCCTGTTGACTTCAATAAACCGTACTCCCAGATACATATGGGATTGCAGCTTCTTCACATTTGTTCACCTTAATATAGCAAGTGCAAGCCCCTCCTGTCAAGGAAAACTGTGCACTCACCAGAACCCGGCCTCGTGGATCATGCAACCAGCAGATGCTCTCAGAACGATGCTTTCAGAGCCTAGGAGTCCCAGACACAGTCAAACAAGACAAGACAAGACACACTATGCACTCATATATTATCTTGCTGGGACAGAACAATTCTGGGACAAGGCAACACTTTGCTATCAACCAGACATAACAGTCATAAACAAAAATGAAAAACACACTACTTCATTGACATAGCACTACATAATGACACAAACGTTGCATTAAAGGAAGAGGGAAAGAGAAAACTATACACCACTGGCTATGTAAGTTAAAGAACTATGGTAACAGGAAAAAAGTTACAATTATTCCATTAGTTAGAGTGATTATGGAAAGGAGGACAGGGATCCTGTATCTTTAATAGCTGTATTGAAAAGGGAATTTCAGCAAGTATCATTTGTATGCATGCAGCATCTGGTGATATTCCCTCTACATTACAACAGTTAAAGCTGCAGGAGCCCATCCTAGCATGACCAGATACTAAAGAAGGCAGACATACACACCCCAGGAAAGATCAGCAGTAGCAGCATCCATGCACACCTCATGCTCACTAAAGGCAATAAAAATTAAAATTTACATACCCCTGCACACTTGCCCAAAGTGGGGGAAAACTCCACATCCTCCTGAAAGCAATTTAAACAACAACAACCTCCACACACACACTTAACTGGAAGAGGGGATAAAAATCCACCCCCACGCTCTCCAAAGGCAAAATAATAATGACAATATTAATAATAAACCACCCACACAATGCAAAATAAAACAAAAACATGCACACACCCATTGCAATAAAATAATATTAAAAATACAACACTCACCCACATACCCACCCAAGGAAAAATAATAAAAATCCAGACAAGCACCAAGGCAAAAAACAACCAACAGAACAAATACACACACTCACCAAGACTGAAAATACAATAAATATCCACACACACCAGCATACTCACCCATGGCAAATCTAATAATAATTTTAAAACACACACACATGCACCACCTCAATTAATTCATCAAAATATAGCAAAAATATTAAAGAAAAGTTCACTAAACAGTAGCAGCACCCAACGATAAATGAAATCACATCCAGGCAGCCCCAGCCCCGAGTGCCAGGCCAGGCTAAGACGCCTGCACTCCCGACTGGGCCAGGCCACCCCATGGGCTTGAAGTCCAGCGTGTCATACTCCAGGCCAGGCCAGACTGCCCCACACCCGGCCAGGAATGCCCCAGGACACCGGGTGAGGATGCTCCCCCACTGCGCCGCCCCATGGGTCACACTGGGTCAGGCTGCACTGGGTCAGGCTGCACTGTGCCAAGCTGTGCTGCCCGCACGCCATGCCAACTTGCGCGCCGTGCCAGGCCGTGCCACCCTGCACTGGCCCAGCACCCGTCCACCCCTCTTCCGCCTCGTCAACCCCACGCCCGCCCATCTCGCATGACCTGCACACTTGCCCGCCGCACCCTATGCCCGCCCCACCCACCCCGCAACCAGCAGCTGTGCACCCCACAACCACTCCACCTGCCTCACCTGCAGTTTGCCTGCCCACCCCGCACTCCACCCCCGCGCACCCGCTAGCCTCGCCCCACGCCCACCCCACAACTGCACACCCCACAACCGCACACCCCACAACTGCCTCATCCCACCCCACAACCCACTTGCCCCACCTGCACTGTACTCACCCCGCGCCCACCTACCTAGGGTAGGCTGACCATCTGAAAAGGAGGACAGGGCTCCTGTAACTTTAACAGTTGTAGAGAAAAGGGAATTTCAGCCAGTGTCATTTGTATGCAATTAGTTCCTGGTGAAATTCCCTCTTCATCACAAAGTTGCAGGGGGCCTGCCTTCTTTTGTATATGGTAGGGTGACCATATGAAAAGGAAGACAGAGCTCCTGTAACTTTTAACAGTTGCGTAGAGAAGGGAATTTCAGCTGGTGTCCTTTGTATGCATGCAGCACCTGGTGAAATTCCCTCTTCATCACTGTAGTTAAAGCTGCAGAAGCCCTGCCCGCTTTTGTACCTGGTCACTCTAGTATAGCTCCTGCAGCTTTAACTACTGCAGGAGCTATACTGCTTAAGGAACACTTGCTAACGTTCCTTAAGCATGCTTAAGTGCATGGAAAGAAGCAAACTCCATTTATTAGGGTGACCATATGAAAAGGAAGACAGGGCTCCTGTAACTTTTAACAGTTGCGTAGAGAAGGGAATTTCAGCTGGTGTCCAGCACCAGCACCGCCCCCCCGCCGCGAGCACCCGCGCCACCCCCCCGCCGCGAGCACCCGCCCCGCCCCCCCGCCGTGAGCACCCGCCCCACCGCCCCCCACCCACCGCGAGCACCCGCGCCGCCCCCCCACCCCCCACGCGCTCCTTACCTGCTGCTGCTGGGGCATCCGTTTCCCTCCGTGCTTGGAATCTACTGAGAAACAGGCTTCTTGGCCTGTCTCTCAGCAGTGCGCCGAGTGATGACGTCATCACCCGGCGCGCTACTGGGGGATAGGCTGCGAAGCCTGTTTCTCAGTAGATTCCGAGCACCGGTGGGAAGCCCCAGCAGGTAAGTGCCCCGCCCCCCGCGCCGCCCCCCCGCCGTGCACCCCCGCGCCGCCCCCCCGCTCCGCGCCCCCGTGCCTCCCCCACACCCGCCACGCGCACCCGCGCGGCCCCCCCACCTGCCGCGAGCACCCGCACGGCCCCCCCACCCGCCGCGAGCACCCGCACCGCCCCCCCCGCCGCGAGCACCCGCGCCGCCCCCCCGCCGCGAGCACCCGCACCGCCCCCCACCGTGAGCACCCGCACCGCCGCCCCCCACCCACCGCGAGCACCCGCGCCGCCCCCCTACCCCCCACGCGCTCCTTACCTGCTGCTGCTGGGGCGTCCGTTTCCCTCCATGCTTGGAATCTACTGAGAAACAGGCTTCTTGGCCTGTCTCTCAGCAGTGCGCCGAGTGATGACGTCATCACCCGGCGCGCTACTGAGGGATAGGCCGCGAAGCCTGTTTCTCAGTAGATTCCGAGCACCGGAGGGAAACGGACGCCCCAGCCGGTAGGTGCCTCGCGCCGCCAGCCTCGCGCCACCGCCGCGTGACCCCCCGCTGCCCCGGTTTGCCCCCGCCGCCCCGCGGTTGGCCCAGCTCGCCCCAGGGCCATCTGGTCACCGTTTTGGGGGGCTAAATTTCCGGATTTGGCCCCCCAAAACGGTTTTTCCGCCCGGATGCGGATTTGCACCCCATTTCCCGGATATGTCCGGACAAATCCGGGCGTCTGGTCACCCTACTGGTCACCCTATCTATATCTATATCTATATCCATCATGACTAGTATCTATTGATAGTTTAAACCTCCACGAATTTATCTAATTTTAAAGCCATCAAAATAGGTGGCCATCACAACATTTTCGGTAGTGAATTCCATAGTTTAACTGTGCATAGTATGAAAAAAATATTTCCTTTCATCTGACCTGAATTTTCCACCATTTAGTTTCATGGGATGACCTCGAGTTCTACTATTATGGAAATAGGAGAAAAAAAAAATCTCCTTATCCACTTTCTCCATACTGTACACCTCTATCATGTCTCCCAGTACTTGCCTTTTTTCCTAAACTAAATAAGAGTGTTTGCAGACATTTTAGAACACCTTATTTATATGCATTAGACTTGGATGAAAATTGCCTTGTGAAGACAGGAAACTGGCTTGATTCTATAATGGAGTATTCTATTCCTTAAACTCTGAAAGCGGTTGTGAAATGGATTCCACCTTGATCAGTAGTCAGTGAACATGGCAGTGAGTTCTCATCTCTTCATTTCCTGTTTTATGTTCAATATCTCCATTCTTACATTTCTTTTGGGATGATACTAGACATATATTTAAATAAAGCCCATTTTATGACAGATACAAATCAGACTATTCACATTTGCTTGAACAGATTGTTAGCTGCCTCAATTGGTTTCTTTTCTCACAGCTTTCAAAGTGTTCTTTGTTGTAAACCATTTTAATTGGAGAATTATATAATCCAAGATGGTAGTTTCATTGTGTAGAGTCTAATTATGTTGGTAAAAAGCCCATGAAAACATACCCGGATACTAAAAGATCTATTCTTTTACTGAGATGCAAGGATGTGGGGAATAAAGCAATAAATCACAATGTGTTAACTAGACTATTTTATTGTCAACATCTCCATTAGGCGTTCATGTCACCAGTAGGATTGGTAAATTAGGGACTATGTAAACTGGAAAAAAAGATTCAATCTAAGGCCAATTTGGCATTAGTAGCACACAACACCTCACACAACATCAATTATAATAGGCTTGGATCTCATTTTTTTAAAATAAAGGCATTCAGTCAGAGCTGTCCGTGTTTAGCCATTCCTCCTTGATACGCATTATTTGACAAAGTATAATGCTGGAACACAAAGTGAACAGGATGGACGATCAAATAATTCATTACTTTTCTTTCTGTTAGTCTGATATAAGATCTTCCAGCCCCGTAACTGTGTAGCTATACCATGCTCAAATCTGCTACTTTTGGTCAGTATGTCTGTGAATCTTCTCTCCCTGTAGTTGCTGGATGAGGAACCAATCAGTGCTCAAATACTTTAGTTAGCTACAAGCAACAAGCCCCAGCAAGCGAACCAATTGGCAATTTCAATACATTCCAGTAGTCACTGACATGGAAGTAGGTCCCACTGAAATCAGTTGTGGTTACTTCTGAATAGATATGAAAAGGATTTTGCTGCACCACAGTAGTTCAGTATCCTGTGTACACCTAAATCTTGTAACCATAATCACACAAGCATAAGAATGATTTTGAAATGGAGTCAACAAGGGGGAGACAGCCAGAGGAGCAAATGTTATAGTTGTGGATGATTTCAATTACATTACATTGAGTGGGAAAATGTATTATTATTATTATTATTATTATTATTATTATTATTATTATTATTATATTTATATCCCACCTTTTCCCCAGAGCTGGGACTCAAGGCGGTTTACAAGATTAAAACATGTACAATTAAACATAAATATAAATTTACAAAAGTTAAAATAGAATTAAACCTGCAGTAAAACTAAAAACATTTCATTAAAAAACAACAACAACCAGTAACAGATTAAAAAACCACACTGGCTGCCTCTCTGAGGTTTGAAAAGTGACCTCAGAGGAGGAGCACAGTTTTTTTTTCCTGGCAGGCAGGCAGGGAGGGGAGGAGTCTGGAGAAGAGACAAGATATCCAAAGCCTCCTCCCCTCCCCCTCCAAAGCACCCTCGGTAGACAGGCTGAAAAGCTCATTAGTGAAAATCCCTAACTTGGAGGCCACTCTTCCTGTCCTACCGGCTTCACCCTGGCAGGGCATAGAAATATTGGAAGCCTCCGGGTTCGGAGGCTTTTGAGCAGTGAGCGGCTGGGTTTTTCGGTTGCTCCTGCCAGGGAACTCTATGACCGACTGGAATAGTACACAGAGAGAGGGGGGATCCCGACACATGAGGGCGCAATTGATAGGATTGCATCCTAAAAGGTTGGTGAGGTGAGGTGAGATGTCCATTTGACCTAAAGCTCATACAAAGCTCCTCAATAAACCTAGCTGTCATAGGATAAGAATTTTTTTAATAGATTGGTAACTGCTTTAGAATAGGAAGCAGAAGGAAGGAATAAATGGGAATATTATTTATTTAAAATTAATTTTAGCCTATCTTTAAGGGTGGAATCGTCTCCTTTCCTCCATTTCTTATATTGGAGGAAGGAAAGTAAGAAGAGGGTTCTTTCCCCCAAATATTTGATTTAAGGCCAGTGCTATTTTATTTGTTCATTCGTGATCTGGAGTCAGGGCTGAGCAGTGAGGTAACCACCTTTATAGACAATACCCAGTCAGCCTTGGTTCAGGTAAGATAAAGCTAAGAAACATGAAGGTGGTCTACAATATTTTTGCCTCTTACATTTGACAGATTGGAAGGAGTTGCTGGGGCTTTGGGTTCAAGTGTGGCTGTCCCATGTGTGGGCCCTGGATCTTCAACCGCAGATGCTTTGCATAGGCAGGGTTCCCAATCATTCATACAGAACCAATTCATGTATAATTTGTAGATGTGTGTGCTCTGTTCTGATCATATGCTGAATATTAATCATGGGGGTGGGGGTGGGGGAGGAATTGATCATGACCCTGCTTCCACCCCATACATATTCACTATATCTGTTTGTAAAGACTACACTCTTACATATGATACAGAGAATTCTGTGGGAAAGCTGAAGGACAAAAACTTGGCTTTTTGGCTCAAAACAGAAACTTTATTTAGGGATTAGGCTCGAGTCTGAAGGCATAGTGTGAAACCCATACCAAGGAAGAGAAACTGTCAGCTGTACAAACTAGCAAACGTACTACTGTCTTATCACAGAACTGTTAAAACAATTCGCAATGCGATCGCTATAGGTATAAATTAAAGTTAAAACTACTGTACATACAGAAACCTCTGTCCATATTGGTTTCTTCTGGCAGTATGTACAGAGGTTTTGTACTGCCAGAAGTAACCTGAATGTGGATAGTGAATACCTAGTGTCGCTGTTGTATAAGGCTATTGGTGACATTGTGGTCAGATAGCTATTGGGAAAAGGCACATATGTGCTAGATTAGATAAGGGAACACTGCAAGCCTCCTGCAGCCAATTAGAGTGCAGCACGTTCCAAAGTATTCTAATCCCCACCCCAGGCACCGGGAAATGGTGAGCCTATCCACATTGCCCTTAAAACGACTTATATTCTGTTTAAAAACATGGTTTTTTAAGTCATTTCATTACGTGGTAGGACACACTGAGCAGTACTTAGGTTTCATAGTGACTGCTTCCTCCGTGTTCACTGGTGTCACACAGGGTTAATTCTGGGTCTCTTCTACTTTCGTTTTTGTTTTGCAGGCTGCTTGACCCGCCCACTTCTGTCTCCTCAAGCAGCCTGCAAAACACAGAAATAACCCTGTGTGACACCAGTGAATGCTTTGAGAATGGAGGAAGCAGTCGCTATGAAACGTAAGTACTGCTCAGTGTGTCCTACCATGTAATGAAATGACTTAAAAAACACGTTTTTAAACAAAATATAAGTCATTGTAAGGGCAATGTGGATAGGCTCAAGCTTGGCATATACTGACTGGCTTAATCTGCTACAAACAGCCAATCTGTATTTCTCTTGGTTAGCATGTGGGGAATCCTCGTAACTATACTTCCAGGGAGAAATGGGGGCTCTCAAGTTTAAAAGAGAAGAATGAACTTTAAGAAAAACAAATCTCTGTCTATATATTTTCCAAAAGAATGAAAATTAGAATAGTTGTCTGAAACTTTACCAAAGCTTCTCACATGTCTATTTGTTTGAGATTCTCCAAACTTGTGTGGTTTCAGTTGGACAAAAAATGAATCCATTTTTTAAAGTTTAATTTGGCTAAGGATTACATTGGCCATCTGATGGGGTAGGGGAGAAAGCCATGAAAAAATAAACTTCTGCAAGGTTTGGAAGTTGATCTGAAGTTTTGGGGTAGGGGCTTTCAGTTTCAGGCCATTTTTGTGCAACAGACACATATAATGGACTTTACATGGGGTTATTAATTACCACAGCATAACCATGTGTTTCAGAACTAGAGATGGCAGAACTCTGTGCAGTAAGAGCCCTTTCCAGACATTCTAAATAGATAGATTGATTGGGTTCACACATAAAGCTAGCCCAATCCTGACATGTCCTTGTTTTTCCTGACATATGGTCACCTTAACTGTGTCTTCTGAACAGGGCCATTGTAACAGACTAAGTTGGTGTACGTTGATAAATTCTTTAGCAGCATCATAGCAGTAGTGGGTATATTGTCAAAACAATCATATGCAGTTCTTGATCAATTCCATTTGTGAACATGAATCCAGTTATTGTCTATAGTCAATTTCAGTGGTTAGGGAAACAGAAATTAAACTGTGATGTCAGTTTGCATGGTGCAGCACCTAATTGGGTCCAGGCAGTGTAGGGGAGGGAACAAATTATGCAAAGGTCTTGGCTACAACTTTATGGAAATAGGATTCCCAGAGGCATCGGGTGCAGATCATCCTGCTGTCCAATTTGCCCTTTCTGGCCCACATGCCAGGAGCATTGGTGGTGAATGGCAGAGTCAGAGGCTTACTATGGCACAGACCACTAATATGAACCCCTTTTCCACCACCCAGGATGCGGCCCTCCCACCGCCCCCAAGTTGGGTTGGTTTTGGTGCCACATTCCCATGATCCCTTATGAGGATCCCCATCATGGGGGAGCAGGGAACTCAATCTCTTCCCACTCACAATGGATCCAGCCCAATGCCTATCATACTTACATAATTGTGACACAAATATTATTTGCTGAAGTAACCACAAGAATGTACAGAAATTACAGAACAATTTATTTATAATTGAATTGATCTTGCAAAGAGGAAGGAAAAAAACCTGCACTGTTTTTTGCCCATTTTTTATGCAGGTTAAAATTTATTCCCAGCCCCATTAACCAGAGACTAACTGCTATCCACTGTAAGATGTATTGTTACCAAGAGTGGGTAGATGGGGGAAGTCAGTGACTGCAGTGCCGAAACCACATCAGAGGACAACTCATTTAGGCCTCAGGCGGACCAGAAGGAGAATGAAGGGGAAAGTTCTCACTCTGGTCCACCCTTTCGCTCCACTTCCATCAAGCCTACCAGAGTCCCGATTGGCTAAGTAGGTCTCACCCTCCCAAGTCACTGGGCACCATGCTTGAGCAGCTCCATCCTCACCAGCCTCCCACCTCACTTGCTGCTGGACCTACTCAGTCCTACAACTCTCAGCTCCCCGGTAAGCAGGGAACATGGTATACGAACATTTGAAGAGACCTTATACCAAACCAGATCATTGCTTCAGATAGGCCAGGATTGTCTCCTTCCAACTGGCAATGGAAATCTCTCCAAGATTTCAGATAAACAACTGGGTGAGGAACATTTTCAGATAAGAAGCTTTTTTGTTTTGTTTTAGATAAGAGGGAGAGAGATGTAAAGACAGCCAACTTCTCATAGACTATGGGACTTTCATTTCCTTATTACACTTCTATACTGCTCAATAGCTGAAGCACCATGGGTTGTTTACAAATACTTCATATGCAGTTTAAAAACCATACATATGAATAGGTAGGACACATAGAGAAACACATGTATCTAAACAATTTTAAACAATCAACAATAAGAAAAATCCAGGACCTGATTAAAAGCTCATATGCTATCAAATGCCTGGGAGATGAGGAAGGTCTTAACCTGGCATGGAAAAGAAAACAATGATGGTGCCAGGCAGGCCTTATTTATTTTTTTAAAATCAGAATGGCTTTGAAAACTGCTGATTGAGATCTGCTGACTGACTGATTGTCCCTGTTTTTTATTGTACTGATTTTTGACTTGATGCTATTTTGTTCCCTAATTGGGTTTTCCATTCTGTTTGTGTTTCTTTATTTTGGTGATTTGTGAATGGCTACAAAAGATGTTTTGATCAGCTGTGGTAGCAAACTATTTTAAACTAAAACCAATAGGATCAAGACTGACATGAACACTCTCTCTGTGTTGCCATATGCATGTAGATGCTAGTAGCCCCATGATCATTCCTTTCATTTTGGAAGGGAAAGCATTGTATGAATCAAGCCTACAAATACAACACATGCAGTGGTACCTGTGACGTTTGTGCCCCAGTCATTCACTTAGGGGAAGTCTACACCAGCTGTTTATTGCAGTATTGAATCAGTCATCATTAATGGGGCTTATGACATTCACGTGCTCTGGCGGTGATCTCTGCTCCACCTCTCAGTTTTCCCCAAATATCCCTGATTGCTTTTGTTGTGGTTTTCCGGCTCTCTTGCTTCCATTCTGAAGAACGTTTGCGGTGCCCCCCCCTTTGCGAGGTCGTTGCTGTTCCCTGAGATTACCGGGCTCAGCGAACAGCCAATCAGCTGTAAGGGGCATGTACATGTGTATTGGCATGTTTTACCGCTGAGTGTATTTATTTATTTATTTAAAACAAACATATCTCTGCGCAGGAGCACATATTTGACAGAGTTCCAATCCCTCCATGTGTTGCTGCGAGTCTGCGCTCCTGCACATCCCTCAAGAGTCATCAAAAAATATCTCTAACCTGTAGCCTTTTGCCTAGCCATGCCCACTTCTACCGATACACACGCGGAAGCACCATAATGGGGTACACGTGCTCCCGCAACAGCCTTCTGTAATTGCCATAAAGATCAGTCGCCTGTGCCCCATGAGTGGTGATTGCGGAAGTGGGAAGCATTTGAAAGCATCCCTCTTCCATAGTGAAAGGGCTGCAAGTGTAGATTAGCCCTTACATGCATGCTGGAGAGGGCCCTGCACCACCACACTGCTCCACCATGCAGACAGGATTAATGGTTGGGTGATCATAAGAACCAGCCTATGATATGCTCTATCCTGGTTCTCCTTCCTTTCACCATTCAGACGTATGAACTGGATTTTTTTCCCAGTATTATGCAATTTTCCCAATAGGATCTACTTCTTTTACGCAACCTCGCCATGACAGTGCCCCACAGATTGCAATTTAAAGTGTAAAGCTTTTTTTTAAAAAAATGACTATGTAAGTGATATTCTGTTCTCTCTCATTACTCAGATTCGGAGTATTTTCTTTCTCCCTGCATAGCCTGTCTGTTAAGAAGAGGGTGGATTGACCCACTGCCTTTAAAATTTTCAGTAGCAACTTGGAAACACTAGATGGCACCAGACAGGTAAAAATGAAAGATCGGTGCATGGCTTAAGAACTCCTCTGTGCATGTATTTAAGCTGTATGAGACTACAAATAAACAAATTTAGAAGTCTGTTATCTAGTCTCTGGAGTTGCTGTTTCTGATTAACTTGACCTTTTCCTTTGACAATTAGAATCCTTCCAGGGCCAAATGTAATACCTTTCCATATTTGCACAATGCAGCAATTTTTCCTTTATACTGTGCATATATTATTTGGTTATACCTTTTGTAAGATAAATAAAATTGGCTAATGTATTTGAATATAATAAAATTAACTGCTAGTACAATATCCAGCTGTTACGATGATCCTGTCATGGGTATGGAGTCTTGGCTGTTGTGCCAAGATCACAGGAATGTTCAATTTTATGCTGTTTTTGAATCTATCGTTCTAAAGATAATGATCAAAAGCATTTGTCAGCTTATGCTATGTGTTCCAAAAATGTTCCATGTATTTGCCAAATAAATATATGCCATTTTATTATTGTTCCCTGAACTGTGGATGAAAATAATGCAGCATAAAGAAGACAGCAAGTCATTTAAAACCCACCACCACCATCCCCACCCTCTGCTTTACAATATACTATCTATCATCCCTCCATCAATCCCCCCCAAATCCAAATCAGACACTGATATTTATTTTGTGTCTATATTATCTATATAGATATAATTATTTGTAGAAGGCAGGTGTTTAAAAAGGGACAGGGTGCACATAAACCTTAACGGCATGAACATTTAGTGATAGACAATAATATGTTTCTACAATGATATAAAAAAATACATGTGCCATTAGGAGACCATGTACTTTCATGATGCACATTGAAGGGGGTGGTGGGGGTGGGAGAAACGTCATTAGCAATGGCTTTTACCCTTTTACTGGTGCTTTATGTAGACTAATCTGTAAATAGTGTCTGTTTTCCATTAATTGGCCCTGTTTTGCAATTGCTGCCTCCCACAAGGATTTCCATTTAAGCATGATGCTGTTGGCTCAACAGAATTTTTTGGGAAACAAAGTAAACAGGGTGGAGTTCTGTTATTTAGAAAAAATGTAAACAGTATAGAAAACAATGTCTTAAAATAAAGTACGAGGGGAAGCCAAGAAATTGGTTGCGACTTTATGCGGTAATCCATGTCCTGTGGAACTAAACCTAAAGAGGTGAAATTCACCGTGAGCCTAAAGACAACAATGAGCAAAAGGTTTTTCTTGAGGGCTGCCACAGGCGAACCTGAACAAAGTGCAACCTTGGCTGGTAGCTGATGCGACTTTACACCATTGCTCATTCAGTGGGGCTTAATCAAGGCATGGGGTACCAATGTAGCTGCATGCTGATGTTTCCTGATGCTGGAGAATGTGCAGCGGTTTAAACAAAGCAATTGTTTTTTGAATCTGGTGAAAACCCAGGGTCAACTTCTAGCCAGATTAATAACTAGACAATATGATAAATTAACCTTTCCTGCCCTATGGTTCAATCCTATAATAGTATCTGAGCTGAAGCCAAGCTGTCTAGGTTTGTAAATACTGTCTAGGTTTGTAAATAGCTAAAATACTGCCCCCCTCCACCCTGGCCTTTGCTGAAAAGTAAAAATGAGGAGAGAAGAGAATGAGGACTTTGGCTTCATCTAACACATTATATGTCAATAATAATTTGTTTTATAAATATTTGCTTATTGCAAGAAACAAAACTAAGTTGTAGACTTTTCCTGGCCCTTCATTCTTAAAAAGAATCATAGAGCTGGAAGAGATCCTGAAATTATCTAGTCCAGGATCTGCAATACAAGATTCAGCTACAGCATCCCTGACAGGTGGCTGTCCAACCTCTGTTTAAATACCTCCAGTGATGGAGAACCCACCACTTCCCGAGGAAATCCGTTCCACTGCTGAACTGCTCTCATTATTAGGAAGTTTCTCCTAATGTTTAGTCAAACTCTGCTTCCCTACGGTTTCCACCCATTGGTTCTAGTTCCGCCATCTGGAGCAACAATCTGAATAAAGGCAGGCCAGCAGCAAGCAACCGTTTTTGACCCAGGGTACATTTGGCAATTTGAGAAACTGTCCTGGGCACCAGCACAAAATGGCTGCTATGGGAAGTGTGACTAGTCACAATGGAGATGTAACCTAAACAAAGGACTGAGTATGAGGCAGAGGTGAGGTCTGAGTCTCAACATACTAAACAACTCCTTTAAACTCGCAGTTTTCAGCATCAACAGAAAAGCAGGCAAGGTCTTTTTCTCTCCTGAACCCTCTGCCAGCCAACTCATTCCCCTTATCTCTTTCTGTCTCTCACTCTGTGTCACGACTCATACACTCTCTTTCACACCCAGGCTCATCACCCATAAATAGTCATTCATAGAGTGACCATATGGAAAGGAGGACAAGATTCCTGTATCTTTAACAGTTGTATAGAAAATTGAATTTCAGCAGGTATCATTTGTATGCATGCAGCACTAGGTGAAATTCTCTCTTCATCACAACAGTTAAAGCTGCAGGAGCCCTGCCCTCTTTTGTAACTGGTCACTCTAGTATAGTTCCTGCAGCTTTAACTGTTGTGATGAAGAGGGAGTTTCACCAGGTGCTGCATGCATATAAGCATATAAATGACAACTGCTGAAATTCCCTTTTCTATACAGCTGTTAAAGATACATGAGCCCTGTCCTCCTTTTCATATCATCACCCAATTCATTCACTTATTCATTCATGAACTTCTGCACTGCCCCATAACTGAAGTTTTCTGGGAAGTTTACAAAGATTAGAAGCCATTAAAAATACACTATACAAAGTGCAAAACCAGTCACACAAAAACATAGAACCAAGTGCTGTGCAGAATCCTGCTCCTTATTTTTGGGTTTCTCTCTCTCTCCTTGCGAAAGAAGCATTGTTTTTTCCCCTTCCTGTTTTACAAGGTGGGGGAGAAGTTTGAAGAAGTCTCTCCTTGGAGAAAAGGACTGGGTTCCACATACCTTTTTAAGTTTGGGAGGTGGCTGAAGGATCTTCTTTCTATTTGTTTGTGTGTGTCTATGTGTGTGTTTTACTTGAGTCTCCCCAGCATGAGACTCTTTACAGACAGGCTTCTTTAGCCTGGCAACACTTCTTGAACACCGATGAGACTGTTGTGACCTCACCCTCTCCTATAGGCATTCAGGAAGAACTCCTTGGTTGCAGAAGCTTCTTTGCAAAGAGTCCCAGGCTCTGCAAACAAACGGGACATTTGGCGGTTAGAAAAACCTCTTATCTTGCTTGCTCCATGTTGTTGGAAGGATAAACAGATTTTTTCTAAAGCTCTAAAAGCCCTATTTGCTTGCGTTTTGGAAAGAAGCTTTTACAACTCAGGAGTGTTTCCTAAATGCTTAAAGGAGAGAGCGAGGTCACACGGAGCCTATCTACGCACACAGGATAAAACACTTTGAAAACGTTTTGAAAACTGTATATGGAGTGTGTCCTGGGCCCCAACAGTTCTCAAAACTGTTTTAAACCATTTTAAAGCAGTAGTGTAGATAGGCTGACAGTTTTGAGTATTGTTGGGGTCCAGGACACACTCCATATACAGTTTTCAAAACACTTTCAAAGTGTTTTATCCTGCATGTGTAGATAGGCTCACGGTCTCATGGCAGTTCAGAAAGAGCTGCTGAGCTGGAGAAGTTTCTCTATAAAGGTCCTGGGCTGCTCAAAGTGCAAGAGGTGCATTTAAAGTAGAAAAAGAAAATTAGAAAGAAGATTCCTCAGCCACCACCTACACTTAAATAAATAAATGGAAATCCTGTTTTCCTCTCCAAGGATAAAGTTATTTGAAATTCTCACCTCCCCAGCTTCTTTCGCAGAGTTTTCAAATCACTGTGCCTCCCACAAAATGCTGAAAATTGAAGAATTTAAATGTTCAGCACAACACTAATATAAATAGACAAGAACACACAAACAAATATATCTAAAAACAATCTTTAAACAATCAACCAAAGACAATACAGGACCTGATTAAAAACTCATCAAATGCCGTCAAATGCCTGAGAGAAGCAGTTTTAACCTGGTGCCGAAAAGATAACAATGTTGGTACTGGAGAGCATCATTGGGGAGATTATTCCATAAGTGGGAGTCCTTTATCAAGCTATGTTTCTCTCTCTCTCTCCCTCTCTCTCTCTGAGCCTATCTACACTACTGCTTTATTAACTGGTTTAAAACTGTTAAAAACAATTGTAAAGCAGTAGTGTAGATAGGCTCTCTTCTCTCTCTCTCTCTCTGACACACAGCCTTTTGCCTTTGGCCCTGTTCACCACTGGAATGTGGTTCCTGAGAGGGTCTCTAAAATTGAATTCAGCTGTCACGCCGAAAAAGGTTCAACCCTTCCTTACAACTGGTATTCTGTAGTAAGATAGGCCCTCACAAGATTGTACACTGTGCCCTTTCTGAACTTGTGGATTGGCCTAACAGTGGTGTTACAGCTGTAGCCTTACGATGGATCCTCACTAGGTTGTTCAGGCAAGCTTAGGTGTAAATTGTTGATATTTGAATCAGACAACAATAACCAACTCTCCTAGCAACTTCACCTGGAATCTTTCTCATAGTTATGTATTTTGTATGTTTTGTGCACAAGAGCATCTCTGTCTACAAGTCTTTAGTTTGGGTTGTTGCTACTTACAAAGCAGGGCAGTTTTCAAAAAACTGAAAAAGCTCACAGCTTGAATCATTTGGTGCTGATTGAGGAGATAAGACATGTGTAGACATGCCAAATTTTTAGTGCTTGTGGTTTATGGGAAATGGAATTTGGAGAGTAGCTTTCTCTGCCATCCCTGCTTCTTATGGTCTGAGACGTTCAAGGCAGCTATGTGTGAAATAGCTCTGTTTTCCATGGCTGGCTTGAAGGCTATTTTTAGAAATGGCTAGACTAATTTAGTTACTTATTTTCACTTCATCAATGTGCCTATCCCATGCTCTTGGGCTTTTTACAAAAATAACAAATGGATGGCTTCTTCCCATAATGCTGGGCACACATACTATTTTAATTTGAACTCATTTGTAAAGTTGAAATGTATATAATCAAGTCAACACAGGTCCCCATCCATGACACTTGACTTGGAAGGAAGAAATGGTTCCATTGCAATACCTTTCTTTTAGAAGCATAATCACAGCCATTTCACTTTATGGTCATGTCCTGTTTTCTTCTCATCTACACAGGCTTTCTGTAAAAGTGATGTCTCCCATTTCATTGATTACAGACCTCCAGTGTGCATATTTTACAGCAGCTGATACAGGAGATGACTTGGGACACATTATCCCAAACACAGGAATGAAATATAGGCTGGGGTCCTAAGTGCGCTGTTGGTGAAAGAGTCTTTGTGGGAATGGAGAATTTAAGACTGTAGCTATACAATAAATGAGTGGTTATGGGATGCCTGCATAACATTATTAATCGCAATATGGCACTTCTAATGTACAAAGGGCTTTATAACCTTTACCTCATTTATCCCCAAACACTCATATAGGTGATTACATTTTATAGAGGTGAATGGATGCCAAGAGATAAATTTGTGCAAAGTGAGTTGGGATTTGAACCTGAGTCCTCGCCTGGCACACTGGACACCACTAGTCTTAAAAACCTGCTTTGTTGTTAGCTTGGCTTACCTATCTATGAAAGCTCAGTTATGCTGGTCCGGTCTTGTTTGAATGGCCAATGATTGTGGGCATCATCAGATGAGCATTTTATTGCACACATTCCTGGGCACTCACGGATTTTCGTGGTTCTCTCTCACAGCGTCGTTTGCCTCCTGCCCCTTCTAGCCTTCTCCGTGCAACAAAAAAAGCCCCTGGTAAGTCCGTATTATTTTTAAAGATGAAAGTTGCCACTATCTCCTGCTGTATGCAGAGAAGCGGTGCAATAAAGACGTCCCCTGAATGGGCCATATGCACTTTTTTACTTCCCTCTTTCCTCTCCCTGAGAGCATCAAAAGCGGGGGTGGAGAACCAATGGTAGGCAAGCATGATTTCCCCCATTTGATGGATCCCTGTATCTCCATGAAGAACTTTTATAGCAAAATGGAAAATGAAGCCTGGCATCAGCACACAACATCTTTGAGCAGATGCTAAGGCTCCAGTGGGGGCCATCAGAGATGCCTGCATTGTTCACCCTTTTGAAAAATGTCTGGGTCCGAGAGTTGCCATTTTAATTTCCCACAATGCCCTGGAGTGGTGATACATTAGAGGTACTTGGGGAAATTAGAATGGTGGTGCCTGGACTCAGCAGTTTGATGCCACCATCACCAACATAAGAGAAGGCCAACCAGGGGTACTCTGCCCAATCCCGCCACCCAAACCTGGAACCAGCCTTGGGCTGCGATACAACTGTTTAGCATAGCAATACAACTGTGTATAAGTGAGAGAGGCAGAAATATCAGCAACGAGAATGATTATAATGACATATCTGCTCAACTTATAGAATGCTTTAGCAGCCTCATAAAACAAGCTATCATGTGTATCTTTCTTCACAAAACCTCATGATAACGTATAAATATTTTTTCTGGTTTCTCCCCACAGTAACATACAGCAGAGATAATAGAGTCGTACATTAATGAAATTGTGTATGCAAGGTTGCTCTACTCTTTGCTGAGCTTCAACTTATATAGCCAGGAAGGTACCTAGAAGCAATTTTATATTGCAGTTTTATATGCTGGATGTCAGTCAGCTGGCATATCCTATCAGCAGATTCTAGACTCTAGAGGAAGAGTACTATTTCTATATTTCAGTCAGCAGTCTTCTTCACAGCCTTCATGTCTCTAGTATGACAAATGCCAGGCTGGTTTGTCTTTTAATGACTTTAGAACAGGAGTGACCAGTTGTTTTCCTGTCATGCAAAAAAGAAACAAACATTATGTCGAGGTTGAAGGGTTTTGCCCAACTGAGGAGAAATGTCCTGATGGGCCCCTTAGTAAAGATGTAATCTTACGTATTTGTACTTTTCAGTCCAATTCATCTTGAAAGTTCATGTAACCAAAACACGCCTTAATAAAATCAATAGAAATATTTAGAGCTGGCTCTGATAGGATCTGGACCAAAATGCTTATGATTTCATTTATCTTTATCCCTCTTTAGATAATTGACAGTGCAATCCTATACATGTTTACCCAGAAGTTTACCCAGGCATTTAACAGCATATGATGAGGTTTTTTTTGTGTTTTTGTGTTGTTGTTGTGCTTTGACCCAGAAGGATATTGTTATTTTAACTTGTTTTTATGCTTTATGCTTTTAAATTTTGTATATTGGTGTTTTAATTGTTCAATGTTTTTAATTTTTGTAAACTGCCCGGAGAGCTTCAGCTATGGGGCGGTATATAAATGGAATAAAATAAATAAATAAATAATAAATAAGTAAGTCCCATTGAATTCAGTCAATGGGACTTACTCCCATGCAAGTGTTTAATGAAGGGTATGATCCTATAACCATGTTAATCCAGCAATTACAGCTGCTACATAGAAAGTTTTAATGTTTCATTTTTAAAAGCATGTTTACTTAGGGTGACCAGATAAAATCCAGGTCAGGGCTCATGCAACTTTAACAGTTGTAGAGCAAAGGGAATTTCAGCCAGTGTCATTTGTATGCAATTAGTTCCTGGTGAAATTCCCTCTTCGTCACAACTGTTAAAGTTGCAGGGGCCCTGCCTTCTTTTGTATATGGTCACTGTAGTATAGTGCATGCACCTTTAACTGTTGTGATGAAGAGGGAATATCACCAGGAACTAATTGCATACAAATGACACTGGCTGAAATTCCCTTTTCTCTACAACTGTTAAAGTTACATGAGCCCTGACCTGGATTTTATCTGGTCAGCCTATGTTTACTGATTTATTTAGAGATGTCTACCCTAAAAATGCACCCGCCCCCACAAGGCAGCTTCCAAACTGAAACACAAAAAAACAATAAAAATAACGGTAATAAACCAAATGCAACCAACACCAATAGCAAGAATTGCTGTGAAAATGCAACACGAGAGGGCAACTTGTGGTCCTCCAGATGTTTTGGCTACACCCAGGGCCTTGCAGAGATGGTAATATGCCCAGCCCAGATGAGAAGTGTGTGCCCCCCCATTTCAAACTGCTCATTAAGTATTTTTTAATCAGTGGCACTGATTCAGTGCTAAATACATATATGAATTAAAAGTGCCCCCTCAAAATTGTGGGCCCCAGGCCAACTGGCCCCACTGGCCCCCCCTCTTCCCTGAACTGGCTACACCTCCCATGATCCCTCACCATTAGCTATGTTGTGAAGTGCTGATGGGAGTTGTAAGCAAAAGCATCTGGAGGGCCACAAATTGCCCGCATTTGATATATAATGACTCCTAGTCTGGTAATGACAAATCAGTTATCATTTATAATTTTGTACTTATGTGCATGTGCTTTAAAGCAGAGTAGGCAGACTTCAGGTTTCCAAGATCTATTATTATTATTATTATTATTATTATTATTATTATTATTTCTCTTTCTCGCTTGGGGTGGTTTTTCTAGACGGATATGACAGGCTTTGCCAAGTCATGCTGTCTTTTACAGATTCAGGAATTTCCTGACAATTGATCATGTTTTAATTGTGATTACTTTCTGGATGTTGGTGTATTTTGGTAGGCCCAGTTTGTGAAGGTTTTCTGTATAGTTTTTTTTTTTTATGTGATGCCAGTGACTGATGTGACTAATGGCATAGTTCTTTGACTTCCATGGCCAGGGGAGTATATATTTCTCTCTTTTCCTCTTCCTTTTCAACATTATTTTTGTTATTCGGTATTGCAATGTTGATGAGATATGTGTGTTTTTCTTTTTTGTCTATGACCGTTATGTCTGGTCAGTTGCAGGGTATTGTCTTGTCCATATGAATTGTTCTGTCCCAGTATATTTTATGATCTGTATTTTCCAAGATTGTTTTGGGTCAGACTGTATAGTATGGTGCAGGTTGTTTGATAAGGTTGAAATTGATGGCCAGTTGTTGGTGAATTATTTTTGCAGGTGTATTGTGTCTGTCCGCATAGTCCATTCCTGCCAGAATTTTACATCCTCCTGTTATATGGTTTATTATTTCTTGGAACTGATGGCATTTCCTGCATAGGTCTGTTGTTACAGTGTTATCTTTTATGATGTATTTTTGGTAGTTCTTGGTTGCTATAACTTGATTCTGTATGGCTATTAGGAATTCTTCTGATTCTGGAAATAGCTCACCCTTTCTGAGCCATTCGTACGATTGTTCTTTGTTTATTTGTGGGTTCTGTATTACGTTGTAGTGCCCATTTGTTGTAGTGCCCATGGAGTTCTTTTTGTGCCCATTTGTCTTTTTTCTCTGTGGGTGTGAGTGGTCGTGTTTGGTCTTTGTTTTGTAGTGCTAGGTTGAGTTGGGTGTAATTTTTATCTGCTTTTACTATGGCTTTATGAATGGGGGTGTTTTTAGTGTGGAGGAATTCTCTGAGTGGTTTTATCTGTTTAGCATTAATTGTGTTAACCTATTGTTAACCTATTGTTATTGTCATTGTCATTATCATTGTCATTACTATTGTTATTATTATTAGAACACCAAGGTCCATGAGAGGTAGCCAGATACAAAATAGTGGCTCAGATGGCTGGACATATCCTAGGAATGACAGATCAGAGTGATTTTGAGCATATATTGAGCCCAGGAATTTGTGATCAGTACCAGAACCAAGCTCACAAGCCCTTTTTCACAACAATCCACTCCTGATGTTCTCCTTAGCATTCTTGTTCAGCAATCCAATTTAGGGTAGGGGCAGGGGAACCTTTAAAGTTTTTGCAATTGTTAGACAATTGGGATTCAGAACTCCTTGATGATCTACTCAGATCACCTGAGGATCTATCAATAGGTCTCAATCTGTCTTCTGCCCACCCTTACTTTAAAGAAATCATCTTCTCTGACTATGACTAAGTGGAGAACCTTGCTAATTATTTTAACATGGAGCTCTGCAGTAACTTTCAAATGTGTGAAAAGTGATAACTTTTCCATGTTGACACAGTCTGTGATGCTGATTTTCAGTTTTGCAAAGTTCATCCTCGCTCATCTGTCTCTCTCTCTCTCTTGCTTGCATGCCATTTCCTCTCAGGTTGAAACAGGATTTGGGTAGAGTAGAAAGCATTTCCAGCATTTTCTTGGCAAGGATAGACTTCATCTCTACAACCTCTTGCCCGGCAGATGTTCCAAGCAGATGGTAATACCTTCTTATGCCTGCATAATAAGGAATCGCCAAGAATTCCTACTAACTCATTAATTATGTTTCTCAGTCCATGTTTTGGCATCTTAAGTACAGCTAATTACGTGCAGATTCTAATCGCATTCTATTTTTTCCCTTGTAATTAATTATTTCTTCATTATCTACAAGCAGCTTTCTTCATTTCCCCAACAGATGTCTCTTTAGAGAACAGATGTTGCCACTTTCCTGAAAGGCGTCATATCTGACTCACTGAGTGGAGATTGCCTTGCAGTTAGATTTGAGTTTTTTAAAAAATGAAAGAACAAATGTAGTGAATTCTCTTTTAGATTAAGCAAATGTCCAGCATGATGAATGGAACCTTTTCCACCACCTTTTCCCATTAAAACAGTACTGGCAGAATTAAGGGAAAATCACACAAAGAATGTGAATAGAAGCTATTCACATTCACGGCTTCCCCCAATCTGGTGCCCTCCATTTGTGTCAGATTACAATTCACATCATCCCCAGGCATGCTCACTGGGATGATGGGAGCTATAGTCTGAAACACCACGTTGGGTAAGGATCAGCTATTGGATATGTTCTGATGAGCTTTCCTTTAGTTTAAAGGAAACTAAAGACTTGTATGTTTACATAACCATTTCTGAGAACTAAAACTGCATATGATACATGAAGCAGTGGTTATAGTGTGTCTGCATTCAGATAACATGATAGTCAATGGTGGGGTAATAATCTATTCGACAGTTGTTTAGGGGGAACTCCCCACACAACATGATAATCAACCATGGTGTGGATTAGGATCAGCGTTGAGTTGATTAATAGTCCATGCTGAGTAGACTCACTCATCCCCCACCTTCTCTCCCCACTCAGTCCTCCTACTAGTATCCCATCAGCCATTGTTGCTGAAAATCTATCCTGCCAGCTGGACTAGAGCGGCAGCTTTAATTGCTCTTCCCTTGCAACTCTGTGACTGAGGAAATAACCAACAGTGCTCTCCACACAACATGATAACTCATGGTGGGTTAAATAACCAGCTGTAGACTATTTAAACCACCATGTTTGTCTGAACTCAGTCTATGGCTGGTTTCGGACGATACAATAATCAATGGAGGGGGGAAGAAGCAACTGTCAGTTGTGTTGCTTATTGTGTCATGTGGAGGGTTACACACCATGCACATACAACTGGCGGTATGCTATTCTACTCAATTAAGCAATGGAGAGAAACAACGGACTTGCATGTTGTTTAGCCCGAAGCCCGTTGTTTAAAGTGTTGTCCGAAACCAACTCCCCTCTCTCAGTGGACTATTCTGTTTGGGCATAGAGTTCTGCCAGCCGGAGCATCTGAACCCCCCCGGCTGCTCTGATACAGCCAGCAGAACTTGTGGTGCATGCTGGGATATGGCTGGAGGACTGAGGGAGGGGGAGGGAGGAGATGCTGCAGACAAGATGGATGCCCGAACTTTCAGCCACTCAAAGGATAGCAGAGTAACGTGTCGTGTGGGGAGCACCGCCTATCTAATGCACAGTCAGTATGCTATCTCCCCCTCCGTTGCCTAATATGTAGTGCAAAACCAGCCTCTGTGTAAGCCATAGTGGAAGAATCGATATTGCAGTGGTAGAACACGTATTCTCCATGTACAAAGTAGCTGATGGAATTTTTGGGAATCTCTCTTTAATCTGTCTTGGGTAAGTGGGGTGGTAGAAAACTCACCCAGAAGCTTGGAATGCTGCAGCAGTTGGGGAAGACCATACTGGGCTTAGTGGACATCCTATAAAGCAGTTTCATATGTATCTTCTTCCAAGCAGGGATGGGCAACCTTTTCGCCCCAAGGGCCATCTGCTATGGTGGATGGTGGAGAAGGGGCTGTACACACTGGGGATGTGTGAATCAGCAAAACACAAACTCACCAAAGTTCTCCAAATCCCAACTTGAAGCTTGTTCTGTCTTGAGTCTGTATCAGATTGCGAGCTTTGTTTTTTCTTCTCCTATGAAAATCTGTGCATATTTTCATGCGTCTTTTTTTCCAAATGTACACATCAAATTGTGTGTATCTGAAAAGTTCACATTTCTTCTCTCACTGCTGAAAGCATATTTGTGTGCATTTTTGAAATGTAAGCATGCTGTGGAATGCATTTTTTGGAGGGTCTGCGAATCACATTCATTGTGTCCGAGTTCATCTTCATTCCAGAAGTTGCAAACTGGGTAAAACCCTGATAAAAAAAGAACTAAAAAGAATTTCTCATTCATCCCTAAAACACACCCATCTCAGCATGCAGGAATGGGAACATTTAAATCTCCCTTCCCTGCCCACTGAGGTCAGGGGATGGGAGGGATGTGTGTATTCAGGGGGGCTGTCTTCATGGTGCTGGGTTGGCACTGCCTCCCTCCTCAACCCCGCACTATTCTCTCTCCCGAGGGGCGTTGGATAATTCTGATGCCGAGGAAGAAGTGGGGGCTTCTGGGCAGCCATCTGGGTCCTGGAGTTGCTTCCGCCCTCTTCCTGATGGAAGGCAACCAGTCGCTGGTCACTTTCCACCAGGCTCCACCCCAGGTTGCTCCCAGATTGGTGGCGGAACGACGTTTCATGGCAGAAGTGCCATGTTGACGTTGCTCCCTTTGGAAAAGGGTAAATCCCCAACTTTTTCAAAATGCAGGAAGCCCCGCAGCGGCTGTGAATCTGCGCCTATGTCGTCTAACTGACGGGGCACAGATCTACAGCACCGCGGGGATTTCCCTGCATGTAGACAGCCCCCCCTTGTGGTGGTTTCCTCACTGCTAACAGCAGTGTGCCACATTTGCTGGGAGGAGGGTGGTGTTAAAGTCTCCCATCCCTGCAGCTATCCTGATATAGCTAGCTTATACCTCCCCATTGCAGCTATCCTGATACAGATTTCTGTTTCCCCACTGCTACTAGCAGTAGGGTAACAGAAATAAGTACCCCCCCCTCTCCGTAGCTAATGGCTGAACATCTGGATGATGGGGAAATGTGAGCAGGGTATTCCGTGGCTCTGCATGCCAGACAGAGAGCGGCTAATGGTCATGGGTTGCCCATATATGTCCTAAGGTTTTGCTGTCTGTTTTGGCTACAATCTGCCAAGACATTCTGGATGGCGGTGCATTGAAGGAGACATTTCAAAGCACTCAAGAGTTTGGCTCTTCATTAGTTTTGCTGCAATAAATAGGTTAGCATGACTAATCTCTTGAACATGTAAGGGTTAATTTCTTAAAGCTGGAACTTGCAAATCCGTTGCCTGGAAATCAGTTTGGATCTCATTATTTAAAGACTGCTTGTGCTATGAGATTAGCTTCTTGGGACACACAAAAACAAAGATTAGATTTTAGTATATATAACTATTTAATCTGATTCAATTAAGATTTATTAATTCGTCATTTAGATCCTATTATTGCAGTTATTAGTGATAGACATAATTACATTAGAGTTAATCACTGTGTAAGCCTTTTAAATTGATTAGAAGGACAATGGCAATTTAAGCTGATTAAGGAGCAAAGGATTGTCTCTTCTTGTACATGAACATTTCCACATATTTGGATGATATTCTGAATGAAATCCTTCTTGCTTCAGGTTCAGGCCAAACTGTAAGGAACAAACTGGCCTATCCTATATGTTCTATGATAACCATCCCCAACCTGGTGTCCTCCATATGTTTTAGATTTCAGTTCCCATCAG
The DNA here is from genome assembly GCA_029215795.1 of Anniella stebbinsi. NCBI lineage: Eukaryota > Metazoa > Chordata > Lepidosauria > Squamata > Anniellidae > Anniella > Anniella stebbinsi. The sequence goes on from JARDYH010000004.1 coordinate 193,355,321, forward strand.
CCCTAGCCAGCATGGTCAGAAATGCTGGGACTTGTAGTACAAAACTCCTGGACAGTACCAGGCTGGGGAAGGCTGTTCTATGGGAAAAGGCTGTAGCTCAGAGGAAGAACACATGCATTGAATGGAACAGAACTCAGGCCCATTTATTTATTTATTTATTTACTGCATTTCTATACCGCCCAATAGCCGAAGCTCTCTGGGCAGTTTACAAAAATTAAAACCATAAAAACCATTCAAATATAAAACAACGACAGTATAAAAACATAATTCAAAATACAGTATAAAAGCACAACCAGGATAAAAACCGAGCAGCCATGCAGAAATTGATAGGGATTTAAAATACAAATTTAAACAACAAGGTTAAAAAGTCAAACTGAAGAACTGTTAAAATACTGAGAAAATAAAAAAGGTCTTCTCTTGGCATCTAAAGGAGTATAATGTAGGTGCCAGGCGAAACTCTCTAAGGAGCTCATTCCACAGCCGGGATGCCACAGCAGAGAAGGGCCTCCTCCTGATAGTTACTTGCCTCACTTCCTCTGGCATCTCTAGATAGGACTGGGAAAAACTCCTGTCTAATATCCTGAAGAGCTGTTGCCGGTCATTGTTGACAATATTGAGATGGATGGAACAATGGTCTGACCCAGTTTAAGTTAGCTTCCTATGTTCCTATACTGTTTGTCAAGCCTTGGCTAAGCTCAAAGACCAGCTATTACTTTTATTGGTATTTCAGATGTTCTTTTCAGTCTGTATTTTCAGTGGTATTTCTGATCCACTTCTTATTCTATATTTTAAAATAGGCTTTCACGTTATTATTTTGTGGAATTATTTTGCTGAGATTTTAGATTTTCATTTGGAGTTTGTCCAACACTTGATAAACTATTTCTAGTGGAGATATGGGATAGAAACATTGAAATAAATCAATAAAATGATGGGTAATAGGCACACTGGGCAGGCCTGTGATAAACAGGGAAAATATTCTGCTTAGTATGGAGCAGAGAGAGATAATGGCATAACAATGGGAGAGTTAGTGATGCTTGACTCTGTCCTGTGAAACATTTATGGCTGTGGACAAAGTTGAAAGAGAATCCCACTGAAGTGACTGGAACTGCTCCTAAGCCCAAAGTGGTTTGCTGGATGAGAGCTGACAGCTGGAAGATACCAATGAGAATCTGGAGCTACATAACCTAACATTCACGATGGAGTATTTTTGTGGAAGAGAACAAAAGCCAGGTTACGCCATGTGTTCTCCAAAAGAGCATGAGAGCGAACACTGCAATTGAGAGGAGAGGGTTCCTCCAAAGGAATGCTCAAATACAGATGTTTGGCTCTACTGAAAATTCATTTGGCCTTGTATTAAAATATGGTGTTAATCAAGAGTGTCTTATAAATTGAGATGAGTGCTGCAGCTGCCTCTTGGGTCTGCCAAATGGTGGCCAGACATTAAAGAGGTCTTAACCAATTAGCAGAGTCCCCTGTCTGGTGGGTGTGGCTGGACTTTGGCCCTGTGCACCCTCAGCCAAGATGCGAGAGGAAACCCTTGTGGTTCAAAGGCATAACTTCTACCGAGAGAGCCAGGAAAGATTCTCCCTCTGGCTGAACCTGTAGGAAATGTGCTAAGCTTGTCTCAGCTGCAAACTGTTTCCTGCATATCTGTGGCATTTGTTAGTGTTCTCCATAAGGAACAGTTGGAGAAATTTGCACGTAAATATGTGTAGTGTATGGAACTTTACTTAGTGGAACAGCATTCTGGGGATGTGTATTTGTTTCCATTAAAGAACTGTTATCAGCATGTTTCAGGAATATTCAATATATTTTCAGGAATACTCAATAAATTTTCAGTTTAAAAGATGTATTGCATCAATAGGGTGCATCAGATAACACCAAAATCCCCCCACCAAAATGTTGTTTTTTGTATTCATGTGCATGGAAAGGAAAAAACAACAACACCATAAGCAGTGGTGCAATGGTAAATGTTGAAGTGAAAGCACTCATAATGACAGCCCCAAGAGCTGCACCCCACAGAAAAGTCCAAGTCTTCAGGCTGCTGGGTTGATCCATATCAACAAATTAATTCTAGCATTTTTCACCTACTCCAGGAGCAGGCGTTTTGTAAAGCAAATAGATCTAAATTGCCCTTTCAAGACAAAACCATCCCAAAATACTTTGCTTTACAATAGGGAACGATATATTGTTGCAGGGGAAAAATCATTCTGGGTACTGTGAAGGTTGCAGCTTAGCTCAGATAGAACAGGGAACGATGGAAAGAAGGAGGCTAAGGGGAGGCATGATAGAGCTGTACAAAATTATTCATGGTGCAGAGAATGTGGACAGGGAGTCATTTTTCTCCCTCTCTCAAAATACTAGAACCAGGGGTCATCCCATAAAGCTGATTGGTGGGAGATTCAGGACAAATAAGAGGAAGTACTTCTTCACACAGCACATAGTTAAATTATGGAATTCACTACTACAAGATGTAGTGATGGCCACCAATTTGGATGGTTTTAAAAGAGGGTTAGATAAATTCCTGGAGGAGAAGGCTATCAATGGCTACTAGCCTTGATGGTTATGTGCTACCTCCAGTATCCGAGGCAGTAAGCCTGTGTGCACCAGTTGCTGGGGAACATGGGTGGGAGGGTGCTGTTGTACCCAGTCTTGCTTTGTTGGTCTCTGGTCAACAGCTGGTTAGCTACTGCGTGAACAGAGTGCTGGACTAGATGGACCCTCGGTCTGATCCAGCATGGCACTTCTTATGTCAGTGTGTCTGCTAATAAAAAAGTTCTGGTGCTGTGTCCCTGTGAACCCTGGGTCCACTACACCACCGATGTACCCAGAGACTTCCCACACATGCAAGAAAGCTTCCTCTTTGTTTTCAAGGCCCAGGGCAATGCCATTTCTGCACATGGAGCTGCCTCCAGTTCTGCACAGTAGGGAAGTCCAATTACATAGAAATGCATGTGCACACATGACTGCATAGGGAACTTTGGATCAGATCCACTGAACATACTACATAACCCTTTCAGAACTGTTCCTCATTATTTCTTATCAAATGATGTCATAAAAGGGTTTCTGGATGCTATTGGCTCAGCTGTTCCAAGCTTTCAGAAAGCTACGCTTGGCTAGGAATCTGAAGATGCTTAAGATTAAGCATGAAGCAGGTTTAGGGAAGCAGGGCAGGGGTTAAGACAAGAGGCTTGAAGCAGGGAGTGATGCAGAGGAACAAGAGCAAAAGGAGAAAGCCAGAGCCTGAGAGAAGAGGAAACTGGAGAAAATGCGCAGAAAGCAGTAGTGGATATGGCCAAGAAATGCACAGATGAGAAGACCAAAATTCACAGATTGGTCTGAATATCTGCACAGGCATTTCGTATCAATGTAACGTACCGGTGATGTTGGGATAACGTTTGATTTCCAACAATTGCAAGGGCATGGAAGTGAATTGGCTCTGGGACTTAATTTGTGCCAAAGCTCACACACTTGCTGAGATCCCTTTTCAGTCCCTGGCCTGACACTAGTGCTGGAATCTGTGTAATAGTCATTGCACTAAGCTCCTCTGAGTAGACCCATAGGCCTGGATCCAAAGGTGCCTCCAAAATCCTGTGGATTCCCCCCTCCCACTGCAACCCCCATAAGGATCCCCTGAGCAGATTTTCATGTGCAGGAGTGTGGTGGATGGGAGGGGAGAATGGGAAAGCCTGATGCTGCTCTCATGCCCCATCACCACCTAGTAACTACTGCGAGTGTCTTTAGATGAGCATTTCTTGCATGCTTGTGACTGGCCACTCATGGATCATTTTGGCAGCACAGCGATCTCCTGCTTCTGTTGTTTTTTCTGCTACAAAATATGACCCGGAAAATCCATTTCTTCTTGGCTCTGACAGTAATTAGCACCATTTCCTGCTGTGCAGGAGAAGCTACCAAAATGCCCACATGGTTGCTACTTCCTTCCGCTTTCTGTTCATCCCTATTGTGGGACAGAAGCAGGAGCAAAGTGACGGTAGGGAAACACGATTCCCCCATATGAAAATGCTCTGCATGCCACCATTCAGTAAGAATTAAGGTGTACATTAAAAGCCATGTCATCCGACATGCAGGGCACGTGACATGGCTTTCAAGCAAACTTGAGCAACCCACTGTTCTGTTTAGAAATCAAGCACTGGGCATGCTCTATCCGAAGCACACATTTATTGAATCTGCAAATCTTTCCATGGGACTGTAAGTCTTTGTTGGCAGATGTTTCAAGAGAGAATAGTTTGAAGGAAAATGCTCCAACATTTTGACCCCTGACCACCGTCCTCACCTCTGGCAACTCAGCTTTTAGTAATGAGATAGATAGTTTAGAACTACTTTGGTTTTTGTTTGGGTTGTTGTTGTTTTAAACCTATTTAGGATTGTGAGGATTTACAAAGGTTATACATTCCCCATAGACCGTTAAAACAGAAACCCATCTCGTGCTTCCCTCCTGCTCATTTGCCCTTTCATTGTCATATGCATACACACATTACTGGGGGATTCTCAGCCACATATGCTTTACTAATTATACTAATTTGGCTTCGAAAGTCTTTAATACTTCATTAGCCAGAACATTTTGGTTGACCCAGTTTTTTTTAAAGAAACTTGAATAGAATACTCAGCCACAGACCAAACCTCTGAGGGAATTAAAACACAATCCTATTATAAATACTTTACGTGGACCATTCCCCACCCCCCACCAACATAAGCTATGTCTTTGCACAAGTCAAAACCATTACTACTAAAGAGGGATAGTGAGGAAAGATGAGCTTTGTTTGGTAAGCATGTAATATTGTAATGTGCATTTTAATTAAAATTATGATACAGGTGATTGGCATGATACAATAGTATACATAATTCTCTATAGACATTTCTATAGAAGTTCTATAGATATTTCTGGTATAATCAGAATATTCATGAATGTTCTAATAAGCAAGGGATAAAATGTAGACTATGAGCACAGAACCTGAGGCCTGGCAGTAGGGTGACCAGATAAAAACCAGGTAAGGGCTCATGTAACTTTAATAGTTGTAGAGAAAAGGGAATTTCAGTCAGTGTCATTTGTATGCAATTAGTTCCTGGTGAAATTCCCTCTTCATCAGAACTGTGAAAGTTGCAGGGGCCCTGCCTTCTTTTGTATCTGGTCACTCTAGTATAGTGCATGCACATTTAACAGTTGTGATGAAGAAGGAATATCACCAGGAACTAATTGCATACAAATGACACTGGCTGAAATTCCCTTTTCTTTACAACTGTTAAAGTTACATGAGCCCTGACCAGGATTTTATCTGGTCAGCCTACCTGGCAGACAAATCTAGCTCACCTAGAGACCCAATCCAGCTCACTGGGGTTGTCCAGATGGCCACACCTCCTTCCCCTGGCCCCACCCACTTTGGCCCACCCACCGATTGTTTAGTGGTTTCCTGGCTTTTGTGCAGGAAACCACTAAACAACACCCCACACATGCTCACACACATTTTCTAAAAGATTGAAATGCTTCTCTTAAAGCTTAGTTAATGACAGTAAGGCCTTTCAGACACAATATGCACCTTTTGCTTTCAGCCCCACCTATCACTGGAATGTGGGCCCTGAGAACTTCTCTGAAGGAATTCAGGCCTCAGGCTGAAAGAGGTTTGGGGCTCCTGATGTACACATAAATTATTAAACAACAATATAAATTCTATGATGGAAAGGGAAGTTTATTTTATCTGGAAGAAAGCCAAATATGTCCATGCACCCTAACACTTTTCAAAGTACTGGCAGTTTTGAGCAAGGCCAAGAGAACTCTGCAACCTTGGGGACAAAGAAACAGGGCAATCTCAGAGCTTGCCTGACCAAGCACAGGGAGCCTTCCCAATCCAAACAGTCTATACTTTTGCAAAGGCTTTTAAATAGATTCTCTGTCACCTCCCATCCTGAGACTTTTACATCTCTGGGCAAGTTCAAAAGGCTTTCCTCCCAGAAGTCTCAGTGTTGTTAGATGCCAAAGGTGTCCTTTGTCCTAAGGCTCAAGAGTCACTTTCCCCAACCTGCTATCCTCCAGATGTGTTGGACAGCTACTCTCATCATCTACAGTCAGACTCAATGTAATTGTGGATGATCTTCTCTAATCTGCCACAGCCAGTCACAATGACTGAGGATGATGGGAGTCCAATACATCTGGAGGGTGGCAGGTTGGAGAAGGTTGCCCTAGCGTCAAGAGCTTATAGAATCATAGAATAGTAGAGTGGAAGGGGCCTATACGGCCATTGAGTCCGACCCCCTGCTCAATGCAGGAATCCACCTTAAAGCATCCCTGACAGATGTCTAGCTGCCTCATGAATGCCTCTAGGGTGGGAGAGCCCACAACCTCCCTAGGTAATTGGTTCCATTGTCATACTGCTCTACCAGTCAGGAAGGTTTTCCTGGTGGTCAGTCGGAATCTGGCTTCCTGTAACTTGAGCCCATTATTCTGTGTCCTGCACTCTGGGATGATTGGGAAGAGATCCTGGCCCTCCTCTGTATGGCAACCTTTTAAGTACTTGAAGAGTGCTATCATGTCTCCCCTCAGTTGTCACTTCTCTAAGCTAAACATGCCCAGCTTCTTGGGATTTGCCCACAGTAACACGGAGTCTTAAAACCCCCCTCCTTTGGGGGTGTTTGCATAGCTGTGTCTGAGTTGCAATTAGTGCCCAGTACTTGGATAAGAAGCAGAAATACACACTCTGTGCACTTTCAGAGCCATATGTTACATTCTGAGCTATGCAATAACTTCAGAATGGAGTAATGTTTGATCCAGATTCCATCCAAGTATTACGAGCTAGGCAAACTCTCATTCTGAACCAGGGAAATATGAAATTGGTGACATCACTACTTTTAATAATATATATATATATATATATATATATATATATATACGTTATGTTGGGGTGTATGTATGTGTGATTAAAAATAATAATTCTAGGCTATTCTAAGTGCTGACATAAGTGTTCATGGTTTTCTAGTCTGCTTTAGTTAGACGGCATGAGTGTAGTTGTAAGCCATGTTGGGCATTCCATTGATTTGGCAAGGTATACACCGATTAGGCAGAAGAAGATGTATATCAAGCAAAAAACTAAACTCAAAAGGTCAAGTGCTCTAGCCCACTCCAGGTTACAATTTTGCATGCTCCCCTGAACAGTATATATATATAAAATTGTGTTCTGACTTTCCAGGAGCATCTGCAAAGAGCCAGTAGGATGTATCTGTCTTTTCCCAGCTCCCATCAGCTGCAAACACTCTAGATACAATGTCCTACATTCTGGCTGAAATCTTAATTTAAACAAACAGAGTCCACATGCTAAGGAAACAGACGTCCGCAGATGATTGTGTGACAGGGATTTTGTGTTAAAAAAAGAACAAAAAAGCTGCTCCACTTCAAATGCTGTTTAGCTTCACATGTGCACAGTGCAATGCAGTAAAGGCCTGTCATGTGCTTCACCCTGTCTTAACAGTAAGCAGAGATACCATGTAGTTCATAGGGTAATAAAAAGTAAAGATGGAAAAGACCTATTAGATCATCTAGCTCTGCAGTCTGCCAATGCAAGGTCATTCCCTCTAAAATATTCTTAATGGCCCAATCCAGTGGGTATTTCAATCACTGAGTCATAGGGACTGTTTATGACATCTGTGAGGGGTACAACCGTTGACTTTATAAACTGGCTTTATCTGCACAGTCTGCCTTCACAAGGATTGTGGGAGAGAAACGATCTTAGATCAAGATCTCTGTCCCATGTTCTCCATGCAGCATTTTCTCTTCTGCTTCTTTTTACAGCTCCAGAGCTGGGATATAAAGGCAAATAAACAGAGATTATCGGGGATCTGCATGATTGTCGAGCTATCATAGGCTGACCAGATAAAATCCAGGTCAGGGCTCATGTAACTTTAACAGTTGTAGAGAAAAGGGAATTTCAGCCAGTGTCATTTGTATGCAATTAGTTCCTGGTGAAATTCCCTCTTCATCATAACAGTTAAAGGTGCAGGCACTATACTAGAGTGACCAGATACAAAAGAAGGCAGGGGCCATGCAACTTTAACAGTTGTGATGAAGAGGGAATTTCACCAGGAACTGATTGCATACAAATGACACTGGCTGAAATTCCCTTTTCTCTACAACTGTTAAAGTTACATGAGCCCTGACCTGGATTTTATCTGGTCACCCTAAGCTATCACTCATATCGGACTATATCCTTGGTGGAAACATTGCAATCCCATCTGCAAGGTACCAGAAGAGGGCAATGTTGCAGTTAGTTAATGCATGGGAATTTGGACCACAGCTACCCTTAGGATCTCTATAGCCTACATTGTGTTTTCCTGTGATTTTGCTCCTCACCTCCCCCTGACATCCTCCGTTGCTGGGAACACATGTGTGTTTGCTCTCTCACTCTTGCCTGTGTAATGGAACACAAAATGGACTGAATAAACTCCTTTTGAAATCTTACACTGTACCTGCATCTTATATGCAAGAATATTGTGAGTAAACTAATTTACCTTTTCTTCACTAAAGAAGAGTTTGGTCTCCTTTACTATCCTAAGATAGCCTTGTGTGCATGTGGGACTGGTAAACGCTCATTCTGTTTTGCCTTTTCATTTTTCTCTGCTAATTTGCCTTTCTAACAGGAGGCATCATTACTAAATAATCCCATCAATTATTTGGGCTTCCACTCACCCATACCTGTCCTTCATTTCTCCATATTATCAGGATACTTTTAGCTTCATACAGAGTTAGAGCATCTGGAAAGGAGATACAGTGTACTAGATCAGTCTCTACATAATATATGAAATTAAACCTGCCATCATCACACACAACTTTTTTCAGATGAATCTTCACTTTTCCCTTATAGTTCCATATAAATCCCATTGGGTTGGATCCAGACTTTTCCTCCTGGAAATTGGAGTGCTCATTCCATCGTCAGAAGGCTTCTATCCAGTGCAGGAATCCCACTAGTGAGATGTGGGGTGGAAAATCTGCAAACCTCCCCCCCCCCCCAAGTTGAAATAGGATGTTGTAAAATCAGGCCCAACTGTGGGAAACTAGGAGGCTGAGAACTCAGTTCTACTGGCCCTTCCACTGGCTTCTTAGCTGGCAGGGGAGACACACGATGCTGATATGACCTATCTATCTCCACAGCTGGGAGACCTGACCTTGACAGAGCCTCCTGTTTCTCAATCAGGGAGCCTTCCATGGGAACTAGGCATCAGCAGGAGGGCTCTGCAGAGGAGCGTGTTTCAGGGCTGTCTCCTTTACTATGTCGCCAATTAAAGAGGGTGGAGCAGAGGTGTCCTGTGAGACACAGTAATTGCCAAAGAGGAAGGTTTCCCTGCCAGGACTGAATGTCCAATACTGATCTTTGGCCTCTCCCCGTAGTAACACTTCCTCAGGGCTGTTTGGGGTTTTGTTCTGGTGCTCATGAACTGAACCTGGTCTACGTATTATGTTGTGAACTGTTATCTATGGATCTTTATGGGGTCTGTAAAGGCTTAGTTTGCTGGGATTACTGCAATAAAGGGTTTTTATGGTGAATTGGGCTTCGTTTCTGGGAAATCAGGTCCTGACACTCTGGAACAGTGTGGGAGGTGATATTGGGGGCTACAGAGAAAGGGGAAATTGGCAAAAATCAACCCACCCCCTTTACCACCAGTGGGAGCATTCCGAGTGGAGCTCCACTTGGATTGCTTTTGCCGGGAGAAGCAAACTCTGGATCTAACCTGTTAAATTTCATGCTTAATTTTCTATTTGCTTAAATTGAGAAAGTATGATTATCCATAAAGGAGCTTATAAAGATATGACTTGGATTCTTTTGATCCAGAATATGGGGGAGATTTTTTAGGTTGCTAATTTACTAACCTCATAAAAACTAGAGTTGAAAACAAGCACATGCCAGGAGAGAGGAGCTGATTCACACATCACTTTTCTTTTAATTTGCCCAACTTTGTCCTAACGTTTCACTGTCATCATGTCTCCAGAATGTGGATATGAATTTGTCCCAGATGTGTGTAGCCTTTATTCACCCGACTTTGTCCCAGTTATTCCTGGCTATCACGTGTCCCAACTTTTAATATGAATATGTCTCATATTTGGATAGTTTCAAGTTGGTTATTTTAATATGCGTGCTATGTGTACACCCTGCTGCTTCAAGCATCTGCAACTTAAAATAAATATCCAATTGATAATCATTTGGGTTTCAAAGAACATAGTAACAATGCAACAAAATATTTGCCTGTTTCTTCTAATCATCAGGTTTTTTTTTATTGCAGGTGGTGCACTTCACAAATGAAAAGGATTATACATTTGTGTGTAACGTTTTTCTCAAAAAGAAATCCATTCTGTCCTGCAGATTCTGGCTGATGTTGAATTTATATTTACACTGAAAGACTATTAAATTTTCAAGATGCCAAATACACTCCCCCCATTGATCTTTTTTAAAAGCAGACTTTTACACTCTTTAGACCTTCAGAATAATCACAAGAGAAGATAATGATGTAATAATGAAATTCTTGGCTAACATTGTTATCTTTGCTCCATGTCCAATTTAATTGAACAAATATAGCAAAAATGTATTAATGATATGGGGCTCCATCACACCAGCAATTTAGCGCACTCTCACCATGCCTGGTATGTGGTTTTGCAGCATGGTACTCACATGATGTCGTCCCTATCCTGCGCTCATCTTGCCTCTTCCCCTCTGTTTTCCATCTTATTTTGGAGAGGGGAAAATCTGGTTTACCCCTCCATGTGCAATAAAGCCACTCCTCCCTCCTGTGTACTGCTGTCCTTGCGCTATATTGGACCATACCATTTTTTGTTGGGGGCGTGTGTGTCAAAGGGCGGTCTTGCTGACAAAAGAGGAAGGTGAGGTGGTTCTCCATTCAACTGCTCAGTTGTGAAGGTGGAGGGAGAGAGGGCGCCTGGACATCCACAGAGAAGGCGAGTAAGGCTTCTGCAACCCATGCCTGGGACTTGGTCCCATTCAACTCTATGGTTGTTACTCCTGAATAGGCATGTCTAGGTTTCCTAACCAGAACAATGTTGGCTTTCCCTTGCCATGGCAACGTTGACCACAAACTTTACCAAAACTAATTGTAATACTTTCTCTTCACTTACATTGTTTAATATGATCTTAGGGGAAAGCATACTGTGTTGTTTTATTATAATTACTCAGTTTCAGGCTGCCATATATTGTACTTGTGAGATATCTATCATCTCTCTCTCTCTCTCTCTCTCTCTCTCATCTATCTGCTGTAGGGGGAAGGAGAACGTAGGGGGAGGGGTGGGAGATTTTGCTGGCATAGTAGTAATACAAGTGAAAAGATACATGAGCTGAAATAGTGCAACAACGTACAGATGAGAAAGTACCCACCGCTCGACTCGCTAAGGAAACAGAAGAGGAAACTGTGGATGCAAACTGGGGGAAAAAAGTAGGCGCTATGGAGCCCATGGATCTCCAAAGTTAAATGGCACACCTGCCCCTTTTAAACTTTTCTTTAAATGACGCTCCATCTCATCTAATATGCAGAGGATTACAATATATGAAATTACCAGCCCAATCCACCACCACCCAGTGAATCTGGGATTCAAGCCCAAAAATTTTATATAAATTGAGTTGCATATTGAGCCAGTCTGATAGATGCCAAAAACATTGGTCTCATCAATCCTTATGTGATAGTTTTATGCTGTACATGTACTCTATCTAACATTTACTCCCACTTGGCTTATTGTCAGGTATTGCAGGATGTTGGATTATTCTTGTTTCAGCCCCTCACCCTTACTTAGCATCTAACTTTTCACTTAATAGCATTAATATACTGACCTGGTTCACACATAACAAAAACCCATGATTTATTTAACCCATAGTTAACCTATTGTTTCTTGCCCTGCCCAAAGTTTGTATGGCAGGTGATTGAACAAACCACAGTTTGTTTTCTCAGTATCTGAGTTATTTGTTTCCCTCTTCCTTCATCCACTCTCTGTGTCCCAAATGTTTTTGCAGCCCTGTAGTATAGGCTGACCAGATAAAATCCAGGTCAGGGCTCATGTAACTTTAACAGTTGTAGAGAAAAGGGAATTTCAGCCAGTGTCATTTATATGCAAGTAGTTCCTGGTGATATTCTCTCTTCATCACAACAGTTAAAGGTGCATGCACTATACTAGAGTGACCATATACAAAAGAAGGCAGGGCCTCTGCAACTTTAACTGTTGTGATGAAGAGGGAACTAACTGCATACAAATGACACTGGCTGAAATTCCCTTTTCTCTACAACTGTTAAAGTTACATGAGCCCTGACCTGGATTTTATCTGGTCACCCTACTGTAGTACTGGCACATGGAGTGGCTGGGCTTTATTTACCACTCTTGCCTGTTGCCTCTGTTGTCTGGTGAAACAACCTATGAACAACCCACAGTTCGAGGTTCACATGTAACAACAAACCATAGTTCAAACAACCCAGAGTTCACAAGCCAACAACAAACCATGGATCCTCTTTCTGGGTTGCTTACGGTTAACAAACTATGGTTTGTTAGTGCTGCTGACTTTGCACAACACTAGAACCCAGTATATGACAATTGTGCCTGCTTACTGGGAAATGTACCCCCTTTTAAAGAGCTTACTATAAGATAACATGGCAGGCATACCATGACCTCTGTGTGCATTTCTACCTGCAATGTGTGGGTAATAAAGGAGCAATGTGGGACATCTGCATATTACAGTGGTTTGGCGTGAGGGTCAACCAATGCAAGAGGCTAAAATCCATATATCTGGGATCCCAATCCAGCCCTTCATTGTTTCCCACATGGCCATGCCCCCTTTCCCTGGTCCCAGCCCCTTTCCCCCAACCACTGATTGTTTGGTGGTTCCCCAGCTCTTGCATAGTTTTCTTTCCATTTTCTTCCTCTCTTAAGCGGTAAGAGCTTTAAGCTAAAACGTGTTGGTATGTTTTGGGCCTGCTCCTTTTGAATTTGGCCCCACCCACCATGGGAACATGAACCCTGAGAGCTTTTCTGAATTGGAATTTGACCCTTTAGCAAAAAGAGATTCAACATCCCTGCCATATATGTTAGGCATCCCAAATCTGTTGAAATCAATTGGACTTAAGCAGTTAGCCACACGTATATTTTCTACTGATTTCAGTGGGGCTTCGGCATGCCTACTTCCCTTCCTCTAGGTCCGGGATGGGGAACTTCCAGCCCACAGAGTCTCCCTATCTGGCCTGTGGCATCCCCTCCTTGTCCCTACTGCCCATGCAACAACCAATGAGAGAAAAGAAAGATGACGCTACACATTGCCCATGCCAAGAAAGATGAAAGGGTGCATTTATTGCACAGCAATCTCAGACTCACAACCATGTCTCCTTAGAAGCACAGCTGGATCTTCAGAGGAACATATATGAGATTTTTGATTTGATGCGTGAGTGACTCACTCACACAACATATGGGGCTGAAATGAATTCTTTGAATCCGGGACAGTGAGAGTTTAAACATATATTCAGATTTGACAATGAGCCAAGCCTTATTAGAAATTCTTTCTCTTAATAACTCAGATAAAACATTTCAGTTCATGCCATATCTACTGAATCTGAAGCAGCACTGGCTGTTCTTTAGACACCCCCCCCCCCCCCCCCAGTAATCATTCTCCCTAGGGTTGTCCTTATAGAATCCAACTTCCTGACCTGGCTTTGATTATTCTCCAGCGTATGTGACATCAAGTCCCTGTCCCAACATACAGTAAGGTTAATGTTGAATTAGTTCTTGAAGTTAAGATTCAGTTTTCTTATTCCTGCAAAGATGTCAAACACAAATGAACATGCTGTAGTCCCTCCTTTCCGCACAATGCAATTGGATCTTTGTTCAAGAAGAAAATAAATTGCATATGCAAAATTGTCTGGCTTTTTAAGCTGGACTTGGATAGCTCCATACTTCTGCAGCCAAAAAGATCTAAGTGTATGTTCAATTTCTTGTGTATGAATTCTTTCTCACCCAAGGAGCTAGTTGTTGGTTCTTTGGCTAGGGCAGGATCTACACTACTGCTTTATAATGGTATTGAAGTGCACTGATGACTGTTGGGGCCCATGACACATTCCATATACCTTTCCCAAACCACTTTCACAGTGTTACATCCTGCTTGGTTGGATCTACATTACTGCTTTGTAATGGTATTGATGTGTACCGACAACTGTTAGGGCACAATCCACATTCTATATATCTCTTTCATAGTGTTATATCCTGTTTTTTATTCCACATTAGTAATGATTTGACACAAGGTATAGATCTGGCCAAATTTGTCATATGACAAAGCAGAAGTAACTTCCCCTTCATCTTCATGAGGTTCATAAACTTTATTTGCCTACCACTCATATAATTGGCTAGTTCACAGTCCTCTACTTCACTGGTCAATGAACCTTATCTGCCAATCCTGATATGATACATTTTCAAAGCCAGAGAAGGAACTAATTTGATTCCAAAAGAGTCTCTTGGCACATCCAACTTGTTCTTTTGGCTCAGGCAGCCTTTGGTAGGGCAGCTCATGGCTGCCTAGAGCTGCCCAGAGCCCAGATAACATGTGGCAAACAACCTTTTGAAAGGAAAGGAACTATATGCATTTTTGGGGACCCTGATGATAAACTAGAGTTAGACTGCGTAGAAAAATATTCCTTACAGAACCTTGTATTTTCTAGGGTTTTGTGCTTTTGTCAGTTTTGGAAACATTTTCTTCATTTTAAATGTGAAGGAATTGCCGTGTAATCTCTGAACTGAAAAATAAATAAATTCAGTATAACATCTTAATTATAATTTTGTACCTTTTCAAAACACATCTACTTATCCACTGCTATAGTCATGTGTTCCAAACTGATATTCAGATATTATTAGTGTAGTGGCATAGCACAAATAGTGAAACAAGTATAAGAATGTGTGGATTCATACAGTTTTGTTTGTTGAAGGATGGAACCAGATATTCTTGAGCTTGTACGGCAGTGCTCCAAGGATTCATGTCTGTTACATAGTTATATATAGACAAAATAAATTGCTTACCCCCTGTAGTAAAAGACTTACATAGTCTAAATTCAGTACCCAGAGTCAAATTAATTAAAAATATTAGTCTACAAGTGGTAACTAAACAGACATGAAAGAGATATTGCTGTATTGTACCTTCTAATTAGTACCTTCAACAGGGAGGCTCCTCTTCATACAAAAGGAATATGAAAGGGAGTAGATGACAGCAATATGGTTGGGATTTCCCACCATGGGTGTTTAGTGCAAAAAGTTGTAGACTTCAAAAGGAAGTTTGT
Organism: Anniella stebbinsi; assembly: GCA_029215795.1. Lineage (NCBI taxonomy): Eukaryota > Metazoa > Chordata > Lepidosauria > Squamata > Anniellidae > Anniella > Anniella stebbinsi. Next base: position 193,370,627 of record JARDYH010000004.1, read on the forward strand.
GCATATTTGGATACAGGTTACTAACCTACAGTAAATGGGTGTTAATAGGTGTGTACTTACGGTATCTTTTCCTGTCTGTTCTTCCCGCGCTTCCTTTGTGATGCTAGAGCACTCTCCCAACCAGTTCAATGGGTGTATCTATATGGCTGGTTAAGTCTGGAACAGACTAGGAAATAAAGCGTTTACATATTATGGAGGCCCCATGCCTGCTAAATTGAGGACATGAATTACTCCTTTTTGTCATATCATTAGAAAAAAAACATTAGATCTATCTTCTCCTGGGTAACTAAGGTCAGATCTACACCAAGCAGGATATAGTGGTATGAAAGCAGAATGAAAGTGGTATATAAAAGGCAGGAGCCACACTACTGCTTTATAGTGGTATTGAAGTGCACTGACAACTGTTAGGGCACACTGACACATATCATATACCACAATATCCTGCTTGGTGTGGCTCCGGCCTTGTATATACCACTTTCATTCTGCTTTCATACCACTATATCCTGCTTGGTGTAGATCTGAGTAGGCCTCAGCTTGACCTACTGTTCTCAGGCAAATGAAAACGTTTTGAGTCAAGGTACTAGGGAGATGTTTGCAAATGGTGGCAAGGTTAATGCCTTGGTAATACTCAGGATTCCTGCATTGAGCAGGGGGTTGGACTTGAGGGCCTTTTATTTATTTATTTATTTATTTATTTATTGCATTTTTATACCACCCTATAGCCGAAGCTCTCTGGGCGGTTCACAAAAATTAAAACCATAAAATCATTTTAAAAATATAAAACAAGCCACAATCCAAAAACAATAAATAACATACAATCTAAAAACACAACCAGAATAAAACCAGCAGCAGGAATTAATACAGATTAAAATACAAATCTACTATTCTATGATTCTATGATTCTATGAGATAGTTGCTATAATAAATGCATCAGTGTCAACTTCTCTGTGAGTAAGTGCTTCAGTCTTTGATGAGTAGGATCAAGGTTATGTAGAAGCAGCCATGTATTTGTGCAAGGTTTCTAATAATGCTATATTATTGGTTTGGTTGGCTGTTAATTGGTGTTGGCAATGTTTGTTATGGCTGCAACCATCTATTTAACCAGATATTAATAAAACTCCTTATTCTTACCCACTCAGAGCAGTGGAATAGAATGAATGGAAGAATGTGTCTCCTGACATCTGACCCTTTTTTCACTCTCATTGCTGTTTTTAGACTGTTCTCTAAGGAATGATCCCATATCACATCCAACTGCTTATCTATTCAAGTTGCTTTACTGTTGGAAGTTCCATGTTACAAAAAACTCCATTACCACTTGTCTTCATACAGTGAAACATCAATGGGAGTCATGACAACCATTTTTTGAAGTCATCACATTTTTCGAAGTAGCCAAGGAGGTCAGACTTCATTTCAAATTGTATTTCCCCATTTCCCAGAAGACATATTGAGACTGGCTAGTTTTTATGTGCAAAAGAAGTTATCCAGGTTTCCTAGACTTATGAGACAGCTGTGAAAAGAGGGTGAAATCATTCCTAATGGAGGCAAGCTGGGCTTTAACCTTTGAACGTGATCCAGTTTTTTGTGTTTTGAACAGAGAAAGTTTGTGTTCATCATTCTGTGTTTCTAGTAGCAGTGTGTAGTACAGTTTACCAGTCTTTCTTTTACAAATCATTGATGTGTTCTTTCTCACTCATGTTATGAACATTCCAGACAGTCTTGATGACAAACTCATTAGCTTTGTTTTTAATCTCTAAAGCGAGTAGAGCACTTGATTCTTCCCTAAATGGGCTTCCCATCTCATTCACAGCATAACAAAACATCTGAACATCTGTATCAAAGGATCAACTGGTGGGTGGCAATAATGGATGGCATTTCAGAACCGTAATGAGAAAGACATGAGCCACATAGACTTCAAATATTTATACAATATGACCAACTTCAGGCCCAGAAACACTCCAATGGTGATATTCTCTAGGATATGATGCACTATCTGTCTCCTCAATGAGCCAGATGTTTTATTCATACTCCTAATCTAGGGCCATAGCAGAAAATACCATTTTGTTCTCTGAGCGGTCAGCTTACCTTGCTAAAAGCTTTTTGCTAGAGGTGAGGGCAGCCACTGAATGTAGTGAACACGGTGGAATGTCTGGAACCATGGAACAGTAGGCTGACCATATGAAAAGGAGGACAGGGCTCATGTAACTTTAACTGTTGTAGAGAAAAGGGAATTTCATCCGGTGTCATTTGTATGCAATTAGTTCCTGGTGAAATTCCCTCTTCATCACAACATTTAAAGGTGCAGGCACTATACAAAAGAAGGCAGGGCCCCTGCAACTTTAACAGTTGTGATGAAAAGGAAATTTCACCAGGAACTAATTGCATACAAATGACACTGGCTGAAATTCCCTTTTCTCTACAACTGTTAAAGTTACATGAGCCCTGTCCTCCTTTTCATATGGTCAGCCTATGGAACAGTTCACCTCAAGGCACTTGTAAGTTGGGAGTTCTCTACACTCTCACAAAATTGAGGAGTTCCAGATCAAGAACAAAGTCCCAGCACAGAAATTGTGGTAAAGTATTAATATTTGGTACAATGATGTGTAGCACAATATTGTAATGTCACCCATGCCATAAGTAGGGAAGGGTGAGAATTTTCTTTGGTTTGCAGATCTGCAATGGAAACTTACATAATCTGCACTCCTCCAACCTCTATGTGAAATGCACATTGAAAACTATATGCATTTTTGCATGAACTTTTAAAAGGAAAATTGTCAAACTGTAGTATAAACAAATGTAACTGTGAAAAACTGATGAGCTGAGTAAAAGCAAAATTGAGAGAATTTCCCACTAAACTGGGTATGTTTAGCCTTTCAAGTACTCTAAAAGTACTTGAAAGGTTGTTACACAAAGGAGGGCTGGGCTCTCTTCTTAATCACCCAGAGTGCAGGACACGGAATAATGGGCTCAAGTTACAGGAAGCTAGATTCTGGCTGGACATCAGGAAAAACATCCAGATTGTTAGAGCAGTACAACAATGGAACCAATTTCCTAGGGAGGTAGTGGGCTCTCCCTCACTAGAGGCCTTCAAGATGCAGCTGGACAGCCATCTGTCATGTATTATTCTATGATTCTATGATTCCATGTGTATGTAATATTAATCATATGCCATTACTAATAGCAGTTAGTATTTATTATTTGATGTGCTTAACACAGGTATAGGCAGCATACACTGGTCTTTCCCAACCTGGACCCTCCAGATGTCTTGGACCATGGGTGGGCAGAAAGTATCTCCAGATATTTTGTACTTCCCAGCATTCCTACCCATTGGCCAGGCTGGCAGGAGCTTCTGGGAGTTGAAGCCCAAATTATCTGGAGATCTACCTTTTATCCACCCCTGGTTAACACATGATAGAGTAAATGCCACTGTAACTCAGTTGGGGATATAGAAATTTCAGGGAATGGAAGGAGCTTTTGGGCTAGAAAACATCTTTTTCAATCGAACAATGGCACTTTGAAGCCTTTGTACTAAAGAGGAAAGACCTAGTAACATCCACCAAACTAAAATGAACTTCATTGGAGCTTTGTTATCTAGGCAGTGTCTACACCTGCCATTTATCCCGGGGTGGTCACAAGGTCATCCCTGATCGTCCAGATGACGCACAGCTGATCCCGGGGTGAACTGGGAATGAGCACTCAGTTCTCCCAGGATAGCTGGCACTGCTTTTTCCTCAGTTTTTCCTGCCATCTCAGGACCATCCTGAGCTTCATGGGTGGTGAGGCTCTCCCTCCCAGGGTCCTTCCTCTTCCCCACGAGCAGCGGGGCTCAGGAAATGGGTATGGAGTTGTGCAGGGGGAGTCCGTGGGCATTGGGGGTGAGGGGGAGAGCATTTTTGCCATCTCTAGGATGGCACTGAGCATCTTCAGTGCCAAGTTTGTTGTGTGTGTGTGTTTTAAAAACTGCACGTTTGTGCAGGATTGCATCCGTGCAATTGCGCAAATGTCTCCTCTTTTTTTAAAAAATGGCACCCCGGAACGTCCCTCTTTATTTCTGAGACAACTCACTGGTCCCGGAAGTGAAAAACTCCATGATCATCTCTCCCCACTCCCCAAAGGGCTGCAGGTGTAGATGAGTCACGTGCACTGCACACATAACATGACCACTCATGGAGAGGGCCTTCCCAGTAACCACTTGCAGGCTCCAGATCTCCCTCCCAAGAGGGGCTCACCATGCCCCCTCTTTCATCATGTGCAAAGCTTCTTGTTTAGCAAGGCATTTAGGTATTTAAGCTCCTGCACAGATGTGTGTTTTAATTTGATGCACTGAATTATTTTTATTGCTGGAGGATGTTTAATTTTTCAGTTGTTTCTCTCTGTGCTTTCCTGCTTTTAGTAATTTACTAATGTTGGTTTCATTTGTTTTTTACTTAAAGTTGGGATATAATGCACACACAAATTCATATTTGCATGTACAGTTTAACATTAGCTCTATACAGCTCTAATTTTGTGGTTCTGTAGTACAATCTGTGAAGCCTGCATTCAGGTCACTGTACATTTCTTTTTATGCACCCTGCTTCCCAGTATGTGAACAATTCCTTACATTTTGTATCTCTGCTGTACTACTCTTTTAGGCTACTTTTTGTAAAACGATTTTTAAGCATTCTAATGAATAGTACAGATAGATGGTAGTAGAGCATCAAAGTTTGTATAGGTTGGGGGACATTTATATTTTGAGAAATGGATTGGGAGGTGCAGGGCAAGAGGTTAGAAAAACAATGCTGCATCTCTTCCTGCGCCCCCTCCCCCAATACACCTTAGTATGATGACTACCTGTCTTTATAATTCCTCCAGGGCAATACTAGATTTGTAAGCTGTAAATCTAAGAACACTGTGATGAGAGGAAGGCCATTACTGCCTCTCAACAAGTCCTATTTGCTGTTTATAGTAGTGTTCCTATCTTGCTGCATCAATGGTATCGAGTTACATCACTGTAGTCTTATTGCCTGTTCCTACCTGCCTGCTATGGCGCCTGGTGATCTGTTTAGCATTATTGACCATCTCTGTATTTATCTGATTGGCTGACAAGCTGATAACTGGCATTTCCTCGTGGGCCATGTGCAAAGACTGGCCTCTGGCAAACAAAGCCACAGTGTGGGTGGGAAGGGATGGTGGCCATGGAGTCCCTCGTGCATTGAATCCCTTCATAAAATTAATTTCCACATGGAATCCATTACACAGCAACAATTACCACATAATGGGGGCAGAATGGTCATCTGGATATACTTGGAGAGCATCTGTGAAACTTCTTCTGGAGTTTATAGTAAAATATGCAGCACAGTGTCTTCTGGCTCTAGCTTTTGTGAATAGTTTGGATCTTAGACAAATCCACATGCGTCTCTTGAATGTGGGGATTATATATGCATTCTCACTGAGCAGGATTACTTTGGATTCTTTCACCCCTTACCATCTCCTCAGCAAAAGGACCACAATCTCATTCTTGTTCTCCCAGGATACATAGGCGTTGTCACTGCATGTCCCTTCTTCTGCTATGTATCTTGTGAAGAAGTATAGTCAAGGGAGTGCCGTTTAAGGAAGAAAAGGGTAGGTTGGGTCCAATTGCTTCATAATACGTGCAATTATTCTTCAGAAGCACATATAACTCAGGTTGTTATGAGGTATGAGAAACAGTGCGGTGTAGTGGTTAGAGTATTAGACTGGGATTCGGGAGACCCAGCTTTTAGTCTCCACTCAGCCATGAAACTCACTGGCTGAATTCGGACAACACGATAGTCAATGGTGGGGTAATAATCAACTTTACAGTTATTCATCTGGGGGTACTCCCCACACAACATGGTAATAAATAATCAACTGTGGTGTGGATTAGGATCAGCACTGAGTTGACTATGGCAGCATTCGGATGACAGTTGTAGAGCAAAGGGAATTTCAGCCAGTGTCATTTGTATGCAATTAGTTCCTGGTGAAATTCCCTCTTCATCACAGCAGTTAAAGTTGCGGGCCCCTGCCTTCTTTTGTATATGGTCACTCTAGTATAGTGCCTGCACCTTTAACTGTTATGATGAAGAGGGAATTTCACCAGGAACTAATTGCATACAAATGACACTGGCTGAAATTCCCTTTGCTCTACAACTGTTAAAGTTACATGAGGCCTGATCTGGATTTTATCAGGTCAGCCTAGTATAAAGCCAGATCAGACATTGGTTTAGTAAGATGCCAGTGGTCCCACTTGTCAGAATTGGAAGGAAGTGAAAAGCTTCTTCTAATGCTCCTTTTCCACCAATTCTGTTGTAAAGGTGGGAGAGGTGCATGCTCATTTGCTCCTCCTCCATTCCTCCTCTCCCAGTCCCAAAGATATGCACAGCTGCTGCCACCAATAAGGAAGCCAGCCAGTCACCCTGTCCTGACAAGGCTTCGCGGCAACTTGACAGAGCAAAACAGAGCCCTAAACTAGGCTGACCATATGAAAAGGAGGACAGGGCTCATGTAACTTTAACAGTTGTAGAGAAAAGGGAATTTCAGCTGGCGTCATTTGTATGCAATTCATACCTGGTGAAATTCCCTCTTCATCACAACAGTTAAAGTTGCAGGGGCCCTGCCTTCTTTTGTATATGGTCACTCTACTATAGTGCCTGCAACTTTAACTGTTGTAATGAAGAGGGGATTTCACCAGGTACTAATTGCATACAAATGACCCTGGATGAAATTCCCTTTTCTCTGCAACTGTTAAAGTTACATGTGCCCTGTCCTCCTTTTCATATGGTCAGCCTACCCTAAACAAACACACAAAACCTTCACAGCCACACAGTGCACAGAAAGGACTTATTTCCTCCTTGACTCCTCTGGATGAGCACGCAAGTGCGCAGGACCTGCGTATGACATCAGAAGCAGGTGCCAGCTCTTCCACACAGTCGAGGGGGTGGAAAGTGCTTCTTGCTGCTTGCAGCCAGTCCAGGATAATGAGGAGAGAGGCAGTGAGGGAGGGGAAAAGGGAAGGGAAAAGGGAGACCAGTATTGGAAGGAGGGGTAGCAATTCAGTGATTCCCATGGATTCACATCTGGGGTTATTAGGAATAGACACCAACAGGTCTTGCATGAAGAACACATGGCATATGTGCTGAGTTGTTTGGAGGCCTTCTCCAGGTATGTGTGTGTGTGTATTAATAAGTTTCTATTGTCTTAGTCTTCCTCTTTCTCTGAGAAGGAACTTCAGACACAAACCACAAAGAGCATAACTGAAGAATATTCTTGAGATTCTTAGCATTTGTATGAACATACAAGGGTAGAGCAGGCTTGCAGAATCTCCTTCAGCCTGAGGGATAAACTCCATTTTGGAGAAGGTCTTGGAGGCCACATTCCAGTGGTGTGTTCGGGCAAAAGGGGTGGGACCTACTCAGTAATGTCAAGCTACAACTGATGGCTTTTGAAATGCAAAATTATTACCTTGGTTTATTTATGTTACTGGTTAGATTTTCAAAATAATTGGATCTTAATCCAATTTAACTAAAGTCATGAGTATTGAACACAATGTGACTTAAGTTAATATTGCTGAGCTTGTTCTATTGGCTTCAATGGGACTTGGTCATGACTAACTTTAGATGCAGGAAGAGAGACCAGCTCTGGTGCTTATAAAATATTTTTTCCTTAATGAATTCTTCTTTGAGCAAGTCGACGTGTTTTGGATATAATCCTTCTTCAGGAGCTAAAACTATAACATGAATACTGATTTAGAGGCAACATATCTACCCATGAAGGTAAAACATATAACACTAAAAGAACCTGTATATGTTTAATTACATTACAAATGTACAATATCTACAAACAGACTCCCGTGTTTAGCTCCTGAAGAAGTATTATATCCAAAATGCATTGAGCTTATCAAAGAAGAATTCATTAAAGAATTTTTTTTTATAAGCATCAGAGCTTGTCTCTCTTCCTGTGTCTTCATTGTGGTGGTTTTTCCATCTTCTTTCTACATGACTAATATTAGCCATATTGGGACAATTCTGTACTATACTGAGAAAGGAGGAATGTACTTTTCTTCCAGTGACTAAACATTTGTAAAGTAAAAAAATAAAAATAAGAATTCATGTGGAAATCAGCACAGTGCCGTCTTGTTTCACTAATGTTTCTCTATATTATGTAAATAACATCGGTTCCCCAAAAGCTGTTACAGTGAACTCCAGTAATCACTCTTGGTCACAGTAATGAAATTCTAAAGAGCCAATTCTTACAGTTGTATGCCTTTTCAGATGACATATAGCTAGGATACCTAGCTGGGCATTCCAGACATCTAAGGTTTGGAACAGTTCTGCAATTTGAGTGGGATCTGGTGAATACTATATATTGTGTTTCTTGTTTCTGTTGCATCCCTATCTGCCCTTCCTAATCCTTTGGGTGTTTCACATACCATTACATGCGAATTCTAGATGATCTATTACGTTCTCTGCAGTGGTTACAATTGCACAGGAATCTGTGGTGCTTATTTTTAAAAAAAGTTTTCACGAATGAAACCTACATGCTCAGCGCTTTCAACAGTGCTTTCTTAGTGATCGTATTTATGTTCTGTGAGGTTATTAGAGCTGGCGCTTGAAGAGTTCATTTTCTTGAAGAAAAAGTTGTGAAAACTCTTGAGAATCTCAAGTGCATAGTAAAACAGAATATATATATATATATATATACATACATACATACATATATATATATATATATATATATATATGATCGATAGGGACAGTGCTGAGTCTGGAGAGAGAAAGTATATGGACAGACTGCTTAGTATTGCCTATACAGCCCAGAGGGCTAGATACATAGACATAAGAGAGGGGGAGGGGGAGCAAGAACAACACAGAGCATTCAAATTCCAAAATTTGGCTAGTGGTGGCTCTTTGGTGCTCGGCATTTCAGTAAATTAAAAGAAAAATTGTACCTCACCAGTAGAGCACAGTGCTTTGCATGAAGAAATTTCTAAGGTCAGTCCCTGGCATCTCCCGTCAAAACTGGAATCAGGTGAAGTAAAAGTCCTTTGCCGTGGAGAGCAACTGTGAGGCAGAGTAGACCAGGGGTAGGCAACTTTTTTGGGCTGTGGACACATCTGGCAATTTGAGAACATCACAGAATGACTGCCATGGGAGGTGTAATGAACAGGCCTGTTCCCCTTGGTGTGGGGGAAGGGGTTTCAGCCTATCAATCAGAAACAGAAGCTGAAGAAACAGGATTAGAAATGTCCCACCTTACACAGGAAGTGGAGGAAGTGATTTCCCAGGCTCTTCACCCGCCAGGGATATATCTTCACAAGACCTTATCAATGAGAACATTAACAACACACAGTCTGTGGGAACTCAAAAATCCTCTGAGGGGGAGGGAACTTCAGAGCTCACCGATCCCAGATTACACCATAGGTTCAAACGGGTGGAGCTAAAAGTAGGCGAGAGGCGGTCAGCTCGACTAGCCTCTCGCCAAAGGCTTCTTCAAAGAAATCCTCCTTGAAGTGAAAGAGACTCAGAGAAAAGACCATCGCCTTTGTTGAAAGAAAAATTGCCTCGCTTAGTTTAGCCAAGTGTCAGCCTAGAGTAAGGTTCCTAGGTTTAAACTCCCTTGAGGTGCAAGGAGATTTACTGAATAAAGCTTTGAGGATTACTTGGCTGCTATGGAATGAATGGCAAAGGATAAATTGCGTGCTCCAAAGTCAGAGTACAAGGCAAAAGAAGAGTCTGAGACTCAACACACTAAATAATTCATTTGAATCTACAGTTTTCAGCACCAGTAGAAATTTATTTTGCAGCGATTTCAGCTGCCTGCAAGAAAATGTGTTAATTTTTTTAAAAAGGGGACTCAACAAAGGTGTCTGGGCACCACATTGCCTACTCCTGGAGTAGACAATACTGGGCTAGATCAGCAAATAGTCTGACCTGGTATAAAGCAGCTTCCCATATTCTCTAAGTGTAGCCCCAGAAATGTTCAAGCTTTTTTTCTGAAACCATGAGGACCAGTACCTTGCCGTTATTGTTACTGAAAGTTGGCAACCTTACAGGGAAAAAGTACCTATGTGAAAATTTGCTGGTTATTGTCAGATTGCGAGCCTTATGTTACACACAAAACAGTTTTGTTTTCTAAAGCTGCAAAACATATTCGTGCAATCACTGCTATTGTAGTGGACTGTGCAGATGGTTCATTAATTTGATTTCTGATTATATTCTGTTATTGCATGGTGTATTAAGTTATTTTCTTTGTAATGGCTTTTAGTCAAATACAATAAAATGTTCTGATGCTGTTACTGAAAGTGAAACACAGAATTGATTCCACAAAACCTAGACCCCCCCCCCCCAAAAGAAAATGGGGGAACTATGGCCAGTTGTACAGTCATGTGTTATGGGTAATCCAGTTAGAGTCCTACTCTAATGAAGAGATAATAAAGTTGCCACATTGGATTCAAGGAATTTGGATGAATGTACAGAAAAACTTATATTTGTACAATGAAATGTACAATGAAACTTATATTTGTAATAGTGAGTAAATGATCAGTAAAGTACATTACATTTATAGAATAAAACTCTTATATGGAAAAATAGTTAAAGCCCTAGTAACATCTCCAAATTTAATCTTTGACCTTGATGATTGCTGCATATTTCATTCATTTCTCTCTTTTGCTTATATTTATACTGAGGGTGTAACAGGTCAAAAAATTATTTGTGTAGCACAGAGAAGCTATCTGATATTACTTTAGTCATTTGGATTACTTATGACTCAATACAACATCTGGCTTTCAGAAGCTGCAGTCATTGTGGTTTGGTAATGAATGCTTCACTGCTCCTTTGTATGTATACGATTCTCATTCAGAAGCAGAATAGAAAATACAGACCTGAAATTTTATTCAGTAGCTTTTCCGCTGCAAGGGCCACTGTTATTGCTTGAATTCATTGACTTCTGCAGGAGTCTCAACGGGATGCCGGGATGCCCTGCCAGTTGTACTTTAACCACAAAGATATTGTCTGTATCTTTAGCCGGCAAAGAATATGTAGCTGGACACTGTTTGAACATCGTGATTGTCTTTCAAGATCATTGTAGCTATTTTCAAAGTAGCAATTAACTCAAACCAGTAGCAATTTCTTCCCAAAAATATGCTGTAGACCGCTCATGTCTGTTGCTATGGTTTTAAGGAACGTCTTGTTTGTCCAAATGAAGATAAAATGGGGTTATTGGTTACCATTTGGTGTTACCATTTTCCCAGCTCTGCTAACATGTGACCTCAGTAAAAATGTACACACACACACAATTCAAGGGTAGTATCCAGCACTGCCAGTCTCCTTTGCTGTTGACACACCACTAGCAGAAGCCACCTCTAGCAGTGCACCAATAGGCTAAGCTGGCAGCTTACACTATTGCCATACTGCACTATTGCCATACACTATTACACTTTGTGCCAGCTTACACTATTGCCATACTGCTAGAGGTTGCTTATGCTAGTGATACATCAATAACACAAGCACACTGGGAGTATTAGATACTGCTCTATGTGTTCTATATCCATCAAAGGAGAAAGGATATAGTCTTGTCCTGAGTAAAGCCAATGGCCATAATTAACATTGCAATCCTATGTAGATTTACCTGGAGTAAGTGTAATTGAACTCAGTAGGATTTACTTTTAAGTAGACATGCTAATCTAGAGCCCTGTCATATATTGCATTAAAGATTAAAATCTGATGAAACCCCAGTGGAAATTAAGTTAAACAATTTACTTGCAGTTCTAATTTGTTGGCGCTCCTACTGCCTGATGAATGGACATCATTATGCACACAGCTTGCATAATGCTCTAAAATGATGCTGTGCATGAAAATCCATTGACTAGTCATGCTAGGATTTCAGTCACACTCACTGGAGGCTGGTGGCTCTGAGTTTGGTGGGGATGTGAATCCATTCTGAGTTTCAGTCAGAACCAACCAGAACTCTAAAGGTTCAGCACCTTGGAAAGCTGCTTTAGAGTTTTGGCTGGTTCTGACTGAAATGCAGAATGGATTCACAGTCCTGCCAAAGTCAGAGCCACCAACCTCCACTGGTTACATTACCATGCTGTGTCCTAGTGTTTCAACCTTTTAATAAGCTGGAGAGAGCAGGAGCAAAATGGTTCCATGTGGGATAGAAGAAACAATGTGACATAATATTAGGAAGAAAATAAATACAGCAGAGAATAAGAAAGAATGAAATAATGCTTGGGCACATGGCTAAAAGAGGAAATAAATGAAAGACAAATCTGTTCAATGAATATAAAGCTGTGCTTTCATTGTTGTGATCTTTGTTAATGAAAACTGTCTCCTTCCTTCTCTTGACGCCTTTGAGTGAAATTTTCTACATCTGGTTTGATATTTCACAGTTTGAATCAACAAAAGATGTTCCACGAAACACTATGTCAGGAACACTTCCAAGAGGAATTCCAGAAACAACATGATACTAACTAGATGCTTTATTTATTTTAATTCTTTGACATGATGTTGGACACTTTAGAGGTGCAATCCTTCTCTCTGTGCACAGATGGAAGGGTGTACAGGCTACTACCATGCTGCATGTGCAGCAGAACCAGCCGCTACTGTTGCAAACGAAGACTCCTACTCCTCCCATTGGGGCGTACAGCATCTCAAGATTGATAGGAGCAGAAATTGATTTCCTGGCAAGTTGAAATACTGGGGGTACTTCCCCTCTTTCCTGATTATGTGGATTTTCTTGTCTTTTGTTTTTATCTTGAATTTGCTGCATTTGCATCCCCAGACGTGAATGGGAGCACAGTTTAGGAAAAAACGCATACGGTCCTGAGATTGCGATCTCTTTTGCAAAGTGTACTTTAATAAAATGTGTATTTTAAGAATGCACATTAAAAAAAGCATTTTCATGCTTTAGGCTCGAGGGGAAATGTGTGCGTATGATGCGGTCTTTCAAAAAAGGCACATGAAAGGCACATTTTCAGCATTCGAATGTAAAGGAAAACAGATTGCAATTGAAAATGAGAATGAGGGGGCCTGAAGTTCAAGGGGAAGCTCAGAGAATCTTCGCTGAAGAATCACTGATTGTCCCATCCCTAACTGCAATTCAGTAGCAATGGCCTCATGGTCATGATACTCAGTCCTGGATTAGCCATTAAGCAATATAAGTATGTGCTTAGGGCACCAAGGGAAGGGGGTCACCACAGAGTACCAGTACCATAGCTGCAGCCATCTAATTTGAAGGAATTTCAGATTCATAGAAAGGGCCTAGCAGCATATTGTAAGAGCAGCATTTTTTTATTATTATTTGTGCTTTATTTCATTACACCTGATCAACCAGCTTTAGGCTCTATGTGTCCCACGAAGTCATCTGATATCTGAGATAACTTTCTGACAATCTTTGTCTCAACTTATACCTAGAGTTCAGTATGTTTGACTGTCTTACCAACATTTTCTGCATGAATTTCAGTGTTTTTATTATCATTATAAATATATATATAATCCATATTCTTTTTGTTGTTTATTTTTGCTTCTGTACTTTTCAGGCCTCAAGAAGAAACGTGTTCAATTAAATAGTGCACCAAAGAGAAAGCTGGAAAAAAAGAACCAACAAAAGGCTTTGGATTTAGTGGCCAAGAATGGAAAGCTGACTAATTTTGTCACACTAGTTACACAACATGATCTTCCAAATCAAAACCAATCTCTGTCATCAGATGCTACTTGTATTGTATCTGACTCTGACAAGATTAATGTTGAAAGAAGCTCCACACTTACCACTACCACAAGGTCAGAATATCATGATGATGTTGAGGTGTCGCAGGCTGGCTCAACTGGCACAAGTCTCACTACTTATCTCACTTTGCCTGTAAATTCACTTGATATCTCTACTGCAAATATTGATGCAAGTTGCATTTTTATACTACCTGCTAATCAGTTTTCACAGCTTGCTACACTTGGAATAACATCCCAGCCATGTATCATCCAGCATGCCGATTAAATGCATTTCAACCTGTATTCCAAAGAATGGCATGTTATATCTGTTAGAGATCAAAATAAGTTCAAAACACAATTGACACTTTCTGATTTCTGATCTTGAGATTGCCCAGAATCACAGTGTAGCCCACCATGTGGCCAAATCTTACTTCTGCATGGGCTAAACTGGTCCAAAGTAAGGATATATTGAAGTAGCAATTTACATACCATGTATGTTCATGAGTCATATGACGAACACATGGTAAGCTGACAAATGGGTAGATTGTCTTGATTTGCTCCAGATTTTGCTTACATTCACCAGGTTTGTATATGTTAGAGATGGACCTTGGTACAAAAATGGGTCAATCCAGGACATAGTACCTCAGTGTGAAAGTACCAGAGGTTTCCAACCAAGATTAGATGGGCCAGGGTGTTTATGATGAAAGCTTTCTAGCTTCTTTGGCAAAGTGTTTGTATTTTTCCGGGCTGGATGCAAATGGGATTGGTGCCAACCCAATCCAACAAGTTTATATGTGACACAACAAATGTTATATATTAAAAAGTAGAAATTATAATAGATTTATATTAGTGGTGTTCTGTTGGAAGCATTTGCAAATACTTGTGGTCTGATTGCCCTACAGGTCAAATCTTTGGGGAACAATCAATGATGCAAAATATACAAGTCTATATCCATTGCCTTACTGAAGCTCAGCTAAGAGCATCAAACAGCTTGTGCACACATAAACAAGGATGTTATTCTGTCTCTGAAAGGGGTGGTATGAATGTAATCTTGCTGATCATTGTTAGACATTCAGTTGCAGACTCAATGCCATAACAATGACTTTACGGGGTAGTTGATGTGGAATATGGCTGTTATTATATTAAAAAATGCTGGAATAAAACCTGGCAAAATATCATTTATGTTCCTGTTTTGAGAGTAGGTGATTGGCCCTAGTATTTATCTATTACAGGCATAATTTTTTCTATGATTTCTATTGGATGGTTTAAGAAGTGATTCTTCTCTTTCTCCATCATCTACAGGCTGTGTGAATATATACTTTTCCTTCCAGCCCTGTGGATATCAGCTAATTAGAGTCTAAAGTCAGACCATTGACCAGACGTCTTGAATTATATGATGAGATGATTGAATTCTTTCCAATCAGCATTTGTTTAGTCAGATTTAGACTTTTTGTCTCTGGTTGTAAATAGCTCTCTTATTTATGAGTTTTCAAAATTTACTGAAAATTAATTATATTAAATAAACAGTGTTTTGATGTTGTTTTGTCCGTTGTATCTTTCTGTATGTTTGTTGAACATTGTAATCCTATCCCATTCACCAGGGAATAAGACCCATCAAACTCAATGGGACTTACTTCTGAGTAGTCATGTATAGGATTATGCTATTCATATTTTAAATTGTAAACTGCTTAGAGTGCTGTGGCAAAAAAAAAATCACTACAAATTAAATGCAATAAGTAGGTAATAGCAGGTTACCAGTGAAATAAATACAACAGTCAGACCCAGCAAGAATTATATGAATTTTAATTCTTAGATTTGTTCTCCCTAGGATTTTGTAAAATCCATTCTGACTGCATTTCACAGATTGTCAGGTGTCTTTCATTCCATTGTCTGCTCATTGGGGGAATCAGTCTTTCCCCCCAGTTTTTTGAATTTGCACAAATGCAATTGCAAGAATGCAAAAACCCTCTATGGGGAAATGCGCATTTTGGCTGGTGACTTTTAATTTTGTGTATTCTACAGATACAACTAAACTTGTGCAAAATTCCAGAAAATAAAAAAGAAAATTACTTTGCAAGTCTGTAGAATCCATGCAACTCAAGAAAAGCCGCTCCACTGCAGAATCCGCGGGGCGGATTTATAGAAACCCAAACTGATTGCATTGCAGATTTCATTGTGGATTTCTCTGACATCTCTAGTTCTCCCACTAGAATTGGAACCGTTTCAAGCCTGATATTCTCAGAATCTTTTGATAGTTAGTTTCATATGTTTTATTTTACTTCTCTATCGCATGCTAAAGAAATGCATTATTTTTGTCTTAGCCAAATCAGACACATACTTATTCAGGAGTTATTAAATGCACATTATATTGCAATGTTTATTTTCAAAGAGGAAGCCAAAAAAGAAAAATATATATTTGTATATAAATATTTACTTACCTACTTATTGCATTTAATTTGTAGTGATTTTTTTTTTGCCACAGCACTCTAAGCAGTTTACAATTTAAAATATGAATAGCATAATCCTATACATGACTACTCAGAAGTAAGTCCCATTGAGTTCGATGGGTCTTATTTCCTGGTGAACGGGTATAGGATTACAATGTTCAACAAACATACAAAAAGATACAATGGACAAAACAACATCAAAACACTGTTTATTTAATATAATTAATTTTCAGTAAATTTTGAAAACTCATAAATAAGAGAGCTATTTACAACCAGAGACAAAAAGTCTAAATCTGACTAAACAAATGCTGATTGGAAAGAATTCAATCATCTCAGCCCATGAATTCCTCTATAATCTACTGTTGAACATATTACACGGCAATTGCATATTTAGGATGTTTGCCTAAATGAGACCCATTAGTCATTCATACTCTGTTCCACCCCAGGTTGCTTTTCAATTGTTTGTGAATGAGACTAGTGTTTTACCTGAACAACTTTGCTTCCTTGTCTATTCAAAACAGTCATGTTTCTGTGCATGAAAATGGGCTTCCTAACATCTGTTACCGATCAGATTTTCTTTAATTTTCATGTATACCCTCTTGTTCCATCATCTTTGTTAAACTGAAAATAGCTCTTGAGCAGACATTATCCATATCATGTAGGGTTTTATGCACTTTTTATAAACTCCATCTGGACTTGATCCTACTGCAGAGCCAGCCTGTCTGGGGTGCATCCATTCTTTGACAAAACAACTCAGTTCACAAACCAAGATGAAGAGGTTAATTGCCTTTATCCTTTTATTTAGTGCTTTACAGGTCCCCTTGACTCTTGTCCTTCAGAGTTCTGAACAGCTTGGTTATGCTTTCTATATCTTTATTGGTTAGATCCCTTTAAAATCCCATGAAATATCCCAACAGCAAGGCACACTATTATCAGTTCATCACAGGAAAGAGTTTTAAAGGAACAAGGATGTATTTTAAAGGTACCTTTCCAGAACAATAAATTAACATCACTTAGATTGTCCAAAATGTTAATTAGGCTTGTTTTAAGCTTCCAAACAAGCTTGAACATATTCTTTGCTCTCTTCTCCAAACATGTTTTTGGCCATGACATAAGTGTTCCTAAATAGCCCCAGCTCTGATAATGTCATTTTAACAAGCTATGCAAAAGTTGGATGGCGTTGGTTTCCCTGGCGTCATGAAAAAATGTTTCATTTTCAATCAGTGTGGTTCTGAATGGCTGGATTTTGAATTGTGCATATATGTCCAGCTAAGGAGATTTTGAAAGTGCTCTGTCTTTGTCTCATAAACTGGTTCTGGATCTGCCTTAAAATGTATGAACCTCTCCTCCCCACAATTATAATTAATTCCATATTGTAATTCCATATTGAATAGTTCCATTGTTGGAATTTTTGCAAGTGTGGTGGTCCTGGTTTTTTTTTTTTTTTTAATAGTTGTAGTTGGCATTTTGATTACCATTTCTCCAAATGATTCCTGTTGAATCCTGTGTGCAATTTTGTTTGAAGAATTGTGCCACATTTGGATACTGAGCAATAATAAATACACAGAACATCACATGTCACTGGGCTCTATCCAGTGTTACATGAGTAGCCTTCTGCTTGCGCAGTGGGGTTTTCCTTTCCCATCCTCCCCCACAAACTTGCACTGGAGGCTCCCCAACTATTACAGTGGTGAGCAGAGCCACTGGATGCAATCCAATTATGAATATTCCTCACGGGGGCATGCGAAAATGTAGTCCTAGTCCTTACCCAGCAAAAGCAAATCTTTGATGTGTGCACAGTTCTCTGTTGAAAAGCATTCAAGAACTTTCACTGGGAACAATTAATTTCAACGTATTCTTAATCGAGCATGTGCAGAAGTGGTTTTACTAAATTAGGCATGTGTGAATGTGTCATGGGCCCCCTCCACAAGAATGCGCCTTTGCGCCTGGTTCCGCGATTATGCGCATTATCGCGGAGGCGCATTTACTCACAATCCCTCTGCACGGGAGGCGGCGGGAAGCGGCGAAGCGCATTAAAAGATGCCCAAAAAGCGCTTTCCAGGTAGTTAATGCGCATAATCGCTTGTTCACACAGCGAAAATGCGCTTTAACGGCCGGAGCAAAATAAAAGTCGCTATTTAACGCGCGTTCGAAAATGCGCATTATCGGGGAGATAACGCGCCTGTACGCCCGTTTTGCGCTCCGCTCGTGTGTAGGTAAAATTTATAATGAGCCTTCAAGGCTCATTAAACGCCCCGTGTGGAGGAGGCCCACTTGTGCTTCCAAATTTAAAGCAGCCTCCAGACAGCAATGATTTGTATGATGTGGGCTTCAGTCTATTACATGAAGAGTATTCAGGGCAGCCCTAAACTGAGACCGAGGAGTAATTGTTCATTTAGAAGGTGATGCTTTGCACTGCTGGAGTATCCTTAATGGGAAAATGAATTGTCCTGCAATGTTAGGGTGACCAGATAAAATCCAGGTCAGGGCTCCTGTAACTTTAACAGTTGTAGAGAAAAGGGAAATCCAGCCAGTGTCATTTGTATGCAATTAGTCCCTGGTGAAATTCCCTCTTCATCACAACTGTTAAAGTCGCAGGGGCCCTGCCTTCTTTTGTATATGGTCACTCTAGTATAGTGCCTGCAACTTTAACTGTTGTGATGAAAAGGGAATTTCACCAGGAACTAATTGCATACAAATGACACTGGCTGAAATTCCCTTTTCTCTACAACTGTTAAAGTTACAGGAGCCCTGACCTGGATTTTATCTGGTCACTCTATGCAATGTTGAAAGTTAAGACCTTTGCTATAACAGTAGAACATGGGACTGAAGATCTCTCAAGCCTTCTCCAAACATTGTCAGTGGACTGAGGCCTAATCCACACCAAGCAGGGTATTGCACTATGAAAATAGTATGAAAGCGGTATATAAGAGTCAAGAGTCACACCAAGCAGAACACAGCACTATGAAAGCAGTATGTGGTATGTGTCATGGGTCCCAACTGTTGTCAGTGCACTTCAATACTGCTATAAAGCACCAGTGTGGCTCCTGCCTCTTATATACCACTTTCATAGGGCTTGGTGTGGATTAGGCCTGAGTGGAGGAACCCGACTTCTATGCATATGTTATGATATCTGAAAGATTCTCTGGGCATGTAACTATATATGCAGAGGGATCTACATGCATGAAGGTGGGACCAGCCATACCCCTGGGCAGACTGATGTTCAGCCTCAGTGAGAACATAAGAATAACTATGCTGGATTAGGCCAAGGGTTCATCTAGTACAGCACTCTGTTCCCACAGTGGCCAATGAGCTGTCAACCAGGGACCCACTAACAGGACACGGTACAACAGCATCCCCCCATGTTCCACAGCAACTGGTGTAAACAGGCTTACTAGCTCTGGTACTGGAGGTTGGGCCCCAATGCATGTAGGGATGCACACATGTAGACCTCCTCCACTTAAGGAGGAATCCTGAATGCCCCAGCATTCTCCTTTGCATGGAGGACCCCTATGCACATTTAGCCCTATATGCGTAGGAACCTATCTCACTGAGAATGAATGTGCAGCTGCTGTGGAGGGGGAGGTACCAGCAGATGTGATCCCATTTCCCCCTTATACACTGAGAGAACAGCTGTCATGTCTACCCCCACTCACCCCCAGTGATGTAATGGAATGGGAACTTGCTTTTTTCAAGGTTGGGCACTGAGGAATGCCCCAAAGGGTGTGCTTCCTTGGGACCTCCTTTCAGAATTCTTTCCAGAGTGAAGGTGAGTTCTATTCTGCCTTTGTTGGTGCAAAGGCCTTTACAGGAGGTGGAGATGAAATTGAGTTCTGAGGACATGCAACAGGAGATATGCTTTCCTTGACTCCAGTTCCCTCTTTCTATGGTAGGCTGACCAGGTGGCTTGGGATTTCCCGGTCCTAACGGGGAATCCAGGGGCAAACCGGCCCAACCGGGGGGCGGGGGGGCAAACCGGGGTGGCGGGGGGTCACGCGGCGGTGGCAGCAAGCAAGGAGCGGCGGTAGACCCGGCGGCGGAGGAGCCCGGGAAGCGGCCGTCCCAGCAGGTAAGCACGAAGGGGGGCACTTACCTGCTGGGGCGGCCGCTTCCCGGGCTCCTCCGCCGCCTTCGCCACCACTGCCGGGCTCGTAAGGCCAGAGGCCGCGCGGAAAAGGCAGGAGAGGGCCGGATCCAGAAGTGATGTAACCGGCCCTCTCCCGCCTCTTCCGCGCGGCCTCTGGCCTCCTTGGGGCTCATCGCGGAAGAGATGGGAGAGGGCCGGTTACGTCACTTCCGGATCTGGCCCTCTCCCGCCTCTTCCGCGCGGGCGGCGACGGAGGACCCCGCGCGGCTGCGCGGGCGGCGGCGGAGGAACCCGGCGGTAGGTCCAGGCTGTTTTTTTTGGGGGGGGTGGCTTGGTGGGGGGGTTGTTTTGGGTGGGGTGGGGGCGGGGGGGACCGGGATTTTGATTTTTAAAATCTGGTCACCCTATTCTATGGGATCCCTTTGGCAACAAAGGTGGTTTGAAGTCCACACGAATTGTGGATGGTCTGAAAATAGTATGAGGGAGATGACCCAGTTCATCCCACCAAATAGCTTCTTATGTTGGCCAAGTGGAAAGTGAACAATGCCAACACAATTCCCCACCCTCTCTAGGTCCAGGGCTAGTAGTGCCTGTTCACTGCACTCTGCTGCCAGGGATAGTCACCAGTGGCATGAGGGAAATGTGCACGCATGTACAATCCATAGCTGACTCTTCCCTTCAATGTTAGTGTTAGGTGTCGGATACTTCGTAGACAATTCACAGGGCTGGCCCTGTGAATTGTAGACTGAAGACTTGGCAATTTGTCATGAGAAAATGTATCTCTGCTTCTCTGGTATGTGCTTATCTCAAATGGTAGGCCGAAAGCCTTGAACGTTCTCTGGGAATTAAACTGTGCTTTGCAAAGGTGGGGGCTATCTTCCTCACACTGTGGCGTCATCAGAAGAGGTTGAACCGTGCCGCCCTGTTGGCACGTGAGTTTAGATTACAGGCCTGAAGCCCTGTCTATCAAAGTAGCTTAGAATTTGCCCAGCCTCCACACTATATTGCCTTTGTCCTGAGAGTAATTCCGTTGCTAGGAATTATCTCGTCTATCCTCTTGCTGCTCTGCTACTGCTGTGAGTTACTATTCTGATTTGGAATTGTGAGATGCACTCTATACATGTTCTGTTAATGTTTGGACTTGTTACTTCTAAAGAACTTTGCCATGAGAAGCGCACTGTGGCTTTTCATAGATTTAGACTTGAGATTACTGTTCTAGATTCGTGTTCTATAGCTTGCTGTCTCCCTCCATGGAGCCAAAGTTACGGGCAGAGGGAGGCAGAAGCTGATCGTTGCTGTTCTGAAACTCGTGTGTGTGTGAGACCTGTGAGAGGACCTTCCTCAGAGCTAAAGCTACGTGAATTGGGAAGGCTCCCTAGGTCGAAGAGGTTCATTCCCTGGCTTCTGGCTTCCGTGGTCAGCTCAGCGTTCCCTGACAGGCTGAGTGAAGATTTAGTTGCCAGTTGACCGTTATACTACTGTTAGGAGGCCTAATCCTAGAGTCTCTCTATGTTCCAGAGGATTCCAGTGCAGCGTGGCCGCTCCTGCCCTCTAAGGACTAGAGTTAATCTCTAAATGTCAGTCCCTGAGTGAGTGCTGTTCTCATTAAGCCGTTCTACCTGAAAGCTGTGTGGTCCGTCTTCAGCTTCAAGTGTGTGTTTGCAGAAATGAAACCGTTATGCTTTGAACTCCGTGTGATTACAATAAAAGAAATCTCACTGTTATTGTTGTGTATCAGTGTACCTAAAGTCGTGAGCAAGAACTTTAGAGAGTTAGCCAGAGTCACGACAGTTAGGCAGTCTCTACCAAAGACCCTTTCCTACCATACCCTCTATCCTAGTTAGGCCTCAAGTATGTCCACATATGGACTTTCTCATTTATTAATATTGGGACTGATATATGCTTGGTAGTTTAATCCTATATGGCTGCTATTCTATACTAACTTACCTGGGGGTAAGCCCCATTGAACTCAATGGAACGTATTTCTGACACATACAGAATTGCACTGTAAGTCCTCTTGATTTTAAATATGAAATTTTGCTTTATTTTACTTCTTGTCGGTTGGATTTTCAGGAAACTCCAACCGACAAGAAGTAAAATAAAGCAAAATTTCATATTTAAAATCAAGATAATATAAATTATCTACTTGCCAACTGATGCTAGCCATAAAATGTTGCACCATCTGTTTGGTTTGAAATCAGTTTCTTTTCCATGGAACACAATACTTTGTCCTCTTTTAAATCTCTTCACCCCCGCCACCTGAGTAATTTTAAGAAAAAAATACAAAAGATGGCTTGCTGGTCGCCACTGTTTTGTTTCCTTATTCATGCTTTAGTGCTAGGAACAAAATAATTCATACTTGTTACTTATTTTTATCGTGTAATTAATATTTGATAAAATAATTAGCCATGGTAGCAGCTGATTTGTGTGAAAATAATAGGACGAATCAATCTGGAAATTAGTGCTAATGCGAAAAGGACTATTCATAAGCAGTACTTTTGAAAAGGATGCGCGTTGAAGTTCTCCTGGTAACAAAATGGCCATTGTTGATGTTTTTTTCCACTGAGTTTTGAATTTCTTGGCTCAGGCTGCTTCACTGGACGAATAATAAGTTCTGCTGTTTCTCCTGATGGACACGATAAACACATTTCTCTCAAGCATGAAGCGTCCCAGTCTGAAGGCGTTGTGGCAAAGCAAGAATGTGCACCTCATTCTTCTGGGCCCTGAACGTGTCCAAGACACCTGCAGAAAATTAAAGCCTCTCATTCCTCTCATATGCAAAATTCTCATGAGGTAATTACTCCCAGTGTCAAACATAATAAGGTTCCCATTAGGCAGAATACATTGGGTGAAGACTGAATAGGCATTCTGTCAGGAGTTCTCCTATAGATTAATAGAACTGCCTCAAGCAGTAATTGGAGGCGAGTTTTTTTTGTTTCCTTTGCAGGCCACTCTCCTCAGTCAGGTCTTTTTTGGTTTATGATTACTCTGTCACTGTTCTCCATTGCAAACATAGCACAACCCTCTTCCTTGTCACTCTCTCCTGCCAGCTGCTTTGTCTCTGCAGAGTTGGCTGCAGCCTTCAACAGCTTCCCCTTTTGTCCGCAGGCTGACCGACTCCCTTTCTTTCAGTGCAGGCTTCTCATGCCAAGGGCTGGCACGGAAGTATGGTTTCTTCTGTGTATCGCGAAGATGAAAGTGACAAAGCAGGACTGATGAACAGTTAAGCATCCCACTTTGTTAAAGTGCTCTTTTATCCTTCAAGGGACTTCCTCGGTGGTGTCTGAGCTGAAAGTTAAATCTTTTTTTCTCTCTCTTTTTTTTTTTTAGTGTTCTCTTGACTTCTGAGCCACAAATATCTAGTTTCCTTTTTTTATCCTTTGGCATGTTGTTTATGTCTCCCTGTTACTGAAATAGAGTAAAATGTCCTTTGTGTTCATATTTTACGCTGGCCTTCAACTCTTGAATCATGATCCAGTTCCACAGTAGAAAGCCTACTTATATTTCTTTTCGTCAGGCTGATCAATGCCCCCAAAGCTTTCCTACACCTCCTGAATGAATGGTAATGGGTGTATTGAGCAATTAGCATGCAGGTTCTCTTGCTGTTAATCAGAGGGGTCTGCAGAGTTCTGGGGTGCTCTTTAGATCAGGGCAGGTGTGAAATGCTGATGTGAAGATAGGTTAGTCCAGTATAATATCAACACAACCATGCAGATAATGAGGAAAATTTTCAGGTCCCAAACACTTGTAAGAGTCTATAATGGAATTCCTTAACCCTTGTTGACTTCTACTGATAAAGAATGGTCATTTGAACTGAGCTGGATCAGAATGCTGAATCAAGCTGAATCAGGATGTGGAAAAATATAAACTAGCTCATAAACCCTAGTCAGGAGTGAGAAATGCTGGGCAATTGGGGGCAAGGATTGTGATCTGGATTGTTATATGTATGTCTGTGTTAGAGCAGAAGAACTGCCTATGGAAAATCCCCATGTATTAGAAGACTTATCTCTAGAATAACATAGTTCTGACACAGAAAGTTCCTATGTACTATTTAGTGGCAATTGTGAACCATACTATCTTTTTGGATTAGTTAACCTGTTTTGAACAGAGTTTGTTCCAGTTTCTGCCTGAACTGATGTAAAATATCATCCCTGGTTGAAATTTGCCTTTGAGATGAACTGACTAGGTAACCTTAGGCCACTTGTACCTCTCTCTGCCTCCCTACTGCAACATATGCAGTGGGGGAGATTAATAATAATAATAATAATAATAATAATAATAATAATAATAATATAATTTACTTTGCATGGTTGTTGAAAGGATTTCAACATGAGAATCTATGTGACACACTTTTTGGACACATGAAGGTGCTATACCAGGGGTGAAGAATCTCTTTTAGCTTAAGGACCAAATGTAATTTTGGAGAAGCTCTTGGAGACCACATTCCAGTAATGGGTGAGGCTGAAGGCAAAAAAGGTGTGGCCAAAATGTAAAAAAAATACCACCATATTTGGTTTAAAACACTTACAGCTGGTAATTGATAGCTTATCTACACTACTGTTTTAAAATGGTTTATAATAGTTTAAAACTGGTTAATAACCGTTAGTAACCGGTTTTAAACTGTTATAAACCGTTTTAAAGTAGTAGTGTAGATAGGCTCTGAGACTTAGGAAAGGCACTTCATAAGAACACAAGAAGAGCGATGCTGAATCAGACCAAGGGTCCATGTTGTCCAGCATTCTGTTCATACAGTTGCCAACCAGCTGCCCCTGGGAAACTCACAAGCAGGACTTGAGTTCCCCAGCAACCTGTGTATATAAGTATACTGCCTCTGTTACTGGAGGTAGCATATAGCCATCAGGACTAGTAGCCATTGATACCCTTCTCCTCCATAAGTTTGTCATCCAAATTGGTCATCCAAATTGGTGGCCATCACTACATTTTGTGATAACAAAATCCATAGTTCAAGTATTATGCAGTGTGAGAAAGTACGTTCTTTTATCTGTCCTGAATCTCCTACCAGTTAGTTTCATGGGATGCCCTTGAGTTCTAATATTATGAGAGAGGGAGAAAAATGTCATGTTATCCAGCAGTCTTTTAGTATAGGGAAACAACTGCACAAATCAACAATCAGTAGCTGGGAAAAGGGGGTGTGGCCTTCTGGGGAACACCAGGCAGGCTGGATTTGGCCCTGGATCTAAAGTTCCCCAAGGGCCGTGCAGAGCTGGTAATATGACCAGGCCAGATGGGAAGTGTGTGCCCCCCATTTCAAACTGCTCATTAAGTATTTTTTTAATGTTTCTTTTAATGGCCACCAATATTATTTATTTTGTTTATTTTATTCCATTTATATACCGCCCCATAGCCGAAGCTCTCTGGGCGGTTTACAAAAATTAAAAACATTGAACATTAAAAACACCGATGTACAAAATTTAAAACCATAAAGCATAAAAACATAACACATAACACATTCTACATAACACGTTCATATTAAACCTGTTCTACAACACCTCAATGTTGAATCAGAAATTAACATTAAATTTTAGTTGCTGTACAAATAGAAGCAACAACAATAGAACAGACCTTCATCATTATCAAACATTTTCCTCCTCCTCCTCCTCACGGTATTTTCATATTTATTATCATTAATAACTACCATCATCATTACCTCACCCTCTGCTCCAGAGATTATATGCCATGGAGAAGATTGAGGAAAGAGACACAGTAAGGACAACCATTGCAACTTAGGCACATATATCCCCGCCCCGCATGCGGCATGGCCCTCTGGAGCTTGGAGTCTGACCGTGGTATTCATGACGGATGGTTTCTGCACTGTTTTCACAAGGCGGGTTCCTCGCTTCTCAATGGGCCGTTCATGCTACGGAAGCAGTAGTGTAAGCTGGGGGAGGACTTCCTCATCAGAGTGCCCCCTCAAAATCGTGGCCCCACTGCCCCCTCCCTCTGCACAGCCCTGGACACCTGTGCTATTCAAAGGTGGTTGTTGTTGTTGTTGTTATATCATCATCATCATCATCATCATCATCATCATCATCATCATCTATGGCAAGCTTTATGCACTCCAATACCAGAAGCCCTGGTATTAATTTTTGAAACAGACTTTAGGTTTTCTAAATTTACAAATACATCTGAGTGATAATTGAGAGACAATTAAGGCGTTTGATGTAACTGTGAATTTTAAACTTCTCATGGCTTCATGTCACCGGTTTTCTTAGAAATGCTTTTGTGGGTAGACTCTGGCCATCTTCCATTACTTTAATTGGCTCCAAAGAACTGTGCAACTGGATTCATGTGCCCAAGGGCACATGTGTTTCAGGAATCTGTAGCAACAGCCCTCTGTGAAACTAGACAGACCTTTTTTGAAACTGAGCTGCATTTTCCGAAGCACCAGTCTATTATGATATGGTACTTGGAGGTGGGGGGAGGGATGGCGGTGGGGGAGGGATGTTGGGTCTGCTTTTCAAATGGAAAAAACCCTGTTCACAGGGCATGCAAAAGACTTTAGGTTCACCTAGAGTAGCTCTTCATATTCTGGATGCTGGTTCCAAGAAATCATAATGGTATTCATGGCATTTTAATATGGCATTCCCAGGTGGCAACAGCCAGAGCATTTTGGATTGTGAGGATAGCAGTTCAGGGTTTTACAAGCATGTGAGCTGCAGTTTGCTGACAATGGGGTTTATAATAAAAACGGAACTCAAAATGAATTGTGCTTTCTTGTTTCAGATTTCAGTTCTAATTACTAGGGGTGTGCACGGACCCCCCGGATCAGATCGGGACCCGGATCGGGACCTCCAATTTTGTCACGGACCGGTTCGGACAAAATCGGAGGCCCCCCGGACCGGATCGAGTCCGATCCCGACCCAAAAATCGTAAATTTTTGGATCGGCCGCCATTTTTTTCCCCATAGACTTGCATTGCAATGCAAGTCTATGAGGAAAAAATGGCGGCGGGTGGGTGAGGGGGGGCCTAACTCCATCCCCCCCCGGGGCCGTCCGTTGTGGACGGCCCCGGCAGGTAAGCCCCCTCCCCCGCGCTCCCTACCCCCCCTGGGGCCGTCTGCTTCCATCCGCTGGCGCCCGCGGGCGCCAGCGGATAGAAGCGGACGGCTCCGGGGGGGGTAAGCCCCCTTCCCCGCTACTGCTTACCTTCTCGGCCCGTCCACTCCCGTCCGGCGCCGGCGGCTACTACCAGCGGGCTCCGCGGCCTACTCTCGAGTAGCGCGCCGGGTGATGACATCACCTGGCGCGCCACCCTGGAGTAGGCCGCGGAGCCTGCTGGTAGTAGTCGCCGGCGCCGGACGGGAGCGGCCGGGCCGGCAAGGTAAGGGCCCCCTCCCCCCCTCCGCGCGCCCCCTCCTCCCCTCCACGCACCCCCTGCTTACCTTCTCGGCCCGTCCGCTCCCGTCCGGGGCCGGCGGCTACTACCAGTGGGCTCCGCGGCCTGCTCTAGAGTAGCGCGCCGGGTGATGACATCACCCGGCGCGCCACCCTAGAGCAGGCCGCGGAGCCTGCTGGTAGTTGTAGTCGCCGGCGCCGGACGGGAGCGGCCGGGCCGGGAAGGTAAGGGCCCCCTCCCCCCTCCGCGCGCCCCCTCCTCCCCTCCACGCACCCCCTGCTTACCTTCTTGGCCCGTCCGCTCCCGTCCGGGGCCGGCGGCTACTACCAGTGGGCTCCGCGGCCTGCTCTAGAGTAGCGCGCCGGGTGATGACATCACCCGGCGCGCCACCCTAGAGCAGGCCGCGGAGCCTGCTGGTAGTTGTAGTCGCCGGCGCCGGACGGGAGCGGCCGGGCCGGGAAGGTAAGGGCCCCCCTCCCCCCCTCCGCGCTCCCCCTCCTCCCCTCCACGCACCCCCTGCTTACCTTCTCGGCCCGTCCGCTCCCGTCCGGGGCCGGCGGCTACTACCAGCGGGCTCCGCGGCCTGCTCTAGAGTAGCGCGCCGGGTGATGACATCACCCGGCGACCCACCCTAGAGCAGGCCGCGGAGCGTGCTGGTAGTTGTAGTCGCCGGCACCGGACGGGAGCGGCCGGGCCGGGAAGGTAAGGGCCCCCCCCCTCCGCGCGCCCCCTCCTCCCCTCCACGCACCCCCTGCTTACCTTCTCGGCCCGTCCGCTCCCGTCCGGCGCCGGCGGCTACTACCAGCGGGCTCCACGGCCTGCTCTAGAGTAGCGCGCCGGGTGATGACATCACCCGGCGCGCCACCCTGGAGCAGGCCGCGGAGCCCGCTGGTAGTAGCTGCTAGTGCTGGACGGGAGCGGACGGGCCGAGAAGGTAAGCGCCCCCCTCCTCCCCCCCCCGCTGTCCACTTTCATCGGCGGGCGCCCGCTGGCGCCCACCAATGGAAGCGGCGGTGGGCGCCAGTGGGCGCCCGCCGATCCGCCAATCTGCCGAACCGGTTCGGAGCCTTTTCGGACCGGTTCGGATTGGATCGGCCGATCCAGCTGCGGGATCGGAAATCGGATAATTTATCCGATTTCCCACTGGACCGGACTCGGATCGTGGATCGGGTCCGATCCAGTGCACATCCCTACTAATTACTTAGGTGTAATTGAATGTTCAGCTTCCAAGGGGGTTTTGAACTCTTACTCCTAGGTTTTAAGTTAGCTTGTAATAAAGAGCGGAGCATGTGGAATTTTTGACAACCTGAAAATATTTCTTGATCAATCATACTTGTGTTTCCTCAGACATGTATTCCATCTCTCCATCCCATAGTAGCATGGGATGCTACTATGCTGTTACATTTAGCAATTATTAGAAAATGGCTTTTATTTTAAATTTATGTAGTACACATTGTGTTTCTAATAGCTCACTTTTTTCATCTGTATTTTCTTTGTACTATGATGAGCACTTTGCCTTTTATACAACATTAATTATATTGAATTTTTTCATAGACTGGGGGGGGGTTTAAAGGCTTTTAGGTGAGGTTTCTGGTCAAAGGAAATCTTATATCAAGCTCTATCATGCGATCTGCTTATCACTGCTTCTGCTTGCCCAAGAGCCTGTGTTTGAGGCAACCCTCTACTATTTTCTTTCACAAATGTTTTGTTCTGCCAATATTGTTAAAGGATATGAGTGGCTTAAAGAGGCAGGCCTGTTGATGTGCTCTGTGGTCTTATGACAAGAAGTACAAAAGCAGCAGCCACACACACAAAAAGGGATTTGATGGGTAGTCTTTGGAGGTGTGTGTGTGTGTGTGGGTGGGTGGTGTGTATGTCAAAGAATTATCAATGAAAACCCTGGTAATAGGTACTTGAGAGTCAGGTGTTATTAAAATCACATTGTTGTAGCGCCAAGAAAAATTGGTGACCATTCTCCCAGTCAAAAACTATAGGTTTTTTTTTAAAAAAATTGTGGGTTAGCCTGTGTGATGTCCCTGAAGTCCCTTGGACAGTCCTTATCCATCTCCTTTTCCTGGAACCTGAGAATGTTGCTTTGTAAATCTAACTAGATGGCTATCTAATTGCCCCAGTTTTACTGTGAATAAATCTATCTGAAAATACAAAAAAGAAGAAGGGTGCCTCTACAAGAGCGATTTAAAGCTCTTTCAAGGCGCATTAGGAAATTTACCTCTACAAGAGCGGAGCGCAAATCAAGGGCTCAGGCGCAATTGGCGAGTTTTAATTTATGGTGGGAGTAAGAGCGCCTTATGTCTGTGTAAACAACTTTCTGAGGAGGCGCATTAACGATCAGGGTTTGGACTGTGGTCATAATGTCATGCATAGAACTGCTCCTTCGCTGAGAAAACCTCCCACTTTTTGGTTTAGTTTCCTTTCCTCTCTCCTCCTGACAACTTCCTCCTTGTACTCCGTCTCTCTGGATGGAAGCTCCAAGAAGAGGTGACCCAACGTGAACCAAAAATAAAGTTTCTTTGAAGTACCTTGATGAAATATTTTTAACATGGAGACACGGGGCCAGATGGAGGTGGTTTTATGAGATGTGAAGGGGGTAGGAAGGATGTGTGGATGTGCGTATAATTAGCAATCAGCAGACATAACGTCCCCTCACTTCTTGCTGGGTTCCTGAGCTGAGTTGTGTGTGTGTGTGTGTGTGTGTGTGTGTGTTTTACAATTGTTGAGCTTGCTGGGAAGTGGAGGGGGAAGGAACGAAGCAGCATCCCCCTGTCTATTTTGGTGTGTGTGTGTGTGTGTGTGCAAGACACATTCCCATTTACTCCTGAGGAGGTCATGGCAATCGGGCAAAGGAGGGGGGAAGACAGGTAGCCGAACATGTTAATCAGCTCATTCCTTTCAGGTAACCTAGGAAACCAAAGGCGGGAGATTCTGGTGGGCGGGGAGAATAAAGGGAGGGAACCGGTTTGGGGAGTTTCTCTGGGGCAAAACGCATTACTTTCAGCAACATTTGCATGCGATTCTCAGCATGTCACAAACTTTAAAATGCCTTTCATACAGCCCGTAATGTGCTTCAACGCCTCCCATGTATAGGGATTAGGCGTAAAAGCGATTGAGAGAAGATGCGCAGAATCGGGGAACTGGGCGTCAAACCGAAATCTTGTAGAGGGGGGCAAAGAAAGATTTGCAATCACCAATTAGGTTAAAATGCAGCAGGATGAGATCTAACTATAGTACCAAGTGAAACTCTGAGCCTATCTACACACGCAGGATCAAACACTTTGAAAACATTTTGAAAACTGTATATGGAGTTTGTCCTGGGCCCAAACTGTTCTCAAAACTGTTATAAACCGTTTTAAACAGTTTTAAAGCAGTAGTGTAGACAGGCTCTGTGTCAGCTTCCATTCTCTAACTGGCCAACTTCCCTAGAGACGTAGCATACATTTTCTGTGCTTATATCTCAGGTAGATTTGGCAGGTAGACTTGAGTTGAACAGTTCACAATCAGGTTCATCTTCACCTACACGCAGCTGTTAATCTGCTGCATCTACTTTCGGTTTCATTGTAGAATTGAGATCAGAGCACTTCCTGCTTTTCTGCTACATATCCTCTAGGTGCCATGGTGGAATAGCAGAATAGCACAAACACACAATTAGAAACAGCATTTTCTTTCTGCCCTCAGAAATAATACCCCATTTCCCCAGCTCTGAAAAACTGGCCGAAAGTGCTGTTTACAAACAGAAGTGAAACTGGAGGGTCACAATGTCATCTAAAGAACCCGTATACAACTGTGAGTAGGGGAATGATGGGCAAACAGTAAATGTCTCATGTAGAAAAGCTCCAAGTCAACACCACTTGCACTGACTTAGGCTGACCATCTGAAAAGGAGGACAGGGCTAATATAACTTTAACAGTTGTAGAGAAAAGGGAATTTCAGCCAGTGTCGTTTGCATGCAATTAGTTCCTGGTGAAATTCCCTCTTCATCACAATAGTTAAAGTTGCAGAGCCCTGCCTTCTTTTGTATATGGTCACTCTAGTATAGTGCCTGCACCTTTAACAGTTGTGATGAAGAGGGAATTTCATCAGGAACTAATTGCATACAAATGACACCTGCTGAAATTCCCTTTTCTCTACAACTGTTAAAGTTATATGAGCCCTGTCCTCCTTTTCAGATGGTCAGCCTAACTGACTGCAAGGGTCAGGCAGCCACTGTTGAAATTGGAGGGAATGTCATGGCCCGGGCAGAATGCTGCCTCAAGTCCTCTTCATGCAAGCACTGTCACCTTCCTTCCATTTACAGCCCTCCATGAGTTGAAGGGCAAGACTCTGAGGCTCTGTGCATGATTTAAACCATGACTATGCAGGTTTCTAAATGCAAACAAGGGGAAGGTGATGCCTAGGATGAATGGTGTGGGGCTTGGTATGGCAGCATCCCCCATGCTCTTCCTTAATTGCATGTAGAAACAGAAAGCCTGCAGAGGGCTTCAGTATCTCCAAAATATGATGCCTATTTCCCTCACCAATCCTGTCCCCACTTGAAAGTGGGAGCTTCCATTTCCTGCTTTGATCGTCAAACCAGTTGTTATTGACAATCCTAATGAAGCCAATGGAATTATTTTAGGGAAAGGGTCACGATTTGCTCTTGGAAGCTGCCATTTTAGCTCATGTTATTCTGACGGGTTAAAAAAAGTATTCCATTAAATATTCAAACTTTTATCAAGGAAGCATTTTTTTAAATATTTTTTCAAGAGGGCAATTTCCTCATCTAGTTAATTTATGTCTGATTGGCAAGGTTACCCCACTGAATGAAAGAATTCTTTCTTAGTGGAGCTCAATCTCTTGAAGATTTTGCTGGAAATTTGTGATAGAAATCTACTGTACACCACTACTTAACAACAAGTAACTAATTTTATTTATAGCTCCAGTTTTCCTAATTAAGTGGGACAGTCATTTACTTAGAAACCCAGTTTTTTAAAAAAATCTGGCATTCCCGTAGGGACAATAAACACATTGTGTAAAAATCTGTGCATTATGTTTGATCAAACTGTAGTATGAAGGAAAAAGGGTTTTGCAGCCACTTGATATGCAAGTATAACCCTGGCTAAAACAGTGCCAAAGGGGAAAAAATATCTGCCATGTTTACTACTTTTGAGAGCCATGCTGACTCTGATCATGGTTGCAATATTAGCCATCATGACTAGTAGCCATTGATAGCCTTCTTCTCCATGAATTTGTCTAATCTGTTTTTAAAACTGGCCAAGTTGGCAGCCATCAATATATGGAGGCGGCAAATTCCGTAGTTTAACTATGCACTCTGTGAAGAAGTACTTCCTTTTATCGGACTTTTACCTCCCACCAATCTGCTTTATGGGATGGCCCCAGGTTCTAGGCCCTTTCTACACCTAAGGATGTAGAGGGAGTGCATGGGGATGATCCCAGACATACCTACTTCTGGGATCATCCTCTTCTTTCTTGACAGGAAGTGCGACAGCCCGGCTTCTTGCCAGGCTGTCGCACCTACCATTTTTTTCAAAACGGGCCCATAGAGCACACTTGTGCTCCACTGCAAAATGTAAGTTTATTTTAAAAGTCTGATATTGGCCCCACCCCACCCCGCTATCCTGGGGATGGCAGACTTGCTACCTATGCTCCCCTGATGGGCACAGAGCCCCATGGTGTGGCTCCGTGCCCATTTCTGGTGTCTGCCCACACCTCCTGCGCTCTCTGGATGTTCCTGGGATTGTGGGAAAAATCAAGATTTCCCAGGGATCCTTTATCCCTGGGAAAACCCATGCCTATCCCCCCACCCCCGGGAGTCCCTGTGTATCATCTGGACTCACAGGCAGCACCCAGGGGGCAGTCCCGTTAAAAAAGGCTGGGGTAGAAATGGTCCTAGTATTATTATGAAAGAGGGAGAAAAAATTCTCCTTATCCACTTTCTCCACACTATGCATCATTTTGAACCTCTATGATGTCTCCTAGTTGGATATACATACATACATACATACATATATACATACATATATACTGTATATCCACTTCAGCAGATGTTCAACCTCACACATGTCCTAATAAGTTTATGAATGTTTATTCATTATTATGAAATAGGGATGGGTGAAATGGGCAAGCACCGGCCTCATGGGCATTCTGCGAGCCTGGCTGTGCGAGCCTCCACCAAGCACTTGTGAAGCTGATGAACGCTTAACAACATCCACCCTGGCTTCCCTTCCCCACCCCTGTGTTAAAGGCAGCTGCCACTAATGCAGAAAGGGAATTTGCGCGATTTCTGGAGCCTCAGGAAATCACGTGTCTCCTCCCTGTGCCAATGGGGGCCTTAAAGGCCATGTTAATGCAAGGGTAAATGTGGGGTGGTCATATGAAAAGGAGGACAGGACTCCTGTATCTTTAAAAAGGGCATTTCAGTGGGTGTCATTTGTATGCATGCAGCGCCTTGGGAAATTCTCCCTTCATCACAACATTTAAAGCTGCAGGAGCCCTGCCCTCTTAACAAGATACAAAAGAGGGCAGGCTCTTGCAGCTTTTAACAGTTGTAATGATTAGGGAATTTCACGAGGTGCTGCATGCATACAAATGACACCCGCTGAAATGCCCTTTTTAAAGATGCAGGAGCCCTGTCCTCCTTTTCATATGGTCACAGTAGGTAAATGTTTACCCTGGTGTTAATAGGGCCTTTAAGGCCCCCGTTGGGTTGGGGGGGGGGAATGTGCAATTTCCGGAGTCTCTGGAAATTGCACCTTTTCCCTTTCCACCCTAATGGCAGCCACCATTAACACAGGGTGAGGGGAATGCACAATTTCCAGAAGCTCTGGAAATTGCACACTTCCTCCCACTCTCCTTTACATGTGTGTGTGTGTGTGTGGGGGGAAGCCAGGGCCGATGGTTGTTGAGCGCTTGCAAGCCTCACATAGCTCAGCTCACAGGGGCAGGAGCAGTGGTGGGGCAAGCGCCTGTGGGATGAGCACTCACCCATTTCACCCATCCCTATTTTTACTACATTGTATACACAAAGAGAAGCATTTCCTAGACAGTGTACTCTGCTCAGACAGACTTTTGTCAGACTGACCCCCAGTTTCTAAAGCGGCTGCAGTTCTATACCCACTTTCCTAGGAGTAAGCTCCACTGAACCCAGTGGGACGTCCTTTTGAGTAGATGTGTATAGACATGCACTGTAACTTACTATAGAGTTAATTTCCCCCACTCCCCCTGAAGAAAAAGCTACTTTATTGTATTGCACACATTGGCTTGTGTAAAATATGCATACCTTTCCTTTTATAAAAGTGTTTTTTATTGCCTGAGTTTTTATTTTATTTGTGTGCATGTTTGATTTGTATTGCAAGTTTTAGCGCACAGCATCTGGAAAATGGTGACTGCACCATGTGCACTAACTTAATTTGAGTTTGGAAAATAACTGGAAATTAATGTACCTTTCACAAAACACTGGGCCCCTTAAAATCCCAGGTGTTGTTCATACGATGACACTACAGCTCTGGGAAAAATATCTTTTGGATCCTTACTTGTTTGTCTTTACTTGAAGAGAAGAGAATGCTTGATGAACTCCATCGCCTGGTTCCAGTTATGCTTTTGCAGAGGACGAAAATAATTATTGAAATTCAACCAGACCTGAATATTTATATTTTGCTTTTTATTTACCCATATTAAAACAGAGGGGATTAGTGAGTTAATCTATAAATAATTTATGACTACACAGTTTAGGGGCAATTATGATGTCATAAGCCAAACACCAAATATGTGACTTACAGATCAGGACAAAGGCTGTGATGCCCAAATCAATATTTTAATATGCATTGAATTGGGGCCTACAGAATCACAGTTCTTTGGGGATCAGGATCTCATCTTTTAACAATAAAACATTTCCATAATCACTTCCTTCTGTATCTCTAATAATGCTAATTGTTACACTAACAGAAAAGACTGAGAAGGATTTCTGAAATATGTTTTCCAATGTGGGAATGATTATCCCCCAAAGAGAAGGATGACAGCAGGTTAGGACTTCTGCAGTGGTTTAAGAAAAGTTGGCAGAATGGATGAAATTGCAGTTTGCTGGCTCTTCTACAGCACTGCAAGCTGGCTGAAAGAGTGAGTTTAGCAGGCAGTTTAGACAGAGATGGAAGACAGGGGAATTGACAGTCCAGGCCATATGTACAGAGCACACTTCAGGAGATGATGATGATGATGATGATGGCTTTCCATCTCTTTTGGTTAAGAAGAAGATGAAATGGTAATTATAGAAGGCAGCCTTATACTGAGTCAGGTCATTGGTCCATCTAGCCCAAGATTGTCAACTAGGGCCTCATCTACACCAAGCAGGATATAGCACTGTGACAGCAGTATGAAAGCAGTATATAAAAGGCAGGAGCCACACCAAGCAGGATATAGCGGTATGAAAGCGGTATCTGGCATGTGTCAGTGTGCCCTAACAGTTGTCAGTGCACTTCAATACTGCTATAAAGCACCAGTGTGGCTCCTGCCTTTTATATACTGCTTTCTTACCACTTTCATAGTGCAATATTCTGCTTGTGTAGATGAGGCCACTGACTCTCAGTGGCTCTCCAGGGTTTCAGGTAGGTGTTTTTCCTGCCCTACCTGGAGATGTCAGTGATTGAACCTGGGACCTTCTGCATGAAAAGTAAGTGCTCTACAATTGAGCTATGGCCCCCTAAAGTAGGGCAATGCACAACATTTGTGAAACCCAAGAAAACAAGAATTGCTACAACTTAACTCTTTCTCATTTCATAGACGTCATGATCCGTTCCTGTATTTTTGTTTATGCTTGAGTGCTTTGTTCATGCTTCAGCTAGTGAACGTTGTCATTGCTCCTTTCTCTCCTGCCCTCATACATACTTACATGTCTTTTTTTTTTAATTCAAGAAATGATCCTCATAATAACTGCTATGACTTGAGTACTGATGCAGGTGTGGAGCAAGGATGGCTCAGAAAAAGAACCCACTGGCAAGGGATGGCCAGAATGGAATTCTGCTTGATGAAAATTGCCCCTCATGATATCATTGATAAGAAATTCATGATTCTCATGATGTGCAGTTTGGACTTTCACATGTACAGATGACTGTAGGAAGGCCTGGATCACAGAACAGGTGATGAGTGTTGTGGAGAGGGAAGTGTTTTTTTTGTCTCAGTCGGCATGTGAATTGGGCCATAACGCATAATGTTCCAAGCATGAAAACCCAAAAGAGCATCCAGAGGACCATAGTCTTTAGCTAAGAACAGGCTACATCATATACTAAATCCCTGCTCAGAGGAAATAAGTGGCATGGTCTTCATCACAATCTCTTGCAGCCTACGGTAGTTTTGGCAGACACTGAGAACACTGAGGTAGGTGTAGGAACCATGCAAATTGAGTTCCTGTTACTTGGCGAGTGAAGGGTACCCCAGTGGATCAATTGAGGAGGCAGTGTGAAATTGCGATCTTGTGCCAAAATGCCTCGCCTTAGTCTTCTTTCCATCTCTGAGAAAGGAGGGGGAGAACCTGTCCATATAGTTCCTTGTAAGCTGCAAGCAGCAGCAAGGTTGGCCTTTTGGTTCTGCTGACCATGTTGTACAAAGAAGCAGTCGGGGCAACATAGTCAAGATTCTTGACATACTTTAGAGCTATTTGTTGACCTGTATTGGCTTTTTTTCCCCAGACATGAAATATAGTTAACTGCATGGTCCAGAACACATGCCAGATGACATATTTAAGATTGAGACAAATTGCACTTAAAGCTTGGGAGAAAGGCATGCAGTGATTATGAGGAATTACTGATTTGTGCACATTAACTGGACTTGGGACATAGCAAAGCTCCCAAACAGCATTCTTTGCATCCTCCTTGACACCTGAGGTTGGAAGCATGGGTGAGTGCCTTGACATGAAGCACTTTCCAAACCATCTGCTGCCATTTCTCATCCAGAACACAATCATTGGTTCCGTCTCTTCTTTCCAACATGTTTTTTCCTTGTCCCAGAGCAGTGTGGTGGGGGCAGAAGAAGAGGGATGGGGAATAAAACATTAAACAATAATCAGAAATGGAATTTAGGGGTATGAGCTAGACCTAAATTCAGCTGTAGACAAAATAATGGAGAATAAACAAACAAAAAGTCCTTCAACTCCCAGCATTCCCCAGTCAGCATGGCTGGCTGGGGAATGCTGGGAGTTGAAGGACTTTTCTTTTCTGTCTGCACATGCGAAGGATTGTACCCTAAGTCATTTGTCGTTCACTAGTCATGATGGCTGCATTTATTTATTATTTATTTTTAAAACGTATAGACTGTGCCCTTACCCCAAAGAGGATTTTAGGGCAGTATATACAAAAACTGAATGCAATAAACACAGCATAAAACCTAGGGTGACCAGATAAAATCCAGGTCAGGGCTCATGTAACTTTAACAATTGTAGAGAAAAGGGAATTTCAGCCAGTGTCATTTGTATGCAATTAGTTCCTGGTGAAATTCCCTCTTCATCACAACAGTTAAAGTTGCATGCACTATACCAGAGTGACCATATACAAAAGAAGGCAGGGCCCCTGCAACTTTAACTGTTGTGATGAAGAGGGAATTTCACCAGGAACTAATTGCATACAAATGACACTGCCTGAAATTCCCCTTTCTTTACAACTGTTACTTACATGAGCCCTGACCTGGATTTTATCTGGTCAGCCTAATAAAACCTAATAGAATAAACAAACACCCTACAGTTTACAAAAACCAAACACACACAGGGGGAGGAAAACATAACACCCAAACACAGTCTCTGTCACCTGCAGCCTGATGCCCTCCAGAAATGTGGGACTACAACTCCCATCACTGACCGCCAGCATGATTGGGGAAGTCATCAAGTTTAGGATGGTTGTTCTAGAGTAGTCTCAGCCTGTGCATTCCAGATGTTTGGGATGTCAATTTTCAACTGCCCGAGCCAGCATGTCCAATAATCCAATACTTGGAGTTATGGTTTGAATAATCTGGAGGGTCCCAAGCTATTAGGGCTTTAAAAGTAAGCACTAGCACCTTGAATAGGGCTTGGTAGGCAGTAGATGTAGCTCCTTCAGAATTATGTAATATGGCTGAAATTATGCAAGCCATCAAGAATTCTAGCGGCTGAATATTATTAGTTGGAGCTTCTAAACTGTTCTCAAGGGTTATAGAAAATGTCAAGGTTCATGGACAATAGGCCACTGAATACTAGTGGCTGGGAACAACAACAGAATAAGGCTGTAGATTTCATTCTCTGCATGTGGGCTTCAGAAGCATCTGCTTAATGAAAGTGGGAGACAGGATGCTGGTCTAGATGGACCATTGGTTTGATATAACAGAGCTCTTCTTAAGTTCTTATGAATAACATGGAAGTCTTTCTTTTAATTTTAAGTGTTAACTTAATGGTTGGGAAGATAAAAGGTTCCTGCTGATCAGCTTAACTCAGGGGTGGGGAATTTGTGACCCCCACCCGGATGTGGTTGGACTACAATTCCCATCAGACCTAGCTAGCATAGCCCATGGTGAGGGATGATGGGAGTTGCAGTCCAATACTAGCTGGAAAGCCACATATTGCCCTCCCCTGGTTTTTAAAGCTTTAGTATTGCGCTGTACACTTCACATAAGACAATGGGCCAGATACTTTGGTGTACCCATAATATAAATAAGGGTCTTGGATCACTTCCTCCCTTATTCTAATTAAATTAAAATGAAGGAAGTCACTTGCCTCTACTGTCTGCAGTTGAGTAGATTTCATTAGCAGATATATTTATTTTTAGCCATAGTTGTCATACAGGAGAAATTCCAAATTGGCAGCTTGAACCCTGGTGTATCCTCCCACAGGATTCTGCTTATGTTCATGGGGCTGCAGGTGTCTGTCATGATTGACAGAAACCGAGGCTCCAGAGTGCATGATGCTCCTTGACGACAACATAGGTGAATGTATTTGAATTGGTTAAGGCATAAGTGTTATTTAATATAGAGTAAAGTTTTGATGGTTTTGTGTTACATAGGTTATATTATAAATTTGGGATCCTCTTTTCTTGAAATCTAGAACTCAATTTGTTTTTCTTTTCCTTCTGTATAAATGACTGTTTTTTTTTTTTAAAAAGCAGAAGCTTCCCTGAGGCAGGGAAGGATTAATATTATTTTAGGTGTGGATGGTGACACATGAAAAGTTATAAATGCTGTGAATTTCAGTTTCTGCTAAGAAATTCTGACAGGATAACCTTGCAAATTTAAAGAAAAAAAACATTCAAAGATGTAGTGCAAGCACAATTTTCTTATTTATATGCTACAGTGACATTATTTTCAAGAGCCACATCAGAAGAAGAATGACTTCTTCATCATTTTTGCTTATCAATGTTACTCTCTCTATGTCCTGTTTTAGAATCATTCTTTAAGGGCACAACCCTATGCATGTTTAGACAGAAAAATGTCCTACAATTCCCAGCATTCCCTAGCCAGAATTATAGGTATTTTTTCTGTCTAAACATACATAGAAGTGTTCCCTAAAATGTTTTAACTGGGTGGAGCCTAGGGCAGTGGTGAAGCTGCTGGATATCATTGGAGGGGCGTGTGGATGCACTGCAGCCCATCCAGCTTCAGGTATGGGATTGGAGGGAGAGGAGGTGGAGCTTTGCCACTGTTGTCCCCACACCACAGCCACTCCTGCCCTTGCCACCACCTTCAGGGAGTCATTGGGCATGCCCACAATTTGGCACCCTAGGCAATTGCCCTGTTTGCCCCACTTAAGGTGGCCCAGCCTAGTCTGGGAACTGCTCAGCTTTTCCTTAAAAGGTGGGGCAGTATCCTCCAATATGTCATTGGGCCCCACTGGCGATTACATAACTTTTCAGCTGAGGCTAGTGGAGCTTCCACAGACTTGTCCTTTTAAGGCTTTGCATGAATTTTCTGACTCCTTAACAGTACAATTCTATGCATATATATTTGGAAGTAGGTCCCATTGAGAACCATGGGACTTAGTCCCTGGTAAGTGTGTATAGGAATGCAGCCTAATTAACCCTGTAGAGCTTCCCTAGACACACCCTCTGATAGCATTCCCTCTGAAGGAGCAGGTGCATAGCTTGGGAGTAGTCTTAGATCCATCCTTGTCACTGGAGGCCCAGGTGGACTTCGTGGCCCGGAGAACTTGGGGTCAGCTTTGGCTGATCCGCCAGCTATGGCCTTTCCTGGACCGGGATAACCTTGCCACATTAGTCCATGCGCTGGTAACTTCTCGACTAGAATACTGCAGTGGGGCTCTGTATGGGGCTGCCCTTGAAGATGACTTGGAAGTTGCAGCTGGTGCAAAATGCAGCAGCTAGACTTGTCACCAGAGCATCCTATAAAGATCATTGCATTGGTTGCCTATACGGTTCCGGTTGGAATTCAAGGTGTTGGCAATGACGTTTAAAGCACTAAATGGCTTGGGACCTCAATACTATATATGCCTATATATGCCTATATATCCCTATAGATGTCTGCCCAATACTTGAGATCTGTGGGAGGAGCCCTCCTCCGCCTCCCACCAACATGAGACATATATTATGGTGGGACATGGGAGAAGGCTTCCTCTGTTGTGGCACCCCGGCTGTGGAATGCCCTCCCCTTGGAGGCCCGACTGGCATCAGAACTAGCTTCATTACGGCACCAAGTTAAGAAATGGCTTTTTATCAAAGCCTTTGATGGCTAAATTCACCAAGCCTGCACATAGTTATAATTGTTTTAATTGGGTTTACTGTTTTTAATTCTATACTGTTTTTAGCTTATTAAGGGTTTAATTTGTTTTTAGCTCTGTATATTTATTGTTTTATATCATTTGCATGATTTTATCTGTATGCCGCCCTGAGATCTTTGTGCGAGATACAAATGTTCTTCTTTGCTTACTATCTTGTACACCAATCTCTAAAAATAGTCTCTGCCTTACTCGGTCAATGACTTGCTAAGTTGTTGGCTTCTCTGCTTGACTGAGGGAGGGCTATGGTTGCTGGGTTTATTAAAAAGTCATGTATGTTTTGTATTGCACTGTGCAAAGGTGTGTGTGTGTGTGCTGCTCCTTCTGATAAGAAGGTGTATATTGATTTTCTTCTACCTTAAGGTAAAGAAGAATAACTTTTTTCCTATTGTATATTTTACCTGATTTCCCACTGGGCGTAACACTTCCCTCCTCTCATTTCTCTACCTTTAAAAGTATCACAAAATTGGACTGAAGAGCATTTAAATTAAAATTAATCCATCCAAGTTGACATTAGCAAAATGGACCATTTTCTCTTCCAAATTTGAGAGAGAATACAGACACAGCAGCAGGCTCTGAGATGAGAAAAATGTTTGCTCCATAGCTAAGATATTTATGCATAACTCTCATCAACTGTTGGTGACTATGTAACCCTGATGACCTGATCACCTTTTCTCGTATGGGTGAGTTCACATGTCACTCTAAGCCACCCTGAGAATAAGCCTCGGCAGGTTGGTGAGTTGGTCATTATTCCTGACAGACAATTGGGTGCTCTGTGTCTTGTCATGGCTTGTTTTCTCATCAGACCTCCCACCTACTCCTGGTAAATATTGCAGGCACCTTTGCGGCAGAAATCCTTGATTCTATGTTCCCTATGTCAGCACCCTTTCTGCATTTGGTCGGGTGGGGTTTCTGGCTCACAAGGAAAATAACCCCCAGATCAGATTGCCAAATGCATATAATTTTCTGAACATGGTGAAGTGACTTGTGCAAGTGTGCAGGAATGCAAGACTGCCTATCCTCTATTTATCCCAGCATATCAATATCCTCCTCTTATCCCCCTCTTATCAATGACTTTGTAAATTTTATCTTCCACCTTGGGGCTTGCCTTGCTAACAAACTCTATCTGTCTATCTATCTATCTATCTATCTATCTATCTATCTACCTACCTATCTATCTCTCTATCTCTATCTCTATCTCTATATATCTATCTCCTGCTTCACGTACTACCGAAGTGATTACACCTACCTGAAAAGCTCCTTCTCCTGCAGCCACAAACAGCTTTTGCCGTCCTCCTCTTCATGCTTGTCATTTTCCTC
The DNA here is from genome assembly GCA_029215795.1 of Anniella stebbinsi. Classification (NCBI taxonomy): domain Eukaryota; kingdom Metazoa; phylum Chordata; class Lepidosauria; order Squamata; family Anniellidae; genus Anniella; species Anniella stebbinsi. The sequence goes on from JARDYH010000004.1 coordinate 193,413,287, forward strand.
CACTGGTCTCTGTTGTGAGTTGTCACATATACACGCGGGTTACAGAGCAGTGACTGGGATTGATGGAGCTACACAAATTTAAGGCAAAGCATTACAAGAGGTGGATTGGTAAATATGCACAAATTTCAAGTCAGAGGAGTGAGTGAGATTGATAAATATACACAGATTTCATGGAAGAGCAGTAAAGCAGAGGGGGAAATAATGCAAATTTCATAGCAGTGGACTTTTCATTGTGTATACTTGTGCAAGATCTTTTTTTGGGGTAAAGGTTACGAATGTAGTCGGCACTCTCTCCAATGTCCTTTCTTCTTGCTTTTTACTAGCACAGACTAGAAGGCATTGACAAGGGCTGAAGGAAGATGGAGGGGGCACTAGCAAGATCATGATGAGTCACAGGGGTTATTGCAGCTCTTGCCGGGTGGTTCTGTCTTAGTTCCCAACAACCCACGATGAAGTCGCCATCCTGGTTCAGATGTCACAACAAGCTAACCTGAAACAATCCATGGTGACAACCATGTCGTGTGATTCATGTCATTATGTACATTTGTAACAATTAGTCATTATAGAACTGTGTGTAAATGACTTCTCAAAATTCTCCATCCTATTTGTTAGCAGAAAAATTAGGGTGGGGACCATTTCATTAACGTTCTCCTGCAGAAGGAGAAATTCTCCAACAGTCTCTCTGGGGTGAGGCTCAGCACAGTCTCTTCTTTCCCCCCTGAGCTTTTTGTTTTTTGTTTTTACTGCTGGCCAACATTTTGAATCACCCTTAATGCCCCAGCATTGTTCTGGGGCATTGTATGGGGAAAATGGCAGCTGCCATTAAAATATATTCTGAGAAAATTCAGGAAAGTGGTCTTTTACCCCCTAGGAATGAGGCAAAGAAAAATCTCTTCTGAGAAATTTTGGCTCAGCTCTAGTCATTATAGGACACTAGTGTTATGGTACAGTTCTTACACAGATGCATACCACTTAATTTCCAAAATTCATCATCTGCTTACTCAGCCCTGGCCAACACTCTCATAGGGGCAAGATTAAAATTTTGTCATGTTCTATCTATGGAAGAATGTGACTGCAGCCATCAAGATCTAAACATGTACGTCATGAAGGAGCCTTAAGTATCACTTTCTCTACTAAAGTAGTTCATATGAATTCTGTTTATGGGAGAGTTGCTTTCAGCTTTTCTTTTTTCTTCTTCTGTTAACTAAGGGGTGTATCTGATTCACCAACTGAGGATTTGGGATTAGTCAACAGCAAAATATTTGCTCAATGAGAAGGTCAAAGCAGCCAGTCTAAATATGTATAGCAAATTTTGGAGAATATATAAATTCAGCAGGAATAGGACACCCAAGAGGGTTTTTTTTTTTAAACCCCAATATTATGTTACGATGACTTCCTTTAATGTGGTGGCAATATATCAGATCTTGGAAAGCAATCTAGCTATTTGCAAGGATCTTAGGTAAGATCTATGTGAGCCTCCCCCCCCCCCCCCCATCACCTGTATCTTACTGAGTTTTGTTTGAAATGATGCATACCATTGATCAAATGCTTTACTGAAGCATTCTTATAAGATCTTGCTAGGTCACATTAGAGTTTGACAAGCGCCTGGTGCAGACAATGAGACAGAACAGTGTACTTTTTGGCTTCCTCTACTGAAATTGTTTCAGCATCAGATTACAGCATTGCAAATGAACAGCATTTTTTTTCCTGTGCTCTTGTGGTCTAATATTAATATATTTTCAAAATGGAAACCTGATGGATTAGTTCATTTTCCCTTGGTTTCCATCCCAAGGGACATCCAACCTATGTTACTTGTTTTTAATTAAATTACCACATTTTCCATATGATTAGATGCCAGAATAATGAAGACTTATGGGGATGAATTTTAATTCACCATACATGAATATAAGCAAATTTGGGGGAGGGAAGTAACATATGATTTTACTTTATTTGAATGTCTTCTGTAGCAAATTTCACTTTTTTTTTTTGAGAAGTTGAAAGTTGCATAACAGTTGAGTTTGAAAGAGGATATGAACAGTGGTGTTCAATCGGTGAAAACAAATATGGTGGAAGGAAGTGTTCATATATACAAAAATACAAAATGGTAGGATTTAGATGATTTTACTCAGAAGAATATTAAGGTTCAGGGGGATGTAGTATGGATGATTGAAGGGAAAGGGTCACTTTTTGTTCTTGCACAGCCAGAGATACCTTGGGGCAGTTAAAGCTTTTTTGGGGCTGCATGGGATTTACATCTCAGTACTATGTATTCTTAAATTTATTTCTTTGTTACCTTTATATCCCACCTTTCCTCCACTGTGCATTCGTCCTCTCTATTTTATCCTCTCAACAATCCTCTGAGGTAGGTTAGGCTGAGGGTTGCAACTGTCCCAAAGTCACTCATTGAGCTTCATGGCAGAGTGGGGGGTGAGAACCCAGATCTCCCCATTCATGGTCCAACATTCTAACCACTACACCACACTGGCTCTCATCTAAAGAGGAGGTAATAAATTTAAAACTTCTAAACTCTATGGCATATATCCCCATTCGTAATACTTTCTGTATGATCCAAAGTCACTCAATGAGCTTCATGGCAGAGTAGGGGTGAGAACCCAGATCTCCCCATTCATGGTTCAACACTCTAACCGCTAAACCACACTGGCTCTCATCTAAAGATTAGGGTAATAAATTTAAAACTTCTAAACTCTGTGGCATATATCCCATTCATAATTCTTTCTGTATGATCCTTTTATGGAAGAAGAGCTGTGCCAGGAGAATATGGTAGGCTATCTATTAAACAGTTTGAGTCTGCAGTTAAGGAAATAAATAAAGAAACAAATAATTGTATTCATGTTCAGCTTTCTGACAGTGCCTTATGCATTCCATTGTCTTTAGTTCTCACCAGGATTACTTGCTTTGTCCACCCGTCTCTTGCAGCAACTCAGTGTCTATAACAGCCAGTATGGTGTAGTGGTTAGAATGTTGGAATGGGAGTCGGGAGTTCTGGGTTCTAGTCTCCACTCAGCCATGGAAACCCACTGAGAGACTTTGGCTAGTCACAGACCCTCAGCCCAACCTACCTTACAGGGTTCTTGTTGTGAGGATAAAATGGAGAGGATGAGGACTGTGTATGCCACCTTGGATTCTTTAAGGAGGAAAAAAAGGTGGGATATAAATGTAATAAATAAATAGATAAATAAATAAATAAATAAATAAATAATACAATCACCCCTTGCATCAGATGAAGTACCTATGAAGATTCATGCTATGACAAACCAGTTTAGGCCATGTCTGACCCATAAAGGCTTTTGGTCTGGTGAGGTGACCCTGCTCTTATGCCATTGAGCAGCCCGCAAACTGCCTGTAATGTGGTGAATCAGATATTGCAAACATGGAACTATGGCCAGTCCTTATTTACTTCTGGCTGAAAAGATTTTCGGCTTCTATGATGGAAAGAAACCATTGGCTTATGCATGCAGTCACTATGAACATCTAATTGGAAAAGCAGGATCAAGATAAAAATGAGCAACCCATCTTCAGTACTCCCAAGGCATCACTGATGTCCAGGATCAAGGTCTTCAGACAGGATAGAGGGAGGACGTGCATGGAAGGTAACTTATAATGAGACAGATCAATGGTCCATCTAACCTAGTATTGTTGACACTCACTGACAGCTGGGCTTCAGGTTTCAGGCAGGTGTTTTTCCTGTCCTAGATGCCAGAGATCAACCTGGTACTTTCTGCATGCAGATCATGTGCTCTACTACTGAGTTACAGCTGGTTCCCAAAGTTTGTTGTCCAGCTCAGGGTTTCTGAGTTCAGTTGCTAGAGCTGGGGCCTTGAGCAGGAGGCTGGATATGGAGAAAGCAAAAGGAAGTTTTGGCCAGAAGTACAGAAAAAGGAACTGCTCTGTTGACCAGGCAAGGGCAAAAGGCCATGCTCCTAGTATTTATACTAGTCCTGTCTAATCTGGAAGTGTCATGCACTCCTCTTCCATTTTGTGGAAGAAATCATGCACTCCTCTTCCTTTTTGTGCCTCAAGGACACTGTAAGGCAGCCTTTCTCACCCTGGTGTCCTCCAGGTGTTTTGGACTACAAGTCCTATTGGCACACAAGGCAGCATGGTCAGTGGTCAGGGTTGATGGGAGTTGTGTCCCAAACACCCTGAGGACCCCAGATTGGGAAAGACTGTCTAAGGTCAAATCATTGTAGATTGAATCTAGAGTAAGTCATACTTAGAGTACACCCACTGAATTCAATGGGATCAAATTTAGTCATGACTAAGTTAATTCTCATCAATTTCAGTGGGTATAAGCTAAATCTGGATCCAACCCCTGCAATCCAAGGTAGCACACCAGGCTATGTCCTAGTCTCAGCCCATGAGGGTCACAGTCTGTGACGATGCTGGAGCAATAACAATAAATATTAGAGAAGTAAATGAATGCCATACTAGCAAGCGGTAGCAACCCATCAGGATTTCTACAATTCCCTTCCTTGCTCAACTAGCTGACTGAGAGAGGCGTGGGAGTGCTGAAAGCAAATTTCCACTTTGTTTTGTGCAACGGGAAAGTCTAGCAAGCCAATTATTTTTCTGCTTGGACTACTGTTGATGATAAACCAAAACGAATGTAGTCATTGCTTTCTCCATGTTTTGTTGTTGTTGTTGTCAATAACAAAATAAAAAAGCTGGCATGCATTCAGCAGCTGATAGCATAAACACACATACACGCAAGCCAGTTGCTCTCAGCTCTCTTTCCTCCCCTGATAGTTGGTTTCCCTTGAAACATTACACTTTGTTTTCTATGTACAGCATTGATGGCATAAACTCCACTGCAATTCCCTACCTCATGCCTTGATATGATGCTTAGACCTCCATCACACTTAATTTTTCCCCCTGGGTTGCCTCTGCGTTTTTTTACCAGCATGTCAAACTTATGATCCCTTTCACTTCTTCTCTCCTTCACTCATTTGCTCTTCCACTTCACTTCACTCCACCCCTCCCCTCCAGTCAGGTCCTGTCAGATGAGTACTTCAACTAGACCGCCTTTCTGCCAGGCAAAAATGGAACGACCCTTTAGTCTGGCTCTTTGGGGGCATCAAGGGAGTACAATCCTGTCTCTGCAGAGACTCATGCATTGTTTGATTTTAAAAAATGATTTCAAGCCTGGGATTCAAGGTTTGGGTTTTATATTGAGGCTTGGAGCCGGCTGCTGGGAGAGATAGCTTTTCCCTGCCAGGACCTGATGCAATCCATTCAAGCCCCAGTTCCTTTAAAACTACACGTAGGCTTAGAGCTCATTAAATGCGCTTAGGGAAATAATCCAGACTTTTAGCATTCTAGGAAAGGCTGGGGAAGAGGCGGGTGTCAGCAGGACAGCAAATCCACACACCAGGCATGGCGAGAGTGAACTAAATCGTTGGTGTGATGGAGCTCTTAATATCAAGGCTGTAAAAATACGAAGATCAGTGCTAACAGTGCAAATGTGCCACCAGTTTCTAGTTTGGCAGAAAGAATCAGTTCATATGCCACTAGACAAGTCATTGACACTATTAAGACAGTTCACACTTTCCCTTCCTCTCCCCATGTGCTACAGTCCTGATGGAAATCAGCCCTTTGTAACTAGGATTAATTTTTCAAATATCTTCTGATATTTTTGCAAGCCAAGCTATTATTAACATTATGTGTAGCTAGCAGTGTTTGAGGAATTTTTCAATAAGACAATTACTGATATTTATTATAAATAATATCTCAGAGTTCTGAATAGATACTGGATTTACTGTTGAAAAATCCAGCGGTCACTGTCTTGATTAGTGGTTGTGCTGAATTTCACAGTAAGTTGGCTCGTTGGTTCAAACTCATCCATTTGTAATGCTCACCTTTGCGGAGAGTCTTGAGTCGATATTTTATGAATCCGCTATTAAGTTTGGAAATGATTGTTAGGTTTGGAACATGGACCATCTGCATCTGAACAATGCACATGTGCTGAGTTGGTTTTACCTTTGAATGACCCAGCGTGTCCACTGCTGCTTCCCACATCATCATCACTGGCCCAGCTTTGTCTTCATGAGGAAGGACACTTTGTGGGCCCATCTTCTCTCTCCCATATACCAGTGATCAGGGAAAGTGAGTAAACATCACATCATGAAGGCAGACCACACAAAAACAACCAGTCAGAATGACATCATGCCACACTGTATGATTCCAAACTACAGCTTCCAAGATGCACTTTGATATTGTGCGTGTGCAAAAACTTGTATACACGGAATGAGATTTCATATTAAAGGAGAATTTTTGTTTGAGCTTACAGGTATGAATTTATTATTTCTTAGCCCATGTTTGTTCATCACTGGGGTAAGTTCGTCCATCACTAGCATTGATGCAGATTGGGGGAAGTTCATCCATCAATAGTACTGATGCAGTTTACTCACCCTTTGAAGAATTTTGAACTTTTGATTTTGTGGTTGAATATCCATTGCTTGAATGAGAAGAAATAAGAATTCTCCACTGCACAATTCGTTGAAGCTTCCTTTTGTTTTGGATCGTTTCTGGTTTTAATCCCATTCCTTTCACCCACTCTGACTTTAGGTAATTAAACTGAGCGCATCAATTCAGCATTTTGAAGTCCCACTGTTTTCATTGGGAGAAATTCCAGCATAACTTTAGTTAGATTGTGCCCATTTTTTCCTTATCTGCCTTTTCCCTGTGCTCAGTTTAGTTTAGACTGATCTGTGGATGAGGGAAATTACAAACTGAACCACTGGCACTCAGCATAGGAAAAGCTTGAGATCCATGTGGAGAACCACATGCCACACTCTGAGTGCTTCCTCAGAGACACTGAGAAACATACCATTATATCTAGGAGAGGCAAAAAAGGTGTTAATCATGGTTTTAAGGAGACTGACGGTGGTTGTGTTTTGAGAATAATATAGCAGGATTTTCTCTATAACTGTAAAATTAATAGCACTTTGCAGATCTGGATGTCCATGTAGAGGACTAAACTCATGGATGCAGAATGGGACCTGGCTCCTGGCTCTGCTGCTGATGTTATGTACCCCAGTCCCGCTGCCCTGTGGATGTCCATCTATATGACTTCTTCAGAGGTGCAGAATCTCAGGCCTAGGGGAAAAATCTGAACCACCTTAGGCCTTAATCCTGCCTTACATGGTTCCCCAGGATCACCATGCCCCCTTCTCCTGACCACCCCTTTCCCCCAACTACTGATCATTTGTTGGGTTCCTGGTTTTCTAAAAGGTTGAAATGCTTAGTTTCCCAAGGCTTAATTACTGGTAGTAAGAGTTGTAAGCTAAAATATACTGATATGCACGAGGTACTGGTTCCCCTCTATTCGGCACTGGTTAGGCCTCATCTTGAGTACTGTGTCCAGTTCTGGGCACCACACATCAAGAAGGATGCAGACAAGCTGGAGCTTGTTCAGAGGAGGGCAATGAGGATGATCAGGGATCTGGAAACAAAGCCCTATGAGGAGAGACTGAAAGAACTGAGCATGTTTATCCTGGGGAAGAGAAGACTGAAGGGAGACATGGTAGCACTCTTCAAATACTCGAAAGGTTGTCACACAGAGGAGGGTCAGGATCTCTTCCCAGTCATCCCAGAACAATAGACATGGAATAATGGGCTCAAGTTACAGGAAGCCAGATTCCAGCAGGATATCAGAAAAAACTTCTGACAATTAGAGGAGTACAACGATGGAACCAACTCCCTAGGGAGGTCATGGGCTCTCCTACAATAGGGGCATTCAAGAGGCTGCTGGACAGCCATCTGTAAAGGATGCTTTAAGGTGGATTCTTGCATTGAGCAGGGGGTTGGACTCGATGGCCTATAAGCCCCTTCCAACTCTACTATTCTATGATTCTGTGATTCTATGCTCTGTCCCTGTTCCTTTGGCTCCATCCAACACTGCAATGACAGCTTTTTCTAAATGGAATTCAGCTCTAGGTCTGGAAGAGATTTAACACCGATGTTCTGCATTATTGAGAATCCTGCACTGTTGGGAATTCTTGCCTTGTGGAAGCCTACGCAGATTCAGATGTATTTGTATAGGCTTGTCCTTTTCAGATGCTATACTCAATGGACAAGCATCTGGGCCAGAGTTGGCAAGGAATGTGACCAGTGGGATAGGGCCAGGAGGTGTGGTCCCATTGAAGTGTTTAGCCTGTCATGTGGATTGCAACATCTGCAAAGGGCTGTTGTGTACGAGAAGCCAGTTCTTCACCCTTCTACTTTCAAAGCAATGTATAAATTGGCATGTTTAAGATTGCATTTACTCTGTCTGGATCCCCAGATGCTGGGGACTGAACCTTGCCTTTTTGCATGTAAGGCGTGTGCTCTGCCACTGTGCTGTTTCTTCCCATCATGGGAGGAGGCGTTCCACCACAGCAGTTTTCCCCAACTTGATTCTCTCTAAATGTTTTTGAGTTTCACTCCAATGGACAGGAATGCTGGGCGTTATAGCCTCAAACAACTGGGTTGAGAAAGGCTGCACTTAGGAAGTTGCCTTCTACTAGTACTACCTTCACAGGCAGCAGTTGCCCAAGGCTTCAGGCAGAGGCCTTCCCCAGCCCTATTCCCTGTGATCATTTTAACCTGAAACGTTGGGGATGGAAGCTAGGACTTAATGCAAAGCATATGCTCTGCTCCTGACCTTTCATGATGACCCCTCTCCAGGAACAATGTAGCACAACTTAAATGTTGACAATGTTCGCAACCTATTGGACTTCATGATTAGGATTGTCACCTTTTTTTTCTTATAGAAAATAGACGTTAAACATATTGCCTTATAGGGTGGCCATTTATACTTAGCCAAAAAAAAGAGAGAGAAAATGCATCACAAAATTTTGAGTGAGATGTGCATCTACTAGTTTATATAAATAGCTGCACATTTAAAAATAATAACTATTTATTTAAATAAAAATGCAAGACATCTCACCATAGTGGAAAGACTGAAGAGCTGACCAGCATAAAGCAGAACACCTGGCTACTCTTGGGGAGGATAAATAGAGGTGTTTGTAATTAAAGGGCTGAAAGGACACATGTTGTACATCCCTGCTATACATGATCAAATCAACTATGAGCCTATCTACACTACTGCTTTTAAATGGTTGAAAACGGTTTATAATGGTTTATAACTAGGCTGACCAGATAAAATCCAGGTCAGGGCTCATGTAACTTTAACAGTTGTAGAGAAAAGGGAATTTCAGCCAGTATCATTTGTATGCAATTAGTTCCTGGTGAAATTCCCTTTTCATCACAACAATTAAAGTTGCATGCACTATACTAGAGTGACCAGATACAAAAGAGGGCAGGGCCCCTGCAACTTTAACAGTTGTGATGAAGAGGGAATTTCACCAGGAACTAATTGCATACAAATGACACTGGCTGAAATTCCCTTTTCTCTACAACTGTTAAAGTTATATGAGCCCTGACCTGGATTTTATCTGGTCACCCTATTATAACGGTAGTAGTATATACAGTTATATATGGTTTATAACTGTATATAACTCCATGCACAGTTTTCAAAATGTTTTCAAAGTGTTTTATCCTGCTTGTGTAAGGCTCTGAATCTTTTCACTCAAATGGAAGTCACAGAAGCAATTTGTGAAACAGTGCAAATTGCATACAGTTGTTATACATCCTATAGATGACAGATAGTATGGCGAAGACATATATAGTATAGATTTCCATGAGTGCAGACAAAGCCTGGGTTCTAGCCTTCTTTTACTCAGCATAATAATAATAATAATAATAATAATAATAATAATAATTTATTACACTTATATACTGCCCCATAGCTGAAGCTCTCTGGGTGGTTTACAAAAAAAATCAGGATATCACTATTAGCAAGAAAAGCATTTAGGCCAAAGCACTCAAACTTGGAGTAAACCTCACATCAAAGGGTTTACTCCAGATTAAACAGCCTTAGGTTAACAACATTGGGTTGAATCCAGATTTAGTCATACCTAGAAAAGACCCATTGAAATTAATCAATGGGACTTAGGTTTGTCATGACTTACTTGGCCCATTGATTTCAGTGGGTCTACTTGAAGTATGATGAACAGTCCAATCCAATGCATGACTACTCTGAAGTAATCCCATTGAGTTCAATGCAGTTTACTTCCATGTAATGGGATATAGGATTGCAGCTGAGATGTGGATCTAACCCATAATCTATGTTTTCAGTTTGGGTTTTAAATTTGTGATGGATAAAATATATCTGGACACAATTTTATTGGCATTTAATATTATAAAACAAGGATAATTTAACAATGTTAAAATAATGATGCTTATGTCCAGGAATAAGATGCATGTTCCTATCCGGGGATAATTAATACCACTTTTATTTTGATTATGTCCATGGTAATTCTCCAAATTCCTGTTTTTGTGGTAGCAGTTTCCCCTAATTCTCACTGTGTTTTTTGTCTATTTTTACAATGAGGTCTGTCAACTAGAAACATTAGTAAGACCACTAATTTTGTTTTTTGAAACATAATGGTTTCCAAGAGCCATTTTTAGTTACTGCACAATCCAGCTTGGTTGTGAATTATAAAATTTTCCAAACTAGGTCTCAAAGTTTGCTTGAGACCCAACTTTGAATAATATTATTTGCGAAGAGTACTAGAAATAGAAAAGGTCGCTTTCAACAGTATGGGTGTTAGCGCTCATTGGTGTACAGTGATGTTCTTTCAAGTAGTTTATCCAGTCCTCACAAAGCGAAAACCTCATAAAATATTGAATCATTTCGAAAACCATATTTTATTTTAGAATGCTTGCATGTTTTATGATCTTTGTGACACTAGAACATAATTTGGAGACTTTTCTTCCAAACCTGTAAATAAATCTTGACAAAGGCCAGATGCAGGCAGACCATAGCTGAACTCAAGAATCTGTGAAAGGTAGGTTAACTTCCTTAACCATAGAACATATGGATGTTACATTAACCTCACTTGATTTTTGCATGGGCTAAGCAATTTATAGGAAATTTAAGAGGAGAAATAAATGTCTGACCTTCATCGCAGAACCTTTCCCCTTTCTCACCTTGGAGTATAGGAGAACAGCAGTATGTGTTCACTCACAGGGTTTCAGTTTTATATCCTGTATTACTTTGTTTCACCCTAGATTTTCTTATTTGTGCCTTATGCTCAGCAGTAATGGAAGAACACTGGGAAACTCCATATAACCCCTGTGTGCTTTATTCTTAATAGTAGCACTACATGGAAGGTATTTGCAATAGGTAGCCTTCTAACACAGGATCATATTGAAACAACAATAAGCAATGTCTGGTCTTTTGATGTGTTTAATGCACTTACTGGATCTTACGGGAAATGTGTCATGTATGTTGCAATGACATCAAAGTTGCTTATCACATCAAAGAATTCTCCATTTGGAGCTGCAACTTTGGGAAGAATCACCAACTGCAGATGGCTGTGACTGTTAGCATCTTTATTTTCCCCAATGCTTCTGGACTTTGCCCCCAGTGTAGCAATGCTACACTCAGGGCCTGGAGCATGGTGGGGTAATGAAAGTGGCACTGTTGCAAATAGCATCTCTCCTAGTGCTTCTTTGTTGTACACTGGCTCCTAAGTTTTTTTAAAATTTAAAGTGCTGCTCCTCACCTTTGCCCACTACAGGCTCCTAGTTGTTACCTGGGAACTATCTGGATGATGCACCAGCTGCTAGGGTGATGCTGAAGTGGCACCAGGGCACCTTTTCCAGGCCCCTCTCCAGCCTGGCTCTGGACCTGTTGTTTGGGCCCTACTCAAACTCACCCTACTGGTGCTGGCTTGCTGATATGGTCGACTTAAAGTATTGTGTTACATTTTGTCTGCCTGAGCTGCTCTCAGGCTCACCTCCCCCACATCCCAGCTCCTGGTAGTTTCCCAGTTCCTATTCCCAACTGCAATGGAGGGGAGGGATACTCAGAGGCTCTCAGGCAATTTCCCAGTTTACACGAGACACCACTTCTAGCCCACAAATGTAGAGCATCCAGTGTACTTCTGGGTCAGAAGCACTGTTGTGTGCTGCAAGGTGGCACTTCTCCATCATCTGGCAGGCCACATGAAAGGACCATAGGAGAGTGCTGGGAGGGGGAAGTACCAGAAGGACAAGCCAAGAAAGAATTCCAGTAGCAGCACTGGCTGGGCAAGAAGCAGCATCAATCTCAAGCATTCTTCTCAACCTCCCTGATCAATGTGCATAGAGGGTGTGCATGTGATGTCATAGCCATAAAGGAATCCAGCCCCTAAGCAGCTTAACTGGAGAGGATCTGGCCCTCCAGGGTGAAGTAAAAGGCCATCCCTGCTCAATACTAGTGGATCATTTGGGCCAACACGAGCCATTTCCACTCTGTTTACAAAGATGGCATACATAGGGTTACCAGGTGTTGTTCCATCCAGGCACGGGCTGTACTTAGATCTGCTTAAACTCTGGAAAATGGCTGTATCACGTCTTTGGACTATGACCTTGGCCTATGATCCACTACTGTGTGATCAGTAATAGTGTCCATGCATAAAACAAGGGCGGTTGGGTTTTTTATACGGAGGTATTCTCGGTCACTACCCCTTGACTTTGGAATTTCTTTTCAAGAAGGCCGCTAAAGTCAAAATGGAAGTCTGGGTATCATCCAGTAATTGTGTAAAACCTTTTTATTTCTGCAATGACTTAGCAAATGGAGATAAATATTGGTTTGTGATGGGCATCTGTTTTAAAGTGTTTTATTGGTGTTTTATTGGTATTTTAATGATATATTGGTTTTATGTATTTTTAATCAGTTTTGTGTGTTTTATGATGATGTTGTTCCCTGCCTCGATCCAGAGGGAGAGGCGGGTAATAAATAAATATATTATTATTATTATTATTATTATTATAATTCATCTGTCATTGTATTTTTTCATCATAATTTACACATTTGATAATGTTTTAGCATATTTGATATAATCCTTGCTTGGTGCATTATTTGTTATGTTGTGCTTGAGGCTTAGTTAGAAACATAACTAATAGTAGATACACATAGGATGGTACTCTACTTAATTCATCATCAGCTGTTCTGTATAGTGTAACCAATACACATATCTGTAGGATTGGGCTACTCAGTACTAATGCAGTGACATATAAACTAAGAGCCTATCTACACTACTGCTTTAAAATGGTTTATAACAGTTTTAAACCAGTTAATAACGGTTATTGACTGGTTTAAAACTGTTATAAACCATTTTAAAGCAGTAGTGTAGATAGGCTCTAAGTCTTGCTGACTGTGGTATTATGTGATTTATTCTATCAATATGTATCTTGCTGCAGGTTAAAGAAAAGAAGGTGTCTCATACCCATGAGATCATTGCCTAGAAACACCTGGAAATCAATAATCTAACCAAACATTTTGAGTAGGCAAGTAGGCCTAGTTTTTCTTGGCTCTTCCATAGGAAAGTCAAGCACATTAAATGGGGCTATTTTTGTCTTTCACATACTTGCCTCATGCCATCCTCAGAACTGGTAATTTTTCATTGACCAGTCATGTGGCATCGTTTACCAGACAACATTGGAAAAACACACACATTGTTCTCATATTTTCTTCTAGCGGTCATTCTGCAGGGTTGATATAACATCATTAATATGATCTCAAACTGCTTCTAGCACCAGGGAGGTCTCTGTTGTGTTTGTTTGTTTGTGGTCCTTTAATGACTCTTTAAAAAATATTTAGATTCCTTAAAGCTCTCTGTATTTAGTTTTATCCTTTTTAATGCAAGAGATTTAAATCATCCTTACCACCTTACCATTACTATGCCTATGAACTATGCTAGGCATGCCAGCGTGTTTATATTTTGCTTAGAGAGCAGCCACATTTGTTTATTCGTACCTGCCCTTGTCCCAGGTCTCCTCCCCTCCCCATTAGGCTTGGTCTGTAAAGCTGCAACTCTGTCTACCTGGGAGTACATCCATTGAACTCAATGGAACTATGTTTCCGAGTGGACTTGCATAAGACTGCACATTTTAAGTCCTTTTTTGTTTCAGTGGAGGAAATGAGCACAGGCTCAATTTTCTCCCATTTGAAAATATGTACTCATTGAAATGAAAATTGGTTTAATAATTTCCAACACATTTTCAAACTGAAAAGTGCTGAAGTTTGGCTGGATCATGGCTTACATTACCACGAAAGGGGATTTTTTTCTTTAAAGAGGCTTTTATTATAGGGTGCTAGTAAAACAACACTTGAAAATATGGTCTCTAAAAGATTAATTATTCTTGATAGCATTTGCTGACATCCAATATGTTCTGAAGTTCTAGAACTCTCTTGATGGTCATTTGGGGTGGGGTGGGGTTCAGAAACCAAAACCATGCTAAATGGTTCCATTACCCCTAATCCTAAAGCAACATCCTGTAACCAGATGAGCCATATAAGCTGGTTTCCCAGAAGCACACCACCTAGGACTAAGCAAAAGGCATGTTTTTAATCTCAGCTGTTTTCATAGAAAGCATCTGTTTTGAACTGCTCGTAAGTCAGCAAAATGTCATGTTACACAAAAGTGTAAAGTATCTTAAAATAATTAGGAAGGAAAAAGTAAAAAAAAATGACAAGACCAACTGCTAGAATGTTAGGAATGTGTTAGCGAGAACAACAGGAAGGAATTGGTATGGAAATAACCAATCCTGCTGATGCCTCCCAGCACCAAAACTGATCCTAATGGAAAAAAGGTATAGCATGTGGTGTACTATTACAGCTGCACATACTGTATTTGTTTCACAGGTGTCAATTTTTTGTCTTTGCTAGGCAACCAACATGAATCATCTCTGGAATGGATTGGAAGGTAAGGGAGGAAGTCCTTCCTTAACCTGTAGGAACCAGAAAAAAATAGATGAGCCATTGTCTAAGCCAGCCTTCCCCAGCCTGATGCCCTCCAGATGTTTTGGACTGCAACTCCCAGGATACCTGAACATTGGTCCAGAACATCTGGAGGGCACCAGGTTGGGGGAAGGCTAGTCTAAGTATACTTGAAAGCTTTTACATCTATTGTAACACAAACTCTTGCACTGACATTGAATTATCTACAAAACGTTGATTTATCTGGAATAAAGTTCAAGCACAGTAATACTGAGTACTGAACAGATTTCCGTTTATCTGATCCATTGCTCCAAAAGAGTTTCTCTATGGACAACAGTAGACTATGGTCCCCTCTACAAGGATTCGCTTTTGCACCCGGTTAGGCGATTATGCGCATAATCGCTGAAGCGCATTTACACCTAATACCTCTGCACGAGAGGTGGCGAGAGGCGGCGAAGTGCATTAACGGATGACCAAAATGCACTTTACAAGTAGTTAATGCGCATAAGCGCTTGTTCACATAGGCAAAATGCGCTTTAATGGCCGGAGCAAAATAAAACTCGCTATTTTAACGCGCATTCAATAATGCGCATGATCGGAGAGATAACGCGCCTCTACGCCCGATTTGCGTTCCGTTCTTGTAGAGGTAAAAATTTTAAAGCACCTTGAAAGAGCTTTAAACCTCTCTTGTAGAGGCAGCCTACCTCACATCTAATTCAGAATTTAGTCATTAAAGTGGAATAATTAGGATAATGTCCAGGTTGCCATTCTCCATAGTGTCCAGTTGTCTTAGATGCACTGCACAGGATCATCCAAGCCTTCTCTCACAGATCTTATGTCCCTCTTTGCTGATCTCCCTACATATAGTAAGTAATTCAAAGTAGGGAGTGGTGGCTGGGAAGCTCCTGTACAGATTGGGAAGATTGCATGCTTCAGGGAGAGCAATAGGTTTCAGGGAGGGGTATAAGCTTCATGGAGAAGTTACCATGCTCATAGACATGTGCATCTGATGCATGTCTAATCCTGACTGGGCAAGTGCTACCGTTAGGCAGAGTGAGGCAGCTGCCTCAGCAGCTGATTTTGGGATGTCAGGAAAGACCAGCAAATTGTTATTTAGTTGTTATTGCATTTGTTATGGCCAGGGAGGAAGACAAATGCTTGTGGGATTGTTGGGTACCAAAATAACTTGATAACTTGATAGGTACTATGGATGAGGGGTGCCATTTGCTTTTCCCTGGACCCTGATTTCATGTCTTGAGAGTTCTTCCCTCAGGAACAATGGAATCAGTGCAGTACTAAGGGAACTGTTTCCCTCTGCTGACTCTGGCTCTGTGCCCATCTGAGAATAGACAGATATCTATACGGTAGAGCCGTTTCAGAAAATTATTATCCTAGCCAAATTAATAGCAACTAGCATGTGTAATATAAGGCCCTTGGTCTAGATACTAGAGCATCGCTGCAAAGTTTCTGGAAGAGAAAGGCAAAACTGAGATTTCAGGACTATGGCCCTTTCCACACCAGGCTTTTTGCCTGGGATGCTCCCCGGCTGGTCCCTGTGCGCCAATGGTGTGTATAAGGTACTTCCGGGATCGCCCTCCCTCCCTCTACACCCCTATGGTGTAGAAAGGGCCTTAGTCAAGAAAAGGGAGTTTATTATGAGAAATGCAAAAGAAACACCAGCTTGTACATACTTAAGGTATGAGTTCAAGGCTTGCCCTACCATAAGGCAGAGTGAGGCAACTGCCTCAAGCAGCAGTTGCTTGGGGGTGGGGAATAATAGCAAGATGTGAGAGGACAGCGTTGTGTGTCACTTAAACTAGCCCACAGCCTTGGTTGCAGTACACATTGCTGCCCCATCACCAATGTTGAACTAAGATTCAGCTGTCGGGCTGGTTGGCTTTTATACATGGAATGGGGGAGTGCAATCTTGTCCTTTGTCCCAGGCAGCAAAATATCTTGGGCCATCCCTGTATGAGTTTGAAAGCCATCCCAAAACAGGGATGGAAGCAGTTACAGAGAAATAAGGGTGGTGAGAAGAAGGATGAATAAAAAGGAGAGGGAGAAAAAGAGGGATAGTTATTTTATTGGCTGAGAGGAATGATGAAGGCAACATCCTCAATGGTAGGATAAACCTAAAAAATTGGGATGGATTCAAATATATGTTTTCCATGCAAGTCTCTCTTTGTGTGCAATATGTGGTGCTCTGTGGGGCTGGTTTTTGATGGAATTGGACCAGGGAGATTTAGATTTAAACCCTGCCTAGCCATTATATTTACTTGTTGGTGTCAGACAAGTCACTGGCTTGGTTTGCATGTAACAGCAGCAAATTGTGGGTTATTAACCTATGGTTTGCCAAGTTGCATGTGGTGCGTGAGCATAATCAATCTCCAATCAGCCTGATCATAGGTTGCTGTATTATGTGTGAACCCAGACTTGTTGGGTTCCTAAGGTACCTTTGGGTTGTTTAATCCATGAACAACCCCAAAGGTCTGGTTTGATACATAATGCAACAACCTATCAAGCCTATTAGAGGTTGATTATGCAAAGGGCAGACGCACGGCACACAACTGCTGTTATATGCAAACAGAGTAACTAAACCATCTTTATAGGAGTGTTCTGTGGAAAAATAGAATACCATGTAGCTGCAAGGGAGATCAGAATACAAATGTGATAAATATGAACTAGATCCAGGAGAATGTGAGTGTGTTTCCTCCATTGCCATTGTATGATACACAGGGATGCTGGCTATTTATGCAGCATGAGATGTCTGCATGCAT
Organism: Anniella stebbinsi; assembly: GCA_029215795.1. Classification (NCBI taxonomy): domain Eukaryota; kingdom Metazoa; phylum Chordata; class Lepidosauria; order Squamata; family Anniellidae; genus Anniella; species Anniella stebbinsi. Next base: position 193,430,894 of record JARDYH010000004.1, read on the forward strand.
AGTTCTGATAAAGATAAGTAAGATGGATGAATGTGCACATGAACCACTCATATCAGATAATGGCCATGACTGCTGTTATGTATACTCATACCTGTTAAAAGCCAGCTGGGAAGGGGGGCATTGAGGTTTATGAGGATCCCCTCCCATCTCTACAGTGTGTGCACATGGGAAGATGGGATCATACCTCAGGAATTATATTACTAGGCACTTAAATGAAAATAATAATAATGCAAGTAAGAATTTGATTTTCAGGGCTAGAGGTAGAGAGGACAATGAGATGGGTGGTATTATTATTTTGTATCAAAGAATTTATCTATTAGTACTTATTGATTCCTGTTCATTTCAATAAGAAATTCCAAACTCCTTTTCAATAAAACTGACAGGTCAATAAAACTGACAGCCCAGAGACTTACTCATCTCATGGTCTCCTGATTATATGGTACTTGAACTGAAAACCTTGACATATAGGATCTCAACAGCTGGAAAGCATTTGTGAATAGGGAGATGGAAAACGTATGCATTTATGAACGTGATAGGAAAAGCCAGAACATTTGAGAACATCGGGTCCCAGTTAAAACTGCAACACAGAGCTATACAAATTTAATAGTGATGGTTTAATTATGGGTGAAAAATGGAATTATTCCTCTGTTGTTGCATCCTCTTAAGGGTCCTTACACATCATGTTGGATATTGAATAGCTGATCCTTTGCCAGTTGGATCCCCCCCTTTACTTGTTTGTATCTGGGATGTCAAGTCTTCCACTTTAGTTGGCCAAAGCCCCCTCCCCCCAACACATTCATTTCTAATCATAAATCAATTTTGCTAACTTCAGTATTAAATCATAAAATGGAAACTTATCTTTCCAGAACTCCACAACATGTGCCTCTCTGTTCATGTTTATTTATGTATTTGTTTATAATTTTAACCTGAGCTGTCCCCAATGGCAACAGTGTAGATAATAATATTTATACAAGTTGAAAATGTGGAAGATATTACAAGTATATATGGAGCTACATTCACTCATACTTACTCCTGGCTACTGATTGCCCAAATAAAAGGTCTGTACACACTTTTGGTTGCAGCTTGGCAAACTCTAGAAGAAGGGAGATGCAAACGTTCTCCAAAATGCATCATTCTGCATGCCCTCACTGTTCATACTTGGACCTCCATCACAGAGATAACGATAGAACTATCGGTGAGAGTGCTATTTCTAAGCTGTATACATGGGTTATGATACTTATATGGTGGAGAAATAGAGGGGGCTGTGTGGCCCATTGTAAAGGTTATCTGTCATGAAAATGGTGAAAGCAAAACTCATTATCTCATGTTACATTCTTATACGAACGTGTTTAGAAGGGATACTTTTAAAATTGCCTCTCAGTCCAATCCTACTTCTGCAATATTGAGATTGTGAAATATGTGTTCACAGTCATATGTTTTTGTTGATTGCTTCTTTTTTCCATTGCTAGTAAACAGAACTATTTCATGAAACTCATATTTATCCAATGTTATGTTTCTAATAAGATAGATGAGCCAAAAACAAAAATTCCCAAAACCGCATGGACAGAAAACGAGGGACCTACAAAACCAATCAGTGTCACGAGACACTAAGCATGGCATACTGTATTTCTCTTCATCGGAATGTTTAGACGTTGGTTTGGGTACACATGGTGTGCATTTCAGTAAGTTTCACAAGGGCATCAATAGAAAGTATTGAGATTCATGTCTAATATATGGTGAGAGACCAGTCAACTTCATGCTAAATTACAATGTTGATTTACCAAAATGGGCCTTATTCGATGCCCCTCCCCACAGATCGCAGGTACAATCCGCAGTTGCTTTTTGGTTAGGATTTGATGTTGATTGACTTGATTCTATCTACTATATCCAGCTGCTTGATGACTCATTTAGTTGCAATTTAGTTTTCCAGTTGTAGTTTATTTCGTTACCCAATACACTGCATATGCATGAGAAAACATGGCTAGGAAAGGAGTACTAGTACTGTGTTGGGAGCAAGGGAATGGGGGTAGGGAGATAAATCTTAAAGAAATGTATGTCTGAGGAATTTCATTTAATGAACGTTTTCTTTGTGCCTTCAGACAGTATGTTTTCTTGTTGGATGACTTCTCTAATATAATGATTTACCTAGGGCATATTTACATTTAAAAATGCATAAGGATATTTTCCCTCATGGTATTGTCTCATTATTATTTTTCCTCAGTGAAATTACATCCCCTCCCCCACTGGTATAATTAGTGCAATTTGTGGCAGAGTGCATGGCCAGAACCATCTTATGAGGAATTAGATAGGTGATTATTGCAGAGGATACTGAAAACGTAGGCAGAGTCAGGGAGACAAATAATCCTCAACACTATCCTAAGGTAAAGAAAATGTACCCTTTAATGTCAAAGTGCTTAGCTCCAACCAAATAACGAAAATTTTGAATTCATGGCAAGCCCTGGTCTTACTTTCCCATATGTAATTTACTAATGCCTGATCTAAAAGGAGACAAAATAAGGGAAACTATGGGGAAAAAACACTGGAATTGAATTTATTAAAGAATAAAAAGCCTGGAAAACATTGATACCTCAGAGATTTCCATCATGTATTAAGTCTCCCCCCCATCACATTTTTGGATAACGTTCTAAATCTACCCAATGTCAAAAACTTTTAGTGATAAAATGTACATACCATATGCTAAAGATTCTTTTACTTTAAGGGTAAACATTTTAATTGAGGTTACTTCTGTGTGTTGACACAGCGAAGACTTGAAACCAGATGACAGGCGTCGCCATTAATTCAGTTGTTTCTTTTCAGAGCAAACAATGTTGCTAATGATTTATATGGAGTGAGTTCTGTCCACACTGTCTGTCCATGTTGACACTATAGATCTGAATAATTCCTAGCATAGATCGTCATGTAATGTGGGCAATGTTATTGGTGACATTAGACGCTTGGCTGCTGTTTTGGAGCAAAAGTTTATCAGAGTAGAAGATGTAAAGGAGAAGTAAACAGTGTTTACACAATGATGCTATTTCAGAAACGTGTCTTCAGGAAAACATAATATTGTTGTAATATTATTAACTAGCTAATATTTTACTATTTAAAGCTGCATATAGTTTCCCAATAGGGACATACCTCTTTTAAAACAGGTAGCACAAAGTCTTTTGACCTTGTTTATACACTTTTGCTCATCCTCAAAGGAAGAAGCACAAAACAGAGATGCATTGCAACTTTATGGAACACCTGCATACAAAGGGGGAATGGCAGAGCATTCATCAGTCAGCTTATGATATGATATCATAGTGGAAAGAAGCAACCCTTATTTTTGCAGGCCATGGAGATGCCATAATGACTGAAAGCTACAGCTGCCTCTACAGCCTTTCCAGGTTCTGCATTGCCCATGGAGACACTAGAGGAAGCCTTTGTGAGAGTCACTTCCCTGCCCCTCTCCCCTTTTATTTCAGCGACTCTTTGGAATTCCCCATTGAGGAAGTGTATTGAGTGTGAGTACCATATCAAGATTCCATATGAATGTCAGGACTCCATGGAACCTTGGCGATTTCATTGTTGTGTCACCAGTGTGCTTTAGTCAAAGGTGGGAATTACAGGAACACAACCTCTACTAAAACCGGTCAAATGAGACATTGCAAGAGCTTCTAGGTGGTTTTTACTTGAGCAATAAATGGACGCAGCTTGCTCTCTTGGCCTTGACTTTGCCTCAACCAACCTTTGCCTGTGCCTCTGCTTGTTCACCTCAGGTGTTGCCACCTAACTCTAACTTACTTGGCAGACGATGGCTTAATGGCTATTTAACTCAACAGTATAACATCCAGTTTGCTCAGTGTTTCACAATCAAGGTGTGATTGTTAATATGGTATCACCTCTTTAATAAACACTTTTAAATGACGCATATACAGATCTCCTTATGATGTCTCAGTATTTTTTTTAGTCCTTTCTCCATTTTTTGAGGTAGACAAGCCTAAGCATGGCTTGGTATAGGTTACACCAAGAGATTACTTCTGAGAGCTTGAAAAAACAAAGCTAGAATGTTTATTTCAACCTTTCAAGAGTTTAATGAAGGATTATTGGATTGTTCAATAACCATGATCTAGAGTATGAGAATATATATTTTCCCTTATGTATGATAGTTCCCCCCCCCCCCCAAAAAAAAATTATATTCTGAACAATGGCTTATTTTCTTGTGCCAATACTCTATTACAAATATTGGAACTTGGCAGCCTGCAGGTCTCAGATTTCAACCACATGTATTTCAAAAAAGCAAAAAATCCTTATACGGCGCTTCAGTCACATATCTTTAAAAGCAGTGTTTGTGCGTCATATTTAAAGATAATTGAAACCAGGGGATGCAAAAACAACTTTTCTTCCAGGATGTTTTAGCTTCAGTTGATTCCAAAAACACTGAAGGCAACAGAATGGAAACCTCATGTATTAAATGGCATTGGCACACAGAGACTCACTTTTTGCAATATACACAAATACAATAGCAGATCCACAAAACTACTCCTGTCTGCCTGAACATTCTCATTTTTTAAAAAAACCTTTCACATAACAAAAACATCTTGACTCTTTCCAAAGTATTTCATAAATAGCATTTCAATAGAGAGCGCTTCACTCCCTGAAGAAAAGTGTGTGAAAAGATGACCCTTCGAAAGGGCATAACAGCTCTGCAGAAGAGGACTGTGACCATAGGGAGAGTTCTTCAACATGTTTTATAACCATCAGTCCGAGGGCATTTCCTGAGATCTCTTCAGCATTGTCAGAAATAATTGTAGGTCAATATTTCCAGGTATGGGCAAGAGTACAGACTAGAAATAGTCTAGCAGCTCAGAAGCATCCTTCACCAAAGAATGGGTGCAACTGGCAAAGAGAGGTAGTCAGTCTTGTGGCTGGATCTATAGTTTATTTATTTATTACATTTATATCCCACTTTTTTCTTCTTAAGGAACCCAAGGTGGCATACATAATCCTCCTCCTTTCCATTTTATCCTCACAACAACAACCTGGTGAGGTAGGTTGGGCTGAGAGTCTGTGATTGGCCCAGATTCACCCAGTGAACTTCCATGGCCAAGTGGGGACTAGGAACTGGATCTCCTGGCTCCCAGTCCAACATTCTAGCCACTATAGCACACTGGCTCTGGGGCTTGTGGTACAAATAAGGAGTATAGCCCAGAGAAGCCTTTTTATCTATATCAGGGATTGGTCATACTGATGACTCCCAACCAGGCAGGAAGTTAAGTGTTTTTCTGATGGAATGGTGGCTAAGGCATGAGATGGTCAGACAATCGCATACAGTGTTGTCCGAGTCACAGAAAACTGTTTGTTCCAGTGGAAATGTTTATGAATGGAAGGGCAGCACTGCAGACAACCTAGAGCAATGCAAGTGTTGGGATCTCAGTGCTCTGTGGCAGGTGGCAGTTCAAGCTCTTCCTTTCACTAAGTGGTTTCTGGATAAATGCATGGGTCTTATAGGCACAAGATCAGATAAAGTCCCATTATCCATTGTTAAAATAATTTGTGATGATGGCTTTCATATAGTCTCATGTCTGGTTCTCCACACCTCCCATACTATTCCTCTTGACTGCCCCCAGGTGTAGGGGTGTTTGTAGAAATGAAATGTATGAGTTGCATCTTTCTGCTGCAATTTTCATCATCACAAAAGCTGTATCCCTGATTAGGGAAGTTACAGGAGGAGTATCTTCCTAGACCTATGGTTCTGACTTTGTTTTTTTCCACTCTTGTACATCGACATAGATGAGAATGCAGCCATTTATATGTTGAACATCTCACAGAATTTAAAGAGAATACAAAGGCTATTTAGGTCAACCCTCTGCTGTAAGGCAACACCATCAATTTATTAGTCTCACACGCAGATTAAACCACATAATCCATTTCGTAGTGTATCACAAACACCACAGAAGATGGTCCACAGATCAAGTAGCTCTAGATGTTTGAAGCAAGAAGCTAAAGGTTACATGACATGAGAGAAGGAAAGAAAAAACTCCAGATATGTCAACCAGTCAGGCATTATTAAAATGGTACAGTTTTATCTTGCAACATGGGAAAATGAAAGCCTGCAATCCTCAGCGCCCCCCAAACCACTTTTGTACAATCAGAACACCACATCACAGTGGCAATGATCACACAGTTCATGAGGATAATGTGCCCACTTTCCATACTAGTGACCACAATTGAGATTCCATGCTAGCTTAAGAAATAACCCTGGACCTGGGTGACTTACGTGTTGTGCACTGGCATATGCTATTGCTTCAATGTGGAGTGCAGGCATGTCATGTTATGTGGACTGGGTTTCAGTCTATAAGTGAAAGGTGGTTATTGTGCAGTAAGCCCCATAAATGCCTTTTCCAGTATGTATGTTGAGGCAAAGTGGTGTGAAATGGCACATATACTTACAGTCAAGATGGCAAGCAGTATTGCCACAGCAGTTTCCAGTATGCCCTGAGGTAGATATTGCAAGTGAAAACAGCCATGGTGTCTTCCAAGTTAAATCTGAGTAAACAGCTTCCTCTTGCCAAGTGTAATAATCTATCTTCCAGCATCAAAGCAACATTTCTCTCAAAAAAGCATTGAGGCCTATAATAAAAATAGAAAACACACACGACAAACATATTGTGGTAAACCCCTTTGGATGGATATTGATAAAAGCAACTGAATACTAGCTGTTAAACCTCAGCCCCAGATTCCTTTCAGAACTTGATCTGCTCCTGCCTTCTGTTCCAGCCTTGTCCCATTCCAACATCTAGATGGAAATGCTATGATTTGCAGCCTGAAAATAACCTTATCCAGGTCATCTGAAAATGAGCATTGAAAGATGTTTCAAAATTGGAGGTTCTGTGAGGACAAGGATGATCCCTTTTCTTTTAAGGAGATAATTAGCCAAGAAGGAAATAAAACCAATCAAAATGTTTATAATAGAACAAGGATAACAGACAAATGTTTGAAACTGGGGAACTCACAGTTCAATTACGTAAGTACACTTGATCTTACCTGGTATCCCTGACTCAGGCCTCAAGTGTATCTCCTGCCTCAATTCTGTTGATGCCTCACCCAGCCTTTACTTATTTGACTTGTACCCCACCTTTCTATCAGAAATGACACTCAAGGTGGCTTTCAATCACTAATAAAATCTGAAAAACAATAACAAAACAAATATATTAAAAGCAATTTAACACAACAATATCAGACTAAAAACAACCTCCAACCCACCAGATGTATTACATACCAAAGCCCCACTTGAATAACATGGTCTTTGTCTGGTAATGGAAGAACACCAGAGAGAAAGCAAACCTAGCTTCACATGGCAGGGAGCTCCACAGGCTGGGTGCGGCCACTAAGAAGGCCTCTTTCGTGTTGCTATCAAACATGTCACTGAAGGTGGTAATTTCAAAAGACTGGCCTCTCCAGAAGATCTTAAGAACCAGTCAGGCTCATATGGGAGAAGGCAGTCTCCCATACTGCTCTGGCAATACTGCTTGCCATCCTTATACTGCATAGATGGCAAGCGGTATTGCCGCAGCAGTTTCCAATAAAACCTGAGGTAGAAATTGAAAGTGAAAACAGCCATGGTGTCGTCCAAGTTAAATTTGAGTGATCAGCGTCCTTTTGCCAAGTGTAATACTCTATCTCTCAGCATCAAAGCAACATTTCTCTCAAAAAAGCATTGAGGCCAATAATAAAAATAGAAAACATCCCCTCCCTCAAGGAACAAATACATTTTCTTGTTATTGGTTGGGATATAAACCTCATAAACAAATAAATAAAACTTAAAACTTGGGGTCCTCAATGAAACTGGTTGGCAGGAGACTTAAGGCAGAACCAAAAAAATGTAAATAAATTCATCATTCAATACATAATTAATTTATCGAATTCACTGCTAGAAGACATAGTGATGGCCACTATCTTAGAAGGCTATATAGAACCTCCATGTTCAGTGGTAGCAAGGAGTCTTTCAAGGTCTTGAAATATGAAAAATTTTGTGAATAGGAAGATCCTTGTGAATATGATGAACTGTATTATTTTTGATAAATCCATATCAAAATTCTTATTGATCTGCACCAGCTATATCCACTAGGTACACCTGTTCCCAGTATGGAGGGGGACATATTGTACCTGCTGGCATGTAGCTGCTAAAGACAAGCCTGTCAGAAAAAAGATGGCAACCCTAAGTTAGCACAAACATGGTTGAATACACAGGGATTCAAACACAGAACGTTGAGAGCTAAACACTTATCAACCTAGGCCTGAAGTTATAGATCTGTCATTTTCAGTTTCTCCCACATTCAATTTTTTAAAAAATCTCTGCTTCTTTTTGTTTGAAATATGGAGAACATTGCGAATTTTGATAAATTCTTATCAAAACTGAAATGAAATGAATTTCTCACCCATCCCTATCTAAGTCACATAATAGTAAGACAATCCCTTTCTTTATTTTAAAACATTACTTGCTTGAAGACCATGGCAACAACATTACTGATTAAAATATCTTCCATGTGACTTTCAAAATATATATAGTGGCTTATGAGGTACTTCTTCCTCATTGTGTGGAGCATTTCTTCACCGAAGTTGCATATTCCAGGTGATGACTGACACTGGTTCAGATGACATGCTAAGCCACGGTGGTTAAACATTTTGAGCTAAATATTATGACTTAGTGCGTCATGTGAACCATTACTAACCATGGTAGTTACATAACCACAGTTTAAACATACTCACTAACCACTTGCTTTAAAAGGTTTAGCAGCCTAACCATGGCACAGCATGTTATCTGAATAGGCCCAATATTTAATATGGAATGACCATGCAAAGACATGCACTTAATATTAGAGCAGTGGCATGGGGAAGATACTGGTTTGGATCCAGGCTTAGTCATACTTTGAATAGGTCCATTGAAATCAATGGGACTTAAGTATGTCTAGCTTAAATCCCATTAATTTCAACAGGTCTACTCAAAGTTTGGCTAAATCTGAATCCATGTAGAGGTCAGGTCAGGTCTTCTACATTATGCATGCATCTAGATTGCATGTAGACCAGTTTTACAATTGCTTTTAAGTTGTAGAATATTCTTAAGTTAGAAATGTATGTATGTTATAATCAACCAGTAATACTTCTATTTATCCTTAGTGGGCCAGAAGGTCCAAGAAGGATGAAAAACATGCTTCTGTAGTGGGACTAGACAAGCATTTAGGAGGGGGTACCTCATCAGCTTTTAATCAGATCCTCATGACAAGCTTCTAATCTTGTTTTTCCCTAGTTCAGTGTAGGTAGTGTAGCTCAGTGTAGTGTAGCAAACATTTGTTCAGGTTCTGGTCTACTTCAAGAACAACTAATTGTTCATACTTGTTTTTAATAAGTGTTTGGTTTGCCTCTGTGCTTTTAATTAGTGAGATCTGAAAATGCTAAGCACTATGGAAGGAGTAACAGGATCCCGTAGGGTCAGACTAAATTATTTATAAATGACTGATAATAAATTACTTAGGTTGCAATCCTATGTATACCTAACTGGGAGAAAGCCCCCTTGAACTCAGTGGGATTTAATTCTGAGTAAACTTCTTTAGGATTGCACTGTTGATCTTAAATATGTAGTCCTGTCCTTTTAAGCCCCATTTAGTACATGTGTTTGTAGGATTGCAGCCTTCGAGGGGTAGTAGAATATAATAAAACAGGGGAGCAAACAGGGACAAAGCAATACAAAATTAGAACAGCAATTTATGATTAAACAATAGCAAAATCAGCCCTTCATGTGGAGAACTGGGATTGTTTGTCCATGGGTTTAGGCGTGTCCTCTAAATTAGAAATGAAAGATGGAATAACGAAATTTTGCTGAAGTACATAGCTGAAACATGCCCAATATTAAAGAACAAATTGGCATGTGGCATTTTAGGGTTTGATTGTATGCCAGCTACTGGCCTGAAAAAATCCTTTAAGCATGCATTTGTTTTTGCTGAAATTATTACTTGAATGAAAAAAATTAAAGTGATTGTGACTCCAGTTACAATTGAAAGCAGAGTAGGAGAATGGAGGACATATTTGCTTTGTCAAACTATATTAATTTTAAATATGTACAGTACAATATTCTTGTTTTCTAATTAATGCATAGACAATTTTCATTGTAGGTGATACGAACAGCTATGGATGGCACCAGAAAAATATCCCATACCATTTGGCATCATTTTAAGTTAAACTTCGTTAGGGCCTTATTTCTAACAACACATTTTCCCCATCATTGGACAATTGCCTGCCATGATTACTGGGATGGATTCCCATGTAAATGTGTTGTCAGAATGGTGCCAACAAGAGAGTTGCATGCCAACAATTCCAAGAATGGAAACTTTTTGTCTTTCTATAGAGGGGATTAAGGCTTTGTGGGAAAGGATTAAATTCTTTCGATTACATTATAAGTGGAAAATGGGTGTACCTTTTTGAAGCACCATCAGTGCAGCAGATCCAGTGGTTACTTTCTTAAATGTAAGGCAAAGGCTCAGGGGCTGAAAATGTGGACAAGACATCCTTGGCACAGCTTTCAGGTGTATGTTTAAGAAAGAATGAAGATAAGCTACATCACTGATTTGAAGTTCGGCACCAGGACAAGATTATCCTCACAAGATGAGCAGCAGGAGATGCTATCGCCTAGCTCTCACCTTGGTAACAAGTATACCCACACTGACTTATGGATGGTTTGGCTTTAATTAGCTAAGAATGCTGCAGATCAGATAGCTAAATAACAATGTTGTGATCCATAATTCAACCCAGCTACAGCATTTTGTGACTTCATTCTGGGGGTGTGGAGGAAAAGACACCTTTGTAATTACTTCCAGGTCTGACAATTGGCATTCAAAATGTGTTATAGAGTGAAATCCTGAGACTATTGGCCCTAGGAAGATGAGGCAATATTAAAACTTAACGTCAAGGGATCCCTCATTCCCTTTTTCTACACGTTTCCCAAAATTTGCCCCAGACTTCCATTTTTTGTACATTTCTCTATCTAAAAAAAACCACCCATGGGATTTGATCCAGGTTCTGCCTTCTGTAAATGGAAGGGCTCTGCCCAAGTTTTGGGGACCTCCTGCCCCAACATCACAGCTCCCACCATTCAGCAGGGTCCCCATATCCTCTGTGTAAAAGTTGGGGTGCAGTGGCTGCTGTGTGTCCACTTCCTCCAGCCAAGTTGCACATGTCAAAATCTGGATCAAACCCTTGGTCTTGAAGCCAAAATCCAAGCATTTGGGGAATTTCATAAATTATCATTAAAAAAATAATAATGGAAAGAGAGTGTGCAAAACTGGGTCTCTGTGCAATTGGCAACTGCCACTAGATGGCATCTGCACGGTGAATGGAGATTTTGCTTTTCCTCCATGTAAGTGAAGTTGTGGACCTGATGAATATATGGCTTTGTTTTGCAGGATTAACTTGTGATAGTAGTAGTTTTTTCCCCTTATATTAGCAAAGCGAGGATAAGGCCGCAGAGGTGGTCACTTACATTCCCTGAGCATCAGCACCACCTCACAGAGAAGAAGCACAGCCAGTTTACCCAAATCTGAGACAGGGGCCATGTCTACACCATCCATTTATCCTGGGGTCAGCTTGAGGTCATCCCTGTGCATCCAAATGATGCACATGGGATCCCAGGGTCAACCGGGGATGGCCTCTCACTTATCCCAGTTTTTTTCCATGGTCCGGGGACAACCCCAAGGACCGCAGGTGGTGTGGTGCAGGCTCCTGGGTCTCCCTCCTCCCTGCAAGTAGCAGGGCTTTGCAAATGGGCACAGAGCTGTGCAGGGGGGCTCCGTGCCCATGGGAGGAGGGGTCAAGCAGTTTTGCCAGCCCCAGGATGACTGCTGGTGCTTTTCAGCTCTGACTTTTGGGTTTTCTTTTAACTTACATTTTGCACAGGATCAGGGCCATGCAGTTGTGTGACTGGCTCCTGCTTTTAAAAAAACATGCTGTGCCGGAGCATCCCTCCTGACTTCCGGGATGTCGTGCTGGCATGTGCACGCTGGGGGACGATCCTGGAAACGGGAAAGCCCGGGATCTTCCCCCATCCCGGATAGCCAGTAGGTGTAGATGAGCCTAGGATCTTTTCAGCAAGTGGTTGAGATATATGCCACTCCTTGTCTCTTGAATATGACGTTTTCTGATAAAAAGGAAAAGCATGATTTCTCTATATGTCCTATCACTACCAGTTGAAGTGGTCTCTCAGAATGACTAAACAAGGACTAGTAGAACATCATCAGACATTGGTCATTGTGATTAACATTGCTCATGCAAAATCATTGGCTATAATGACAGTGATTGATGATCACGATGACGGAGAAATCTGGAGTTGTACCACGACTTTTCTTCAGAACTATTTTTTGTAAGTCTCTACTCTGTTTTATTCCTGCACAATATTTTTCAGGGATCTGGTTATTGACAATGGCAGGTTTATGTACTAAAGTACTACTACTACAACAACAACAACAACAACCAAACAAAATTTGCTCTGAAGATTTGATTAACAAACAATGTCAGCTGAAGTATTATAGTACTGAGAGGCTGATATGGACATGAGACTTGTAACCTGGGTATGATTAAGAGGAGAAATATGCTACATTGTATATTTTTGGCTCATTTTCTGATATTCACTTTAGGAATAGAACATTCCAAATCTGGAAGATGAAGGGATGTTTTAAGAGGATTAAGATCCACACCTATTGAGATGTTTTTTGTTCATCTGCATATTTCTGAATTGCTCACACAGGAGGTCAGTACCAAGGGACATTGGATATTTCGATCAAATTAATTTCCTATATTTCCTAGCGTTATCTAAGATGAAGTGAAAATCACATCTTCAGTTCTTTTTTTCTGGTTGGACCAGCTGTCTATGGAAGCTTTTGCCAAGATGTCAAAGTCCTGAAGCTTTATATCAGGGAAGGCAAACACAAACTTGACTAAATCCAATCTTTACTGGATTTAGCTTCTTCTGGAACTTATGGTGAGAATTTGAATGGAATATTTGAGAGTTCCTGTTCTTTTGTGTTACATTCTGTAATATTGATGAATAAGAGATAAATACATAATAACACACTTTGTCCAAAAAATCAATTCCTGTGTTTAATTGTCATTATGCTATGCCTTGCATATCTCTGCCCTATGAATATAATTTATTTTTTCCAAACAAAATCTGGATCCCGTAATGAATGTATGGAACACTAACTACAAAGGCTGATATCAACAATACACATACCTATAATAACTGCATCCTATTGTGTACATTGAGATGTACTCATGAGGATTAACAGTTAAGATGCAAATCAAAGACAAGTAAAGTATCAAAAACCAAAATCAATATAATTTTCTGAAATACATTTTATCTTCTTGGCAGAATTTATTATGTGATGCATGAAGTGCTGAGTGAAAATATATAAATAATAATATATTCCATTAGTATGGAAGATTCGATTCAGAATATTTCTAGCGAACATAATAGTTCTAGCATTAACAAAGCTGAAAAATAAGAGTCATTTATTTTTTATGTTTCATAGAATTATTAATAATCCCAAAATGCTCTCTTATTTCTTGGTGCTTTTATGCATTCATCCAGCTTTTATACATTGATATTACAGAATGCAACATAAAAGGATATGCACAGTTATGTAAATACATGAATTCTAGAAAATTATCTACAGTTGCCGTGATATATTTTGAACTGCTGATAACTAGTGATGGATGGACTTACTCCAGGTGAATTTATTATTACACATCTATGTAAACTCAGCTTAGAATTTCTGCCTTAAAATGAATTCTCATTCCACATAAATGAGCTTTCGCTTCTGAACAATATCAAGGTGCATCTTAGGAGCTGTAGTTTGGAAACACATAGTGTGTTATGATGTCATGCATCACCATGTTATGTATCCCCTTCCTGATTGGTTGTTTTTGTGTGGGCTCTCAACAGCAACAGTAAGTAAAGTATGCATTTTTTTACTGAACAAATACTGTGTGAACAAAGACAACTCAAATCAAAGCCAACAGTAAGAGGGAGATGTGACATCATCACAGTTTTCTATAAGGAAGAAAAGGGTTAATCCAACCAATCCAGTGCATGTGTGGAAATAGTGTTGTTTAAATACTGACTGTGCATGCTCAGAGGCTCACAATCAAGTTCTAACCAAAAAATGAATATGTAAAACACTGGGCCATGATCATTAAAAAGGAGAGCATTACAAATAGGTGAACTGAGTAATTCCAAAATTTGGTGGCATCACTATTGTGGGATAATTATGTTTTTCAACTATGTTGTTTTGGCTAATCAACATATTGGCTTTCATAGCAGTGGAGGATAGGCTATTGCAGAGTTAACCAATGCAGCATTTATTTATTTGTAGCATTTATATTCCACTGAATATAGTAAAATCTCTCAGTGGTTGACAATATTAAAATACAATATAAAAACAACAACATTAAACATAGCATAAAACACAGCATTAAAAACACTTCCAACTACAGTAAGAAAAATCAAGGAGCAGTAAAATAGTGTGGCAAAATTAATTTACTTACAGTCCAGGAAGAGCCTAGGTGAATACGTGTGTTTTTGGGAGGTAATTAAAAGATATCACTTTTTTGGCTTCTGAGGGAGGGTTTTCCAGATGGCACTATAGATAAGGTACTTCATGGTGACTTTCTGTTTATTTTGGAATGACCATCAAGGCCTCTGCTGATCTTAAAGGTTGTCTCGGTATGTAAAAGGGAAGGCAGTCTGCTAGGTATCCTGGTCCCATGTTTTTAGGGCTTTATATGACAATAACATAACCTTATATGTGGCTCAGTATCTCATAAGCAGCCAGTGTAGTTCTTTTAACACAGGTGCTCTGTGAGCATTGCTAGGTGTCCCAGTGAGCACCCTAGCTGCCCTATTCTGCACTAGCTACAGCTTCTGAACCACACACGAGGCAGACCGACATAGAGCACATTGCAGCAGTCTAAGAGCCTATCTACATAGTACCTTGGAATGTTCAAAATAGTATTTTAAAACATTTCAAATAGGTGTGTACCAAAACGCCTTAGGCCACATTTAGGAGTACTCACGTTACAGGAGAAAAATTCTTCAGTCTTCAAAGCGGCGTGTGCAGTCTCACACCCTTCTGTCCATTTCTTTCTGTTTCGTTTTTACAATGAGTTTAGGACAAGGCATTGTGGGTGCTGTAGTTCACTCACCCACTTCCTCCTTAGTTCCTTTTTCATTCCCTAGCTTTTAATGAGTATAGGGCTAAGCATTGTGGGTGTTATAGTTCACTTGCCCACTTCCTCCTTAGCCCCTCTTTCTTCTCCACCAATCAACGGCTAAGCATTTGGGCGCTGGTAAATGAAGCACTGCCCCTACAAATCACAAACAGTAGGGAAGGACACATTATTTTACTTAAAACGATTTATTAAAAGTAAAAACTGCTGTATATAGCTGAAGTGAGTTTTAAAAAACCTCGGGTATACAGCATTCAAGGGAGTGCATCATGTGGCCCAAAGAGTTTTCGTAACCCTTATAAAACATTACAAAGCTAGTGTGTAGATTGGCTCTAATTGTGAGGTTACAAGTGCATGGATCACCACGGTTAGGCTATCCCTGTCCAGGAAAGGGCACAGTTGATGTATCAAGTGAAGTTGAGAATGGGTGCTCCAGACCACTGACACTCAGTGTATCAGTCTTCTATTATGGTGGTCTGAACATTTTTAGGCAACTGAATGAAACAATGTACAATCATGCTATACTCATTCAAAAGCATCTCGAGGAGCCTATCTACTAGGGGTGGGCATGCCAAAAAATATCATCGTTTATCATTATCGTAATTTTGGACCAAAAAAATTATCATCTTTATTCATATCGTAGGTGAACCATATCGTCTTCACGATAATTATCGTGAAAAAATGATATTTTTTGCAGCCCTATTTTTAAAGAAAAATGCCTATAACTTCTGTATTTTAAAAGTTAGAGGCTTGAAACTTGGTCACAGTGCTTATGGGGTATGCCTAAGTATGTGTATGAAATTTGAGATTGATCCCTCCAACCCTCGATTTTATATGATTTTTTAAAAGATTGTTTACGTTCTGACTGGTCTGAATGAACGCACATGGCGAGCTGTCACTTCCGATATGCAGTAAACGGATTGGGATTGTATCTCCTCCCGTGGGAGAAAAACAAAAAAGAACAATATCCCAATTATAAGAGCTTCAAACTGTAAGTGAAGAGAAATGTTTATTATGGGAATCATTACAAAAGAAAGATAAATTGTCTGCAAGGTTGTAGATAAATCAACAGTCTTACATTTTAACGAACTGGGAGAGCAGCCAAGCTGGGATTGAAACAGCAGACTGTGCGTATCTCTGTTGATACAACTTTAAACAAAAGCAAAGAATAATTTGTACTTACGGAGAATACTGGACATTATTAGCCAATTAGCTAATTAGCAGAGATCTAAATAAGAGGTAGCAGAAAGATCTAACGCTGCAACCATTGGCTGGATGCCAGATGACCAGCAGAGGGGGGGAAAGTAAGAAAATCTTGCTACCAAAGTGGTTGAGAGTTAAAGTACACCCCTCTGACAAAAGTTGGTGTCATCTGACTAGAAAGAATTCAGAAAATTCAGAAGCAGTCATGACGAATGGGAAAACGGGTCCGCTGGCAACCGGAAGTGGGAATCATAAAAATGGAGCTAAGCCAGGAGCAATTCCTAAGATAACGAAACCACAAACAGAGCCGATGTCCTCTGAAGCTTTACTGGCTAGTATTCAAGACATGATAGATAAACAGAAGTAGGAGCTCATGCAGGAGGTTAAGAAGGTCCAGATTTCTCAATCGGAATTACAAAGCGGTCTTCAAATGTTTAATGATAAATTTGTATCCTTGGAGCAGCAATCAGAGCAGAACAAAGATAAGATAAAAAAGCAAGAAATAATTTTACAAGAAATGGACTTATGTTTAATTTCTATGGAAGACAGAGATAGAAGAATGAATATACACATCAGATTCTTCCAGGAACAGCAGGGGGAAAACTCAAAGATTTTGAAAGACAAGCTAATGCAATGGATTAAGGAGATGGATCCTCAAGTGATATAGGCTGAAGAAGATATTGAAAGGATCCACAGAGTTGGACCTAAAAGGAGTGGAATGGTCCCAAGAGACATAATAGTAAGATTTGCCAGTTTTTACAAAAAAGAAAAATTGATGCAAACCATCAGACGTGCTGGGCAATTGATGTTCCAATCTTCACAGATACAGATCTACAATGATCTTTGTTTTCAAACAATCCAATGGAGGAAAAGTGTGAAGCTGTGTACAACCACCCTGCGGAAGAATTCAATTGTTTATAGCTAGGGATATCCAGTATTCCTGAGATTTATGTACAAGGGGAAACAACATAGAATAACATCATGTGAGCAAGGAATGGATTTGCTGCAGAGTCTGGGCCTGATGGAGAAAGAACAAGAAAGAGAAGAAGAAGGGGCAGCAGGAGGAAGCAGTTTGTGACTGAGAAATGGATTAAAGAGGGATAATAAGAAGAGCAAAGGGAGGGGGAATTCTGTTTTGGTTCCATGTCGGATGTCTGCCATCCCCCATCCCCCCCGAAGGGTCCTAAGACGAGGAAGAGATGAGCCACTGCCTGGGGAAACCTGGGGTTGAAGGGGGGAAAATGGGGGTTATATGTGGGGGGGAAGAGGGAGGGAAAGGGGGTAATTGTGACACATTAGGAGACCTACAGAAAAAATTAAAAATGGAGATATGGAAAATAAAGTAAGATTGATAACTTTAAATGTTAATGGGTTGGGTAGTGTTATTAAAAGAAAGAGGATTGAAGGGTTGTTGAATAAAAGGAAAGCTGATATAATATTTTTACAAGAAACATCAAAAAGAAGATTTTAGAAATGAACTTAAAATTATGAATTTGGGTGTATATGAGAAAGCATATGGGACTTCTAAAGCAAGAGGTGTTGCAATAATAACCTCTTAAAAATGTGCACTTAATGTGGTCAAAGTGGTAAAGGATGTGGGGGGAAGATTTATTATTTTACACTGTTTCTTGGGGGAGGAAAAATATGTATTGGTTAATGTATATGCTCCAAATGAAAAGCAAATGGATTTTTATGATAAAGCGTTTAGTAATATGGGGAATGTAGAGAAAGCAAATATTGTAATGATTGGAGACTTCAATATGGTGATGGATAAAATGAAAGACAAAGATACTATAAAAGGTATCGGGAAAACGGGTTTAGCAGAAGTAATGGAGCAAAAAGAATTAAAGGATGTTTGGAGAATAGTAAAAGGGGAAGAAAAAAATATATACTTTTTACTCATCAAAATACAAGAGTTTCTCCAGGATTGATTATATATTTGTTGCAAAGAATTTGCTTTCTAAGATTATGGATTGTGAAATAGATGTAATTAAGGTTTCAGATCACGCATTAATGAGCATGGATATTAAAATAAAGAAAGATTACAGGGAAGCAAAAAGGTGGATATTAGATACTAAAATTTTAAGTTATAAAAACATTGTGGAAAAAATGAAAAAGGAAATTAAGACTATATGGGAAATAAATGAAATGGGTAAATTCGCAGGGGATAGTTTGGGACACGATGAAAGCAGTAGTGAGAGAAATATGTATTAGAGAATTGTGTAAATTAAAAAGACAACAAGATGCACATAGTAAAAAGATCGAAGAGGAGATTAAGGAATTAGAGGAACAATTTAGAACTAATAAGGATATGCATATATATGCCCAACTCCAAGCAAAACAGAAAGAACTTGAGGGAAAGGACATAGAGAGAGTTCAAAAAGAATTAATATATTTGAAAAGG
The DNA here is from genome assembly GCA_029215795.1 of Anniella stebbinsi. NCBI lineage: Eukaryota > Metazoa > Chordata > Lepidosauria > Squamata > Anniellidae > Anniella > Anniella stebbinsi. Next base: position 193,449,759 of record JARDYH010000004.1, read on the forward strand.
ATTTTTTTTAAATATAGCAACAGAAATTCTAAAATGCTAGCAAGGTCCACGCAATCAAAGAAGGAAAAAATATAATAGGGACAATTAAAGATAAAACGGGGAAAAACTGTAATGTAATGAAGGGTAAATTTAAAAAAATTGAAGATTTTTATCAGGAATTGTATACATCAGAAGCGGGCCCACAAACAAGAATACAGGAATATATAGAGAAAAATTGGAAGATAAGATTACAAGATAAGGATAGGGATTATATGGAAGCACTAGTGACGGAAAAAGAAATAGAGGGAATTATTGACAAATTGAAAGGAGGGAAATCTCCAGGAGTTGATGGGTTGGGGCTGGAATATTATAAGATATTTAAAGAACTTCTACTACCAAAAATGGAAAAATTGTATAACAATATAATAAAGGGAGAGAAGACCCCACCATCGTGGGAACATTCGTTGATAATATTAATCCCGAAACCAGATAAGGACTTAACGGACCCAGCATCATATAGACCTATTTCTTTAATTAATCAAGATTCTAAAATATTTACAGCAATCATGGCAACAAGATTAAATACCTTTATAAATAAGTATATAAAAAAGGATCAATGTGGATTTATTCCAGAGAGGCAAATGCCAAATTTAATAGGGAGGGTATTGAATATAATAAATACTATTAAAAGAAGGAATTTAAAAGCAGGGCTGATAGCTTTGGATATTTTTAAAGCCGTTGATTGTGTGGAATGGCTGGCGTTAAAAACTATTCTAAAGATATTTGGTTTTGGAGAAAGGTTCATGGGAGTGATTAATCAGCTTTATGCAAACAATAAGGCGGAGGTAATGGTAAATGATGGTTTAACACAACAAATTACCTTAGCCCGAGGCACAAGACAAGGGTGTCCTCTCTCCCCAATATTATTTGCAATTGTTATAGAAATATTGGCAAATGTTATTAGGGAGGATGAGAGATTGAAAGAAATAGGAGGGGAGGATAAAATAAAAATTAATATGTTTGCGGATGATACTTTATTGACACTAGAAAATCTGGGGGGGAAGTATAGAAGAAATAAAACAACATTTGAGAGAATTTGGAGAGATTACAGGGTTACAGGTAAATTGGGGGAAATCAGAAATGATGTTATTTAATTATGATAAAGTAGAAAGGGACGAGTGTAGTTTAAAACTAGATCTGAAGGTTAAAAATATAGTGCGCTATTTAGGAGTTTATATTACGAAAGATTTAGAAAAGTTAGAGGAAATAAATTTTAGTAGTTTAAAAAACAGATAATGAAGAAGTTAGAGGCTTATAGGAAATTAAAGCATTCATGGTTTGGTAGAATAGCGGTTATTAAAATGAAAATATTACCAAAGATTATTTTTTGTTTAGAATGTTACCAATTAAAATAACAGAAGTAGAATTAAGAAGTTGGCAAAGTATGATAAATAATTATTGTAACGGAGATAGAAAAGCAAGAATTAATAAAACAAAATGGTATAAGATTCAAAGGAAAGGAGGGTTGGGACTCCCGAATATAAAGATGTATTATATAGCTAACCAATTAAGATATGTTATAAATAGTATAGTAGGGAAAGAGGATTTAGAATGGTTAAAGACGTAGACAGGAGAAATAGAGTTAGAGTTACAAAATATTTTTTTTAGTAAAATACAAAAGAATCAACTGAAGGATATGGAAAATCCCATCCTAAGGAATATCATAGAAATTTGGAGAAGGTATAAAAACAAATTAATACCAGGAATTTCTCCTCTAACTCCAGTTGTTTTATTGGAAAACTTCTCAGGTAATTTGAGAAGAGAATTGGAAGGGCTACTGAGGGGAAAAAATAATTAAAGTGAAAGACTGGTTAATGAGACTGGTTAATAAAAAGTAAATAGAAGAAGTTCTAAGAGGGCAAAAAAAATTATGGTTCACGTGTTTACAATTGGAACAATGGACACAAAAATGGAAAAAGAAAAATAAGGATTGTAGAAAGGAAACAAGATTTGAAAAGCTAATTGAGTCAAGAGAGGGGGAAAATAAAAGTAAAAAAGGTATAATAAGTGAAATATATAATATATTGTTAGAGGAGGGTGAGTCACAAGAAATTTTGAAAACAATCTGGGAAGAAGATTTAAAAATTCAAATCACTGGGGATAGATGGGGGAAGATATGGGAACTAAGAACTTTAAAGTTGTTATCAATAAGGATAAAAGAAAATCATTATAAAATAATCTGGAGATGGTATCTCACTCCTGTAAGATTACATCAGATAGATAAGAAAATGTCAAAGCTATGCTGGAGGGGTTGTCAGGAAGTGGGGACTTATTACCATATGTGGTGGACATGTGAGTATGTAAATTTTTTTTGGAAAAGAGTTTTTAAAGAAATAAGTGAAATATTGGGTAAGAATGTGGAAGCAAGTCCAAATATAGCTTTATTGGGGATGTTTGATAAAGAATATGGGAATAATAATATAAGAGAATTGATAAACAACCTCCTGACACCGGCTAGATTAATGATAGCTAAAAGTTGGAAAATACAAGGGAATTATAGTATAGAAGAATGGTATAAAGGAGTGTGGGATATTGCAATTAATGATAGATTAACATGTAAAATGAAAGTTAGGATGGGACTATCCAAAAAGAATGATTTTGAAAGTATTTGGGGATTATTTATAGAATATGTTTTAGTAAAGGGGAGAGGATGTACACCTTCAAAAGAATCACTGCAATTTTGGAAAAATGTATAATATAACAGAGCAATAAAAATCTCAAGGGTAGGGGAGCACAGGGGGGATGTGGAGGATTTGTTTATGTATTGTGTTTATTTTATGTATTATATGTTGAAAATTAAATAAAATTATATATATAAAAAGAACTGAAACAATCTTTAATAAATTCATATAAAATTGAGGGTTGGAGGGATCGATATCAAATTTCATACACATACTTAGGCATACCCCATAAGCACTGTGACCAAGTTTCAAGCCTCTAACTTTTAAATACATAAGTTATAGGTATATTTATATGGCAGTCTGATAAAACGATATAATCGTCCGAAAATTATCGTCTCCGATGATTATCATAGGTTTTTGTATCATATCATCATCGTTAAACACATGCATGATAATGACCTTATCGTATTGTTATCGTACATTTTAACGATACAATATACATCCCTACTATCTACACTACTTTAAAATGGTTGAAAATGGTTTATAACAGTTTTGAGAATTGTTTGGTCCCAGGACACACTCCACATACAGTTTTCAAAATGTTTTAAAAGTGTTTTATCCTGCATAGGTAGATAGATAGGCTCATAATCTAAATATTGTGAGAGTTGTCACAAAAGCAGTTCAGGGTTCTGTGATGGAATGTTCAGTTCCCAGGCCACCAGATAATATGTATACATATATTATTGGAAAATATGTTAAACTGGACAAATGCTGAAAAGATATTATATTTTTGGTTTGGACTATCCCTTCTTCCCCCAAAAGACAATAAGTTATTTCTTATTCTTAAACTCTATAGAAGATTGACCTGGGATGTAGTATAAATATGGTTCAGTTGGTAAAACACAAGCATTTCAGTTTTATAGGAAAAAGTTTAAATGTAGCAATTTAAGCTTCCCCTTTACCTCAAAGTCTAGATTGCTAAAAGTGCAATTCTATGCACGTTTAGATGGCTGGCTGGGGAATGGTGGGAATTGTAGGATTTTTCCGACCAAAATATGCATAGGATTGCACCCTGAGGATTAAGCATGTCTCCAAGCCCAAAAGTATGAGGTCCACTTTTAATTATTCATCCATCTTTTTCCCCTCTCTCTTTTAACTTCAGTCTCAATCTCTCTTTCTCTCCCCACCCTTCACTTTCTCTTTATGTTCTGATCTACCTATTTTAGACTAAAGGAGTTCATATACTTTCCCCATTTTTGTTCATAAACACTCACATAGCCTACAGCTCAATACATGCCTGGTTAAAGAGAAGGATTGGAACAGATTTAATCATGAAACTGATTATTACTTGCAAAGCCCTGGATAGGTTGCCCGTGGCTGAATCGTAATGAGCTCCATGGCTCAGATGATAGATTTGGTAGGATAGTGGATTATGCCTCTCTCTGCAGGGGTGCCTGTGGCTGCTGCCCCTTCCACCATCACCACTGCACCCCACCAGCTGTTTTTGTTTTACCTGCCATGGAGCACCATCGCAGCTTTGCAGCTGCAGCAAATATTGTTTATCTTAAAATAGTAGCTGCCACTGTACTCCTGCAGGGCTCTTTGGAGCATGCTTTGCTTTGAGGAAGGGCTCCTTTCTCAAACTGAAGCATTTATTTATTTATTTATTTATTTATTTATTTACAATATCTATATACTGCTCCACATCCAGAAAATGTTGGAGTGTTGAACAACAGATAAAATAAAGGAACAAAAACACAATATTAAAATCACTATTTCTAAAAGAACAGAGTTCTGATAAAAACCGAGTTCTGTTATAACTGTGGCCGGTTACTCGAAGAAATTTTACTGAAACACCGGAAGCAAACACAGTGTTGGTGCCTGCCTGACCTCCAGTGGCAAGGTATTCCATAGGAAGGGGCCACCACACTGAAGGCTCTTCTCTTGGTGGACTCCAATCAGACCATATGTCCATGTGGAACCATGTGGTCTGGCCTTCAGATAAATAGTGCCCTGGATGAGAAGTGCCTTTTACCCCCCATGGGTAAAAAGCTGCAAGAATAAAGCAGAGCAACTGGGTTGGGTGCATTGGTGACAATATATACAGTAGCAATCATCATCATCATCATCATCATATATATATATATATATATATATATATTAAAAAAATTAATTATTCAGTCTAGTTTATACACACACACACACACACACACACACACAATGGAAACAACTACAATAAAACATAATATTGTATACAGTAATTGCCACCATTGGCCCAACGTGGTGATAGCACTGCTAGGAGGAATCTACACTGAAGCTTTGCTACCTTTAGGTTTGGTTTCAAGGACGCATTGGGGCACACGACACACATACTGTTACGTTTTTGCACCGATTGTGTTTGTTTTATTACGTTTTTTTATTAAATAAATCCATCTATAAAGGGTAATGTGTCCTTACTTACCATTGCATACTTGCTGAAATCAAACCTCCAGTTTGAACAACAATGTGAAAATTAACGCACGCCCTTCAATAGTAAAATCAAAACTGAAAGGAAGAGAATGGTAGGGGCAGAAGAGGCATGTCAAGAATGGGGAGACGAAGCTATGTTACAGGAAGAAACGAAGAGAACAGAATGGCTCAATTCGGACGACACGATAGTCAATGGTGGGTTGACTAACCCTAACCCTCACGCTAACCCTAGGGGGCACTCCCCACACAACATGGTAATAAATAATCAACTGTGGTGTGGATGAGGATCAGCGCTGAGTTGACTATGGCAGCATTCGGATGACACAATAGTCAAAACAACTGACGATTGCTTCCCCCACACACAGTTGTTTATTGTGTCGTCCGAATTGAGCCAGTGAGTTTGCCCTCACTAAATGAACTGAATACAGGAGAAAGGATAGTCTACAACAGTATGGACAACTTAATGTGGCCTGTTACGTTTTAAAATGTAGCAATTCACATCATTATAATCTAGATTTCGGAACGTAACAAACAAATGTGTAGATCCCCCCTACTCTCTAGGGCAGTGATGGGCAACCTTTTGAGCTTGGTGTGTCAAACTTCGCCAAAAAACTGAGCATAACTCGGGTGGTGTGTCACTTTGAGGAAAAAATATTATTTCGCGATATTTATAGTTTAAATAACATAAATGTATAATTGTTATTTAATTTGCGACTAGAGTCTTAGTCGTTAGACTCTAACTCCAAGATTCTAGTCGCAAATGTTTCATCCTCAGGAGCAGCAAATGTTTCATCCTCGGCTACTGCACTTGGCCGTGCAGGAGCCGAGGATGAAACATCCTTCTCTAGGGTGACCAGATTTTAAAAATAAAAATCCCGGTCTGCCCTCCCCAAAACAACCCTCCCACCAAGCCACCCCCCCCAAAAAACCAGCTTGGACCTACCGCCGGGTTCTTCCTCCGTCGCCCGCGCGGCCGCGCCGGGTCCTCCATCGCCGCCAGCGCGGAAGAGGCAGGGGAGGGCCGGATCCAGTCGGCCCTCCCCTGCCTCTTCTGCGCGGCAGCTGGCCTTACGAGCCCAGCGGCGCCGGTAGACCCGGCGGCGGTGGCGGCGAAGGAGCCCGGGAAGTGGCCGCCCCCCCCCGCGCCGCCCGCCCCGCGGCGCGCTCCTTACCTGGGCGTCCGCTTCCCTCCGATGCTAGATTCTACTGAGAAACAGGCTGCGCGGCCTGTCTCTCAGTCTCAGTATCGCGCCGGGTGATAACGTCATCACCCGGCGCGATACTGAGACTGAGAGACAGGCCGAGCAGCCTGTTTCTCAGTAGAATCTAGCACCGGAGGGAAGCGGACGCCCAGGTAAGGAGCGCGGGGCGGGCGGCGTGGGTGGGGGGGCGCTTCCCGGGCTCCTCCGCCGCCACTGCCACCGGCCCGGGTCTACCGGCGCCGCTCCTAGCTTGCTGCCACCCGGGCCATCTGGTCACCCTATCATGCGGCCGCCTCAGCGGCCGCGTGTCATCAGAAATGGCTACACGTGTCAGTGCTGACACGCGTGTCATAGGTTCGCCATCACTGCTCTAGGGCTACCTGGACCACAGTGACTCTCTGGCCAGATATACACCAAGCAGGAAAAGACACTTTGAAAACGGGTTGAATACTGTTTATGGGGTGTGTCCTGGGCCCCAACAGTTGTCACTACTGTTATAAAACATTTTAAAACAGTAGTGTAGATCCTGCCACTATAAGAAGGACTACTTTCTCAAAGTGAGGCTTTGAAGGCATGATGGCCTTAGAGCTCCTTTGAGCAATTGTTCAGTGATTGCTGATCTAGTGGAAAAAACTATTTAAGAAGTGGTGAGGGGCGGAGGTATCTTAGAGGCAGACTTAACATTCTTCTTCTTTTATATCACTTTGAATTCCCCATGATTGATTGTCATATATGAGGAGGCATTGGGGGTTGCCATTCAATGACCCACATTCCCTGGTTGCTCGCTGATTGACTCATTTGGAAGGAGACAGAAAAACAATGGAAGGGAAAAAGCCATATGAAACCAACAGAGGTGCCAAAGGTGAATGAGAGATCCCAGAATACAAAAGGAGTGAAGTATATGAACAGATGCAAAAACAGGTGGAGAAGCCTTCAAGAATCTATTAAGTGGAGGATGAAAAGCATCCCAGCTTCTGAGACAGAATTGCCTTCAGGAGGTATTTCTCAATTCCAGCTTGAGAAAAGGTCAGTTGTTGATCATGGCATCAGATAAACATCCAAACTCTAGTGGGAACAGCCAGAAAAACACTAGAACAAACAGACTGAAATGGACTTCTACAACATGCCCAGTCCCAGGTGATCCTGATCCTGCAACTACGTACCCATGCTGTTCATTGCACAATAAAAAAATCAATTCCTGAAAGGGATCATGTTTACTTTAATAATCCCTTACTGTGATGAGGGTCAAGAGAGTGGATAATTGCAGCATTTACTTCATAATGTTTTTCTTTTAGGACAGAAACAGTAAAATACAATGTTTGCTTCCATAAAACTATTTATTTTAAGCAGTTTGTTTTAAGATATATGTTCAATAATTGATAAAAAGGGGAAGAAGTTCAGCAGAAAAGAGAATAACAGAGAGTGATTTTTTAAAAATACTACAAATCTATCTCTTTCAGATTCTGGGAACTTAATTTCTTCACCAAACTCCAATTCTCAGGATTCTTTTGAGAAAGCCATGACAGTTAAGGTTTTATAAGGCAGATTCATGTTTGTAATGTAGATACACCCCAAAAGAGAGAAACACCAATTTTTATCCTCTAGTTGTGTTTGTTGGTATACAGTTTGGATTATTACTTTGTATTCATTGACTTGTGGTAGACTAAACATATTGGAGTGGCTTTACATCTGTTCAGTGTTTTGTTTTTCTAGTTGCATTGCTTCATTAAAAAAAAAGTGGGATTTTTTTTAAAAAAAATCTGAACTGAGATACAGTGATCCATGTTGCAGTTCACAGCAAATTGCAGTTGTAGGGAGTTGTAGATTATTTTCACGGTGAGTTATTTGCATGATGTCTAATATTATTAATGCATGCATATACAAGCTGTTTGAATTAGAAAAAAGATTGTTGTTCTTATCTCATGGCAGGACACAACATTAAAAACTGAAAATTATGGGAGGAAAATAACTGAGCTTTCCTTTTGGCCCCAAAGCATAGCAATTCAAAGATGCCTTGTCATCTTGTTGATTAGTAGCTGGCCATATGTTGACTTTGTAGACACGTTTCATAAAAAGGGCGGCATAATGAAGGACGGACTTGGAGAATAATATATTTGTGCCATGAGGTTAACCACAAGCATTCCAGAAATCACAGCAATCCCTGCTTCTGCAGATGAGCTGGAACTGAATTTTGCAACTGGATAGTTTTCCTCTATTTTGTATTGTCAAGCACACACCTATGTGATTGCCAAAAAATTTAATAATAAAAAAAGATTACCTTGCTGTTTCTAGAGTTATCAACCTTCCAGCTATTCAGAGCAGCCAAAGTCAAAGCAATAAACTCATGGAGCATGTAACTATAGTCATTGCAGTTGACCGATTCCTGCCTTTAGGCTATTTTGAGGCCAGGGAAATGGTTCCAAGAGATGTGTCAGGGATGGCTCCTATGTTGTTAAAGTGTTGCCTCCTCACAACAGGGAAAATGGGAGTAATTTCCTTGTCTCCAGTGGTGCCATCCTACTGCCCTTATAATAGAGTGTACATCAGCCTTTCCCAGACTGGAGCCCACCATATGTGTTGGTACATGGTAGCACCATGCTTTCTTTTGTCACTATACTCTTTTTATATTGGCTGGTCATGAGAAAAAGTTCCCTCCTGATCAGCTAGCATAAACAGAATCAGCCCTCTATGAGTAGATGATCAAAATGAATTCCTCCAGAGGGTTCTGATGTTTAAGGGGGCCGCTTGAGGGAACCCAATTCTTTTTCAGGTTGAACAGCCTGTTGTTTGTCATCCTTATTTGTCAATTCCCCCGTTCAGAAGATACCTTAAACCATGGCTTTCATCTGAACATGACTCAGCTTTCTGGCTTAACCACCATGGTTAAAGCCATGGTTTAAGGTTTCTTCTGGACATGACTCAGCTTTCTGGCTTAACCACCATGGTTAAAGCCATGGTTTATGGTGTCTTTTGAATGGGGCCAATATGAACATGCACATGGGTAACACGGGCTAGGGGAAAAGAGGAGGGGTGTTAAATACAGCATCCAACAACTTGAATATATTGTGATATAATCATGAGATAAATAGTGACAATATATCTGTTCCTAAATTATGTCACATTACGGTGTGACTAAGGAACTGAAATGATGACAAAGCTTTGCAGAGCTGAACTGGTATAGTTGCTAGGGTGCTGAACTAGGACTGAGAAACAAATCCAAATCTCGATGTGTCATTAAGCTCACTGGGTGACCTTAGGCCAATCACAATCTCTCAGCCTAACCTGTTTTACTGTCAGGATCTGTGTGCAGCAAACCCTTGGTGAACATATGAACTGGAGGTGGCAGCTTCTCATGACCTTCAGGTCCTGAGCTGACTCCTCACCCAGGCTGGCCATTGGATCCTCTTGGACAACAAGTTCTTCCTGAGCTCTGGCATGTTCCTGTATCCTTTTGGTCCTGACTTCTGGTTTGCTCCTTGTTCCTGACTCCATTTCTGACTTGCCCTTTGGACCTGACTTCTGACTTTCTCTCTGGCTCTGGCAACTGGTTTAACCTTCAGTCCTGACTTGCTTTTTGGCCCTGACTACAAACTTGACTCTTGACCCCGTTTCCTGGCTCAACCTTTGATTCTGTCTTACTTTTCAGTAGTGACTACTGAGTCTTCCCCACTGTGAAATTCAGGGCAGAGCTCTGTTGAGGTGTTTCTCTGTCCCAATTTCTGGAGTGGGTTCCTCTCTCTGCTCTGATGGATGGTTTGGTGAAAAACCATGCCATTTTCAGGTAACCGGTATATTCTTGTCAATGGGAATTAACAGAAATGTCCACAGCCCCCTCAGTTTTAAAGCTAAACACAGGAAAATTGGCACAGTGACAGATTTTAAAGAGCGCTTTAGGCATGCCAAGTTTGGAGCAGATCCCTGCATGCAATAATTTTTAGGGAATTCTTAAAATCCAAACTCAAATGTCTTCTCATGCACTTCTAATGCCTTGATCTGTATGGCGAGGGAAAGGGAAAGGGAAATGAAGCAGCTGGATAAAATAAAAGCACTTAGCGCTATAATAAATAAATAAATAAATAAATATTAATAAATACTACAACAGTAGCACACAGCTTGCCCATCTTCAGAGAAGACACCAGACAGGAGCAGAGGCTTGCAGGAGAAGGAGGCGAGGCATCCCTCCCCAGTATGTAAGGCAGATTGGAGCTAGCCAAGGCAACAACAGCTGAGCTTCCCCCTACGAGGCTTGGAGGAGGAGGAAGATTAGGAGCCCCCCCCCCACTGGAAGCCCAGCCAGCCAATGCTAATAGTAGGAGTAATAAACCAAACAAACACCCACACACTAGCAGGCTTGGACTTTTAAAAAGGTTTTTCAGTGGGGAAGGAGTAGACTACGGAAACACAGCACACTAGGAGTTTTAGTGATTTTAAGAAGGAGAAAGAGCTCAGAAATATGAGCGGATCAAGTGACAGTGGCTGCCTAGCTGGCTGCAAATCTCTCTCTCTCTCTCTCTCTCTCTCTCTCATTTCTCTTTCACTAGAATGATGACAGGCAAGGAGGATAAAACACTATGATTGGTAGGGGGACAGGAAGAAAAGTGTGGCTAATGGCTATTGGCTAGCCACAGCTGTCAATATATCCTCACTCCACTCAGCATTTTCCAAATATGGAGATATTCAACTGAGACACACACACACACACACACACACACACACACACGAGAGAGAGAGAGAGAGAGAGAGAGAGAGAGCATTGACACCTGAAAAACAGTCAGATAATTTCAGAGACATTAGAAGCTCTTATTGGGCATGTCTCTGCCCTGAAATGAGTCTATTGGTTTAGAAGCGGCCAATTCCCGCACTGGAAGACCGAATGCACTGTGGATGTTTGTGGTTATCAGATAATTCCGGGGCAGAGAGCACACTCCGAGTGACTACTGTTTGGTCTCAGAGCTTCTAGTTCTTTGCTCACCTCACGCTGCTTCCCATGACACAGCCCTGACAATTACAGAGTTGCAGTGAGAATAACATGGGTGTGGGGCTGCTACCTTGGAGGAATGGTGGTAAGCAACTTTGTATCTCCAAGCATACAACTTTACTTGTTCCATAGAAGTAAAATTTTTTTTACTCACTTATGGGGAACATGTCTTTGCCAACAATGTTGCAGTATGAGCAAAAAACAAAACTTGCTTTCTAGCACTGACAGTAACAGGGATTCTACAAAAGTGTACAACATATGTTTATGTGTAGAGTACATTGTGCTGGACCATTTGGGTACTTTCAATATAAATGCTTCACCTCAACATACATACACATGGTGGTCATAGTAACAAGAATTTTGATCATATATATATATATATATATATATATATATTGCTAGCACCAGGATCAGACTACAATGACAAATTTGGAATAGCATAGTGACTTTGTCATAGAGAAACACTTTGGGATATATTTCTGCGCTTTGAACATGATCTTTAGTATGTTGACTCATCTTTACTCATCATTCCCTCATTTGATTTCTTTTGACCTCACATGCATTTATTTAGCGGCTGAAAGTACTTTCCCTGTGTCTTCTTTGCATTTATTTCAACGTATATTTCACTGTGTGTTGAAGACTCTGCACTTTGAGTTTTTATGGTTAAATGCTTCACTGACTTTGTAAGTCACACGTGACATTTCACAAAGATATCTGCAAGTTGGAGATGATTCAGCTCCTCTTTGTTTAGGTTAACTCCCTTTTAATTTCATGCAAATGTCTGGAAGATGTTATCTGGGTTGCCCACACTGGGGAGATGATGCTCCTTGATCCTCTTTCATTTCACATCGTTTGGCAATGCAATGTGACTTGGCACATCGGATTGTCTTATTTCCATAGAAATTTATCAGGAGCAAAAGTATAAAGTATAATATTGAAATGAAATGCTGGTGGAATCAGGAAAAAAGAATAAGAAGCTCCAGCTTTGATACTGGAGCTTCTGACACGGCTTGTGTCACAGAGTAGACATTAAGTGCATGGTCTGCCTAACATCCACTTTCATTGTAGCGACGTATTTATTTCTCATAGGGTCTTACATATAATGAGAGCTGTTTTCTCAAGAAAGCAGGAGAATTTCCATGGCCAGGCATTCCATAGTTAAGGCAATGGGTTTTGTGTGTGTGTGTGTCAATTTCTGAAGTACTGGAGGGGTCCTGACCCCAGAGATTTCATCAGAATCCTCCAATGAATTCAGGATTCTGGCAGGAAGTCAAGGCTCACGTCTGAGTTCAGCACCTTAGCGGCTTGCACCAATGGTCCTCCTGATGCAGCTGCCTCCTCATCTGCGATGTTAAAATCCTGGTTTCTGCTTAGGGGCATGGTCATGACAAGACTGTATGTGGGTGGGAACATCATATTTTGGGGCTTAAAATATTCTCTTCAAGTAGTAACCTACTACATCATAAAGTAAGATTCTGCAAACTACTGCAAAGAAATCCCAAGAAATTACTAGCATTGAAAAAAGAGAAAAGTCTTTCCTCAAAGGTACATTTCATGAAAATTAAAATATTTAAACACATATTTATTCATTGGTGTCCATTTATCTTGCTTATAAGGATGGACAAACCTATCCAGTTTGATTCCACCCAGCTTCTCAATTTCCAAACATTAAGTTTGTTCCATCCCATTTCTGCATCAGTTTGTGAATTGTTTAAAAGCCCACACAAAAATTTGTACATTTGTTGATGCATATTTCTTTTAACACACAAACAACAAGGTGCTAACCTTAACCAAAATCCTCAAAACAAAAAAAGAAAGTTAAGGGGAAAATATGTAATGAATTTTAATACTTAATAAAATAATATATTTATCACCAAAAAACCTATTTAAAATACATATGTATAATAACAAAGTAAAAACAAGGCTTGTTTTTACTTTGTTATTATACATATGTATTTTAAATAGGTTTTTTGGTGATAAATATATTATTTTATTAAGTATTAAAATTCATTACATATTTTGCATATTTCTTTTAATACACACATTTTTGTGTGTATGCACTTTTCCAAATAGACACATTTCTTTTGCAACTGTTTTCCCCAGACACATTTCCCCAGTATATGCATTTTAAATGCATTTTTAAATATATAGCTGGCATTGCAAAATTTGGAAAACTGCGAATATCAGTGTATAAAACTATTCTGATTTGTGTGTAAGTTTGGGAAGTGCACATTTACCCAATAAATTTCTCACCCATCTCTGGCCAAGGTATTGTTGGATATATGGGAAAGAACACTGAATTCAACATAGCTATATATGTACTATTTACAACTTCAGTCCTGCAACCAGCTATGCATGCTTTACATTGATTCAGAAGAGCATGTAACACTGTACATGGGTTCAGCTTATCCTAATAAGCATTAGCATGGTTTCCCCAGGTGATGCAATGTAAGTCCACTATTATTTTTAAATGAATGGTTTGCTTTAGTACAGCCTACAACAGAAATGGATCAGATGGAAATTTAATGGCGTAGATGAAAAATGAAAACTCCAGCACTGAGAAAATTTATCCCATAAACCATAAAAACGCAGTAAAAATAAGCTTATTGACACTGATACACCAAAATCTATCCAGTTTGTGTGTTCCTGGTTGACAGGGGAGTGAGTGAGTGGGGGTAACCGGCAGCTTGACTAGAAGGCCTATAATCTCCAGTAGAATTTTTCCTTCATTGAGGAGGCCCCACAAGGAGCTCATCTTCACCTACCAGCTTTCCAAATGGCTAGCCAAATGGCTGCCATTAATCTCCTTAAAGGAGACCAAAAATGGCTATTCATCTTCTTAAAGGAGACCAAAGACTAGAAAATTTCAGCCAGTGTCATTTATATGCAATTAATTCCTGGTGAGATTCCCTCTTCATCACAACAGTTAAAGGTGCAGGCACTATACTAGAGGCAGTTAAAGGTGCAGGAACTATACTGGAGGTGCAGGCAGTTAAAGGTGTAGGCACTATACTAGAGTGACCAAATAAAAAAGAAGGCAGGCCCCCTGCAACTTTAACTGTTTTATATGGTCACTCTAGTATAGTGCCTGCACCTTTAACTGTTGTGATGAAGAGGGAATTTCACCAGGAACTAATTGCATACAAATGACACCGGCTGAAATTCCCTTTTCTCTACAACTGTTAAAGGTACATGAGCCCTGTCCTCCTTTTCATATGGTCAGCCTAGGAATGGGAAGTAGATATATGTCTTTAATATAGAAATGTCTATATATCTATGGTAGGGGACTTTAAGGATACAATGTTACCTAACTAAGTACAGAAAAGCATCCTCTAAAAGCATATTTAGAAACCTTATTGCTCCCACTCTCCTTCCCACTCATCATCATTATTAAACTGACAGGAACTGGAATACTGAAATTGTTTTATTTGAATTACATAGAGATTGTTAGACTCTAATCTAGGGTGACCAGATAAAATCCAGGTCAGAGCTCATGTAACTTTAACAGTTGTAGAAAAAAGGGAATTTCAGGTAGTGTCATTTGTATGCAATTAGTTCCTGGTGATATTCCCTCTTCATCACAACAGTTAAAGGTGCAGGCACTATACTAGAGACAGTTAAAGGTGCAGGAACTATACTAGAGGTGCAGGCAGTTAAAGGTGCATGCACTATACTAGAGTGACCATATACAAAAGAAGGCAGGGCTCTGCAACTTTAACTGTTGTGATGAAGAGGGAATTTCACCAGAAACTAATTGCATACAAATGACACTGGCTGAAATTCCCTTTTCTCTACAATTGTTAAAGTTACATGAACCCTGACCTGGATTTTATCTGGTCACCCTACTCTAATCATTAGAGTGAGTATTGGGTTCTAGAAACATTACAGCTTTTGAAGTATTGCCATGTATATTTCTTCACAATAGACAATGATATATTTCACAATACAAAGAGCTCTAATGTAATGATATTATAGAGTCAGGTATACAAAATTGTATACGGAGAAAAGCTGGTTTTCCCATGAAGTGGGGTAAATCACACTGAGGTGACCCTCAGGCAGCAGATTGGAAGGGTGGTGGATCTCATGTACCCTGATGCCATCTCTAACCATAACCTGCTGTGGCGAATATTGCTGCCTGCCCTCTGCCTCACTATGAGTGAGGCACAGGCAGAGCTGCATTGGCCATTCCACTGGTCATTGGCTGAGAGCACCCAATATGACTCCCCGGAATGCTGCCAGCCTGATGACTTGCTCTGAGGACTCCTCAGAGCAAGGCATTGGTGGGTAGGCTTACTTGGGAGCCACACCAGGAGCTCCCAGTGCAGTTCTCCATAGAGACATGCCCTCTTTTGCATCTGGTCATGCGAGGCAGGGCTCCTGAAGCTTTAATTGTTGTGATGAAGAGGGAATTTCACCAGATACTGCTGGCATACAAATGACATCCACTGAAATTCCCTTTTCAATGCAACTGTTAAAGATACAGGAGCCCTGACCTCCTTTTCATATGGTCACTCTACATTTACCTCACTCTGAAGGGCCTTACCATGGTGGCACAGGCAATCTCCAGGACTACCTCCAATGTCTTGCTGTCAGCTATTGAGGGGAAAGTGGATGGTGGGGGAAAGAGAAGAGGGGGAGGGTGACTGTAGTGGCTCCGTTGGCTTACACTCTTTCCTCCTATCAGTAGTGGTAACCCCTTTAGTGTCTCCCTTCTAGCAATGGCTTTTCCTCATACTCCACCCCTCTGTCAGCAAAACAGACAAGAGGATTCAAACCGAGACATTTAATAGCAATTCACTCAAAGCTTTGGGTCTGGATGGGCATATCTGTCAGTTTTGGTTTCTCTCACATTCATTATATAAAATCCCCCCCCCCCCCCAAATTAGGGTGACCAGATTTTGGAACCCTAAATCCCAGTCCAAAATGGCCACCCAAAATGGCCACCCTAAGGTAGGGTGACCAGATAAAATCCAGGTCAGGGCCCATGTAACTTTAACAGTTGTAGAGCAAAGGGAATTTCAGCCAGTGTCATTTGTATGCAATTAGTTCCTGGTGAAATTCCCTCTTCATCGCACCAGTTAAAGTTGCAGGGGCCCTGCCTTCTTTTGTATATGGTCACTCTAGTATAGTGCCTGCACCTTTAACTGTTATGATGAAGAGGGAATTTCACCAGGAACTAATTGCATACAAATGACACTGGCTGAAATTCCTTTTTCTCTACAACTGTTAAAGTTACATGAGCCCTGACCTGGATTTTATCTGGTCAGCCAACCCAAAGGGGGCGTGCCCACCCCCCCAAGAAACATAAAATAAAATTTATTTGAAAGGCCACCCGCCATGCGGCCAACAAGCAGATCTGATACCCCTGCCACCCCCTACCCGAAACAACCCCCCCACCACCAAGCCACCCCCCAAAAAAAACACAGTGAGGGGGGAGGGGGCTTACCTGCTGGGGCCATCCGCTGCTGTCCGCTGGCGCCAGCGGATGGCAGCGGACAGTCCTGGCAGGTAAGAAGCGAGACGGGGGAGGCGGGAGGCGGGAGGGCCCCCCCCACTACCTTCTGGGGTGTCCATTTCCCTCCGGTGCTCAAATCTACTGAGAAACAGGCTTTGTGGCCTGTCCCTCAGTAGCACGCCGGGTGAGGGACAGGCTGCAAAGCCTGTTTCTCAGTAGATTTGAGCACCAGAGGGAAGCGGTCGCCCAGGCAGGTAAGTGGGGGCCCTCCCCCCTCCTGCCTCGCGCTCCTTACCTGCAGGGGCAGCCGCTTCCCTCCGGTGCTCGAATCTACTGAGAAACAGGCTTTGCGGCCTGTCCCTTAGTAGAGCGCCGGGTGATGACATCATCACCTGGCGTGCTACTGAGGGACAGGCCGCGAAGCCTGTTTCTCAGTAGATTCGGGCACCAGAGTGCCAGTATCCAGTTCCAAACCACCCTGGAAGAGATTTTACTATATTTTAATAAGTAAAATCTGATAAGGCTAGTGGCACCCTAATAGAAATATGAAAGGATTATTTGAGAAACACTGGTATTTCTCTCAGTAAAATGGCATGTTGACAAAATGACTGGGGGGGGGGAAACATATGTGGTTTCTGCAGAGGGAACATAGGAAAATCTATTTAGTAAATGACAAAAATATTTAATTAGATGGTGTCCTTTTGTCATACATATTGGAACAACTTTTTAATGGGCAGCTGTAGAATGTCGTTAAGCCTGGATTCTATTTTTTATAATAAAGGGTATTGATGAATCTTTCCACACATTAAAAGAATGCATGGCAGGTGCTATGGGGTCATACGGGCTAGCCCCATCCACTACAGTAACTACATGCCACCTCCCCACTTCCTTGACAAATGTCCAAAGGATATTCATGAAAATGAATACGAAGCCATTCCAGATCATCCTGCCTTTTGTGAGGTTTGGAGAAGAGTTCTGCTTGATAGCTCTAGTACTGTATTTCCTCCGGAAGTCCTGAAATGTACTTTCCACTTGCTTCTTTCTTTCTTTCTTTCTGTTGATGTTGATAAAACTGGATGACATTTAGTCCTGTCTGATGGGATGAAGCCTGCCAACCTGAACTCAGATAGGTGGAATGTGCATGAACATGTCATACAAGGTAGAGATGACCCAATATAAGTTACCTGCAACATGTCAAAAGAACAGGTGCAATGGGGTTTGTGCAAGAGGAGAACATGAGAACATAAGAAAAACCATGCTGGATCAAACCAAGGGTCCATTTAGTCCAGCATTCTGTTCACACAGTGGCTGATCAGCTGCTGATGGGAAAGCCACAATGAGGATATGAGTGTAACAGCACTCTCCCGCCCATGTTCCTCAGCAACTGGTGTACAGTGGAATCTCACCTGCTGGTTCCACCCTAACCTCCATATATTCATCAGTAGTTGCGTACATACAAGTTATACAAATATTGGATAACTCCATAAAATTGAGGACTTTGACCACGTGTTCAGAAGGAGGTAGCTTGGAGTGGTGTAACTTGGCTTTTAAACTGTTAAAGGGGAAAAATAGAAGAACCAGCCTGTTTGCCTTGTAAGCACCCCACCACCTGAAAATGTTTGCCCCTAAGCATTTGTCCCTTCTTCCAATCTTCAGGAGGGTTTTTGGCCACCAAGCCCATCAAACACCATTGGGTTGCATGCTTGACCCAGCCCTAAATTTTATGCAATACACAAACAACTGAAATCAAATAAATCAGAAGAATGGGATTTGGATGAACCTCTGCCCTCCAGATGTTTTGACTTGTAACTTCCATCAGCCCTAGCCAGCATAGCCAATGGAAAAGGATGATGGGAGTTGTGGTTCAAAACATCTGGAGGGCTATCATTTACCCACTTAAAACATTAAGTACAGAAGAAATGAGTTTGAATGTGTTTTTAATAAAGGGACAGCAAGACAAGAAAGCTGAAATAATGTTGCATTAGTAGAGACAAATAAAATAAAATGTATCTAGACATTTATTTCCACTCTGTAAAGTCCATTTTTGGATAAGAAAGGAAACCATTGGCCAAAAATATCATTATAGATTTAGGGCTGCATATTTCCTTTAGCTGACTTGAGCAGGATCAACACTACTATTTTACAATGGTATCGAAGTGCACGACCACTGTTGGGGCCCTTGACACATTCCATATACTGTTTTCAAACCACTTTCAAAGTGTTATATTCTGCTTGGTGAGACTAGAGCGAGATCTACACCTTGTGTCACCTTGTGCAGTACATGGAATAATGGGCTCAAGTTACAGGAAGCCAGATTTCGGCTGGACATCAGGAAAAACTTCCTGACTGTCAGAGCAGTACAACAATGGAACCAATTCCCTAGGGAGGCCATAGGCTCTCCCACACTAGAGGACTTCAAGATGCACTGGACATCTGTCAGGTATGCTTTAAGATGTATTCCTGCATTGAGCAGGGGGTTGGACTTGATGGCCTTATAGTAGGGTGACCAGATTTCGGAAACCAAAATCCTGGTCCCCCCTGCCACCCCCCCACCCAAAAAATCCCCCCAACAAGCCACTCACCCCCCAAAAAACCCAGCCCAGACCTACTGGGTCCTCTGCCGCTGCCGGGCTCATGCCGCCACTGCCGGGCTCGCGCTGCTGCCGCCGCTGCCGGGGCTGCAGGGCTCATGCCAGAGGCTGCGAGGAAGAGGGCTGATTCTGGAAGTGATGTATTCGGCCTCTCCCGCCTCTTCCGTGTGGGCATCTGGGCTCCTCGGGGCTCGTCACCATCGTGACAAACCCTGAGGAGGCAAGAGGCGGGAGAGGGCCGATTTAATCATTTCTGGAATTGGCTCTCTTCCTCGCTGCCACTGGCATGAGCCCTGCAGCACCACCAGTGGTGGCACGAGCCCTGCAGCACCACCAGTGGTGGCACGAGCCCGGCGGCGCGAGCCCGGTGGCGGCACAAGCCTGCCGGCAGTGGCGGCACAAGCCCAACGGCGGCGGCGGCGCGAGCCCGGCGGCGGCGGCGGTGTGAGCCCAGTGGCGGCGGCGTGTGCCCTGCAGATGCAGCTCCACAAGCTCGGCGGTGGCTCTACGAGCCTGGCAGCGGCGGCACAGGAGCAGCACGAGCCCACCTGCAGGGGCAGCCGCTTCCCTCCGGTGCTCGAATCTACTGAGAAACAGTCTTCGCGGCCTGTCCCTCAGTAGAACGCTGGGTGATGACGTCATCACTCGGCGCACTACTGAAGGACAGGCTGCGAAGCCTGTTTCTCAGTACATTTGAGCACCGGAGGGAAGCGGATGCCCTGGCAGGTGGGGGGGTCCCCCCACCCGAAACCCCACCACCAAGCCACCCATCCCCCCAAAACCCATCCTGGACCTACCGGGTCTACAGCTGCTCGCTG
This sequence comes from Anniella stebbinsi, assembly GCA_029215795.1. Taxonomy (NCBI): domain Eukaryota; kingdom Metazoa; phylum Chordata; class Lepidosauria; order Squamata; family Anniellidae; genus Anniella; species Anniella stebbinsi. The sequence continues at coordinate 193,469,932 of JARDYH010000004.1, forward strand.
CCGCCTGACCCCCAGCAGCCCCGGTTTGCCCCCGCCCCCCCCCCCCCCCGGTTGGCCTGGATCGCCCCTGGTTTCCCAGTTAGGACCGGGAAACCCCTGGCGATCTGGTCACCCTACCTTATAGGCCCCTTCCAACTCTACTATTCTATGACTCTGTGATTATGAATATGGAATAAAAAGCAGGATATAGCACCATAAAAGTGGTATATGGAATGTGGATTGTGGCCAAACAATTATCAGTGCACTTCAATACTGCTATAAAGCAGTAGTTTAGTTATAGCCTTGATTCCTTGTACATGGCAACTACATCCCATACTTATTTATACCAACCCCAAAGTGAAGGTGGATTTTTGCTTTTCCATTTAAATGCAATTTGAGTTCTAGCTACTCAAGAAGATACATCTATTTGCAGGACATCCAGCAGAAATATCCTGAGTTAAAAGGTGAGAGATATACGATGATATTTTGAATATGAATTAGAATTTGTTGCATTTTACTGCTTTTGTATACTTTCTTGACCTATATGAGAAAAAGCAGGGTGTAACTATTTTAAATAAAAACATTGTATTCCAGAGCCTTTCATAGCTTTGAGCATGTCCATCATCACTGACAAAGTGTGCCACCTGTTCCAGTACCAGCACCTATTGTAGTGCTGATTTTCCAAGCATCATCCTAACAGCTTTTACTATCCCAAAGCCAAATGCATTGGCATTAATCTTTGCACAGGTGTGGCAGTACAATCTGCCAATACAATAGCAAATTATGTGCATCTGATTGCTATATCCCACTTGTGTTAAATGAGATGCTACATACCCACAAGCATACCATTCCATGCTCCACTGCAACTATATCTATATCTATTTTGAACCATTGTTGGCTAGGCTATGCATTGTGGAGCTCCAGAAAAAAACCCAACAAACCAATTTTTTAAATCAAGGAAATGTGACATAACTTACATCTTCATAAATAAAGGCTACACCTTCATTGCTAGGAACTGTTTTTCTAGTATTACTTTTGGTCATGATATTAACATGAGATTAACAATAATAATAATGATCCACAAAAAATAGATGCTAAAGTAGAGAAAAAGAGACACAAAAAGGACTTTTCTGCATGGATAAAACTCAACAAAAATCAACATTCAGCTTGCCAGACTGCATTAAATGTCTCTGGCTTAACCTTCCTGTAGTACATAATTCATTCTTTATGGACAGTTGTGATATCACTGAGTTTCGTATTTCCTGGCTCGGAAAGATGAATCTCAGTGACTTGTAATGCTTCTGTCAAATAAAGATGAGTATTATGGCTCTAGGAGTTCTTCTCCAGTTCACATTTCCATTTGAGTTGGAGAAGTAAAGAGATCCCCCCTCTCCTTCCCCACATCCACTGACTTCCCAACCTTCATTGATGTTTTGCCACTGGAAGGGATGTCTCTCTCCCAGACCCCAGTTGCTGTCATGCTGCTAGAACTATATGCTGGGCATCACGTATACTGGGAAGTGCAAGCCGTAGAACATGCCAGGTGTGGGGGGAGGGGAAAGCTCCCAACTTTACTGCATCTCACTGCTACAGCAGCCAAAGCCAGGTAAGGTGAGTCAGAAGTGGTAAGTTATTTGAAGCATCAGTGTGTGTGTGTGTGTGTTCATGGGGAGAGATCAGAAAGTGTTATGCTCTCAAAGACATCACTGGAGTTACAACAGCATATGATTTGGTCCAGAATTGACTTAGTTCTTCACCACACCAGGCTGAAATCCCGCATCTTCATTGGGGCTTCTGCTTCCAGATCCTTTGTGGGCTTAAGATTGGCTACGCAGACGGACATGTGCTTTGAATTGAGGATACCTTTTCTTGGTAAATTCTATATGCAGTTCATATCTTTCATTATACAGACACTAGATGCTGTGGATATATTGGATTTACCTTTCTTATGGGTTATCGCCAATCTTTCTGAAAGGGGGATGAAGGGGGAAAAGCACGGGAGATGTCCTGAAGGTTGATCCGCAAACTTCCACAAATAACCAATCATGAGCGTGCAAGAAATCACATGTGTAGAAATGAGCTTGGGATAAACCAAGCTAATTTCTGATTTGGGGTGAGGACAGGGCAGAGACCCAAAGCACATATTATTTTAAAATATTTTTTCTAAGCAATGCTTTTACTGTAACACGGGGGTCCTGAATGAGAACAGGACCCTAGTTTGGGGATACCCCACCTCCCACACTGCTGCAGTAGTTCAGATCAGCTTCTCCCATCATGCCCAAGATATATACGGTCAAAAACTGATATATCATATCTAGATATACCTAGGAGTCTGAGTTGACAGCTATCCTATACATGTTGATGAACTAATCCCCACTGAGTTCAATGTGACTTACTCCCAAGTAAGTATGTATAGGTTTGCAGCCTAAAATGCTATTTTTGTCTCAATAACTGAAACTGGAGAATATTTGGCAGGGAATTTCCTTCCTCTCGTTCTCCCTGAATTCTCTGAATGCCCCTTGCCTGAGATCGATTTGTCATAGACAGTGTTGCCATTTTCTAGTTGAAAATAATAATATTTTTAACCCAATTTTGGTGCCATGTTTCCTTTGTTTCATGAACAAAGGAGGGATCCATCTCTGTCTATTTCCAAACAAAACAATTATGTTCAGTGTTCTTTTTCATCACTGGATATAGTTTTATATTCTACAAGAAGTTGATGTCTCCCTGAACATGTAAACTTACATCAGTTAATGGACTGCAACTACCAGATGCATGAGTAGTGATTTAGAAGGACTGCATTCAAAGAGTTCATTAACAGTGTTGTGCTAAATAACAAGAAAGCAAGAAGGGCATAATCGTAACTAAGTTAAAATGTAAGTCTGATGACTTCATATTTTACTGTGGAGCCATGCAGCCCGAATCCACATTTGGCAAGAGTGAAAGGTCTCACCTCTCACCTCCCTGAAAATTCAGCACTCCCTCCCCTCTAATTCCAATTCTTGGAGAAGACACCGGGTGCGACCTTCCTGAATACGATGGAGCATAGCTATACATGTGGCCACCCAGCTGGCTGTGTAAAATTGTAATAACTGAAAATATCTTGTTTCTGAAAGCCTAGACGTTTTGCTTAGCACATCACACATGGCGTCAATAACACTGAGGAGCCGCGATCAACTGCTTCCCAACCAATCAGCACATCCTTTTAAAATTAATTGCACACACTAGGTTCTGGTTCACATTTCAAGAACAAGTGGCTGAAAAAGAAGCACGCTGAGCGATTTGGAAACAAACTACATTGTCAACCAAGGGAGATGCCTGCTGCTTTGTGACCTGCAGAGAAAATACCCCAGCCATGATGTGGAGGTTTTCATGGCAATCACTTCAGAGGAGGTTGATGTTTATTTGTGCTATATGCTAGCCATTTCCAGAGCACTGCAGGGAGGAGACAGAGTTGAAAAGTACACATGGAAAATACTGAAGTTTAGGTCATTTTTATTAGGATGGTGTCTGGGATTTGAAATTGACATTTGTCTCTGATGTTTTTTTGTTTTGTTTTTGGAAGTGACCTATACTTGTTTTCTTTCTCCATTTTTCTGCATGCAGCTGTGAATAAATATGTGCTTCGCTGCAGTAGAAAGTTGCAAGGGTTGGCTGCTTGTTATCTAGTTACTTGATGTTCATGAGACCAGCTTAGAAGAGATAGCCTTAATTGTTTTCCATGATGCAGAATGGATTATCATTAACTGTCTAGGTTGTATTTTTAGTTCAATAATGTGTTATGTATCCCCAAAAGGACTAGACTACAGTGTCTTTTTTGTTGCTGCTGTGACTGGCACTTTCCTTATTGTGACAAAAGTAACAAAACACATGGGATGCCCTAAACTAACCATTATTAAATGGTGATGTACTGGGGACTGCCAATTTGATTTGCTTGCTCTTTATAACCCGTCACATTTTGTACAGTGTGGAGTATTTGCAAATGGAGAAAGAACCAAGGAAATAAAGACACAGACACCAGAGTTTGGGATTAAACTAGGGCCTCTTTATTAAATGTGGGTCATTAACCCCTCCTTGGATCTGCATGCTAAAGCGTGGGAATCTATTAGGTCCTTCCTCTAGGCAACAAGCCTCCCATTTTGGGTGAGCCACTCTGCTCAGCCAGGAGACGGGTTAAACCCAACCCATTTCTTAAACTACACTCCATTGCAAGTGTGGGGAGACCACCCTGTGTCACTTTTGCCTGGTGCTGTACAACTCCAGAAAGGTGAGAAACAATGTGAAAGTCTTCCTAATTATACCTCAGTTTCTTCTACACACTCATGTAGCTTCACTACCTAACTACATTGGGTAAAATTCAGACTTAGTCATACTTACAGTAGATTCATTGAAATCAATGGGACGGTCACAGACCAACAATGCCCTGTTCCAAGAGTGGAAGGAAAAAGAGGCAAGGTAATGTGCGAGCTCATACTCCTTTTGGTTTTCCCTTCCTGTGGCCTTTTATGCTGCCACCAGGTGGAAATCAGCCTCCTGCCCTCTTGCTGTCTCTACCAAATCAACCTTAAAAGTCTCTGGTTCTATGGTATCTACATTAGGTAGCGTGGAAGTTGGCTGTTAGATAAGGGGTGGGTAACCCCCAATACTTCACCCCAACGTAGACACACACACACACACACACCATTTGTGCAACAGGTAATAAAACAACCAGGAATAAACTCATCCTGCCGACTTAAGTAGACTGTGTTCACATTTTATCCAGGTCCCTTATCCAAGTAATAACTTACTGGCATTACTTCCACTCTCTCAAATGGTTCTCCAGTTCAGCAGCTCTGACTCTTTCCTTTGGGATTCTGATTTTCCCTCCTTCCCTCTCTTTCTTCTCCCTGCTTCTGTCATTCTCTGATGTTTACCTCTTAAAATTAGTATCTTCTTTAGTATCTTCTTTCTCCAAGTTCAACCAATAAGGAGGGTAGTTTCTTGTTTTTATTTCCTGTGTTAAAGCTCCCCCCTGCCCCTCTTTCTCTGACCTTCTGGTGAATTATATAATCTCCTGGCTTCTTGAGTAAAAACTTGTCATTCTAACTAAACCTTTGACCTCTAAACTATGTACTCTTTTGGTTGAAAGTGACACATCCTGTTTTCAGTAACCTGAAAACAGGAGTGCCTTTGGTAGCAAATCCTTCTCTGCTGTGGAGAGGGAGGTCTGCAGAATCCAATGGCCCCTCAACTGTCCTCTTGGGAGCTTAGGATTTCTCCCTTGTAAGATATTATTATACACAATATTATGGATATCACATAGGGATGGATGAATAGAAATGATAGATGTATGCTATGTTCAGAATAGTCTCTCTTAGCTTTGCTTCAGAATTTAATCACAATAGAGCTGGTTTTAAAATACGGGGTTACTGCGGAATTAATATAGATCTGCTAATACTTTGGACAGAATTACATTGTGCTATGATTAATTTACTTAGAATTTTTCAGAATCAGACATTTCTTAGTGGAGAGATTAAGAACGAATAGTAGTTTGAGAATTGTTGAATTATGAAAAAATCCTCGTAAATAAACCCAGCAGGTTTTGTCACTGATATATAAAATATTATTACTATTATAAGTTGGATAATCAGAGACAGTCAACATATATATCGAGATGGGGAAAAGTTTAAGTGAGGAACTACTAATAAAAATATGGAGATCTATATGATGTAAGATTAATGAGTATACTGTGTGTTCTACTTTAAGAGAGGATGGTTATACATCAGTAACATTGCTATTCAACTCCATATAAAATACTTAAGATATATGGTTATAGCAGTGCTGAGTGCTGGAAGTCCATGAAGGAATTTATTTTTACTTTGCAAAAACTTGTGAAAGAGCCAGATCTTTTTGAACAAAGATAATAACACATTGGGAGCTGCATCAAAATGCTGCTGTTGATTCCCAGGTGTGTTTCCTTTCCCTATCTAAGGCATAATTCTTCCCTCCTCCATTTTAAACCCATCTCCAGCCTCACATTTCAGCAGCTCTTCCCCAATCTCTCCTACTGACTTTCTTCAAAGCCCATTTCTTTGCAAATGTTCATTATTCCTCAAACCCAATAGCTCCTCCTCAGATTCAGCACCACCACCTGTTCAGTTCTTCAAATCTCAGGCCCTAGCCTTCCATCCCACCTTCGTTCTGATATTTTTCTTTCCAAACCTCCAGACCTTGGAGGGCCATGGCAGGGGCACCCCATGCTCAGAAAATAGGTGGGAGAATGACAATATCCTCCCTCGTTGTGAGGGCACACTGGGTTGGCATGGATGTCTGAGGAAAAAACAAAACCCTGACACACTCATGGATACCCTTCTATTTTCTTCCCCTCTGAACTCTTAGTACAGAGGGATGAAACTGTGAAGAGCGTATGACAGGCAGTCACATGCGTGCACATCAGAAATTATCTTTTTTGTGGGGAGGAGAGGATTGCTTTCCTTTGGATGGTATGTTCAGATGAAATGTACTTCTCAAGATTCACCTGTGCATGGAGCTACCTATATTTTATTTGGGGGTGGCTCCATTTTAGCTATGAAATGATTGGCATGGGCCACTGAAATTTGGGGAGTGATAATTAACAAGATACTAGATGTTAATTTCCCCATTGATTGAATAATTTATCTGTTAGCATGCTTGGAAGTTGTTGTTAGTTGGAAAACATAACTACTTTGAATTTGCATGATTCTTGTTGCAAGAAGTATTCTTGTTTACAAATGCTATGTAAATGGCAAGCAAGAGGAGATCCTAGCAATATGGTCGATAAAGTAACACACCCCTTTTCTGTTCCCTGTGTAGAACTCCCTCACTGGGAAGGGGAGGCTAGATTGGCTCCATCTCTGCCAATGTTTAGGTAGGCTTTTTTGTTCTGCCTGGCTTTTGATGGCTTTTAAACTCCACTCTGATGGGGGGGGCTGTTTTGATTAGTGGTTTTGATTTGTGTCATTGTATTTCAAATATTGCCTTGCAGGCTGAAAGACAGATCAAAATATTTTCAATAATACATAAAATAATATTCACCCCACCCCATCCCTCTAAACACTATTTTGAAATAGAGGTGACTATACACTCAGACATTATGTATGTTGTCCACACAAGCCACCTTGTATTCTCTGAGTGTTCAGAGAATTGTGGGGGGATTATGTTATTGGCCAGAAGTAACTGCTATGGTCATGGAGGCATTTGATCATAATCTAAGCAATAGGTTTGTTGTCCTCCTGTGGCTGGTTTGGGTGGGCTATGTTTGTTTGGATAGGGATGGTGATCATTCTGAGGCATCCTTGGTGGTGACAGGTGATGTCTGTGGCCTCCTGCTAAGGGTTTTGTGGCCTCAGTGGGGGGGGGGGTTGATAAAGATTGCCTGTGGGACCATCTCACCTTGCACACCCAGAGTTTTATGGCCCTGGAGGGGGGGACATGACAGGGGATGGCCACCAACCCTAGGAGTGGGGGAGATTCTATAATCGACATTCTTTTGCCCAATTACATTGACTGGCTGGTGCTGGCTTAGTGGAATAGCCACCCAGGAATGCCCCTCTGCAGATCAGATTTAATAAATGTGGCCCAATTTTTAATCCATTCAGTTGTGTTGTCCCTTTATTGTCTTGTCTCCTTCACTTGCAATGTGTTATTGGCCAGAAGCAACTGCTAAGGGCACAGAGGTATTTGATCACAGTCTAAAGTAGATCTGGAAGTTTATGCCTGACAATAACTGTGATCAGCTGGTTCATACATTGTGGCTGTACACAAGAGCACATTCTCAGGGACAGCCGGGACAGACTGTATGGATACAAAGTGTAATGTCTAAGTTGGCCCTACTTTAAAACATATAGTGTGGTGCAAATCTTAGTTTCAACGTTTATAGCAATGCAGACTAGCATGAGCGGGGGTGGAGGGAGAAGAGTTTTTGATTGCTTAGTATCCCATATCTTCATACCTTTGTTTCTGCCAACAGCTTGTGTCCAAGTTTTCATTTAAGAAGAATTTAAATAAATGATATGCAGAATAAATCAAATAAGTCACACATGACCCAGTCAAGCTCCAGAGCTGCAGCATATTAAAACTGAATTATTATTATTATTATTTTTTAAAAAATGAATGTCTATAGTTTTAGAATCTTTCCTTCCTTTACTTTCTGATTTGCTTCATAGAAATAATTCTAACAGTAAAAAGAGAGGTTGGACGAGGAGCATTATTGAGCAGTGTCCAATGAAGGCAATCAGTCCACTAGCTCAAAACATTTCTAGTGGGAAATTAGTGTTTGCTAGCACAATCCAGGAAATTTGTGGAAACTACCACTTCTGAAACAGTACAGGACAAGCTCCACTGACTTGTTCCATCCCAGAAGTGGTATTTTCAGTAAGTTTCTGCTTGTGCTAGCTTGCACTAGCTTCTTGTACTAGCGCTAGTAGAACAGCAGCGTTGGATACTGCCCTGTGTGTTAAATGAATCAGTTAAATTAGTAGTGATTTTTAGATGTTGAATTCAACAACAATTATTTTCAACTGTAAATTAGTCATTTATTTATTTCCTTTTAAAATTTGTTTTCAATGCCTTTAATTCACCATTCTGTAAGAATATTCAGGATGGCAAATAAATATACACAAATTAAAATAATATACACAAATTTAAAATAAATTAACATTTATTAAAACAACAGTTTTGATTTTAAAATAAATAAATTTCCAATTAGGATCTAGTTTAAAAATGTAAAATGCCTGCTGAAAGATTTAGGTCTCGGATACCCATTAAATGGTGAGTAGTGATGGCAAGGTTAGCACTGAAGTTACACTTCTTTGGTAGGTTGTTTTTGCATCTTGGTGCCACCACAGAAAAAGCCCTGTTCCTCATGCCCACATGCCATACTTCAAATGTTATAACAGCAACTACTTTTCTTGCTTATTTAATTACTTTTAAATATTATAATTGCTAAAATAAAGTTCAGGCTGAGCTGGGACCAAAAGCAAGTTCTGAAGGGCAGAGCCAGAACTACAGTACAGAGGCAAATCTATTTGGAAGTCAGAGGCAGAAAGTCAAATCAAAATGATAGGGAAATGGGATCAAGCATAAATAGAAGCAGAAGTGAATTTGGCCATTGGGATGGCTGGCATTAAATTCAGCGCTACAGGCGTCCTGACAGCTTGTGCTGTAGGCATGCTGCTAAACTGAAACTGTTTCTCACACAGCCTGTTCAAACACACATATATTACATATAGGAGATGCTGAACGTTGAACAAAGTTGGGGGAACAATGTTATAACAGAAGATTAGAAACTATGCTAAAGAAGGCATGGTCCTGATGCTTCTTACTTCACTAGAGATACTTCATGTTTTGGAGATGTTCATATTCTTGTGCTTGCCTTTTGTAGTCTAATGTATTTATGTCTGAGTAATGAACTAGGACAGTGAGCATCATCACTGTATGAGCCTTAATTCCATTTCTACTTACTGAGTTTCTAGTTTGGTTGGTGAATAACACTACACAAATAAGCTTCATTTCAGGGCTGGCGAGGGCCCACATCCCAGGAGGTGCCTACTGACCAGAGCTTGCTGGAGCTGTCCTTCTTCACCATTTCAACATGCTTGTTCACCGGCCTCTTGCTGTAGCCAGAGGAGCAGTAGATGCCACCGCCTACTTGTTCATTGGGTCTCTGCCTGTCAAGAAAGCAAGTGGTAGCAATTATGAGGCAGAGGATGAGGAGCAATAGCAGCTGGTGACAATGACTATGAGAAGGTAGACTCACTGAGGAAGGGGGTCCATTAAGGACATCTTGCCCAAGGCCCCTCAGAAACCTAGTCCTGGCGTTGCTTCATTGTGAGTTGACATTGTACACTTTCTGCGTACATTCTGACAGAGCCCAGGGACTGAAAAAGTAGAAGCAAATATGCGTTTACATCCCTCCCCCCTCTGAGCAACAATGATAATGGTGACAGCAACATAAATGGAACAACTAATGTTCTGTGAAATGGTTTTGGTGTCTTCATATCACGTGTCAGAAGCAATCAGTGTCCTGGATATGACTTCGGAATTTTAAAGATGTTGATACTGCACTTATTTGAAATAGTTCCTGTGGTAGTTAAATTCCACATCTGGATTTTGGTGTCACATGCTGTTTTGCAGTAGACATTTACAGCTAGAAGAATATGTGACTGAATAAGCAATGTGGTTACTGTGACATATTTTCCATAAAAGATTAATTGAAAACACTGTCTCCATGATCTACAGGTCTCCTTAAGCTATAGGTTAAGGGGAAGATTTGTTACTTTACTAATAGTGGGGAAAGTTATAGAAAACTCTCAAAACTCTCAGATAAGGTAAATAATATGTTACAATACTTAGAGCCTATCCACATTGCCCTTAAAACGACTTATATTCTGTTTAAAAACATGTTTTTTTAAGTCGTTTCATTACATGGTAGGACACACTGAGCAGTACTTACGTTTCATAGCAACTGTTTCCTCCGTTCTCAAAGCGTTCACTGGTGTCACACAGGGTTATTTCTGTGTTTTGCAGGCTGCTTGAGTTACGGAGACAGAAGTGGGTGGGTCAAGCAGCCTGCAAAACAAAAACAAAAGTAGAAGAGACCCAGAATTAACCCTGCGTGACACAAGTGAACACAGAGGAAGTAGTCACTATGAAACTCAAGTACTGCTCAGTGTGTCCTATCACGTAACGAAATGACTTAAACACCATGTTTTTAAACAGAATATAAGTCGTTTTAAGGGTAATGTGGATAGGCTCTTAAATATCTGATAATGCAAACTACTGAAGATTTATGGAGGATGGGAAATAGCTAGTAGGAAGCTAATCACTTAAGGAAGAAAGAATGAGAAAAGTCTGGCTTGGGGGACCCTCCCCCCCGCTAACTTCCTGTTCCTTGAAAAAAGGGTTCTTACTCCTGATGACAGAAAACTTAAATGTGGGATATACCTGGGAATAATAATAACAATAATAACCTTGCCTCACAGACCTTGAGCAGCTGGAATGTTTAGCAACATTTTAAGTACCAAGGAGAAAGGCCAATCCTATAATATTGCTAAACTATGCAGAAATGGTAATAAGAAATATAAGGTCAGTTGTTGGAGCAAAAATATCACACACGTCTTCGTGATCCATGTACTTTTACCAGAAAGGATAGGGACAGGGGCAGCATTCTGGGAATGGTAGAGCAGAAAATGGAGATCTTGAAGGCAAGGCGTATCTGAAGTGAGGGAAACAGAATAAGAAATGAGCCAGGAAGTAGATAAGCAGTGGCTGGGATGAAAGGTGGTAGAGAAGATTTAGAGATGAAATGAAGAGGGAAAGAGAAGGGGTGCAACTGAGGGGAAAAGGGAGCAAGGAGAAACAACTTATGAAGGGCTCTAGGCTAGGGACAGAAAAGGGTGAATGCTTTGGACTCATTTGGCAGAGGGACAGGAGGGCAGCAGGCCAAAAAAAAAGCAAAGAGATGGTACATGGCTGGAGGTTGGGTGACAGAACTAAATGTCAAATATTAATTTGCAATCTTTGGTTGCAGTTCTCTATTCCAGACACAAATTCTTTATATTAACAAACTGAAAGGGAACAGAAGCTGTCAAGGATGGGACATTTGCTATAGAGCATTTTCTAAATGGGTGCAAGTAGCCTTTACTAAGACTGAAGGAAAGCTAAGGCTGACCATCAGACATCAACCTGTGGGGTGTTTGGTGGTTCATGACCCTTTGACCTTATTTCTGCCCTCCGACTGTACCATTTTTGTTTCTCATCAGCGCTAGCCTCACATTCCTTTCAAACACAAGGAGCAAAGGACATGGGCACTCCGGCCCCATCCCCAGGGCCAGGTTCCAGCATAGTTCTTAATTCTGCCAGCAATTAATCACACATGGACCCCTAAATCACAAACAAACCAGTCCTCAAAGTGCTCCAGTTCAAGCCCCATTGAAAGGAAGCTGTAAGAATGCTTTTAAGATCAGAGCCATATGGCTTTTGAAAATTGTACCAAATGGGACTAGGCATATGATTAAAGTTGATTATGTTCTTAAGTGCTTTTCTGGAACAAGATCATAGCTCCCAGCACTGGGCAGGACCCCTTCTTCTGCATGATATAATATTCAGGGGAATTGTCCCTTTCTTGCTTGCTTCCTCCGGCTGTTTTTCCTAGTTGTTGCTTTTGGTGCCTTCATTTCCATTGCCTTTCCAAATACCCTTAAGACGCTTCCTGACAGTAACTGCAAAGCATGTGCTCAGATAATTTGGAGCATGCATAAACACTTGCAATGTTCTCTCGAGCTGCATAGAAAAACCAAAAAAAGCCAACCTCAGCAACTCCATTTGATTCACAGCTGCTTTTTCTAAAACAGCAGCTCAATTAGACAGTTCATTAAAAAGAAATCACTACAGAAACACCCCTGACTTTTTAAAAATCAAATTTCTCTCCCTCCCACCTCCCCAGAAGAGTCCAACATACATATTGCTTTCCCTAGAATACTGATCGGCTTCTTGATGATTATTGTGATAATGCTGGTGTATACTTTGCTGGGCTTCATAGCCAAGATCCAGGAACAGATAAACATGACGATAGATTTCCATCCCCTTGGCCAACCAGTCAAAAATCAGGGCAACGAAACTGTTACAACATGTTTTTGCAATAAAATATCCTGGACAACTGGACTTCAGCTTTGCTTGGTCTGCAATTAATTTTGAACAGGGAAGGCTCCAAGAATTTGGCTTGCTTGGGAGATGGAATGCTGGGATCAATTATTATCCAACAATGGAGATTTCTTATAGGAAATGTTGCAGTGGGAAAAAATACTATTACATGTCATGCTGTTTTAAAAAGCAAAGAGTTTTATTTGGAAGAATCGCTAAGCAGCTTTTACTCATCCTTGGCCGAGTCAAGTTTACGCTATCGGGAAATCTTACTTGCACTGCTTGCCATAATCCCTTGTCTCATCATTTGGGAAGGTGCAATTGCAAAGCATGATTGTATATTTTCATAGCTCCACAATAAGTCTTAGCTGGCACATGCTGTGAAAACAATAAATTTAGTCTCTCTCTCTCTCTCTCTCTCTCTCTCTCTCCCCTCTCTCTCTTTTCATGCAGTCATAGAATTTGAGGACCTGAAGACCATACAGTCCTTTCCTATGAATTTGGGCATGATCACCTACATTCAAACATTATTAATGAATTAGGCAACGTTATAGATTACAGCTTGCCATGATCATGGGGGAATAAGAGAGCAAGGTGCTCATTTGGCAGGTTGAGCATAACTATTTGAACTAGTCTACCACTTGGTAGCTTGCATTCCTTCTTGGCAGCATTATCTTAAGTGTTTATGTGTTTATTTAAAAAGTACACTGAATATTAAGGAAAGGAAAGTAAGCTTTACAAGAGCCGAACCATTACTTTAAATTTGAACTGTTTGTAAGACATCAGCTTGTTGGCAAATTAAGATAAGTGGCTTCTTCTTTACAAAATCAACAGTTTAGGATTAGAATGTATAACATGAGAAGTCTTAGATCTAGTTTTTAGCTTTAAAAGATGTGGAATTGTAAGCTGTGGGTTGGATCCAGATTTAGCCATGCTGAGAGTATTGCTTAAGTACTACTTTAATACGCAATCCCATGCATCCAGCATGGCTGGCTGAGGCATGCTGGGAAGTGTAAGCCTATGCATGTTTTTTTCTGTCTAAACATGTATAGGTGGCACCTTCAGAGAACCTGGTCTTAGTCAGAGTCATTGATATGTGTAAAATTCTGCACTGGTTTGCATCTTCTTGCTATCAGCTTGCCTAGCTTGCAGGATTTTTGAGGGCTGCCTATACATCAATAATAATACTCAAGATTGGCCGTACCATTACAGAGTGAGCAGCTGCCTCAGATAGATGACTTTGGGTTTCATGAAAAGCAGCAAATTGTTATTTATTTATTTTCCTTGACTTCATACTGCCAGGAAGGGGGAGATGCATTTGTGCGATTTTTGCTTCAGTTGCCAGTTTAACTTGGGCTTGGGTACTATGTACGCTGATGAGGGGACACTTCAGGAAGCAAAAATATACATTTATGTTATTTATGTTGTATACTAGTTTAACTGTTATGTCTTCCCAGCCAGCACTGAAAATCTTCTGTTAGAGATGCTCCCCCTTCCCACACCCACCCACCACTATATCTGGGAACAACTGTTTCAATGAGTTTAAAATCTGAAGATATGTCTTCTATCTTTACAATAAGAACAAGGCAAATTAACAGTGAATTTGGCAGCGATCCACAGAGCTGATGACTTGATATGAGTATTGTTGTGGGCTTTTGAAAATATGAGTTGACATTGTTCATAGGAGGGAATGAAACCAATGCTTCTCATTGAATTATAGCTCACACATGTAACCCATTGCATAGACTAATGCAGAAATGTGTGTGTGTGTGTGTGTGTGTGTGTGTGTGTGTGTTCAGGACCATTTTTGACTCCCTAGGCCCCTGCCATCGGTCACACTTCTACTGCCACCATACCACCGAATTTGGCAGCAGCAAAGATCTCCTCATTGTTTTCCATAGAATTTTGGTGTGAAGCTGCTACAATGGGTTTAAAATGTCAAATTTAGTTAAATTCATGGTGGAGGCCAGCAGCCCATGGACTAATCCTATCCCCCAAACCACATATGAATTTGAAAAGTTGCATTGCTGTTAATGAATGAAGTAGTTTCAAAATGGTGGCTTGACTATGCCGATCTAATATTGGGTTTAAAGAGAGATTGTTACAAATTTAAATGCAGTGATCATGTCTGACTAGAGAAGAATGTAAAGAGGACTGGAATATTGTCCTCAAGTATCCAAGTGCCAGGAGGTAAAGGTAGAGATAGGCAAATCTCCCAGTTTTGCTCTCTCCCCCATTTGAAGTTTTTTAGATCTAAAGTTCTCTGCTTAATATAAAGAGCTTTGATAATTTTGGTAAATCCTTATCAAAAATAAACTGGAACAAAAATCTCACCCATTTGCATCAATAGGTACAGTTTTTCTCAGCATGGAGAGGAGCATGATGGACATACCTGCCATACACCTGTTAAGGATGAGCCTGTGGGAAAAAAGATGTGCAACCTTAATTCAGCATTAACATGGCTGAATAAACAGGGATTGAAATCCAGACTTTTAGAAACTAAATGCCCTGGGCTTTCGTGGCCAAATATATCAGTTTTGATTTCTCCCAAATGCAGAGAACTTTGTGACTTTTGGTAAATTCTTATCAAAATTGACCTGTACTGAAATTATCATCTATTCCTAGGTAAAAGTAAAATTCCTGGCATTTGTCACTTGAGTTACTTGTCTGTTTGGGAAGTGTTAATGTTGTACTTAATATGAGCATTATACTTACATCCATGGTCATATATTCTGAATGGTTTGGGGTTAAATGCTCTCCTTGAGTCTGCAGGGGAAAATATTGTTGCCAATTTCAGTGGTTTCAGCATTTGGTAGCTAAGCTAATGTTTTCTTTATGAGCTCCAGATTTATAAAGATTCTTTCTGGGTAGTTATGTATGTAGAGTCAACAGTATCTGACAGTCTCTTGGTCATGATTCTCCCCTCCCTCCCCTGAAAGAGTCACAGTTTTCTTTTGTAGATATTTTTAACTTAAAGCAGCTGTGGGAAACTGCAAATCAGAAGTACATGTGGTGGGGGTGGGGGAGGCAAAGAAAGGGGGTGCTTACCTCTTTCCTTGTAGGCCGTTTCTCTGATCAAAACTGTCCCATTGAAGCTGCTTTTTGCCCCATTGGGCAAACACTACAAATACCTGTACCTTTCCCCCCCCCCCCCCAGAGGGCAAAAGCAGATTGCGAGGGTGATTTTGAGAAGGAAGACAAGTTGGAGGAAATAGGAGCTTATCTAAATGAGCAATTTATAGCACGCTCGTGGTTGGCCACTCTTGGAAGTTTGAAGGTCCATTATACGATGTCATCAACAGCCAAGACTTCTCCCATGCTATCCCTGGAAATTGCACATTTTAAAAAACCACAGAGAGTATGGTATTATCCAGATATCGCGACATCTCTCCGCCACTAGATGGCACTGTCTCATTAAAATGCAATGGGGCCTTTCTGAGAAGGGAACAAATTATGTGGTTGCTTGAGAAGGAGTGCATCACAATGGTGGGATTACTGAGAGGACAAAAGCCTCGATAAGGCATGGGGTTTTTCCTGTGTAGAGAAGCACTGAGGTAAACCTGCCCTCCTTTGCTAATATCGGATCCTGATAGTAACTCTAATAGCTGATTTGAGTTAAACAAACAAACAAACACTTCCTGGAATCTCCTAGAGTCCTCTAATTATGGTTACTATACTGCATGAAGTTATTAGCCCAATTTACAGGAAATGATGTGTACAATGAATGCACAGAACTTCTAGCCTGGCCCCACCCTCTATATGTTCAACAGGACTGTTGAGCTGAGCCTGCACATGTACAGATTGTTCACACATACTTCCTGTCTGCACAATCTGGATCTTTTTTTCTTTTTTTTTTTAACAGGATACAGATCACCCAGGCCCTATTCAGATGCTCTGATGAATGGACTTATAGGGTGGCCATTTATGCATTGGCCCCCCAAAAAGAGGAATATATCACCAAAAAAGGGGACAAAAGACAATACAGATTTGCATTACGTTGTCATATACTGAATTACCTAATTATTTATACTACTTTTATACCACTTAATATCCTAAAACATCTAAGCAGTCAAATGCAATACATATATAATACTCTGTGTTTGTGTATGTGTGCATGTGTAGGCACATGCATATGCACATTTAGAAATAATTACTATAGTTTAAACAAAACTACCACAGTAGGGAAGACTGTGACCAGGTTCCCTGCTCAGTTTCCTATCCATGTCCTAACTCTTGATGGGTCTGTTCAAGGTCACCACTGTTCTCCCTTCTTATGAACTGAACAGCCCAAATAGAGAACTATCCATGTCCTCTGATAGCTCTTCAAATAGGGAGCAGTCCTCTGTAAAGTAGGACACATGGCCACCTTAGCAGGGTCAGCCCCAGATAAGTGGGAGGACCTGGCAAAGTGTCATGGGGTGGGCCCACATGGCTAGGCCGGTCTGCCTGACCACGCACATCTTTTCCCAGATGTGGGCTTACTTGGGAGCCATTTAACATTCCCCACTATGTTCCAGACTGATACTATGCCTGTGCTGTGGGACACTCACAAATAAAAATGGAGAACAAATTTCTAGCTGTTGTTGCTGTAGCCACCATAGACCTGCAGATACAGAACATGGCAGGCAGGAAGACCAGCAAGGACTAAACAGGTGGGCCCTTCCAGGGTGCTTGAGGCAGCTTCTGAAGTATGTCAGGACCTGCCACTGGCCCTGCTCTGGGGTCAGAGGTGGAGCCAGGAGGCAGAATCCTGGTCCCTCCCCAATCCACATGATAACTGTACACCCTATGTTACTTTAACAGGACTATTGTCATCTCATGCTCTGATAACTGTTACGATAATCATGTAGACTCTGTTCAGATGAAACACTAAGCCATGGTGGTTAAGCATTTTGAACTAAACATCATGGCTTAGTGTGTTATGTGAACCATTCCTAATCACGGTGGCTTCATAACCATGGCTTAAACACACACACTAGCCATTTGATGTGACAGGGTTAATGGCCTAACTATGGCTTAGAGTGTTACCTGAACAGGCCCATTGTGTCACTGTGCCTATCTACATTGCCCTTAAAACGACCTATATTCTGTTTAAACACATGGTTTTTAAGTCGTTTCATTACGTGATAGGACACACTGAATTCTACTTATGTTTCATAGTGACTAGGCTGACCATATGAAAAGGAGGACAGGGCTCACGTAACTTTAACTGTTGTAGAGAAAAGGCAATTTCAGCTGGCATCATTTGTATGCAATTCGTACCTGGTGAAATTCCCTCTTCATTACAACACTTAAAGTTGCAGGGGCCCAGCCTTCTTTTGTATCTGGCCACTCTAGTATAGTGCCTGCAACTTTAATTGTTGTGATGAAGAGGGGATTTCTCCAAGTACTAATTGCATACAAATGACGCCGGCTGAAATTCCCTTTTCTCTGCAACTGTTAAAGTTACATGAGCCTTGTCCTCCTTTTCATATGGTCAGCCTAATAGTGACTGCTTCCTCCGTGTTCACTGGTGTCACACAGGGTTAATTCTGGGTCTCTTCTACTTTTGTTTTTGTTTTGCAGGCAGCTTGACCCGCCCACTTCTGTCTCCGTAACTCAAGCAGTCTGCAAAACAGAGAAATAACCCTGTGTGACACCAGTGAACGCTTTGAGAATGGAGGAAGCAGTCGCTATGAAACGTAAGTACTGCTCAGTGTCCTACCACGTAATGAAACGACTTAAAAAAACATGTTTTTAAATGGAATATAAGTCGTTTTAAGGGCAATGTGGATAGGCTCTTTGTGTGCAGCTGATCTCATGAGCTCCACATGCAGACAATACATGATTATCATTACAGTTCTCTGCAGAAGGTAAAACATTTCCAAATCCCGCATTTAGGTCACCAGTCTACAGATTGCTGAAAAGTCATATCAGTTTCTCTTCACTCCCTTTTTTCTTTTCTTTTCTCACCTTCATATTGTTAACTGATTTGAAACAACTCCATGCTGGCTTGTAAATTGTCTGATAAGCATCAAAAGAAATCTGTTTTTTAAAGAAAAAAGAAAACAAAAGCCTGTTCACAAGGAGATTTTTCTGGAAGTACTCCCAAGTGCTGAGATAGTTCTAGGATTTTACTGCAACAGAAATGATCTCTCAACTATTACGTCACATCCATTATAATAACAGCACAGACTCAGACCACGTTAATTTAAAGCACAAACCAAATGGCTTATGGGGAAATAAAGCAGCAGTAATGACAAGAATTGGGCAGTGAGATATATTTTAAGCAACATGTCTGCTTTTTAATACAATTTTTTTATACAATCAGGTCAAATAAATGAGAAACGGGTGGATTTGAAAGCAGTTTACAGACATATGGCAGTCTGGTATGTAAGAAAATAGAAGACCACACCATATTGTTTATATCACAGACAATGGGAACTGACCTTGAGTGATCTGAAAATTCCAACCAGCACTGCACATTATACACTTGACGGTTTTGCAGTCTTGGCTTCCATATTTAAAATTTTATCAGGTGAATTGGGGGTTTGAAGTAATGAGGTTTAATAAATCTCATTGAATAAATATTGATCCACTTTCTGCATTAAGCCTTAAGAACTAGTAAGGTCCCATGAATATGGGATAGATATTTAAAGCTAACATTTTTATCTGTGGATTTATGCATGTTGTTAAAGCTGCTGGCTGAATATTCCTTTGTTAGTTAGATATTTGGTGGTTAGACCCGGATTGTGGATTGGCATTTCATCTCTGTGTTAGGAAATGATCTCCTGATGGTTGAAAATCTCTCTGTGTTTTCAAGTGAGATACCAGTTAGAAGACGACATGTCATCATCAGATGGGATGCAGAAGAGAAAGCATCTAGCAGTTTTAAAATTCAGAGACAGAAAGAAAGAGATAGAGGGTACCTCTAGATGGTCACTTTCCATCACGGTGGCTAGGGAGTGGTGGCCGTTGTATTACATGACGCTGCCGCTAATCTGAAGCCATCTAGGGGCAAAGCCCCAAAGCTCTGCACTAAAAAACTCAGGCATTTAGCCCGACTTTTTTAGCATTGAGCGACGCGACGACAGCTTTTGTCATCTGTCGCTGTGGCTCCGGAGCTGCTGTGAGGCGTGTCCAGTCTATGGCGACCACTGATTGGTCGCAATGGGCTGGGCAGGTAAGGGGGTGGAACAGCAAGCCATAAGCTCACTGCACCACCTCTGCACCTCCTACTTCCCCCCCATTCTAAAACCTAAAATAAAAAAAACTAACCTTCGTGCCTCCTAACCTTCCCCCATTCTAAAACTAAAATAATTTTAAAAATTACCTCTGTGCCTCTGAACCTCCCCACATTTTTAAAAAGAAATAAAAAACAATCTTACCAGAGGGGAGCCGATGCTCCCAGCCATCTCTCCAGCTGCCGCTGGGGAGGCGAGGGCGCAGCAGCGGCGACGGCAGCAGAAAAAGCTGCCTTGACGCTCCTTCCGGTGTAGATGGCTGGAAGGAGCATCAATGTGGGCTGCGCCACCTGCTGCCGCCACCACAATACCATCCAGGCGCTGTGAAGAGGAGCCCAGAGAGGCTAGGATAGCTGCCTCTCTGCTGTCCTTCTTCCTGTAGGCAAAATGTATTGATTAAAGTGCGCTTTTGATTTGTAAGCTGGTCTGTTGGGTTGGGTGCTGTTTTGATCCTGTCATTGTTGTGTTTTTAAATGTATTTGTCTTATTATTGTTTTAATCAATTTTTCTTTGATATTTATATAGTTCCTATGATTGTAAGCTGCCTTGAGTGCCATTTTCTTGGTAGAAAGGTGAGGCACAAAATAAATAAATAAATCTCCTTGACTGACACATGTTTATCTTTTACCTGGTTTGCATTGAGGACATTTTACTTAAGTCAAACTACCTTGTGTTAGTTATGAGAATATGAAAATATTCCCTCATCTTTGAGTGAAAACAGAGTGGTTATGGGACTTGAAAGGAAATTAAGGGGAAATCTGTGACTAAAGGTTATATCCAACACTTTTCGCTCCACTGACAGAAGGTTCCTTGATCAGGCAGAAGCTTCTGTCAGCAAAACAGGAAGTGAAGCAAATTACATAGATCACACTCCGCCTGCTCCTGAAGCCTCACATAAATCTTCTTCATAAGACTGGGTGGCCCTTCAGAACAATGTGTGTGGTGTTGTAGAAATGTGTGTGGGGTGGGTGAGAAATCAGCAAAAATGATGTCTGCTTCCCAATCCACTGATGGAAACTTCTGCTGGATCAAAGCATCAGTGGTGGGCCACCATTGGACAGAATCATAATTTGGAAATTCATCTTGGAAGAGTTTTCCTTCACGGCACCCCCAAATGTTTTTTGGAGGGGTGTTAAAAAGCACCATCAGTCCATAAAAGCACTCTTCCTTTCAACCAGTCCTCTCTCTTTTATGGTTTTGTAAAGTTCAATACCTTTCAGCCATACATTCTGCAATCTTCAGGGGGATTTCTGTCTCTGCTTTCACATAGAAACACAGAGGTAATCACTAGGTAACTGAGGAAATTCAGAATTCTGTTATTCAATTTAATTTCCCCTCTGTCCATTTGGTGAAACAGCTGATCTACCAAGTGCAGATGGTGGAAGACATTTGGTAACTCTTTGTGGTTGCAAGGAATCAATACTGAGTCTCAAATGGGATAAGACTAAGTTGGCTTAGTCAGGAATCTTCCAAATAAAACAACAAAATAATTTTAGATTTAAATGCAATAAATCCTTAGGATCAGAAAGGGTGTTGGGCTGAAGGAGCTACTTTCCTTCAGGAAGTGGGTTAGCTGACGCATGGGGTGTGAAGGTAATACATACTATTAAGGAAAACTCATCCTAATAGAGATAGACAATTCCAAGTTGGACGGAGATGTCAAATACTCGTGGTTTTGTGAGCTTTCCATAGACAATCCATTTATTTCATCAAACCCTTCCTGCTCTCTTCGCTGTGATTTACACGAATTGAATTTGTTTTCATTTTCCATGTTCTCTATTACATTCCTATTTAATTTAGTCTTCTCCACCTAGTCCCACTTCTGTTTCCCTCATGTTTATTATTTAATTATTTATTTTATTTTTACCCTGCCTTTCTACCGAAAAATTGCACAAAGTGGCTTACAGGCATAATTAAAATGGATTAAAAAATAAAATACAATAAAAACATAACTACAGAAAAATGATAATAAAAAACACCACCCAATGGATCTACTTACAGGGCAAAGGCCTTCTTGCACAAAGCAGTCTTTGCCTGTTGGTGGAACGACAGCAGAGGGAGAGAGCGAACCAAGAACCTTAATGTTTTTTTTATTGAGTTGAAACCAGTATCACTTCTGTAAATGGAAGAGCTGTAAATGGAAGGATGTGAGATCTAACAGATGCTCCCGCAGGGGTACACAACCTGCAGCTCCCCAAGGCCTGAATTGCACCCCCATGACTACCTTGACATCCCCCAATAGTGCTGAATTCCCTCCCCTAGTGCTCCTTAAAGGTAAGGAAAGAATCATCTGTGTTATGATTGGTAGGCTACATGTGTCCGAGCTCCAAGATAACATCATATGCAGTCCTTAGGGCTGAAAAGGTTGTGCACCAATGCAGTAGAGGATGTGGAGAGGGGCATTTTTTTTGCCCTTTTTCTTTTAAGCCCTCACACCACTTCCCATGGTGTTCTGGAGGGTCCTCCCAACATTCTGGAGCAGCTTTCAGGGGACTGCATGGAAAAGAAGGATTAGCCAAAATTGCTTCCCTTGTTTTCTCCAGTTGGCACATCCTATGATTGGAATTCTGCTCAAGAAAACTCTAGATCAAACCCAATCTAGAAAAAATAATTATGCTTAAATCAGGGGTGCTAATTAGTCATGAGTAAACTAATTTATGTTCTATGGATTTATTTCCCTGCAACATTCCCTTTCAATCACAGCTGATTGCTCCAAATCCCCACCACACAACAAAGTGGGTAAGAAGAACCTCTCTCATATCTCAAAACTGGCTTCCTGAGAAGGGAGGAGGTGTGTATTTCAAAAGAGAAAACTAAAAAATGGCACTCTTGATACGCTGAGTTCATTACAGTGTTTTCTGGATTGTGGTCATTTTTGCCACTTAGGAAAGTAACCTCTCCATGAGGAAATGTGCTTTAATTTGTATCGTGTGTCTGTGTGCCTATTATACACAACGAGGCAGAAGCCTATCATTGCAACGGTCAGAAGGAACTCGAAACTAGATATTAGATTTAACAAAATGTTGCAGTGTGGTATGGTCGTGTTCAGGGTTCAAGTCAGTCAGCTATGTCCTCTTCCAGGAAGCTCCATTCCATTTTTCCTTCTTCTGGTTTTCTGTCCCACTCCCACTCCACAGTCACCCAGTATTCCATGCCCACTGAACATGCTTAGTACTCAATGGATTGTTATTGAGTCATCCCCATCCCCATCTCATATATTTAGGATTAAAACATTTATTTTTACTTCTGCAATCCTTGTGGCAGATAGGATCTATACTTGGAGAATTAGTTTGCTATTACTATATAGGATTACCTTGAAATTTACTGAAGCCAACTGAGAAGCAATTGGATGGTTTCCTGCATATGCATGTAGAAATGTATTAAAAGGGTTGGGCCTTATTCATAGTCTCTTAGAAAATAGTGAGAAACAGTTATTAGGTCATCCAGTCAGTCTCTCTGCCAATACCAGATTACTCCCTATACTCCCCACAGTAATTTTTTCTAGGGCTTGGTTAAGATTGCTTAGAGGTCTCACAAGGCTTATAGTTTTGGCCTATATTAAACAAATTCCATAAAGGGCTAAACTTAATGGAAACTCAGTAGCAAACATTACTTTGAATTCTAATTCTGTAAAATTTCTGCTGAATTACAAGAGGGCAATTTGAGGTGAAGTAAATGAAACTTAGCATAGTAGAGCACTAGACTTTTAAAATAAATGACACTTGTTACATGTTTATCATGCAGGGTAGAAGCAACAACAGCAGCGAAAACAACAACAGGCTCCACCTTTCCCCATATCTTTGTTTCTTTCATACTTCACTTGCAACATGGTATTCATCTGCTTTTAAAATCTCATCTTCCCTCTTCTTTCCCATACTGGTCCATTTTCTATTGTAGCCACTGATATCTAGAATAGGGTGACCAGATAAAATCCAGGTCAGTGCTCATGTAACTTTAACAGTTGTAGAGAAAAGGGAATTTCAGCCAGTGTCATTTGTATGCAATTAGTTCCTGGTGAAATTCCCTCTTCATCACAACAGTTAAAGTTGCAGGCACTATACTAGAGTGACCATATACAAAAGAAGGCAGGGCCCCTGCAACTTTAACTGCTGTGATGAAGAGGGAATTTCACCAGGAACTAATTCAAGTTACATGAGCCCTGACCTGGATTTTATCTGGTCACCCTAGGGGGAGTCCATTTTGAATTGGGACTACAGCATTCAGGATGAAGGAGATTCAACTAGGGTGACAATATGAAGAGGAGGACAGGTCTCTTGTATCTTTAACACCTGCTATTGTTTTAGTAACTCCATTTCTCAGGTACAATGAAACGACCTTCCTGGCTGTTTCATATGATCAAGCTGCTCATCATAGGGTGACCAGATAAAATCCAGGTCAGGGCTCCTGTAACTTTAACAGTTGTAGAGAAAAGGGAATTTCAGCCAGTGTCATTTGTATGCAATTAGTTCCTGATGAAATTCCCTCTTCATCACAACAGTTAAAGTTGCAGGGGCCCTGCCTTCTTTTGTATCTGGTCACTCTAGTCTAGTGCCTGCCACTTTAACTGTTGTGATGAAGAGGGAATTTCACCAGGAACTAATTGCATACAAATGACACTGGCTGAAATTCCCTTTTCTCTACAACTGTTAAAGTTACATGAGCCCTGACCTGGATTTTATCTGGTCAGCCTAATCTAGAATATCCTTCCCTCTTATATCCACACTCATTTGTTTAAATAATGTATTTAAAAACTCATTAAAATATACCTTTCCTTCAACACCTTTTCCCCAATTTATCTTTTTCCTTTTCAGATCAGCTCCTCATCTCCTATATTCAGTTTTCCTTTACCTCCCTTTCTTCCCTCATAGCAACAACAACAATGCAAACCATTTGTATTCAACAGGAGAGATTTCTAAAAGCAAATAATACACTACACACAGAATGCCACAGTCACAATGTCCATGGGCTTTTTATTGTAGAATATCTTTCCACAATAGCATCTGAGATTGCAGTGGAGTAGGAGTGTAGGAAACAGCATTCACATAAGGTAAAGGAATACCATCCATTACCAAAGTCTGGCAGTAAAGTCGAAGACTGTGGCACCACAATACCTATTTTCCTCCAATTTGTATTCTCATTTGGGTAGTTTTTCTTGTCACGTTGGTTTATTTTACATGAATTTGTGGAACAGTTTTAGCAAGAAATTGTGCTAATAGAATCTAAAGCATGGGTGAGGAATCTCTTTCAGCCTAGGCTGACCATATGAAAAGGAGGACAGGGCTCATGAAACTTTAACAGTAGCAGAGAAAAGGCAATTTCAGCCAGTGTCATTTGTATGCAATTAGTTCCTGATGAAATTCCCTCTTCATCACAACAGTTAAAGGTGCAGGCACTATACTAGAGTGACCATAGACAAAAGAAGGCAGGGCCCCTGCAACTTTAACTGCTGTGATGAAGAGGGAATTTCACCAGGAACTACTTGCATACAAATGACACTGGCTGAAATTCCCTTTTCTCTACAACTGTTGAAGTTACATGAGCACTGTCCTCCTTTTCATATGGTCTGCCTATTTCAGCTTGAGGTTCACAGAAGCTCTCAGGGGCTGTTGCATTACAGGGGGTGGGGACAAAACCCACCTGAATATTATATCTTCAAGCTCTTACTACCAGCAATGAAGCCTTAGGAAAGGAATCCCAATCTTCTGGTTTGGGGAAAAATGACCAAAAGCCAAGAGAGGAGCAAACAATTTAATCAGATTGGGGTCCAGGAGGGCCAGAGTTTGCTAGTGGGCCTAAAGTTCTTCACACCTAATCTAAGTGTTTCTAAAAGCTGCCAGTTATTGAGATTGCCCAAATGAGAGCTTCAGAATCTACATATAAACCTACAGGAACCATCAAGGATTGAACTGAGAACCTTTGGCTCTCCATGTTGTAAGTAACCTAACCAGAGCTGAAGTTTGAGGTAACTTCCTGGCAGTGATGTATTCCCTAGGCTGACCAGATAAAATCCAGGTGAGGGCTCGTATAACTTTAACAGTTGTAGAGAAAAGGGAATTTCATCCAGTGTCATTTGTATGCAATTAGTTCCTGGTGAAATTCCCTCTTCATCACAACAGTTAAAGTTGCAGGCACTATACTAGAGTGACCATATACAAAAGAAGGCAGGGCCCCTGCACCTTTAACAGTTGTGATGAAGAGGGAATTTCACCAGGAACTGATTGCATACAAATGACACTGGCTGAAATTCCCTTTTCTCTACAACCGTTAAAGTTACATGAGCCCTAACCTGGATTTTATCTGGTCACCCTAGTATTCCCTGACTCCAAACTGGACCCACCCAGGGTGGCCATTGGGCACGCCTAAAGAGGAAGGGCTATAAAGGCTTCCTGTTTGGGCTGGGTCTTTGCCTGGGCAACAAAGGTCTTCCTGGCTCTGGTGCAGCTTTCAGTTCTGATCTTGGCACAACTCCTGGCTCTTCTCTGAAAACTACATCTAGGGCAGGATCTACACTACTGTTGTTAAACGGTTTATAGCTGTTTTGACAATTGTTGGGGCCCATGACAAACTCCACATACAGTTTTCAAACCATTTTCAAAGTGTTATATCCTGCTTAATAATAATAATAATAATAATAATAATAATAATAAAAATTATAATATTATCTGTTTGGATCGAGGCGGGGAACAACAATATAATAAAATACATAAAACTGATTAAAACATGACATACATTATTAAAACTGCATTAAAACATCCTAAAACATCCTAAAACATTCTAAAATTCCACTGGATATGCCCGCCAGAAGAGAACAGTCTTTATGGCTTTCTTAAATTCTAAAAGACTGTTAAGTTGACAAGTCTCCTCCAGCAGGTCATTCCACAGTCTGGGAGCGGCAGAAGAGAAGGTCCTCTGGGTAACAGTTGTCAGCCTAGTCTTGGCCGACTGCAGTAAGTTCTTCCCAGAGGACCTGAGCGTACAGGGCGGATTGTATGGCAGAAGGCGATCCCGCAGGTGACCTGGACCCAAACCATGTAGGGCTTTAAAGGTAATAACCAACACTTTATACTTCGCCCGGAAACTAATGGGCAGCCAGTGGAGCAATTTTAAAGCTGGCGTAATATGGTCACCCCTAGGTGTACCGGTGACCAACCTGGCTGCCATATTTTGAACTAGTTGAAGTTTCCGGACTAGGCATAGAGGTAGCCCAATGTACAGCGCATTGCAGAAGTCGAGCCTCAAAGTTACCAGTGTGTGCACCACCGTCTTTAGGTCTTCCAACTCTAGGAAGGGGCACAGCTGGCGTATCAGCCGAAGCTGATAGTAGGCACTCCTAGCCGTCACATCTATCTGGGCTGTCATCTGGAGCGACGGATCCAGGAGCACCCCCAAGCTGCGAACACAGCCTTTCAGGGGGAGTGTAACCCCATCCAGAACTAGTTGACACACCTCCAAACCCAGGTTGCGGCCTTTGACAGCAAGCACCTCCGTCTTGTCTGGATTCAGCTTCAGTTTGTTTTTTCTCATCCAGCCCATTACCGCCTCTAAGCATTCATTCAGAGGAGACACACTATCCGTAGGTGACGCTGTTATCGAAGGCATAGAGAGATATATTTGGGTGTCATCAGCATACTGATAGCACCCCACCCCATGTCTCCAGATGATCTCTCCCAACGGTTTCATATAAATGTTAAACAGCATTGGGGAAAGGATGGCACCTTGCAGTATGCCACACAGCAGCTCCTTCTTTGCGGAGCAGCTATCTCCAAGCATCACCACCTGGAACCTGCCTGAGAGGTAGGACCGGAACCACTGAAGCACAGTGCCCCCGATTCCCAATCCCCTCAGGCGTTCCAGAAGGATACCATGGTCAATGGTATCGAATGCCGCTGAGAGGTCCAGAAGTACCAACAGGGACACACTCCCCCTGTCAATACTCAGGCGTAGATCATCCACTAAGGTGACCATAGCAGTCTCAACTCCGTATCTCACTCTGAAGCCAGTTTGAAATGGGTCTAGAAAATCAGTGTCATCCCAAACTACTTGGAGTTGAAAGGCAACCGCCCTCTCGATCACTTTGCCCAAGAATGGAAGGTTTGATACCAGTCTGTAGTTATTAATGTCCAGGGGGTCCAGGGAGGGCTTCTTTAGAAGCAGCCGTACCACCGCTTCTTTTAAACATGAGAGATGCATTAAGAATATATTGTAATTGCGATCTAACTGCATCTCCTCCCTGGGCGACCAGCCATGAAGGACAGGGATCAAGAGGGCAAGTCGTCCTCCTCACTCATCCAAGCAGCTTGTCCACATCCTCGGTACTCACCAACTGAAACTGATCCAGTGTAATTCTACTCGCGGAGTCGCCAGACACTCCATCGTCAGCCTCTGCTATAATGACGGCATCTAAGTCGGCTCTTATCCGAGAGATTTTATCTGTGAAATGATCGTTAAAGGCATCACAGCGAACTGCCGAAGGCTCTAAGATCAGATTCAGGGGGGGAGGTGCCCGGGTTAGACCCCTCACCACCCTGAACAGTTCTGCTAGATGTGAATTCGCAGACGCAATGCGCGCAGAGAAGAAAGCTTTCTTCACTGCACGTATTGCCACCCCATAGGAACAAAGATGTTCTCTATGTCATGTCTTGTCGGATAGAAGTCGAGTTTTCCGTCATCGGTGCTCCAGTCATTGTCCTTTCCGCTTCAACTCCCTGAGGTCTTCCGTATACCAGGGTGCCCTGTTAGAAGCGGGTCAGAGAGGACGTTTGGAGGCGATCGTGTCGATAGCCCTAATTAGGTCTTGATTCTATCTATCGACCAGGGCTTCTACAGGATCGTCGACGATACCAGCCATAGAACCCTCCAAGGCTTTCTGGAATCCAGAAGGATCCATCAGCCTTCGAGGGCGGACCATCTTAATAGGTCCACCACCCCTGCAGGGGTGGGTGGTAGCCATGATACTAGCCCTGACCAGAAAATGGTATGTCCATGACAATACGGAGGTATTTGTCACCTTCGCCCACAGATGAGTCTGTTCGGAACTGAAAACAGCATCGAGGGTGTGACCTGCTGAATGTGTGGGTCCAGAGACCAATCGGGACAGGCCCATGGTTGTCATGGATGCCATGAACTCCCGAGCTACACCTGACAAACCAGCCTCGAATGGAATGTTGAAGTCACCCAGGACCAAAAGTCTGGGCGAATCCAACACCACTTCTGAGACCAGTTCCGTGAGCTTGGCCAGGGAGTCTGATAGGCAGCAGGGGGGCCGGTACACTAACAGAATCCCTAGTCTATCCCTGGCCTTCAGGCTCAGGTACACACCCTCGATATGATTCAATTCCCAAACATGAACTCTGGTCAGGTTAAGATTATCCCTATAGACCACAGTTACTCTGCCCCCGCCCACTTTCCCTCACCTGCTCACTAACACAGTACCCAGCTGGGAGGGCCTGTGCCCATGTCGGGCCACTGTCATCTCCCAGCCAGGTCTCTGTGAAGCATGCCAGGTCAGCCTCCTCATCTGAAAGAAGGTCGTGGATGATAATTGTTTTATTTTTAACTGACCTGGCATTACATAGGAGCAAGGAGAGGTTCTGCTTGGTGTAGATCTGGCCCTGCAAGTCAGCCCTTTCAGTGGATCATGTCCTCCTTCACTTGGAAAATCTTCTATTATCATTTGGTGTGAACTGTTACATCTACATTCTCTTCCTGTCCTTGTTAAATGAAATCTATCTATATCTATCTATCATCTATCTATCTATCTATCTATCTATCTATCTATCTATCTATCTATCTATCTATCTATCTATCTAAATGAATCTGGTCCTAAAGCATCACTAGCTATAATCCCCTTAAAGTCTCTCTGCCTCCAGTGCAAAAAAATAAGTAAAATAAGAATCCTCCCAAATTAAAGTCATAAATTATTTTATTGTAGCTGCTTCTTACGAAGAGACAATCATGCTGCTGGATTGCTACTTTGAACAAATATAAAACGGAGAGCCATATGATGGTTTGGCATGTATGGCCCTAATTCCAGATGAAAATGCCATTTATAGGGCTTTTATTACCTCATATTCATGGCATTTAACGTGACAAATGTCATGCTAGGGTGACGATGTAGCCTTTATGTTCACAAACTGGCCATTTCCAATCCTAGTAAATGTGGCATCAGTTGTTAGGTTTGCATTGCCAAGGTTACATAAACCAAAGTAGCTTTTAATGGTGTGAGTGGGTGGAAGTTGTTTAAATTAAAAAAGGAGACAGGGAATAAAGTTCAAGGCACCACTGAAAATGTATGTCTCAGTTTTTGTGCATCTAAAAAGCCTTTCACGATTTACATATTACTCAACTTTCTTGTTTTTGTTTTTTACTGTTTGACTCACTGGTAATGTGAAATGAATATCTTTCTGAATTTCAGAAGTGCACAATGTATCATATAATGTCTTATTCTACAACTGGCTTTCTCAGCACACAGTAGAGAAAGCAAAAGTATTCTTTATTATCATACCTGTACAAGGTACATGAAATGGAACATGCGAGAAGATAGCTGCCCTCTAATTAGAACAGGGAGCCTATCTACACTACTGCTTTAATATGGTTTAAAATGGTTTATAACAGTTTTGAGAACTGTTGGGCCCAGACACACTCCATATACAGTTTTCAAAACATTTTCAAAGGCTCAATTCAGATGACATGCTAAGCAACGGTGGGTTAATTAAACAACCGTCAGTTGAGTTGATTAACATGTCATCTGGAGGGAGGCACACAACACACACACAACCCACAGTACACTAATCGGGAGAATTAAGCAGTGGAGAGAAATAACGGAGTTGCACGTTGTTTAGGGATTAGTCAATTGACTAATATGTCGTCTGGAGTGGTGCGTGTGTGAAACCCATGCATTGAGTACGTTATCACGGAAGATCAGAGAGATGAGCAGCAAGAGCAGCAGAACACGGGCAGCTGCCCCGGCACGCTCACAACAGATCCCCGGCATCGCCGCCATAGCAACTGAGAACGCCCGCCTCCCCCACCAGGCAGCCGGCATGGAGTGCAACAAGGGGCCAGCTCCTGCAAGCATGCACGACAGGGACCCAGTCAGCCACCCAAACGGAAAGGGAAGCATGCCAGAAGGGAACCACGGCAAAGAGGGGGAGGGGGAAACGGAATAAGCAACACCCCCAGGCACCCAGGAACAAGGGGGCAGCCCCCCCACACCAACAGGGAGAACAGCAACCCACCTGAAGTAGATCCCCACTGCACCACCACCTCCACCGTTGAACCACCCTGAAGCATGAGGGCCTGGTAAGCGGCGACCAGCGACCCCCCCCCCGCATCCACCCAACATGGCCGGACAGTGAGCAATGGCCACGCACATCCCCAAGATGCACGAAACACCATGGCAAAGGGCACCTGTGGGCAACAGCCAGCCACCTGTTGTGGAAAACAGGCGGAGGTATGCACAACAATCCCAAGGACACAAAGCTGCCCCAACCAGCAACGACAACAACGCCTACACACAGATCACATTCTCAGGAAGCACAACAGCCCACCAGCACCCACCAACACACAAACACACGGGACAGGGAAAGCCAGCACAGTGCACAGACCACCGTCACCACCGAAACACACATCCGCCGGCAACATGGAGCCAGAGGGGGCCTGGGGCGACCCGGCTGAGGACACCGGCTCTCAAACCCCAGGAGAGGGGAGTAGCCAGGACCCCCCGGAAAGACGCAGAGCGCAGCACTGGTCCCACACAGAGATCGGGCAGTTCATAGAGCTCTGGGGAATCCCGTAAGCCAGGAGGATCATGGCCACAGCGAGGCACGATCAGCTCTACCCCTGGCTCACCAAGCAGATGCAGGAACGGGGATACAGCAGCAGCGGCAAGCAATGCAAGGACAAGCTCCTTGGACTCAAAAGGAGGTTCAAGGAGATCGCCGCCCACAATAAAAGAACCGGCGTCCAGCCACACACCATGCCCTTCTACGACGAACTGGCACACCTGCTGTTGGAGCGCCACGACATCGTCCTGGGACACACGGCAGGCAGCGGGGTCACCACCAACAAGCCGCCGCGCACATGACAATGAGCACAGCTGGACCAAGGGGTGCAACGGGAGGAGGGCCCTGCCGCACAGAAACCACAGCCGCTGGCATGGATGGACACCCCCCGCCCAACACCCCATGCGAAGAAGGCCTTGAAGGCAGCAGCCGAACCCCCCAAGAAGGCAGCGAGGGCATCAGCTGAAGCATGTCCGGCCAAGGCGAAGCCGATGAGCCATCCCGCGGCATCCCAAAGCCCATTGGTGCTTGTGAGGCCACCACCCGTGCCGCCCAGGACAGCCACCACCTCAAGGAGTATCTCCCCCATGCCAGCCTCCTCCAGCAGCAGCAGCAGCCCCACGGCCTTCCTACGGCTCATCTGTGCGGACATGCAGGTAGCGGATCTTGCACCCAACCCCCTGGTGCCAGAGACCCAGCAGGAGTATGAAGAGCCAGAGCCGTCGTGCCTGAGGAAAACACCCGCGAAGGGGAGTGTGGCTCTCTGCGCAGGGCGAGCGCCACGGCCGGTGCTGGCACCCCGTATGCAGCTGGGGTCCTCAAAACGCAGCACCACGGTGCAGGGTTTCATTTGCAGCATTTTGGATGCCGTGATGGAGATGGGGCCAGTGTCTCAGGAGGACCAGGTCGAAATGGAGCAGCTCGTAAAACAGCAGTTGGGTGACGTGCTGGAGCCAGAACTGTCACCATCTGAGGAAGAGCTGCGGGACATTGATACGCTGGCCACCGATGACACCTTCATGGAGATGGAGGCGATGGAGGATGAGGCGCCTTCGGATGCTGAGCTTGAGGCCAGGGAGGCCGTGCTCAAGGAGGAGATCGAGGGGCCTTCACAGCTGGAGGACGAGCTGATGGAGGAAGCAGCCCCCCTGGAGGAGGAGCCGCCACCACCGCCTGCAGGCAAGCACGGTGCGGCCGCGGCCGAAGAAGCCTGTCCCCTGACCAATACGCAGAGGTGTGTCCGTATGTGCAACAGGCACAGGGCAGACCGGCTGCAGGTGGCGAGGGAGTTGGTCATGGAGACAACAGGGGAACACATCCACGGGCTGTTCGCACGCATGGCGGGCGAGGAGGAGGCCAGGTGCACCAAGGAGCACATCCTTACCGTGTGGGCTACGCGCACAGCCAGTCAAGCCGTGGAAGACTGCGCCCAAGCCATATGGGAGGTGGGAAGGGACGTGCGTCTAGGTCTAGAGTGCCATGTCACTGGGATGACCGAGGCCATGGCGGCCACCGATGCCATCATTGACCGAGGCATGCAGGAGCACACAGCAGCCATCGACCGCCAAACCGAGGTGCTCAGGGAGCTCGCCCAATCATTCCAGGGTGCCTACCATAGGCCCCCGCAGCCCGCACCCTACATGGGGCCATACAGATACATGGCGCTGCCGCAGCAGCAATACTTGCCCCCGCCAATGGCCGCAGCATATCGGGCCTCACGTGCGGCGCCGGCAGCAGCAGGTGCCTCAGGGAAGGCAGGGGGGGGCTGGAGGGCAGGAGCAGCGGCGCATAGGCAGCCGGCCGAAGAGGGGCCACAACATCCCACCACGAAGAGGGAGAGGAGGAGGGGGAGGAGGCATAGGAGGAGGACGACGAGGGGGTGGAAAGACCCTCCCAGGGCAACATGGCCTATGTCACGGTCGGCCTACGGGTCCCTAGGCCTATCCGCCATGGGACCATAGGGATATGCAGTTGTAGAACCGCCCCCACCCCAAGACATGCCAAGGCCCCTTTAGATCCCCGTCCCTTTGGCTGGTGCCTCCCTCGGCCCGTTCTGGATGCTCAAGGCCATGTCCATCAGCATCCCTTTGCAACATTGTAGCACACCCTGGATGCCTCTCATTCCTGGCCCCATCTCACCTCATTGCAGCCAGCTCCAGTTGAGATGGCATCACCCTACAGGTCTGAGGGGTCCCGCGCAGGCCACATTGTCCAACGCCACAGGGCCTGTGGCGTGGAGGTTGGTTACGGGGCAGTTGGGCGGGGTGCATTCGTGGTGCTGTGGCCTCCGTGTCACCGATGGCTATAATAATAATAATAATAATAATAACAATTTATTTCTTACCCGCCTCTCCATCTGGATCGAGGCGGGGAACAACATAAAATACATAAAACTGATTAAAACATGACACATATTATTAAAACTGCATAAAAATCCTAAAACATCCTAAAAACATCCTTAAAACATTCTAAAATTCCACTGGATATGCCTGCCGGAAGAGAACAGTCTTTATCCCCCCTCCCCCTTCTGTTCTCGCCTCCCAGGGAAACTGCGCTCCCTCTGCCGTGCCTTCCGCAGAAGGTGGAGGGCCCAAAAGGCACAGCGTCTCCACGCTCTGGAGGTGACCCTGGGAGAAGTAATACATCGCATTAGACGTCTGGAACGCAGCGTCCAGCGTCGCCGCCGTCCGATCAACGGCTGGCTGTAGGCCTTTCTGCCAGCATGGAGGCCCTCGCCCATCCCCCCCTTCGGTCGTAGCTTAGCCTCGTCCTGCTGTGCCAAGTCCCCTTCACGCACCCCACTCTGGCTACTTCCTTTCACTCCCCTCTCTTGCAGGTGCACTTCAGCCTAAACAAATCCTCCTGCCCTCCCATTCCCATGCTACTGTAGTTGGCAGTCCCATGCTGCAAGTCGTGCCCCACCTCCCTCCTGCTCCGTCACGCCCACCGCTCCTCCCGACCTGCCCGCCCCCCCTCTGGCCGCCCCGGCATTGGCGACTATGTCCCAGAGGGAGCTTGCCACAGCCTGCTTGCAGGGGGTGATCCAGGCGGCCACGCAGAATCACGGCGACGGCGACGAGGAGGACTTGTTACATGCCTGGCTGAGGCGCCTGAGTGGGGCCTTGCCCACGAAGCCAGTGTTCAGATCGGAGTCCCTCCGCTGGCCCCTTGGAGCTGCGGAGGCCATGCCTTGTCTCTGGGCTGCCATCCTGCCGCTGATTCGCCGCCATGAGGCGACCATGATGTTTGTGGAGAAGCTGGCTGAAGGCACGGCCAAGGAAGCCCTGCAATGCACTCCCCCCATCTACGTCGGCTGAGCTTCTTGCTGAGTGCGAGACTGTCCGCCGCTGGGTGCTCCCCCAGACGGATGCCATGTGGAAGGAGATGCAGGACTTGGAGGACTGGGATGACGAGTGCTTCCGTGGGAGCTTCCGCATGTCCCGCACGACTTTCAAGGTGCTGGTGGCTGAGGTGACCCCTGTCCTGCAGCAGGAGTGTAGAAACATGCGCCTGAGCATTCCAGTTTCTGGTTGCCTCGCCTTGACGCTGTACAAGCTGGCATTCAATGTGGACTACCTGCTGCTGTCGACCATCTTCGGGGTGGGCGTGTTCACCGCGTGCGAGATCTTCCGTAAGACGGTGAGCATGCTGAACGAGCTGTACCTGGCCGACGTCATCTGGGTCGGGGACGAGAAGGAGAACATGCGTGGCTTCCGTGCCCTGGGCTTCCCGTGGGCGGTGGGGGTGATGGACTCTACCCACGTGTGTGTCCTGCCCCCCCGCCCCATGGTGAGGAGTACTACAACCACAAACATTTCTACAGCATGGTTCTCCAGGCAGTGGTGGATGCCAAGGGCCGCTTCATTGATGTCTATGCGGGTGTGTCCGGGCGGAGCCACGACACGGCCGTCTTCTGGAACTCCCCCCTGGCTGCCAAGCTGACATCAGGGCGCTTCCTAACTTCCAGGCCCGCTTCTGTGTGCAGCCGTGCACTGGGTCCGCTCCTACTGGCCGACCAGGCGTTCGCGCTGCAGCCATGCCTGATGGCCCCGTACCACTACCCCAGCGCCAAAGTCCAGCGTCAATACAACTACTACCATTGCCGTGCCCGCCTGCCCATGGAACGTGCCTTTGGGCATCTGAAGGAGCGTTGGCGCTCCCTGTTTAGCTTGTTGGACTTGCAGGCCAACATCATTCTGGATGTGATGGTGTGCTGCTGCATCCTGCACAACATTTGCGAGTCCTGTGGGGACGTGTGACTGGCCGAGCACCCTGGGCGGGACATTGAGCCATTGCTGGGCCCTGAGAATCCCGTTGGGGAGTGCCGCGCCCGTGCGGAGGCATCACGGGTGCGTGACAGCATCAGTGCCTGGATCTGGCTGCGCTACCCCCACCCCCTGTGAGCATCAGCTGTGGGGTTCCATCTGCGGACTGGTATCTCTCCCTGGTGTGACGCCCCTCTCCTCCTCTTCCCCTTCGCCCATTCCGTGGCTGGCTCCCTAGGGGTGTTGGCTCAGCTGTCCCCTCTTCACCGCTGTGCCTTCCAGACGCCTTCTCCCTTCCCGGGGGGCACCTGTCCTTTCCGTAGGCTCTGCCCTAGCTTCGTAGTGGCCATGTGCCTTATTGCCCATGTCTGAGCTCCCTGCTGAATAAAGTTTTCTACACCACTCCACCCTTGCCTTCTTTCCTGTGTGTGCGGATGGATGCTCTGGGAGGGAGGTGGGAGGGGGCTGGGGGACGTGGGTCGCCCTCGCGGCTGCCAGGTCTCCTGTGTAGGGTGGGTGGGGGCGGCTCCCTGGGGCGTGGGTGCCAACGTTGGGGTGCAGTGCTAGGTGCAGGGTGCGGGTGTTGTATTGGTGCGGCCGTTTCTCCTGGCTGCCTCTGTGCCCGAGGCTTCTCTGTTCCGCCCATTCCTGAGGCGGTCAATGGGGTTTGGGAGGTGTGTCCGGCATCAGCTTCAATGGTGGCGCTCATGGATTTCGGCCGCGGTGTGTGCTGGGATACCTGCGGGAGGACTAGCAGAGGTTGGTGAGCAGAGAACATAGCGGCCGAGCTGTCCGTCAGAGCCGCGTATGCCATTAGCAACCAGGCCGTTTGCCGGTTCCGAACAGCGCCTGCTGCAGCATGTCGTTTGTGGAGCTCCTCCTCTTTAACACACCGTCAGTACGTTATTTCCCCTCCATTGCCTCATATGTCGTCCGAATTGAGCCAAAGTGTTTTATCCTGCGTATGTAGATAGGCTCAGGGACTCACCACATTCCCATGGGGCAATATCAAGCCTGCAGCAATTAGCAACAGGGGTGCCAATCTAGAAAAAAGGTTCAATTAATTTTGGTGGAATCTAAGAGGATTTTCAGATGGGCGGGAAATCACGCTTCCTTACCGTCGTTCCACTTCTTGGTTCTCTTCCGCATTAGAGATGAGCAGAATCACACGGGGAAGAAAGCAGCGACCACACGGCCCATTCAGTTTAGTGGGACAGCGCCCTCTAGTGGGTGTTTTATAGTGCAACTTCTGCACACGGCAGGAAATAGTGACAAATATCGCTTTCATTTCCCCCTCTCCATCCCCACTCTTTGTTGCCACTTTTTATTTATTTATTTCTCTCTTTTATGGAATTTAATGAAACCTTTACAAACAGGGCTTCTGTGGTCGATTAAGGGTGCAATCCTATGCAAGCTTTGTCAGAAAAAAGTCCCACAGCTCCCAGCATTCCCTAGCCAGCATGCAGTTCCAAGCATGGTTGGTGACATAAAAGGTGCTGTTAGGCTGTTAGGGTGGCTGGAATGAAGGATACTTGAAGGACAATAAGGGGGGATTTGAAAAAGAGATATAGCAAGGAGAGAGAGGTGAAGAACCTTAAATGCATTGAGGAAATGAAAGCAGATGCATAACATAGCAACAAACTAATTGCCGCTGCGATAAGCAAAACCCAGCACTTTTGCTATGTCAGGGCGGTGGCGGCTAATCCCGCCACTGCAGCAGTTTCTGGTAGCTGGGAGTGCCCCCTCCCCTCAGCCTGGGTAAACAGTGACCAATCAGGGGTCGCCACCCCTTCGCATCGAGAATGGAGCGCAGTTACATGACCAAAGAGCCATGTTCACCTCACCCCACCCTGAAAAGTCAGGATAAGTCCCCAACTTTTAAAAAGTGGGGTTTCTCTGGAAAGCCCCACGATGGCTTCAAGATGGCTCCTGTATAATTGACGTAGTGCCACCGCAGAGACACCTCGGGGCTTCCAGAATGTATAGACAGGCCCTTTATTTTCTTAGCCTGTTAATCACAAAAGGGTTTAAACACAAAACACTCATAAATAACACAACATTCATAGGTTGTCAGCCAAGTGGTTCACTTGCGGGAACTACCGGCTGTCACTGCAGGATGTTCAAAAGGGGAATTTCCAGGATGGTTTCCATTACCATTGCCCAAGCACAGGACTGTCTACAGGCACCTATGGTTTGTTGATGTCAGCAAATGGCTCCATTGGCTTTCATTGACAACATCCACATAAACGTTGACAGGCAAATCTGGAAAACGTCCACTGGGAATTCACAGTGGGCAAGGAGGAGAAAATAAACACAAGCTTATTCTCAAATCATTTAGAAAAGACTGGGTGAAAAAGGCATATGCCAGCATAGTAGAAAGCAAAACTTGAATTT
Organism: Anniella stebbinsi; assembly: GCA_029215795.1. Classification (NCBI taxonomy): domain Eukaryota; kingdom Metazoa; phylum Chordata; class Lepidosauria; order Squamata; family Anniellidae; genus Anniella; species Anniella stebbinsi. The sequence continues at coordinate 193,508,236 of JARDYH010000004.1, forward strand.
AGGTGTTCAGACAATTTAACTCTTCTCCATATATTTGTTTTTAATTTGCAATCTTGCTCTCCAAACCCAAGTGTTAAAAAGGCCACATGAACTGTAAACCACATGAATTGTAAACAGATACTGGAATTGCCCATTGAAGCATCCATGTAACAACACTGCAAAAATACATTGTTTGACAACTTCAAGATCATATTCACATTTTCTTCGAATTGCTATGCCAGTTTACTAGAAAGTTTCATTGGGTTTTCACTTGCCATGAAAAGATTTATATTTTATTATTTTATTTTGCAGCAATCCAGCATCAAGTAACTTCTTATTTTGCAGGAATACAGTGAAACTAAGGTAGCATCAATCATTCCCAAACCAGTCTGCCATATTCTTCCAGTGACCTTATGGTATCAAATACATGCAGCCAATACGTCTCCTTTTTAATCCAGAAGTGACCAAAGAGTCCAGTTTATCCTACAGGTGAAATCCACCTGTCAGAAACCGTGGTTTCTTATTATTGAGTGGAATTAGCAGGCAATGAGAATGGCTCCATGTCAGCCCTTTTGTAGGAGAAATTATTATTCATTCAGCATATTTGAACTCTTTTGTCAGGTCAGATATGATAGTAAGCATGTCCCCTCCTCCCCAAACTAAAAATGGTGCAAAGAAAACGGCTGGAATGAAAACACTTCCACTCAAGAAATTATACTTTGGGAAAGGAGTGAAGACTGACCAATCTTTAACCAAAACTACCCTTTACAGGGTTCTTGGGTTCATTTCTGTACTGCTAAATAGCCAAAGTTCTCTGGGCAGTTTGCAAAAATTGTAACCCCCAATAACAGCATAACAGGTATGCAGTAAAGCCAATTTTTTATATGTAGCCACGTCATTTGCCACATATACCTATGTCTATATCTTTAATATTCAACACACTAAGAGAGGATGCAGCTCCTGCACCTTTCACCTGTCCGCCAACAACCCTTCCTGTCTTCTCTGAGTAAAATCTGGGTAGTAACATAGGAAGCTGCCCCTTCCTAGAGTTGGAAGACCTAAAGACGGTAGTGCACATGCTGGTAACTTCGAGGCTCGACTTCTGCAATGCACTGAACATAGGGCTACCTTTGTGCCTAGTCTGGAAACTTCAACTAGTTCAAAACATGGCAGCCAATTTGGTCACCAGTACACCTAGGGGTGACCATATCACACCAATTTAAAAATCACTCCACTGGCTGCCAATTAGTTTCCAGGCAAAGTACAAAGTGTTGGTTATTACCTTTAAAGCCCTACATGGTTTGTGTCCAGGTTATCTGCGGGATTGCCTTCTCCCATACAATCCGCCCCGCATGCTCAGGTCCTCTGGGAAGAACCTATTACAGTCGGCCAAGACTAGGCTGACAACTGTTACCTTCTCTTCTGCCACTCCCAGACTATGGAACGGCCTTCTGGGAGAGATCCGCCAACTTACCAGTCTTCTAGAATTCAAGAGAGCTATAAAGACTGATCTCTTCCTGCAGGCTTACCCAGCCGAATTTAAGACTTGGTTGATTTTAATAATGTATTAATTTTATATGTTTTTATCCAGTTTTATATATTTTATATTGTTTGTATTGATGTTGTTCCCTGCCTCGATCCAGAGGGAGAAGCGGGTAAGAAATAAATTTATTATTATTATTATTATTATTATTATTACTGAATCAGACAATATTGCCCACACTGACTGGCAGCAGTTCTCCAGGTGTTCAGATAGGAGTCTTAATTCTCAGCCCTATCTGGAGATACCAAGGAATGAATCTGGGAACAGATTGTCAAGTCCAGGGTAGTCCTTTCCAGAGGAGGAGAAGGATTTGGATTCCTCAGCAAACCCATTCCCACAAAAGACATGGAGCAACTGGGGAGTTCTGTCACAGGGATGCCTCACTGGAGGTCCCAAAGAACCCCTTTGATCCCGTTCCAAGCCCTGCCATGGTTCCTGACTCTCCTCCCTCATCTCACGGCTCTCTGGAGCACCAGTAGCAATGGACCAGGTGGGATGATTGGAGTAATTGAAGACCCACCTGTCTACGAGAAAACCCTTTCACCCAGGATTTGCTCAGGTGGAAGGGTCTACTTGGGATGAAGAAGCTCCAGTTGTAGTCAGTGAAGAAGCAGATCCACCTACAATTGTTGAATCAAGGATAGCAAGTATATAAAGCCTCAATCTTCTCCCAGATCTTCACTGGATTAATAGGTCTCTACTCCAGCTGTGTGCTCAGGACAGTACTCTACTACCGAGGTATGATCCTTCCCAGGTAAAACTGACCCAAATCCAAGACTCAATCAATGAAATGTATTGTATGTGTCTGCCATTTCCTGTAGATCAGCTCTATAACTTACTGAGGAAGTATAGAATTGGGAGGTGTTTTCAAACATGGACAGACATCTGTTGTGGAAGCAAAATACTAGCATTAGACACACAACCATATACTTATGTCCTTAGCAAAAATAATGCAAGAATTTGTTCTGGTATTCATATGTCCTGCCTCCAAATCCTTAAAAACCACCACTGAGTCAAGGTTTGTTTGCTTTTACAATTTGCCAAATAGACACTGGTGGGTTCATCTATAGAAAATGATATATCATCAGAGCAGCAGGTTTGCAGAAGTAATGAAATGTATTTCAATATCCCGTCCTCCCAACAACAACAACATTTATCATCTTAGTTAAAAAGCATATATAGAATAATATCCCAGACTTAAATTCCATTGTTGCTACATAGAGGAAATCTTAGTATTATTTTTCTGTTACTTTTCCAGACCTAGTACACCACTCAATATTATAATTCCAAATTGAAAGAGAAAAACCCAAAACAAACTTAGGATAGCCATAAAGCTTTATTCCTCAGCCAACAATATCATCAACCAAACTTTCAATTTCCTTTGTTTACAAGTTCTTTTTAAACCCCTTATTGCCATTTAGCATGCCTTTTTAGTACATTGTTTCCATCTCAAAGTGGAATAGGTACTATTATGATCTGTAGCAAAACTGCCTGACCTCAAATGCACACCTTGGGTCATAAACATGTATTCTGGGCTGACAAAATCAATTCCATCTTGTTATCCACTGTATTCTCCATTTTTGACTTTTATCTTGTGCTCATTTTGTGAAGGAAAGGAATGAGATCTGCAGACAAAACTATGATATTACCAATTAGTTATCGAACATAGTAATTTTACACCCACACCTGTAGTGCTGTGTGTTTATTAGGGGTGTGCATGGGAGGAAAAATTGTTTCAAAATTGGGACCTCAGATTTTGCCCTGGATCAGATCGGACAAAATCGGAGGTCCTGCAGATTAGATCGGATCTGATTCTGATACGTTCGGATCGGACACCATTTTGGGTGTTTTCGCCATAGACTTGCATTGGCGGAAAGAAAGCTTTTCCCCAATGCAAGCCTATGCAGAAAACATGGGGGCGGGTGAGTGGGGACCTAACTCCCCCTCCCTCCCTGTCCCTCCCCCCCCCCCCACTCATGGTCCTTACCTGCCGGGGCCATCCACTTCCATCCGCTTCTGCCCGCTGGTCCCTTTTACTGAGAAATAGGCTTTGCGGCCTGCCTTTCAGTAGAGTGCTTGGTGACATCATCAACCGGCACTCTATTGAGAGTCAGGCCGTGAAGCCTAGTTCTCAGTAGAAGGGACCAGTGGGCGGCAGCAGATGGCAGCGAGGAGGTAGCAGGTAAGGAGCACAAGAGGGGGGAGGGAGGGAGGGAGGGGGAGGTCCCCACTCACCCACTGCCATGTTTTCCCCATAGACTTGCATTGGGGAAAAGCTTTCTTTCCCCTAATGCAAGCCTATAGCGAAAACACAAAAAATTGAGGTCCGATTTCCTGATTTTTCCTGATTAAAATCAGGGGAAAAAAAGAAACAGATCGGAAAAAAACTGACCTCCATTTTGTAAAATCGGAATCGTGTCTTTTATTCTGATTTTGGCTGGATCAGATCCAGATCATGGATCAGATCAGATTGGATCCACTGCACATCCCTAGTGTTTATCCAAAGATTAAATGAACCAGTTAAACTATCTGATTTTGTACATCATTATGGGAAATCACATTTCACAGAATTGTATAGCTTGAAGGAATGAAAGATATGGCTATCCCATGCAGCTGTTATGCTCCCACAATCTCCAGCCAGCAATGCAATTCATCTCAAACTGAGTTCAGGTTTTGACACACCAAGGCACACCCCCTTATACACAGATGTTCAGAGGCACCTTGAATGTTATTTACTCCTGGGTAGCACTAGGGATGGATGAATCTGTCAATGTCAGTTTCTCTCAATTTCTCATTTTTCGAATCTTAAATTCGGTTCATCACAAACTTTGATCAATATTTTTAAGTGCACATGAAACATCATACAGACTTTTATGTGCATTTCCCCTAATATGTACATTTTTGCCAAGCATACAGGGTGACTGAAAAGAGTAACTTTCAAATCCATCCTTAACTTATCAAAACTACATGGAAACATGTGGCAGAGGGGAAAAAATGAACTAAGAATATAAAGATGGATTTGAAGAATGTTCTTTTCATTCGCCACAGATTATCAAAGGAAACAATTATCTTGCTAGAGGAAATCTGCAGACACTATCTTTTTACAAGTAAGGATTTGTATATTACATTTTTGCTAGAAACCAGTTTTATATTATTTTATTAATATTATATGCATCGGCCTTACTGGCACCTTGTTATGTTAAAACATTTTTAAAAATTACATATGGGCATAGGCCCTTGTGGCAATGTGCTAAATTAACCTAATAACCAAAACATATTTTAATATTATGTGTTACTTTAATGTATTTTATTGTATTATTAATGTTACAGCTGCCTGAGGAAGGCCTTTAAATAAAGTACAGGCCAAAACATGTCGGGCTTCGTGAAAATAAATTATTTGTATCCTGAGAACCTGTTTCTCTGTTTTCTGACCTGGTTTGGATACTCTTCTTCTTCTTCTGAACATACACATTTTTGTGTGTGTTCATTTCCTTCTAGTTCATGCATTTGGATATATATATATATATATATATATATATGATGGGAGAACTCCATGACGAAATTCAGAAAAGTGCATATTTCTAAGGGTAATTGAGATTCAGTTTGTGAAATGGTTCAACATTGAGTAATTAGAACCAAACAAATATCTCCCCCTCATGTCTTGGTCCCAGGGATTCATGCCTCCTAATTCCTACTCTACCAACTCCTTAGGCTGTCCATGGCCTGGCATCAATGCAGGCTGGGCTTTCAACCAACTCCCCTGTTTCAGTGGAAACCTCACATAAACTTGCTGTGTCTGTGCAGTCATCAGTTGTATCCATCCCACTGGGTGCTATCTTCTAGCAGTCCTTTTTGATGAGATAATAATATAATAATTTCACCAACCGCAAGTGTTTCTCTTCTTAAGGCAGCCTTTGCATTGTAAGGCTATGTTGCATTTCACTGCTTACTTTGCTCAGACCAAGGCAGGATCTACACTACTGCTTTAAAATGGTTTATAATGGTATTGACAACCGTTGGGGCCCATGGCACACTTCATATACAGTTTTCAAACCGTTTTCAAAGTGTTTTGTTCTGCTTGGTGTAGATCTGGCCCAAGGCATGGCAAATGTATGGCACCTTGTAATAAATCAGTGTTCAAACTTCAGTGTGTCTAAAGGATCACATGATATTTTTTGTGCACAGCAGAGATTGCTCCCAGACCCACTCATTTTGCTTATGACTCTTCCCCCCTCATTTCAACATAAATGATTTATAATAGAGGAACACCAGCCATGTTATCTTTATTTCAGAGAGGTCCTGAGTGATAAATTTAATAGCTTCGACTTTTGGATGGTATAGAAATGCAGTAAAAAAAATGCTCTTAAGGCCCCACAACCAAGTCCACTTAACTGAAACATGCAGCTAGGAAGCAGAATTTTCTGCATGCAGCATCAGAATGGTTATTGGAATAAAAAGGTGGGAGATAAACATTCTTTATTAACTAGCTGGAGAGCTTTAGATTTTCAAGTCTTGGTTGAAAGAAAAAGGAAATTCCCTCCTTACTGTTTCTACAACTTCCAAGCATCAACAAAACCTGCCTTGTAATCTTTTATTACAGTTCATTATAGGCATGACAGAACATTAGAATGTTCTAACCACTGGGGAAAAAAGATATTGCAAACTACCAATGCAGAACAACATGTTCAAAACTGTAAGGCTTGAACAGTTAGCTTAGAATCATTGGGGAAACTCATATTGCCTGAATAAGAGAATGCCATTCACAAAGCCTTTCATAAATAAACCAGGCACACAATTCAGCTGAATCTAAGAACTTGTCAATTCCACTGATTTCATTACAACAGTTCAGAATGTACTTAACAGTCTAATCTTATACATGTCTACTCAGAAATTCAATGGGACTTACTCCCAGGTTAGGTATAGGATTACAGCCTATTTATCTTTCACTGAAATCAGTGGATATGCAGCCTAATTCTATGCAGAGCTAACCATGCCTGAGCAGGATTGAGACAGGATCTACACAACTGCTTTATAAGTGTTTATAACGGTATTGACAACTGTTGGGGGCATGAAACATTCCATACACCTTTTTCAAACCGCTTTCAAAGTGCTATATCCTGCTTGGTTATATCTGGCCTCATATCCATGAGTTTAAGCATCCTTAATTCTGAACACGATTACAGCTTTAAAGCACTTTCCTTGGGTTGGATCATGCCCTAGGTAATTAAATACATTTAGCATTTACACTGGTAGCATAGATATGCTACCAATATAAGCTTGCCTGTATCATGATTGTCATGTGACACATGCCCTGTTCTATGTCAGACCACCAAATGAGGCTGGGTTGATGGGGAAATGAGTCAAGGCCTTTTCTGTGGTGGCACCCCATCTATGGAATTCCTCTTGCAGGGGTATTAGATTGGATCTCTCACTGCTTACCTTTTAGAGAACAGTGAAGATGTTTTTTATCTGACTTAGCTTTTCATGACTCTTTATGACTTGATCATTGCTCTTGTTCTTCAAATCCGGCCACTAAATTGCCATCACAATTTTGATTTTATCTAGGGATTCCCTTTGAGGCCCTGGGCCCCAGAGATCACTGAGTTCAGATGTTTCCTAGGACTCCCCAAAACACCAGCTGCTGCTACCTGATTTGTAGAGAGAAGTTGGACTCCCCTCTTGATATCCTTACTTGTTCACTTCAAAGCCAGCATGTGGGGTAAAATATGCCAACCTTTAAATCCACCCAGACGAGAATGTTGTTATTTAAAATAAAATTAAAAACATGATCAACTTTCAGAAAAAAACAATAACAGATTGTTATTGTTCTAAACAATGGTTCTAAACACCTGACACCAGACTTCTACTTTCAATAACTTATTTTCTTCCCTTCTCATTCACACCCTGTCTCTGATTCTCTCACTGACTCAACCAATTTTTCTATTCGAGGATTTTAACCCACACCTTTTGTGCTTCCAGATTATTTGTGGGATTAAGATCAGCTTCTTTACAAATGGTTTTGTTTCTTTGTAATTCTATATGTTCCTTTACAGAACCACTAGGTAGTGATGCGGTATAGCAGAATTGTGCAAATATACTAGGTTTCATGCCATCATTCAGGCAGGATCTACACTACTGCTTTAAAATGGTTTATAACGATTTATAACAGTTGGGGCCCAGGACACACTCCATATACAGTTTTCAAAGTGTTGTATCCTGCTTGGTGTAGATCGGTCAGAATATACCACACTTTCCTCATTAAAAAACAACAGCTCTAAAATAATTGCAAAGCATGGGAATGGTCCTGGAGGATGAAAACATCGTGTAAAGGACCCACAAACTACTATGAGTGAGGCCTTGTGTAGCCTGCCTCCTAATTCCTCTCACAGGACAGTATGTGCAGGACCCACCACCACTCCCTTATGTGAACTCCACTGACCTGCCCCATTCAAGAAACAAGCATTTCCACTCATTTTAGTTTGTCCCTGAAACTGCTAAATTGCTGTTGCGCAAGTGGTGGCGGCAGATTCTGCAATAGGCAGGACCAGCCACATGCAGCCAGTCACCATTGGATAGTGCCCACTGTCTCTCTTCATCCTAACTCAATTCATTCTGTCTGACCTAACTAGTGCTGATGGCTATGTGCTACCTCTAGTAACAGAGGCAGTAAGCCCAGATACACCAGTTGCTGGGGGATATGGATGGTTTCACTTGTGTCTTGCTTGTGAGTTCCTGGTCGACAGCTGGTAGGCCATTGTGTGAACAGAATGCTGGACTAGATCAACCCATGATCTGATCCAGCATGGCTCTTCTTATATTCTTAACTCTCCTCCTCCTCTCAACTGAGTCTTTCGAAAGACATTAACTCCACCCATCATTCCATTCTGGCCTACGCTGTCAGTTATTCCTCCACAGCCATGAAGAAGTTTCTCCACAGTCATTCTGATATCACCTGCATCGATCCACAAATGATTGTCCTTGACATGCACTTTGCTTTTTGATAAGCCTCTCAGATGTAGGGTTGGCTGGATCAGTCCATTTGTACTCCGTGTGACTTTTGGATGTGCAACTTTCTTCTGTTTCTACATAAATTTGCATTTTTTTAAAAAAAAATGTGTGTGAAAATTGACATTTACATATTTTTGAATGTATTTTTCTCATGAAATACACATTTCTAAACCTCTCAAAATATGCATTTCTAACAGTGCAATCCTATGTAAGTCTTCCTAGAACTAAATCCCACTGAATTCAATGTGGCTTACATGTAAGTAGGCATTGGATTCCAGAACGACATTGAAAAATTTGGAGAAGGGCAAAATGCAAAAGATAACTACATTCGGGGAGGTGCAGAACGAGGTCAGTTGATACTGGGATTCACAAAGCTCAAATTCCTCCAGTATCACCACTGAGATGGCAGAAAAGGAATAAAAGGCCTGTGCTTTTTAGACAACATTGTAGGAGTAGGCCTTCTAATTCCACAGACTCTATATGTGTAACCCCTGGTGTGAACTAAACAATAAATTGCTTGTAAAATGTGCTCTTGAGTCATAAGCTGAAGTCCCAGTCCCTATATAAGACTAAATGTCTTCTCATGTTGACTAACACAGCATCTCCAGCTGACAAAGATTATGTACAAAACCTAGAAATCTCAAGGTTAGCTGCCAACATTTCCTGCCGAAATGACTCTCTTTAATAAAAGGCTTTGGCTGGATATAAAGAGCATAACCTGATTAGGTAGCAATTTGGTGAAAAACATCTGGCAAGTGAATGGCGAATCTTTGAGATCAATATCAGCTTGGAAGTAGAGGATGCCATCAATTTTACTGAATGGTGGGAGTCTTAGAACCTCCAAGAAAAGGAAGATTAATTGTGGTGAAAATAAACCAGCTCAGGGAAAAATCATAAAAGTGTCAGGAGTTAGGCCTGATCAAAAACATACTGAGAGAGTACTGGCAAAGAAAAGGCATAGCAAGAGTTGTAGTGTCTAACAAACAACTGTTCCGTGTAGGAAACATTTAGGTTTCCATGGGCTGTGAGGAATTGCAATAAATTACTGACATCACATAGAAACAGAGGGAAAGCACAGTTATTATGGTGCTTATGAAGTCAATCCTCAAACCAGAAACTCTGATGTACTTCTAATTCAATCAATAGGAGTGTGTGGTTTGATGACTAAAGCCAATGACAACAGGCAGTTGTGGAGTGGGGTGGGGTGGGGTGGGGTGATTACCAAAGATTCTGCCTGTAAAACACAGGCTGATGGAATACACACTTCATGATTGGTTACTTGTTGGTGGGTAGGATATTTCAGACAAAGAAACCAATGTACTATCAAGACTGAGGGCCTATCTACACAGTACCTTGGAATGTTTTAAATTGTATTTTAAAACGTTCCAAATAGGTGCATTCTAAAATGTCTTAGGCCACATTAACGAGTACTCACATTACAGGAGAAAAAATCTTCAGTCTTCAAAGCGGTGTGTGACATCTCACACACTCTTCTGTCTGTCTCTTTCTCTTTCATTTTTACAATGAGTTTAGGGCAAAGAATTGTGGGAGTTGTAGTTCAGTCACCCACTTCCTCCTTAGTTCTCCTTTCATTCACTAGCTTTCAATGAGTATAAGGCTAGGCATTGTGGGTGTTGTAGTTCACTCACCCACTTCCTCTTTCTTCCCCACCAATCAACTGCAAAGCATTTGGGCGCCGGTCAACGAAGCACTGCCCCCATGAATCACAAACGGTAAGGAAGGACACATTATTTTACTTAAAACGATTTATTAAAAGTAAAAACCGTTGTATATTGCTGAAGTGAGTTTTAAAAAACCTCGGGTATACATCGTTAAAGGGAGTGCGTCATGTGGCCCAAAGAGTTTTCATTACCCTTATGAAACATTACAAACCTAGTGTGTAGATCGGCCCTTAGACTAAGAATGTCTCCAGGAACTGTTCTTATGAAGGGTTGCCCTTCCTGAGCGCAGACAAATTGACTTTCTTTGTTATCACAAGATAACAGTGAAGGAGCACCCCCCCCCCCAGAATGTTAGAAATGTAACCACACATTAATATATAATGTAATTAGACACCCCAGGGCCATGCAGTGTAACAAAGAGGGATGTGTGAATCACCAAAACTCAAGCACATTGAGGTCCTCTGAGTTCCGCCTTGAATCTCATTCCATCTTGTGTCTGTATCAGATTGTGTGTTCGGGGGAAGAGGGGTGTTCACATAAACATTCACACTTATGTTCATGTGATTTTGTTACAAATGTATGCATCAATTCTGCACATTTTTGAATGCATTTTTGTTTCATAAATCCCATTGTAAGCTTGGAAATGTACAGATGTCAGATAGCAGATTGTGTTTGGGTCCACATTCGGTTCTGGGAAATGTGAGTTTGGTAAATTCTGGTCCAAACCAGACAGAAAAAAATACTGACCCATCTATAATGTGTGTGTGTGTGTGTGTGTGTGTGTGTGTATGTGTGTGTGTGTGTGTGAATATATATTAGGGATGTGTATCATATCATTAAAATGTACGATAACGCTATGATATGCTCTTTATCGTGCATGCATTTAATGATAACGATACGATAGAAAAGCCTCCGATAAATATCCGATCTGATAATTTTCAGCCCGATTATATCAGATTATTGGACTGCCATATAAATAAATATATAACTTCTGTATTTTAAAAGTTAGAGGCTTGAAACCTGGTCACAGTGCTTATGGGGTATGCCTAAGTATGTGTATGAAATTTGAGATCGATCCCTCCAACCCTCGATTTTATATGCATTTATTAAAGATCATTTAAGTTCTGACAGGTCAGAATGACAGCTCCCCATGTGCGTTCATTCAGACCTGTCAGAGCTTAAACGTTCTTTAATAAATTCATATAAAATTGAGGGTTGGAGGGATTGATCTCAAATTTCATACACATACTTAGGCATACCCCATAAGCATTGTGACCAAGTTTCAAGCCTGTAAATTTGAAAATACAGAAGGTATAGGCATTTTTTCTTTAAAAAAACAGCTCTATAGGGCACAATGGGGCTGCAAATTAAATATCCGATTTCTGATAATTATCGTGATGATAATATGATTAACCTATGATATTATCGGAGATGATAATTTTTTTGGTCCGAAATTCCGATAACGATAAAATACGATATTTTTGGGTTTGCACATCCCTTATCTATCTATCTAGTTCACAATAATAATAATAATAATAATAATAATAATAATAACAATTTATTTCTTACCCGCCTCTCCATCTGGATCGAGGCGGGGAACAACAACATGATAAAATACATAAAACTGATTAAAACATGATACATATTAAAACTGCATAAAAATCCTAAAACATCCTAAAAACATCCTTAAAACATTCTAAAATTCCACTGGATATGCCTGCTGGAAGAGAACAGTCTTTATGGCTTTCTTAAATTCTAAAAGACTGTTGACAGTTGCATGACTAATCTATGCAACTGTCCATAGACATCTGTTCCTACAAGCATCTATTTGGCCAACGTGGGAAACACAATGCTAGACTAGATGAACCTTTGATCTAGTCCAGCAGGACTCTTATGTTCTCAATTCTTAGATTCTTATTTAAGAGGACGATGGACTGTTGATTTGGGTAAGTGGGTGAGAGATGGGAAGGAGGTGCCTAGACATAAACTGGTGGCACATATCACCCCCATGGGCTTTACAAGAGCTTAGGTGCATTCTGAATTCTCCTACCTCTTGATAATGCAAGAGAACATATCCAGAAGTGTTTACATGCACAGCAAGAATTGCATACAATTGAGTCTATGGGTTAATTAACCAGGGCTTTGTGGTGCACATTGGCTGCCATTTTGAATATGCAATCTGGGGCTGGTATGCACCATGGCTTGTCATGTTTTTCAACCCTGGGCAGTGTGGGTTAAACCCATGTGTTCCTCTAGGGTTATCTTGGAATTGCATGACATGACAAACGATGGTACCTGCCTGATGCAGCTAGGAATGGCGCTAGTATCTGACTCAGTTCGTGAGGGCAGTGGACTCCCCACATCCGGTCCTCATAGACTGAGTCAGATGTGCTTGGCCCCAGTGCAGACCCATACCCGAGCACTTGTGAGCCTCCTGTGGGTGTTCTATTGCATGTCTGCCCTGGCTTCCAGCCCTTCCTTTCCCTCCACTGCATTCATCGCAGCAGCAACTAAGCAAGAGAAAGATACAGAACACAAAAAAGAGGAAAAGGAGTAAAAGTGGCTGCAAAGGGAAATACAATCCTATGATATGACTGTGATATTGAACTTAAACAATAAACTGCCTATTTAAAAGACATTAATGGAAAACAGCCCTACTGCTGTGGTGTAAAACAAATGATCCCTTTATTAAAACTATTTATTTATTTATTTTTACGTTAAATGTGTGTGCCTGCACCAAGCCCTAATACTTTCAAATACCAAAGAGATTTGGAATATGAAACTTAATCTGGATCCAAATGTTTCATCTTTCCTCTTTGCAGTGGGTTTGCATGAAAATACCAGACTTAGACATGCTCAAGAACAGTATTGTTCAAAATCCAGAAAAGATATGTATTTCCCAGGGGCATGGAAATGTACAAAATCTGATCTGGCATCTTGTACTGGCTCTGTCTAGGTGAGTAATAGGAATGCATGTCTTTTATATTTCACTTAAAACTCTTTAAAAAAACCCCAAGTACAACCTTCTAATATTTCAGGCTAATTGTTGAGCAATAAATCAATTTTCCTGAATACACTGCATTAGGATTCATTGTTAACTTCATATTTGTTTAGCACCATTAATTAAAAAGCAATAATTGTTCATGCTCATATACTGCATTAGTTTGAACTACTTTGTTTTAGTAACTCTCATGCAGTTCAGGAAGCGGAAAATGGAACATGCTTTAAATGCCTCCTGAAAACACATCCTTTCATGCAGGCTTTTCCTGGGCTATAACTACTGATGGCTTTATTTTGGGTTTACGTAGAATTTTTAAACTTTTAAAGCTTTATATTATGTTTTGATCTGTTGGATTTCATGGTTTTAATTGTAAATGGCCCAGAGAGCGTAGACTATTGAGCAGTATAAAAATATAATAAATAAATAGACTGATAAATTTAAAGCCGTCCAAGCTGGTGCTGATCACTACATCTAAATTCCATGGTTTAACAATGCAATGTGGGCAAAAGTCCTATCTTTTATCTATCCTGACTTTCCCACCATTCCCCTTCATTGGAAACCTCTGGTTCTAGTCCTATGATGACTCAGATTCTATTACTATCCATTTTCTCCACTCTGTGAATAATTTCATCCACCTCTATCATATCCCCGGTTACTTTCCTTCCCCCTTTCTCTGAGCTAGCCAGCCTCAAACATTGATTCTTTTTTGTGTGTGATGCTTCAATTCCAATTTAAGTACATTAGAATAAAGAAAGAAGGACCAGAACCAGTTATTTATGAAATGTGTGTGCTGACATTTAGCTATTTCAAAGCTTCTTTTGTATCTACAGAAGGATGAATGTGACTCCCTAGACTTTATGAGTGCTAATGAATATCACAAACGTACAATTATAGAACCAAACAAGCACACACAAAAATGGGGAAACCAGAGAATGATCTTCCTAGAATAATAATGACAATGATAACAATAATAATTTCAATAACTCCAGCATTTATTTTACATTATGATGAAGAAACGTGCTTTGGAAATAACTGAGCTTGCATGTTGTGCCTTTTATGATATTTGGCTCTATGTTCAGTTTAATAGATTGTGTAGTCAAAACATTATACATTTGCTTTGTTGCCCTGCAGGATTTTTTTTTTACATTTATAGAATTTGATTTGGTATTGTTCGGTTTACTATTTCCTATTTATGGTTGACATGAAAAACAGTCACTGGGGAAATAGAACATGGTTTCCATTATCTGCCTGTTGTCACTGATGATGTATGAATGCAGAAAACATTGGATTTTACAAAGCCAGTTTTATCATCCAGGGTTGATGACAATGAAACTAGGCTTTGACTAGCAATTGGATGACATAAGATTCATCAGGCTATTATGCCATCATGAGTGCGTGCTATCTCTCCTGGAAATATATGTTTTCTTCCCCCTTATCTAAGAGGCAGTTTGAATAATATATTGACTTTAAAGCAACGTGTTTATATTGCGACAAGCAAACAATTTAGAAACAGTTTGCTTGTTATTGCATGTCAACTTCACTCAAATTCTAAAAGGTGATTTGGCCATGAAATTGCTTGAGGAGACTGGCTTTCCATCATGGGTGCTCAGGGAGTCCACTTGCTCTGCCCCCATTCCCTGCCCTAGAGATATGTCTTGTGGGTGATTGCCATTGAGTAGTTATCAGTAGCCTGCCACCCAGAAGCTAACAAGTGGTAGTAAAGCAAGGAGAGGTGAGAAAGCTCTAGCTACTATGCCCCACTGTTCCCTGTGCCTGGTTCCACCAATATTTTTCTCTGCTGCAGATTATATATATATATATATATATATATATGCTTACATGGGGAAACTGTACTAGTACATTGGTTCAAAGTAGAAGTGTGCACCAACCACAAGATTTGGTTCAGACCCCAATTTGGAAAATAGCTTGATTTGACTCAGACAAATTTAGCAGTCACCTGATTTGACTCGGGACTCATATACAAAGTGAGCTCTGTAAACCTTAAGCTTCATGCTTCCCATTTCCCATCATGGGAAATCCACAAATAGCAGGGGTGTGTGGTAGTGGTGGTAGTTAACTTCTTAGCAACATTGGATGAAATTAGCAGAAATAGTAGACCTTTCTGAGGAGATGAAGCCTGTCAAATTTCCAAGAAGTACTTGTAGCAGTTTTGGTTTTAGGCTCCTTTAAATTTTGGTGGTTTTTTTTTTTTTAAAGAAATGGGTCTATAACATTGCTTTTTGACAGGACAATGATATTTGCAGACAGTGTTTTGCCTGCTGTGTGGATAGATCCTGCCCAGTTTCAGATAGATAGATGAAAAGGGAGTATAAGCAAAAGCCTGTGTGGAGGAATGCTTTAGCAGTTGCTTATCCTGCACTGACCAGAGGGCTGGGCCAGATGACCTTCAAGGTCCCTTCCAACTCTACCATTCGATGTGGATGTTATTGGTTGCCAGTTGGGTACTTGTAACCATGGAATGGGTGGTAGCTTCAGTTGCAAGATAGCTTCTGTTGTGTAGACTCCATGTGTCTATTCTAGTGAACAGCCAAATCTGGGACTTAGATCCACTTCTCTGCCACTGATAGCCATCTAGTGCCAAGGTAGCGGTGACCTTTTTAATCTTTTTTTTAAGGAATGAGACCATAACATTGCTTTTTGTCATGTTACCAGGCCACAGCATAGGATACAAGACCATATGCATATTGCTGAAATAATGCATCTGTTAATGCTGTAATTTCCTGGCATTTTGGAGCTTGAGTGAACAAAGAAAGCCTTTAACACAACACATGAACCTGAAATATTGAATATGCACTCATACACACAAATTTATGAGTCATCTTTTGGCCCATGTAGGGCCCCAAGTCAACTTACAATTAAAATTTAAAACAATTTTAAAATGTTAAATATTTAAACAAAAAACAATGTAAACACTTTAAAAGGAGCTAATGCTGAGGTTTAAAACTCCATCACAAAATGCGACATCCAAAACAAATGTACCACTAATAAATTCTGACAATACAGCATATGGGCATGCCTGCAATTTTATGCATTCTTATCTGAAAGCAAGTCCCATTGAATCCTGTAGTTCTTGTTTCTGACTACATAGGTTCAACTTAAACAACACATAGAGCTTTAACAGCCAGCTGAAATGCAACCAATAGTTTTTAATTAAAAATGCAAATGTTCTCGCAAAGAAGTGTTGCTATTTAAACTGCTAGCATGAAGTAGGATCCCCAAAGAAAAGTGAAATAAAAACCCAATTCAGTCTTATTTTCCTCATTCACTGACTTCCTAAATCTGTCACAAACAGTAGTAAAATTTGAAAGCCTTGTTATCACTTCATTATCACTTCATTCACTCAACCTATCAGTTAACCTTGTGCTCCAGCATCTGACTTCATAACTCCTGCACTGAGCAATGTAGTGGAGCACAGTTCTCTACTCTGCCTCCATGACGCTACTGAACTTTGGTGTGAAGGTTGGGTTTAGCGGAGTGAGTGCCAGCCCCAATGTCCATTCCTACGTGGCTTTGCCTCCACCTTCCTTTCTTTTGCCCATTCCCCACTTCCTCCCTCATCTGTATCCATACTTCAGATCCGATCCTTGCTTCCGTTCCCTTTTCGCTTGAGCTGCAACCCATCCCTTTAGCTGTGATGGAGAGATGCCCTTCAAAAGGAATGTATGGGCAAGTCTTTGAATAATG
This sequence comes from Anniella stebbinsi, assembly GCA_029215795.1. NCBI lineage: Eukaryota > Metazoa > Chordata > Lepidosauria > Squamata > Anniellidae > Anniella > Anniella stebbinsi. The sequence continues at coordinate 193,525,154 of JARDYH010000004.1, forward strand.
AGCAGCATTTTTAGTTGTTTACTTCAAACCTCAATGAATGGCTTCCTCTTTCCCAACATTTAGCCCTGTTCACTAATTTCACAAAGGCATCATTGGATCCTTGAGGCATTTGTGGAGCTCTCCCATAAGTGGCATTTGTGGAGTTCTCCCATAAGTGAAATGTAGCAAGTTCTCCAATTCAATTTATTTTCCTCTCCTCCCTGCTTCAGCTCACACTTTAGGCACTTTAGAAGGAGAAAGCAGACAGACTCACAGGCTTGAGGGCGAATACTACAGATGATTGTTTGAAGTACAACCTGCTTGAATTAGCCAATTTTTCCTCTATTGTAGGTTGACCTGTTCAAAAATGCTTGCATGCTCTAATAATTGTCAAAATGTGACAAGCCAAATGCTTACCCAACTGATGTCAAGCAGACAAACTTTGGTATGGTGGGTTGGTGTCTAATGCAGTTTTATAGAGATAGGCCAAGGCAGGCTGTTCTATTATTTTTTTGGCTCTGAAATATGTTGGAAGAGTTATTTGCATTTCTTCTACTCAGATTTGTCTCATCAGTTGCATGTTTTGAGAACAATAGAATTATCCAGACAGGATTAAGATTAGTGAAAGAAATAGGGTGACATTTTATTCTTTGGTAGCTGGAACTCATCTTTGGGTCATCCAAAGATCATAGTAATTTTAAATCTTCCTGCCATGCAGTCCAACCATAAGATCCATCTCTTCTTAAAACAATGAGGATCCTCCCCCTCCCATGATCGGTTCAAGCTGATTCTCAGTACTTTCCATGTTTCACTCCAGCTACTCCAAAGGGTATATTGTGAACCACAATTTCTTTGCAACAGCATGTATATAAATAAGAACATTTGTCATTGTGTGTTTCAAGTGACGTATCTGGAAGCCATTTCAAACATTCACTGGAAAATCTAGTCTGGTATTTCTCCCAAGCCCATATTGTTCCTGTGATATAAAATGTAGCATTGTCTTTCAGACACACAGACTACAGCAGAGACACTTGGCTCTGGACTGTAGACAGAACTAGAGTGAGATAGTTTCTGGAGGACACGTCTATTGGAGCTTCTGGCTTGGGTCAATGAATATATTTATTTATTTATTGCATTTATATACCGCCCCATAGCCGAAGCTCTCTGGGCAGTTTACATAGGATTAAAACAATTAAAAACAATATACAAAAGTTAAAACAGCAAATGCATGCAATATACACATACATTTAAAACCACTATAATAACTTTAAAAACCTGTAAGCCTAAAAACAAAAACAAACTCAAGCTCCTCAGATATTGCCAAATGCCTGAGAGAAGAGGAAAGTCTTGACCTGGCACTGAAATGATAGCAATGTTGGCGCCAGGCGGGCCTCGTCAGGGAGATCATTCCACAATTGGGGGGCCACCACAGAGAAGGCCCTCTCCCTTGTTGCCGACCTCCGAGCTTCCCTCGGAGTAGGCACTCAGAGGAGGGCCTTAGATGTTGAACGTAGTGTTCGGTAGATTCATGTCGGGAAAGGCGTACCATCAGGTATTGTGGTCCCAAGCCGTGTAAGGCTTTATAGGTTAAAACCAGCACCTTGAATCGGGCTTGGAAACATACAGGCAGCCAATGCAAGTGGGTCAGAGTAGGTCTTCTATGTTCGAACCTTTTGGTCCCAGTTATCAATCTGGCCACTGCATTTTGCACAAGCTGCAGCTTCTGAACCGCCTTCAAAGGCAGCCCCACGTAGAGTGCATTGCAGTAATCTGACTTGGAGGTTACCAAAGCATGGACAACTGAAGCCAGGTTATCCCTGTCCAGATAGGTATGTAGCTGGGCCACCAACCGAAGTTGGTAGAAGGCACTCCGTGCCACTAAGGCCACCTGAGCCTCAAGTGACAGAGATGGTTCTAGGAGAACCCCCAAGCTACGAACCCGCTCCTTCAAGGGGAGTGCAATCCCATCCAAAACAGGTTGAAGATCCTCCATCCGGTCAGCAGAACCACCCACTAACAGCGTCTCAGTCTTGTCTGGATTGAGTTTCAGTTTATTAGCCCTCATCCAGTCCATTGTCGCAGCCAGGCACTGGTTCAGCACATCCACAGTCTCACCTGATGAAGATGAAAAGGAGAAACAGAGCTGCATGTCATCAGCGTACTGATGACAATGCACTCCAAAACTCTGGATGACTGCACTCAACGGTTTCATGTAGATGTTGAACAGCATGGGGGACAAGACTGACCCCTGCGGAACCCCATGCTGGAGAATCCACGGGGCCGAGCAATGTTCCCCAAGCACTACCTTCTGGAGCCGACCTGCCAAGTAGGAGCAGAACCACTGCAATGCAGTGCCTTCCACTCCCAACTCAGCCAGCCGTCCCAGAAGGATACCATGGTCGATGGTATTGAAAGCCACTGAGAGATCAAGGAGAATCAACAGAGTCACACTCCCCCTGTCTTTCTCCGTACCAAAACCAGGCCTGAAACTCGACTGAAATGGATGACACAATTACTTCTGCATGTCTCAAGGGCACTTTGGACTTGTGGTTCTTGAACAGCAGACACTCCCCACCCCTCCAGCAGCTGTATGACAAATGTCTTTTGAAACTGAGAGGAGTTTCAGAAGCAGTTAATAATATGGCTGCCATTCAAAGTAAAAAAAGGAAGTCCCATTGGACATACCCAAGCCCTTGGGCTCTTTGGATAGCAGCAGCCACCCTCCGGAAAACCCTCCCTCATGCAGTTTGGGAGGCAGAAAATGTAACATCCTGCAAACGCATCCTGAAAACATACCTTTTTACACAGGCCTTTCCTGGATTGTAACTTATCTGATTTGACATTGCACTTTTAAAAAACTTTTTATGTTTTAAAATTATTTGGATACTTATATTTTATTGTTTTAATTGTACACTGCCCAGAGAGTCTTGGGTAAATATAATAAATAAATAAATGAATAAATAAATAAATAAATAAATATTTGGATCCCACCTTTGTGTCATGGGCAGGATCTACACTACTGCTTTAAAATGGTTTAAAACAGTTTATAACAGTAGTTACAACTGTTTGGGACCCAGGGCACACTCCATATCATTAAACAAAAAACCTACGGTTTACAAAACAATGTTAAGGCTCCACAGTTTCCAACCAAGCACCAAAAAGCAGGGAAATTGGGAGTTAAGGCTCACAAGCCTTAACGCCACATCCTCCCTAAGGAGGCAAAAAGTGCAAGTGAAATTCTCATTCTCCCAAAGCAGATAAACCATGAGGACAGGATGGAGAATATGATATGCAGAGGTGACTGTGGGGTTGTGGAAAACTGATCACGAACAACTTAGGGCCACCTACTTCTCTTTTTTTGTTTAGAGCAGCCCTTCCCCAACCTGGTGCCCTCCAAAGGTGTTGGACTACAACTCCCATCATTGCAAGTCAGTATGTCCCATGGTCAGGAATGCTGGGACTTGTCATCTCAAACACCTGGAGGGCAGCAGGATGGGGAATGCTGTTCCATACCCTTACCAAATACAGGGTCTGCCCAATACTTTTCTCTCACACACATCTCGCATATAGCAGCACTCTTGATAACAAAAGGGGAACTATTCATTACAGATCTAGAACCAGAGCATGTTCCAGGCACTTCCAACTTTTGATCAATATCCTGCCCTTCAAAGAACCAATGTTTTTTTCTTAAAAATGTATTTAAACAAAATATACTGTTCATTCCCCACAATCCCTCCACAATACATCATCTCATCAAAGTGACAGAGGAGCAGAAGAGGTTTAGTTTGGCTGTCTTGAACACCTTTCAGATGAGATTAGTTTGCAATCCTATACCTCTTGGGAGTAAGCCCTAGTGAATTCAGTGGCACTGGCTTCTGAGAAGACAAGTATAGGAGTCAACCTTCTCCAGCTTGGTGCTCTCCAGATGTGTTGCACTTTAACCCTCATGTTATGTGTTATGGGGAAGACAAAAATCATTTCATACTTAATTTTAAAATAATACTGATACATGAAAGTATTAGGTGGTAGCTCTGTCTTTGATATCACACTGCTGAACAAGAAACAGAAATCCTTTATCTGATATTCAAGAAACAGACATCCTATGCCCTGTGTTGAAAACTAATGTTGATGTCTGAAGGGCTATCTGGATTAGGTATTCAAGATTCATTCATTGTTGTTTCATTTGGTTTTGACAGTTTATTTAAAGTGATGCAGCTCTTTTGTAGTTCCTTGATTGATCACATATCTTAATGCTGGAAAACATCATACTTTAGTACAGATGTGGGCAGAAAATAGATCTATCCTGATGATTTGGACATCAACTCGCGGCATTCCTGATAACTGCCCATGCTGATAGGGTTTTTACAAGTTGAATTCCAAAACATCTGGAGATCTACTTTCTGCCTTCCCTTGTTCTTGAACAACATTCCCCAACCTGGTGCCTGTCAGATGTGTTGGGTTGCAACTCTCAACATAAGGGGATGTTCTAAGAAATGAGAAGTAGCTGGTCCTAAGTTGTTCATCATCATTTCCCACAACCCCACAGTCACCTCTGCAGATCAAATTGCATATCTAGATTTTTGAGATGACAAGTCCCAGCATTCCTGACCATGGGACATACTGACTTGAAATGATGGGAGTTGTAGTCCAACACCTTTGGAGGGCACCAGGTTGGGGAAGGGCTGCTCTAAACAAAAAAAGAGAAGTAGGTGGCCCTAAGTTGTTCGTTATCAGTTTTCCACAACCCCACAGTCACCTCTGCATATCATATTCTCCATCCTGTCCTCATGGTTTATCTGCTTTGGGAGAATGAGAATTTCACTTGCACTTTCTGCCTCCTTAGGGAGGATGTGGCGTTAAGGCTTGGGAGCCTTAACTCCCAATTTCCCTGCTTTTTGGTGCTTGGTTGAAAACTGTGGAGCCTTAATGTTGTTTTTGTAAACTGTAGGTTTTTTGTTTAGTGAATTTCATGGCTTTGGATGGCTGGATATTATACAGTTGACAAGCAGCCAGCATCAGCTAGGATGTTACACCATTTTGACATCCAATATAAAATCAAAGCTAGTGATATGTGTTGCACCCACTTTTCAAAATAATAAATGAACCCCAGAAGTTATGCTCTCTCACTTGAAATCTGAGGGGTCTCATTTGGATTTTTCAATAGCCAATGTCCAGAAATAAAAGCTTTCTATGACTGACTCATGAAAAGAAGCATTTCATGTTTTATGTCTGTATTTGGAGAGAACCTGAAAAAAAAATCTACTGGACTAAAAACTCCCCAATTTATTCTGGAAGCACACAAGATGATACAGGAAAATATCCTAAATTAGAATAAGTTACAGTTTACTATATTAATTATTTTAGCTCATTTTATGCTACATGCTTTTTCTTCCTGTTTGCATCTTAAAGTAGCAGATTGTGATCATGTTTGTGGTCAAGTTTCAAGCCTGCATGGGCAGCATTTCCATCCATAGATATTTACTTAAAAGACCCATTGAATTTCCTTGGTTCTTTAAAAGCAACGTATTTGCTTTTAGATTTGCCACTCTCAGCACTCTGCGCGTGCTATGTATGCCTGCTCTGTCTACCCTATTGTTCCCTGCAAGGCCCAGGTTTCTGGCAGACCCATTTAAACAACTTTATGGCCTGATAGTTCTCTGTTCGGTAGCCTGCAGAAGCCTCATAAAGCAATGGGCATATGAACACAGTTATTATGGTCTGCCACTTTGTCTTTAGTAGTCTGAGGTCGAGACCTCTTCAGAAGGGGGAATAGAGTCATGTTATAGGGTGACCACATGGAAAGGAGGACAAGCCATCCAAAATGGTGGCCAGCACAACATCTTGTGATACTAAATTCTATAGTTAAGCAGAACTGTACACAGTATTCTAAGTGTGGTCACACTATAGATTTGTATAAAGGCAGTATGAGACTGGCAGTTTTATTCTCAATTACTTTTCTTATAATGCCTAACATGGAGTTTGCTGTCTTTACAGCTGCTACACACTGGGTTGACGTTTTCACTGAGCTGTCAACCACATTCCCAAGTTTTTTTTTTCTTGTTTAGTCACTGCAGGCTCAGATCCCATCAGTGTATATGTGATATTGGGATGCTTTGCTCCAGTGTGCATCACTTTACAAATGCTTATGTAGAACTGTTGTTGCCATTTTGATGCCCATTTTCACACTATGGTGAGATTCTTTTGGAGCTCTTGGTAATCTCACTTCATTTTAAAAACCCTAAATATTTTGAGGTCAGCAGCAAATTTGGCCATCTCACTGCTCACTCCTATTTGCATGTTGTGAAGAAAGTGGATAGGGAGGCAGTTTCTCCCTTTCTCATAATATTAGAATGAGGGTGGAAGTGAGCAGTGACGTAGCCACGTTTGGTGATGATACCAAATTATTTAGTCTTGCTAAAACAATGGAGGATTGTGAGGAGCTCCATAAAGATCTCTGCATACTGAGAGAATGGCCATGAAAAGGGCAAATGCTGTTCAATGTAAGCAAGTGTAAAGTGATGCACATTGGGGGATCACAATTTCACATATACACTAACAGGATCTGAGCTAATTAGCGGTGACTGACGAAGAAAGAGTTTGGAGCAGGGGAGGTGGACAGCTTGATGAAAATGTTGATCCAGCCGCTGTAAGGCGTAATTAGGAAAAGAATCCTAATTCTTGAAGACTAATATGAAAAATAGTAGGTTCTCTGATTTGCACTTGATGTATGTGGATTCTTTAATCTTACTATAGTAAAAATAACATATTTTAGTTTTAGATTCATGACTGTATTAGCAGTAAGTTAGTTGGGAAACAAATGTATTAGGAAGTGCAAAAAGTGAGTGTATTGCATCATTTGTGACAGCTCTATTCATACATAGTTTATGGTATGTAGTAAGTAAAGAACAAACCTAAGGATGCCTTTCTGTGTGTATATATGAAAGAGGCAGGCACACAGACATAGATAGTGGGCCTGGCCTAAATTTCCAGCCTAATCTATTTTACAGGGTTGTTGTGAGGGTAAAAGTAGCACATGCCATACACCCAAACATTACCAAACATTTGTTTTACATTTCTGTGAAAGTGAGCAGCAGAAGAAACTCACTAGATGGTTTTGAGCCAGTCATAGACTCTTAGCCTAACCTACCTCATGGGTTTTTGTGGGGGGAGATATGGCACTTGAAAGAATGATCAGTCTAGGGCTTTCCCCTTCCTCCTTACTAGAGAAGCTTCTTTGCAACTGATCAACTAAATGGAGTCTAAACATCCTTTTATATCACTACATCTGACCCAGTACCAAGAATAGCCATGTGGGTGTTTAGAAATATTGCTCAATTTAATTTTAATCTATCCAAGTTTGGATTTTTATTTTTATTTTTTTGCTCTAAAATAGCCTGTGGTCAATGAATCCTATATTAAGCCTGTCAAAGATGTTGGTACTGGAGATAACAGTACACAATAGTTTTGTTCAACCTGATCAAAAATATTAGAAAAGCTAAGAGAATTCAGAATGTCACTAACTCTTCTACCCTACAGGGTTGTTGTGCTGATAAAATGGAGGAGGATTATGTAAGCCACCTTAGGTTCCTTGCAAGAGGAAAAAAAGGCAGGATATAAATGTAACATTAATAAATGTATTACTACTTCTACTAATTATTATACAATGAAGGAATAAAAATTCTTTAAAAATCAAATACATGGATTTAAAAAAAGAAAAAAAGAAAAAGAGGGGGGAGCTTAATCTCTTATTTTACAAAAAGCCTTGGTCCCTAAATACACAGAGCTCTCAAAGAGAAGTACAGCCAAATCCAAACTAGTGGGATCAAGCTAGTGGAATGGGAATGAGACTCATTGCACTCAGTGGAACTAACTTCTGAGTAGACATGCCTTGGATTGAATTGATATGAAAATTAATGATCAGCAGCCATAATCAAATGAACATACACACATGCAAAGCATGCAAGCAAGTTGTTAATTGTAGAGTTATAGTGCTGTAAAGGAGAGGGAATTCTCACTCACATCTCTCCCTCTCCGCCTTCTAAGGTTCCAGACTGATTTTTAAAAAATAAAGGCTACAATCTTCTACACACTTACCTGCGAGTAAGACCATTGCATTCAGTCAATGGAACTTACTTCTGAGAAGAGACTATAGCAATGTCTTTGCTAGAGGAAGCAGCCATTGTAGCTGACGCAGGAGGGATGGGGGGAGACTCTACTGAGCATGTGCCATAATCAAAATGGCTGCCGGATTTCTTAAAGAGGCACAGCTTTAATTTAATAAAATCCACTTAAGTGAATTTTTAAAAAAGAAAAGCAGTTCCACCTACACTACAACGGGAGGAAGTAGACCGTGCAATTGGATTAATGAAAATGGCTCCCTGACGGTAAGGACAGCTGTGCAAAAATGGTCACAAGTCCTGAGTTCAATTTTCAGTTTCGGTTTTCAGGGATTCTTTAATCTTTTTACTTTAAACTGCTCTCCTTCCCTCAATCTTTGACCAATCTTTTTGAAATTTTCAGGTAATGTAAAACAAACATTTCTTTCTGGCACCTGTACATTTCAGAGAGATTGGTGAAACATTTTCGATTTTATGGCTGTTAGAAAGACCCCTCCCCAATTATCACTTTAACATGGTGGAACGTGTTTTTTACTGACCGCCCTTAACAAGGGAGGCACTGCCGTGCCTCCCTTAATACAGTTGTCAAAACATTTTCAAAGTGTTATATCCTGCTTGGTGTAGATTGGTCCGCTGTTAGTATCTGGTCATTTCTACACTGGCCTTTTTCCCTGGGGTTGTCCCTGGGTGCTCCCTGGGTGTCCAAATGAGGCACAGGGACTCCTGGGAGCAGGGGGCGGGCACAGGTTTCCCCAGGGATAAAGAAACCCTGGGAAACCCTGGATCAACCGTGGGAGGTGTGGGTTGCCATCCCGCCTGGTGCCTGCTTACTTGCAAGTAAGCGCAGCACCAGGAATGGGCACAAAGCCATGTGGCGTAGCTCCATGCCCATCAAAGGGAGGGGTGGCAGCAATCTTGTCACCCCTGGGATGGCAGGGAGGGGGTTGGGGGGCAAGTTTGGGGGGCAAGTTTTTTTTTACTTGCTTTTTCATTGGAGTGGAATCTCGCTCTTGTGTGACTGCCCCCGCTGCTTCCAAAAATAAAAATGGCAGCTGTGACATCCCTGCTTCCTCCCTGGACATCACACACCATGTGTATATGCTTTGGGAGGTTCTTGTGATCAGGCTCTTGCGACAGCCTCCCCCTCCCTCCCGGAATGCCAGGAGGTGTAGAAAGGGCGTCTGTCAACAATGATTGAAAGGGTTTAGTAAGAACACCTTTTCCAATAAGAGAATCTGCTTTAAGTTTTCCATACAGTAATTTGGTTATCCCCTTAGGTCCCAAGCTTAAAGCTACATGTTCTCCATGCAGGAGACTTCTGGGGACAATTTCCCACTTTTATTACAGGAGGTCATTTGCAAACGATGCAGACAAGGTGCTAATTTTGTCTCTCTTTAGAACCATCCATCTACTCAGGAAGCTGGAGAACTGGCATTAAGTCTTTCTCCACTAGTCCTTTGTCAAGCAATTCACAGTATAAATGGGATACAATTGCATCATGTTCTGTCTGGTCCATTTCTTTACCTCACCATGACAAGGTTTCTCTCTTATTTCTTGTTATACCTTGCCAAAAGGCGTAACTTCCCTAGATGATTGGACCACCGCTAATGATTGTCCTATACATGGAACTCATGTATGATTCTCACATGTGATGATTTCCGTAAGAGGTTTCATGCATTTTCTTACATGAAAGTATTTCCTGTGGAGGAAAACTGTAGGGCATGTAGCAGACTTTAGGATAGACGAGCAGAATGTTTGGTGGTTTCAGAGGGCAAGTGGAGTGAAACCCTTCCTAAAGGTCAGAAGGGGTGAGTGACATTGGGGTGGTGGTAGGGTTCTTATTATTTGACAAGGTGGATAAGTGGCCTCTGTCTTTCCCCCCTCTTTGTTTATTGTTTGTGTTTTTTAAACACAAGGATGGCTGTTGGGGGCGTTTAAGGAATGTCACTGGGAATGTTGCTACATAACGATGTAGTATGGTTTCTGTACCATAGTATGAAAAAAAAGATGGCTGCCTCCATAGGCCTCATAGGGACAAACCACATTTTCTTCCATACAGTCTCGCTGGAAATCATGCTAGAAACTAGCAGTATTCCCAGCACCATTCTTTTAAAAAAGTTTTTTTAATGCAACCGGCAGCTGTTTGCTCTCTGCAGTGGCTTGCTCTTGTTTAAATTAAAAAAGAAAATCTCAGAAAAACCACCACCACCACCAAAACCCCAGTGATTCACCATATATGAGTCAGCCATAGATGAGTGGTGAGCTGAGTCAATTTGGTAGTCTATAGCTTGTTAATCCTTACTTTCTAAAGTCTGATATTATGCAGTTTTGATTGAATAATAATGTTATGTAATAATACTCTCGTTTCACCAGTCTTAGTGATATTGCATTGTATGTTTTAATGCTCTTGGTTACCCTGGAATCAAATAGTAGTTAGCTCTGGTCATTGGAAGTTGGGGACCATAGTCTATAGCTCTAGTTCATACCTTTAAATATTCCCTATGTGCTGCTACTCCATTGCTGCAGTCTTGTTGGGAAGTGAGATATGAGATGGGGTTTCCTTTCCATGCCATCACCCATTCTCTGGAAGGCCATATCCATGTGATTTCTTCCTCTCACCTCTGATTCCAGGATATCAAGCATTGGTATATCTTCTCTGCCTCATGTATTACTTCCCTGCCAATAGAGTACTTTCGCATGGGGGATTTTTGAACATATGAACTCAGGCTTGGTGTAGAAACTACCAAGATTAATGAATGTGATTGAATACCCTTCACAGAAGCAATTATATAGGCTACAGCAGCTGCAGACAGCTGAAGGAAACTGTTCTGAATAAAGTAGGGTGATGTTTGATTTCATTTCAGCAATACAAATGTGTTCAAGTATATGTGAACTTCATTTTTCCTTCCCAAATGTTTCATACCTCCCTAAGCGGAACCTTCAATGAGAGCCAAAGCAAAACTGTGAAAATTTACAAAGAATACAGCAGCCAATAAGAAATACCTGAGGTGTATTAGAAATAAACCCAGACAAGAAATATGCCGAGAAAGGTATGCCCAACTAAAAAATAATAATGCAAAGGCAAGTAGCATGGAGCTCTGGTCTTTCTCCACTAGCTCTGGCCATTTTCTGAAAGATGCAAGGCAAGTCTGGATATAGTTTAAACCAATGATTTAATCTACATTCAGACTTGCCTTGGGTCTTTCAGACAAAGCCCTATGAAGAGAGACTGAAAGAATTGGTCATGTTTAGCCTTGAGAAGAGAAGACATGATAGCACTTTTCAAGTAGCTGAAAGGTTGCCACACAGAGGAGGGCCAGGATCTCTACTTGATCATCCCACAGTGCAGGACAAGGAATATGGGCTCCAGTTACAGGAAGCCTGGTTCTGGCTGGACATCAGGAAAAAAATCCTGACTGTTAGAGCAGTATAACAATGGAACCAATTCCCTAGGGAAGTAGTAGGCTCTCCCACATTAGAGGCATTGGAGATGCAGCTGGACAGCCATCTGTCCTTATAGGGGAGCCCTCTCAAGTAATTATGCTTTTAAGAAAGCTCCTGCTTTTCATATGCATACTCCTCACAGTATTTTAAAATACAGCAAGTTTGAAACAGGAGGTTAGCAGCAAATGTCTGCAGGGCTGTGCAGAGGGGGGGAGTGGGGCCAGTTGGCCCGGGGCCCATGATTTTGAGGTGGCACTCCAATGAGAAGGTCCCCCCTAGCTTATGCTACTACTTCCGTAGTGTAAGCGGCCCATCGAGAAGCGAGGTGCCCACCTTGCGGAAACAGCGCAGAAGCCATCCGTCGTGAATACCACAGTCAGACTACAAACTCCAGAGGGCCATGCCGCATGCGGGGCAGGGATATATGTGCCTTGAGGTGTTGTAGAACAGGTTTAATATGAAGGTATTATGTAGAACGGACATGTTGGTGGGCATGCCCCCTTGGGGCGGCCACGTTGTCCTCCTTTTTTGAAATGGGGGGCACACACTTCCCATCTGGCCTGGGCATATTACCAGCTCTGCACGGACCTGAATGTCTGAACCATAACTGTACCAGAAAAACTCATTAAAGCTTGCCCTTCATGTTGTCCTTCATTTAAAGCTCCACTTCTGTTTGAGGCAGAGAGGGATAACAGGTAGAACAACTACAGAATCTCTCCAGCAGCTATACGTCCCGAGAGAATGAAGCAATATGGCGTTTGGGACCTGTTCAACTCTAGATAAATCACAAGTAAATCTCAGCAATGACTTCTGCTGCCAGCAGAAAGATTTCAAGTATCCATTGATTGCACCTCTAAGACAATAAAAAGTGCCAAATGCATCAGATCAAAACTGCTGATACTTCACATTCATTCCAGAATCCAGAAAGCTCTAATTCAACCCTGAAACATGAATGCAGTGCAACGTTTTATTCTTATGAGCTAATGTTTTTTCAGAGGATAATTTTTTTGACGCATACAGATCCTCAGATCTTAATGTTAATGCATCCTACCACAATCTCTGTGTTCTAAAGAAATGTAGTCTGTGCCTAGTACAATATGGTCTCTGCCCTCTACTCCCAGTACCCTCTTGCATGCTATTCTTTCTCCTAACCAGAGAGAATGAGATGGTAATAGTAAGCATAATTGATCTAGTTTGAAGGTACACCATAAGTAAAAAAAAAAAATGAGTGGGGAACTGAGCAACATAATGACCACCATAAGGATCTTGCAGTACATCTGACACAATCCATTATGAATTGAATTTATTTGTCTGTGGCACAAATGCCAGTACAAAATACAATACTATATAAAAGGTAGCAATGCAGAATATCAAATACCAATTAAAGTGAACCAAACAATGACGCACATTTACAAAAGGTCTATAACAGATTATATCCTTTACAATCCACTGAAGACATATTTTAAAAATTATGACAAATTTTCTGTGTTACTACTGCAAAGGGAGAAACTGTGTTTGTGATGAAATCTGCCAACAATTCTATAATCTACAAGGCTTGGGACCACAATACCTGATGGAGCACCTCTCCTGACCTGAACCTACCCAGACAGTGCAATCGACATCTGAAGCCCTCTTCTGAGCGCCACCCCTGCAAGCTTTCCTCCTTGTCACTTTCCTCTCACTGCTCCAATGGGGACCTTAAAGGCCCTTAATACAATCTGTGATAATACAAGGAGTGTCTGGAAATTGTGCATTTCCCCCTTCCACGTTAATGGTGGGCAGTTGCCGCCACTAGTGCGGAGGGAGGAAAAGCAAGGGAAAGAGCCTTCTCAGTGGTGGCCTGATTATGGAATTATCTCCTCACTGAGCACTAACATCTTTTAGGCATCAGATTAAGACTGCCCTGTACTACTAGCCATTTAATAGCATATGATGGGGGTATTTATGTCAGCTGTCTTTAAGTCTATTATTTTATTGAAATTGTTATCGAAATTGTTTGTCTAGTGTTTAGGAATTCTTTAAATTGTTTTAACTTTTGTATATTGAATTTTGCCTCTTTACAGGCACCATTTGTGTAAAAGGGCATTTACAAAAATGGATGAGCCACCTATTTTATGCAAAATGGCAGTTTGGCCGACCAGTGGGGACTGACATGCTTGTCCAGCTCAGTGTGCAATGAACTGAACAACCCTTATGATCCATGGACTGGAGCCCAGGTGGCTGAACCGGGGGATGTCCACCAGCCTCCACCCCTTCCTGGACTCCTGTGTCATCACTACCAGCAACTGGTATAGACAAGCATGCTGCCTCTGATACTAAAAGTATCTTGGCTCACATTTCAGTGTTTGGAATATAGCCTGTATGAGCTAGTGCTTGCTATCCCTAATCATTTTGGCTAAATTCCAGCTCATGGATTGGGCAGGGAAAGGTATGTGCAGCATTGTTGTATGCAAAATATCTCAGCCAGCCATGGTTATGTGTGAGAAATTCTACTTCTGCTTATGTATCCAGCTCCTAATTGGATCGAATCATACAAGTACTTCATGAAAGAGAATGTTGAATTATACCAGGGCCTTGTAAAATCTAAGACATTCAAATGTTGCCTGAAAAAACTGCAAACATCTTAAGCAATTCTGCATTTTACTCCTATGCATTTACTTCCATATAGAACTAACTTTGCTATAATGTGCTGCAAGACAAGAGCTATGCTAACTAGACATTTTTATTATTTGAAGTACCATATGTTTGGGTAACTGTTTCATAAACTAGCGGATGACTGATGCATTTGACATAAATTCGTCTTTGAAGTTAGGTTAATATTAAAAAGCAGCTTTTATCCTTGATTACTCTTTTCTGCATGTAATCAGAGCTAATTTTTGTTCTGGGCCTGATAGTAAAGTTGAGATTTCCAGCCTTTTCTTTGGCAACTGTTCAAACATCTATATATCTGTCTTCCATGGAAAGAAAAGAAAAAAAGGGGAGAAATATTTTTACAGACTTTTCATTTGTATCGTTGTTGGTAGATTTCGCCTCCACCCACCCCCTGAATTGCAAAGTTCTTTGGATTCTTATTACTAAAATAGATATTTTTCCTTCTTTGGTACTATTAAGTAGCACAATTTTACATTAAATATTGCAGTTCTCCCTTTTTACTTCTCTTCACTGTGATCACAATATACCAATGCATTAGAACTCAAACTAGCAAAGGACTGTACCATCTCTGGAATTTTAGTAAAATCCATGTCTGTGATTATCAGTGGGTGTTTTCTTAACACCAATGAGAGTTGGATTGCAACCATTGGATTTTCTCATTGATGTCATTGGGACAACTCCACATGTTTAAAATTATGCACAGCTCAAGTACTTTCTAGTATGGACACACTAAGCTTGTTGTTCCTTTTTTTTAATGGAGTCTGAGAAATGTGTGCTCGGTTTTATATGTAACTTCAAGCAGCTAGATCATTTACAGACATGCCAAGTATGTTGCTATTAGTGAAAGAGAAATGATTTTATGGCTGATCTCCCTCCCACTTTGAAATTGGACCTAACGTTGCCTTCATTCAGGTCAGTTTCTCATTTAGTGAAATTTCCTATGTAGCGCTATTGGCAATTAACATGTACAACAACGGAGCTTGCTCAATTAAAAGATAGCACTCAGCAACTTCTAATGCATGCAAGCCAATTGCACATTTGTTGCACTACTCAAATCCATTCTTTGAACTGCCCTGTTAAAAGCTTGTTTGAGCTGAATGCTTTTTTTTGCTTCGAAACAAGGAAGCAAACAAGACACCACGCCAAAAATCAATGTTATATAGGCACTTGACAGTACATGGTGACCTTTAAACTTTTGCCACTGAGAAATGCTGATTATGGCCAGATATACACCTTGTGTCAAATCATTACAAATGTTGAATAAAAGGCAGAAAATAACCCTATGAAAGTGGTATATGGAGTGTGGATTGTGCTCCAACAGTTATTAGCGCACTTCAATACTGCTATAAAGCAGTAGTGTAGATCTAGCCCATGTTTTAAATTTTTGCTGGCATTTCAACATTGCTTTGAATGTTTTTCACTTTTCCCTTGCTAAAAAGGAAGGTGGGATGTGAATTTCAAAATACATATAAATAATGATGTAGATGGCTCCAAAGTGGCATTTTTTCTTCAGGATGTTGTACAAATGAATCATTCTCCATTTTACAAACCCATGGTGCTGCACATTCCTAAATTGGCATCCAATTCCACCTAGACTGAAAGTTTGGACATTCCAACATTGGGGGGTGGGGGTGGGGATCCAAGGAACTTCAGAGTAATAGAAAAAAGAATTTCAATCATACTAGTGGCATTTCTAAATGGATTCTGCATATCCCTATAATATATAAACTAAATGGGGTGAGAAGATCATGAATAAAGCCATCACTGATAGTGGCAGACAGATTTTGTGATGGAACCCACTGCTTCCTACACCCTAGCAGCTAACTGTGATCAGAATGGGATGAGTATGTGTCTCTTACATTTTGGTTGTGATGGTCTGGCATGTTGACGGCTCCTTACGGCAGGTATTGGGTGTGTGGGAGAGGGGTTAGGATCCTGCAAATCCTCAATGTTCTCTGGACATACATCCAATACACCCCTGAAATGTCCTATTTCCCCATCACCAGTGCTAGGACACTGCCCGCAGGATGTCTAGAACCACAGAGTTTTCTATGGGTGTGCTGGACGGGGGCAGGGGGCTCTGGCAGCATAAATGCTGTCCCCCAAATGGGCTTCTATCTTTGGCACTGTGACACTTATGTCACATTCAGTGGCCCCTCAGCTGGGCCTTTGACAGGCTTCAGAATTGTTCCCTAAGAATTGCATTTAAAAGCATATGAGCATCACTCCCACTTCAATTGCTCTATCCAAAGTGAACATTTTCTTTTTAAATTTTAACTGTAGACATCACTCTGTAAGTTCTGCATAAATGGTTTATGGAGAAAACATTACATCAGGTCTCATGCTTTTTGTCTATTCAAGGTAAATTGCTTGGGTGGGGGGAGCCCAAAGGGATGAGGGGGAGAAAAGAAGTAATAATTATATTAATCACAGAAATATGTTTTGAATGCTTCCAATAAACAAACTCTGAGTGCACTTCATGGTAACATTAATTTACCCATTCAAAATTCCTTTGCTTTTATGAAAGTCTCTGGCATGTCTTTTAGTTTGAAAAAGGCACTCCAGACACTAGTAACAAAGTACTATTTTGATGAAGGGGTTACCAAGTCTATGTAAACTGGGTAATATAATTTAAATTCAGTTTGGAAGAATTCCACATGTCCTCACAGAATGTAAACCTGCTAGATGATAATGAAACGTAACCATTACCTCCAGTATATAAGTCACTTTCCCCCTTTCCTTCAGTTGCAGTTGTTCAAAAGGATGGTGAATTTGATATCCACTCATGAACAAAATCATGGAAAAATCTTAACCCCAAATGTCTCTGGACCCTCTAGATTGGTGATGCCATTATTCTCTGTGAATATAATTCACACATTCCTTCTGCTATGGAACTGTCACTAGTGTAACAACTACCTTCATGGGGCTGTGAAACTGATGAGCCTGAGGAGAATGCAATTTCCCAACAATCATATGGCATTTGGAGGGAATCAGTCAAATGTACGAGCTGATATTTTTTAACAGTGAAGAATAGCTTTGCAGAAATTACACTTCAGCCCAATCTACATCAAGCAGGATATTGCACTATGAAAGCAGTATGAAAGCAGTATATAAGAGGCAGGAGCCACACTACTGCATTTATAGTGGTACTGAAGTGCACTGACAACTGTTGGGGCCCATTGACACATACCATATACCGCTTTCATACTGCTTTCATAGAGCATAATCCTGCTTAGTGTGGCTCCTGCTTTTGTCTGCTGCATTGTTGCGTTACAAACTCAATGAAAACCTTTGCATTGTTTCAACAAAGTGGGAAACGTGTTAGCTATGTTCTAAATCCTATACTTTGTTTTTAGCTGCAGTGATCATCAATGGCAAACTATCAACTAAGTCCCATTACATAATTTGCCAGGAATATTTTCTGTTTGTGTGGCATCCACCTACTTTGACAGAAAGACTCATACCTGGTCTACATATGGAGCATTATGAACTGGCAGTGTCCTGAGGTAGTAGAATGGACTGTGCCACCTCAGACTGCAGATGGGGATTACCATTTATGAATGTTTCCCCACAAAATAAATTTCTTGAAAAGAGAAGACATCAGATAGAAAAATTCTCATTCATCCTTTTACTACAACACATTCTTTTTTCCCCTATTTTCAAGGAGTTGTTAATGCAGGGGAATATTCATAACTGAGAGCCTTTACCTACAGTCTGAAGTGTTGCAGTCCATTTTACCACCTCACCATTCTGCCACCTTCTTGTGTTCTATGTGTGACCCAAGCTCCAGGCTATGTAAGATCCACATTTTCTTGCCCTGCTCTTGCCTTAACTCTCAGTCCTGCTTCTGCTGGAACTAGGGATGTACAGATTTTGGAAAATCTGATCCATACGCATTTGACAGATTATCAGGAGCATTTCGTTCCATCATTCGCTCATTGATGGGATCACATTTTTTCAGATTTTCCAAATTTGCAGAAATTGGCATTTGTGCAAATCTGCACTTGGCAAATTGCACTTGTGCAAATGTACAATCCCCTCAAATGTGCAATTCTCTCTAAAATGTGCATTTTCATGCTTTAGACTATGGGGGAAATGCTAATTTTTTATGCTTTTTTTTAAAAAATACACATTTTTCTGTGACTAAATTTGTGTAAAATTCTGGAAAGTAAAACAAAAAGAGTCCACAAGTCAATTAAATCCGTGCGACTTGGGAAAAGCTGGTCCATTGCAGAATTCATGGATTGGATTTATAGTAATCCAAATTCATTTGATTCCATTCCAGATTTCTCTGACATCCTTAGCTGGAACAGCCAGGTTCTAAACTCTTCTGAAGCCAAAATGACAGGTAACACTCCCCACTGTAGTTTGCTACCTAAATAACTTTTTTATGTATGTAATATAAAGAATGGCTATATATGGCTACATTGGGTCCACTATGAGGTAACACACAAATAAATATATAATGTTCTCTGCATGCATAGATATCCGGTACCTGCCAAACAGGGGTGGCTTTGGTGAGAAAATGGCTGTTGCTGGTGGAGAGGTGCAGTTCCATATTTTACATGAGGCAAGAGTAGGGTGAGCCTATAAAGGCCAGCCCTGCCAAGCATCGGCCTCTTTCGCCTTTTGGCTCCCACCCTCCCTACCTTTATCAAGTATGGAATTAGCCAGTCACTCCCTTTGGGGGGGCTGCATAGGATTTTTTTGCCTACTCCATGCTTGAAATTATAATGAGGAGGTTGATTTGTTAGCAGGATGTGCTGGAGTTTGCTATATTAGAATAGGGATGGTGACCACTCTGGCACCTTCTGGTGATTGGCATGACCGGAGGTCCTGCTCCTCGAGGGCTTCATGGCTCTCATGTCAGGATATGGTATGCCTTTGGAGACCCTCCTGCCTCATCTACTCAGAGTTTTATGGTTCCGAGTGGTGGTGATGTAGGGTGTTCCCCCACACTTACAAAAGTGCCGCATAAGAGAGGGGGATGGTTTATCCGACTCCTGGCTTAGGAAAGCGGCTCACCCATAATGCCAAGCAAGTAGCCTGAGGTAAAGACATTGATTCCCGCACTTTCACATGCAGATCCAGGGAGGGGTGAACCTACCTTATCATTTATATAAAGAGCTCCTAGTTTATTTACAAGCTCTGGTGTCCGTGTCTTTATGCTTTGCTTCCTTCTCCACTTGCAAATATTCTTCCTACAGGAATACCTTCCTTGCTCTCATTTCCAATCCTTATCCCCTAATCCAAAAATTGTGTGGAATGTCCCAGTTTCAGATTTAAGTTGTTGGCTATCACTGCAAATCTTACCTTTTCCAACCTGAAGCTGCCACAGAAGTGAAAAGGGGGAAGTCCCACAATCCAACATCCCACCCTTTTGTGGCTTAATTTGTTTTGTGTACTTAGGAAACAGATTTCAGATCCCAGGTTTCAAAGGAAAGAGGTTAAAAAAGTTCACATTTCAGACTTTATATAATTGGGGTAAGTAGGGCTATGTATGTTCCAAAGTTCAACTTTCAGTCTATGGTAGAAGTCCATTAAAATATTTATATCTCAGACCGTATGCACAAAATGCATTCATAGACATGTGGAGGACTTGTAAGTTCTGAGGTGTAGACGTAAATCACAGCTTTCTCACTGTAGGCTGTTTTGTCAAACATCTGATCTTCAAACCAAGTGCTAATGCTAGAACTGGCTAATAACCAAAACACTCACAGTCAAATTAAGTGTTCCCATCTGAGGTGATAAATGGAGAATACATAATTGTAAAACATAGCTTATGTAAAACAATTCATTGACATCTGGCTACAACAGCTGGCTTTGTAATTGATACAACAAAGCAAATGGGATAATACAGTTCCAGGTACTTTGGGAGGTAATTTTGTGTTGTTTTAGGTTTTGCGAAAAAATGAAACCCATTTTCAAGTTCACTTTTGAATCCTGTATCCAATTAAAACCATGCCATGATGGAGAAATGGAAGAATGTATTTCCTTTCTCAATGACTAAGAAACACTACATAATTAGAAATGATTTACACCTGTATATTATGACCGAAGAAAATGAATTGCAGTAAGCAGCATGATAGTGTTGTCATCACCTGTTTTATCTTCGGTATAATTAAGACTACATTTGCAGTTTGTGTTCTGTATGTTTTTATGATCTAGATGGATTCTTCCCCAATCTATCGGTCTGTTTGGTCTATTGAAAACAGCAATTGAAGGGCACAAGACACAAAGAGATTCTCCTGAGCAAGCCCCAAAGGCCTCAGAAATTTTTACTTTTTGTTTAGAGAGATTGCTTATACCACTAAAACAGAATGTTTGTGGAAAACATAGCAGATCCCTACAGCATGCAAGACTAAGGGTTTAAGGGCAACTACTGTACATAAACTATAGAAATTCCAGATGTCTGACCACAGCACTCAGAATGAAATTATGAGGAGAGACTAATGTATTTGGAGCTTTTTAGTTAGAAAAAAGAAAAAAGGAGAGAGTTGAGGGGCATGATACAGGTTTATAACATTATGCACAGTGGATGGATAGGGATAAGTCCTCCCCTTTCATAGGGTGCAATGCTATCTGGGGAATGGTGGGAGTTGTAGGACTTTTTGAGTATGGGATCAATATGAAAAATTGTTGAGCCCACTTGA
Source organism: Anniella stebbinsi (assembly GCA_029215795.1). NCBI lineage: Eukaryota > Metazoa > Chordata > Lepidosauria > Squamata > Anniellidae > Anniella > Anniella stebbinsi. The sequence continues at coordinate 193,545,999 of JARDYH010000004.1, forward strand.
ATCTCCTTTGAGATCAGTGATAGAAAAAATAGAAGCAGATGTAAGCTTACTAGGGATGTGCACTGACTAGGGATGTGCACTGACCCCCCGGATCGGATCGGATAGCGGATCGGAATCGGACCTGGGGGGTCGGATCGGATCGGATCGGATCGGAGGATGGTCGGATCGGATCGGACCGGATGTCCGATCCGGATCGGACGCCATTTTGAATGCTTTTTCCCATAGCCAGGTATTGTTTTACAAAAACGCCTATAACTTTTTCATTTTTAAAGATAGAAGGATGAAACTTGGGCACATTATACACTGGTTAGGGATAGTTATCTGTGAGAAATTTCAGAAAGATTGGTGCATGCGTTTTGTGGCAATTAATTGTTTAATAAATACCCAGAAATGCCTATAACTTTGTCATTTTTAAAGTTACAAACATGAAACTTTGCCACATTGTAGGTGGTACCTTGGGACCTATCTGTGAGAAATTTCAGAAACTTAGGTGCTTGCCTTGTGTGGCAATTAATTTTAGAAAAATGGGTAGTAGTGGGGTAAATACATTTACGCCTCCCATTTTTTTATTTTTGAAGATACAAACAGGAAACTTGGGCACATTACAGGTACCACTTGCCTTGATATGTGTGTGAAATTTCAGAAACATTGGAGCTTGCCTTGTGTGGCAATTAATTTTTGAAACAATGAGGAAAGAAACACCTATAACTTTGTCATTTTTAAAGTTACACACATGAAACTTTGCCACATTGTAGGTGGTACCTTGGGACCTATGTGTGTGAAATTTCAGAAACATAGGTGCTTGCCTTGTGTGGCAATTAATTTTTTAATAAATACCCAGGAATGCCTATAACTTTGTCATTTGTAAAGTTACACACATGAAACTTTGCCACATTGTAGGCGGTACCTTGGGACCTATGTGTGTAAAATTTCAGAAACGTAGGTGCTTGTATTGTGTGGCAATTAATTTTTGAAACAATGAGGGATTCATTGGACAGCACTTGCCCATAGGGATTCATTGGACAGTACTTGCCCATAGGGATTCATTGGACAGTACTTTCCTATAGGAAATCATTGGAAAGCACTTGCCCATAGAAAATCATTGGAAAGCACTTGCCCATTGAGAAATACAGTTATGCCTCCCACTTTTTTATTTTTGAAGATACAAACAGGAAACTTGGGCACATTGTAGACTGGTTAGGGATAGTTATCTGTGAGAAATTTCAGAAAGATTGGTGCATGCGTTTTGTGGCAATTAATTTTTTAATAAATACCCAGGAATGCCTATAACTTTGTCATTTTTAAAGTTACATACATGAAACTTTGCCACATTGTAGGTGGTACCTTGGGATCTATGTGTGTAAAATTTCAAAAACGTAGGTGCTTGCCTTATATGGCAATTAATTTTAGAAAAATGGGTAGTAGTGGGGTAAATACATTTACGCCTCCCATTTTTTTATTTTTAAAGATACAAACAGGAAACATGGGCACATTACAGGGAACACTTCGCTTGATATGTGTGTAAAATTTCAGAAAGCTGGGTCCAGGCATGTGGTGGCAAGGTGTCTGCACACACCACTTTGAAGACTGTAGAAAATTTCTCCTGTAACGATCCCAGCGAGAGAGAGTGATCCTAGGCTCAGCCGTTCTGCTTGAGTGAAAGTATCAAAGCAGACACGAGCCAAGTGCTACTTTGTTTCTCCTTTTGTAATGGATACTAGCTCAGTTGCAGCCAAGCTTGCAAGGATCAAAGAGATGAGAGAAAGTGTTTCCTTCTTCTTCCCGGGAGGCGGGAGGGTGCAATTGACAGCCCCAGCCTCTGTGTAAAAAAGGTTAATAACTTTTAATCTAAAAAATTCGTAGCCACCAAATGCCTGGACCTATCATTCTGAAATTTTACACACATATCAAGTGAAGTGTTCCCTGTAATGTGCCCATGTTTCCTGTTTGTATCTTTAAAAATAAAAAAATGGGAGGCGTAAATGTATTTACCCCACTACTACCCATTTTTCTAAAATTAATTGCCATACAAGGCAAGCACCTACGTTTTTGAAATTTCACACACATAGGTCCCAAGGTACCACCTACAATGTGGCAAAGTTTCATGTATGTAACTTTAAAAATGACAAAGTTATAGGCATTCCTGGGTATTTATTAAAAAATTAATTGCCACAAAACGCATGCACCAATCTTTCTGAAATTTCTCACAGATAACTATCCCTAACCAGTCTACAATGTGCCCAAGTTTCCTGTTTGTATCTTCAAAAATAAAAAAGTGGGAGGCATAACTGTATTTCTCAATGGGCAAGTGCTTTCCAATGATTTTCTATGGGCAAGTGCTTTCCAATGATTTCCTATAGGAAAGTACTGTCCAATGAATCCCTATGGGCAAGTACTGTCCAATGAATCCCTATGGGCAAGTGCTGTCCAATGAATCCCTCATTGTTTCAAAAATTAATTGCCACACAATACAAGCACCTACGTTTCTGAAATTTTACACACATGGGTCCCAAGGTACCGCCTACAATGTGGCAAAGTTTCATGTGTGTAACTTTACAAATGACAAAGTTATAGGCATTCCTGGGTATTTATTAAAAAATTAATTGCCACACAAGGCAAGCACCTATGTTTCTGAAATTTCACACACATAGGTCCCAAGGTACCACCTACAATGTGGCAAAGTTTCATGTGTATAACTTTAAAAATGACAAAGTTATAGGTGTTTCTTTCCTCATTGTTTCAAAAATTAATTGCCACACAAGGCAAGCTCCAATGTTTCTGAAATTTCACACACATATCAAGGCAAGTGGTACCTGTAATGTGCCCAAATTTCCTGTTTGTATCTTCAAAAATAAAAAAATGGGAGGTGTAAATGTATTTACCCCACTACTACCCATTTTTCTAAAATTAATTGCCACACAAGGCAAGCACCTAAGTTTCTGAAATTTCTCACAGATAGGTCCCAAGGTACCACCTACAATGTGGCAAAGTTTCATGTTTGTAACTTTAAAAATGACAAAGTTATAGGCATTTCTGGGTATTTATTAAACAATTAATTGCCACAAAACGCATGCACCAATCTTTCTGAAATTTCTCACAGATAACTATCCCTAACCAGTGTATAATGTGCCCAAGTTTCATCCTTCTATCTTTAAAAATGAAAAAGTTATAGGCGTTTTTGTAAAACAATACTTGGCTATGGGAAAAAGCATTCAAAATGGCGTCCGATCCGGATCGGACCTCGTCGGATCGGATCGGATCGGATCGGAGGTTGATCGGATCGGATCGGATCGGATCGGATTTTCCCGATTTTGGGGCGGATCGGATTCGGATCGTGGATCGGATCCGATCCGATGCACACCCCTAAAGCTTACACATTTTAAAATCTGAAAGAATAAGAATCTTTTTAAGAATAAAGATTTGGGGGGTAGAATAATATACAAAATACTCAGAAATAAAAAAGAAATTAAATGGTGTTTCACCCCCATGGTTCATTTTTTTTCTCATATCCAATAAATTATCATGGAATGTCTTAAGTCACACCAAGACCAAGAGCTATGCCAGAGGTTGAGCAACTGATAATGAGGCATCAGAAAATCTGTTATTTGAGATCTATAAGAGAGCAATCATATGCCCCCCTAGACAGCATCTGGGAGACATAGGACATTTTGGATTTCTAGATCCAAGGCTGGAGACATCGCTCTGACTTCAGAGTCAGGAAACCAAGCTGCTTGCCCTTATTCCCTCACAGCCAATATGGAGAGACCCATGCTGCGTGCTTCTACAAGCTTGCAAATGCAAGCTTGTACAGGGATGAAAGGAGGTGTGTCAGTGGGTGGGGATGGGAGAAGACTGGGGACATGGGGATCCAAGCCATCCGTACCTTTCCCTCCCTGAAACATCTGCTAGATGGGCAAAAATGCCCATCTAAGTAAAATGCAGAGCAAGAGGTGCAACACATTGTATACTTCTAAGATTCTGAGTTTGGAGGCTAATGAGTACTCATGGCAGATCAAACAGGATTGTGCTCTATGTATGAAATGGAACCAGAACAGGTTAAAGAGTATATGCTCAAGTGGGCACAATGTATTGGAAAGAATATTCCAATGGAAATATGGGAAAACCTCTGGAGTAAGAGCCATATTTTTCATTATATATTTCAGTTAGAGAAAATCTGTATGAGGTGATGATGAAGTGGAATGTAGCACTAGTTAAAATGCAAAAAATAAATAAGAATTATCCAGTTAATTGTTGGAAATGTCAGAAACAAATAGGAGGTTTTTTTTATCATTTGCGGTGGGAAGTTGGCAAAAAAAGAAAAAAAGAAAAAAAAGGAGAATGATTAATAAAAACATAGAGCAAATATTAGGCTATAATAATATAATTCCATTAGATCCCTTGTTTCATCGGGCTCCATCACACCTTTTTTTTTTCTTGGTTTGCTTCTGTGATTTCCAGCTGTTTCATTAGCGTTTCATTAGTGCTTCAAGCTAATGGTCCCTTTCATGTAGCTTTGTGGTGTCGGTGAAACCTCCTTTTGCTTGTTTGCTTTCCCACTCCACTCCACTCCACTCCACCCCTTCTCCTTCCCCTTCCAGTTCATTGGATCTTGTCGTTGATGGACATTGTGATGAGAATGGGAGTCTTCCCCCTCCTCGCTCTGGCTTTGATGTCTAGCATTTTACCAATTTAATGTTTTGGCTGGGTGCCGTTTCTGTGGGCAATGAGGGTGGGGTTGGAGCAGCAAAAGTCCATTCAATTAGTCAGCACAAGCCCATTCATTCCACACAGCGTGTTAGAGGAGGAGAACTAACCCACCTTCCTTTTTCATGAGCAAGACCTTCCTTCAAAGCCCCCCCCACACACACACAACAAAGGACATAGCACAAGAATGGCAATCCTGCATGGAGGAAATAAACCAGACTTCTCCACTCTAAGAAAAGATGGAAAATGGAGGGGAAGAGGATGGGTAAGTGCAGGACAGGAACATCATCATGCCATCAAACCAGTAGGGGTGTGCAAACTTGGTCTTCACCAACTCAAAATTTGAGCCAGAGCTCCACTGAGGCAATCCTCTGCCCTGTTTTTGGAGCTGCTCCCCTTACTCCGCCCCATCAGATTACCCGTCGGATAATTGCCCGTTTTCAGATAACTGCTCTAGTCAATGGAAATTAATTAAATGCTTACAGATCCCTCATTTGCAAAGATAAAGAGATGAAACTTGGCAAAATCATATATCCGAAGAAGGTCGTTAGACATGCCAAATTTGGAGCAGATTCCTTCAAGCCTTGAGTTTTTAGGATTTTTTAAAAAAGTTCATGGTTTTAAAATTATTATTTTTAAAAAAGCTATCATTTGTAAAGATAAAGAGATGAAACTTGGCATGATGATAGCTCTTAAGTAGGGCTTTAGGCATACTAAGTTTCTAGCAGATCCATTCATGCCTTGGTTTTTAAGGATTTTTTAAAATCCCCCCACTGAAATCATTATCCCCCTTAAACACACACACTAATCCACCCCTGTACATTTATGGAGGGAACCTTTATTCTTTACTTTGCTGATGCAGAGCTGAGAGCTCCACTGCTGCTGGTGGAAGTTTCTACTTCAGCCTTCTCCAACCTGGTGTCCTCCAGATCTATTGGATAGAATGTCCCCCCTGCACTGGAAGCTTAGCCAGCCAATAGGAGTAATAGTCTAACTGAAATAATGAGCCTGCAATTCAGGTGTAGAAGCTTACTCACTCAAGATGCCAGCCAGCCCAGCAGCACTTTCACACTGTGGATGATTGACTTCTATGAGTCCAAGCAGAAACATGCTCCCTCCATTCCCAGGCCAGAACCAGCAGCCAATTAGTGTTTCCCACTCCCCCGAACACTGTGATTAGAGGAGAACACGGTCATAGACAGCACTTTGGCAATTCCTAATTGGTTAGCCACAGATGTCAGTATCAAAGCTACCCCTCACTCCACTCAGCATCTTCCAAATATGGAGATTGAGATACACACACAGAGAGCATTGACACCTGAAAAACAGTAGGATAATTTCAGAGATTTTAGAAGCTCCGATTGGGCATGCCTCTGCCCTGATGTTAATCAATTGGTTTAGAAGCAGCCAATCCCCGCTCTGGAAGATCAAATGCTCCGTGGATGTTTGCAGTTACCAGATAATTCTGAGGCAGTGAGCACAACGCTACAAACCAGGCATGACAAGAGTGCGATAAAATGCTGGTGTGATGGAGCCCATCTTCTCAGTTTTATGGTTGGATTTGTTAGTCAACAACATAAGGAATTAACAGCTTAATCGGCTGCAGCAAGAATATTGTATGCAAGGAAGTGGAGAAGACAAATAATACTTTCTTGGGAAGAATGGTTGGAAAAAATATGAGATGTGAATTTTGCCATAATGGCAACATCTTATATTAGAACTGTGGGAAAAAGACGAAGAGGGGATGAATTTATAAAATATTGAACATCCTTTATCATTTTTTTTAGACTTACATTATTCCATTTAGTTTTGCATTAACTTGATTTAGTTGTTTAAAAATTTAAGGATATATAAAGAAGAGAAAATTTTTATTGATAATTTTGGATTATGCACCAGAAACATAATGCATATATAAGTATTTCTGAAGATATACATACTTTATTCAAATGATTCAGAGAAGGGATGTCTTATTGATTCATGGATATAATACATAATATGGTGATATTTTATATATATATATATATATATATATATATATATATATATTGTATGGTGGGAAAAAGGTGTAGGATAATTGTACTACCAGAACAACAACAATAAACAAATGAAATAATGGTAACAATAACACAGTCCAAAATTAGTTTAAAATATTATCTTATGGAAAGTGCTTATGTCTGTAATCAAGCCCTACCATAATACTGTGAGTGTAATTATATATTTGTCGCTATGTACTTAAAAGCTACCTTCCATTATCAGAGGCAGTATGCTATGTACACCAGTTGCTGGGTAGCATGGATGAGATGATGCTGTTGCACTCATGTCCTGCTTGTGGGTTTCCTGTCACCAGCTGATTGGCCACTGTATGAACAGAATGCTGGACTAGATGGATCCTTGGTTTGATCCAGCACTGCTATTTTTATGTTCTTAATACATGGAGCACGGAGGAGGAGGAGGAGGAGGAGGAGGAGGAAGAGGAGGAGGAGGACGAAGACGAAGATGAAGACGAAGAGGAGGAGAGAAAAAGAAAAAGGGAAAAGCCTCCATTGATTCCAATGGAGATTTTGACCTTTTTAAAATCTCTGTGTGGTTGTAGATGTGGGTGTGGAATTCCAGGAAGCAAATGGTGGAAGAGAAGGCTTAATTTTTTCCTCCCAGTGCATGCTTGTTCCAATCCAAATTTGAGCCATGTACACTTACTGTGGAGTGACAGTATACTATACAATTATGCTATATGATTAACATGACATGTAGTTTGACCCTCAGGGATGCTAGATTCAGGGCAGGAAAAGGTACTTTGACAATACTTAATTTAGGGATTCACTGCTACATGACACAACAACCCACAATAAAACAAGACATGGTGGCTTGTTATTGTGGATTGCTGTGTTGTGTGAACCCAACATGATAGCTTACATGAAGGCTGTTAAGCATGAAAACTATACCGAGAACCTATGGCTTGTTGTTGGGTTGATTGCTGTGGCTTGTTTAAGCCATGGGCTGTTGTGTCATGTGAACCCAGGTATGGCTTGTTCCAAAGCTACAGAATCATTTGGCAGGAGTGGCAAAAAAGAAGAAGAAGCTGACTGCTTCACATGCTAGTAATTTCCCAGCCATCAAAGTTTGCCTGGCAATTGCTACAAGATGATTCATCCCACCTCCCTGCTCCCTCCTGCAGTTTGGCACTTCCCATGATAGCAGCTTCATGTTTTTCTGCATGCACCCAAGCAGCTCTTATTTGCATTGTGCAACCTTGGAGAAAGGTGGCTATGCTTCCAGGTTTGATTGTGTCTGAATCCAAACTGTCCCCAAATAATTGTGCTGCTCTACCCATGCTGTATCTCCCCACAATGTCCCATGCTCAGAGAAGCCTTGTGCTGTCATCCTCACTTTTGTAAACAGAACATCGTAGTAATCTAAGGATGAGCCCAATGCCTCCTGCTTCTGTAGGCATGGGAATCGGTAGTCTAACAGCTGCCTCCAGACATGTCCGCTCCAGTTGATGGATTGGAGAGCAGTAGTGCAAGTCAGTTATAGCTGCCACACCCTGGTTATGAGCACCTTACAAACATTTGGCAGGCCAATCCAGAAATGGATTGCAAATAACACAGAAGCCTGATCCCCAGCCAGCAGGAACAGCTGGGGGGGGGGGTCGGTTTTTGTGGGCGTAGAGGAGAGGACGGGAAAAGCCTGAATGCGTGCTCTGCATGTGTATAGGCTAGCGTGGGGGTGGAGCCAGGCTATAAAAGCCCACCCCGCGTGGCCAGCCGGCCTCTTTTCTTTGGGCCCTGAGACGAGAGAGGAGCGAGTGGGTGGCCTCATGGATTCTGGCAACCGCACACTCACAGAGAAGGGGCTCAGGAGGCTTCCTGACCCCCCTAAACAGTTGGGAGGGCGGGTCGGGGAGTAGCTTACCCATCTGCTGCCCTCATTATAGTTTTTTTCTTTTCTTTTTTTCCTCCGGGCTTCCCCTTTGCAGCCTCATGTGCGCTGGGCGAAGCAGGGCTCCGACTTTAGCTGAGGTTCGGAACAGCCACCAGTGCCGGTGCGTGGGGGGGGGGGTTAGGCCCTATGAGGCTCAATCTGGCAGAATAGGCTGGGCAGGCTTGGCTTCCCTCCCGGGCGATTGGGTCAGCGGAGAAGGGTGAAATTTAGGAGCTGCTTTATCTAAGGGGCCATTTTGAGGTGGTAATGCTTCATTGAGCAGCCTATGAGTCTCGGCAGTTCAGTCTGTGCCCTTTCCCCATTGGGGCTGACCCACCAGTGTTATAGGCGGCCAATTTTGCTGATTTTAGTGGGCACATGGTAGGTGGATGTTTTTGTGCTATAGCGGAGCATGTTGCAGGCAGCCATTCTGGGCAGGCGGCCATTTTGTGGACTATAGTGGAGCACATTGCAGGCGGCCATTTTGTGGTTTATACTGGAGCACATTGCGGGCGGCCATCCTGCGGATTATAGTGGAGTATCGCAGGCAAACAATTTTGTGGACTATAGTGGTGCATATTAATAGTCATGCCATCTCAGAAGGGTGCTGGGGGTAAGAAGGGCAAGGGTAGGTCACAACACCCGCCAGCCAAACGCCCCACCGTACCACCCAATTCTTCCTTGGATGAGGAGGCGACCGATATGGCGGCAGTATTGAAGCGCATTATTGCCTTGGAGAAGGACAATGCTGAGCTTAAGCAACAGTTGGCTGAAGCCAGGGGTCCCAGCTCAGGCAGGGGGTGCTCATCAGGGAGAGCGGTTGATAATGTTCGGGTTCCTGTTGCAGAAACCGTGGTCCCTGTTGGGGAGCTAGGGACGCTCATGGAGCAAACGGCCCCTGCAATTGAAACGGTGGCAGGAGCACATGTCGGGGAAGCAGAAGCGGCTGCATCTTCCTCTACTATGAGTCCGGGTGAGTACAATGCACCACATACTTCAGGGTGGCCGTGCTGGCCACCATTTGGGCCTTGGGTGATGCCCGCCTGGGGGGGGTGAATGCACATGGCCATTTGCACAACCCATTGAAGCGGAAGTAGATAGTGGGGTTAGGAGTGCAGGGCGTGAGTCTTCATCGTTGGCTTGCTCTTCTGTTTGGCAGCCATCAACAAGTACTCCGCGGAACAATTCAACGCAAACTACCAGTGGCATTGACGGTAATAGCACCCTTGTATTGACTCAAGTCACACGAGGGTCTCAAACTGAGGGGGAGTTGACAGCATCTAGCGGGACTGCTGACCCTGACCCTTACGCTTCCACAGCAGGGTCCAAGATGCCTTATGGAGCAGTTTCAACTCCATTGAGTTACCATCTGCTGCCTGTGACTAAGGAGAAGATCTGGAAGGGGGAATTCATAGATGTTTTCTCCCTGCTGTTTAGAGAGGACGAAAAGAAAGATAAAGTCAGGGATAGGGATAGGGATAGAGACCAGGAGAGGAATAAGAAGAAGAAGGTTGAACGCACCTGGTCAAATTGGTTAGCTGGCTATATAACATTTATGGGGGTGGTTCAGCAGAAGCACCCGGAGAAAGGATTAGTACTTACAAAATACTTGGACATAATTTTTCGTTGCTACTCTGAATATCTGGGCCCGGCGTGGATTGGTTATGATGAGGCTTTCAGGCTCAAGGCAGCATTTAATCCTGATCTACACTGGGACCTCAGGGAGCCGGAGTTATGGATGCAATTCATGACTCCAGCCAAGTCGGTGGCTGGGGACAGAGCGGACAGTGGTCACATCTTATCTCGCCCGGTGAGGACCGCGCCAGGTCGCAGTCCTTCTGGGCAGGTGGTTCAACCCCACCTACTATGTTGGGAATTTAGTTCCAAAGGCATTTGCGCAAGGAATCCATGTAAATTCCGGCACGAATGCTGCTCGTGTTGAGGAGCACATCCTTTTACCGGCTATCCCAGGTTTAGGGGAGCAAGAGGTTTCTGTGAACCTGCCCAGGGTCGGAAGCCCAATGCTCCAAGCCCTGCACCGAAAGGGCCCCAGTCCAATTAAAGTGGACATGTTGGCTTCCCTCCTGCTTGCATATTCACACAGGGAGTATGCATTGTTTTTGTTTAAGGGATTTTCAGTGGGGTTTAGAATACCTTTTGTAGGAGTGCATGAACATAGCCTTGCAAGGAACCAGGCTTCCGTCTTTGAGTTTGAGATGGTAGTCTTGGATAAGATAAACAAGGAAGTAAGAGCCGGATGGGTGTTGGGCCCTTTCCAGCATCTTCCTCTACCATCCCTCCATGTGTCTCCTCTGGGTATAGTACCTAAGAAGGCACCGGGAGAATATCGCCTTATCCATAACCCATCTCATCCGCATGGTAGTTTGGTTAATGATGCCATCCCACATGAACTGTGCACTGTAAGATATGCCTCCTTCGACAGTGCTGTGAGAATGGTCAGGCGCTGTGGAAGGGGGACATTGATGGGGAAGTGCGATATAAAATCAGCCTTCCGCCTTCTTCCAGTGCATCCAGAGGATTTTGATTTGTTAGGGTTTGCTTTTCAGGGACGGGTCTACGTCGATCGGGCCTTACCCATGGGGTGTTCTATCTCATGCTCTGTATTTGAGAGGTTTAGCACCTTTTTGGAGTGGGCTTGGCAGCGTCGGACTGGTTCCATTAACTCTTGTCACTATTTGGATTACTTCCTGTTTGCTGCGGTGGCGCATTCTGATCAATGCCAATGGGCACTGGAAGAATTCGTGACCCTAGCTAAGGAACTTGGGGTGCCGCTTGCTGGGGAAAAGACAGAGGGACCTACTACTTCATTAACGTTCTTGGGCATTCAATTGGATTCTATTAGCCAATCTTGTAGTCTCCCTAGGGAAAAATTGGAAACACTTGGGAAATTAATTACCCAGACATGTTTGTCGAGGAGGATTACCCTTCGGCAGTTGCAGGAACTTGTTGGGCACCTGAACTTTGCCTGCAGGGTCATAGGTCCAGGTAGGGCCTTTGTACGGCGGCTATGTGATGCAATGAAGGGAGCGCGGCTTCCCCTTCATCGCATCAGGGTATCGGGGGAAATGAGAGCCGATCTGGAGGTTTGGGAGATCTTCTTAGCCCAGTATAATGGGGTATCCTTCTGGCGACAGGAATTATTGCTGGAAGCACAATTGCAAATTCATTCTGATGCCTTGGGTTCTCTCGGCTTTGGGGTAATATTCCGTGACCATTGATGTGCGCAGCAGTGACCACGGAGTGGGAGGAAGGGCCCGATTTGCAGGGACTTAACATTTCTAGAATTTTTCCCCATTGTTGTGGCAGTGTGGCTGTGGGCCGAGTATCTTTCCAACGCTGCGGTGCATTTCTGGTGTGACAACATGGCCACCGTACAGATTGTCAATTCAATGACATCTAGGAATCTTCAGGTAATGAGACTAGTTAGAGTTATGACTTCCCTCTGCCTGCAATTTAATATTACCTTTGGGGAAAGACACATTCCTGGGCTGGATAATGGAATCGCAGATGCTTTGTCGCGTAACCAGATGTCCAGGTTCCGGGAATTGGCCCCTACGGCCAGATTGCACCCAGATCCCATGCCATCTTTTCTATGGGATCTTGGAGAGGTGAGGCGGCAGAAGCCATCATGACATCTGTGGCTCCCAGTACACGCGCAGCCTATGAAAGAGCAGGTAGGGAGTTTGGCACATTCCGGGTGGGGCGGCAGCTTCCAGGCACCTGGCCTATACCTATAGAGCACCTGACCGAGTTTTGTGTGGTCTTACACCGTAAGGGGTTGTCCACCCGCACTATTAGAGGTAAGCTGGCTGGGCTCACATTTCTGTTGAAAGCAAATGCGTGGCCTGATGTCACATCTGATTTTTGCATACGAAAGATGCTGGAGGGATGGGCTAGGTTAGTCCCATCTGTTCAGGACGTATGTCGTCCTATTACCCCCGACTTGTTAGTCGGTTTGGAGGAACAATGGGCAGCTCTCTGCTTTTCCCATTTGAGCAGATGTTATTCCACGCTGTGGCTGTCACTGCATTTTTTGGCGCATTCAGAATTGGTGAGGTACTGGCATGCTCTAAGTCAGATCAATCGAACAGGGCATTACAGTTTGGTGATGTACAAATGTCAGAGGACAAGGTAGTCCTACAGCTGAGAAGGTCAAAGACGGATCAGAAAGGGGTCCCACTTAAGGAGATCTGCCCGGTTGCAGCTTTGAATTCCTATTTAGATGTAAGAGGTAGCGAGCCTGGCTTCCTCTTCCGTCATTGTGACATGTCCCCATTGACCAGGTATCAATTTTGGACAGTGGCAAAAAAGGCATTAAGGGCACTGGGTCTGGGTAGTTTCCAATTCGATACCCACTCTTTCAGGATTTGCACTGTATCTACTGTGGCGGCTATAGGGATCGGCGACACTGGAATACATGCAATAGGACGATGGCAGTCTGGTGCCTTCAAGGCTTACGTTCGCAAATAGGCATTTTGGAGTATGTTGTAAATAGTTTTGTTTGGTTTGCAGATCTGTGGAGGAGACCAGCGCCTCAGAAGGTCCTCATCTGTGGGCACAGTATGGTGTTCTGGGCCAGCCGTAGAGCGACGCGAGCAGCTGCTGGCACACAGCTGGGTCTCGATCCGTCAGCCTTTGTCCAGTAGTTGGGGAGGCGCGGCTTGCACTGGGGAGGTCTCCTCCATCTGCTATTTGGATCTGGTAATGTGCCCGTGCCACCCAGGGTGTTGGTGCTACACTTGGGTGGGAATGACTTAGGCCTTCAAAGGGGAAGGCCCTAATCATACCGGCTAAGTTGGATTTTGAGTTCATATGGAGCCAGTGGCTGGACACTTGGATAGTGTGGTCAAACATGCTCCCTAGATGTCAATGGCATGAAGGTTGGAACACCCACAGTTTAAATAGGGCAGTTAAACTTGTTAATAGGGAAATTAGATTATTTTTTCGTGACCGGCGGGGAGTAGTTATCCCACACCCGGATATTGTAAGTTCCAGAGAGGATTTGTATAGGGCCGACGGAGTTCACCTCTCCGATGCAGGGAATGATATTTTCCTGCTAGCCCTGCTGGAATTCTTCCAGTTCAGGTGGGGGTAGGTCGCCTAAGCTGAGGCTTGGCTCCCTTATGTGGCGGATGGTGCGGGAATTTTGGGGGGATGAGGATAGGAATAGTGAGCACTCAGGCAGCTTTATGGTGATTGGCAAGTCAAAGGCCCTGCTCCTCGGGGGCTGTGCAGCTCCCGTGTCAGGATATGGCTTGCCTTTGGGGACCAGCTTGTCTCATCTACCCTGAGCTGTGCAGCCCGGGGTGTGGATGATGCAGATGGTCTCACCAAACACTCCATGCTGTTTGAATAGGGGGCCGGGTACCACCGACCCCTAGGTTCAACAGAGTGGCTCGCCCTAAATATGGCAGGCTAGCGCCTGAGATAAATAAATAAAATTCCTGCACGTCATGCTCAGATCCAAGGAGGGGAGAATTCCCTACGTAAAGAAAGAGGCCCTAGTTTATCCCAAGCTCTGGTGTCTGTGTCTTATTTCGTGTGTATTTCCTTCTCCATCTGCAAAATGAGATCTCATATGCAGTTTTATAAACTTATGGAATAACCACATTACAGCTTCCCAAAGGAATCTGGTTGGATGCTAGAGACATGAGGCTGGACTATTTGTTCTGATCCAGAAAGAACATTTGTATGTGTAATGAGATGGACTGGAATGATCTTCTCCAGCTTTTGGACACTTGTTTTCAGATGTTATCAGGTTGCATGAGTTTAAGATCCCATTCAAGTTCAAAGTGTAAGAGAGCAAACAGGGAGGATACTTATAAGTTATATTGTCAAAGGGCCATATAACCCTATTATGTCAGAAATCATTTGCTAAGCTGTATGCAGAGTTATGTTTTGTGAAGAGAGCTTCAGCTAATGGGCAGTACAGAAATGTAATAAATAAATAAACAAATAAATAAATGTTCCCATTGGTGATGTTAAATATGACTCTTTTGTTATTGATATATATATTATTTACCTCTCAGACACATTTCAACATAAATATCATATTTCTGGGAATTTCGACTGACTGTGTTGAGTAAATGATAGGATTGTTAATTCATGTGGAAAGTGGTTTGGTGAAGTAGGTTTAGTATATTTTTACAGCTATTTTTCCCACCATGGTTGGTGTCTTCTATGATTTTTCATATGAGAGGAGCCATTTGTGGTGATGTTTAAATGATGAACTAATTCTGGGAGTTTGTTAAATTCCTTGTTTTGATGAACAATATCTAGAGCAGAAAAGTTAAGATAATTCTGAAAGCCAATATTTTATTTTATTTTCAGTGGCAGCAGGAATTCATATCTATGTCTTATGCTTAGCCGTATCGGTCAATGCCTGCTTTGAGACAGAGAACGAAACCTGTCAGGCTAGCAGTATTTCCACCTAACTTTGCACTTCTGCGAAGAATGATTTATGTATTTCAAGCTTGCCAGTGATTATGCTTTCCTCATAATGTTTACTTTTATACTTTTGGCTTCCCCAGCACACCTGAATTTGGGGCTGGAAAAAGTAGGATGGCTTCAGAGTATTTAATGAGGAAAAAAGTTCTATTGTGCTGCCAGCAGCTCTGAATAGAAGATATTCTGTTTCCCAGCTGCATGAAATGTATATATTTTATTTTACAGTACACAAGGAGAAATTCTTCGTAGCTCTGCAGACAGAACAATTAAGATGCAGTTCAGACTTATTGGGTCAACGACAGAGGTTACATGTCACTGTCAAAAAGTTAGTTGGACTG
This sequence comes from Anniella stebbinsi, assembly GCA_029215795.1. NCBI lineage: Eukaryota > Metazoa > Chordata > Lepidosauria > Squamata > Anniellidae > Anniella > Anniella stebbinsi. The sequence goes on from JARDYH010000004.1 coordinate 193,561,430, forward strand.
ACAAAGGCACTTCCTGAAATTACAGTTTCTACGGAGAGAGTAAGGCCCTTCCCTCCGTAGAATTAAGTTGTTTTTCTTCCTGTCTGGCATGGTAAATTGCTTAGAAAGAACTTAAGTATAGCAAATACTGGAATATAGAAATACTGGGTAAGGTGAGTGGGTATGTTAGGCCACAGTCTATCTAAAGGGAGCTGGTCACCATTTCAGAGAAGAACAGATCCCAATTTTGCACACTTTCCAATATTTCATGGAAGAAATGGGGAACAAGATTTCTTCATATTGAGGATGTCACAGGCCAGCTGCATCCTCCCGCAATGATGATATTTTTTGCTGAATATACTTCACTACCTATTCATGGTGTACTTGATTACTGTGCTGTAGCAAATAGGGCAATTATTCTTTCAAGATAAATTGAAACAAACAAATAAAGGCTGAACCAAAATGTCCTCTAGGATAAAATGGGATATTTTGCTGCCCCTCTTATGAACTACAGAATTTGGGGGAGTAACTGGGAGAAAATGTTGTTGGTGGGAGGCTAACTTACTCCCGATGCTGCTTTCTACAGTCACTAGCTAGTAACTGTCATTTTTACTTCCCAGAATGCAGTCATCCTCCACATGCTGACTGGGGATGATGGGAATTGTATAACAAGATATTTGGAGGCAACAGATTAGAAAAGGCTGCTTTAGAGATTCTCTGGGGTAACCCCCTGGGATAACAACTTTAGCGATTCACAATAATAAAACTTTTAACCAGGCATTCCCAAAAGGCAAAAATGGGACAAAACAGTGAGAACAATTTAGTAGGGTCAGGTATCAGCAAATTGGTCTCACCTTTATAAATACAAAGAGCTGAAAGTTAAGAATTAAGTGTTTTTTTTTAAAAAAAGAAGCTGGAAATCAATGAAATAATTAATTTTGTAAAACATAGACTGTGACATCCCAATTGATGGTATCAAATCACTGCACATTATAATTGAAATAAAGTAAACGATGTTTTAAGAACATTAAACATTACAGGGATTGATAGATTGTTTTTTTAAAAAGCTTGAGAAACAAGAAAATAATCCCAGACAACTCATCCCTTGCTGGTCGTAAAACCTTAACATTCGCATTCACCAATTAGAATCCAATGTAGCCAATACAAAAAAGTCATTTTTTTTCTTTTTGTAATTATTTTGTCTTTTTCTTCCCCTTCCTTGTATTCCACTGGATCATATGTTCTCATTTTTTTTAAGTGAATACAAGAACATTTCAGAACATAGAAAGAAAAAGGTTGTAAAATATCAAACGACGATTTTAACTTTATTTCCATATTAAAATGGTATCAAATGATAACCATGATAGATATAATCTAATTATAATACAATTTATTCATGGGGGGGTGTCTGTGTGTGTAATCTCCTTTGTCTTTGTAATGTGGCCATTAGAATGATTGCCAGTTATTATTTCCAAGCAGTAATTTGAACAATGCAATGGAGGAATTTCTTTTATTAGAAAGTTTGTTTTTCAAATTAAGCTCCCCTTTTTTCACACAGTTCTTATATATTATTATTTTGGTAAGAATAGTTCCATCAGAGATGGCACAGATATAAAACATTTCCTGTTTTTGGTTTTTTTTGGTTTTTTTTAACAAACAGGAAAGTCCGTTTTACAAATTTACAGAAAACAATATTAGCTACATACATATGGGGATAAACAACTATAATGGAATAAATGTCCCTGCTTTGAAGTCAACATCACTAGTTTGATATAAAGGTTGTGTGCAGATGAGCCTAAGATGAATTATTCTCTTGTTTTATCATAAGACTGTGAGAAGCAGGGCTGGCCCTTCCATGAGGCAAGGGCCCTCAGGAGGCGGATCCTGAAGGGCGGCAAATCCTATGTAACCCAGGCTGCTGCTACCACCAGAAGAACTACATGCCCTGCTTGACACTCCAGAAAGCTGTGCAGTCCATTCTCCTGCTGTGGAAAATGCAAGAGAGTGGCTAGCACAGCTCTTTGGAGTGCCACCATCCAATGCCTCAATTTGAGGATCTCTCAGAGTGCAGCATCATGCGGGTAGACTCTCTGGGAAGCCCTGCCATCCACTCAGAAGAGAGAGTGGTCAGCATGGCTCTCCAGAAAACTTGGCCCAGATGTCTCCCTGTACGGGGTCCTTTCTAGGTATAGACAGACTCACCCATGCCTGGCTTTGTTGGGTGCTTGCCAAGCCGCTGCCTGCCCCTACCCAATGAAGTGCCCAACAGGTACCTGATGAAGCCATGGGTCCACCCATCCTCTTAGCAAGCAGCCATTTTCCGCAAAAATGGCGGTTCAGGCTTTTCAAGGAAATAATATTACATAAAAAGGCATCTGTAAAGGGGTGATTTATGCAACATTACAGGCTCCATTCAAGCCTGTAATCTTGTGTAAATAGCCACTTTACTGGTGCCATTTACTTAAATCACCTTTCTGGAACCCCCGAGCTGCCATGGTTGCAGTTGCCATTGTTACCAAATGTAGGCTAGGGGGCGGTGGGCTGCTGGGTGCTTGCTGAACCATGGGGTGCTCATCAAGTGGCTTTATGAGCATCCCATGATTTGGCAAGCGGGATCTGGGAGCGTCCATCCGACTCCATCACCTATCAGACTATTATGAAATCCCATGTCCTTACTTAGAGCATGACATTGGCAAGGACGTAGCCTTCGAGATTACCTGTGCTGCTATGATGGGTGCGAGGGATGTTGTTGTCATGGGGATGGGAGAAGAGAGGGCAGTGGCGTGACTCCCCACCTCAGGCAGTGGGAAATCTTGTGCCAGCCCTGATGAGAAGCTTAATTTTCTTCTTTTCTGCCTCTCTCCCTCTTTCCCAAAAGGTCAATTCCTATTCTTGCATAATACACCTTACATCTTCAATTGGAGGAGTGTTACCTTCTCCAAGGTGTGATTGGTATCTTTTTCAAAAAGACATGCCTAGCAGATAATCTACTAGCCATCCCATCCCGTTGAAAAAGCATCAAGCAAAGATGCTGGGCCATTAACTTGCAATCTGTCTAAGAAATAGAATTGTTGATCAAAGGATGAAGCACCCCCTATGCCCAAATCATAGCACATTCTTTTTCCAGACATAAAGGCAAACAGTGTTGTCCTTAAAGAGATAGCTGAATATCTACGGTAAAGTAATGGCCTTTAGTCATAAGTAGTTTGAGGCTGTCTTATGTACTCTGGTGTAGTCCTATGTAATTTGATTTTCTTTTTGAGGAACATAGCCTTTGGATTAGTTTATACCTTATTAAAGTACCAAGAAAACAACTTCTGTCCTCCCCTTCTTTGCTGAGCCCTTTCTGAAGAACAAAAACAATGGCTCATCATTATTCCGGAGGGCTTATTTAGACTAGGCCTTATTTTACACCCAAGTGTATTTTCTTTCTTTCGAAACACTCTTCTCTGCGCTTTTAGTACAGCAAATTATTTGTCTGAAATCCTATACCATGAATCCCAACAATGCCCTGTGTGCAGAAGACATTAACCTTGTGACATTTCAAGAAGCTTGCACTGCTCGGAGATTGTGTCCCACACTTAGCATCTTTTGTCCGCCATTTGGTCCATGTCAGATTGAGAGATATGGGAAAGGGGTTAGGTCTGAAGCAGCATGCAAAATCGCTTCACTTTCTTGCCCTAGTTGATGGACCACTCTGAAAGAGCAGGCATTGTGGGGCTGATGGCTGCTCTTGTGCTATCAGGCCTTTGAAGGGACAAACATGCACTTTGACTCTCCTCTTAGAACATCAATAAGCTTATGCTGGTAAATAAGTCCTGGGGGATAGAGAAGGAGAAGTGAACTATTGGTGGCAGGTGTTGGGAATTTGTAATACATAAAGAAGCAGGAATTTGTATTAGAGCTGAGCACAAGGGGGATCTCAAAATTCTCCACCCTATTTGTGGGTAGACAATTTGGGTAGACAATTTTACTGAATTTCTTCAGGGGGAGGAGAAATTCTCCAACAATTTCTCATAGTTAGGCATCCCCATTGGCAAAGGTTGTAGAATAGCTTCTTTCAATTTCTTTTTCTGAAGGGTTTTGGGTTTTCTTACCACTGCTGCTGCAAATAGAAACAGCATCAACTGTGTTGGCAGCCTGGCTCCCATTCTGTATTCTCCACAATGCCTCATATACCTAGCATCATTCCAGGACATTGAGCCGAGGGAATGCAGCTATCACAGAAAATAATGGTGAAGAAAATACAGAGAAAATTCTGAAATGTGTCCTTTTATTTCTGAGCAGTATGAAAAGAAAAACCTCAGAAATTTCCTGAAAGTTCCTTTTCCCAATGAAAGGGGCTTCCTTTTTCTGCGTCATTCTCATTTATGGTTTATTTTGAATGTGTGATGGTGGTGTTTTCAACCTTACCTAATCACTGGGAAGTGGCAGAGGGTTCTGTCTATATTTTTTCTTTCTATTACACATCACACTATTGCTCTACAGTCTTCCAGGCTGCCTGCACTTCCTAATCTGAAAAGGCCTATGGGAGGAATAAATTTAGGATGTCTTCCCATGGGTGGTAAGTGTGGGAACCCAAGGAGGCTACAGGCTGTCAGAGAGGTGAGTGTACAATGAAAGACAGGATGCTCACACATACTCCTCAGTCAGCTCATAGGTAAGGTAAGCACAAGAACCCTGAACCAAGCCCATGAGAATTTCTCTGAAATTTCTTCTCCTTTGAATTTCTTTTAGAAAGCAATTTATTTTCTATCAAATTGAATCAGAATGGTCGATTCTCATGGGAGAAATTTTCAGCACAGCACTGTTTTGTATACGCTTGCAGATGGAGGTGCCAGATTTGGGTGGGGCTTTGAAAGTTCATAGTACAAAACTTTTGCTGTGCTTTGCCATGCAGTGAGATTCATTTTGCTATTTAATTTACTTTTCTTCAAGCAAGGGAGGTATTAACATCCTTTCAAATATGTCTGAAGTCATGTTATCAGGAGGATGGGAAGAGGAAAAGCAGTATCTACTGAAAACTATCAAATGCTATCTGTAGTTTTTCCTCCCACCCAGCATTCCCCTTGCTGTACTCTGTGAAGGATGCTGTTGCATTTGGCTTTTTTGTTTAGAATGAAAATACTGAAAACAGACCCTTGATCTTTGCATTCCAAGTGTGTCAGCCTAACTTCCTGAGGGTATTTCTCATTCCTTGCAAATATTTTTCTAGGAGATGCTTTGTATTCTTATTCCACAGAAGTACTCCATGACTTAGAGCCTATCTACACACGCAGGATAAAACACTTTGAAAACATTTTGAAAACTGTATATGGAGTGTGTCCTGGGCCCCAATAGTTCTCAAAACTGTTATAAACTGTTTTAAACCATTTTAAACCATTTTAAACCGTTTTAAAGCTGAGTGTAGATACGCTAAGGACTTTACTGTACTGTACATGGAAGTATACAAAAAGATCCTGTGTGTGTGTGTGTAGGAAGACAACAGTTCAGAAATAACAACCTCAGTCCAAGAAACCATGGTTTATCAGTCCTCACCCTCTCTTCTTCTCTTGAACATGGCTTCAGTGAAGCAAAATGACAGTTATCCATGATCTTCAAATTGTGAAGCTGTAGTTCAAGGTCTCCTTCCAAACTGTGATATTAAACCAGGATCTGATCCAAGTTTCATATCTTGGTTGGAGGGAGCCCTTAATCAGCTTACTGATTAAGTTGTCATAGGAAACTGTGGATTACCAAAGCATGGTACCTTCACTGAATCCAGGCATGAAATGAGAAGAAGCGAGGGGTGAGGACATAGGCACACATCTCATTCTTGGGTCATTAAGGCATGGTTTATCCAACTGGAATTGTTATATCTGAACTGGGCCAGAGAGATAGGACCATGCCATTAGGCAGAGTGAGAGTAAGTAGTGGCAGATCCCCCTGCTGTTCCTCCTAAGGTCCAGGATATTTCCCCTCTGTTGGAGCATTGAACTCTGTGTCCCATGTGGATTGTCCTAGGGTTACTATACTAACCTGTTGCCCTCAGTTGCATTGGGATACTCTGTCCTGTGCCCAGTGCGGAAGTAAAAACTATCTGCCAACCCAATGAGCTTCTGTACATAGAAGAAGGGGAGACATCTTGTCCTTCACCTTAGGAAGCAAAATGTTCACCAGTGGTTTGGAGTTTTTTGTTGTCACGTTGGAGCCATGAGTTCTACTTCTGAACCTGGTAGAAAGGATAGTTTCTTTGTAGTTGTAGTAATGAAGAGCAGGTGTTGGTAATTCCCATTTAAAACTGAAGTTAGTGCTCACTCCCTTAGGCATTCACTACCTGTCAGCCTCAGTTTTCCCATCAAAAATCTAAAAATAATATTGCTGGCCTGCTCTGCATGGTAGTTCTAAATATTACTGGGATAATGAAAGTGAAGTACATTTGTTGCATCCTTTGTTCAGGATCAAAATCTGGTGTTTGAAATAGAGTTCCAAAGTTGCTGTGACAGCTTTGATTAATTTTAGTGTGATGTAGTCCATTCTTACCACATCCTATATGTTTATTAACACATCCCCCCCTTTACTCAAGTAAAACATTTTTCTTCATTTTCTCCCATCTAAAAAGTCATTTTCTTCTCCATATCGTTCTTTCTTTCCTTCCTTTTTTCCGTAGAGGAAGCTGACTATTTCTCTTCACCAAATAAGACAAGCAAGCTATATGTTCCTACTTTACAAGAAGGCCACTTTCATGCAAGTAGTCATTCATAATTTTGCACGTAAGTCAGGTCAACTGGGATAGGTAAAATGTTAAGTATAGGAAAGAGGAAAGAGAATGAAAGGTTGGAAAAGTTTTTCACTTCCTGTTGAACAGAGCAAAGTGATTGGTGCTCATTAAAGGGGAGGAGAATGTTATTTTTAAAATCCTAAGCAGAGCCTGCTTTTTATATGGATTACTTCCTATTGAGGGAAGCACCATCAACAGTGGTTATGTAAGAAGAGACATGGAGTGTGGCTACAGGAAATAACTTTTTCTTTCCATAGAACTTTGGAACCAGATTTTTTAAAAAATAGAAATGACTAGGATGATGAGTTTCTATGAACAGAAATTGGCTGTATTAATGTATTGTAGCAGCACAGTTAATCACAAGTATTCTTATTAGTGCTGGGCTGAATCTTACCCCCCATTTTGGGGGACTTTCTCCCTGATAAAGAGGCAATTTTCTCCCTGGGAGGGAGACAGGTTTTCCACATACCTTTTTTAAGTGTAGCTGATTTCTGAGGGGCTTTCTTCCTATTTTTTTTAGTTTTTCAGAAACCCTCCACCCACTCCCTTCCTCCAGCATTTGGATGAGTCCAGCAGTTCTTCGTGAATGCCTATTGGAGACCATGTGACCTCACCTTCTCCAATAAGGGAGAGACCATGTGACCTTACCCTCATGGAAGAGCAAACAGATTGTTCATTTCAACTCTTAACACAAATAAAGAATAAATCTGTCCCATTATCTAAACTTATAAACTTCTAGATGCTGCCCAGTTTGGAAAGGTCACCTTGTAGCAATGATCTGATTTTCATTTTCTGGGATCAGATTTAACATGCTGCTTGGCTACTTTGACCTATATTCTGCTGCTCTGATGAAACAAACTAGGGATGTGCATTATATCAGATCCAATATCCGATTCCGATTAAAATCGAATAAAATTGGACTTCCAATACCAATTTGGAAATTTGGAAATCCAATTTTTTCCAATCTGATTTTTGGGTCTCCAACTTTAATCGGAGAAAATTGGAAAATCGGACACTATTTTGAATGCTTTTTCCCATTGCCTATTTTTGTGTTATAAAAATGCCTATAACTTTTTTTATTTTTAAAGATAGAAGGATGAAACATGGCCACATCGCAGATAGGTTTGAGGTACTTATCTGTGAGAAATTTCAGAAAGACAGCTGTAGGCATTTTGTGGCTATGCATTTTTTTTATTAATGAACCTGGAATGCCTATAACTTGTTTATTTTTAAAGATCCACACATGAAACTTTGCCACATTGCAGATGGTATATTGGGATTCAGGTATGTGAAATTTCAAAACCATAGGTGCTTGCCTTGTGTGGCAATTATTTTTTTCAAAATTGGGTAGTAGAGGGGTAAAGACAGTTATGCCTTCAGCTTTTTTATTTTTAAAGATCCAAACATGAAACTTGTCCACATTAGAGATACCACTTTGGTTGACATGTGTGAGCAATTTCAGAACAACAGCTTCAAGCGTATAGTGGCAAGATATTTTGGGAAAATTTAGGAGAAACCCATTTAACTTTTTTTTATTTTTAAAGATAGAAGCATGAAACTTGCCCACATGGAAGACGGGTGTGAGATACTTACCTGAGAAATTTCAGAAAGATTGGTGCAGGCATTTTATGGCTATGAATTTTTTATTTTAAAAGTACCAAAACTTCCAATACGGGTGGTTTGACAGGTAACGGGGGGGGGGAGGCAGGGGAGGGGGGAAGTGGGGGAGGGGTTGTGATTTGACAGCTGTCAAAGCCTCTGCTTTTCAACTTTTGGAACTTTTAAAGTAAAAAATTCATGGCAACAAAATGCCTGGAACTATCTTCCTGAAATTTCTCACAGATAAGTATCTCAAATCGATCTGAAATATGGCCAATTTTCATCCTTCTGTCTTTAAAAATTAAAAAGTTATAGGTGTTTTTGTAACACAAAATAGGCAGTGGGTAAAATCACTCAAAATGGTGTCCAATACAAAAATAGGACTTCTGATTTTTCCGATCATTTTTTTTTTAATGTGAAGTTCTGATTCCGATCCGATTTTTTGCGTCTATGCACATCCTTAAAACAAACAAAAAATCGCCCTACTTCACTAGTCTTGGTTTATGACTGCTCTGCCCTGATAGTGAAAATGTTGGGAAGCATAAAGGTAAATTTCAGACAAGAGAGAGAGAGAGAGACAAATGCCTGTAGATTTTCATTTTTTACGTAGACAATAAAGATATTGACACTGATTATCAACTTGGGAAGTCAAATGGTGAAACAAAGGTGTAACATGTTAAACCCCTCATTGCTAGAGCTCTGCATTTTTTTCTAGACTGATTATTTAATTTCCGCAGAGTCCTCAGTAATACAATATAGCTCTACATGGATTAATTTACATTATATTTTCCCCATCCTCTCATTAAACTATAATAAGGGTAGTACTGACCTCCCCAACTCCTAGGCACCTTAATGAGCCATCTAAGATATATTTTATTGACTTGAATTTAGCTTGATGCCAAACAGCAAGGCAACTGATGCTGTATAACTGGCAGATGCCATCGGAATGCTATTAGGAAGTCGATCTAAAATTCCTGCAATATTTAATGGAACACTTTTGGGCAATATAGAAATTGCATGGAGTGCATTCACGCAATTCTCACTCCATCTCTAGGAATATTTATCCCTATATAAGTATGTGGTCAGTGAGACAGAGCATCTGAGTATCTGTATTAATCTTTCTTAACAGTAATGAATGCTAAAGTTATAATTTGCCAGTGCACCTTTTCATCCAGTAGCATCTAATAGGGTAGTTTTTAAAATACAAAATGAAGTGTGTTGTTATTATGAGCAAGAGTTCATTTCTTCACTTTGAAGCAAAGACATAATGACCCTGTTCAGACGACATGCTAAGCCATGGTTAGGCCATTAACCCTTTTGCAGCAAATGGTTAGTGAGCATCTTTAAGCCATGGTCTGGAATGGCTCACACAACAAGCTAAGTCATGGTTCACATGACACATTAAGCCATAATGTTTAGCTGAAAATGCTTAACCACCGTATTTTAGCATGTATTCTGAACAGGGTCAACATTGTGGTTCCTTGCCCACAAGTATTCATGCTTGTGATGGTATAATATATCCTGATGCATCTGAGCATCCACTACGGATGGATGAGAATTTCATTTCAGTTAGTTTTTTCAAAATAAGAATTTATCAAATTTGTACATTTTGTCATATTCAGGATGAAAAAAAACCCTTAAGATTTAAAACAAAATAATCAAATGTGGGATAAACCAGAACTGACAGATTCATCCATCAACTATAGACCACTGTAAGGGTCATATTTAGCTTGCATACAAGCTAATTTGGACCCTTTGGGCATTTCATACCCCTATGGATGCCTTAAAAAAAAACCTCCCTGATTTTGGGGCCACAGCAGGGAATTGCAGGGGTGGTGCTCTACCCCTTCTCTACCCCAACCAGACCCTTTGATTTAGCTCTAGGGGCAAAAATCCTTTCTCATACTCTTCAGTCTTGCTCACTCTATATACACATATGCTACAAATGAATAATTTTGTATATCCTTTTCGTATCCTTTCCCTGAACACTTAAGAGCTGTAGTAGTCCTTCTGGGCAGGCTAAGCCCTGCGAGTGAGGAAAAGGAAATAGATTACACACAAACTTCAGTAAAAGCATACCAAATATCCAAATATGTCCATTTGGCTAAATACCACTCTGTGAAATGTTGCTAGTGTTGTTAGGTCTTCAATCCATTGCATTATAGTCAGTGAGCTGTTGTCTTTCCTGTATTGTAGTATCAGTCTTCTAACAGTTAAGATAGCATGAAAAATCCATTTACACTGACCATGTGTTACATTCCAAGAGGCAGGTAAATAATTCAAAAGAACACGTAGAATGGTAAAATTGAAGAGCTTTCCAATGCAAAGTTTATCCCTGCGATAGCATTTTTTAAAAACTTAAGTTTGGTTCATCTTAAATTTGATTGGAAAAACTGGAAAATGGAGAGAAGCTGAAATTGACAGATTAATCTCTCCCTACTTTATTCCACAAGAGCCAGTACACAGATCTTGAGACTAGATGGTTGACCAGACTGGAAGTATTTCACTATAGTTTTTCCTTGTACACATATATTATTTATATGTGAACTTCTTAGGAATTGAATTATATTTAGTGGTATGTAAGTATTACCAATACATAAACACTATAGAAAAGGAAAAGCTGCACTTCTACTGAAAAAAGGAGAGGAATGTTCTTTTGGATGCTCTCGCTCCATCGAAACCATGGAGATGGATGTCTTGCTATGCTGTTTCCATGTTTTCCACGGAATGGGTATCTGTAGTATTTTGGTGAAAATTCAATGAAATTTAAATAGTAAAAAAGAGGTGGCTGTGGGAGTGCCTGGATATTTTCTGCCACAACAAATGTCTGTAGGAAGCTGCTTGAGTAAGTATTACATGGTGCATGCTGTACATTGTGCAGCTCTTTCATCTGCTGTTGCTTCCCTGCACTGTAAAGGAGTTGCTGTCTTGAAACACAGAACCTTTCAAAAGGCTTGGTTCAGTGAGCCTTTGAGGCCTGTACTCCATTAAGTTCCGAACCCAGCTGAATCACACAGTCTGTACAGCCCCTGGCCTTGGTTTTGAAAGAGTTGGCTACCCACTAATGAAATGGTATAAAAGACAGCTGAGCTAACCTTTTATTTTACTACCTTGGACTCAGTTCTATTGAGCGACGCCACAAACTTTCTATCAGGTTCCCTCCATACGGTCCTTTCAGAGACCTATAAAGGAATGAATACCAGAACAGAGCCTTTACCCATTCAGTTTTCAGCTCTGTTAGCTTTCAATACCAGAAATGTATTTAAAAGTGGGTAAGGTTTGTTAAATCTAATATACCACTGTCACTCATCCTGAGCCGAAAGAATAAAACCATATATGTGATTGGATTTGCAATTCAAATGACACCATTTTGCTTCCTGAAAACAGGCTACTGTGGAAGGAAAGTGGGTGGTGTGGGGGGAAGAATGTGTAAAGGGACACATTAGCCTACACCAATAATATTATAGCAGCACGGTTCATGATACCATAGGAAAAGACACACATTTCACTTAGAATCTCGTCTGGCTATTCAGCTGTAGCATTATTCTGCAAGTAAAAACTGGGAAGACTTTATAAAGGTCATGAACAAAAACTTCAGTTCTTGTAAAGTGAAATCCTACAAATCTGTACCCCAGATAGTATATTTATGCAGTGGTGTTTTAGACAAAACTAAAATGCAGCTTTTTTAGTGGGTGGGTACTTTCGTGATTTTTTTTTAATGCAGGTTTACAGGAAATATGTGTGTTGTCCATTATTGTGATGACAATATTATAACGCAGGTTCAGATGTGGCACCATCCTTGGCATGTTTATTTGGATCCAAGGATCACTATGTTAATGGGGGTTACTTCTAAATAAGTAGGCATAGGATTGCATCCCTAGTTTGTTAGATGAAAGGATGTAGGCAATGGAATAACATATGAATAGAACAGATTAAATTTGAAGGACATAAAAGGAATTTAAAACTGCAGTGAACACTAACCTGGGACTAATTCATGAAAAATGTTGAAAATCACTGTAAATGGGAGTCACTTTTGGTAATAATGACAATAAACATAAAATAAGTCTTGCACTGAAACTATTCTGTTTCAGCACGATACAACAAATATTATGTAAAAGCAACATCTTTTATCTAAATGGACTTTTAAACATCGATGTTCTGTCAGTAGAAACTCTAATAATAATAATAATAATAATAATAATGGTTTGAAGTGATTCATTTATCTCTGCAAGTTTTTTTAGTTTAAAAGCTCTCATTAGATCATTTGGGAGTACTCTGATCACTTATACATACCATGAACTGTATGAGATGGACTGTTTATGAAGTAGATTGTGGAAAAGTTGCAAAGGAGGATAACTAAAATGTACTCCTTTATCAAAAAGGATTTGTTTTGTGAAATGGTAATACTCATACAGTCTGTTCAGCTAAGATATGTTGGTTTTACATATTGTCGGATGCATTCTATATAATTATAACAATTCAAGATGGTTAGTTGATGTTACATCAATGGAAGCTAATTATTAGAAGGATGGTTACATGATAGTTGGTGTCCTCTCATTATTTTTGAATGAAATACAGATCAGAATTTAGGGAAGGTAACACCTGCCCAGCTGAGGGGAGGGGATTAGAGGTGTTGCAAGCATTTCTGTAGGGACACTTGCAAAAGTGAGTGCCCCTACTCAAATGCTGGCGAACAGGATCAAGGAAAGCCCAGGCCAACTCGCAGCCTGTTGGGAACAGGGCTACATTAATTAGAATTTTGTGAGTCCCTGCCAGTACCCACTTTTGAAGCATGGGAAAGAGAGCCTATCTACACACGTAAGAGAAAACACTTTGAAAACATTTTGAAAACTGTATATGGAGTGTATCCTGGGCCCCAACAGTTCTCAAAACTGTTATAAACAGTTCTAAACTGTTTTTAAAGCTGTAGTGTAGATAGGCTCAGAGGCTGCACAGATGGCAGAATCTGGTACACTCCAGAAGAGTGCATTTTTCACAGGAAATTGGCCCTCTGTGGATCATTAACACTGGGTAGAAACCCCTCCAAGGCACTTACCCAGGAAACAGTGATCTGATTTGTATGGTGGCAAATACAAACATTACCAAGATTTGGACCCACTTTCATGAAGATATATTGAAAGAATTTAACTTTAAAAAGTGGGTCCAAGTTTTCTTTTTTACCTTCTTCCCTTCTCATCCCTCTTTTCCTTTTGCATCATGACTTTTAGATGAGAAGTCTGCTGGCAAGGATTGCCTTCTTCCCTTTTCTCTTCAGTGCTATTCAGCTATAGCCTGTGGCCAAGCTTAACATAGCAGTTTGTGAAGTATATTGATAGCTAGACATGAGGGGGGGGGGCTGTCTTCACGGTACTGAGTTGATGCCACTCCACTGCCAAACGCCATGATATCGCTGCTGTGGGGAGGCAGCAAGTTATTTACATGAAGGGAGGCAGCGTAGGCTTTCCATCCGTATCATTGGGCCTGCCCCTTCACCTTCTGCCCTGGAATGCCACCCCCATGCAGCATCCAAGCAAAGACTGACAGGGAAGAGCTGCGCTGACCTTGCTCAGCCAGGAAAAGTCAGAGTAAGTCCCTGACTTTTCTGCTGCGAGCCTATGGCTGTTTTCCCTGGGGTGGCTCCAAATCTGCGTCTGTGTCATATCACTGATGCAGCACAGATTCAGAGCCACCCCAGGGCAAAGATGACATTAGGACAGCCCCATGGAGACTGGTCTGATATGAAGAGGAGGGTTGGGATAAAACAGAAGCAAGCATTTAATGTTTTTTGTTTTAAATTGTTTTATTGTAATTTAAAATTTTGGTGGAAGGGTTGAGTATAAATCGCTATGACAAATAAATAATAAATGTTTCCCCATGCATTTCCTCCAGCAAAAGGACATTTGAAGAGAGCTCACTGGCAGGTGGCAAGTAGTGGATTTCCCAAGCAAATCTGCTACTTTCCCCAACCTCTTGGTTTTCAATTAAATTTTAATCACTTTTGCAAACATAGTGTTTCAGAGGAAAAGTTGGACAAACTGATTTGCAGAGGTGTGTTAGATTATTATATTAGATACAGAAGAAATGGAAAAATACTTAAATATTCTCAGTTAAGGATTTGTTTATTATCGTAAGGTTCCCTACACAATGCAACACATTCAGATGAATGGTAAATAAATTATATTGTGCCATATGTGCATTTAATCACCTTATATGCAACCCTGAGCTCCTTATGGCCTTGGGCAATCTTTTAGTTCCTTTTCTATCTTACTATTCATTCATTTTCCAATGTTTTTACAATGCTAACAGACCCCAATTTCATTTTGAAGAAGAAATACTCACTTGCTTGATTTAATTCCACCCTCCCTGTATTATGACAAACACATTAAGTCTGGGTAGAAGAGCTATTTAAAACTCAATTTTCTTGTCAGTGGCACAAATGTAGACTTCTTGTTTCCCCATTAATTTCCTTATTAATCTTGAATCAACACAAGCCTTTTGTATCCTGATAATTCAGGCACCATAAGCTGAAACCTCTCATCAATTTCTTCTAAATCTTGGTCTCTGACCAAGACCATACCTTTCAGCATTTTCAGGATTCGAAAATCTGTGCCCTTATTTTACATTATGTGAGTTTCTCATGCTAAGATGGAGAACCAACGAAACGAGCAAACCACTCCTGCAGTTTCTGGTTGTTGGCAGGCACTACAAAGGATTTTTGAATGTCTTAATTTCAATGGGTTGGATCCAGAGTAAGTTAGTCATGGTTTAGTCCCATTGAAATTAATACAAAAGGTTTTTGAATGTCTTAATTTCAGTGGGTTGGATGCAGAGTAAGTTAGTCATGGTTTAGTCCCATCAAAATCAATGGGATGTAAGTCATAGATAAATTGCCTCATTGATTTCAATGGGAGTAAAGTGTAACACACCTACTCTGGACCCAACCCAATATGTAGATTCCCACCCACCCTCTTAGTTTACATGTAGTCATCAGCAACCAGTGTCAGCAGAACCCATCTCCCCATTCCCATCAGTATTGTAGAATAATCCTCTGGCATGCCACTACTAAGAGTGAGTTCAAGCATTCATATCCATCTTTTGATCATTATGGTTTGAATGGAAGCCCCATTTAGAAGACTTCCCCTTCTACTATAGAACATATATAGAACATAAATGAGTGTCTTTCCTACCCTCTCTGTATAACATTGGATACCACAGTGAGAGAATGCACAGTGCTTTAGCAGCAGTCCAGCAATTCTTGTAATATATTGTTCTGCTCTGAAATATTTCAGCTATGACTTGTGTGTGTGAAACAGATCAAATACTACACAGAGAGCTTTTATGTCATCTCAAAACATCTCAGTAGAGATGGTCCACACCATTAATTGGCGCTAATTGCAAATTGCACACACTCTTAATCACATCAAGTGATGAATATAAAATATTCAGAAAATGGAAGTCTTCCCCAAATGAGGAGAATAAAAAGGAAATGCCAGTAAACAATAAGTGATAAAAAAGCAGTTTGAGGAGCACATCACTAATAACATCAAAGGAACAATAAATAATTCTTTAAAAATAGCAGCAGGAAACCCCTAGTATAATTGGATGACAACAGAGTAAAAGATTACTAAAGGGGTATAAAGAGATTGTGGAGAAGCTGAATGAATTATTTTCATCTGTCTTTGCTGCAGAAGACGTAGGACAGATTATCTGTGCCTGAACAGACGTTTTCAGAAAGGCAGTCTGAGGACCTGAGGCATAGAACATTGACAATGTATTCCTTCATCTTGGAAACATTGGCAAACGCTCTACCAGTAGAGTGTGTTGAGAGTGTCTTTGGCGGGGGAAGGAGAAATTGGTAAGTTTGATTAAGGTTTCTACAGGAACCTAGAGTACTCACTTTACTTTTTGCATTGTTATCAGCCACTTTTTACATCAACAGTAATGTTTTTTTGTAACTGGATTTCTTCTTCTAGAACTACACATTTTGTGTGTGCGTGCCCATTTTGCATATGTAAAAAGGGAGAGAAGAAAAGAAAAGTAGTTGTGCTGGTCCATGAGAAAAATATCAAAAATTTACAGTTGGGCAATATCTTTAATAGGACCACACAAAATCCCACAAAATTGAGGCAGCAATCACTTCCCACCAAAAAGACCCTCCAAAAGGTTTTGCAATGACCCAAGAACTTCCTTCTCCAGACAGTGGATGTTACTATGACTTCATTCATTGGCTAAATATTCAGTAAGGCAGGAACAGGCTATTTTTGCTTCCAAAACAAATGGGCAGAATAGTGGCTGTGCACTTTGCCTCATATCTCAGGTTCTACAAGGGCTAGAGACTCACTTTAAAAAAGAAAGAAATATAACTGGAAATCTGGGAATTTGGCTCATCAAGAGCGACTGCAACTGATTCCCCTTTCCCCTTCCTGCCATGCAGGCAACATTAACCTGTCTTGAGGATATCAAGTAGGGAAAGTCCTGCCAGGCAGGTAGTTCATTCCTCACTTAGCTTCTTTAAAAAGAAATAGCCAATCACATTTTTTCTTCTCAAGTACGGGAGTTGAGTCTTGGCACAAAGTAGGAGCCCTTGGCTCAGATGAAGTCCCTAGTGTTCTTTCATGTTGAGTTTTGCAGACCACACAATCTCTTTTTAGAACAAAAATCAAAACACATAAGGAATGGCCATTTGTGGCCATTAACCATACTTAATATTTTAATACCCCCTCCCCCTTGCATTTTTTGGGTGCCCAAGCAAGTTTTACAGGCTTGAAAGCCCCCATACTTGTCTTACTCAATAAGTCTTTCTCTTCCTTGGGTCCTTTTCATGAACAGCACCTAGCAGATTAATTCAGTTGAACAACCAACATGATTGCAGGGCTTTTTAATTCGAAGGTTCGTGGAGCACATTTGCCATTCATGCAGTTTTGTTATTAACTGCAATGAAAATTTTGACATATAAAATTGTCCACCCACCATTGAAGAATTCAGACATGCTTCATAATTATAATGGAGGAACTGTATAAGCTGAACTAAAGAGCTGACCTTCCAAAGCAAACAAGGGAGACTTGCCGTACCTGCCTCACCCTCAACATTAGCAGAAAGAAAGTGATATTATTCCTATAGATTTCCTTATATAGATATGATTCCTATAGATTTCACTAAAACAATAACATTGTCTACTTGGCTTGAACTGTCCTACTGAACTGCATGAAAGACTGAATTGTAGGCCATAGAATGAACTATAAAGCACTGCTGCTAGGCTTTGTTAAATTTCATGGTGAAAAGAACGGCACTCCAGTGAGTTTATAAGAATTACGTTTTAAATAACTTGCTCTGGAGAACTGTCTTAATTATTGGAATCAAAATCTAAGAATGTAAGAAGACCTTAGTGGATCAGACAAAGGGTCAACATTCAACTTCCTACAGTGGGCACCCAGATGTCTTGGGGAAGAATGCAAGGAGGGCACGAAGGGAACTTCTCTTGGTGTCCCCCTTACATACCCAGTAGGAACTGATATAAATTGCCCAGAATATATAATTGAGATAGTCTGCTTATGTAGTCTCGTCACCATCACAAGAGAATTTGCTGTTCATGATTTCGGCAGACATTATAACAACCCTCTGAAGAAGGCCTAAAAAACAAGAGGCCGAAACTCATTGGGCTTTTGTATAACAAACCTTTCCAAAACACCTTGAGACTTCTCTCCCGTTTTGTGTACCCAAGGATAGCAACCTCAGGAAAGAGGGATTTCCCCCCCCCCCAAAAAAAATGGTAGGGGTACCACCAAAATTGGGATTGTATGCCCTCTATACTCCATGCAGACCATGACCTTCAACCAGTAAAGCTATTTACTTACCCACTGTCCTGTCTTTGCTTTGAACAGCAGCTCCAAA
Source organism: Anniella stebbinsi (assembly GCA_029215795.1). Taxonomy (NCBI): domain Eukaryota; kingdom Metazoa; phylum Chordata; class Lepidosauria; order Squamata; family Anniellidae; genus Anniella; species Anniella stebbinsi. The sequence continues at coordinate 193,579,659 of JARDYH010000004.1, forward strand.
TGTAGATTGCAGCCAGGTGTTTAAGAAACAGATTCTGATATGGCGCATAGGAAATTAAAAGCTGTTCTGTGCTACCCCAAGCATTGTCTGGATTATTGGATTGTGGCCAATATGAAAAAGTAGCACATGGTTTGTAGGTGAGGGCAGGCATGGGATGGGCAAGGGGCATGATATATATGGCTAAAGCGCTAATCAACGTGTGTGCGGAATGATAATTATGATATAGATTGTGTCAATTTGAGTGACCTGAGTCAATGAACTTATACTATGGTTAACTGGAATAAGTATTTGCAAATATTTGAGATACGTCCGATTTTGCTGTTCAAATTTTGAAAGAGCAATTTTACACTCAGCATTCCAATTCACATTCTGAATATGACATTTCCACCTCAGAATGTGAATTTGAATGCTTTGGACGTTGGCATCTCTTATTGTATTGATCTTGGCAGTCTTCTAATATGAATGAAATGCCATATGGCCACTTATCAACTGCTGTCAAATACTAATGTTTCCCATCTTTGGTACATGGAATTCAGGCAGTTGTGCGGAGCTGGTGGCATTCCACAGTGGGAGTTCTTCTAGGTCAAACTGGAACCCCCACCCCGCAAATAGGTCAATAGGCCCTTGGGAATAAATAACATCATCATATACCATATTTCACCGAATGTAAGACACCATCGATTGTAAGACACACCTAAATTTCAGGGCCACCAACAGGAAAAAAGCTTTGTGCCGATTGTAAGACGCACCTTAATTTCAGCACCCCTTCCCCCCTCCCCACTCACCTCCATCGCCGTCGCCCATCCTTGCCACTGCCGCCGCTGCTCCACGCTGCCGCCAGTGCTCGCCTCGGCCTGGCAAGGTGTCATTCCAAGTAACAAGGCAAGCGTTGTCAGTGGCGCGGAGCAGCAGTGGTGGCAGCAGTGAGGATGGGCGATGGCGATGGAGGGGAGGGGGGAGAGTTAGGGCCCCGCAAGTCCCTCTTCCCCTCTCCCCCTCCCCTCTAACCTTGATCACTGCCACCCCAGCCTGGCAAGGCATCATTACTGGGTTCCCAGTAACGATGCCTTGCCAGGCCTAGGGGAGTGTTGCCAGCTGCGCAGAACAGCGGCGGCGGCAGGGAGGACAGACGACGGTAATGGAGGTGAGTGGGGAGTGGGAGGGTTAGGGCCCCGCAAGTCCCTCCTCCCCCCTCACAAGTCCACCCTCCCCACTCAACTTGATCGCTGCTGCCTCGGCCTGGGAAGGCTTCAGTACTGGAAGGAGGCCATGATCTCGCGAGGTCTTGCGAGATCGCGTTCTCCTTCCCAGTATTGAAGCCTTCCCTTTTCTGGCCTGTTGGCCGCAATAAAGTTGATTGATTGATTGATTGATTGAAGCCTTCCCAGGCCGAGGCAACAGTGATCAAAGTGAGCGGGGAGGGGGACTTCTGACTGGCCTTGTGGGGTCCCTCGGGACCTGCTAGGGCAAGTCGCAGGGGGGGGGCATGCAGAGCCCCAATACCATCTGCAAAATGTGGGAGAAATGCCGCAATTGCAAGACACCATTGATTCTAAGATGCACCCCATTTTTACAGATGTAAACATGGGAGAAAAAGTGTGTCTTAGAATCGATGAAATGTGGTAGCCAAATTTGTTTGGCTACGTGATGCCAATTGGGGCAGGCACGCAGAATGTCCCAACTTTGATCCCCGGCATTTGCAGATAGGTCTGGGAAAGACCGCTGTCTGAAGCACTGAAAAGCTGCTGCAAGTCACTGTAGAGAACATTGAGTAGACAGGCCAGTGGTATGTCTAGGTATTAGGCAGCTTCTAATATTCATATGCTATTTGTGCCATCAGAAAAGGCTTATGACTTTGAAAGAAAATGGTGCTGTAGCAGCTGATCAGAGTTACAAAGGCAGCACTAGAAGCGGGAGGGGGAGAACCCACCCTGGCAAGAATTCTCTGACACTGCTAGCTGTCTGTGGCTACTTAAAGGGAAGACTCATTCTTAAAAGAAAGGCAGATTTACGTCTTTAATTGTGGCCTCTTTAATTGTTGTTTACTAGTGAATGGACCCAATTTCACATTGGCTGGAATAGCCCCTAGTTTGATGCAGTGAAACCTTGAAGGAAACATACACAGATATTAGAGATGAACACATAGTACCGACCTACCCCATCTAAATGAACCCATGCCTGATGGCACCCTTACACGTGTCCCCTGCCATGATGTATCTTTATAGTTTTCTGAGGGTGGGCTCCTTTCTACTCCATTCCCCTGTGGGGGCACTTCCTCACAGCAGGGGGAAGGGGCAGGCAAATAATTCTGTCCCTCAGCCTACTAAACTTTTGTGGCTTCAAACTAGATTCACCTCCGTCCATGTCATTGGGTGGTTGCTGAACCTCTGCTAGCCATTCAGCCATGCTCAGCTTTTTGTCCAAGCCACTGTGTGGTCTGCAAGCACTCAGCAGCTGCCTGACCCCTTAGCAAGCTACCGTTTTGCATAGAAATAGTGGCTTGGGTTTCTCTGTAAATGTAATGTTGCATAAATGGTGGCCATAAAGAGGCCATTTATGCAACATTACAGGCAGTAATGGATCAACTGTTGCATAAATAGACCCTTTATAGCTGCCATTCACATAGGGATTGGCGAGCTCAGCCAGGGCCCATCCCGCAAGCTTGCTGAGCCAGGTCACATGAATCTTTGCCGAGTGAATGGAAGACTCATGAGCCTTGTGAACCCTCAGCAAAGCACACTTTCCGGGGCCTCTGGAAAGTGTGCAGTTCCCCTGGCGATGCCATTGCATGGTCAGGGGAATTGTGCACTTGCCTGAGGCCCTGGAAAGTGCACTTTGCTGCCCCCCGGTGCCAATCAGGGTCTTAAATGCCATGTTCATGGGGCCTTTGAGGCCCCCATTGGTGGGTGGGGGGAGAGAGAGAAATACACAATTTCCCCAAGACTGGGGAAATTGCATATTTTCCCCTCCACTCTAATGCCATTAGAGTGGAGGGAGAAAATGTATATTTTCCCCTGCTATGTTAATGGCCACTTTAGTCTGCATGTCAAGTTTCAGATCTCAAGTTTCAGCTTTCAGGGGGACTTTGCAGGTTTTCAAATCATCCTTATCACATAGCAGTTACCACTTGCTTTGTATGCTTTTTGTTTCAGTCCTCCACACATTGGTGAAGCTTTCCAACAATTACAGAATATGTTACAAAATACCAGGTGGGTGGTGGCAAGTTGAGAAGAATTTGCTTTAATGTTGTGGAATTGCTCTTGTTGTTATTTTTTTAGTCAAGAGTAATAAACTTTGCTGAAGAGGAGTAATATTTCCAAGTTGTTGACCTACAGAAGCATTTTACCAATTCACAACTCTCCACACTTTTTGAAGTACATGTCTGGCAATATGACTCAAACCATTTGCCCTGTACAGAGAGGCTTCCTTTGAAGGGCTAGCATATCAGATGTTGCAAATTTGCATCCTTGGGTTGCTTCAGGTGTGGCTTCACAAAGAACTCCAAATGTCTTGAGTAAACAGCAGCAACAACAAATCTCACCCTCTCAAGGATGAACAGCTGTTTCTACAAACATCTCTACAGGAACTTAGCCACAATAGTTATATACAAACTGTCAGGGCTACTGAATTTTTCTTTCTGGACCATTAGGAATGCTGTTTGTATAACACATGCCCACTAAGTATCTTTCGAAACAGATCCTTTTGCAAAAAAAGCCACTCCATAGCTTTGGCATATATAACAGCATGGTTTCAATGTAGATCACAGACCACCTCCTTTCGTTGGTGATGTTTGTAATTACTTGGTTCGGAATACAAATTTGTTCAGCTCATAATGCTGTAACGTATTACATATTAAGCATCATTACTCTGAGAAGTTATTTCCTGGCTCAGAATGGAAAACAAGATTCAATGCATGGTCAGTAATCAAGTGCTTTGTAGGCATATGTACAAAGAGTTATTTACTGTTAGACTATTAGTCTCAGTGAAATTCACATTTCTCATTGAAAGTGATCTTGATAGGCTGGAGTGCTGGGCTGAAAACAACAGAATGAAATTTAATAGGGATAAATGCCAAGTTCTACATCTAGGAAAAAGAAACCAAATGCAAAGTTACAAGATGGGGGATACTTGACTCAGCAATATCACAAGCAAGAAGGATCTTGGAATTGTTGTAGATGACAAGCTGAATATGAGCCAACAGTGTGATGTGGCTGCAAAAAAAGCAAATGCTATTTTGGGCTGCATTAATAGAAGTATAGCTTCCAAATCACACAAGGTACTTGTTTCCCTCTATTTGGCACTGCTTAGGCCTCATCTGGAGTATTGTGTCCAGTTCTGGGTACCACACGTCAAGAAGGATGCAGACAAGCTGGAAGCCCTGTGAGGAGACTGAAAGAACTGGGCATGTTTAGCCTGGAGAAGAGAAGATGGAGTGGAGACATGATAGCACTCTTCAAATACTTGAAAGGTTGTCACACAGAGGAGAGCCAGGATCTCTTCTCGATCATCCCAGAGTGCAGGACGCGGAATAATGGGCTCAAGTTACAGGAACCCAGAGTTTGGCTGGACATCAGGAAAAATTTCCTAACTGTTAGAGTAGTATGACAATGGAACCAATTATCTTGGGAAATCATGGGCTCTCCCACACTAGAGGCATTCAAGAGGCAGCTGGACAACCATCTTTCAGGTATGCTTTAAGGTAGATTCCTGCACTGAGCAGGGGGTTGGACTCAATGGCTTTATAGGCCCCTTCCAACTGTACTATTCTATGATTCTATGAAACTTCCACTATTCCCTGTGAAATGATACAACTATATGTCAGTGCTATCATTAGGCAGAGTGAGCATCTGCTGCACCATCCCTATTCAGACATGATCTCATTGGAAGGCCTTGGCCAAATGGTCTCTCAACTGCAGTTGTCCCATCTGCAACATGGGCATTATAATGACATAACTTGCAGACGTGTTACAAGGACAAGAGTGAGAGACATTGTAAAAGCATTTTGCACTTGAGATGTTCTTATTGTTGGGTTGACTTAAAAAGGATTACCTTAATAGGAGGATTAAATTGATGTGAGATTGGGAAGAAATTGGTGGGTTTTATTCTTCACCTTCCTTTGAAGCATGTTGTACACTTCCTTCGAAACCCTAAGTGGGTTCTCTTTATTTAATCCTAGTCAAACAAGCACACATCTCTTGTACATCTTGTCTGCTTCTGCTATCTACTTGAGGTGCAATACAATCTGAATGAAAAAAGCTAATTTATTAGTGGCATTTGAGTATGAAGAACTGAATTAGGTGAAACAGTAGTAGTTTGTATCCTATCATTTAAATTGTTTTTTGTTCAATTCAATCATTTTTTAAAAAAGGAAAAGGAAAAGCCACAAAGAATAACATCTACCAATAAAATTCATGTCCTGACAAAATATGCTAAGTTGGTTTTGGAAGATATTCTGGGTCTGTCTTTTCCAGCCCTCTGGAGAAAAGTTCTGAAGTTGGAATTAGTCCACCAAGAGTATCTTTATATGGCCTTCCCACTCAGACTGGTGTTATATTTGGATTTAGCTATTTATTAGACCTCTTCAGGTGGTTACTCCAAATTGGAATATATATATATATATATATATGAGCTATATCATTGGCTAGTGCTAGAAATTTCTGAGAGCTCTTTGGGCAAGTTACCTTCAATGGGCCCCTCACTCAGTGAGTCTACGTTCTTACTGCTATTGTCACCAGCTGCCATTGCTCCTCATATTCCCCACCCCCAATCATTGCTTTCATTTGCCTGCTTGAAAGGCAGAAAGTCAGTGTGCGGAAGCATGCACCGTTCCTCCTTCTCACCACCATTGTCGTCTCGGCCAGAGTGAAAGGCATGTGAATTAGCAGGTTGCAATGGTGAAGAAGAGGAGTAAGTCCAAGGGACTCTTGTCAGTGTGTCCCTGCCTTTGACTCTAACCCTGTCACTAGCAATACTAGAAATGAGGTGCTCTGCAGCTGGTGTGAGACCATTCATGCAGTCACATATATTTGATATAAGGATGTTTTAGCTTGAACTATCTATAAGAAATAAACTTAGGATGGTGATAACGGTACCAAACAAAGGGGAAACACATAATGATAAGGGAAGACTGAGTTTACCTCTAACAGCAATAGGCAGTTGAAAAGGAAGGGTCATCGCTGAATAATTTCTAGTCATGTTCTTGAGGGGTGCTTTGTGTTTCATACTTCAGTAATGACTTGCTGACTTCCGCATTGCCATTTTCCTGTCCTTCTTCCGGCAGCACAAAGACAAAGCAGCTAGGAACTAGCAGGGGGCAGTACCAGAAGCATAGTTTAAAACAGTCCAAAGGTCCAAACACCACAGACAGTAACAAAAAACAAAATCTATGTGACCAGGGAATATTTAAGATTAGAGTCTAAGAATAGATGCACCAACATTGTTCCAGCACTTCTGTATCTGGCTGCAAAGGCTTTTAAATCAGTGAAGGCTACTGTATCTGGCAGTGAAGGCTTTTAAAGCCCTCAGAGCCTCACCCAGAGCACAGCTGCAAACTACCAGTGTCACTTGAGAAATGATTTACTCACAAGGAAAGTCTTGCTCATGAGTAGCCCTTTACTCACAAAGATTCCATATTCCTCAGTTGAGCACTTCTGATTCTGGTGGCTGACTCTGCACCTTTAGGCAGCTGCACTCTCTAGGACTAGGGACATCTTGGTGGGGGTGGGATGGGAAGATTTGACTGCTATTTCTCCTCAGGGTAAAGGATCCCTGTGATCTGGTTTCAGGTCCTTCAACACAGGCTGCTCCTAAAAGAATGGACCATCATGGGGAAAGATGATTCTTTTAAGGGGTGAAAGAGAAATAAGTGAATCTAAAATTGATCATAAGTGAATTGCTCATTTTGTATATTTTCCCCAACAAATTCAAGTGGCTGGCCAGGTGACAACAGGTATGTATCCATATCAAATCTGTTGTTTCTGAGATCCTGCTCCATTCCTTGCAATGGTGATTGCTAGTCTAAACAACTGTAAGGAAAGAGTGAGTTTTAAATTGAACTGAACCGTGGATTGTGAAGTCATACTTCATATGACTGTTAGATAGGGTGTGGGGCTTTCCTGCTTTCCACTGGGTCTCAAAGTTATTTTTGGCTAGCTGTGGAGGTGGAGGTAAAATAGCTTCCAATGACATTTGGCTAGATGAATATTGCTTAGCCAGGTGTCTGAAATGTATGAATCGGCAGGACAGGTTCCTCCCCAGAATTGATGCTCTAATTTCTTTCCATCATTGAGTTGGATCCTGAACAAGGAGTCTTCAGCTTAATAAAGACTCCATTGAAAAAGATATTAATAAATTGACCTCTGCATCCACTTGTTACTGGCATTGTGGGACATATTAACTGCACCTTAAATATTGCTTAGGAAAGACCTATGAAATTTATTTGTCTTCAATGACCTCTTGAGAGAATGGGCTCTTTAAAGCATTGAGTGGGTTGTTTTTTCCAATTTATCTTTTATGAGGTTCTCTGTTAGGAGCTCTGTAGTTCTGTTCCTTTATTTTGGCCCTTACTGCAAACTTGTAAATTACTTTCAACAATATACTTGATGTTGTAATGCCTCCCAGAAGGCCAGAGGATAAAGACATGAAGACAAAGTTTATTCCTAAGGTATTGTGGTTGTTACTTTCACCTCTTCTTTGTATTATCAACTTCTTTCTTTTACATTACTGTTTTTCAAGTTGTGGGCCGGGGACCACCAGTGGGGTTCAGCTCACTTTCAGGTGGGCCTCATCAGCACCAATCCAACCCACAGCCTTGTGGTTGGATTGATGCCAATAACTCACTGCATGGGTATGCATGTGAGTGGAGAAGGAAGCATGGAATAAAGACATGGACACCAGAGCTTGGGAATAAACTAGGGCCTCTTTATTTAAACAATAAGGTAGATCCACCCCTCCCTGGATCTACATGTGAAAGTGCAGGAATCCATGTCCTTACCTCAGGCCACTTACCTGGCATTATGGGTGAGCCACTCTCCAAAGCCAGGAGTTGGGTAAACTTGGCCCCTCTCTTATGTGACATTTTTGTAAGTGTGGGGAGATCACCCCCACTCAGAGCTATAAAACTCTGAGTAGATGAGGCAGGAGGATATTCAAAGGTATACCATATCCTGACACAGGAGCCGTAACACGGGAGCAGGTCCTCTGGATATGTTGATCACCAGAAGGTGCCAGAGTGCTATTCTGATATAGCAAATTCCTGCTCATCCTTACAGCGAATCAACCCATTTATCCACCCTCCTCAAATAACCTCCAGTATGGAGTAGGCAAAAACCTCTCCACCATTTATTGTGAGGGGGAAAAATCCTACTCAGCCCTCCCTCCAAAGGGAATGACTGGCTAAATCCCATCCTAGATGAAGGGAGGGAGAGAGGGTGGAAGCTGGAAAGCCAGAGAGAGTGAGTTAAAGTGGGGCCAGCCTTTTATAGGCTCTGCCCTCACCCTTGCCTCACATGGCCCATGTGCATAGGACACGCGAGGCCTTTATTCCCCTCCTCCCCACCCACAATGGCCATTTCCCCCCGCCTGAGCCGTGCTGGCTGGGCGAGTAACAGATTTGGTTAGTAAGCAAGGCAGCAGTCTGCATAGTTGTTGTAAGGAAACCAGATTGGGGAAAGTTAGTTTACATGGTTGGAATTGTATTCAGAGGGTTGCGGTTTAGAGGGTTGGGGTAAATGAAGAGGGTTGGATTTAGAGGGTTGGTTTATTTCTTTCTTCTATACCATCCAATACCAAAGCTCTCTGGGCAGCACAACAATTGGGTGGGGGTTGAGGTTGGATTTAGAGGGTTGAGGTTGGGGTAGGCTGGTTTACAAGGTTGGGGCTGAATTCATTTGTTCTTCCATCTAATATTGCAGAAATGTTACTGTGGACAGAGTTACATATTTATTTAGCACATTTATAAAGGGATGGGTGAGAAATTTGATTCAGTTAGCTTTTGATAAGAATCTACCAAAATTTACAATTCCTTCATAAAGAGGATGAAAAGAAATGTTTTTAAAATGGAATGTATGAGAAACCCAAACTGCTAGATTCATCTATCAAGGCCCAGGTCTTTGAGTATTTAATTCTTAAACATCTGGGTTTGAATCAGCCATGTAAGCACTGAATTTGGGTTTCCACTCCTTTATTTCAGACTGACCCTCTCATTTTTCACTGAAGGTGTCTCCCAGGCAGTTCCACTGCAGTGTGCCCAATCCCTCTGCATTAAATTCTGGGCATGCTTCTGTGACCTGGCAGTGATATGGTCAAGGGCTGCCCCCCTCCCTTCCATTCACTCTTTTTCCCCATTGGCCCTACTATCGCTAGTCCGAGTAACCTGCCTTTCCAATTCACAAAAGTGCTACAGCACTATTCCTAGCCTTCACAATTGCACAGTCGTACCTTTCCCGAAGGAGATTATCTACCTCTCATTTCTCATTTATAACAGTTCCATAGCACTATTCTTAGCTTCCACAGTGGTAGCTTTTGCCAGTCAGAGTATCTAGCTGTCAGAATTACAAAGTAGTTACTTCCCAGTAGGGATGTGTATCGTATTGTTAAAATGTACAATAATGATACGATAAGGTCATTATCGTGCATGTGTTTAACGATAACGATACAATACAAAAACCTACAATAATCATCGGAGACGATAATGTTCGGGCGATTTTATCGTTTTATCGGACTGCCATATAAATATACCTATAACTTCTGTATTTTAAAAGTTAGAGGCTTAAAACTTGGTCACAGTGCTTATGGAGTATGCCTAAGTAGGTGTATGAAATTTGAGATCAATCCCCCCAACCCTCGATTTTATATGAATTTTTAAAAGATCATTTCCGTTCTGACAGGTCTGAATGAACGCACGTGGCGAGCTGTCATTCAGACCTGTCAGAACGGAAACGATCTTTAAAAAAATCATATAAAATCGAAGGTTGGGGGGATTGATCTCAAATTTCATACACATACTTAGGCATACCCCATAAGCACTGTGACTAAGTTTCAAGCCTCTAACTTTTAAAATACAGAAGTTATAGGCATTTTTCCTTAAAAATAGGGCTGCAAAAATATCATTTTTTCACGATAATTATTGTGAAGACGATACGGTTCACCTACGATATGAATGAAGACGATATTTTTTGGGGGCCGAAATGATGATAACGATAAATGACAATATTTTTTGGCGTGCACACCCCTACTTCCCAGTGAGCATCTAGCCTGAAGTTCTTACTCATAGGAACGCAGCAGCAGAGGCTAGGCTGGACAGGGGTGGGAAACAAGCCTCTCCCATTTGCTGAGTGGCACCTCCAGGCATGATTATGTTCAGTACTCCTCCCTGACTTCCCCCATCCAACCTTGAAGTTTCAAGTCCTGTATACTCCCTTTTTCTTGCTTCATGTGCCACTGACGGACCAAAGCGATTTTAAGAAAATCCGGATATAAACAGGAAGTGCTTCTGATTCCATTGCCATGTAGATTACCTCCATGTTGGGAATAGCTGGATCTATTTAATTTGGTTGGTGCAGGTAAGTGAGAATTCCATTTTAGTTTAGTTTCAATCAAGATTTATCAAAATATGCAGATCTTTTCATATAAAGGATGGGAAGAAGTTGAGATTTTAAAAACTGGAATACAGGAGAACATGAAACTGACAGATTCGTCCATTCTGACATTTTTATTCTACTTTCTTCTATCATGGAACTCAAACTGGAATAGCTGGGTTCCCCAGCACTCTTTCATCCAGATATTGACCAGACTCAGACCTGCTTTAGTGTCAGCATGGTGGCTACATTATGTGCCCCCAGACAATCCCCTACATCCATAAAATGATATTTTATCATGTTTTAATACAAACATAGAGAACTGAAACTCACTCAACCTCCTGCCAAGTCTATGACCACAAAAGGACTCAAAGCTTCAGTCTTTTGATCTGGACAGATAGGGGAAATGTTAATGTTAGGCAATATGTGAATGTGCCAAAACATAATCAAAATTTAATTGGATGTTTGTTTTAAAAAATGAAGCTACATAGAGATAATCACTATGACATTTTACTAAGGAAATGCAGAATATTCCTCTTTTTTGAGATTCTTGGGAATTCCATTCATATGGTGCAACTACATTTTAAAAGCTGTCATATGGAGACTTAATTTGGGTGGTTTTGTCAAAGCAAAACCATTATTAGGGTCAAATCAGATGATACATTAAATACCCCTCTGCATTTAATGTGCAGGTTTTCCCCAAACCTGAGGAAGTCAGACCTGGCTAGGGTAACACATGCCTTAGTTAGATTACTGCAGTCACTCTAAATAGGACTTCAGTACCTTTGAAGAATCTTCTGAAGTTGCAGTTGTTCCAGACTGGGGCAGCAAGGATGCTAGAGGTGTTTTACAGTGGATCGTATTATATCTATCCTGTAATGGCTGTACTAACATAACTAGATTAACTACACTGCTAAGGGGACCCACTACCAAGTCCAGATTCTCAGCTTTCAAATTAAAAAAGAAGTCTCCAGCCCAGGGGTCCACAACCTTTTTGGACTTGTGGGCTCATTTGGGAATTTGAGAAACTGATGTGGGCACCACCACAAAATGGCTCCCATGAAGTTTATGGCTAGTCACATAATGGCTGCTGTCAGGGGCTGGGTAGTCAAAAGTGAGCTAAAGTGGGTGGGGGAGAGAAATAGCAAGGCTAGAGGCCAGGAGGGAGGGGAAAATAGCAAGGCAACAGGGTAGAAAGGAGAGAGAGCAAGTGTGTGTGTGTGAGAGAGAGCAAGGGAAAGAAGAGGGCAAAGGGGTACAGAAATGGGGGCAGATAGAAATAGGGAGACTAGACAGGGAGAGAAAGAAGATGGCCCTAACATTTCCCAAGACTACTATTTTTAAAAAAACAAAGTTTTCTTTTGGAAGGAGGCAGGGAGTGGTGAGCTTTGTGGAGGCCCTTGCTGTTGCTCGTGTATGCCATATTTGGGTGCCCTGCACTAGCCCTTGTACAACCCAAAATATGAGGCAAAATGTTCAGACACATTCCAACATTTTGTGAGAAATGGACAGTACTTTTGTGCAATCATTTTGTGACAAATGAGGCTATTTCCACCGTTCAGTGTGTTTAGCCAATGAATGATGTCAATGCTATGAGCAAGATTTGGCTATAGAAAGAAGTGTAGAGTGACCACTTAAGGGACTTCTTGGTTCATTTTTGAATCCCTCCCTCTTTTTTTTGGTCCCAGGAAGTCGTGCATGTGAGTGTACACAATGAGAGTCACATGGGTAATATAGAAAGGTTTCTGCTCCAAAGGAATTGACACACATAATAATATATTGTCTTGAGATTAGATACCTTTAGTAGTTTCTTTCCATATGATTGAAATAATGGAGAGAGAGAGAGAGAGAGAGAGCAGGGACATGCCTGCTGGTCCCATCTTCACTATTGCATCCCTATATAATCATGCAGGGTTCTAAATCATGTGGGAATCCTATGTGCATAGAGCCACTACTCCTTCATATCTTCAGCTCCACTGTGTGGACAGAAGGTGGTGAAGGTGACAGGAGCTGAGCCAGGAGGTGCACCTCTACTCTCCCTATCAATTATGGTAAACACATGAAGGGAGAATTACTGAAGTGGTCCCATGACAGCCAGTGTGGTATAGTGGTTAGAGTGTTAAATTTGGAGTCGTGAGATTTAAGGTCTAGTACCCACTCAGTCATGGAAGCTCACTGGGTGACTTTGGGCCAGTCACAGACTCTCAGCCCAACCTACAGTACCTCACAGGGTTGCTGTTGCTGTGAGGATAAAATAGAGAGGAGGAGCATTATGTATGCTGCCTTGGTTCCTTGGAGGAAAAAAGGCTGGATATAAATGCAATAAATAAATGAATAAATAAATGGTTACAGTTAAACGTGCCTGTAATGTTTATGTTCGTGAATTTTCTACAGGACACAAACATAGAAAAATCCTAGTTATGCAAAATCCTTGGCTTTCCTGCTCAGAATGTCAAAAATTAGTATAATGTATGCTGACAAAGTACCAATATACAACACAATCCTATGTATGCCTACTCAGAAGTAACCCCCACTGAATACAATGGGAGCTGCTCCCAGGTAAATGTGTCCAGGATTAAAGTTCATATTAAAAAAGTGGAGAACAAGAAAATCCTAACAAAGATATTACCTCTGTCGCGTCACATTTTCGTTTGTTCCATTCCATTTCCACATCAGTTTACACATATATTTCTTTTAAAAGTGTGCACGAAAATTCATACACAGTTTTGTTCGCATATTCATGGGAACAAAAATTCGTATGTGTTTTTGAACACATTTCCTCCTACTATATGCCTTTCCACCCCTTCCCAAGCAGTTTCCCTTAATACACGCTCCATTGTATGTTATTTTCCCTGTGCATTTTTGGGCACAGTTTTTGAACAGAGGAATGCATCGCAAAATTCAGAAAAATGCAAAACCTCAAAGATAATTGCATCCGAGTTCCTGTATTAGTTATGGAACTCCAAATAAGGTCACCTTGTATTAAAATGAGAACCAAACACGTTTCTTTCCCATTCCTATTCTGAATAATGTGTTTTTTATCCATTAGTTAAAACCAAGGAGAATCCCCTCAGTCTGTTTGCTCGTACTTCTAAGGATGAGTTTAGCATTAGTAAGCTCTGAAAAAGAATACATCCACTAGATGGCAGTAATACACAGGGAAGTATGCTTGGTGTGTTCCTCTTCCTTTGTGTCTCTCCAAACCTCAACAATGTAAGTGGATTGGTGTTTAAGCTGAAATGATAGATTTTAAATTGAAACCATTGTAGTACCCCCTCCCCTTTGTCTTTATTTGTTTTGACTAGCGTACGGACACATTCCTATAGGAAAAACTCATCATCCAGTGATGAATGGTTACCAGTTTAAAGTGGCTTTGGGGGGAGATGTTTATACAGTAAATCCAAGGAAACATTTCTGTTGGTTGAATATTCCCTAAATAACCCCAGCTTATTGTTTCTGTTCTGAGCCCGATACCTCTGAAACTAAAACTGGACAAAAACAAAGCAGAACGTTTGATCATTACTGACATTTAATGATCTTTTTTGTACAAGAATTATGGTCTTCTGTATTAGGTGTGAGGCTCTTTGTACATGTATACACATACTACTTCAGAGTTGCTCACGGTTGTACTGGCTGGGAAAATCCTGGTCTTAAGCAAGACTGTGAGAAGGTAAGAAGAACTTACTGACCCTGTTCAGATGACACGCTAAGCCATTGTGGTTAAGCATTTTGAGCTAAACACTGTGGCTTAGCGTGTTGTGTGAACTATTCCTAACCATGGTGGCTACATAACCACAGTATAAACACACTCACTAACCATTTGCTGCAAAAGGGTTAGTGGCCTAACCATGGATTAGCGTGTTGTCTGAACAGGCCTACTGGAGGATAAGGCTCTCAAGGACTACTAGCTATGCATTACCTCCAATATCAGAGGCAGTATCCCTCTGCATACCAGTTGCTGTGGAACATGAACAGCAGGGGGCTACTGCACTCATGTTCTACTTCTAGGCTTCCAGAAGGTGGCTGATTGGCCATTGTGTGAACAGGATGCTGGACTAGATTGTTATGAAGTAGCTTGTAATATCAATATATTTCAAAAGAAGATAGGCCTTTAGTATGATTCAGCATGACTCTTATGTAAGGAGCCCTGATGAGTCCAAATGGGCCAGTGCACAAAGTGAATATATACATTTGTGGCTAGAGATGCATGGCAAGCATATGTGGTTAAGGGTTTTCCACATGACCAGTCACCAGCTACTGTTCCAGCAGGCTATCCTGAGGGAGATGAGCCATTTGAACAAAACTCACCACCTCTGAAGCTTTCCAGAAAACTTGCCTGGGATTTGAGTCAATCTGTCTTGGAAGACGATTAAAGACATTTTGGGGCAGAGGACCATTTTAAGAAAGGCTTCACCTTTTCTCCCATGGCACAAGCTTATTAGTGGTGCAACTATAGCGTGTTTCTGAAGAAGCTGTGGCGAAACAGGTGCAAACTCCGGAGTCCCGTAAAGCCTGATCTTGCTGTGTGCTGGTTTATTTTCATTTCAGCATTTTATTACTAAATATGTGCAACTGTTTCTGAATGTTTTCACTCTGTTACAAACATAAGAAATTGATGTTACATATCCCAATCCTGTTGTAATTTCTTTCGTGCTGCTATATTAGCCTGTTTACCCCAGTGTTTTAATTGTTATTTATACTTTGTGCAGTAGTGTGCTGTTTTGCATTTATGTCTGTTGAATAAGTCACCAGCCACCATTCCAGCAGGCTATCCTGAGGGAGATGAGAAAGGGAAGCAAGGCCATGCCACCAGCTCTGCTGAGAAACTTAAGTTCCCCCCTCTTCCCTCCCCATTCTTTTTTCCTCATGTCTCATGGTTTTTTTAGATTGTAACCCTGAGGGTAAAGGCTGCCTTGTTTTACTGATTATACGTAAGTTGCTCCAGGAGCTTTTATGGGTGAAGAGAGGGATAATTTTTTTAAAATATATTTATTTAGCCTTCATTGTGCTGCTGTGAGAGAAAGAGGAGAACTGGAGGAAGAAAAGGTTGGATTTTCCCCTCTCCTCGTCACAACAGTTCTGAATAAAAATGGAGTGTTTTTCAGCTCTGAGGTAACTATTACAAATGGATAATCTGGCAACACTGAATGGAGGGAGGAGCCTGAGCCAGACAGTTGTGGTGGTGATGGGGGGATATGGAAAGAACCACAGTAGTAAAGCTCACTGAATGGGTTATGGTACTGAGTCTCAACCTGCCCAACCATACAGAGGGTTGGCTCCAGAATTAGTCACGTTGAGGGTAGACTCATTGCAATCAATGGCACCTAAGTCAGTCATGACTAAATTAAGTCTTGTTGATTCAATGGAACTCCATGGGCCTACTCCAAGCATGACAAGTCTAGAGCCAACCTTCTGAGCTTCGTGAAAGATGAGACTGATACCACTGTAAACCATTATCCTCTAGCCCAAGTTGGAAGGGGAGGGAGAATTGCAAAGCCAGCTAATTCTGTGTGTTTGTGTGCATGATGAATCTCTTTGTGCGTGACTCACTCTGTTATGTGTTCATGCAGTGGATACTGGGTGTTCATTTGCAGCTTGATTTGAATGTGGTTGGTGGTTTTCTGTGTGGCTTGTAGGGCATTCTCTGCATCCGATCTGATTTCAGGGCACCAGCTGCCACTCTGTGAGCAAATGGACCCTGCTCATTTTTGTGTGAAGAAAACACAGGCTTTTGGCCTTAAACGTGCACATTTAATCTTCTCTTTTCAAACAAAGCAAACAGCTCCCCTCACCCTTTCCTACAGCGTCATCACTACTGGGCACTCACGGATTTTTGCAGGTCCCTCTCATGACGCCATCTGCCTCCTGCACATCTCCTGCTGGTTTCCCACTCCTTCTGCCATTTTTTCATAGTCCAAACAAAATGCAACTCTTCAGAGATATAACGAAGTTGGTCGCCATTTCCTGACATGTGGAGAGAAGTTTCGCTATAAAATGCCCACTAGAGGGCACTGGCCCATTACACTGAATGGGTCACATGGTTGCAGCTTGTTCCCTTTCTCTTCTGTGGCATTCTTCTTGTCGCTATAGCAGAAGAGCAGCAGGAAGCAAGAGCAACGGCAAGGAAACACGATCCCCCCCCCCCCCCCCCCCGTCTGATGATCCCCCTTGTCCTGCTATATCTTGATTTGCTGTTCATTCTGTCTTTGTCATTTCTGGAACTGGGGGAGCCAAGGCAAAGAAAGAGAAAAACAAACCAAGGCAAAAGCTTCACAGTAGATGAGCACGTGCCTAGCTTCCTCATTAGAGGCCAGGATCCAAAGATACCGATAAGGATCATGCAACTGCCTTGTGCTAGCCAAGTGGAATGTTTTGGTGGGGGGCTGTTTCCTTGTTTTTCACCCGAATAGCCTCAAACTGAATTTGAGACTTCATTCCATTTCAAAAGTAGCTTGGCATGTGGCATTGGGCAACGCTGTTCAACAAAAACACAATTCCTTGGACAGACAGAAGTACTTTAATAGTTCTTTGGATCCTAGCCACACTTCCTAATTGCAGCAAGTCAGGGCCAATCCGCATGATGAGTGGAACTGATCTTCACAGCAGTGAACGTGTGAGTGCATCAGTAGGTTATGAAATCATAGTGCATAAAAGTACATGTTGAACTTTGGACATTACTGGGGGGGGTTGCTTTTGTTTTTGGCACTACTATTGTTCATTGGAGTTTGTTAGCTTGGCTACTGTGGTACAGACATTAGTAACCCCAAAAATGGATTATTGCATTGCGCTCCATGTGGGCTGCCCTTAAAGCTGCTCCAGAAGTTGGAGCTAGTGTGGAATACAGCAGCTTGGCTGTTGTTTGGACTGCCACTTTTCAGTGTGTAACTCCTTTGCTGAGGGAATTGCACTGGCTGCCTATTTGGTACTGGGCCAGGTTTAAGGTTCTAGTACTAGGGTACAAATAACATGAGACCAGGATACCTGAGAGAGTGCCTTCTCTCTTACCAGCCTGCCTGGTCACTGAGGTCATCTGAGAGCATGTCTGTCTGTCTGTCTGTCTGTCTGTCTCTCTCTCTCTCTCTCTCTCTCGCATGAACCTACCATCTGATTTGAGTCCACCAGGAGAAGAGCCTTCAGTTTGGTAGCCCTTTTCTTTGGAATTTCCTGCCTTTGGAGGTCAGGCAAGTGCCAACATTGCATTGCTTCCAGCATCTCCTGAAAACACTGCTGTTTTAGGAAGCTTTCAATGAATAACCAACTGTGGTTTTACCAGTACTGGGGATTTATTATAACTGTATTCTTTTAGAAATTGTATTTTTATTACGTCCATCATACTGCTATAAGTTTTGCCTGGATATTTATTTATTTTCTTTCTTCCCTGCCTTTCTACCCCAAAAACAAAACAAAAAAACAATGTGGGTGAGCTTATCAGATGATGGCCGCATTGGCATTACTCCAACTAATGCTGGGTCGTTGCCATTTTAATTTCCCACAATGCCCCTCAACATAGTGTTACTGTGGGTCATTGTGGGAAATTAAAGTGGAAGCTGCTCTACCACTGCGTGCTGGGAATTGTTTGAATGGAAGCCCATGGCAGATCCTAGCAGCTGTCTGAGGATACTGCAAGGGAGCATCAGGAAGAAGGGCTTTAATGTGTATTTTAAATACCTTACCTATTCTTTACATAACACATAAACTATGAAAATTGCTGCTATGAGATGCAGTGATGACCTCCAACCACAATGGGGGCAATTAGACAAATTAATGGAGGATAGCACTAGCAATGGCTTCCTCCAGAATGAGGGAATCATGCCTCTTAATACCAGTTGCTGGGGAACATGGGCAGGAGGCTGCTGTGCACTCATGTCCAATAGGCATCTGGTTGGCCTCTGTGTGGATAGGATGCTGGATTAGGCAGGCCTTTGGTCTGATGCCTTATTCACTGTTGTTAAAGCCATGGTTTAAGGTGTCTTCTGAACGTGGGCAATATATAGTAGCATGGCATGTATTGGCCACAATACAACAGAGTTAGGTATGATGAAATCTGTGGATTTAGGTATTCTTAACCTTGCACCAGAATGTGGCCATTATATCTATATATTTCAGCCAAATAATGGAGGCTTGCCTTTCTATCAAGCTCTTCTTTTTCTCATTCGCCAAAGAGAACTGTATTTCAAGCAGTAGAGATGTCAACAGCTGGAATGTGCATTTTGTGGAAATGTCTGCACTCTGAATCAGATACCTTGTTACCTTATCTATAACATTTATCCTCTTTTTAATTAAATTTGTTTTACTGTGCCTTAAGTGCAATGACAGAAATAGAAGAATTGTGTTGAACATCATTATAGAATTTCATACCTAACTCTGTTGTATTGTGGCCAGTACATCCCATGCTACTATATAAAAACCTTTGATACTTTAGGAAGGAATAATGAAGAAAATGAGACTGCCAGTCACTCTCTGTGAAGATTCTTGGTCTCTAGTAGCAATGACTAAAGAACCATTTCATTGGATAGACCACTTATGAGTCTTCTCCCATCTGTGTTTTGAACCTATTTAGACACTTTTGAATGATGTCTTCTTCTTTCTCACAAGCAAAATGCACATGCCAGCAAAAGCTTGTTTTAACCACCTTCAGATGAAACATATCTACAATAAAAAAAAAATATCTACAGTCTTTCATGGAAATGAACAACTAGCAATATTAAAGCAACAGCAATACAAGCAGAACTTGGTGTCCGCTATATGAAACCAGGAAATTAGAAAGAATGTAAACTAGAATCCCACTTTTGGATTCCACATATGCCTATTAGATTCTTGGCATGCGGGGGTGGGGATGATAATAGATGACTCTAGGTAGAGCTGAATGTTGAGGTGGATTGTCGTGGTTTATAGTCTTCTGTCACCAAATAAGCATCTGCTTTTTGCTGCTTCTGGAGCTTCAAGCAATAAAAAACAAGTTCTCAAAGCTACTTAGGAGGCTGTTTGACCATTCCTTTATAATTCAGTTTTTATGGTCTGTCATACCTGTCATGTCCAAGCAGGCTAGCTGCCAACAGCTGAAGGTCCAGGCAGATTTCCAGGGCTTCCATCACTAAAAAGAGAATGTATTTGGAGACTCCAGCCTGCATGAAACCTGTTCCAGGACTCCCAGAAAGAGGAGAGTAAAGATTCCATGAAGGTTGATGCTTAGCAACTCCACCCCAGTTACCCATGTATTTTCCAGAAGTTACTGAGAAGCACAATTACTAGCATCTAGATTATAAGCCCTGCACTGCACCCAAGATACTTGGGCACATATACTTTGGAAGCCATGTACAATTCAGGACCAGGTTATCTCAAGGAACGTCTCCCTATTTACCAACCTCATAGGCCATTATGATCTTCAGGGGAGGCCCTATTGTCTGTGTCATGGCCTACGGATTTCCGTTTGGCAACGACACGGAGATGGGCCTTCTCTGCAATGGCGCCCACGCTATGGAATGTTCTCACCTCTGAATACATCAGGCCTCGATGCTGGGGTGCTTTAGGCATCTATTGAATACATATCTGTTTGCTTTGGCTTTCTTCCTTTCTACTACTCCCATGATACTATTGTATATAGATGTTTCTGTGTTTTTTGTTTGTTCATTTTGTTTTTGTTTTCTTTTGTAAACTGCTTCAGGATTTGTTTAAAATGAGAGGCGGTGGACCTGCCCTATGGTAAATAATTTCTGGATATTAGTCTTTCAGGAGACTAGTTCAATAACAGGACAATGTCATCAATCTCCTCACCTAGCCTTGCTAAATGTATATAAAGGATTAGATATCAACTTGCTAAGTAAGGAATTAGTGAGTCATCTATTGTTAGAGGCAAGATGGTTGATAGCCAAGTACTGGAAAGACAGTAAAGGACTCTATCAAAAACTGGTACCAGAGAGTATGGCAGATCGCTCTTTTAGCGAAATTGACCCAAAAGTTAAGGATTGCACAAGGACAATTAAATGAAGACAAGTATGAAGGGGTATGGAGGAAATTCACTGAATACGTAAATAATGCAGAGCATGGGAGAATGCCTCCATCGCCATATACAGAGCTATGGGGAGCATAGGATCAGGTTCCCTTCTGAACCTGATCCAGGATTTAAGAGTGGGGAATAACAAAGTGTATTAAGCAGTTAATGAATATCAATATTAAAACCAGGTGGAAATTGTACTTGTAATTGAATGTAAATATATTTTACTTATGTAACCAGAATGAAAGAACAATAAAATTATTTTAAAATAACTAAATAAATAATAAAATTAAATTAAATGAGAAGTGGTATATAAATATTGTAAATAAATAAGAAAGAACTTTGGAACTGTGGAAGATGCTTTGAAATTTCCAGAAAGGCTGAATCCTCCAAGTCATGGATGGACAGAAGGCAGATACTGTTACTTAATAAGAGCAACAATGAAAAAGCTTCTATTCTCCCCTCCCACTAAATGAGGTTGTTAGAATAGAACCCCTTATCTGTTGTGACTCAGATGTAGACTTGTCCTTGTATATTCAGGTCATGCCTTTGCTCAAGGGATGCAGTAGATATTTGGCTCAGCTTCCTGAGCCATCATTTTGCATCTGGTGCCAGGTGGGGGCATTTTGGGTTGGGTTCTAGTGAAAAAACAAAGTGCATCCTGCAATCCTGAAGTGTGTCCGAGCCTTCTCTTAAGTCCTCTGCAAAGGCAGCTTCCCCAATACTTTGATTGTTTGGGGTATTTTGTGGAATGTCTAAGAGGAAGCTTTTGTCTGAGGAAGCTTACTAGCAGATGAAAATGGATGGTGGTGATGGTGGAGAGCAGCAGAAGGCAACACTTTAATTGACTATGAATTGGCCATTGTAACAGGGCTGACCAAAGGCTAAAACTTCAAATGGAAACACATCTATTAAGAAGTCTTGCTGATTTCGAAAAAGCCTATTGGTTTGTAAGAACTGGTTCACACATTCTTCTTTATCTCTTGATTACAGCAACATACAAGCCCTGTTCGACCATGATGCCCTCGTGGGATTAACATATCAGAGGGAGAGTGGTGGCGCACACATTGGCCCTTCATCCATCATTGCGTCTACTGCTGACCCTGCCATCTATGTCTTGGGTCAAGGCTTGACAAGCAGAGCCTGCACTATGCACACAACTTCTCCATTACTGAGAATCACAGAGGGAACCTGTGTGGATGGCAAGTGGGTGACCCTCCCCTCACACGATGTTATTCTTCTGGCTCAACTGGGCCTAGATCTACCCCTTGTGTCAAACCATTACGATCCCATCACGGTAATGCTATATCCCTCTTGCACATTTATACCCCATAGGACACACAATGACATTTGTTGCAGTATTTTGGATAATGTGGCATAAAAAGAAGGAAATAACACTATGAAAGCAGTAGCTAGAATTTGCAATGTGTAATGTGCACTTCCATATTGCTTTAAAGCAGTAATGTAGATCTAGCCCTAGTCTCTAATTTTAATTTCTTGAAAAAGTCAAATCAACTAATAATCTGTCTTCCATGGCTGGCTGGGGGATGCTGGGAGTTGTAGTCCAACACATCTGGAGACTGCCCAGTTGGGGAAGTCATTTTGACATTGCCGAATGTATATTACTTCCAAGGCTCCACTCCTTTCTATACTCTAGAATCAATGAGTCAGTTATTAAAGCAATAAAGACAATGTGAGATATGAAATGTACAAGGATGAACAGTTTGTATAAAGGTTGTTTAAGTGACGATCTATCATTAATTAAATGGCTATTTGATTCTGACTCAGTGCTCTGCAGTCCATTTGAAGGCAGATAGCCATGATATATTGCCATCTGCAACACCCAATGCTGGGTTCAGAAGGAGCTGACAAACGCTTACTACTTATAATCCTCATAAATGATTTCTTATAAATAATGTACTTATGAGCATTTGTAGTCCACATCAGTCATGTCTACAACACGTTTATAATGTAAACAACGTTCATGGACTCTTTTTGAACGAAAAAGACCTTGGATATATACTTCTCAAGTGCCAATCACTCGGGGTTGTTTAAATTGTCCCTCCATACCCTAGAAAAACCTCTTATCTCAACATATGTTCTTTTTGTTTTTTCTTTTGGAATTTCCTTTCAGATCTCCTAAATGCGATTTATAGGATATAGTGCCTATTTATTTTTCAGAACCCATTTGTTCCACACAGTACAGAGCCATGAAACAAACCTTTCTAACTGCTAACAATCCTCTATCCTTTGAAAGATTCTTCTATGAAGCCCCACTGCCATCCATACACAGTTTCATTCTATTGTTTATATAACATTTTATCACCTCCATCCTGCCCCCCTTTTTTGTTTCTGGTTGAGAATACTTCTTCCTTTATGGTTCAATATGCAATAGTCATTGCTTGGTGATTTTAGATGCTTCCAGACAGAAGGCATTGTGCAACTATTTTGTCTTTTTTTCTCTTACTGATTTTTTATTTATTTATTATTCTTATTCTTCAAAGCATTTCTATCCTGCTCTTTAGTCCAAAGATTCCCACTGTGGCTCACAAGAATCAACAACCAGACAGTGCCTGCCCTCTGGCCAGCCCTGTAGCTAGCCTTCCTTGTTAGGTAGGGGCAGCTCCATTTCTAGGTGGGGCATTTGGGGGGGGGTGCATAGTGCCAACCAATCTCCCCCCACACAGTGGTGGAGAAGATGTGATGGTCAGGCAGGGGAAGAGAAAAACAGTGACCTCCCCCCTTCACTCCTCTATGCAGAGAATGTGTTCGCCTACATAATAGGCTACGTGAAGGTCATCTGAACTACTTTGGTAATGACAGTGACCTCCTGAGCTTCGTGTTGATACTGGATTAGGTATCTCAGTTTTAAATTCCACCCCAAAAAACAAGTTTGTCCACATTACAAGTTTAGGGAAGAGCAGAGAGAAAATAAGCACTTTAGGATGTGTTCGTTAACTCTTCTTTGAGTGCCCCTCCTTCTAAGCTTGTCCCTGATCTTTAAATTTGCCTTCCTATTAGACAATCAGGGGGAAACATTTGAACTGGTTGTTATATAAAGGATTAACTAACCAATTGGAAACTAATTGTGGAAAACAATTGGATTTTTCCTTTCTACTGATTGTTGGGTTCATTTTTTGCCCAGAAACCCTGAAAAGACCTTATGCTGAGCTGCACACACTGGGAAAATTAGAAATTCATCCTGAGTTAATGCCTAGGTGGTCAGACTGTGATGTGCACAGTGGCATTCCTATTCCTTTAGGGCTTTTTTTTGTCATCATGTATTCCAGAAAAAGAAGAAAAAAAAATAGCCACTGTGATTGTGAGTATAGTGAGTGCTTTAAACGAGTAAAGCGTGGCTTAATTTTGTTATCACTTTAAGTTATTTCTTTATTTCACCTTTTAGCAATAAGCACCCAATCCTGCTCTACTCATCATAATAACTATAGAATAAACACATTTACTTCTTACTGCAGACAGGCAAACACCCTTCTTTACTGCAGGCTAAGAGTAGTCCTCCTCCCACCCAGATCCAGATTTGGGCACATACAATTGCAGAAGTGGATGTCCTGCCCCTCCTTTCAATGGCAAATTCGAGGAAGAAAATATGCCTAGGAATAGCAGTGGCTATTAACCATGATAATGAAATGGACCCTGGAGATCCAGAAGCAGCTGATGGTCACTACCTTTTTCTTGCTCTTTTTGTTTCTGGGAACAAAAAACCCAGAGATGATAGCCAACTGCCGACATTCTTGTGAGCTCTTCCAGGGGCATCTGGCTGGACATTGCTGGGAACAGAATGCTGGACTAAAACAATATTGGTTGGGTTCAGCCAGCCAATTTTTATATTCTTAGATATGTAATTTGGAGAAATCTGCCTGACTCCCAACCCTGTGTTTACATAGCCTTGTTTACAAGGACAATATTTAGGCTTTATATAACCCACTGTTTGGCAGAAACCTCTCTTGCCTTGCAATGGATGCTGGCATGGGTTATGATGACTGATGCATTCTTGTAACCAGTGGAGATCCTTTTACTGGGTTAGCCTGAAATGGGATTCCTTGCCTCAAATGGGGGGAGGGGGAGTTAATGAAAAAAGAATTCATCACAACTTACTCACCAGCTGTATTCTCCCCCTCCCCTCCCCTCAACCAACCTTGTTATGCTCATAATAGAGAAAGAAAAATAGCAGGACAAACCAAAGATTTTAAGAGGCTGTGGATCCTAAAGACTCCTTCTCTTGGTTGAAAAGGAGCTGCTTGTTGTAAAGTTCCTCTGCTGATGTCTTTCAATTAAAGATAACAAGGAGTTTCTTTTCTCTAATATATTAGAGAACACCTCAGTCAGTATTTGGGGGCGATAGGAAAATGTGGGCACACTGTTAGAACAGGAGCTTCTTCAGACGGGGGGAGGGGGAATCATATCTCCCTCCTGTTGCTTTGAATCGTGCTTCAGTCCCACAATAGGGATGAGCGCTTTCTCTTTCTTCAGATGGAGGAGGAGGTAATAGTAAGAGGAAGTAAATGGAGACCACGTGGCCCATTCAGTGGGCGTTTCTTTTGTGCTGCTTTTCTTGTACACAGCATGAAATAGCGATATGTTTTGCTACAGGGGAAAAAAATGATGTTGCTGGGTCTTTTTTTGAGACAGAAAAATGATCAGAAGGAGCAGGAGGCACATGGGAGGTGGATGGCATCATGAATAGGACTTGCAAAAATCTGTGAGTGCCCAGTAACGAGCATGCCATAAAACCCTTGTCTGATGATGCTCCAGGAGTGCACAGCCTTTTCACACAGGGAGCCATGGCATATCACCAAAGGGCTTAAGCAGTAAAGGTCTAAAACGCTATAGTGATTTAGCGATTTAGCAATTTTTCAGGTTTAGTGATTTAGAGACTTAGAGAATTAGCGATTCTAGAAAATTAGGCAGCTAAACCCAGATTGTTTACTTCAAAGAGAAGGAAGGAAGGAAAGAAGGAAGAATAAATTACAGTGAATGGCAAAGTAAATAAACCTGAGCTGTACCTGTGCAGGCTACCATGAAATGGAAGAAAAGGACAACAATGGGGGAAACACTGAAGACACTGCCAGGTGAAAGGCACGCCCCTGGGCATGCCCATCATACCAGATTTAATCTGGAGAAAAGAGGCACACAGCAGCTAAACCACTTAGGAACAGCATGGGAGGGGGAAACGAACTAAAAGTACTTTGCAAAAATGTGCCTTTTTTTTTGGAGGAATTTGCAGGGTTGCTGCAGACTGGTGACAATGTCGTGTGTCACAAATGACCCCAGTGCTCCCATTCTGCATTAAATTGGCTGTGTAGATTTGCTCTCTTTCCCAAGCAAAATGGAAATAAAATGATTGAGCAGCAGTGTTCCAACTCTGAACTCCAGAATCATCGTACTATGCTTAATTGTGGTTGCATTTCTAGGGATGTGGGAGAAATTTCTTTGGTTCATATTTTAACATTGACTGGAATTCACACTTTATGTGAACCCTATTACATAAACTGAAATGCAATTATCCTTCAGTTTTCATATCTCTATAAATTGTATGATGAAGTTCTCCGATCAAACAATGCATAAAATATGCGTACATTAGGGGAAACTGAATACAAAATGCATGCATTAGTAGGGATGTGCACTGGATTGGATATGATCCACGATCCGAATCCGATCCAGGGGAAATCGGATAAAATCCGATTTATCCGATTTATCCGATTTCACCGCTGGATCGGCCGATCCAATCCGATCTGATCCGGAAAGGTTCCGATCCAGAGCGGATGGATCGGCGGATCGGCCGGCGCCCGCTGGCGCCCACCGCCACTTCCATTGGCGGGTGCCAGCGGGCGCCCGCCGATGGAAGTGGACAGCGGGGGGGGGGCTTCCCTAACGGGGCTGTCCACTTCCATTGGCGGGCACCAGAGGGTGCCTGCCAATGGAAGCAGATAACGGGGGCAGGGGGCGGCGGACGGGAGCAGATGGCCAGGAAAGGTAAGCAGGGGGCAGGGGGGAGGGGGGCACGGTGGGCACGTGGCGTGCTTACCTTCCGTGGCCGTCCGCTCCCATCCGCCGCTGGCCGCTACTGTGAGCAGGCTTCGCGGCCTGCTCCTAGGTAGCGCACCAGGTGATGACATCACCTGCCGCGCTACTCAGGAGCAGTCCGCGAAGCCTGCTCGCAGTAGCGGCCAGCAGCGGACTGGAGCGGACAGCCACGAAAGGTAAGCAGGGGGGAGGGGGGAGGGGACCCCGCACGCGCACCGCTTACCTTCTGTGGCCGTCTGCTCCTGTCCGCCGCTGGCCGCTACTGTGAGCGGGCTTCGCAGCCTGCCCTTAGGTAGCATGCCAGGTGATCATCACCTGATGATGATCAGGTGATGATCACCTGGCGCGCTACCTAGGGGCAAGCCGCGAAGCCTGCTCGCAGTAGCGGCCAGCAGCGGATGGGAGCGGATGGCCACGGAAGGTAAGCAGGGGGAGGGGGAGGGGGCTTACACCCCCGGGCACCAGCGGATGGAAGCGGATGGCCCCGGGGTGATAAGGAGCGCGGGGGAGGGGGCTTACCTGCCAAGGCCATCCACAGTGGACGGCCCTGGGGGGGAGGAGGGAGTTGGGCCCCCCTTCACCCACCCGCCGCCATTTTTTCCTCATAGACTTGCATTGGGGGAAAGTCTATTGGGGAATTCTATGGGGGGGAAAAATGGCGGCCGATCCAAAAATCGGATGTCTGATTTTTGGATCGGGATCAGACCCGATCCGGTCTGGGGGGACTCCGATTTTGTCTGATCCAAGACAAAATTGGAGGTCCCAATCTGGGTCCCAATCCGATCCGGGGGGTCTGTGCACACCCCTACGCATTAGAGGAAATAGCCTACACAAAGACATATATTAGAGGACATGGGTTATAAAATTTCATATGTTAAAAGAAAATGCATACAAAAATGTTTATGAGTTTTTGTTTCAAATATGTGTTTAAAAAACCCATTCATATACTGATGCGGAAACAGGATGCAATGAACTTGTCCTTGAAAAAATGCAAACATTATGGAAAATGAAAAAGAGAGATGTGTCTATCAGAAGGTATTTCAGTAAAATGCAGTAGCTTAGCTCCTTCCATGAATTTATTGGGTTCAAATTCATGGAACAGAGTTTGCTGCTTTCTCTTTCCCACTGCAGCCCCACAAAATATTCACTTGGATGTTGGGAATCTTTAGAAATGTTATAGGTTTGGTTGTGGAAGAGTTGGCAGGATCACACACACCCTTGCATGAATGGAAATGAATCTTAGGGCACAATCCTATGCAAGTTTAGACAGAAAAAAGCCTCCCACCATTCTTCAGCCAGTATGGGTGCCTGGAGCATGCTGGGAATTGTGTGTGCTTCTGTGGGTGTGAATGGGGTGAATAGAATATTTTTACATCCATATACGTTTTATTAATATCTCTATGCTATTACTCAAGATGATCTACCAGACCAATTTTGTTCATTTTTGTTTTAAACTGAAGTTTGAGCTGGGTAGATATGCAGAAAAAATTGAAAGTTCAAAAAAGTTCAAAGCTCAAGCTTTAATAGCAATTAATTTCCTTTGTACCAAACATGCAAGGCAGCCTCTCTGCCAGGGGGATGACAGATAGCCCTGCTCAGGTAATCAGTGTGGTGCAAAGGTGGGTCCTGGACTCAACTGCACAGTTAGGCTGTCACTCCCACCAAGGAGAGGGAAGGGGATGGAGGCAACCAATCAGGGTGCGTGAGAGAGGGGCCATTCCGCATGCACATTTTGGAGAGGGATTCACTATACATGAGCCACATTTGCATTATTCATGAGTCCTTCTGTGGTGAGGGGACTGAGGGACAAAAAGGCGGGAAAGGAGCAGGGCTCCTAGTACCTTTACACTTGTTGTTATCTGAATATTACTGACTGAGATGGGCAATAGGCTGCAAGATGCTGGCTTTCCTAAAGACACCTAGTGGGTTCATGCTTAAGACATGGCTTAACTAGCGAGTTCTCTGCTCGCAATCTATACTCATGGCTAGTACAAAACACCAGCTCCTACACAGCCTAATGTAACAAACAGGATGTATCACAATATCCAGGAGACTGGGGTACTTTGCTCAGCCTCAGTTATAGCCACATAAGCCACTAGAATAGAAGTGTCATTGCTTCTGATATAACTGTAGCAGCTAGTTTATTTATTCATTAAACAAAAAACCTATGGTTTACAAAAACAATGTAAATACAAGGCAGACCCTGTATTTGGTAAGGGTATGGAACAGCATTCCCCATCCTGCTGCCCTCCAAGTGTTTGAGATGACAAGTCCCAGCATTCCTGACCATGGGACATACTGACTTGCAATGATGGGAGTTGTAGTCCAACATCTTTGGAGGGCACCAGGTTGGGGAAGGGCTGCTCTAAACAAAAAAAGAGAAGTAGGTGGCCCTAAATTGTTTGTGATCAGTTTTCCACAACCCCACAGTCACCTCTGCATATCATATTCTCCACCCTGTCCTCATGGTTTATCTGCTTTGGGAGAATGAGAATTTCACTTGCACTTTCTGCCTCCTTAGGGAGGATGTGGCGTTACGGCTTGTGAGCCTTAACTCCCAATTTCCCTGCTTTTTGGTGCTTGGTTGGAATCTGTAGAGCCTTAACATTGTTTTTGTAAACCGTAGGTTTTTTGTTTAATGAATTTCATGGCTTTGTGTAATGGATGACTGGATATTATACAGCTGACAACCAAGCCAGCATCAGCCAGAATGTTATACCATCTTATTTATTTATTTATTTATTACATTTGTATACCGCCCCATAGCCGAAGCTCTCTGGGCGGTTTACATAGGATTAAAAACAATTAAAAACAATATACAAAAATTTAAACAGCAAAAACATACAACATACACACAATCTGTACATTTAAAAACCACTTCAACACTTCAAAAAGCTACAAAACCAAAACAAAACAAACCCAGGCTCCTCAGATATTGCCAAATGCCTGAGAGAAGAGGAAAGTCTTGACCTGGCGCCGAAAACATAACAATGTTGGCGCCAGGCGGGCCTCGTCGTGGAGATCGTTCCACAATTGGGGAGCCACCACAGAGAAGGCCCTCTCTCTTGTTGCTGACCTCTGAGCCTCCCTCGGAGGAGGCACTCGGAGGAGGGCCTTAGATGTTGAACGTAGTGTTCGGGTAGGTTCATGTCAGGAAAGGCATTCCATCAGGTATTGTGATCCCAAGCCATGTAAGGCTTTATAGGTTAAAACCAGCACCTTGAACCAGGCTCGGAAACATACAGGCAGCCCGGTTCATATCTTGACATCCAATATAAAATCAAAGCTAGTGTTATGTGTTGAACTCACTTTTAACATTAATAAATCAACCAAAATGCTTACATCTCCCTCATTTTTAAAGATAAAGAGATGAAACCTAGCATCATGGTAGCTCTTAAGTAGGGATATAGCTATGCCAAGTATGAAGCAGATCCATTCATGCCTTGATTTTTAGGAATTTTTTAAAGTTCAAACAGAAATCTCTTTGGGGTCCAGGACCTTGAGCAGTAGAAGTTTAAAAAATGAAATTAAAGATAAAGAGATGAAACTTGGCACCATGGTAGCTCTGAAGTAGGGATTTAGCCATGCCAAGTTGGAAGCAGATCCATTCATCCCTTGATTTTTAGAAATGTTTAAAACTTCAATTTAATTTTTTTAATTAACTAAAATGCTTACAATTCCATCATTTTTAAAGATAAAGGGATGAAACTTGACAGCATGGTAGCTCTTAAGTAGGGATTGAGCCATGCCAAGTTGGAAGCAGATCTGTTTATGCCTTGCGTTTTAGGAATTTTTAAAACTTCAAACCCAATACTCCTCTTTGGGGTCTAGGGCTTTGAGCATTACATTAAAAAAAAAGAAAGAAAGTAAAGATGAAGAGATGGAACTTGGCACCATGGTACCTCTTAAGTAAGGCTTTAGCCATGCCAAGTTGAAAGCAGATTGGTTCATGCCTTGAATTTTAGAAAAAAAATTGAAGTCAAACTTTTTTTAAAAAATCCTAAAAATCAAGGCACGAACCGATCTGCTTCCAACTTGGCATGGCTCAATTCTAGGGTGACCACTAAGGTGTGGCGTAGTGGCTAAAGTGTTGGACTGGGAGCTGGGAGATCTGGGTTCTACTCCCCACTTAGCCATGAAAACCCATTGGGTGACATTGGACCAGTTGCAGACTCTCAGCCCAACCCATCTCACAGGGTTGCTATTGTGAGGATAAAATGGAGAGGAGGAGGATTATGTATGCCGCCTTGGGTTTCTTGGCGGAAAAATGGTGGGATATAAATGCAATAATAAATAATAAAAAACTGTCATAATTTCCCCAGATTTCTCCTGGTTTTTGTTCTATCCTCAGTGTCAGGGGGGATTTTATGCAATAGTCTATAATGACCTGGAATTACACACTTTCCCTTTTAAGCCACCATTAGCGTGGCAGGGGGGAATGACATGCTTTCTGGAGGTGTGTCATTCTCTCCCACTGCTTCAATCAAGGCCTTAAAAGGGAAAAACGTGTCATTCCCAGGCATTATAGAAAAGGGCCTGATTGGAGCAGTGGGGTGGGGTGAGAATGACATGCTTTCCCCTCCTCCGCTCCAATTGGGGACTTTAAGGTGGCCCCAGAAAGCCATTTTCTTGCCCCCCCCACTAGGTGTCCTCTTTTTTGGTTTCCCAAATATGGTCACTCTACTCAGTTCTTGCACAGGCTGCATATCCATCCCTAGATATTTACTCAAAAGTAAGACCCATTGAATTTCCTTGGTTCTTGAAAAGCAACACACTTGCTTTTAGATTTGCCAGTCTCAGCATTCTGTGTGTGCTATGAATGCCTGCTCTGTCTGTCCCTATAGTTTCCTGCAAGGTCCAGCCAGGGGAAGCCAGTAAATGAAACCCAGGGGTGGAGGGTGGGATTCCCTCAGGTTCATCTGACAGCAGGTGCTATAGAACATGGACCTTCCTGGAGTGTTGAGGGTGGATTTCTGGCAGACCCAGCCAGGCAACTTTATGGCCTGTTAGTCCCTCCATTTGGTAGCCCACAGAAACCTGCCTCATAAGGCAAATGGCCACATGAGAACTGTTATTATGGCCTGCTACTTTGTTTGTCTTTAGTAGTCTGTGGTCCAGATCTCTTCAGAAGGGGGAATAGTGTTTTGTGGTTGGGGTCAGTCTAAATTATCTCCAGGGGTCCCTTACTCAGTGCCTCTGATAGCAAAGAGATTGAGGATTTTCCCCAACTCTGTTACTTTTGAAGTTACTAGGCCTGTTGAAAATAGATTTTATAACGTAAGCATGAAAACAGTGAATACCCCTTTTACCTTGTTAAACCAATGAAAATATGCCACACAAGAAGTCTTAAGATATGAATGGTTTATAAAGAAAAGTAAATGCAAAAGAACATCAGATGCAGAAGTGAAATCTGAAACATTACTACTACTACTACTAGTAGTAGTAGTATCCTGCCTTTTGCCCAATGCTGGGCCTCAAGGCAGCCTTACAAAACTAAAACATATACAGCTAAAACCTATAAATAGGAATATACTAGGCTGACCATATGAAAAGGAGGACAGGGCTCATGTAACTTTAACAGTTGTAGAGAAAAGGGGATTTCAGCCAGTGTCATTTGTATGCAATTAGTTCCTGGTGAAATTCCCTCTTCATCACACCAGTTAAAGTTGCAGGGGCCCTGCCTTCTTTTGTATATGGTCACTCTAGTATAGTGCCTGCAACTTTAACTGTTGTGATGAAGAGGGAATTTCACCAGGGACTAATTGCATACAAATGACACTGGTTGAAATTCCCTATTCTCTACAACTGTTAAAGTTATATGAGCCCTGTCCTCCTTTTCATATGGTCAGCCTAAATATACAAAAGTTAAAAATATAATTAAATACTTTTAAATATTAAAGCATTTTAAACATTTTAAATACATAACAATTTAAAGGTTAAAGGTATAGACAGAGGTCCAGATGATTTGCCAAAGGCCTGCTGGAATAAAAAAAGGGTTTGTCTGCTTCCAAAAACACATCAAGGAGGGAGCCAGTGTAGACTGCAAGGATTAGAAAGAAAATCCATGTGTACACTATGCAAAATAAACGACACCTCAACTGTTTCTAAACCTTATTTAAAAAACAGGGTGACTTGGCCGAAACCAATGTTGTAGGCCCAGAAGCACTTTGAAAGGTTTCAACATTGTACTTAAAACTTACACCAGCCCAAACTAATTAAATGAAGTGTTTGAAGCTTTCAACTTTATAGCAGTATGGACCAAACTCTTAGAAAAGAGGGAAATTAAAAGAAAGGTATAGCTACCTATTCCCAGGAGAGATCTGAAGATCAGGTTACCATGGATCCAGAGGAGCAACACCCTGCTTCACCAGGGAGCAAAAGAGCAAACTGGCCTTATGAAGATAGCCCAAAATACTCTCAGAGCCAAAGGAATGCATGTTCCAGAAGAGAAAAGAGAAACTCTTCTTCTTCTTCACTCAAAAGGTCTGTGCTTGAGGCAGCGGCCATTTCACGCATCCACCCCACATTCTAAGGCAGGAGGGAGGGGGGAGAGTGACGCTACTGAGCATGTGTCAGTGTCGCGTTAGGAGGGAAGATGGCCGCCTCATTGACTTGAATGAGAGGTTAAAATAGTCCTTAAAAGTCAACCAAAGGGAATTTTTTAAAAATGAAAAGTTTTCCACTAACTACAGTCAAGGAGGAAGAAGACCCCACCACTGGATTAATTAATAAGGCTCTAGAAATTATGCAAATTCTGAGCACAAAAAGTCTCAACCCAGAAGTAAATTTACAAAAGCAGGGAGACAGGTTTGTATTCCTTTTCTACCTTAAACTGCTCTCCTTCCCTCAATCTTTCACCAATCTTCTTGAAATTTTCAGGTAATGTAAAACAAACATTTCTTTCTGGCACCTGTACATTTCAGAAAGGTTGGTGAAACATTTTTGATTTTATGACTGTTAGAATGACCCCCCCCAATTATCATTTCAACATGGCGGAATGTGTTTTTTACCGATGGCCCTTAACAATGGAGGCACAACTGTGCCTCCATTAATCTGTGCCAAGCATGAATTATCTGCATTCTAGAAAGGGATGTTGAGCTAGAAGGTAGTTCTAGAAAGGGGTAATGAACAGGACAGAAAGGAGCTGTAGCAATGGCAGAAGATACATTGCTGAGAACAGAAAATACTGACCTGGTCTTTATTCTCTGTAATGTCTCCTTCATGCTGAAAAAATGTGACAGCATTTTGGGGGGGGGGGGGGGGAAACCACAAGTTTAAAATACATATTTTATTTCATCTAAAGAAGGAGAATAAATGTTTGTGGTGTTTACCTTTAGAGGATAAATTCTTGGCCCACTTCTTAATAAATGTGGTTAACAAATAATCCTTTCTATAGGACTGACTGTCCTGAGAGCATGAAAGAAGATATGTTGGAATAGGTAACTGAAAAAGGAGAATGAAGGGGGCAGGAAATGTACACACAGAGGACAACATTCTAAAGGCATAATCCTATGTGTGTCTCGATAGAAAAAAGTCCTACAACTGCCACCACTCCCCAGCCAGCACTGTTTAAACATGCATAGGATTGTGCCCTTAACCAGTAAAAATTAGCAGAGCTCCTTTAAAATGATGTTCTCATTTTGTTTCTTTTTACACTATTGAACATCTGGGTAAATAATGATGAACTAAATCCAAATGAAATCTGAGATATAAATGCTAAGGTAGATTCTGTTCTGCAGTGCCCTGATCGAAACCCATTAAACATCTGTAGGACGAATAGTACTGTAAGAAAAATAAAACCAATCCAGATAATAAACCCCATTTAACTTGCCATGTAATGATGTTTTCTTTCTGATGCTAACAAAAAGATATTGTGCATCAGCACAAAAAAGGGGGAGTGATAATATAATTCAAGATGCTGAAATGACAGCCAAGTGAATCACCAATTAGAGAACATTACAAAGAAAGAAAGGAAAGAAAATGAAATGACCACAACATTCCAGAGACAGCACATCATATAAATGTGGTGGTTGCAAGACTATGAGCAGTGTTAGGACTTATGTGAATCAAAAAGATGGAAAATGTAAGCAACAGCAGGAATAAATCTTACACATTGACCCCCCCTCCCATCACATAGAATGTCTTCTTAGCAGCCTAACCATGAATGTTGTTCATACCCAAGCTACAGTTATAACCACATTGGATGAATTCATTTCAGTTGAGGAAACCTACCGAATGATGGGCATCCTGATCTAAGGAATGCCTTGTGTCACTAAAGAGATTGCAACTGGAAGTGCCGAAAAAGCTTAATTGACTACAAGTCACAAATCGAAATCCAATACGGCCACATTCTGCAAGTGTAACCCTCAGCAGAGCAAATGAATCACATTATATGGATTATGAAAATGCTCTTTGGTTTGGAGAAAGGAATTAGACTGCATTGATTAGATAGTGGGAGTCGTAGTCTTGGATTACAAATTTATCCTCAGAGAAGGCTTTGTGGCCCCAAGGAACAGGCAGTAGCAGCAGAGGCTCTGCAAGTGGTTGTGGGTTTTTTAAAAATATATATATATATTGCCGCCCGTGACATACAATTCATTAGCATTCAACCCTCTAAACCCTCCCAACCCCCCTATTTCACCAGCAGTGGGGATGAGCTCTTCAAACCTTCCCATCATGGGAATAATACTCAGTTCCAAGATAGCCTTCATGTTGGCTTCAGTTCTGCTCTTCCTCCCCTTCGCAGTTTGCTCTTAGGCAGCTTTTGAACTTATGTAGCTTCCTGAGCAGGGCTAGGGATTGGTTTCTTGCCAGTCTCCTCTCCTGCTTGTGGGTCCCTGGTCAACAGCTATTTGGTCACTGTGTGAACAGAATGCTGGACCAGATGGACCCTTGGTCTGATCCAGCAGGGCTCTTCTTATGTTCTAGTCCTAGATCTCCCAGATCCTGGTAGCTACAGTGGACAGGGTCTCTCTTCTCACAGGTTTATATATAATATGTTTCTACTGTTGAAGCAAGTCTAGCTTCTTGAGAACCATGTGTGAGGCTTCCTGAACTCCTTGGTGGAGGAAGACTGGCATATAGACAATGTATGCTTGAGGAATTTCATCTTTGCAAATTTCTATCTGGAATGACCTGAGCCTCACCTCTTGGATTAATGTGCAGACCAGAACTTATCTATCCACTGGATTTTGCACTTCTCCAAATGTCCTGACACAGTTCTTGACAGTTCCTGCCTCCTTTTCCTGGCTGCACCCCCTTTCCCCTGCCCACCAGTCATATGTGCAGCCCCCCCCCCATTCTAAAAGGTCACTCTTTTAACGCATAGTTCCTGGCAGTAAGAGCTATAAGTTAAAATAAGATGGTAGTTTTGGGCATTTTTGGTCCTGCCTGTTTTGCCATTGGCCCCACCCAGCACTGGAATGTGGTTCCTGAGAGCTTCTCCGAAATGGAATTCGGCCCTTGAACTGAACGAGATCCTGCACCCCTGGTTTAAAGTGATCAAAACCACATTTAAATATGGCTTTTTGAGAAAAGATCCACATTTAAATCCCTGTTGACTTCCATTTCTCTCATTGCTCCCACCTCTGAGTTAGTGATGAAGGATCAATGTGTGTTATGGGATATGGGGGAACTGATTGTGTTGTTACTTCACAAATTATCTACTTAATCTGCAGGAGGCATGGGGCGGGGTGCTATCAGTATGCTGATGACACCCAAATATATTTCTCTATGCCTCTGACAACAGCATCAGCTAAGGATAGTGTGTCTCCTCTGAATGAATGCTTGGAGGCGGTAATGGGCTGGATGAGGAAAAACAAACTGAAGCTGAATCCAGACAAGACGGAGGTGCTTACTGTCAAGGGCCACAACCTGGGTTTGGAGGTGTGTCAACCAGTTCTGGATGGGGTTACACTCCCCCTGAAAGACTGTGTTTGCAGCTTGGGGGTGCTCCTGGATCCGTCGCTCCAAATGACAGCCCAGATAGATGCGACGGCCAGGAGTGCCTACTATCAGCTTCGGCTGATACGCCAGCTGCGCCCCTTCCTAGAGTTGGAAGACCTAAAGACGGTAGTGCACGCGCTGGTAACTTCGAGACTCGACTTCTGCAATGCGCTGTACATAGGGCTACCTCTGTGCCTAGTCCGGAAACTTCAACTAGTTCAAAATATGGCAGCCAGGTTGGTCACTGGTACACCTAGGGGTGACCATATTACACCAGCTTTGAAATCTCTCCACTGGCTGCCAGTTAGTTTCCGGGCGAAGTACAAAGTGTTGCTCATTACCATTAAAGGCCTACATGGTTTGGGTCCAGGTTACCTGTGGGATCGCCTTCTCCCATACAATCCGCCCTGCACGCTTAGGTCCTCTGGGAAGAATTTATTACAGTCAACAAAAACTAGACTGACAACTGTTACCCAGAGGACCTTCTCTTCTGCCGCTCCCAGATTATGGAATGACCTGCCGGGAGAGATCCGTGAAATTACCAGTCTTCAGGAATTTAAATGATCTATAAAGACTGAGCTCTTCTGGCAGGCCTACCCAGATGAATTTTAAGTGTTTTATTGGTGTTTTATTGGTATTTTAATGATATATTGGTTTTATGTATTTTTAATCAGTTTTGTGTGTTTTATGATGTTGTTGTTCCCCGCCTCGATCCGGAGGGAGAGGCGGGTAATAAATAAAATTATTATTATTATTATTATTATTATTATAGTGAAAACACGTTAGAGAATTTTTCAGAGAACATAGTTATGATATTTGGCCAAGACATTTGGACTTATACCTCTTTCTTTCTTTCTTTCTTTCTTTCTTTCTTTCTTTCTTTCTTTCTTTCTCTTTCTTTCTTTCATAGTCTTTTAGATAGCCTCGTTCCAAGTCATATAGCGTTTTATAGGTCATAACCAGCACTTGAATTGTGCTTGGAAACAGACCAGTAGGCAGTGAAGCTGTTGACATAAGGGAGTCAAATGCTCCCTATAACCTGCCCGGGTCCACAGTCTGGTAGGGAGATGAATCCATCCAGGGGTTGTGGATCTCACCAAGCTTTCATCAGCTCAGTCTCCTGCACTTTGGCTCATTTGCTACAAGCTAGCCCAACTCTATCTGCATCAAGTTGGGCCTGTTCATGGTTTTTCATAGACATAGACATATACATATACTAGCTGATATACCCAGTGTTGCTCAAGCCCCCTAAGATATATGTCTGCAAGGTTATCATCTTAAAGTAGTATGCCGGTGCTAGGCCGGTGAGTTAACTTTTAAATAAATTAAATCCATAACTTTTTTTACCCCTCTCACCCACACAACAACCCTGAAAGGTAGGCTGGTGCTAGGCCGGTGAGTTAACTTTTAAATAAATTAAATCCATAACTTTTTTTACCCCTCTCACCCACACAACAACCCTGAAAGGTAGGCTGGTGCTAGGCCGGTGAGTTAACTTTTAAATAAATTAAATCCATAACTTTTTTTACCCCTCTCACCCACACAACAACCCTGAAAGGTAGGCTGGTGCTAGACCTGTGATGTAACTTTGAAACAAATAAAATTTGTTTCTTTTTTCTCTGTCACCGAAATGGGGGTGTCGGGGATGCCACCATGATTTTCCATGTCCACACAGAAAACAAAAACTGCAACTCCTGACATGCCTTTTGCCACGGTGCCGACTTGCCCAATGGAAGTCCTGCCACTGAGGCTCATGGGAAGTGAAGTCTGGCTGAGCCAGTCCACACTGCACTGTAGAATCATAGAATCATAGAATAGTAGAGTTAGAAGGGGCCTATAAGGCCATCGATTCCAACCCCCTGCTCAATGCAGGAATCCACCTTAAAGCATGCCTAACAGATGGTTGTCCAGCTGCTTCTTGAATGCCTCTAGTGTGGGAGAGCCCACAACCTCCCTAGGTAATTGGTTACATTATCATATTGCTCTAACAGTCAGGAAGTTTTTCCTGATGTCGAGCCGGAATCTGGGTTCCTGTAACTTGAGCCCATTATTCCGTGTCCTACACTCTGGGTTGATCAAGAAGAGATCCTGGCCCTCCTCCGTGTGACAACCTTTCAAGTATTTGAAGAGTGCTATCATGTCTCCCCTCCATCTTCTCTTCTCCAGGCTAAACATGCCTGGTTCTTTCAATCTCTCCTCATAGGGCTTTGTTCCCATACCCCTTATCATCCTCGTTGCCCTCCTCTGAACACACTCCAGATTGTCTGCATCCTTCTTGAAATGTGGTGCCCAGAACTGGACGCAATACTCAAGATGGGGCCTAACCAGTGCCGAATAGAGGGAACCAGTACCTCGTTACCTCCACCCAGTGTGAAAAGGTACCATTGATAAGCATTCTTCGAGTCTGATTCTGTAGCCAACTGTGGATCCACCTAATAGTTGTTCCATCTAGCCCACTTTTCACTAGTTTGTGAATCAGAATGTCATGGGGCACTTTGTCCAAAGCTTTGCTGAAGTCAAGATATACTATGTCCACAGCATTCCCTCAGTCCACAAGGGAGGTTACCCAATCAAAAAAATGAGATCAGATTAGTCTGGCAGGATTTGTTCTTGACAAATCCATGCTGGCTTCTAGTAATCACTGCATTGTTTTCAAGGTGCTTACAGATTGACTTCTTTATAATCTGCTCCAATATTTTCCCAGGGATGGATGTCAGACTGATTGGTCTGTAGTTCCCAGGTTCCTCCTTTTTGCCCTTTTTGAATATAGGGACAACACTAGCCCACTTCCAGTCGTCTGGCACTTTAACCGTCTTCCATGATTTCGCAAAGATAATAGTGTTTCTGAGAGTTCTTTTGCCAGCTCCTTTATTACTCTAGGATGCAGTTCATCAGGCCCTGGAGATTTGAACTCGTTCAAATAAAGTAGGTGTTCCTTGACCATTTGTTTATCAGTCTCAAACTGTAATCCTGCCCCTTCAGCCTGTACTTCACTTTTTCCAGGGGGGTCATAGATCTGCTTTTGGGAGAAGACTGAGCCAAAGTAGGAATTGAGCACTTCGACCTTTTCTTTGTCATCTGTTACCAATTTGCCATCCTCATGAAGCAGTTGAACCACCATTTCTTTCCTCTGTCTTTTACTATTCACTTATCTGAAGAAAGCCTTTTTATTGCTTTTAGCATCCCTTGCTAGTCTTAGCTCATTCTCAGCTTTAGCCTTTCTGACACCATTCTGGCACTTCTGTGCTACTTGTTTGTACTCTTCTTTTGTAGCCTGGCCCTCCTTCCACTTCCAATATGTATCCTTTGTTATTTTCATGTCATCTCTAAGCTTTTTGTGGAGCCACATTGGTTTCTTCTGTTGTCTTCTATCTTTTTTTCCCTTGTTGGAATTGTTTGTATTTGTGCCTTTAAAATTTCCTTTTTTAAAAAACTCCCACACATCTTGGACTCCTTTTCTCATTAGGGTCACTTGCTATGGTACCTTACTTATCATAGTTCTGACTTTATTAAAATCGGCTTTTCTGAAATCCAGAGTACGTGTATGGCTACACTAATCTTTTGCTTCCTTTAAAATCAAGAACTCAAGTATGATGTGGTCATTTTCCCCCAGAGTTCCCATAACTGCCACTTTATCCACTAAGTCATCCTTATTGGTCAGTATCAAGTCAAGGATAGCCATTCCTCTAGTTCCTTCCTCTACTTTCTGTAGGAGAAAGTTATCAGCCACACATGTCATGAATTTCTTGGAAGGGCCACTTTTGGCAGATTTTATCTCCTAACAGATATCAGGGTAATTGAAGTCCCCCATTACTCCTACATCGGATTTCCTTGAAACACTGGCAATTTGCTCTTCAAAAGTTTTGTCCTCATCTTCTCCTTGATTGGGTGGTCGGTAGTAGACTCTGGGCCGATCTACATACGAGGTTTTTGACATTTTATAAGGGTTATGAAAACTCTTTGGGCCACGTGATGCACTCCCTATAACGTTGTATATCTGAGTTTTTTAAAAACTCACTTCAGTTATATACAACGGTTTCACTTCTAATAAATCGTTTTAAGTAAAATAATGTGTCCTTCCTTACCATTTATGATTCATGGGGGCAGTGCTTCATTTACCGGTGCCCAAATGCTTAGCAGTTGATTGGTGGGGAAGAAAGAGGAAGTGGGCGAGTGAACTACAACACCCACAATTCTTAGCCCTATACTCGCTAGGGAATGACAGAGGAACTAAGAAGGAAGTGGGTGACTGAACTACAACCCCCACAATGCCTTGCCCTAAACTCATTGTAAAAACGAAAGAGAAAGAGACAGGGCAGAACAGTGTGTGACCGCACACACTGCTTTAAAGACTGAAGACTGTTCTCCTGTAATGTGAGTACTAAGTAATGTGGCCTAAGACGTTTTAGAACGCACCTATTTGGAACGTTTTAAAATATTTTTTAAAACGTTCCAAAGGACTGTGTAGATCAGCTCTCAGACTATCATGCTCCTTTTATTCCTTGCTCCATTTATTTTAATCCAGATACTCACAATGGGGCTCCCAGGCTCATCCTCTTGTATTTCTGTGCAGGGAGAAGTATTTTTAACATATAGTGCGACTCCGCAACTTTCTATTTCTTCTGTTCTTTTTGAACAATTTATATCCTTCAATTGCTATATTCCAGTCATTTGCAATTGGTGTCCATAGGTAGGCCATGAGGGAGCCAGGTGACTGATTGACTGACTGATGGTTAGCTCGGTTGTTGCTAACAAGTTTTCATGTTTTTAGATTTTTCTGGAACATTGTAGAGCCAGACCTACTAGCGCACCAAATTTCAAGTTTCCCATCCCACACAGGTTGAATCCATATTCCCAGATCTGCTTTTTAACTAACCAGGAGCATTTCTGTCTTGTGTGGATTCAGGTTATTTTCCTTGGAAAGGTTTTTGTGGAGCTTGCTTATTATATCACACTAGAATTGTTATCATCTAGGCATTTGCATTCCTCCTCTCCCTGCCAAGCAATAAACTTATAGTATATGATTTGGCATCATCATCTGGACTGTTGGAGTTGGGTATCATTGCTACTGACACTTACTTCTGTCACTCCTTTTCATTTCCTGCACTCTTGTTGCATACACATTGTTTGGCTGTGATGGAGATAAATGCAACCCAATGAAAATGAATCCAGAAAATACCAACTAATTATTGTTGGAAAGCTTCTGACCTATGATGATAGAGACTCCTACTGATAGAGAAGCCAGGTGTCCATTGGTCCTTCAATTTTGTTAGCCCTTATGCCCCAATTGCAATGGTGGTGAAGAGCATAAAGTCAGAGTGCAGAGATGGCTGCAATCAATTTGTTCGAGTATTAATTTAAGGTTGCACTTAAGGTTTAAAGTTCAGCATGGCCCACAAGCCAATGAAATAGTAATTCTAAAATTTAATCTGGCTAGTGCTGTGATCATAAGAACACTTACTCAAAATCAGAAAAGCATACTTCTGTGCAAATGTGTTTTGGATTGAAATGTAAAACACATTAATGACTTTGCATTTCCTGATTAGATAGTCTGTATTAAAGAGAAAGTGACTGAAGATGAATGGTGTATAAAATATCCCACGGATGAGAGTGAAAAGGAAGAAGGAAGCCTGGGAAAGATAGGAAACTTTAAATCATTTCCTGTCTTCTTTTGCACAAGAAGTAGCAGAATTCTTGAATACATACCTGGCTACCAGATTTTCAAAGTTCCTTTTCCTCAGAGACAAAAAGAGCAATACATAAACCAAATTTATTTGCTTTCCAGCAGACATTACATTCAATTTTCTGAAGTTAGTTCTGCAGTAGGCCATTACTGTGACAAAATAATGGTTGGATATAGGGATGGACAGACTCACCCACCTCCGATTCTGTTGGATGCCTGCCAAGCCCCCCCCCCCCCCCCGCCGCCACTCTCCACTCCCACTTGTGGTGCCACGTGAGCTTCTTTTCAGCCAGGCAAACATCCGATGAATCATTCATGCCTTTAATCTTGTGTA
Source organism: Anniella stebbinsi (assembly GCA_029215795.1). NCBI lineage: Eukaryota > Metazoa > Chordata > Lepidosauria > Squamata > Anniellidae > Anniella > Anniella stebbinsi. Next base: position 193,622,237 of record JARDYH010000004.1, read on the forward strand.
AATGGGGCTTTTACAGATGCCATTTATGCAACATGGGAAATACACAATTTCTGAAGCCTCCATTGTTGTGCACAATGGAGGCTCTGGATGAGGGCAGACGGCTGCTAGGTGATCACAGAGCTGAGGGGAATTTGAAGAGTGGGCCCGCGAACATGCCACAGCCCAGTCAGCTGGGTCTGGGGGGCGGACATGGGGGAGTCCTCTGGACTCCCAGACTCAGTCAGATGCCCACAACACCCCTAGTTGAATATGCACTTGCATTCTGAACATGTGTTCTCTCTCTCTCTCTCTCTCTCTCTCTCTCTCTCTCTCTCAAAATACAATATATAGAGAGCTATGTTTACATGCCACCATAGTATGCATAGAAATGAAATCTCACTCCGATATGTGCGCAGCCATTTGAACTGTAACGTTTCAATGATTTTTTCCCCCTGAAATTATTTGTGTACTTCTGTAACAAGAAAGCCCTTCATCATAATGGGCCATTTTCACATAGCCCATAGTAGATAACCTGAAATGCAGTTCATGGATGTGTCTATGAGTTCTATGAGAACAATTAGGAAGATTGGAAGCTGCCCTGTCCCACCCAGGTCAGATGATTGTCCATTTATTCCAGACTTGTCTACTTTGACTGGCAACTGCTGCGCTGGGCCTCAGGCAGAGGTCTTTCCCATTGTCTGGCATTTTCTGCATGCAAAACATTTGCTCTAGTATGGAGCTATGGTCCCTCTCCTGGAGCAGATGCCTGACCCTGCTGTGATTTGAACACAGAGATTTCTGAACACCCAATCAGCCAAACAGCATTACAGTCAGTGCCAAATCCTCTATTACACTGAACTGAAATATATGGCTGCCCAGTGCTTTCGCTGTGGTTTTCTAAGTGGTAGTGTAGATCTCATAACTTGCTATCAAGTGAAGCAACAATCTGATTACCACAATCCATGGCCAGATCAATTTTCACGACTTGAAAAGGATGATAATTGCTACTACTCAAACACACAAAGAAAAATGGATCTGGCTCCAAAATATAGAAAACAGCTTAGCTGTACTGCCAGCTGTGACATACTATGAATTTGCTGCACACTCAAGGCCAATTTGGGGGCTTGTGTAGATTGGTCACAGGTCTTTATGCAGCTGCCTCTTTGTTCCCCTTGGGATAGTAGATATTTTTTAAATTATGGAGAGTTTGCCACCATTTTGTAAAGACTTCAGAGCAGATCGTTTAGATGCAACACGATGCATCTACTTGTCAGTCCTATCAATGCTATCCATTGCATTTCACTCATACAGCACCATTAACATACATCCACTCTTGCCATTGTTTGTTCAGATATAGGAAATAACAGTAATAGTAACTGCCAATGGAATATGTAGAATGTCATATATGCTATAGATCCCAATATTATAAGTTCTGAGCTATGATTTTGATCAAGTTCATATTGATTTTTTGGGTGGGGCTGTAATAGTGTTGCAGTTTGATATTGTAGTCATCTGACCCTTAAGCAGGTTTCATCCATGCAGAATAAAATCTGCAAAATTCTGTATAGTGAGGCTATTCATTAAATTTTCAAGTATTTAATGGCCCATTATCAGAGGACATATCTTTGATAGAAGTAGTATGTGATTAGAAGTCTTTAATCTTCCTTAAAAACTCAAATAGTCTTGTTAGGTTTGGCAGAAACAATCAAATAAAGGAAGAGTCAAAACAATTGGCCATTTCAGTGACCTGTTTCACACAATCACGGTAGCTTTTTAAGCCATGGTATGTTCTGGAAGCCATTTGCCTAATTCACACCCAGCCAGAGCTTATCATGTCATCTGAACCCGGAATGGTTTACTGGAAGGAGAAGCAATTCAAATCACCCATGGACTGTTGTTGTGTTATTTGAGAGTTGTTTCTCCTCCACCCTTACTCAGACAACAGGACATGTTGCGCCCTGGTGGATAATTAGGCAAATGGTGCCTGGCACACACCAGCACATGCTGCAGATTGAACAAGCCACCATGGCTTGTTTAAGCCACAGTGGTCATGCAAACCGGGCCAGCTTGCTGACAATAAGAAACTTAGAAATGTTTAAAAGAACAACTACGTTCTTTTTCTTCACCCAACATTTAAAATACATATTGGATATGTGGATGATGAATATGTAAAAACATAGCTGGCTCAAAACATTTTGCTGCCTGAGACAAAGGACAAGATGGTGTCCCCTTTCCATTCCATGTACAGAAGCCAACTGGATTAACAGCTGACTCTTAATGTACCACTGGTGATGGGCTAGTCTCCTCCGCCACACCTGAGGCAGCAGACTGTGTTACAGGCCCCAGAACAGGTTGTGTGGCATACACAGCCCCGTCATTCAACTTGGGTAGCCACTAAAAGAGGATACACACATAATAATAATAATAATAATAATAATAATAATAATAATAATAATAATAATAAATTTCTTACCCACCTCTCCCTCTGGATCAAGGCGGGGAACAACAATAAATATAAATACAAAGACCATAAAATAGATAAAACATTAAAACATCTTAAAATTCAACTGGGTAGGCCTGCTGGAAGAGATCAGTCTTCACGGCTCTCTTAAATTCTAGAAGACTGGTAAGTTGTCGAATCTCTCCCAGCAGGCCATTCCATAGTCTGGGAGTGGCAGAAGAAAAGGTCCTCTGGCTAATACTCGTCAGCCTAGTTTTGGCTGACTATAGTAAATTCTTCCCAGAGGACCTGTGTGTGGAGTGGATTATATGGGAGAAGGCAATCCCGCAGGTAACCTGGACCCAAACCATGTAGGGCTTTAAAACTAATAACCAACACTTTATACTTCACCTGGAAACTAATTGGCAGCCAGTGGAGTGATTTTAAGACTGGTGTAGTGTGGTCACACCTAGGTGTACCGGTCTAACCTGGCTGCCATATTTAGAACTAGTTGACATTTCTGAACTAGGCACAAAGGTAGCCCCATGTACAGCGCATTGCAGAAGTCAAGCCTCGAAGTTACCAGCATGTGCACTACCGCCTTTAGGTCTTCCAACTCTAGGAAGGGGCGTAGCTGGCAAATCAGCCGAAGCTGATAGTAGGCACTCCTGGCTGTCGCATCTATCTGGGCTGTCATTTGGAGCGACGGATCCAGGAGTACCCCCAAGCTGCGAACACAGTTTTTCGGGGGGGGGGGTAACCCCATCCAGAACTGGTTGACACACCTCCAAACCCAGGTTGTGGCCTTTGACAACAAGCAACTCTGTCTTGTCTGATTCAGATTCAGTTTGTTTTTCCTCATCCAGCCCATGTATTCATTCAGAGGAGACACAATATCCTAGCTGACGATGTTGTTGAAGGCATAGAGAAATATATTTGGGTTTCATCAGCATACTGATAGCACCCCACCCCATGCCTCTGGATAATCTCTCCCAGTGGTTTCATATAAATGTTAAACAGCATTGGGGAAAGAATGGCACCTTGTGGCATGTCACATAGCAGCTCCTTCTTTGAAGAGCAACTATCCCCAAGCATCACCAACTGGAACCTGCCCAAGAGATAGGACCAGAACCACTGAAGCACAGTGGCCCCGATTCCCAATCCCCTCAGGCATTCCAAAAGGATACCATGGTCGATGGTATCAAAAGTGGCTGAGAGGACCAAGAGTACCAACAGGGACACACTCCCCCTGTCAATACTCCGGCGTAGATCATCCACTAAAGCTACCATAGCGGCCTCAACTCCATATCCTGCCCTGAAGCCAGTTTGAAATGGGTCTAGAAAATCTGTATCATCCAAAACTGCTTGGAGTTGGAAGACAAACGCCCTCTCGATCACCTTGCCCAAAAACGGAAGGTTTGATACTGGTCTGTAGTTATTAAAGTCCAGGGGATCCAGGGAGGGCTTTTTTAGAAGTGGCCATACTACCGCTCCTTTTAAACATGTTGGAAAACTCCCCTCCCTGAGAGATGCATTAATAATATGTTGTAGATGTGATTTAACTGCATCTCCTCCCTGGACAACCAACCAAGAAGGACAGGGTTTGAGAGGGCAAGTTGTCCTCCTCTCTCGTCCAAGCAGCTTGCCCACGTACTCGGTACTCACCAACTGAAACTGATCCAGTATGATTCTACTCGTGGAGTTGCTGGACACTCCATTGTCAGCTTCTGCTATAATGACAGCATCTAAGTTGGCTCTTATCTGAGAGATTTTATCTGTGAAATGATCGTTAGAGGCATCACAGTGAACTACCGAAGGCTCTAAATTCGGGTTATGGGGGGAAGGTACCTGAGTTAGACCCCTCACCACCCTGATCAGTTCTGCTGGATCTGAGTTTGCAGATGCAATGCATGCAGAGAAAAAAGCTTTCTTCGCTGCACATATTGCCACCCCATAGGAACGAAGATGTTCTCTATGTTGTGACTTATTGGATATAAGTCGAGTTTTCCGCCATTGGCGCTCCAGTCGTCGTCCTTCCCGCTTCAACTCCCTGAGATCTTCAGTATACCAAGGTGCCCGATTAGAAGCAGGTCGGAGAGGACATTTGGGGGCGATCATGTCGATAGCCATAGTCAGATCTTGATTCCATCTATTAACCTGGCTTCTACAGGATCGTTGACGATACCAGCCATAGCACCCTCCAAGGCTTTCCGGAATCCAAGAGGATCCATCAGCCTTTGAGGGCAGACCATCTTAATAGGTCCGCCACCCCTGCAGGGGCAGATAGTAGCCATGATACTAGCACTGACCAGAAAATGGTCTATCCATGACAACATGGAGGTATTTATCACCTCCGCCCACAGATCTGTCTGTTCGGAGCTGAAAATAGCATCGAGGGTGTGACGTGCTGAATGTGTAGGTCCAGAGACCACTTGGGATAGGCCCATGTTTGCCATGAATGCCATGAACTCCCAAGCTGCACTTGACAAACTGCCCTCGAATGGGATGTTGAAGTTGCCCAGGACCAAAAGCCTGGGTGATTCCAACACCAGCTCTGAGACCAGTTCAGCTTTCCTGAAATCCAGAGTACGTGTTTGGCTACACTCAGCTTTTGCTTCCTTTAAAATCAAGAACTCAAGGACTGTTATATTGTTGTTTCTTCTATTTGTACAGCAGCTAAAAATAAATGTTAATTTCTGATTCAACATTGAGGTGTTGTAGAACAGATTTAATATGAAGGTGTTATGTAGAACGGACATGTTGGTGGGCATTAAAAACATTAAAAATACTTAATGAGCAGTTTGAAATGGGGGGTGGCACACACTTCCCATCTGGCCTGGACATATTACCAGCTCTGCACGGCCCTGCATATGCCATTCAGGATCCTTGGAATATATAGACTTATTTGTGAATCATGGTACTACTCAGTTACCCTGTTCAGATGACACGTTAAGTAATGGTGGTTAAACGGTTTGAGCTAAACATTATGGCTTAGTGTGTCATGTGAACATGCTCACTAACTATTTGCTGCAAAAGGATAGCGGCCTAACCATGGCGTAATATGTCATCTGAACAGACCCAGTTAATTAAAGTGATGTCTATGATTTTGATTAGAAAATGAAGACTTCCTATGTCATTCTGAACATTGGCAGTGATAAAATATTACATGTTACAGAAACAGCACAGTCCTAAACTTGTTTACTCAGAAATAGTCTAAACTGATTTCAGTGGGTATTTTTTCCAAATAAGTGTGCATCAAATTTCAGGTTTTTGTATTGCCCTGATCCTTCAGAGATAACCTTCTCAAATTAAAGATAAAGAGCATGGATTCCTAAGGATCAAGCTCATGGAAAAGCTGGGGATAATTCTTTAGCATATGTAGAGTTTTTGCTAAAACACAGAGAGTAGTCAAAAGTTTTCTAGAGAAACATTTTCGGTGTGGTAACAGTACATCTGTGACAGGGTTCAGTTATTGAGTGAACAGTATGCTAGGGATCTGTAAAAATGCCTTTAGGGTTTAGGAGAAAAATATAATGAATGCAATCTGCAACATTTAACTATCTGCAAAGAACAATAAAATGGATATAATGGTGGTAATTCTTTCCCTATGGAAATCCTATATAGTTTTGTCTATTTGTTACATGTTTGCTTAAAATATTCCACAGAAAACTTCCTCAGTGGGTGGTGTCTATAATCTGGAGATCATTTCCCAAACTAGATATTGCTTCCTTCCAAAGCTCGAGATGATAAAGAGCCTGATTCAAGGTTCTGGTTTCAACCTATAAAACTTTACATGGCTTAGGACCACAATACTTGATGAACCTGCTCATAAATTATGCTCATTGTCTAAGGCTTCCTCCAAGGGAAGCTTGGAGGCAACGAGGGAGAGGGCCTTCTAGGTGATGCCTCCCAATTATGGAATAAACTCCTGCCTGGCACCAACATTGTTAACTTTTCAGTGTCAGGTTCAGTGTCAGTGTCAGTCTACTCTCAGGTATTTGGCAGCCTCTCTCTCTCTCTCTCTCTCTCCCTCTCTCTCTCACTCTCTCCCCTTCTCCGTCTCTTTCAAAATACTAGAACCCGGGGTCATCATGTGAAGCTGGTAGGAGGGAGATTCAGGACAAATAAAAGGAAGTACTTCTTCACACAGCACATAATTAAATTATGGAATTCACTACCACAAGATGTAGTGATGGCCACCAATTTGGATGGCTTTAAAAGGGGTGGTGGAGGATAAATTACTGGCAGAGAAGGCTATCAATGGCTACTAGCCTTGATGGTTATGTGCTACCTCCAGTATCTGAGGCAGTAAGCCTGTGTGCACCAGGTGCTGGAGAACATGGGTGGGAGGGTTGCACTGTGTCCTGCTTTGTTGGTCCCTGGTTGACAGTTGGTTGGTCACTGTGTGAACAGATGCTGGACTAGATGGATACTCTGTCTGATGTTCTTATGTTCTTATATGACATGTTTTAAATCAGGTAATGCAATATGGTTTGGATGTGTGTGTGTGTGTATGCTTGTAGCTAAGCTGTTTTTATATTATGCATAATTTTGTATTTTTAACTTTTTTAATCTTAGTAAAACATCCACGGAGCTTTGGCTATTGGACGGTATAGAAAAATAATAAATTAAATGAAGACAGAAGCATATGATCTAGGATTGGACAGAAGAAGCTGTATCCCCCTGTTTCTGCCATTCACAGTGTATGGCCCTGGCCTAGTTCTTCTCACATTCTATTTGTTCATTGGTTTCAAGAGCATCCACTCAGTGATAAACCTGTGCCTGGGCTGTATCAGTTCAGGCATTAGCTGGGAAGCTCTCATGAATGGATGCTCTTGAAACAAATGAACTGACAAAACTCCTCGCACAGAGAAAAATGAGATGTCGCAGAGAAGACTAAGCCCTTCTCCCTGTTATCTTCTTTTCTCTATGAAGAATTTTTTTTGTGCAAAGAAATACTCAGTCATGTGCGAGTGAAGACCTGAAGTCTGAAGTGATACAGCTCACAGATTTATCACCTCATTTGTTTAACTCACTCAGGGAGAACTAGGCCCTTGACTGAGGGCTCTATCACACCTACATTTTCCCCCCAGTTTGCGTCCGCAGTTTCCCTGTCCATTTCCTTAGTGAGTTGAATGCTGGGCACTTTCATGTCTATGTGTTGTTGCGCTCAGGTATCTTTTCACCTGTATCGCTATTATGCCAGCAAAATCTCCCACCCCACCTCCTACATTCTCCTTCCCCCTGCAGTTAATTTTTTATATTTTTGTATATATATTTCTGTGCAAATACAATAGTACGGCAGCCTGAAACTATGCAATTACGGTAAAACAACACAGTATGCATTCTCCTAAGATCATATTAAACAAGATAAGTGAAGAGAAAGTATTACAATTCGTTTTTGGAGAAGTTTGTGGACAATGTTGGCATGGCAAGGGGAAGCCCACATTGTACTGGTCAGGACACCTAGACATGCCTACTCAGGAGTAAGAACCATAGAGTTGAACTGGACTGAGTCCCGGCATGGGCGGTGGTGGCCTTGCTCTGTGGGGGGTTTGGGCGCCCTCTCTCTCTCCCCCTTCATGGTTGAGCAGTTGAGCAGAGAACTGCCCCACCCTCCTCTTTTGTCAGCGAGTCTGCCCTTTGACACACACACACACACACACACACACACACACACACAACGAAAAATGGGAAGGTCTGATATAATGCGAGGACAGCAATACATGGGAGGGAGGAGCGGCTTTATTGTGCACGGAGAGGAAAAATGGACTTTCCCCACTTCAAAATAAGATGGAAAACGTAGGAAAAGAGGTGAGATGAGCGCAGGACAGGGACAACATCATATGAGTAGCGCGGTGCAAAAGCACATACCAGGCATGGCAAGAGTGTGATAAATCGTTGGTGTGATGGAGCTCTGAATCAAACAAATTGGAGCTATAGGGTAAGCCTCTTCTACCTAGCACAGTAACATTATCTTCACAGTAACATATCTCTGCATTTTTTTCTCTTAAACATTCAGTCAGAATGTGACTTCAGTCATCAATGGCAGAGATATATAGTTTGATTAATGCACTCTTAGAAGTGGTGTAATTAGAAAAAAAAACCTGTTTCAGTGACCATTTGAGTAACTATAATATCTAATCCAATCTATACTTTCTAATGAAGACTTTTACAGTTATGGAAAATGACATTAAATAGGTAGCACTAGAAATATGAGTGAGACAGAACTACTCTTTAAGAGGGAAGAGTTGGAAGCAGTGGAGGCTGGTGGCTCTGATTTCGGTGTGGCTGTGAATCCATTCTGGGTTTCAGTCAGAACTGGCCAGAACTCTAACAGAGCTCAAAGTGCTGAACCTATTTGAGGTATAGGGTTCAACAGCTTGGATAGCTCTTTTAGAGTTCTGGCCAGTTCTGGCTGAAACCCAGAATGGATTCACAGTCTGTTTGGAAGCAAAACCAAAATCCTCAACAGTGTATTTACCTCTGGTTGTCTTTGTAACCATAAAAGGTGGATCTCTCAATCACAGTGGATGTAGAGGAGCCATAACTTAAGTGGCACACAGTTGGCATGCAGAAGATCCCTGGTTCAAACCCAGTTTCTTCAGGTAGGGCCAGAAAAAACATTGCCTAAAACCCTGGAGAACCACTGCCAATCAGTATTGACAATACTTGGCTAGATGGACCAATGGCCTTTCTCAGCATACGGCAGCTTCTAATGTTCCTATCGCTCGTTAGTACTAGAACTCTTACATCAAGTGTTCTAGAATTTCTCTAATTTGTTTGTATGACAATAACTTGTCCATATAATATTTTGAAATTGAATCCCCTAACGAAACATAAATAATAGGGCTGGAGAAATTGAAAAAGGAAAGTGCTGTGTTTGAGCTCCAGTGCTGATAGCTTTGTTTCCTGGCAGCACTGATTTGAGCAAGATTAAAAAAGAAAGAAAGATGCGTATGAGTGAAACGAAAGGAAGATGCGAACTGACCTTAATTGGACAAGGAATTGCTATGAGACCAGTAACTATTACGCCTCTTACAGTGGTAAACTAAATATAGATTAGGCACCATCATGTCCATTAGTTGGCTTATGTCTTCCCTTCATGTATGCTTCTGACTGGTTTCACAGGGCTTTCTGGGAAGAGCCCAAGGACTCCAAAACACACAAGCCCCCATCCAGCTTCCTGTCTGTAGGTAAAGCTGCAGTCATTCTGGATTAGCGCTAAACGGTCATGAAATTGGAAACAGGCTCTCCCTGGCTTTACACAAGAATCTGCAAAAACATGAATACTTGAACCCAGAAAGTGCGATTCCAATTCAAACATCATAAAATAATATACAGTGCATGCTTAACTGCATGCAAGGCCATGTAAACATATTAAATGACATTGCCAGATGCCAAAGACCAATATGGTTTCGGCATTCAAATGTGCAGAAATATAGGGGGAAATGATGACTGTGCCTATGCTACTGACAGGGTATTATTATTTTTAATTATTATTATTATTATTATTATTATTATTATTCCTGTATCTTACCATGAAGTTGTGGTTTGCCTCCACTGGGAATGTCAAGCTATATCATTCGTAGAATGGCTGACATGTCTGCAATGTGCCTATCTGCGCACGTAGTATACATATATGTACCTTGAAGGTATGTATTAGAATACACATGGAAGGGGGGAGTGTCTGCTACTGCAATGCCACCCCTCGCTCTCTGTGCATTTATTGAACAGCTGCACTTTTGAAAGCATTTAATATCTGTGAGTCATCTGCTTTACTAATCTACCTTCTCTACTACGGACAAGGTGAGATCCCAAGTGTAAACATGAACACAATTGTGCAGGTAGGCTGAGATACCATGGGTTAAATCCAATGTGTCTGTGCAGGGGAAAGGGAATTGATCTCAGTGATGGACAACGGTCTGTTGGTAGGAGGAGACACCCACTGGATACAACCTGATGACTTGCCCAAAGCCACATACTAACTTAGACCTCCCAAAGAGAAAACTAACTGCACTGGATCCCATTACATTCACTAGGGATGTGCACTGGATCGGACCTGATCCACGATCCGAGTCCGGTCCAGTGGGAAATCGGATAAATTATCCGATTTCCGATCCAACAGCTGGATCCGCCGATCCAGTCCGAACCGATCCGAAAAGGCTCTGAACCGGTTCGGCGGATTGGCGGGCGCCCATTGGCGCCCAACGCCGCTTCCATTGGCGGGTGCCAGCGGGTGCCCGCCGATGAAAGTGGACAGCGGGGGGGGGGGAGGGGGGCCCTTACCTTTCCGGCCCGTCCGCTCCCGTCCGGCGCCGGCGGCTACTACCAGCGGGCTCTGCGGCCTGCTCCAGGGTGGCGCGCCGGGTGATGTCATCACCCGGCGTGCTACTCGAGAGTAGGCCGCGGAGCCCGCTGGTAGTAGCCGCCAGCGCCGGACAGGAGCGGACGGGCCGGGAAGGTAAGCAGGGGGTGCGCGGAGGGGAGGAGGGGGCGCCCGGAGGGGAGGAGGGGGGCCCTTACCTTTCCGGCCCGTCCGCTCCCGTCCGGCGCCGGCGGCTACTACCAGCAGGCTCCGCGGCCTGCTCCAGGGTGGCGCGCCGGGTGATTACCCGGCGCGCTACTCGAGAGCAAGCCGCAAAGCCGGCTGGCGGTAGCCGCCGGCGCCGGACGGTAGGGAACGGCCCGGAAAGGTGAGGAGGGGGCGCGCAGAGGGGAGGGGGGTGCTTACCTTTTAGGGACACCCGTCCGGCGCTGGCGGCTACTACCAGCGGGCTCCGCGGCCTGCTCCAGGGTGGCGTGCCGGGTGATCACCCGGCGCCCTACTCTAGAGCAAGCCGCAAAGCCGGCTGGCGGTAGCCGCCGGCGCCGGACGGGAGCGAACGGCCCTAAAAGGTAAGCAGTGGCGGGGAAGGGGGCTTACCCCCCCCGGAGCCGTCCGCTTCTATCCACGGGCACCCGCGGGTGCCAGCGGATGGAAGCGGACGGCCCCAGGGGGGGTAGGGAGCGCGGGGGAGGGGGCTTACCTGCCAGGGCCATCCACAGCGGACGGCCCCGGGGGGGAGGGAGTTAGGCCCCCCCTCACCCACCCGCCGCCATTTTTTCCTCATAGACTTGCATTGCAATGCAAGTCTATGGGGGAAAAAATGGCGGCCGATCCAAAAATTTCCGATTTTTGGATCGGGATCGGACTCGATCCGGTCCGGGGGGCCTCCGATTTTGTCCGAACCGATCCATGACAAAATTGGAGGTCCCGATCCGGGTCCCGATCCGATCCGGGGGGGTCCGTGCACACCCCTAACATTCACTGTTATTTACAACCTTTTCCCTGCTTCCCCTCCATGCTCCCCCACTAGAAAAAAATCAAACTGTTTTTCTTCCTCCCTCCACCACCTCTCTCACACACCCACAGCTCCCTCTACTCTTTCGTATATGTCTCTGTTTGCTCCTTTTACATTGTATTATTCCCATTTATACAGTCCAACTGAGGTAGAGAGAAGGTTACTTGACCAATGGCATAAAATCCATAAACATAGCCAGGTGTTCACATAGCACAGTCTAGCGATGAATTAATCTGTCAATTTCAGGTTTTTTGGTTTTTTTTGCAGTTTCTCATTTTTCCAGTCTTAAATGTTTACATTTTTATGCTGATTTTTTATTGTCTTATGAAATGTTCTGAACCACCCAGAAAGCTTTGGCTATTAAGTGGTAAAGAAATGAAAACAACAACAACAATAACAATGGTGTTCAACTCATATTGAACTTTTGAGAATTTCTCCATAGTTTTTTTTTTGTTTCCATGAAAATCCAGAAGCATTATGGTGCACATTGTCCTAATCCATGCATTTTTGTATACATTTCCACCAACACAAGCATTTCTGAAAGCAATATTTCTAACGCAGTGCATTTTTGAATGTTTCCCTTTAAATATGTAGTTTTGTATGCATTTTTTAATTGGAGAACTAACTCCATTAAAAAATTCAAAGTAGAAATTTCAGTTTCAAAGGATTATGGAGTTATGGTTTGAATGGAAATTCCTACTTCTTTGAATTTTGCAGTGGTGTTAGTCTATATCTTTGTCCATCAAACAGGCTATCAGAGAAACTGAGAGGGATGTAACAAACTCAAACAACTTACTTAAGAGATTTCCATTTTTCCTCCATATAAATCCCAACTCATTAAAAGTCTGCCAAACATACACACTTCACCCCCACCTCCAATTACTTTTAAGTTTCTCTTCTTTACAGATGACTAATGGCAGTGAAGTTGAGGAAGCAGGCTGATTTTAAATTCCACTTTACATTGCATTTAAAAGCAGTAGCCCTTTTAATCACATTTACAATGGATTATTTTGAAAACAGCCATTATAAGGACATGGATAAATGGTTTGATGGAAAAGGAATGTCTCTATTGAAATTTGAAGTTCAACCTGTGATCCTCCAGACGTTTTGGCCTACAATTCTCATCAGCCCTAGCCAGCACAGCCAATAGTGAGGGATGATGGGAGTTGTAGGCTAAAACTAGGCTGAAAAGAAGGACAGGGCTCATGTAACTTTAACAGTTGTAGAGAAAAGGGAATTTCAGCCGGTGTCCTTTGTATGCAATTAGTTCCTGATGAAATTCCCTCTTCATCACAACAGTTAAAGTTGCAGTGGCCCTGCCTTCTTTTGTATATGGTCACTCCAGTATAGTGCCTGCAACTTTAACTGGTGTGATGAAGAGGGAATTTCACCAGGGACTAATTGCATACAAATGACACTGGCTGAAATTCCCTTTTCTCTACAACTCTAAAAGTTACATGAGCCCTGTCCTCCTACTAAAACATCTGGAGGGCCACAAGTTGCCCACCCTGGTTTTAACCGAACCTTCATTTGGAGGGTACAAAAATGAGGGATTACCAAGTGGAAGCCTCCAGAACAATACAGCCATCAAAGTAGGCTGCTCTTAGTCTGGCTTTGCCATGCTTCAAGGTAAAGCAACCTGCACCAGGCAATCAGAATCATGTGGGGGAGGGTATCAAGGAATGTAGGAACTGGATGTCTCAACACAGCAGCAAGGCTTTAATATGCTCACCCTAGCTGTGGTTGGGACCAGGCAGCAATAGGTCTATATAGCCTTACATGGATTGGGACCAAAATACCTGATGGAGCACTTCCCTCCATATGAAATTACCCATATACTATTATTGTCACCTGAGGCTCTTCTCCAGGTTCAACAAGAGAGAGGCCCCATTCAGAAGACACGTTAAACAATGGCAAAAAGCCTTGACCACTGTGGGTAAAGCCATGGTTTAATGTGTCTTCTGAATGGGGCCAGAGAGTCTTTTCAGTGGTGACCCCCAATTATGGAGTGTTTTCATCAGTGAGGTCTACCAGATGCCAACATTGTCATCTTTTCAGCACCAGGTTAAACGTTTCTTCTACTTTCAGGCATTTTCCCAGCAAATGCTAAGATTTTAACTGGTCCTGGGATTTTTGTTTGTTTTTATATGTAAATGTTTTTATATTATGTACTATATTGTATTTTAAGGTTTAATCATTTGTAAATCATCCAGAGAGCTTTGGCTATAGGGTGGTATAGGAATGATGATGCTGGGCTATCAATAGTGACAGAAGACAGAAAGAAACAGGAAGTTGTGAACAAAGGCAAAGGTATGCTGTGGAAACCACAATTCAATGTTCTTGAAAATTTCTTTTTGTCTTCCTTTGAGTGAATGACTATATAGAAATCTGTGCATGAGATTTGCTCTGCGGAATTTTAACTCACCCTTTCCTGGACAACCTTTACTCCAAACTTAAAATTTCCCAAAGGAAAAAAATAGAATACATCCTAAACCTCTTTGGCAAGGGGATAGTTATGGGTCACTCAAAATGACCTGTGATTACTATGCCAGTGAATAAAATGTCACAAGTAATTCTGGAAAGGCTAAAACGAAAACTAATTGAAAGGCCCAATCAGTATGGGTTACATAAAACTGCATCTGTTTCTAATATAATATGAATACCCCAATTTATATTATATTGCACACAACAAGATACAGATTCTGAAGTATAATGACCTGTTTCTACTATTACATCTGACACTACCTTTTGGAGGGTCTGCATCATGCATTTTGATCAATAATAAAAACTATTGAGATTTAAAACTGAATTGTAATTGCATGGGGCAATTGAAATACTGAGAAATGTTTTAAAAGATTTATACAAATTACCAGTATAGAAAATTATTTTCTTTCCTAATTATGAAAGAAAATACATACTACAACATTCTACATTTTACACAATACAATATTAAAGAAAGAAAACATTGTTACACACTTAAACAAAGAAAACATCTTTGCACACTTAGAGTTATTTTATGCTTTTGTTAAAAAAGCAGTCAATGACTAAACATTTTCCTGCATTTTATCATTCTAGAAGATAAAAAACACATTGAGTTATATCCAACAGTGTTATTCTGCTAGCGCAAATGATGCTGCAGTAATATAAACCAAAAGAAGACACTTGCTAAAGTTCTGCTTGTGCAACCAGTTGCACAACCGGTTGCACATTGTAGGCTTGCACAACAGAAAAAGGCAGTGGAACTCCATTAGTGCAACAATGTCGTCCTCTAACAGAACATTGGATTTAGGCTCTTCTTTTTCTTTTCTTTTTGACAAACATTGTTTAATTGTTTTTCTTCTCTGACTCTGAACATATTGGTGAGTTTTACCATGTAGATCATATCCCAACCCCTTAATAGCCACTCAGTCATGGTTGATAAATCCATTTTTCCCTCCCTCTATTTATAATGTACTGCCATTTTAGCCACCATTAAGAGAAGAATCTCCATTTCTAAATCCTTTTGTGTGGCCATTGTTTTTAAATCACCACCAATGAAGATAAAGATAGTTCATAAGTTGCCATATCTTTTACATGTGTCAGAATTGATTTTCAGTAAGGTACACACTCAAGGCATTACCAGTAACGATGGGGTAAATGTGTTCCACCTTTCTAGCATATGACATTAACTGTTGCATATATTGGATTTTGCCAACACGGAGTCATATACCATCTAGCATAATCTTACAAAAGCTTTTCCAAAAAGAAGCTTTCAATGATGCATTATGAATTCAGGGGTGCATCTTTCCTCATTCTGTGCAATTGAATAATAGTTCATTTTTCCCTTTTTCTTTTCTTTCACTGATCCACACTATTTTTGTATTCCAAAACAGATGTAGTGACATTCTTTATTAAGGAAGATGATTGTGCTGTACGTATGGGACACTCATTACTACTTAAAGATCCAAAATTAAGTTCCTATACAATGCTGATGCTGCGCTCATTGTATAGGATAGAACATACAAGATGGGCAGGGGCATCCGCTTCTATCCGGTGCTCGAATCTACTGAGAAACAGGCTTCGTGGCCTGTCCCTCAGTAGCGCGCCGGGTGATGACGTCATCACCTGGCGCGATACTGAGAGACAGGCCGTGAAGCCTGTTTCTCAGTAGATTTGAGCACCGGAGGGAAGCGGGTAAGGAGCGCGAGGCGCGGGGCGTGGGGCACTTACCTGCTGGGGCGGCCAGGTCCGCCGCCGCGCCACCGCCGCCACCGGGTCCGCTGCCGCGCCGCCGCCACCGGGGCCACCGCGCCGCCGCCGGGTCCGCCGCCATGTCGCTGGCGCTGCTGGGTCCCCCACCAGCTCGTAAGGCCAGCGGCCGCACGGAAGAGGCGGGGGAGGGCCGATTACGTCACTTCCGGATCCAGCCCTCCCCTGCCTCTTCCGCGCGGCCGCTGGCCTTACGAGCCGGCGGCGGCGGCAGAGGAGACAGAGGTGGGTGGCTTGGTGGGGGGTTTGTTTTGGGGGGTGTCTTGGTGGGGGGGTTGTTGGCGGGGGGGGGGACCGGGATTTTGGGTTCCAAAATCTGGTCACCCTAATTTTAACAGTTTATTATCATAGTCTTTTAACTCCGCTTTTTAAAATCTGTATTTTAAATTTGTATTTTAAATCTGCATTGCTGCCAGTTTTACCCTGGTTGTGCTTTTATATGGTATTTTTATATGGTGTTCTTATACTGTTTTATACCTTGAGTCTTGTTGATGGTTTTAATTTTTGTGAACCGCCCAGAGAGCTTCAGCTATTGGGCGGTACATAAATGCAATATAATAAATAAATAGTCTTATTGAAACTCTTTTAGCTTCTTTCAAAAGCTGTCTCAGCTGTTTTGCTCAAATAGGACCCTCCAATTTTGCTTTGGATTTCTCTTTAAGGAAAACTGTCTGCAGCAGCATTGTACTTTATGAGCCAAGGAATCCATGTGTTCACCGAAGAGAGAGCTATTGTTACCATGGTTGTTTACGATGGATCATAATATATTCAAAGCATGGAAAAACACAGAGAAGCTGTCCCTGGCCTGCAAATTATTGCTGGAAAATGACTTAATCTTCTGTCTGAAGGCTCTTTTTCTATATGTAACTGAATGGGCTATGACCTCTTAAATGTTTTTTGTTTCTGCTTAAGAACAAATGGCAGACATTCCTATGGGGAAAATCATTGCCAGCTGATAGTCTTTATTCTTTTACTACAGGTCATGAAAATAAGGCCGCTTCTCCTGTTCAGACACTTTTTTTAAAAAAAAAGGCCAAAGTATCAAGAATAATTATCCTAATGTTTGAAGAATTGCAAGCTATTGCCTCCAGAAGAGATGCACTTGTGCAACCAACGTGGGTATTTATTTAGCCAAAACTGTCAAGTTGTATGCTAATGAATAGTAAGAGGACCAATGCAAGCTTTATCCTGAATGTCTGTAATCAATTACGTAACATAGAATCATTTATAATAGTGAATATGTATCTGAGAAACATATTGGATTTCCTACAGGACTAGAACATTATTTTGCAAAGTTTACACACAGGCAGAATATATAAACCGGGTTAGCCTAATGCAGGGGTGAAGAACCTGTAGCTAGGGGGTGGGAAGAATTTTATTTGGTCTGTGTTTTTACATGAATCAACCTAATTCTCACTTCCCAGATTGCTCCAAATTTTGCAATGCACACCGCTGCTCAAAATGTGCATATATTAGGGAAAGTTGAAGACAAAAGGTGTATAGGGTAAATTGTATGCAAAACTAAATGTAAATTTTCATGTAGCTTTTTTTAAAAAAAAGAATGATAATGATCTCAGGCAAATTCACAAATTGCAGTGAACTTAAAATAGAATATCTGTGAAACTGATTTGCTCATCTCTACCATCTGGATATCCAGATGTTGCTGGTCTCCAACTCCCAGCCAACATAGTGAATGATCAGAGATGATGAGAATTATACAACAGCATCTGGATGGCCACAGGTTTCTCACTCTTGTCCCCAAAACTGTTCAAACAATTGGGACACCTTCCTTATGCGAATAGATTAAGTACGGGACTTTTCAGTTCAAAAGAAGATGCTCAAGATGATGGCAGGTAACATCATACAGGTTTATAGAATTATGAATAGCAGGGAGAAACCCCCCACCCCACCCTGCTTGCTTTTTCATAGAACTAGAGCCCCTAGAATTGGAACCAGACTTAGCCATACTTAGAGTAGACCCACTAAAATTTATGGAACTTAAGGCACAGCCTTATGCATGTTTAGGCAGAAAATGTCCTACAACTCCCAGCATTCCCCAGCCAGCCATGGGAGTTGGAGCACTTTTTCCCCATCTAAACACATACAGGATTGTGCCTTTAAGCTTATACTTACGTAGGCCTCCTCCACACGAGACGTTTAATGAGCCTTGAAGGCTCATTAAAAAATTTACCTCCACAAGCACGGAGCGCAAAACGGGCGTACAGGCGCGTTATCTCCCCGATAATGCGCATTTTCGAACGCGCGTTAAATAGCGACTTTTATTTTGCTCCGGCCGTTAAAGCGCATTTTCGCGGTGTGAACAAGCGATTACGCGCATTAACTGCTTGTAAAGCGCTTTTTGGACATGAATTAATGCGCTTCGCCGCCTCTGGTGCAGAGGGATTAGGAGTAAAAGCGCCTCCGCGATAATGCGCATAATCGCGGAACCGGGCGCAAAAGCGCATCCTTGTGGAGGGGGCCGTAGACATCCTCAAGCATAACATTTAGAAGATGGATGGGTTAGTAATACCATAAGGTATAGCATTCACTTGAGCATACACCATGTTTCATGGGAATATTAGGCTGTAGAACAACACTTTAAAATAAGATGCCTTAAGATACTTGGCAGACAATCCTAGGTTACAAATTAACTCATAAAATATATGCAAATGTGTCTGTAGGGGCATTTTACTATGCTAAGCTATTTTGCAATGTATCTGGGGTGGTAAAATGCCTCCGAAAAGACATGTCTCTGTGGTGTCATAAGATATACATTTTAAACTCAAAATATTAGAAAAATACATTGCACTATCAAGGTAAAATATTTGGTAAAACTTGATTATAAGTAAGAACTAAAATGTTTGATCCCCATAACAAATCTGTCTCTGGTGAGGTAAATATTCCCCAAGGAAATCCCATGGTTTCTGCCAACCTAGTGATACCCAGATTACTTAATCCTGCTTCCCTAGACCAGTTTTCTTTGGAAAAATCCATGGGGAAATTTTATACTCTAGAACAATGCATGGTTTTGGGAACATAAAGACACCACAATGGCAAAATCAAGATTCCCAGAAAGATAATGTTAAGTGGTAAGAGGCTGAAATTTGGGGACATTATGCAGGTGATAGTAGACAACAATATGATGGAAGAACTACAGTAGGTCTACATCTGCATAAATTCTGCAATGTAAAGTGCATTTGGGATACATCTGCACTTTTCCTTATTGGGACAACAAAAAATCAAAGCACTTTGCTCCATGTATCTATATTCCAGTGTGCATCCAGGAAAATCAGCACTTAAGCTGTTGTTCAATTTATGGCTCAATCCTCTGAATGTCCTGACAGGAAAAAAATCCTACAATAGGTGGCTAGGGCATGCTGGGAGTTGTAGGATTTTTTTCTTTCTAAACATGCATAGGATTGCACCCTTAATGGATTCAATAGGTAAGTTAGGAAGCTGAGATAAGAATGTCTTTCTACTTAGCAAAAGACACCACAGTTGTCTATGTGAAATCAGGTAAATTCTTGTTTTCTCTCAAACATGTTACAACATGCTTGGGACAAATACAGATCACTACAGTATCATAGCTTTATATGGATAGAGGGAAATTAAAAGCAAGTGATCACCAGATGTGCTACTCAAACTAATTAGCCCAAAAGGTCATAATTAGCAAACCCAGAAGGTAACATGATATGACTTTAAAAGAACTATTTATTGAAGAACAGAATGCCAGCTGTCCCAAGACGGCTGTTTCTAATGAACATTTTTTTTAAAAAATGCCCTTCAAATGAAGTTTTGATTGGTAGCTGGTATTGTTCTACAGGCATAGATTTATTTTTAACCACAGATAATCTAGGAACAGCAAAACAACTTGAAAAGAGCCACAGACTCCTGTAAATCTGAAATCTGTTTTATTATCTAAAGTATCTCTGGCATTAGCATTGAAGAAATTGTAAACTGTGTTCAGCGAAACAATGTGCCGTATTCTTTGTTAAGGAAAAATCAGCTGGAGTTGAAAGACTAGTAAATTAAAAGTTGGAAGAGATCTGGATGTTTGAAGGAATGGGGAGAAGACAGAAGGATTTAGGTGCAATTCGACAGGCTATGATATTTACATATGGAATTATTTCTCCCCAGTGTGATTGGTTCTTGTGTATGGGGGAATGGGGGAATATGGACACTTTGAAAACAAAGGAACATTATTTCTCATTTTTATTTGAGATGTTTTTTTTAATGTGCATATTTAGTTACAGAAGAAATGGGGGCAGAGTTTACACTTCTAACTCTCACTTAGGAGATTTTCATTTAAATTGCTAATCAGTTATTCCTTGGATCTGGAATAATCTTCTGCATGATTTAGGACTGGAAGATGAGCAGGAGCTATGCACAAAAATGTCTCAATAGACTAAACTGCATGACATTTCATGAGAGAAAATAATGGATTTATAGTTGTATGGCAGTTCCCCTTTCATGCTCCCTCACATGATAGAGAGTGGAAACACTAGCCACTGTTCTAAACTAGCAGGGAATCTACATTACTAGAGCAGGTGGTCTGCTTCAGAAATTCAGCCCCAACACATGGACTGTAAGGAACGCAGTGGAGGGCCAGGGATAGTGAGTATGTCCCTATTCTTCCACTTATGAGGTAGGGAATGTATGAGAATTGAATGCTTGAATATTTATTTATTTATATTTATATTTATTTATTTTATTTAAAAGTATTTCTCCCAAGGTGACTTAAAAAATAAAACACATCATCATTAAGTTATTAAAAGTGACAAAAACATAAAGGCAATAAAAACAGCCATTAAAACCTACAATACTAACAGTCATAAAAACCAACAAGAAATAACAGCAACAAGAAATTATATCTCACCCTTCCCTTCCAAAGAGCACAGGGTGGTTAGCAACCCATATGAATCCAATACAGTGCATGAACGCCATTAATATCCTAACTCCAATATTAAAAATATACAATAAAATACAATGAGATCATCACTACATCATCAGAAAACAGATAACATGGATTTTTTTTAGCTATCAAATGAGCGTTTTGTTGCACGCTTGTTACTGGGCATTCATGGATTCGCAAGGGTCCCTCTCACGATGTCATCTGCCTCCTGCACACCTCCTGCCCCTTCTAGCCTTCTTCGCACCACAAAAAAAACACACCCCAGTAAGTCTGACTTATTTTTAAAGATGGAAGTTGCCGCTATCTCCTGCTGTATGCAGGAGAAGCAGTGCAATCAAAATGGTCCACTTCCTATTTCAAAAGTGGAAGTAATGAGGGACAAACACATGAGCAGAGAAGCAATGGTAAGAAAACACCATTTCCCCCTGTGTGATGATACTCTTAACCTCAAATTTTTGCACAAATGAATGGATCTTTAACTGGCACCTTTATGACAACAGCATGGGGGGGGGGCAGTCACATCTCTATTGGAAGAGAGTTCCATACTGAGAAAGTTCTGCCCCACAGGTCATATTAAGTGGAGGCTGGTGACTCCAATGTCAGTGGGGCTTTTAATCCGCTCTGGGTTTCAGTCAGAAGCAGCCAAACTCTAAAGGAGCTATCCAAGTGCTGAACCGGATTACCATTTACTGTCCCATTAAACTGCATTGAGGCTGTACAAGCCACATGGTTGCTTCTCTCTTCCTGCTCTTTTCCTCATGCAATTACAGCTTGCTGCTGAAGTAGGAGATGTGATTTCCGACTGCCTGAATGTGCTCTGTGACATTTGTGCTACTTGAATAGAATTGAAAAACCTCAAAAGGTTTTTCATGCATTGTAACTCTCTAGCCCCTGCATCTATCCTGTACAATTCCAAGTTTCCTGCCTAGGAATACCTCTACAATATATGCCATTTTTATACAAATTGTCCACAAAGAACATAGGGGGATAACATTTAAAACACACACACACACACACACACTGCAAACTGTAAATGCTGCCCTTGCAGGTAAACCCTCAAATCTATTAATATGAAACATGGCAGGATTGATTCCTTAAGAATGGACAAATATGCTACTGTAAAATAAAGACAAAGGAAAAAGTATAATTATTTGTTGATTTCTAAAGATAGTCAATGGGTAGCATAAATATTTGGATTTCTGAACTGAGATTCTGATTTGGCCCTGAGTTGAAATTAGACTGAAGTGAATTGGGCTGTTTTCTGAATCACCAAATCATGGTCCAACTCAAATCCTGTGGTTGGTACAGACTCCAAATATATATATTTTATGCACAGCCCAATTCTCTGAAAAGTGAGCTCTTAGCCAGGGTACCTCTGCCTTTGGCAGGTTACTTGTCTCTTAGTCTCACCAGTTTACCTTCTGTGAAATGGACATTTCATTGCAGTAGTGAAGTTGTGTTTGGCCTTTTGTGATTTTATTTATTTATTTATTACATTTGTATACCGCCCCATAGCCGAAGCTCTCTGGGCGGTTTACATTGGATTAAAAACAATATACGAAAATTAAAACAGCAAAAACATACAAGATACACACAATCTGTACATTTAAAAACACTACAACAAAAAAGCTACAAAAACAAAACAAAACAAACCCAGGCTCCTCAGATATTGCCAAATGCCTGAGAGAAGAGGAAAGTCTTGACCTGGCACCGAAAAGATAACAATGTTGGCGCCAGGCGGGCCTCGTCGGGGAGATCGTTCCACAATTGGGGGGCCACCACAGAGAAGGCCCTCTCTCTTGTTGCCGACCTCCGAGCTTCCCTCGGAGGAGGCACTTGGAGGAGGGCCTTAGATGTTGAATGTAGTGTTCGGGTAGGTTCATGTCGGGAAAGGCGTTCCATCAGGTATTGTGGTCCCAAGCCGTGTAAGGCTTTATAGGTTAAAACCAGCACCTTGAATCGGGCTCAGAAACATACAGGCAGCCAATGCAAGCGGGCCAGAGTAGGTCTTATATGTTCGAACCTACTGGTTCCGGTTATCAATCTGGTCGCTGCATTTTGCACAAGCTGCAGCTTCCAAACCACCTTCAAAGGCAGCCCCATGTAGAGTGCATTGCAGTAATCTAACTTGGAGGTTATCAGAGCATGGACAACTGAAGCCAGGTTATCCCTGTCCAGATAGGGACATAGCTGGGCCACCAACCGAAGTTGGTAGAAGGCACTCCGTGCCACTGAGGCCACCTGCGCCTCAAGTGACAAAGATGGTTCTAGGAGAACCCCCAAGCTACGAACCCGCTCCTTCAAGGGGAGTGCAACCCCATCCAGAACAGGTTGAACACCCTCCATCCGGTCAGCGGAACCACCCACTAACAGCGTCTCAGTCTTGTCTGGATTAAGTTTCAGTTTATTAGCCCTCATCCAGCCCATTGTCACAGCCAGGCACTGGTTCAACACATCCACAACCTCACCTGATGAAGATGAAAAGGAGAAATAGAGCTACGTGTCATCAGCGTACTGATGACAACGTACTCCAAAACTCCGGATGACTGCACTCAACGGTTTCATGTAGATGTTGAACAGCATGGGGGACAAAACTGACCCCTGCAGAACCCCATACTGGAGAATCCACGGGGCCGAGCAATGTTCCCCAAGCACCACCTTCTGGAGCCGACCCCCCAAGTAGCAGCGGAACCACTGCAATGCAGTGCCTCCCACTCCCAACTCAGCCAGTCATCCCAGAAGGATACAATGGTTGATGGTATCAAAAGCCGCTCAGAGATCAAGGAGAATCAACAGAGTCACACTCCCCCTGTCTTTCTCCCGACATAGGTCATCATACAGGGCGACCAAGGCTGTTTCCGTACCAAAACCAGGCCTGAAACCCGACTGAAATGGATCCAGATAATCAGTCTCATCCAAGAGTGCCTGGAGCTGGCTCGCAACCACCCGCTCCAGGACCTTGCCCAGGAATGGAACATTTGCTACTGAACTGTAGTTGTTAAGATTTTCAGGGTCCAGGGAAGATTTCTTTGGAAGTGGTCTCACTGCCGCCTCTTTCAGGAGGCCTGGGACCACTCCCTCTTGCAAAGAGGCATTAATCACTTCCCTGGCCTAGCCAGTTGTTCCATCCCTGCTAGCTTTTATTAGCCAAGAGGGGCAAGGATCCAATATGGAAGTGGTTGCACGAACCTGTCCAAGCACTTTGTCAACGTTCTCGAGCTGCACCAACTGAAACTCATCCAAGAAAGCAGGACAAGCCTGTGCTCTTGATACCTCACTAGATGCACCTGCTATAACACTGGAGTGAGTCTAAGTCCTGACGGATGCCAGAGATTTTATTCTGGAAGTGCCCAGCAAATGTAGTACAGTGGGCCTCAGATGGTTCTACCATGTCCTTGGGGCCAGCATGTAAAAGCCCCCGGACAACTCTGAAAAGCTCCGCTGGGTGGCAGGTTGATGATTGAATAGTGGCAGCAAAGTATTGTTTTTTTGCTGCCCTCACTGCCCCTGAATACAGCTTACCATAAGCATCCATTGATTGCATCCATCAGGAGTTCGTCTCCATCTGCCTTCAAGCCGTCTCGTGTTTTGTTTCATCACTCTCAGCTCCGGTGTATACCACGGAGCCGTACGAGCTCTACACAGGAGAGGGCGCTCAGGAGCAATCATGTCAACTGCCCGGGTCATTTCTGCATTCCACAGATCAACCAGGGTTTCAACAGGAGAGCCATCCCTATCAGCCGGAAAACTCCCCAGAGCCCTCTGGAAACCATCTGGATCCATTAGCCTCTGGGGGTGGACCATCTTAATGGGTCCCCCACCCTTTCAGAGGGAAACCTCAGCAGGTGGTGATCTGACCATGACAGAGGGGTTGATGTAAAGTCCCCCACTTTCAGATCCCCATCTCCATGTCCAGTTGAAAAAACCAGGTCTAGAGTGTGCCCTGCTACATGTGTCGGGCCAATGGCATGTTAGGACAGTCCTATGGTTGTCATGGAGACCATGAAATCCTGAGCTGCCCCAGATAAAGTGCCCTTAGCATGAATGTTGACATCCCCCAGAACCAAGAGTCTGGGGGACCTCAACAGTACCCCAGAGACCACCTCTGTCAGCTCAGCTAGGGAGTCTGTTGAGCAGCGGGGTGGGCGGTACACCAACAGAATTCCTTATCTGTCCCGTTGGCCCAACACAAGGTGCAAACACTCCAGACCACTAGTCACATGGACAGGGAGCCTGCAGAGGGGGATGGAATTCCTATAGACCACAGCAACCCCCCCCCCCACCCCCCATGGCCCTCAAGTCTACCCTGATGCTGACCCAAGTACCCCGGTGGGCATAACTGGGAGAGACGAACTCCTCCCTGCTCTCCCACCCAGGTCTCGGTTATACATGCCAGATCGGCTGCCTCACCTACAATTAAGTCGTGGATGAGGGAGATCTTATTATGCACCGATCTGGCATTTAAAAGCAGCACCCGGAGGCCTGAGGGCTGGCTGATAAGGCAACCAACAAGCCTGTGGGTGTGAGGGGGACCGGAACAAGGCACAGCCATTAACTGTCTGGGCCTTGTTCCCCTTACCTGGCAAGTCCTCCTCACAACGCCATATCTCCCTCTACCTGTCACTACACTGATTGTGCTTCCCTCAGATCCCCCCACCTGGCCCTGTATCCTCCCTCCCAGGCACATAGCTCAAGCCTGGGGAAAGGGGGGGGGGAAACAAAAACAAAACAAAAACAAAACAAAACAACCAAAGACACAACACTTGTTCATCATTCCAAGTGTGCCTGTGAAACATGAAAGTTTGGAGAACCCTAACTTGATTTTTTTTGTGCTTGACTGGCAGCAGCTTTTTAGCGTTTTAGACAGAAGTTTTTTCTAGTCCTTTCTATAGATAGTTAGGGATTGAACCTGGGGTCCTGCTCTATCACAGACTGTGATTTCTATCTATCTATCATCTATCTATCTATCTATCTATCTATCTATCTATCTATCTATCTATCTATCTAATCTATCTATCACAAAACATAATTAAAGCAACGCATTTAGTGCCACATGTTTGCTCCTCACTATGCCTTATTGCACACAAGCCATAATAGTCTCGAAGGTGCTGAGATCTACAGTCCCTCAAAGTAATCTGGAAATATTTTACTAGTACAGATATCTCCACCCCAACCACAGGCCTGGCTGTTATAGCTGTGGGATAATCAGGATATTTGTGTACTTTTGTTTATTCAGGCATGGTGGCCTCTTTTCCCCCCTCAGTGGTGTCTGTGTAATGGAAGGGGCTGGTGATTATATTGTTCTAAACTGGTGTTTTATTTATGTGTCTGAACAATTGGGAACTGTCATACCCCGTGCGAGGGAGAAAATGATATTGCTATAAAGAAATGCTAGAATGAGCAGAAATGTTTAACTGGGGAGATTGACAGACCACAGAATTCTCTCAAGTCCCTAGCTGATGATATCATTGCATTCCAGGGCTTCAGACTCAGCAGTAAAATGTACTGTGTAACTCAGGTCGGGGGGTTGATAAAACCCAATGCAGACAAACTTTTTAAAGAACTTCATCATAATCAAGCTTCAGGTTTAGCCATGCAACTGCAGCCTGGAGCTTTTTCATTAATAATATCTCCTTTTCTAATGTGCTTCTGGCAAAATGAATATGGAAAATGTGTGTGTGTGTGTGTGTGTGTGTGTGCGCGCATGCGTATTATTTCTCGGTAGTCCCATACAATATCACAGTTGTCTCATACAATCTATCAATTTAACGTTCAGCATTCAGTAAACAGCAATGGTTTTCCAATCTCAAAGCAAAAACTTGCAGGTATGCTGTTGCAGATAAGTGTGGAGAAAAGGCAAAAGGTTTATGGGATAATTTTTTTAGATCTGAGGAACCATAGCATGGAACCATGTGTGGGACCTAGGTATGCCTGTTATTTGTGAACTGGGCAGGATCTACACTACTGCTTTATAATGGTTTATAATTTTTATTATTTATTATTGCATTTATATCCTGCCTTTTTTCCTTCACAGAACCCAAGGCGGTGTACATAATCCTCCTCCTCTCCATTTCATCTTCACAATAACAACCCTGTGAGGTAGGTTGTGCTGATAGCCTGTGACTGGCCCAAAGTCACCCAGTGAGCTTCCATGGCTGAGTGGGGACTAGAACCCGGATCTCCCGACTCCCAGTCACAGACTCTTAGCCCAACCTATCTCACAGGGTAGTTGTTGTGAGGATAAAATGGAGAGAAGTAGGATTATGTATGATGCCTTGGGTTCTTTGGGGGGGAAAAGTGGGATATAAATGCAATAAATAAGTTTGGCAATAGACTGCAAATTGAACAAAATTCTCACCCATCTCTGAATTCAAGCACTATATTTAACTAAAATAAATCCCTGCCCCTGCCTCCACTTCCCTTCCCTGGTTGTTTTCCTATGTATGAACTTCAGGGCAGAGGACCTGTCTACTTTTACTTTCTAGGAACATAGGATGTTGCCTTACACATGGTCCAGCCATTTGTCCATCTAGCCCAGCATTGTCAACACTGACTGGCAGCAGATCTAAAGGGTTTCAGGCAGGAGATTTTCCAGCCCTACCTGGAGATGCTAGGGATCAAACCGAGGACCTTCTGCATGCAATACAGGTCCTCTGCCCCTGTGCCATGCACATTGATGGCACCAGATAAATAAGGAAACAAAGAAATATTAGTCCCTAGCCATACAAATGAGCTAACTGGAACTGTGCTTTAAATGGGGAACTGAGGAGTGCTAATTAAAATAGAAGAATAGATAAGTCTTTTTTGGGGTGTTTTCCCCTTACATGATTACAATTCCGTGGGGGGGGGGGAGAATGGGGCTATACTGGCTGCCCCTTCTATAGCATTATCTCTAGACCTGCTCCTCTGCTGTCCACATGCTGCTTGGGGGCTGAGTTCAAAAATCACATGCAGAGCCTTTCTGTGTAAACCCCCCCCCCAACACGTCATACCTCCATCCCTCATCCCCCTGCCAAAGCATGGGCCATGACAGGAGGCAGGCCTGTGATGGGAGGATGCCAGAAAAGGGGTTATCGTAGTTGGCTAATTTCTCTTTTGAATATTATGAATGTTAGCTGTGGATCTCTCAGACTGTTTATTCTCAGAAGTAGCTTATTCGAAAATCTTTGGAAATCCCATTTTTCACATTCACTTACAGCTGTTGTCCTCTTTATATTTGAAGTGAAAGCATTTTATCCTCCTTGTGCTTCTGTAACTACTAGCTAAACATGACTGCTCTCCAGATTATTTTTCAACACACAAAACACAAATTTACTGTGGGTCCCACTTGAGAGTCTCTTGAGAGTTTGAAACTGTGTATTGATAATGACTTTTGCAGATACAAAGACAGAAGAATGACAGCCTGAAATATCCTCACCACAAAGCATTTCTTTAAGTATCTCACACATGTAACAATTCACTAAGCAGCCTGAGTGTGTTACTAATAACAGCATTATCTTGGGATTGAAGTCGTTCATATTACTCGATGTCAGTGTAAAGATTTGATTCATGATATGTAGGCTAAAGAAAACTTCTGCTATTGTTCAGGTTTTTTAACAGTACCGTCCCATATATACTGAGTTCAATGGGGACTACTCCCAGGTAAGTGGTATACGGGATTAAAGTTTTTTTTAATGTACCATCTATATCAAAATAGGTATGCAGATAAGAAAGTACATTTGAAAGTACTACCTTTTTTGACATTCTTTTCTGTGTTAACTTTGGCCAAGAAAAGAAAAGAAAATACAATAATTTACTATTGACTTACATAGGATGTTTCAGGTCAGCCTTTTAAGTGGCCAATTCCATGTGGGAACTTGAAACTTGTGGTGTATAATTGTATCGGTTTGGTTACAAATACGGAAGTTGAGCAGAAGACGGTACGCCCACAGTCAGTCTTGAAGCAAATTCTGGGCTTATCTACACCAATGGGTGTGGAGGGAGGGAGGGGGGAGGATTGCAGACTTACCTGCTTCCGCGATCCTCCCCAGACATCTACACTGTGGCGCGATGTCCCGGAAGATGTCATGGGTGCTGCAGGTGCCATTTTTCAAAAAAGCTGAAGAGGAGCCGCGCTGCCCTGATCTGTGGAAAGGTATGTTTTTTGTTTTTTTTAAAACAAAAACCACTCCCCCCCCCCGCCATCCTGGAGATGGTAAAATTGCCTTTCCCCAACCCCATGGGCACAGAGTCACCCCGCGCAGCTCCGTGCCAATTTTAGCACCCGGGACGATGGAAAAAATGGGATATCCCTGGTTTCTGTTCTCCTGGGGTTATCCCAGAGTTGTCCCCAGTTCATCCCTAGTTCATCCCTGGATCCCCTGTGCATCATGTGGATGCACAGAACGACCTGGGGACAACCTCTGGATAAAAGCCTGGTGTAGACATGGCCTCTGACTGGTATAGCTAGGATGTCCATATGAAAAGGAAAACAATACTTTCAAAAGCTGGGAAACCATCAAATTATGGTAAGTGGGAGGGGGCAAGGGAGTGGAGCCAGATGAAGGAGCATGGCCTTCTGGGAAACCCAAGAGGGTCAGATTGGGAATGCAGATGGGCCAAATTTGACATGGGGTCCAATGGTTCAACACACCTGTTGAAGAAGTTAAATCTCTGGGTAGGTGTGGATGGATGCCTCTTGTCACTGGCACACATGCATATAAATGCATGCACATGAAGTAGGGTGACCATATGGAAAGGAGGACAGGGCTCCTTTATCTTTAACAGTTATATATAAAAGGGTATTTCAGCAGGTGTCATTTGTATGCATGCAGAACCTGGTGTAATTCCCTCTTCATCACAACAGTTAAAGCTGCAGGAGCCCTGCCCTCTTTTGTATCTGGTCAAGAGGGCAATGCTCTTGCAGTTCTAACTGTTGTGATGAAGAGGGACTTTTACCAGGTGCTGCATGCATACAAATGACACCTGCTGAAATTCCCTTTTCAGTACAACTGTGAAAGATACAGGAGCCCTGACCTCATTTTCGTATGGTCACTCTAGGTATGGCTGGTGCTCCTATCAAAACTCTCTGTAGAATTCAGAGTTGACTCAAAGAATTGACCTGATTGCTCCAGAGGCCCTTCTACTGCTAAGCAGACCCTTAATCCTGATTTACATCTGGTATACCTTAGTATACACCAGAGCTGAAAGCAATGAAGGATATTGCAAGTCAGCTTGAACACGAGTGGAGAAAGTCTTATGATGAGTCAAGTAAGAGCTCATTATTACATCTACTCTGTGGAAGTGACAGTGGCGAAGAAGCCAATTTTCTTTTCCACCACCACTGCATCCTCAAATTGTTGTCTAGTGGAGCTTTCCAAGTGGTTCATGGTCTTTTCCAATGTGTCCAGGTAGAGCAGCCTCCCCCAACTTGGTGTCCTCCAGATGTTTTTGACTAAAACTCCCTGAATTCTTGATCATTAACCATGCTGGTTGGTGCTGAGGACAGTTGAAGTCCAAAACATCTGGAGTGTATCAGGTTGGGGAAGTCTTCAGTAGAAATTATGGTGGGACACACATTGTGGCATGTTTGTGGGACAAGACAAGATTGCTTGTATCCATAATGCAGATTGGTAGACACGCCCAGGACACTGCCAGGTCCTATTTAGTTGGATGGCTCATTTTAAGGGCCTGAGAATGTAACTAGAGTGCTCAGCCAAGTCTCACCAACTACTTGTATGCTCAACCCTTGTAATTACCAGCTTAGTACATCTAGGAGGGAGGATGTGACCAGCTGAGTTCATTCCTCATTGAGAGACAGGGTGGTCCTAACTTCCTTAAAGGAACTGATCTTGAAAAAAACCCTCTACAGTAAACCCTGAGGTTCTGCACAACTAATATCCTCTTCTGGGACAGGGTGCTCAAGCAAGTAGTTACTCCCCAAAGCCAGGCACTTTTAGATGAAACTATTTTTCTAGACCTGAGTGGCTTTTGATACCATGGACCATGGTATTCTTTTGGATAGGCTGTCTGAATTGGGTATTGGTGACTAGCAATGCTGCCCTTCAGTGGTTCTGCTCATAGTTGGATAGTCGTTTCCAAATGGTTGTACTGGAGAATTTCTGCTCGACTCTGTATCATCTACACTTTGGCATCCAAAGGGTTGTATCTTATCCTCCGTGCCATTTAACATATATATGAAACCACTGAGTGAGATCATTGGGGGACTTAGAGGATGGTGTCATCAATATGCAAGTTCTGATTCTTTTTTATCAAACCCTGATGAGGCTGTGCTAGACAAGTGTCTTGCTATGATAATGGACTAGATGAAGGCTAATAAACTGAGGCTAAATCCAAACAAGCTGCAATCCCTGCAAAGCATCAGATTTGGAGTGCTCATGGATCTATCATTGCCACTAGAGCATAGTCTGGAATGCCAGCTACAACCCTGCCTGGACAGACACAACTTTGCCCTGGTAATCTCCCATCTGGATTACTATAATGCATTGTATGTGGACCTGCCTTTGAAAAATATTTGAAAACTTTAGTTGGTACAGAATAGGGTGGCAAGTTTACTAATTGTGGCTGGCTATTTTACAAGTACTTTGTTATCTTCATTGGCTCCCAGTTCATTTCCAGGTGCTGACATTCAATGCCCTTCACAATTTGGGACTATGGTACCTGAAATATCTACCTGGACCTTGAAAATAATGTTGGAGGCTCTTCTTTGGGTACAGCTGCCAAGTGAGATGCAATGGATTGTGCAGTAAAAGATCTTTTTGGTAGTGGTACCCCGGTTTTGGAATGCCTTTCCCATGGAGGCATGCCTGTTGCCTACTTTAATGTCCTTGCAGTACCAGGCAACTCCCCCCCCCCCTTTAAATTTTCCTAGGATGTTAAATCTTGCTGTAAGTTTTAAATAAGTTTAACTCTTATGTTTCATTCTCTGGTCTTTTTTCCCTCCCATCTTAATTTGAAGCTTGTTTTAATGTGGCATCAGAGGGTGACCAACTGTCAGGATTTCCCTGGGTTTTTGTTGTAACCTGGGTGTCGGGGGGGATTTTTTTGGAATTTTCTATAATGTCTGGGAATGACATGTTTTTCCCTTTGAGGCCACCATTAGCATGGTGTGGGAATGATACACTTTCTGGAGGCCCCGGAAAGCATGATTCCCCCCCCCCCCCGACGCCACCTGCTTTGCAATGGGGGTGGATTTGCCCCACTCCTCCCTGCCTGGATGAAACATAAGTAGGAATGGAAGGGAAGTGGTGCCACAGAGCAAAGGTTGGTTTGCCTTCATAAAGGAATATTTCCTCCTCAATCTCTTTACCTCCAAGTGGTGATGGAGGACCATCTGTGTCACAGGAAGGGAAAAACTTCAAGCCCAGGCCAAGGTCTTGTGCCCTGTGGGTAGTGGCAAATGGGCTGGAAGGGTGGCCAAAGTGGCAACAGTGGCAGGACTGATGTGAAGGAAGGCAGAAAAGGACATGGTTGAGTCCACAAAGGAAAGGAAAGGGGACAGGGAAGTCACTGGACAGCTAAGTGTATAGTGGGGTTGCTGGGTATGGTGTGAAGAAGCATCTCCCTTCATTTTCTGGATAATACACATATACCCCCTTTGAAGACATAAAGGCTGCTTGAACCCTAGCCTGAATCAAGACTGGAGCTTGCAGCTATCACAGAATTCTCTCCCTCTCTCTCTCTTGTCTCAGGGACTGTCTACATGTGGGAAAAACCCATGGAGACTGTGGATCTGTGCCTCATTGGTTGGGTGATGCAACTGCAGGTTTGCAGCCACTGCAAGGCTTCCCAGCAATGCTGCGTTCTGAAGAAGTCAGGGATTTACCCCCAACTTTTTCAAAGGGAGTGATGCCAACACAGCGCTTCCCCTGTGTAATGTCACTCTGTGGCCAATCCAGGGCCAAACGAGGGCCGGAGCCTGGTGGAAGGTGACTAGCGATTGGTCATCTTCCACCAGGAAGAGGGTGGGGTGGCTCCCTCCTTGGCATTGGGATTACCCAAGGCCACCCCGAGAGAGGGAAAGTGCGGGGTTGAGGAGGGAGATGGCGCCAACCCTGCACCATGAAGACAGCCCCACATACTAGGGATGTTGGAGAAGTCTGCAGTAGATTCAAATGAATTTGGGCTTTTTCCAATTCACATGGATTCTGTGGATTTACAGGCCATTTTTCACTTTTGGGGAGATTTGCACTAATTAACTAATAATTTGCACAAGTGCACATTAGCACTCATGCAAATTAGCACAATTAGAATGGAATTTTGATGGGGAAAATCCAATTTTGTCAGTGAGTAGACGATTGAATGTGAGTTACCTAAGAATCTGCGAAACCCAGATGGAATAGATTGAACAAAATTCCTTACACCCCAATCTCTGACATGCAGCATATGCCATGTTTAGTTAGTTTTAGGTGCCATGTGAAAGCAGTTTTTTCCCTCTGCGTCAAAGCATTTAAACAATGAGATTTTTAAAAAAAAACTGTTTCAGACTTTTTTTTTTAATATTACTAGATTATATTGATACTTTCCCTACTCACACCTGTTTTATGTTGCTGCTGTTGTTGTTTTTGTTATAAAACTATTTGTATAATACCATTGTTATATAATTATTATGATATTGTGAATTATCGTGTTATTGGTTTTTATTTTGTATTCTTTGTCAATTTGCATTGTAGATTTAATGCATTAGTTTAAAAAGTTCCAAATAAATGAGAATAATAAATAAAATAAACATGTCCTTCATTTCACCAATATTCAACACAGTTCTCATTTTAAAAAGATCACACTCTTGCTTTAAGACTGGGAAACAAAAGTGTAATCTTTTTAATGACACCTGGCATTTGTTCAATGAATATTGGTATAAGGCTTTAGGCTTACAAAATATGTTAATTTGGCCATAACTGCATATTTCTGTCTGAGTTTCCCCTTATACATTTGTGGGAGTTTCATATCCCTTCACATCCTTGGCATGGAGAACAGTAGTTGCAGTTATGACATAACAATTTTCAGTGACCATTATTTATTGCTTTTGTATGTCAGTAAATTCTTAGAGGGTCAAGAGGTATTTCTATTCCAGTACCGCCTTTGATAGTCTTGTTAATGTTAAACCCCAAATAAAAATAGCATGGGGCCAAGTCAACCATAAATGGATAAAAGTTCCTGTTGCTCTTTTACATTTCCAGCACAGAATAGTATAGCAGTTTGTAATGTTTGAGGAGTTATGTACCATCATAATTTTATAACGACACTTTCTTAAAGTAATACAATTTGAGAAATTAATACTGTATTTCCAGATGTTTTCCCGAGGCACTAAGGTTTATAGTATGACCTTAGTTTTGTCCCAAGTTATCATGATTTTACCCCACTTGTTCTGTTTCACAATGTTTCATTAATAGTTTATATATGTTTGATGCTATTTTGATAATTTACAGACTTGTGGGATTTCCCTGCACCCCCTCCCCAATTAATTCTCTAAGCTGGAATTACCGTTCTTGTTACTTCTGTACAAAACGTTTGATGTGTTGGTATTCAAGGGCAGGACCTTTCCAAATATCTCTGAAATAATACTAAGGGAAGCATTGCTAGGACAAACCATGAGCTCTTCCTGCACCCCCTTTTTCAGTATATGGGAGATGATGGAGCACTAAGGTCACCTCCCTCCCCAAACCCAACATCTATCCATGAAGGTTCTCTTCTAAAGGTAAGTCAGCCTACTCAGTTTTTGGCTAGCAGGGTCAGGAAGGCTACACTGATGTCGAAATCATTGGTTTCCATGGAACTCTGCATCCTCTTTGTGCCATACCCCTTGTAGGCCTGCCCCAAAGTCTGAGGAAACCAGTTGTGGAAGTGAAAGGTGAACAATGATGACACGGGACACAAATGGGATTCAATTTGGGGCACATTTATTGAAAAATCTGCAAAAGGGGTGAAGGCCTGAACAGGCATTGTCTCTTGGCCAATCAGCAGGCCACTGTTAGGATTGGGCAAGCCATTCACAGCCCGATCACGGGCTTCCCCTCTTGGGGTAGGGATGCCTTCCAGTGTCACCTCCCCACCCGGGCTGCAGGGCTCCGAGTGGGTGAGGAGGGTTGGCTTCAAAGGTAACCCTTATCCTACCAGCTGGTGCCACAAGGCTCCCAGTTGTGGGCCTCAGGCATTATCCATCACCACAATAGTGCCTGTGTATGCTCACCATTACCAAATGCTCTCCAGATGCCCACACCTACCTGCCTACCCACCAAATATGACATAATTGAATTACACCAATTAACCTAATTAATACTCCCTACCTGTCTTACAGTGTAGAGTAGCAAAAAAACACATAGCCAAGTTAGATTAAGAGCAAAAAAATCCTACACAGCCTCAAAAAGACGACCAGCCAGCCCACACTGCCTACTGGGGAGGGAAGGGGAGAGCCGCTTGGCAAAGAGGATGCTGGGAGGGGCAGGCTGGCTTAAGAGTGCGCTCAGTCGCCTCCCAGTCCTAGTGGCGCCACACGGAGGTCACCAATGGTGTGCCACCCTCACCCACAATTGGCTTCCTCCCATCTAGGCAAGCAGGGTGTGGGGTTACGGCATATGTTAGAGAATGTATAAGTTGGATCTGCAACAACTTGCAGAGTGCTCCTGTTCAGGTCAGCAATGCCCTATTTGCTCAGGATGCTAAATTCCCCACCTGCCCATTTTCCTTGTTTTAATCCCCAACAGTCAGCCATGACCACTGAGCATGCTTAATCCTAAATGGGCTGTTTTGGGTTCTTCCCTTCCCCCGGACATTTTTTCTAAAGTTTTTCTTTTTCATACTTGTTCATACTTTGTGCTTGTGCATATGAATTTAGATGCATATGTACAAGATGTATTGCTCCCTCAAAGAAGGAGGTGGACAAACCCTGAAGAATGACAACTCCGGTGACATTTACTAATTAGGTTTAATAAGGCAATCACCCAAAAGCAACAAAACGAGGACAGTGATTTACCAGAGACAAGTAACAGGAAATAGAGACTGTCCCTGATAAATAGAACTGGATGAAGCATAAAGAATGGATACCTTTTGAAACTGTGTAATTGCTTTGTTATGAAATATATGTTCTAATAGCTAGTGGCTATGTAGAAATGAGCTCATGCTGAAAAGACAATTTTTAAATGCAAAAGTATAGTCTCACTACAGTAATTTTTCTAAGCAGAGATAACATTTCTGCTTCTAAATAATCTTAACAGCTGTACAGAAAGGTTCCCAGTAACTAAATTATCTTTGATCATTTCAATCACTTTTCATTGTTAATAAAACTCGATATGTTGGATGCAGGTTTTTGGAAGGGGTTGTGGGGCAACATTAATATTAGGCCAGCAAATGGCAGCCAATGACATTTCATGTTTTATGGAATCTTTTAAAACACTTAATTTAACTCAAGAAAGCAAACATAACATTTCAGGCATATTATCTAATCTTAGCCAGTGGCCTTAACCCGTCCTCTGTTGGTGTCAATGTTAAAATTACCACCAACTTACAAATACATAATAAGTCTTGCTCTCAAGTCTAATATATGTTATCAACTGGTGTGTTGCACCCTTAAAAGGCAGAAAACTGAAGAGAGGTGTTTTTGTTTTGTACTAAGGATAGCTACAACTCTGACCTCAAAGCTGATGGCTTCTCCTACATCTACTGCTGGAATGGATCAGGAACCACTAAATTTATTTGGGTAGATTCTGGGACAGTGTGGCTGTAGCAATGGCTCATAAAATAAGTTCTCATTTTAATATGAGAACTTAATAATGTGCTACCATCAGCACATTCAAGAGGATAAAAGCAACCCTGTACTTATTTACATGTTGTAAATGCCTCCCTGAGAGAGGGAGTGGTGCCGCCCTCTTTAAAAGATACAGTAATCAGACCACTCCTGAAAAAGCCTAACCTGGACCCGGGGGATGTTAACAACTATAGGCCGGTGGCTAATATCCCCTTCTTGGGCAAGATGCTTGAGCGGGTGGTTGCAGGAAAACTCCAGGCACTCTTGAATGAAATGGATTATTGAGATCCATTTCAATCGGGTTTCAGGCCTGGTTTTGGAATGGAAACTGCCTTGGTCGCCCTGTGGGATGACCTTTGCCGGGAAAGGGATGGGGGAGTGCGACCCTGTTTATTCTCTTGGATCTCTCAGCGGCTTTCGATACCATCGACCATGGTATCCTTCTGGATAGGCTGTCTGGGCTGGGAGTTGGAGGAACTGCATTACAATGGTTCTGCTCTTACTTGGATGGCCGATTCCAGAAGGTGGTGCTGGGGGATAATTGCTCTGTGTTGTGGCACTTAGGCCATGGGGTCCCACAAGGCTCTATATTATCCCCTATGCTGTTCAATATTAACATGAAACTGCTGGGAGAGGTTATTCGGAGATGTGGGTTGAGGTGTCATCAATATGTGGATGACACCCAGCTCTACCTCTCCTTTTCATCAAACCCAGGTGAGGCAGTGGCTGTTCTGAATCAGTGCCTTGGCATGGTAATGGACTGGATGAGGGCCAATAAACTGAGACTCAATCCAGATAAGATGGAGGTACTGTTTGTGGGAGGTTTGTCTGTCCAGCTAGGTGATGTTCACCCTGTTCTGGAGAGGGTTGCACTCCCTCTAAAGGATTGGGTTCATAGTTTGGGGGTGCTCCTGGATCTAGATCTGTCATTTGAGGCACAGGTGGACTCAGTGGCACCTTTTATCAGCTTAGCCTGATATACCAACTTCACCCGTAACTGGACAGAGATAGACTAGCTACAGTTATCCATGCTCTGATAACCTCTCGTCTGGATTACTGCAATGCGTTTTATGTGGGGCTGCCTTTGAAAATGGTCCAGAAACTTCAACTGATACAAAACAGGGCAGCCAGACTGTTAACAGGGACTGGTCAATGAGACCATATTACGCCAGGCTTTTTCCAGCTTCACCGGCTGCCGGTCCAAGTCCGGGCCTGATTCAGTGCTAGTATTAACATTTAAAGCCCTAAACGACTTGGGGCCAGGTTATCTGAAGGAACGTCTCCTCTCATATGTACCTGCCCAGACACTAAGATCATCCTCAGGGGTCCTTCTCCGTGAGCCCCTGCCAAAGGAAGTGAGGCAGGTGGCTACCTGGAGGAGGGCCTTCTCTGCTGTGGCACCCCAGCTGTGGAATGAGCTTCCCAGAGAGGTTCGCCTGGCACCTCTTTTATACATTATACTCTTTTATACTCCAGGTGAAGACCTTTTTAATTTTCTCAGTATTTTAACAGTTTATCAGCTTAATTTTTAACTTTGTTGTTTTAATTCTGTATTTTAAATTGGTATTAATTTTTGCATTGCTGCTTGGTTTTATCCTGCTTGTGTTCTTATATTGTATTTTTATACTGTTGTTGTTTTATATTTTGAATGATTTTTATGGCTTTAATTTTTGTAAACTGCCCAGAGAGCTTTGGCTATTGGGTGGTATAAAAATGCAATAAATAAATAAATAAATATACATGGTGCAAGTACTGAAAATAACTCAGATAGACCTAACCAATGTACAGTTATAAGTTATAATGGTTCAGGGTGAAGATAGAAATCAAGAAAATGCCTCTTAGGTTACGCCTAACAACAAATGGGAGTGACTAATAACATCCATTTAATCTTAATGGTCAGTGACCCCATATGGCTGCTGCTGATTCCATTGCACAGACAGGGGCCACCACTAGTGCAACAAAGAGATAATGCTTGGTTAAGGAACCCAGGAAACGAGTGGAAACACTTATTTCCAGATTGGGGCAGGTCAGTAGAGTTCCCTTACATGAGTTCCACTGATGTGCCCCATTCTGGAAACGAGCATTTCTGCTTGTTTCCGGTTCCTATCCGAAGCACTAACTCCATTGTGGCCCAATATCTCCAGCCCTTAAGCGTAGTCTCTATTTCTGTTTTCTTTTACAGCAGTGAATGTCTGAAATTTCATGACAGCCCCAGACAAATGCTGTGAAGGTCCAGAACTATCTCTATCTTTATCTCTATCTCTATCATCTCTATCTCTAATCTATCTATCTATCTATCTATCTAGCAAATT
Organism: Anniella stebbinsi; assembly: GCA_029215795.1. Taxonomy (NCBI): domain Eukaryota; kingdom Metazoa; phylum Chordata; class Lepidosauria; order Squamata; family Anniellidae; genus Anniella; species Anniella stebbinsi. Next base: position 193,661,214 of record JARDYH010000004.1, read on the forward strand.
TTATCCAACCTTTCCTTCCTGTCCATTTTATCGTAACCATACTGTGAGGTAACTTAGGGCTGAGAGGTATCAACTGACCCAAGGTTGTTTTGCTTCCTAATCCAGCACTCTATCCACTACATCATATATACCATGGAATATTGATAGGCACCTAGAAGTGAAATATTGGATTCACTTGTGTGAAAATATGTGAAATATGTCTATATCTATTAACAAAAATGTGAACAGTCATGGAACTATTGTCAATAGTTATGAAATCCTTCAGCGACATTTAGTAAAAGCAAGAAAATTGTGAAAATCATTGTGAAAATACTGAGTTGTATTCAGCAGTGTCACTCCCTAGCTCAAACCTTCTATTGCATGCAGAAACCTCATTTTCCTTCTTGCGCAAGAGTCAAATCCAATCCTTAGGTTCTGCTTGTTCCAATTGTTTCACTAGTCATTAGCTATTGCACGAGGTGTTTCACATTGCAAAATCTGCATTCTACAATCTGTTACACTAGGTGTCCCACAACTCATGACAACTTCATTAGGCCAGCTGTTGCTTGTGCTAGTTGCTCCAGTTGGTCTGCTTGCAGTTGTGCCACGGTGTACAGTACAATGCCAACTCTTCCAAATATTCTGATGGTGTAACACTGGATATATACCAATCGCTACAGTTTTATGGTTTTATATGCTTTCACCGTGATTTAATGGTAATTTTTTTTTTTACTCCTCCTGTCAAATAAATTCATGATTGGGCCTCTCAATCAAAACCAAACAAACCAAAACTGATTATTTATGAACTATGGTGCCTTACTAAAATAGTCTTTCCTTTCCAGATGGCATGGTTTTCTGTGTGGTGAAGGATATTCTTGTCATAGCCATATATATGCTGTTTGATTGTGCACTTCTAGTATTGAATGATGAGATAAAAAGCATCTGAATGTAGAAGTGAGTACTTGGGAGCAGAATGTGGCCCTGTTGACTGCACATTCAACCAGATGTGGCAGCATTTCAGAGGTAAAAAAAGAAAAACCAGAGCACCAATAACATTATTCAGCATAAGGCTCAGTAAGATATAATCCTGCTATTCTCATTATGATAATAAAAAGGCTGGGACTAAACAATGGAGGTCAAACCCAGATCTCTATTTCTTTTACTTGGAGGTCTTCACATGGACTTTACAATGTCAGAGGATTTATGCAGCATTTCATGGATAAGAAATGATAGCAACGCCTGTTAATCCTGGGCTTTTCTGCTGAGACGTAACACATAATGTGAAAGGAACAAAATAGTCCTTGCATGTTAAATGAAGTCTTAAATGGAGCCAAGGACTTGTTTAAAGTTATTTTCAGGCAGAGACACATTCAAGTCCCAGAGGACTGAAAAGAAATGATATACCTATAACTGCAGATCCCTTCCAGGCAAATACTTCCTGGCCCCATAAAATGCCAAGGAAAGCCAGCGTCCTGTTCTCATCTTTCTCCACCCACTACTTTAGGCAAGGCCATGAGATAAAATGTTTCAGAGTACTGTAATCAGGCATGGCAGTCTTTTAAATTGCCTCTTTTTCATTACTGTTACTCAGTTGCCATGAGGATAGAAGTGGAAACACAGCACACTGCAATATATCATTGGTACTTCAAAAGTAGCATTCTTTCAGACACTATCTGCAAGAAATCCAGAACAGACTGGTGGGTAAGGCAATCGATAGGAACCACTGCAGGAATGAGAAGTGCTCAACCCCAGGACTAGGGCCAATGATAGAAAACCTGAGTAGAAGTGAAAAGCAAGGTGAATCTTAAAAGCCGAGATAACAGGCTATGGGTCCAATCAGAAAACAAGATGAAAAGCAAGATTCATGTAAGGGTTCATAAATTGTCCAGTTAGATGTCAGAGCAGCAGGCTCAGGAAAGGATTTTTGTCTAGAATTCAAAACAACAGGATACAGAAATGTCTAATCTACACCAGCCATTTATTCCTGAATAATATTGAGGTTGTGCCTACCGGGCCACATGATGTTTACCTACTCCTCGAGTAGGACCCTCAGTTATTCAGGAACATCAGTGACTGGATCTTTCACGGCTTTATCAGCTCTCTTGCTACAATCCTGATGTCTGTGGCAGCTGTGCCCCCCCTCCCGAAGCGGTTGCAGTTCAACGTGAGCTCCCAGCTTGCTGAACAGCCAAGCCACTGTTAGGGGTGTGTCCAGCAGTTTCGGGCGTGAGCCGGAGTGAGCTTCTACCATTTTTGGCACATTGTTTGATTGGTTATCAGCATGTTTTGGTGCCAAGGGTGTGGATTTTTAAAAAACATATCTTTGCACAGCATCGCAAAATCGCTGGACTTCATTTCCCCCCATGTGTACCTCTGACGTTACATTCCTGCACATCTCTGCTGATTCATAAAAAAAAACCATAGTCATGTCATCTGCCTAGTCCCACCCACTTCTCCCGATCCACAAGCAGAACCGCCTCCACAGGGCACACGTCCTCCTGCAACAACTGCTCATTACTTGTGGGAAACTTCCCTCACATGTGCCCCGTCAGTGACAATCACGGAAGTGGGAAAACTCACAATCACCCCTCCCCCTCTCGAAAGGGCTCTAGGTGTAGATGAGCCCAAAGTTGGTGGAGGACACAATTCACCTGCACCCAAGCAACTTGGTTGGTAGAGCATCAGATGCTGTAAGGCAGGGGAGGGGGAGCATATTTTCTGTCAAGGAACTCAGGGGGTATTTGTTAGAGGGCAGATACTGGAGGTTGGTGGGGACATCCTGTCTTTCTCTCTTTCTGAATTTCTGACATCTGTCACTTTGTAGGGTCATCTCACCAGACATAAAAGGTATGGCTGTGAACCCCTAATCCGAGCTGAAGAGGCCCGCTTTGGCCCAAAGCTCGCTGATTTGGCCTGATTTGGCCCTAATCTGGAGCATTACTGGATTGGGCTGAGGCACCCTGAAAAAGATTGGTTCGAAAGCTTCAGGGCACCTCAGCCCGATTTGGGGCAGTGGTGAACTGCTACTCCCTGCCACCATGAGGCCAATTAGGAGTCTGTTGGACTCCCCCATTGCCTCCTCCCTCCCTCTCCCTCCCAATGGTCACAAACTATGGTGGTGTAAACAGCCATTTGTGAGTGTAGAACTAGGCAAACTACGGAATCCCTATTTTCATATAATGGCAGCTCTAACCAAGGACAATAGTTGTATTTTTATCTACATTGTGTAAGGTTTCCTGGGGATGTTTCTCCCAAGGTGGGAAACAAATATGTAAAATAAATAAAACAAACCAATAAGTAAATAAATGTGAGGAATGTGTAGGTGTTTTTGTAAGTTATTCCTCTTGGGTGCTTTAGAGAGTTTCCTATCCATAGGTCAATGGCACCAAAACATGCTTTGCATACAACTCTGATTCCCGCCCATCCAGTACAGCTTGGGCGGGGGGCATCTTTGTGGGTGGGAGGACCCGGATGGACGCTGCATGTGTGCTTGGCACATCTGCAGTATGCGGCATGGGCAGGGCCAAGCCTATAAAGGGATAGTGAGCACTCTGGTACCTTTATGGTGATTGGCAATCCGGAGGACCTGCTCCTTGGGGGCTGTGCTGCTCTTGTGTCAAGATTTTGTTTGCCTTTGGGGACTTTCCTGTCTCACCTACTCAGAGCTGTGCAGCATCAGGGGGGTGATGCAGGGTGTAGCTTGATAAAGGGGATGGGTTCACCTGACCCCTGGGCTCAATAGAGTGGCTTGCCCATATTAAGATTCCTGCATGTTCCACACATAGATCCAAAGAGGGGAGAATTTCTCTAATTAAATAAAGAGTCCCTAGTTCATCTGAAGCTTTGGTGTCCGTGTCTCTATTATATGGGTTTACTCTCTGCTCACAAAAGGGCCCAGGGTGTTTGTGACTCCTCAATTAGGCTGCCTCTTTGAAACAGCCAAGGATAAAGCTGCTTCCTACACAAGTTATGAGAGGTGTATTGCATTTCCTGAACTGGAACTTGTTATTTGACCTTACATTTTTCTAGATAAGGGAAGTACAAATACCATATTTTCATGTGCCACTGTAGTATCCCCATTTCCCAATTAATATGCATATGAAATCCAAACTTCTATAATCTACCATTGGCAATAGGGCAAAATAAATAGATATTTTCCAAAAGGCATCCATTTTAATTCCCCACCACTATGGATGTGTGAATCAGCAATATCCAAGCTTGTCCAGGTTCTCCAGATTCTACCTCAAAGCTCATTTTGAGCTGTGTCCATATCAGATTCCAAGAGTTGCCTTTTCTTTTCGCATGAAAAATTGAGCATGTTTTTGGGCATATTTTCATGCATATTTTTGAAATGTCTGCTTTTTTGAAATGTATGTATTTTCTCCAATTGATCAGATTGTGTTGGGGGGCATTTTTCAGAGGCATGCATCTTTATGTGTATTTTTCAAAGTGCATTTTTATTATTTTCTTTTTATCTATTGCATTTCTATCCCATCCAATAGCTGAAGCTGTCTGGGTGGTTCACAAAGGTTAAAACCATCAGACACAAATCAAAGTATAAAATAAACAGCAGTATAAAAACACAATATAAAAATACAATATAAAAACGCAACCAGGGTAAAACTGAGCAGCAACGCAGAGATCAATACAGACTTAAAATACAGATTAAAAACAGCAAAATTAAAAGACAAAGATGATAAACGGTTAAAATACTGGGAGAATACAAAGGTCTTCACCTGGATGAAAATGGATGCATGATTTTGTTCTGCAGATCACACTGCAAGCTTGAAAACATACAGACTTCAAGTAGAGATATTGTTGTGGATATTTTTGTTTTGCAGTGTTGGTTATGTAGTTCTGTTTACTTAGTTCATTCATTCCTTAGCTAGTTTATTAGACCACAAGCATCTGCACTCTTACGTGGGAGTAAGCTCCATTGAACATAAAGTTCCATTCAACACTTATTTCTCAGTAAACATGTATAGGTATGTATTGTTAGTGGGGAGAGCAATCCTATAGGTCACGTGATGTTGTGATAGATCTGCAGGCAGAGCAACTGCTAAATTCATAGCCCTACCACAATTAAAATCATTGAAACAATTAGAAGGAAGAGTTCCCCTTCTCTTGTAATGACCACTCCACCTCTCCATTATTTGCCCTTTGGACACTGGTCCTGCATTATGGTGACCAAGGAGTTCTCAATAGCAAATTTGGGTAAGTGTAGGTGAGAACTTTGCTCAGTTCATTTTTTGATTAAGAACTTATCAAAACCCACAAATTTCTCCATAACTGGGATGGAAAGGTTTTGTTTGTTAGTTTTAAATCAAATGTGAGAGGAAGTAGAACTGGCTGATTCCTCCATGCAGAAAGAGGGCTTTGACTTAGCTCTCAAACATCTGGGTTTGAATCCCTGTGTTTCTAATCATGTTTGGGGTACTGTATTAGGTAGGCTGACCATCTGAAAAGGAGGACAGGGCTCATATAACTTTAACAGTTGTAGAGAAAAGGGAATTTCAGCAGGTGTCATTTGTATGCAATTAGTTCCTGGTGAAATTCCTTCTTCATCACAACCATTAAAGTTGCAGGCACTATACTAGAGTGACCATATACAAAAGAAGGCAGGGCCCCTGCAACTTTAACGGATGTGATGAAGAGGGAATTTCACCAGGAACTAATTGCATACAAATGACACTGGCTGAAATTCCCTTTTCTCTACAACTGTTAAAGTTATATGAGCCCTGTCCTCCTTTTCAGATGGTCAGCCCAGTATTAGGGTTGCCATTTCTTTTTTTCTGACAGGCTCCTCATATTTTACAGTTTCATGGCAGGAACACACAACATGGTGGTCTCCATGCTAGCAATAGCTATACCTACTGATTTTGGCTGGTGCAGATGGGTGAGAATTTCACTCAGTTTGTTGATTGATAAGAACTTACGAAAAATTGCAAATTGCTTCATAAATAGGACAGAAAGATCTTGATATATACATATATATGGAATATATGAGAGAGAGAGAGAGAGAGAGAGAGAGAAAGTGAAACTGAAAGATTTGTTCATCCCTAAGCAAAAGTGACTTCAACTTGTGGGAGGGAGAAGACTCATGGTCTTGAATCACATTCAACACTATTAAAATGCAGTAGAGGCTGTTTACAAACATTGGCCATTTCTCTAAAGAAAAAGATTGCTGGATTAACTGAATCAAAGGAAGAGAATTTAAAGCCATGGGTCAGTTCCTGAAGTCCTTTGGCCATTTATTAGAGGGGTTGTTGGCTGCTGGCCCAGAATGAAAATGGTTGAAAGCATGTTAGAGCATTGCAAGTTCTATGGTAGAACATGAATGTAAGATAAACACATGGATATAAAAAGTTACTTTGTGCATCTTTCTCAGAAAAGTTAAAATTTGTTATCATATATTAACTGATATTGAAGATCATGGGCTGGATCCAGTTTTAAGCTGGATCAACTGCACCAGTGGAAGTGGACTTTCCCAACCCGTCCTTCCCACAGGAGCCACGACAGCCCCCTGGGAAAAAAGCTACACAGAGAGTCAGGAGACCCAGTTGAATGGAGTGGGCTGTGATGTGTGTGTGTGTGTGGGGGACTCCAAAAATCAGGTGGATGTACCTTCCATGAGCAGAACCCTTTCTCTCAAGGAAGGTAGATCCTGGATCTGAAACCTAGGATTTTGCCTTTTTCTGCAGTAGTTAAAAATAATTTGCCATCATAAATATACATACTAGACTATATAGAAGGGGTGGGCAATTTGTGGTCCTCTGGATGTCTTGGCTTACAACTCCCATCATAGCTGTTGGCTATACTAGCTAGGTCTGATGGCAGTTGTAGGCCAAAACATCTGGAAGGCCATACAAGTTGTCCACTCCTGCTTTATAGCCATCAGGCAATTGTACAGCACTTGCTTTGCATGCAGAAGGTACCAGGTTCAATGTCCAACATCTTTTATTAAAAAGATTGAATTTAGTTGGGCAGGAGAGTTATTACCAGTCACCTGGAAAATTCTGAGTCTGAGACAGTGAAAGGGAGCATCATTTGCACATTTTTAGAAGTGCTTTGTGTTGATGTCTTTTGATTAGTTATTTCTCCAGTAATGGGGTGTGTATGAAAGCAATAATTGGAAATATTTGAGGAAAGATACCTTCATCCTTTATTGCTACCTTAGAGAACCTCCCAACTCAGAGAAAATAATATAGACCCAGAAAAAATAAATGGAGTATGTAGTTAATACCTAGAGCTTTTTCTTTACTCATAAGTAAGTGTGAGGGACCCAATCCATATTGAGACCCTTGTAGGGGGAGTTGGGGGTTTTAACCCTTTGCCCCTCCTTCATTTGCAATCCAGATCAGGCCTCCTGCATGTGCCATTTGTATTGCTAAACTTACAGTGGAAAAATGGCCATGGAAATTTTGGGGCAGGAGGGGTTGACAGTCCAGGTTGGGACTACAGTAAGGGTAAAATGTTAAGCCCTCCTACCCCACATGAGGCTTCCAATTCAAATCAAGTGCTTGCTTATCAGCAACGAAAAAAGATAAGGCTGATAGCTAGTAACATGTAGCTTGACCCTGAGAATCAGAGGACTGCTTTTGTTTTCACTGGGTGGTCCAATTTGTAGCCATTGTGGGATGGGAATCCCTTTGGAACTTGGTTATCAGTAGAACTTGACAGGTACCATTTGTTGTTGTAGGAGGTGGCAGGGAAAACAAACCTGACGAAAGAATAGTTTGAGAGTCCAGCAAACTTTGGACTCTTTGAGACAGCTTTATTCCAGTGGGTCCCTACCATGTAAGGATGAAAAACATGGTAATCTGAATCCATATTAGGGCAAACCAGGAATAATTGCTTGGCTGATTGCAATGGAAGATGAGGAGAGAATGAAACAGATGGAGTTAGAATGAGAGCATGCCAGCACAAATCAGACGAGGATTGATTTGTAAACCCAGGAGATGATAGAAATAGATTTCCTTTCCTTTTCTTTTTAAAATCCTATAGACATTTACTCAAAAATAAGTCCCATTGAGTTCCATGGGACTTATTTCCAATCCATGTCCATGGGTATATGATTGCAGACCAGTTCTTATTTTGCTCTTGCTTAATTCAGTTATGTCGAATGTTGGATAAACATTAAAAAAAAATCTGTCATTTCCTCAGAAGACATCCATGCCATTTCAGTGCATTAATCAAAAACAAATAATCTGAAATTACCTTTAATGATCAAGCCTTTGTGAATCAGCTAATCCACAACTGTAATAACTCCTGGACTAGAATTGCAAATTAAAGTACATTGGAGTCATTTCATTAAATCCCATTTATGTGTTTTTTTCTCAGCAACACCCCAATGCCGTGTGGAAATCCCAATAATCCTGCCCTTAAAAATCACGTATAAAATATATTAGTTTTATTATGTTTTCATATTAGTACTTCAAATCATTTGAAACTGTAATGAATGTGCTTAATTATGCACAGGAATGCTTTGCCACAGGGGAAATGAGTGCTTTGCAAGTTTGTGTCTTTGCTTTGACAGATGTGACTGTTCTAAATTATGCTGGATGAACACAAGAAAAGTTTTAAAGACATACACCCTTTCCCATTCCTCCCCCTTGCTTTCTTTTGGTGCATAGCCGAGGCCTGTCATTATATGTCAAATGGCATATCCCTAGGATTGAGCAAATAGTGCAAGAAGTGGTCATAAGTAGTATAAATGCCATAAATATCCGCATTTCCCAAGTTCCTATGGTATCTATGCATAGAACAATCATTTACTGAAAGACCCTGTTCCCTTCTTACTTATGTCCGCTATGCTTATTATAGATCTTGATTACTGGGCAATGTATTCCAAAACAAAATGATTTATTCATGAAGTCAAATAATTTATTGAAATACTCTACAGATCATCATCCCATCCCAGGAATTCGTACTAGTGCAAGAGTTCAGATTCACATATGGATCTCGCTTGCATGGACTTATTTTCTCATTTAAATAAGTGGGACCTGCAATAAAACGTTAGAGTTTGGAGTGCTCCTCTACAGTCTTCTAGCCAGTCAGCTAGCTGGCTCTTCAGGATACTCCATTACATCACACCCCCATCTGATTTTCCATTCCCTGCCTACTGTTGGTTAGCATTCTGTGTGCACTGAGCATGTTCCGTCCTCAATAGGCTGTTTTTGGGGGTTCTCCCCACTCCTTAAAGGTTCCCCCCAAATGTTTATTGTGCTTTTGTAAACTATGGCATTCCTGAAAGCCTGCTGATACTTCCCTCTTGTGTGTGGAGGGTGCCATTTTGGCTACCTACAGGTTGATCCTGGAAGAATGAATTTGCTATTAGTATATATTGAAAGGACTAGATGTGTGAGAATAGAGATGAATGGGAACGTGCACATACACAAAAGGCTCACACATGCATTGGACTGAATCTACATGTTTGGATAGGGGTGCATTCATATATTTGGTATGCCACTTTTTCCAGCCTATTAAACCAATTCTTTATTATATTCTATAGGTGATTTGGAGTATACTTTACCATAAGTACATGTATTCATTCAAAACTTTAACATCCAGCATTTTCATATCCATATTCTCTTTTTGTTATTTCAATTTGTTTATTTTTTTAAAAAATGTGGTGATAGTTTTCTTGTACCCTGTGAATGTTGTTAGCTGCCCTGAGGGCTATTTTATTGTGAAAAGGTGAGGTCTAAGTCATTTTAATAATTAAATAATGTCCTTTCTTTCCGCTAAGGGGTTACAGGTGGTATACATTGGTCCCTCCCCCAATATTACCCTCACAGCAACCCTGTGAGGTAGGTTAGGCTGTTTTTTTGGGTTCCCCCCACTCCTTAAAGGTTCCCCCCCAAATGGTTTTGTACTTCTGTAAACCATGGGGTTCCTTATCAGCCAGTGAGCTTCACTGAAGGAATCTTGAGGTGAACTGAACCATTGCAGTGGGAAATCTCTTTTCTGAATCCCCCTCCCAGAAGAAACAAAATCTTTCTGCAAGTAAGAAACCAGAGAGAGTTTCTACATCAAGCTGTTCCTAGTTTTCTACTTCTGGGAAGTTTCCTTCTGCAGAGGGGAGCATTTAGAAATGATATCTTCCACCTGAAGTGGTATGGTCCATGCCGCCACCTCAGAACTCTGATCAGCTGTCACATTGATGGTACCTGATGATGATGATTAGCAGGATTTTAACAATGGCTTCCTACTATTTATTTAATGGTGCTGCTGATAATGTCAATTCCTTTGTGGCTGCCTGCACAAAAATGCTCCATGCAATCAAGGACAACAACCACACCATTTGTTTGTGTTTATATGACATGAGAGAGCTCTGGGCATAAGCACTGAGATTCATCCTGATTGCTACCAAGTAATCGTTTACAGACTCGTTAATCAAAACTGTGGTTGATTTTCATCGATGTGATTGTCATGTTTTTGAAACTTAGCTAATTAAATCTTTATGAGCATGCCATTAGAAAGAAGACAGGCTGTCCTGTTTTTTTGGCATTTGAAATAAAATAAGCCATGGAGTTTCAGCAACAAATAGCATCTTTTCTTTGGGTTGCTGTTTCCTAACCAGAATTTATGGGGCAAGGTTTTGTTTTTCATTTCTGGCTTTTCAAGCTGCTTATCCCATTTGTTTCCTAGAGCTCATGGCTTAATCTGCACACCATGACTTATCCACACACAAGAACCACTTGGGACTGGGTGGTGGTGGTGAAGGCAAAGTTGATGGACCAGGTGAAATACGTGACTGACCACTGGTCATTTTGGGGTGACATTGCTCTCAAATCCAAAGCAGGCCATCTCTTTAATCATAGCCACAACTTGCTCTTTGGGAGGTAACTTACCACCAGTAAGAATTAAGCCTTTGGCAGATGTTTGTGTGGGGTAAACTGAGTGCACGTGAGGGAGCCGCAGCATGGAAGCTGAACGCTCAACTCCCAGCCTATGAATAGTGTCTGCTGAGAGAGCTTCCAGTTTTATAACTCTAAGGATCCCCCACAAGTGTACATGAGGAGACACAGCTCACACAGTGGCCAACTAACTACCGAACAGGAACCCACAAGCAGGTGCAACAGCACCTTCCCATCCATGTTCCCCAGCAACTGGGGTATATAGGCTTACTGCCTCTGATACCAGGGGTAGCACATAACTATTAGGACTAGTAGCCCGGATTCATTGAGATTTTCTGAATTCTACACCTAAAAGCTTTTTTTGTGTTGTCAGATCGCAAACATTGCATTTTTTTCCGCATGAAAATTAATGTGCAGTTTCATGTGCATTTCCCCAAATGTATGCATTCATTGTGCACATTTTTGAAATGTATACATTTTCTCCCATAATTATGTACATTTTTTTCAAATATATAATTTTTTCATGCATATTTTTCATTTTTGTTGTGTGAATTGGATCACAAGTTTGGAAACGTATGAATGTCAACCTGCAGTTTGTGTTTGGGTCCACATTTGTTTTGGGGAGATGCAAATTGTAAATTGGATAAATTCTGGTCATAAACTAACTAAAGCAAATTTCTCACCTATCCCTAATTACAGTTTAAACAGCTAAGCATGGTATAGGGAAACTAGGCTGCCCAAATGCTGATCAATGCAACCACCTGCATGCTGGGAAATGTTAGCCAGAGGAAGATGAATTCAGGGCCTCCATGGTTTTGGCCAATTCAATAGGCCATCATCACAAGCCTGGGTGTGTTGTAGGCATGTTAGCTCTTCAGCTATGACACCCCAGATCCCTAAGGTGGTCCTAGTCATGAGCAGGGAGTCCACCTCTGTTTACTTTGGCTATGGATCTTGCCCAATGCCTCTAGAGTTTGCCAGAAAGTTGTGGTGATACTATAGTGAGGCATAATTAAACATACTGACACAGCCCCCGCCCCTTTCCCCACCCTCCCTCCTCCCTCAGTCCTCCCAGTTCTATCCCAGCAGCCTCTGCAAGTTGCACCAGTTGTAGCAGAGTGGCAGCAGCCACTTTGGTTGGTCTTGCCGCCTGCCTCTATGGGCTTGTGCCCATTGTTATCTTTTCGGCGCCAGGTCAAGAGTTTTCTCTTCTCCCAGGCATTTAACAGCATATGATGAGGGTTTTGTGTTTTTGTGTTGTTCTTGTGCTTTGACCCAGAAGGATATTGTAATTTTAACTTGTTTTTATGCTTTATGGTTTTAAATTTTATATCGGTGTTTTTGATGTTCAATGTTTTTAATTTTTGTAAACCGCCCAGAGAGCTTCGGCTATGGGGCAGTATATAAATGGAATAAAATAAATAAATAAATAAACCCACTCACCACATGCCATTAACACACTCACCCTCCCACACAACACTTTAAACAACTGGCTTCGAGCTAAACAACTTGCAAGCCAGTTGTTTCTCTCAGTTGTTTATTTGGGCGGAATAGCATACCATTAGTAGTTTGTGAGCGGGGTGTTACCCTCCACACAACACAATAAGCAACACAACTGATGATTGTTCCCCCCCCCAGTTGTTTAATGTGTTGTCCGAATGCAGACACACACATTAATTTCTCAATTAAAACCAAGCTGATTCTTTTTTGATCTTTAAAATACTATTCACTTTGTGATACATTTATAGTAGAACAGACATTAGTGGTTAAGAATTTGGAAGAACAGATGTCAAAGCAATTTTCAACAATATGCTAAAATTGGACCAGAACATACCCTGTGACCTGTGCTGTGGGGCTGTGTGTGGTTGCTTTATGTAAACTGCACCTGCTCCACACCTGGAGTCCCATTGACATCAGTGAGAAATCAGCATGTGAAATGAATCTAGATGAAAGAGGAATTGGACCATGAATGGAAAGAAGAAGAAATTGCCTTCAAGCTATAATAGACAAAAGACAACTCTTGCTGTTTCCAGATTTGTGGGACACAATGTGTGCCCTGCAGAACAATGCTAATTAAGAGGTCTGTTACTTTATTGCTTTCATGCTGTGTTAATTTGTAGAGACAACATGATATAAAGAGTATTTGTTTTTGGTCACTATTGCTTCACTAATGTGGACACAGATTGTAATTAAGCACCATTTGATTTACATTAATGGTGTGCAGATTGGCTTAATAGTACACTGTGATATTGAAAAGTTTTTCAACCGGCAGAAAACCCTTCCCTCATTAAAATACAGATGCAGTTCATAAATGAGTGGAAGTCTTTTTAAGAGTGTCAGAGTGTCAGTGTAAGAATGTCAGATATTACTTAGATGTACTTTCTTGCCTCTGCATACCACTGGAAAACAAGTTGCCATAAGATTTATGTAATAAGACAGCCCACACTTGACCCTGTGTGGAAATGATGTCTTAGCTAATGCTTACCTTGCTTCTTTAGTGAGAAAATAACTTCTCATGGACTCAAAGATAACAAGCTTGATTTTCAGGTTCTTTCTTGACAGATATTTGAGGTCCTTTGGACAAAACATCCTAAATGGCTGTTACCCTCAGTGAGTCTACCTTTTCACCACCATTGTCACCTGGTATTATTGCTCCTAATCCTCTTTCTTTCCATTGCTACCATTGAGAAAGTAGGCAGTGACATCTACTTCCCATCCTCATCACCATCATCATTGTTTGGGCCAGAGTGAGGGGCATGTGAAGAAGCAGCCTGTAATGATGAAGAGGAAAAACTCTAGGGGGCTCTTGTCAGTGGGCCTCTGCTGGCATGTGAGTCCTCGGCAGGTGCCCAAGCTGGCCATGCTTAACATAGCAATACCACATTGATTATTTCCCATCTTTTCTTCTCAACGTGCCTTCCTTGTGTAGGAAATGTTGCTTTTTCATTTGGGAACATATAAAGCCTAGGCACATATATTTAATCCAATAATTAATAAGCTAAAGCAATTTAGGAGGCACATAAGATGCCAAATGCACAGTAGTCAGAAAAAGGGCAGAAGAGCATGAGCTAAAGATAGGAACATACAGTGGAGCAGAATTGTCAGGTGTCTGTGACCTTTGAAGCGTGAAGAAAGGCAGGAGACATCATGGGGGCTGTTTTGTCATGAGATGGAATTTAGCTAATGCAAGTAGGAAACACAGGTGTCTGTGGTTGGAAGCGGATGTGTGATCGTAGGGAACACAGGTAGAAATAACTAGACCATGACAGCAGGTCAAGCTCTGCTAAGATTGCTTGCAATTATAGAGGAAACAGATGATATGTGTGGGTGTAAAAGTGTGGAGGAGAGGGGAGGATGAACAAAGGCGGGGATTTGAATATTATAATCAGGCGTACGGGATAGGATGTAACCTGTTAGAGGCCGGCCGGATGACAGGGAATATATGTTGTGTGATTTATGATGTTCGGTGTGTGCCAAGCTTGCATAGCCACACCCCTTTTGCAAAAGGCTGTTTTTGCAATAACGAAATTTGTCTTCAACTGTCCAGACTGTGTTGTCCTTTTCTAAAACAGAATGGGCATTTCTAACAGATGGTGCATTGGCCGGGAAACCTAAGCCATCACAGCTACTGACTGCTGGTGGCCAACAACGAGGAAGGCGCCTCTGCTGATTTCAGCAGTCTCCTTGAAGGCCACTGCAACCAGGGGTGGACTGGCAAAACGTTCCTGAGGCCCTGAACTTGGTGAGAGCAATTTTCTTTGTTGCTGGAGATTGTTAAAACAACAGGGCACACCGCGGCTCATCCAGGCGACTCTTGTATACAAGACCAAGGTAAGAAAATCGGCTATTAAGTATTACCTTGGTGGATGAGGGAGATTGCAAGTGAAGAAGTCTGTGTGTGTGTGTATGAGACGTATTGAAAAATACACGACGCGAGTGGGGGTCCCAATTCACGTTTCCATTTATCCGCGAGGAAAATGGCTGGAGACGGACGAAGTGACCGGTTGGTTGACAGAGGGAAGGGAAATAACACAGCTTCTAAGACCTGTGCAATATAGGAAACATAACATCTAAAGGGAAGGCCAAGATGGAGTTACATCCTGAGGCCAGGGAGGGAAATATAAAACCTGGTTAGGTATTTTCCCCTAACATTCCTCCAGATAGTCCGTTGGGAAGAATGTTGAAATATTAGAATAATTTAACTTGTACAAGAAATAAAGATAAAAGAAAAATGATACAGTATTGTTGTGTTGAATAGCCAAAGCAAAATATTAAACCACCTGCAATATTCTGGCCCAAAATTTGGTGCAGATGAAGCATGGTTATGTCAAGATTTAAATATCTATGTCAATAGAAAGATCCCCTTCTCCCAAGAAGAATCTGAATATGCTGCTTGTTGGAAGGGGAATTTCACACAGCTGATGTCCTTAAAAACTAAAGCTGAAAATAAAGACACAAAACAACATACAGATAGTGAGGCCATTGAAAAAGTGGGAGCCTTTAGATAACCTAATCCCACCCTGTGCCCCATTACCACATCAGGGAGCAGTAAATGTTCCACCCCAGGAGCAACAAGCAAGTGCTCCAGCACATCCTGAGATAAGAACCACAGAAGCCACAGATAGTGAATCTCATAGGCACTTTCAAAAAGAGTCAGAAAGAACCAAAGTAAAATCCACTGTTGAAACCAAGCCAACACCTATACCCTCTAAAAGAGGCCCTTATAGGTAATAATAATAATACAAGTTATGTGAGCAGTCCCCTAACCAGTGCAGAGGTTAGGAGTTAAAAAAAAAAAAAAAGGAGATGAAAACCTTACTCAGTGATCTAGAAAGATTAGCAGAACAAGTGGACCAATTCTTGGGTCCTAACCTCTTCACTTGGGCTGAATTAATGTCAATCCTAAGTATTCTCTTTACTGGAGAAGGAAGAGGTTTAATTCAAACAATAGCCATGAAAATATGAGAAATTGAACATCCACCAGGACCATTAGTGACTCCTGCAGACCAGAAATTTCCCAATGTGGGTCCTAACTGGGATAATAATGACCCAGCACACAGGACTCACATGGCAGACCTCAGGGGATTATTAATCAAAAGAATAAGAAAGGCTGCTTCTAAAAATCAGAATTTTACAAAAGCTTTTGGGGTCTGCCAAGAAAAAGAGGAAGTTCCTTCGGCGTTTCTGCAAAGGCTGAAGGAAAGAATGAGGCAGTACTCAGGATTATCTGTTGATAATCTGGTTACAGAAGGTCTCTTAAAGATAAATTGTGTAACTAAAAGAGCTAAATATATAAAAGAAATTGTTGAAAATAGAATCATGGAATGAGAAATCCATAGAAGATCTATTGATAAAAGTACAGAAAGTGTTTATAAGAAGAGAGGGGGGAAGCAAAAACAGTAATAATAATAATAATAATAATAATAATAATAATAATATAATAATAATAATAATAAGAGCTAAATTAATGATGACCACTTTAGATGAGGTAGTGAGGAAGTGAATGGATCAAAATGTGATCCATAAAAATCAAGAAAGAGGAAAAGGCAGAGAGAATTTCCAGAGGAAATTGGAATCCTCAAACAGCAGGATGCTATGAGTGTGAACAAGTGGGGGCATTTCAAGCAAGAATGGCCTAAATTGAGAAAAGAAGGGCAAATCTTCTTTCTCATAGAATTCCCTGTAGATTAGAGACATCAGGGGCCCTCCTGAGAGTAAAAAGAGAAATCAAGGTGTGTATAAAATAATTCAAACAATGTTACAAGAACACTCCTTTATGAAATCTTTTAGATAGAGATTTAATAATACAATTAGGCTTAGGAATCCAAGTGACTGAGAGATAAACTCCATAGTTGAATACCACAGAGAAAATGAGTTCTAAAGTTTTGTTTGATATTAGTGATTTGAGAAAATAAGAGAAAAAGTTCTTCATAAAATATAAGTTCCATCACTTCCTCTGGTTGAATCCATTCCAAAATTAAACAAAAGAAATGGATCCTACCAGATAGGAAAACAAATAGTAAAGAAGCAGATCATGTAAGAAATTATAGTTATATTACATCAAGAGAGCCACTGGGGAACTTAAAACACTATAGATTTGTAAAATATATATATATATATATATATATATATATACATTGTAGCAAAACAGATCTGTGAAAAGCGTATAATATGTCAGAAAATAAATGAAAAGCATGCTCAATGAAATAGTTCTATCATTCTCCGGACGCGGAGAAAGAGTCATGAGTAATTAGCATTTTTGTATGTGATTAACCCCTTAGTGTCGAGTGATGAAAGAATCTTGTGTTATATGTATATGTGTGTCTTTTTTAATGTGGCCACATGTTTTTATTAAGAATTTCAAGAGAAAAAAAAATCTCTGAATTTCTGTTATTTGAATTTGTTGGGATTAATGAAATGATAAGAGAAAGAATTTAAGTTGTATACTTACGTTATTTGTGTGGTGTTGTAAGACGTTCAGTCTCTGAGCAGGAGAACTGAGGAAAAAAGCAGGCTGAAAGCAGACAGGAAGTTGTGGGGGAGAACAGAGCAAAGCTAAGAAGTTGATTGGTTTCTAGCTAACACAAGAATTGATGTATATTGTTGTCTGTTAACAAGACTGAAATAGCTGTATGCTGAGATATGAAATACTTCCTGGAGATTTTTTCTGTTCCTCTAAAAAAAAAAAAGTAGACTATTGTTGGCGTTTTTGTCTGTGACAAAGGCAGACTGTGCCTTACCTGGGAGGGGAACTCCTGTGCAAATTAAATGCCTCAGTCCAACCCTGGACAGCCTTTTCTCTCCTTGAAGGCTGTGTTTCTTGGGGTACATCCCAGACTGGGTTCTCTTCCTGCAGGAGAGATTCCTGGTTGTGATACCACCAGACCAAGCTTGGTCAACACAAGCCCTGTTTTGCCTCAAGGACTAGCCAGGAGCTCCTCTTCCGTGGGTATCCCTTTGTAGCATTTTTGCAGAAAGCATTGGAGAGCATAAAACTCCCCTGCTTGTTGTAAAAAAGGCATGAGAAGTTCAGTCCTAACAGAAGGCCAGTTTTTCTAGATGTTTTGTTGTTAATTTGTAAAATGCCTTCTTTAGTATATCTCTACCCAGATTGGGAGACCTGTAAAGAAGAATCCCTCACCTGTCTCAGCACACACTGAGAAAAAGTCCTAAAGTCCATGTTAATCTGCCCCAGGTAAGAGAATGTCAGGGCATAGATCCAGATGCCATTCCAAGCCCTACAGAATGGTTTTGATTAAACAAGCTTACATCTTCTCAGGCAACTCTAAGAGAAAATAAAAGACTTTAACACTAAATGTAAGAATTGTGAAATTATGTTGTTATTTGATCCTCAAATATGTTCCAGTACATATAGATAAAAGTGTGAAATAATAGTGGTAGTAACTATGCTTTTAGACTTTGTTTCTTCACAGGGTCCCTATGAAAAGAGAGGATTCCTGACTTCACTGGAAACCTGATTCCTTACACCAGCAGATTTTGTTATTGACCTTTTTGCAGATGTAATAAAAGCTGGGGTTGTAGAAAAACTGTAAAATTAGACACTGTATCCAAGAAAAACTATATAAAGAAGATATCCCTCCTCCCCTGGCACCGGAGGCCCAGGTGGAGACGGACAACAATCCTCTGCCAGTCCCCACACCGGAAACTGGGGGCTGCACAGGAGAATGACTCATCATGGGACAGAACTTAGTTAAAAAAAAAATTAAGTAAATTATAAGAAGAAAAATTAAGCAACTGTTTAGTTATTATAGTTTTGCCTAGCTTTTGTGTTAGGTTTGTATAGCAGCATAAGAAAAAAATTGAAGAAACACTAAAATGTAGAATGGATACTGAATTGTTGTATAGAAAATTGAAAGTTTATAGAAAAAGAGTTATATAGCCACATTATGAGTGTTATAGAGGCCATAAGTTAATTGTTAAATGCAGTCTGTTGCATGGCCGTGATCATATAATATTCCTGCATGAAGGAAGCACTGAATGGAAGTTCCTATCCTGTTATGATAAGCAAGAACACATGACATATGTATATAATCCAGGATCTGAAACCTGGGCGGAATTTGAAAAACATAAGAGACCAGGAAAATGTCTGTTGGAGGAACCCCTGTATTCCCAGATGCTATGTGCCAAATGTTTTATGTACCCTTATATCAACATTCGTGGTTTATCTCACTTCAGAAATAAATTAGAAATAGCTGTAACAGCAGCATGGGCACCCTGGGGAAAAAGGGCCGCTGGCCCAAACACCACCATTAGAGTTAAAAAGCCAAGAAATAGAAGGGTGGGAGATACAAGAGAAGAACAAGATCACTCAGTGAGCAAACCAGGTGATCTTAGAACCCCCTCAAACACAAAAGTTTCACAAGCACAATTGCCACCACTGCAGAGTCAAGAGACCAGTAGAATACTACACTGATTCAGGAAGCGCGTAGTTAAGAAAAAATAGAGGATGGGATAAATGGGAGCCCCTGGGATGTTGTTTCCAAATCCTAGTAAAGGAAGTTTCACAGAGACTCCTTTTTGCTTCATGCCTATAATAAAACGTTTTGAAGCCCCCTTTGGAGGGTAATTGCTATGCTGGTGCCTCAGAAAGGCCTATAGCCCGATTGTGCTGTTCCAGTTGAGATGGGACACTGACCACTATGGAATACACTGCATGCTGGCATTACCTGAGTTGGGAGATTTGTCAACCTGTACACATCGTGAATGTGACAGGAGAAATGAACAGCACCAACTTGAGGATGGCCAGAGCTGATGTATAGTGGTTTTTGTAGAAGAGAGATGTTAATATACATCCTCCAGGCAACAGGAAACAGGCACCTGTGTGCTATAATGCAGTTGGCAATACCTTTCCTTGGAGCATTTGAAAAGACATGAGAAAACAGATTGGCTTTTGATTGGCTGAACAAGGAGGAGTGTACGTGAAATTGGAGGGGGGGGGGCGATCAAGGGCAAAGTTGTAATGCATGCCCCTGAGCAGTCATATGAAATAATAAAATGAAAAAGCAACAGCTGATAAAAGAAAAAAAAGGAGGAGTTGTAGGAAATGTTGCTTTTTCATTTGGGAACATATAAAGCCTAGGCACATATATTTAATCCAATAATTAATAAGCTAAAGCAATTTAGGAGGCACATAAGATGCCAAATGCACAGTAGTCAGAAAAAGGGCAGAAGAGCATGAGCTAAAGATAGGAACATACAGTGGAGCAGAATTGTCAGGTGTCTGTGACCTTTGAAGCGTGAAGAAAGGCAGGAGACATCATGGGGGCTGTTTTGTCATGAGATGGAATTTAGCTAATGCAAGTAGGAAACACAGGTGTCTGTGGTTGGAAGCGGATGTGTGATCGTAGGGAACACAGGTAGAAATAACTAGACCATGACAGCAGGTCAAGCTCTGCTAAGATTGCTTGCAATTATAGAGGAAACAGATGATATGTGTGGGTGTAAAAGTGTGGAGGAGAGGGGAGGATGAACAAAGGCGGGGATTTGAATATTATAATCAGGCGTACGGGATAGGATGTAACCTGTTAGAGGCCGGCCGGATGACAGGGAATATATGTTGTGTGATTTATGATGTTCGGTGTGTGCCAAGCTTGCATAGCCACACCCCTTTTGCAAAAGGCTGTTTTTGCAATAAAGAAATTTGTCTTCAACTGTCCAGACTGTGTTGTCCTTTTCTAAAACAGAATGGGCATTTCTAACACTTGCTAGAGCGCAAGCTTTGCATGTGTAAATGTCCTGAGTTCAATAATTGGCATGTCAGGTTAAATTATCTCAGGAAGATGGACAAGTGCTCTTCTGGAGGCCTTGAAGTAACACTACCTATTGGAGTATATGGCAGTGGGCTAGGTAGATTCATGGGTTGACTCAGTATTTATTTATTTACTCATTTATTTTGCTCATTTATAATGAGCATAAGCCAGCAGCTTCAAAGATTTGTATGTAGCAGACAGCTTGAAGCCATTTACATCACATCATGGAGACCTACTTAAAATGAAAGTGCCCCAAGGAATGCTAAATAGGTATTGAAGAACTCACCCGCCCCACAAGCTCGCTGCCCGGCTGGCCCTGTTCTGGGAGCCAGCCTGGCCGAATGCTCGGGGATGTGGGCCTCTGGAAAGTGCGCAATTCCACTGGCACAGTAACATGTGATTTCCTCAGCCTTTGGGAAATTGCATTCCCCCCCACACTGTTGTGGGCCTTGAAGGCCCTGTTAAAGGGTGCATGCAGGTCAGGGCAGTTCTGCCCAGACCTGCACCCCTTTGTCCTTTGCCCAGCGTCGGGGTTAAAATCCACCCAGTGCATCCATCAGGGCCTGGGAGGGCTGGACGCAGGGGCATCTGCTACCCTCATGGGCCATCACGGATATTCATCCCATCACTAAATGCTAGATACCAGATCTCAAAATTGTAGCGATTGAAGATCTCAACAACTGGGGAAGAAAAGCTCTGCATTACCACATCACAATGCAAAGACTGGGCCTTAAACTTGCAAAGCTAATCTGTCTGCAAAGATATATGCATTCTAATAGCAGATGGTATATTTGTATTAGGAGAGCCACCTTAAGTGCCATTTTTTGGTAGAAAAGCAAGGTACAAATACATATACATACATACATACATACATAGAAGAAAGGCTAGGGATGGGGGAAAGCAATGTCTGAGATTGCCAAGTTTCCCTAAATATTGGCAGGATCTACACTACTGCTTTATAATGGAACTGAAGGACAATGACAACTGTTGGGGCCCTTGTCACATTCCATGTGCTGTTTTGAAACCACTTTCATAGTGTTATATCCTGTCTCATCATGTTGCTTACCTTGTAGCTGATTGCCATTTGTGTTTGCGATCACTGCTCATTCTGTGCAACTAGCACTTATTAGTACTAAGAGTAATTAGTATATGAGCTGATCAAAATCCCTTACAATCCAAACTGTGATAATCCAATCCCCTTTTCAGCTCCCTGATCCTTTTGGCTAATGTCATGGGAGATAATATTATTGATATAAGCGACACCATATGAGAATCATTTAGTGAAATTTGGGATTTGATTTCACACTATTTTTTTGTCTGTCTCCTGGTTCTATTTAGTATGATGGGATAGTGAGGTAGGAAAACAAAGGCCCATTCCAAATTGCTGTATGTCTTTAAACTAGGCTGACCATATGAAAAGGAGGACAGGGCTCATGTAACTTTAACAGTTGTAAAGAAAAGGGAATTTTAGCCAGTGTCATTTGCATGCAATTAGTTCCTGGTGAAATTCCCTCTTCATCACAACAGTTAAGGTTGCAGGCACGATACTAGAGTGACCATATACAAAAGAAGGCAGGGCCCCTGCAACTTTATCAGTTGTGATGAAGAGGGAATTTCACCAGGAACTAATTGCATACAAATGACACTGGCTGAAATTCCCTTTTCTCTACAACTGTTAAAGTTACAGGAGCCCTGTCCTCCTTTTCAGATGGTCAGCCTATTTAAACCTATTGGGGTATTAAACCTTTCATGCGATTCCACTTGCGTAAGAGCAAGAGTGGGGCCATGCCTGCTTGCCCTGCCATCTCCCTTTCCACTGCATTCCTGATGGCTCTGCCCCATTGCTGTCCACGTGTTGGGGCTGTAGGCTTGAAGAAGGGAGTCCAGAATATGGTACCTAAATTAATAGATTGTGATATTGGAGTAATAAAGATCACAGACCATGCTTTAATGATGATGGATATTAAGTTAAAGAAGGATTATAAACAAGCAAAGAGATGGAGAATGGACGGAAGAATTTTTAAAAATAAAAACATAGTTGATAAATTAAAAAAGGAATTGCAGGAAATATGGCAGATAAATGAAAAAGGAGTTAATTCGCAAGGATTATTATGGGATACGATGAAAGCAGTAATAAGAGGGATCTGTATTAGGGAAATGTCCACACTTAAAAAGCAACAGGAAGTACTTAATAAAAAGGTTGAAGAAGAGATAAGGAGTCTAGAGGAGAGACTGAGACAGTCAAAAGATAAGCGATTATATGCCCTAATTCAGGCTAAAAAAAAGGAATTGGAGAAAGAAGAAATAGAACAGGTCCAAAAGAATTTATTATATTTAAAGAGAGATTTTTTTGAATTTAGTAATAGAAATTCCAGATTGCTGGCTAGATCCACGCAGTCAGAGAAGGCTAAGAATATGATAGGGACAATAAGAGATAAGTTAGGGAATAGATGTAATGTAATGAAAGATAAATTAAGGATTTTTCAGGAATTTTATAAAGATTTATATACTTCAGAGGCGCTTTCACAAGAGAAGATTCGGGAATATGTAGAAAGGAATTGGAAAATAAGACTGGATGATCAAGATAGGGAGTGTATGGAAGCCTTGGTTACTGACAAAGAAATTGAGGGAATTATTGGAAAACTAAAAGGAGGTAAGTCTCCGGGGATTGATGGTCTGGGGCTGGAATTTTATAAAATATTTAAAGATATTTTAATACCAAGATTAAAAAAATTATTCAATAATATAATAGAAGGAGGAATGACCCCGCCATCGTGGGACCAGTCCCTGGTAGTATTAATACAGAAGCCAGGTAAGGACTTGACAGATCCAGCGTCATATAGACCAATATCTTTAATAAATCAGGATGCAAAAATATTTTCAGCAATTATGGCTAAAAGAATGGGTACATTTATATTTAAATATATTAAAAATGATCAATGCGGATTTATTTTAGGTAGGAAAATGCCGAATTTAATTGGGAGAGTTATAAATATAATAAATATTATAAAAAAAAAGAAACTTAAAAGCAGGATTATTAGCTTTAGATATTTTCAAAGCCTTTGATTGCGTGGAATGGCCAGCGTTAAAAATAATATTAAAAACATTTGGGTTTGGACATAAATTTATGGGAGTGATAAATCAGATGTATAAAAATAATAAAGCGGAAATAATGGTTAATGATGGGTTAACGCAACAAATAATACTAGCCCGAGGAACTAGGCAAGGATGTCCACTTTCACCGATTTTATTTGCAATAGTTATAGAAATTTTAGCAAATGTAATTAGGGAAGATGAAATATTAAAGGGGATAGGGGGAAAAAATAAGATTAAAGTAAATATGTTTGCGGATGATACGTTATTGACAATAGAAGATCCCCTAGAAAGTGGGGAGATGATTCAGAAACATGTGAGGGAATTTGGGGAAATTACAGGATTACAAGTTAACTGGGGGAAGTCTGAAATGATGTTGTATAATTATAACAAGGAAGAGATGGAGAAATGTAAAGCTAAGTTAGGATTAAGATATAAAAATATAATACGATATTTAGGAGTTAATATAGATAAAGAATTAGAAAGAATAGAGGAACTTAATTTTGTAAGCTTAAGAAAAGAGGTAGGGGAGAAATTACAGATTTATAGAAAATTAAAACATTCTTGGTTTGGTAGAATAGCGGTTATTAAAATGAAGATATTACCTAAGGTTAATTTTTTGTTTAGAATGCTACCTATTAGAATTTCAGCAGCTGAGCTTAAAAATTGGCAAAATATGATTAATGCATATTGTAATGGGGATAAAAGAGCTAGGATAAATAAGGGGTTATGGTATAAGACTCAAAAGAAAGGAGGTTTAGGACTTCCTAATATTAAGAATTATTATATTGCTAATCAGTTAAGATATGTTATTCATGCTATTTTAGGGGAGCAAGATATGGATTGGCTGGAATCGCAAACAGTAGAGATAGAATGTAAATTGCGAAATATATTTTTTACCAAAATGCAGAAGAAAGAATGGAAGGTACTGGACAACCCATTATTGGAAAATATAATATCGATATGGAAGAAGTATAGGGGGAAGTTGATACCAGAAGATTCTCCGCTAGCCCCAGTTGTGGTAGTGGGAAACTTCCCAAGAGCATTAAAATCAGAGATGGAAGTGAGACTGAAAGAACAAGATATTCTTAAGCTAAGGAATTGGATGGGAAAGATGAAAGATAGTGAGCACATTAAAGAGTTGTTTAAAGGACAGAAGATAGCGTGGTTTAAGTCACTGCAACTGGTAAAATGGACAGAGGAATGGAGGAAAAAAAATAAGAAATGTAGAAATAATACCAGATTTGAAGATTTAATTGAACAAATAGAAAAAAAAGATGAAGCCAGAGCTAAAAAAGGACTCACTGGCGAGATATATAAAATTTTAATAGAGGGGGAATTTCAGGACTCACTTAACGTTATAAAAGAGGTATGGGAAGTAGATATTAGGGAAAAAATTAATGAAGATAATTGGGGGAGGATGTGGAATGTAAGAATGTTGAAATTATTGTCGATTAGAATTAAGGAGAATTATTATAAGACAGTTTGGAGATGGTATCTAACACCTGTAAGATTTCATCAGATTGATAAAAAAGTGTCTAAGAATTGTTGGAGGGGATGTCAGGAGGTTGGGACCTATTTTCATATGTGGTGGAGCTGTGAACAAATACAAAAATTCTGGGAAAAGGTTTTTAAAGAAATAAGTGATATAATTGGAAGTAAATTGGAATTAAACCCGAAGCTAGCTCTACTAGCAATATGGGATAGCAGTAATAAGCATATAATTAATAGAGAATTGGTAAACAACCTCCTGGCGCCCGTCAGAATAATGATTGCTAAAAATTGGAAAGGGCAACGAAGTTATAAAATAGAAGATTGGTATAAAGAAATTTGGGATATAGCATTGAATGATATGTTGACATGTAAAATGAAAATAATGAGGGGAATGTCCAGTAAGAGTGATTTTGGAGATATATGGAATCCCTTTTTGGAATATGTTTTAAGATCGGGAAAGGGACATTCGCCTTCAAAAGAATCATTAAAATTCTGGAAGGAAGATGAATGAATGGGAGTAGGTCTCGGGGGGGGGGTGCACGGGGGTAGTCGAGGGAGTTAGTTTGTTTATATATCATCATGTGTATGTTTGTTTGTTTTGTTGAAAAATGAATAAAAATTATACTAAAAAAAAAGGGAGTCCATTGTATTTGTTTATTTATTTATATTACATTTCTTTATTATTATATTTATATGCCGCCCCATAACTGAAGCTCTCTGGGAGGTTTACAAAAATTAAAAACATTGTACATTTAACCAATATGCAAAAATTAAAACCATAAAAGCCTAAAAACAAACTACGTATCATGTAAGCACTGTGTGTGATTGAGAACCCTGGTTGTGCAGGGTTCTCAAATGGGGGGTGGGATCCATGCAGCAGGCTCCCAGCATGTGGGCGGAGCAGGTAAGGATGCAATGTGGAGGCAAGGCCAGCAAGCGCTCTCCCACGCCCTCACTGATGGGACTGGTATCGCGTGTGTAATGAAAGCCCAAACAGTGCTTCTGTTTATCTCTTGTTATTAATTCCTTAGTCCTTTGAGATTTGTGGGGAATAAAATCTCCCCAGACTTTGCCACTTTTTGAATGTTGATTGCCGCTGAGCTTGACATAATAAAAAGTATCGTTTTAGAATGAAACCTAAAGTGGGCAATAAAGACAGCAGGTCAATGTGTATGCAATGTGTATGCAATGTGTATGCAAGATGTGTTCTGCTCACCACAGGGCTGCTGCACATACAGCTGGTTCTGGAGTGCTGGACAAGGAAAGTGAAACCACAGACGTTCTTGAGCTCGCACAAGCAGGAACATAAAGGCGGCTACCGTATTTACTAGAATCGCATTGCACAAAGCTTTTCTGCAACAGCTTTTGGACATCAGCACTAGTGGCTAATTTTGCTTCACTCACGGTTCTTTGGATGCAAGCCAATATATCATGTATTGCTCCTTCAACACACACCCATCCGCCTGCCCTGCTGCCACCGTACAGGCATCCTTAAAACCCTACGCTAACGCTCAGATTCATACACTTCTGTTTTTCCTTAACTTTTGGCTTCAGATTGGTAAATAATATGATCATTTGAAGGAAAAATATTGCCCTTGAGTTTATAAGGTTTCATTGTGGATTATTGTGAATTTAGATTTATAGCAACAGGAACATGTTTTATTATTATTATTATTATTATTATTTATTTATTTATTACACTTATATACCGCCCCACAGCCGAAGCTCTCTGGACAGTTTACAAAAATTAAAAGATTTAACTCTAAAAACTCACTATACAAAATTTGAAACCATAAACATAAAATAGCTGACATTAAAACACTTTAAAACATTTTAACTGTTAAGCCTGGCCACAATATCAATCAAAACCTCAACTTGAGCAGTTAAAATGCCTGGGAGAAAAGAAAAGTTTTGACCTGGCGCTGAAAAGATAACAGTGTTGGCGCCATTCCATAATTGAGGGGCCACCACAGAGAAGGCCCTCTCCCTTGTTGCCGTCCTCCGAGCTTCTCTCAGAATAGGCACCCAGAGAAGGACCTTTGATGTTGAGCGTAGTGTATGGGTAGGTTCATGTCAGGAAAGGCGTTCCATCAGGTATTGTGGTCCCAAACCGTGTAAGGCTTTATAAGTTAAGACCAGCACCTTGAATCGGGCAGCCAATGCAAGCAGGCCAGAATCAGTCTTATATGTTCGAACCTTCTGGTCCCTGGTACCAATCTGGCCGCTGCATTTGGCACAAGCTGCAGCTTCCGAACTGTCTTCAAAGGCAGCCCCACATAGAGCACATTGCAGTTATCTAACTTGGAGGTTATCAGAGCATAGACAACTGAAGCCAGGTTATCCCTGTCCAGATAGGGGCATAGCTAGGCCACCAGCTGAAGTTGGTAGAAGGCACTCCGTGCCACCGAGGCCACCTGAGCCTCAAGTGACAGAGATGGTTCTAGGAGAACCCCCAAGCTACGAACCTGCTCCTTCAGGGGGAGTGCAACCCCATCCAGAACAGGTTGAACACCCTCCATCCAGTCAGAGGAACCCCCCACTAACAGAATCTCAATCTTGTCTGGATTGAGTTTCAGTTTATTAGTTCTCATCCAGTCCATTGTCACAGCCAAGCACCGGTTCAACACATCCACAGCCTCACCTGATGAAAATGAAAAGGAGAAATAGAGTTGCGTGTCATCAGCGTACTGATGACAATGCACTCCAAAACTCCAGATGACCGCACCCAACGGTTTCATGTAGATGTTAAACAGCATGGGGGACAAGACTGACCCCTGCGGAACCCCATACTGGAGGATCCACGGGGCTGAGCAATGTCCCCCAAGCACCACCTTCTGGAGCCGACCTGTCAAGTAGGAGCAGAACTATTGCAATGCAGTGCCTCCCACTCCCAACTCAGCTAGTCGTCCCAGAAGGATACCATGGTCGATGGTATCGAAAGCCGCTGAGAGATCAAGGAGAATCAACAGAGTCACACACCCCCTGTCCTTCTCCCAACATAGGTCATCATACAGGGCGACTAAGGCTGTTTCTGTGCCAAAACCAGGCCTGAAACCTGACTGAAATGGATCCAGATAATCAGTCTCATCCAAGAGTGACTGGAGCTCAAGGACCTTGCCCAGGAATGGAACGTTTGCCACCGGCCTAAAGTTATTAAGATTTTCTGGGTCCAGGGAAGCTTTCTTCTCACTACTGCCTCTTTCAGATGGTCTGGGACCACTCCCTCTCGTAGAGAGGCATTAATAACTTCCCTGGCCCAGCCGGCTGTTCCATCCCTGCTATCTTTTATAAGCCAAGAGGGGCAAGGATCCAATACAGAGGTGGTGCACGAACCTGTCCAAGCACCTTGTCCACGTCATCGATCTGTGCCAACTGAAACTCATCCAAGAAAACAGGACAAACCTGTGCTCTGGATACCTCACTAGATTCACCTGCTATAACACTGGAGTCTAAGTCCTGGCAGATGCCAAAGATTTTATCCTGGAAGTGCCTAGCAAGTGTATTACAATGGGCCTCAGATGGTTCTATCATGTCCTTGGGGCTAGCATGTAGAAGCCCCCGACAACTCTGAAAAGCTCCACTAGGCGGCAGATTGATGAATTAATAGTAGCAGCAAAGTATTGTTTTTTTGCTGCCCTCACTGCCCCTAAATAAAGCTTACCATAGGCACTTACCAGTGTTTCATTGCATCCACCAGGAGTTCATCTCCATCTGCCCTCAAGCCGTCTCCTATTTTGTTTCATCACTCTCAGCTCCGGGGTTTACCATGGAGTCGTTCGAGCTCTACATAGGAGAGGACGCTCAGGAGCAATCGTGTCAACTGCCTGGGTTATTTCTGCATTCCACAGATCAACCAGGGTTTTGACATGAGAGCCAGCCCTATCAGCCGGAAAACTCCCCAGAGCTCTCTGGAAACCATCTGGATCCATTAGCCTCTGGGGGCGGACCATCTTAATGGGTCCCACACCCTGCAGAGTGGAAAAGTTGCTGTAAGTCTAAACCTCAGCAGGTCATCTGACCATGACAGAGGGGTTGATGTAAAGCCCCCCACTTTCAGATCACCATCTCCATGTCCAATGGAAATAATCAGGTCTAGAGTGTGCCCCGCTACATGCGCTGGGCCAGTGGCATGTTGGGACAGTCTCATGGTTGTCATGGAAACCATGAAATCCTGAGCCGACCCAGATAAAGTGCCCTCGGCATTAATGTTAACATCCCCCAAAACCAACAGTCTGGGGGACCTCAACAGTGCACCCGAGACCACCTCTATCAGCTCACCTAGGGAGTCTGTTGAGCAGCGGGGTGGGCGGTACACCAACAGAATCCCTAATCTGTCCCGTTGACCCAACACAAGGTGCAAACACTCCAGACCAGTAGGCACATGGACAGGGAGCCCTCAGAGGGGGATGGAATTCCTATAGACCACAGCAAACCCCACTCCCCGGCCCTCAAGTCTACCCTGATGCTGAACCAAGTACCCCGGTGGGCATAACTGGGAGAGACTATCCTCCCTGCTCTCCCACCCAGGTCTCGGTAATGCAAGCCAGATTGGCCGCCTCATCCACTATTAGATCATAGATGAGGGAGGTCTTATTTTGCACCGATCTGGCATTTAAAAGCAGCATCCGGAGACCCGAGGGCTGACTGTTAGGGCAACCAACAGACCTGTGGATGTGAGGGGGACTGGAACAAGGCACAGGCATTAACTGTCTGGGCCGTGTTCCCCTCACCTGGCAAGTTCTCCTCACAACACCATATCTCCCTCTACCCGTCACTACACCAATTGGGGCCCCCTCATATCCCTCCACTTGGCTCTGTATCCCCTCTCCCAGGCACATCCTACAGGCAGCAGGCGTCACCCTCTCCTCCCCTGGCAGCAGGCCTCCCTCTCCTGCAGGTGGTGGTTCTGAACAGGTTTTGAAACTCTGAACAGGTTATTTATCACATAGATGATCACAAAGCACAGCATTGGGGGTTTCATAAAATGACAGTCATTTCTGTTCTCTTTCTAATCCCTAGAGATATCTATAGATACTTTGATTTCATGGCTGCTTCCCCCCCACCCCGTACCAAACCGAATGCGAAAGAAGCACACAATTAAATACCACTGAGTCAAACTGCATCTTATTATTTTAATAGCTCCACAACTGCTTTTCCCCTTGTGTGGCTTACAGAACATAGGTAGAACACTGTAATAGCAGCTGTGAAAACAGCCTTCCTTCCTTGTGTTTAGATATCTATCTGTGGCTAGGGAGTACATGTAGGGAGGGAAGCCCAAACTCAAGGAATATAATGAGGGTTGAGAATTGTACAGTAGGTGCATTCTTATAGCTGCTCTTAAGGGAAACTAGTTGCACACCTGCCTTCTCATTCCCAGAGGTACACAAAACCAAATTTACCGTCAGTGACCTTGCACTCAGGCGCAGTCTTGCCAAGGGGACACAAATGATCTTTAAAAGTTCTATTTGACTGACACTGAAATATGAGCAGACTCCAGTAACAGAGTAGGAAGCTAGCAAGACCAAAACTAACTAACTAACTAACTAACTAACTAACTAACTAACTAACTAACTAACTAACTAACCAACCAAATATCTACTGCAAATGGGAACTGTTTTATGTGGACTTGCATGCTTTTGTCTGAAACACTGGCTGAATTCGGACAACATGATAATCAATGGTGGGGTAATCATCAACTTTAC
This sequence comes from Anniella stebbinsi, assembly GCA_029215795.1. Lineage (NCBI taxonomy): Eukaryota > Metazoa > Chordata > Lepidosauria > Squamata > Anniellidae > Anniella > Anniella stebbinsi. Next base: position 193,692,111 of record JARDYH010000004.1, read on the forward strand.
AGTTGGTCATCTAGGGGGTACTCCCCACACAACATGGTAATAAATGATCAACTGTGATGTGGATTAGGATCAGTGCTGAGTTGACTATGGCAGCATTCGGATGACATGATAGTCAATACAACTGATGATTGTTCCCCCCCCCCCCCCACCAGTTGCTAATTGTGTCATCCGAATTCAGCCACTGTCTCGGAAACAAAACCATCATGACACCGATATACAGCTAACCACTCTGATATCTTCAGATGATGGGCAATCTAAAAAACAATTTAGATAAATAAAACAGCAATTTCTTATACAAAGTATGCTACTGTCCAAATTGATCCCAAGCCCATGAAAAGGTACACACATCCCCATGAACATAATTATTATTGTGGAATGGAGGCGAGAAATAACGAGATGATACAGTATATGGATTTTAAACATGGGCCACATTTATTAATGATCTGCAAAGGGGATAAATACCTAAGTGGGCATCTCTCACATGGCACAATCAGGCCATATTCTAGGATCGGGCGACCCATTCATAACCCCTGTAGTGGCACCATACAGCTCGCTGCTCCAGGGGCTCCCCATTTGGGATAGGGAGACCTTCCAGTGTCACCGCCCCGTGCCACAAGACTCCGAGGGAAGAAGTAAGGCTGGCCTCATAGGTAAACCTTTCACCCATTGGCTGGTGCCACAAGACTCCCTGCCATAGGTTTCAGGCACTACCTATCACTACCAATGGTGCCTGAGAATGCTCACCAATATTCCCCACACTAGAGATGCCCGCACCTAACCATCATCAATGTGACCAATTAACACAAATTAACCTATTTAATGCACCCAACCTGTCTCACAGTGTGGAGTAGGTGAAAAAACTCATAACCAAGTTAGATTATGAGCAAAAAATTCCTACTCGGCCTCCAAACAGACAACCAAAGAACCCACACTGCCAACAAGGGAGGGAGGGAGGGAGCCGAGAAACGAAGAGGGCTCTGTAGGGAGGTGCATCTCTTAAATTGCTATGTCCTTTCCCAGGCCCGGTGGCACCAAAACGAGGCAGCCAATGGCTTGCCTCCATGAGTCTCTCTCTCGCCCCATCTGCAATTGGCCTCCCCCTGCCCAGACGTGCCGGGCGTGGGTCCGAGGCACTTCTGAAACATAACCCCTATTCCCATGTTACTCATGTGAGTAGGACAGAGGTCCCCAGTGTATATTGGTTGCTAGGTACAATTTGAATTTTGAGTATGTTTCATGGTTCTCTTACAAAATGGCTATTATGGGGGGGAGATGCTTGCTCATTCATAAAATGGCTGCCATTTATTTTCCAGAAGCCAACCTGGTGAGGCGAAAAGAAAGGTAATTTGCCCAAGAACCTAAGTACAATGCAGAGGTGGGATTCAAGTTCAAAAACACAAAACCAGTCCTTTGACCCCAAATAAAAATGACACTGGAGGGCAGCACTTTGCTTTTACCAGTGTCCCATTTAAAAATGATTAATTTAAAAATATATTAAGAAATAAAAATCAGGAGGGGCAGGGATTTTGGCAGGTGCCCATGGAGACCTCAGGTATAGGGCTTCCATGATCCAAGGGGTAGCAGAGCTTCATGTTTAAGCCCTCCCCTAGTGTCATGTCTCACATTCTCTCCCTCCACCCCACTGTCACTGTTCCCATGATTTGAATAACTTCTCCAGTGGGGTACCTCTCTCCTTTTGGAAGCTCCTTGGATAATTCAGAATCTTGAATATGCTTCCAGATATACAGGACCCCCATATGCACACTGCTTCAGAGATGATGGAGAACATGATGACGGTGGGGTGAGACAAGTGGCACAACTTTGGGGACAGGGCTAAATGCACGACCCTGCTAACTGTTAACTGCAGATACACTATTCACATGAACAATATATGAACACAGTGCCCTATTATTCAAACCTCTGGGTTTTGTGTAGCTTCATTAGTAACAACCAATACTAATTCATGTTAGAGATGAAGTCTGCCAAGCTCAACTTGGAAATGAGCTTTGGGGATTGACAATGCTTGCCTCAAAGGACAGGCAAGCACTAGAAGGGCCCCATCCCTTCTTCAGCTTGGATGAAAAATTACTCTTGTAGGGGACAGCTCATCCCCCACAAGGGACCTGACCCAAGGGTCCCCGGGTGAGAAGTGTTTGCTCCTCTGCAACTTTTTTTGCATAAGCAACCTGGAAAGTAGTCATTCAAGTCAACAAATGAGATGTGGGTCTTTTTCCAGCCCACATCTTCAAATAGACTTAAATAAGGTCCTCAAATAGATTTATATATGATCCAAGCTCCAGGGGTGTGTGTGTGTGAAAGATTATAGTGGACTTTATTTCAGGCTCTTTGGCCCAAATTACTGAAATGAAAAGAGTCTCTCTCTCTCTCTCTCTCTCTCTCTCTCTCTCTCTCCTGACACTTTTCCCTTCAGGAGTGATTTGGCTTTCTGAGTCAATCAGTGACTAGTAAAATACAAAGCCAAGTCTATACGTTATCTTGGCAGTCAGAGGACAGATGTTTCAAAATAGGGAACCAGAATTATTTCTGCCAATTCTTCAGGCTCTCTATATTTATGGTTTATGAGGATAGTGTAATTCACAATTCCCCAAAGAGTGCCACAAAGCTGGTGGTATTGGCATGTTTGTGGCATTTCACATTTTTCTGAAGCAAGATGATCAATAGGAGATGTGAGAAAACAGTCTTTTCATAAACCCACACTAGGCCCAATCCAAATGACCCCACAGGGGAACATTCAGCAGTTTTCCAGGGGAGTTGGAAGGAGCAAAACCCATCCTGAAGAGGAGGAGTGACATTTGGATGGAGGAATACGAGTTAGCTTACATTAATGCAAAGTGGTCCAAGGCCTTTTTCTCTAATTTCTTCTTTTTATAAATTTTTGTAATAGTAAAAGCTGCATCAAGCACTTAGAAAGTGCAGCTCCTGCCTCACATTGTCTAAATGATTCTGGAAGAATCTATCTGAAAGTGATGCTACATGATCCAATAGCATCACAGTAATGCTGTGCGGCCATGGGGGGGGGGATGACATCTTTTTTTCTGTACAATGTCCCTGGGAACGATGCTATGCTATCATGTAATGCAGGGGTATTGAACCACATGCCTGGAGGTCAAACCTGGCCTATCCCGGGTCCTCATATGGCCTTCTGGGATTGCCCAAAAAGTCACACCCCCCATCCCCATGCGAGCAGATGGGTCCCACTCCCTGCCCTCACTGCATATCATGTGGTGGTTTCCTGGAATTGTGCAGTATTTTCCGCATTCTTAAAGGTTGAAATGCCTCTCCTAAAGCATAGTTATAGGCAGTAAGAGCTTTAAGCTAAAATATGCTGATATTTTTGGTATTTCGGCCCCGCCCCTTTTGCGCTTGCCCTGGCTCCTTTGTCTTCATTCCCACTCACCTATGGTCTGAAAAACTGAAGTTGATTATCAGGCTGAAAAAGTTTCAGTTCTCCTCTACAACACTCCTCAATTCAAAAACCGTTCTTCCAGCCCTATTTAGAAAGCACAAAGGTGGGAGATGCAATTCCTAATAATTTGATACAGCCTGTTCCTTTACCGAAGCTGTGTGTGTCTGTTTTAATGAAAAAATAATGGAAAAACACCAACAGGACCACCTTGTCACTGTAAATTTAACAAGTAACACACACATCTGAAAATCAAATGACTTTTCC